>CM058232.1:24780335-27180335 GCA_030180135.1 Orychophragmus violaceus | reverse complement strand
CGGCTTTCCCTTACCGCGATGTGCACCTCGAGTGTAAGGAAGACCATGCCCCTGGCCAGGAGGCATGATGCTAATGGTGCGAGTCGGTTTGCTCGTCTCTTTGCGAGTTAATACTCGGCTTTTTGCGAGTTGATACTCGGCTTTTTGCGAGTTAATACTCGGCTTTTTGCGAGTTAATACTCGGCTTTTTGCGAGTTAATACTCGGCTTTTTGCGAGTTAATACTCGGCTTTTTGCGAGTTAATACTCGGCTTTGTTAGTACTATCAAATATTTGAATATTAATGAAAGGACTTACCTGTCTTTTGGCTTTGCTTGACTTTCAAGGCGGTAATTCATCTGAAAAAATAAGGATTTTATTTGTTTTGTGACTGTGCCGGTAAAGGCTGGCTACGTATCTCCCGAGGAAGAATCAAGTCACTCGTAGTTCATAGTACATAAACCTTTTTTTTTTTTTTTTTTTTTTTTGGCGACTTGCCCTCTTAGTGGTACTCCTTCAGGCTTGCCGAGTTCCAGGATCGAGGTAAAGCCTTGCCTTTCATTGACTCAAGCTCGTAGACTCCCGGTTTAACGACTTTTGTGACTTTGTAGGGTCCTTCCCATTTCGCCCCGAGTTTTCCTGCTCTTCGCTCCTTGGTGTTTTCGTAAACTTTGCGGAGGACGAAGTCGCCGACTTGAAAATTTCGTTCCTTGACTTTCTGGTTGTAGTACCGAGCTGCGAGCTGTTGGTAGTTTTGAATCCTGAGTAGGGCTCGGTCCCGTTCTTCCTCTATGGTGTCGAGAGCCTGGATTAGCATCTTTTCGTTGATTTCAGTATGGTGCGGCATGAGAGAGCGGCGGAGAGTGTAAATGTTAGCTTCTGCCGGTACCATTGCTTCTACGCCAAAGGCTAAGGAAAATGGGGTGGCTCCTGTTGCGCTGCGGGGTGTCGTTCTATGCGACCAGAGGACTCCATCTAACTCATCTGCCCAAACTCCTTTTTTGCTTTCAAGTCGTTTTTTGATACCGGCAATGATGGTTTTATTTGTGGCTTCGGCTTGGCCATTCCCCTGAGGGTACCTTGGTGTCGACTTGCTAAGGCGTATATCCCACTTCTTGCAGAATCCTTCGAATACTTTCGAGATGAATTGTGATCCGTTATATGTGACGATCTCATAAGGTAGCCCAAAACGACATATTATATATTTCCAGACGAAATTTTGAACCTGGACATCGTGGATGGCGACGTAAGCCTTGGCCTCTACCCACTTTGTGAAGTAGTCGGTCATAATGAGCAGGAAACGTCTTTGATTGGATAATGGTAATGGTCCGACGATGTCCATCGCCCATCTCATGAATGGGTAAGCCGCAGTTGACGTTGTGAGTAGCTCTGTAGGTCGATGTATGAATGGCGCATGTCGCTGACACTTTTCACACTTGTTAGAATAGGTCTCGCAGTCGGTTATCATAGTTGGCCAATAGTGACCATTCAACTTGATTTTGAGGGCGAGAGACCTGCCTCCGGAGTGGTTTCCGCATGCTCCAGAGTGCGTTTCTTCGAGAACCCGACTTACTTCATCTCCGTTTATGCATCTGAGGAGGATCTTGTTAGCAGAATACTTGTAGAGGATACCTTCATGTATAGTGTATCGCGCGCTTTTGACTTTAAGTCGTCGTGCTTCCCATTTATCTTCTGGGAGCTTCCCTTCTGTCAGGTATGCTCTTATCGGAAGTCGCCAGTCTTTATTGTCGCCGGTTAGGACAGCGATGAGGTCTACGCCCTTTGCTTGAATATTGTAGCACATGTCGTCCTCATCATTCGGGATCATTTCTTCAGTTTCTTCTTGATTGCTCTCAGGGGGCGGGATGCTTGGTTCGTGGATCGTTTCTACCGGGATCCGTCGACAGAGATTGGGATTAGATGCCAGCGACGCAAGTGCATCTGCCGGGGCATTCTCCTTTCTTGGTATCTGGACAATGTCGAAGAATTCGAAGGAACTGGTGAGTTCCAACGCCGTCTTTCGGTAAGCCTCCATTCGTTCATTTTTAGCTTCGTAGTCGCCGTTGATCTGGTTGGCTACAAGCATGGAATCGCAATGGGCCAAGAGATGTCGTACTCCGATTTCCCTGGCTAGTCTGAGACCGGCTAGCAAAGCTTCGTATTCGGCTGTGTTGTTAGAAGTCGTGAAACCTAGTTTGAATGACTGCTCTAATATCTCGCCGGTTGGCGATATGAGACGTATCCCTATCCCGGCTCCTTTTTTAGATGAAGCCCCGTCAACGAACAGTTTCCAATTTTTGTCTTCTGTCTCGGTACCGACATCCAATTCAGGTGATAATTCGACAAGGAAATCAGCTATTACCTGCGATTTGGCGGTTGTCCTGTTCCTGTACTCGATGTCGTACTCACTTAACTCTATTGCCCACTTGGCTAGACGACCAGACTGTCCCGGGCTATGAAGTATCGTTCGAAGAGGTTGACTGCTTAATATGGCAATCGGATGTGACTGAAAGTATGGTCGCAGCTTCCGTGCCGAGATGACGACCGCGAAAGCCAGTTTTTCCATTGCAGGATACCTGGTTTCGGCTCCGTTCATTGTTTTGCTGACGTAGAAGATCGGCTTCTGTTCTCCTCGATCTTCCCGAACTAGCACGCCACTCACTGCTGTCGTTGAAACGGCGATGTAAAGCAACAATGTCTCACCATTCTCGGGTTTAGACAGTATCGGCGGGCTCGACAAGTAGTCCTTGAGTTGGATGAAGGCTTCTTGACACTTCTCGTCCCACACGAATCTTTTGTTCCCTCGTAGGAGCTCGTAAAAAGGCAGACATTTATCCGTTGACCGGGATATAAACCTGTTCAAGGCGGCTATGCGGCCAGTGAGGCGTTGTACCTCTCGAGTGTTCTTGGGAGATGGTAAGTCGATTATGGCTGTGATCTGCTTCGGATTAGCTTCTATTCCTCTCTGAGTTACCACGTATCCGAGAAACTCTCCTGATGTCACCCCAAATGTACACTTAGTTGGGTTAAGTTTCATGCCGTATCGGTTAAGGATGTTGAAACATTCCTTTAAATGACCGACATGCTGAGAGGCAATCAGAGATTTGACTAGCATGTCGTCGATATAAACCTCCATTGTTGCGCCAAGTTGCCCTGCAAACATCCGGTTTACCAGCCGCTGGTTGGTGGCGCCGGCGTTTTTGAGGCCGAAAGGCATGACTTTGTAGCAATACGTGCCGCGTTCAGTGATGAATGCCGTCTTTTCTCTGTCGTCTGGGTTCATGAGGATTTGGTTATACCCTGAGAATGCATCCATGAATGATAGCAGTTCGTTCCCGGCCGTCGCCTCAACAAGTCGGTCGATGTGCGGGAAACTATCCTTGGGGCAAGCTTTGTTGAGATCCGTGAAGTCGACACATACTCTCCACTTCCCGTTTTTCTTCTTCACGACCACTGGATTGGCCAACCAGTCAGGATATTTGACTTCTTGGATTGAACCGGCTTCGAGTAGCTTCTCTACTTCATCGTTGACTGCTTTAGCTCTTTCTGGGCCGAGTTTTCGCCTCTTTTGCTTGACTGGCTTGTAAGTCGGATCGACATTCAACTCTTGAGTTGTAATGGTTGGGTTGATACCCTTTATATCCTTCATTGTCCACGCAAACGTTGTAACGTTTTGCTGTAGGAAGGTGATCAGTTCCTCTTTGATGTCGTCCGGTAATCTTGCGCCAATGCCTACACACTTGCTTGCATCTGATTCGTCAATGATGACTTGCTGGATCAGTTCTTTCTCTGGTCCTTTTCTTCCGTGTTCTGTGTTGATCATGCAGGAAGGCACCCTGATCTTATGTTCTCTCGCGAAACACGACCGACTTGCGCTCTGGCATCCTTTGACTGTCTGGATTCCTTTAGGTGTCGGGAATTTCAGACATTGATGGTACGTCGAGGATACCGCCTTCATGCTATATAGCCATGGAGTTCCAAGGATCACGTTATAGATGGTTGGCTTGTCAATGACGTGAAACCTCACCAATCTGTTAACTCCTCCTGCGAAGACAGGCAACTTGATCGTTCCAATTGTGTACGTCGTCTCACTTGTGAACCCGGTGAGCGGCTTGGCCTTCTGCTTGATATCCTCCTCCTTAATGTCCATCTTCTTGAGTGTATCTAGGAAAATTAAGTCTATCGAGCTCCCGGTGTCCACCAGTATTCGAGATACTTGGAAACTTCCGATCAGAAGCTCCACCACCAGCGGGTCGTTATGAGGGTAGTGAGTTCCATAGAGGTCCTGGTCGGTAAAGATGACGGGCGGATCATCTGATAGAATTGGTTGAGGCGCCTTTTGTGCGGCCAATGCTAGGCGTTCATAACACTTCTTAAACAAGAAAACAATCCTAAACTTGAATCTAAACAAGAAAAACCAGAACCAATAGCTCTGATACCACTGAAGGATTGTTTAGTTGATCCTGATTCAATTCTTAGATTCATATCAACCTAAACATGCGGATCTAGGTTCTTCTTGATTAGAAACAATGATTAGATCTCACCTTTTATCTGTTAATTGCAGCGGAAGGAGATAGAACAGGTCAGAGATCAGAGAAACACCGAGAGATGAATCCTCCAAAGGCTCACACACGCGATCACAGAAAACGGCTGCTAGACCGAGCTGATAGGAGGCGCAGGGAGAGAGAGGTTTCGGCGCTGGGGCTAGGGTTACAGAGGAAAACAGACTCGAGTTTTATTTATAAAACTCGTCCGGTTCCTCTTGGGCCATTTGGCCATTCGCGCACTGTGTCGATCGACACATCATGTGCATCGATCGACACACAGTGGCTAAAACCTTTTATTCTCTCTAAGTACAGTAAATGCCTGGCACTTTTACCGTACTTCTGCTAAGCCATTCCTACACATTTTCCTGTTAGCTTAGGCGTGTGACCCATATGGGATCATATAATAGAGGCAATAAGTCCAAGACTTATAGATCACGAGCGGACTCTAGCAAGCCATCATGACCCCCAGTATTATATGACTTATGTCTGATCATTGACATACTCTTACTTTCTAGAGACAGTACCGAGATTACTGGACACAATTCCAACAATCTCCCACTTGTACTGGAATCTCTGTATTCATAATCCTTTTGTCACAATATCTCGATTAGTCATAAGGCAAGATTGGTGTCATCCTTATAAAGCCTAATCTTGTTCATCGGACTCTGATTTGATACTGACAATCCAAACGACTCGGGACAGTCCGTTTGAGCATGGCCATGCATTTTCCAGTATTCAAATCTCCGATTGGCCTAGAGATATTCACTCCATTTATATTGGAGGGACAAATTCCGTCTTGTTCCATCACTGTAAACTACTCATTTCATGATGTACCCAAACAAGGTCCTTATAACTATCGCAGAACGATAGCGTTAGACAATGATCAAAGTGCATCAGTCCATGTGCAGTCACATGCATGCGAACTCAGGTCTAAGGACTATACTCTATAGTCGTAGTGAGAATCTCTTATGACACAGATATAAATATCCTGAAGAGTTCTCATAATCGGGTCTTGTCCGGTCGTATGTTCCCAACATACACCTATGTATTGACTTTGATGCCGCGCATCTATGACACACTGAGACTTTGTCACAAGTCACATACCAATCCAGTCTCTCACGGTTGTTGGTGTTCCAATTTCAACAACCTTCGACTAGGGACAGGATGATATAATCCATCTATCAAATATAGGGTCTCATGATCAAGCTAAATGACTTTGATGACTCAAGATCAAGTCACTTACTTCGATGACCTATAAAATGGTTTATATCACTTTGGAACGATTATTTCATCACAGTTAAAATAATCTTGAAATAATAATTTCATTAAACATAAGAATGTTTTACAAGAACATATCAAATAACTAAATAAAAGCCCTCAAACTCCCACTCAAATTTAGATTACATTTCAATGTCTCTAATGCCTACAGCTTCAGTCAGAAACTCGAGCTTAGGCCTTGGGAGTGGCTTTGTCAACGGATCAGCGACGTTATCATCTGTCTGAACTCGGCTGATCTTGACTTCCTTTCTATTAATGATGTCACGTATCAAGTGAAATCTTCTTAGAACATGCTTGGATTTCTGGTGTGATCTTGGTTCCTTTGCCTGAGCTATAGCACCATTGTTGTCACAAAACAGTGCCAGAGGCTCAGCCGCATCTGGTATCACACCTAGTTCAATAATGAACTTTCGTATCCAAACAGCTTCCTTCGCAGCTTCTGAGGCGGCGATATATTCAGCTTCTGTAGTGGAATCAGCAACGGTGTCTTGCTTGGAGCTTCTCCAACTGATTGCACCGCCATTCAGACAAAAGATATAACCGGACTGTGACCGGAAATCATCTTGGTCTGTCTGGAAACTTGCGTCCGTGAATCCACTGACTTTAAGCACATCACTTCCACCGTACACTAAGAACTTATCCTTAGTATGTCTTAGATACTTCAAGATATTCTTTACGGCAATCCAATGGTTTTCACCTGGATTCGACTGGTATCTACTCGTCATGCTCAATGCATAAGCAACATCAGGACGAGTACAGATCATGGCATACATGATAGATCCTATTGCAGATGCATAAGGAATATTCTTCATGCGCTCAAGCTCAGCAGCCGTCGTAGGGCTCTGCTTCTTGCTTAGCGTTGTGCCATGTACCATTGGCGTGAAGCCCTTCTTGGAATCCTTCATGCTGAATCTTTGCAGGACTTTGTCAATGTATGAATCTTGACACAAGCCTATCAGCCTTCTAGATCTATCCCGGTAGATCCTGATTCCAAGAACGTATGCGGCTTCACCCATGTCTTTCATGGAAAAACAACTTCCAAGCCAGTCCTTTACGGACTTCAGCATTGGAATGTCGTTTCCGAGAAGCAGTATGTCATCGACATACAGAATAAGAAATACTATCTTGCTCCCACTAGTTTTCTTATACACGCATTGTTCTTCTTCGTTTCTGATGAAGTCAAATTGCTTGATCGCTTCATCAAAACGAAGATTCCAGCTCCTCGATGCTTGCTTCAATCCATAAATGGATTTATGAAGCTTGCATACTTTCCCAGCATTCTTTGGATCTATGTAACCGTCAGGTTGTGTCATATACACATCCTCTTCCAGAATACCATTCAGGAAGGCGGTTTTCACGTCCATCTGCCAAATTTCATAATCATGAAAAGCTGCAGTTGCTAGTAGAATCCGAATAGATTTCATCATAGCCACTGGTGAATAGGTTTCATCGTAATCCACACCGTGAACTTGTCTGAAACCTTTTGCCACCAACCTGGCTTTATAAATCTGGACATTTCCATCCACGTCAATCTTCTTCTTGAAGATCCATTTGCACTCGATGGCTTTTACACCAGCGGGTAAGTCAACCAACGAGAACACTTGGTTGACCGACATGGAGTCCATTTCGGAATCAGTGGCCTTGCGCCACTTAGAGGAATCTGGGCCCATCATGGCTTGATTGAAGTTCGATGGTTCATCACCATCAATGATCAAAAGATCATGACAGTCAGTCACGAGGAATCCTTGATATCTCTCGGGTTCGTGACGGATCCTCCCGGATCTTCGAACTTCAGGTACTACAGGTTCAGGCTCTACAATTTCTTGTAGGTCCTCCTGCTGCTCTTCCTCATTAGGTTGAGCAGTATCCTGTTCATCTTGAATTTCTTCAAGCAGTACCTTACTCCCACTGTCTTTCTTAGAGAGAAACTCCCTCTCAAGAAAGTTACAATCCCGGGCAACAAAGATCTTGTTCTCGGAACGTAGATAGAAGTAATAAGCCTTGGTTTCCTTCGGATAACCAATGAAGTAGCATTTATCAGACTTTGGTGTAAGCTTGTCTGAGATCAATCTCTTGACATATGCTTCACAACCCCAAATTCTTAGATAAGACAGCACTGGAGTCACTCCAGTCCATAATTCATATGGTGTCTTTGCTACTGCTTTTGATGGCGCTCTATTTAGAGTGAACACTGCCGTTAGCAGAGCATATCCCCAAAGGGATATTGGAAGGTCTGTGTGACTCATCATAGATCGAACCATATCCAATAAGGTCCGATTTCTCCTCTCAGACACACCATTCCATTGAGGTGTTCCGGGAGGAGTGAGTTGGGATACGATCCCACACTCTCTTAGATGATCACTGAATTCTTGGCTTAAGTATTCTCCTCCTCGGTCGGACCGAAGAGCCTTAATGCTTTTGCCAAGTTGGTTCTGTACTTCATTTTGGAATTCTTTGAATCTCTCGAACGATTCAGACTTATGTTTCATCAAATAAACATATCCATACCTACTGAAATCATCAGTGAAGGTAATGAAGTACTGATAGTTTCCTCTTGCATTTGTGGACATTGGGCCACACACATCTGTGTGTATCAGGCCCAATAAGTCACTGGCCCTCTCGTTAGGTTTATTAAAGGGGGCCCGTGTCATTTTGCCCATCAGGCAGGATTCGCATTTCTCACATGACTCAAAGTCAAATGAGCCAAGAAGTCCATTCGAATGGAGCCTCTTGATGCGTTTCTCGCTGATGTGCCCTAAACGACAATGCCATAGAAACGTTCGGTTCTCCTCATTAGGTTTGAACCGTTTGGTATTAATGTTATAAACTGGCGCGGATTGATCGAGTATGTAAAGCCCATTCGTAAGAGGGGCAGAACCATAGAACAAATTGTTGCGATTGAAGGAACATAATTTATTCTTAACTGAAAAATCATAACCTTCCAAATCCAACAAAGAAATTGAAATAATATTCCTGCTTATAGCAGGTACAAAATAACAATTATTGAGTTCTAAAATCAATCCCGAAGGTAAAGACAACAAGTATGTGCCTACGGCTAGTGCTGGAACTTTCGCTCCATTCCCAACTCGTAGCTCCACTTGTCCTTGCTTCAGCCTTCTACTGTTGCTGAGTGCCTGCATATTAGTACAAATATGAGCCCCACAACCAGTATCCATAACCCATGAGGTATTATCAGAAGTAGTTGTATTAACTTCTATAACAAAAATACCTGTCGAAGAAGTCTCGAGAGTCTTCTTCTTCAATTCCTTTAGACCTTCTTGGAATTTCTTACATTCTCTCCTCCAATGCCCTGGTTCTTTACAGAACCTGCATATGTCAGTTGGCCCAGCCTTGGACTTGGGCTTGGGCTTTGGCGTGTCCTTGTCCGCGACTTGGACAGCCTTGGCCTTTCCCTTATCCTTAGCAGAGGATTTCTTAAACCCCTTGCCCTTTTGCACCATAAGCACATTGGGGTCCTTGGCGGTTTTCCTCAAGTTGGGCTCTGCAGTCTTGAGCATTCCGTGAAGCTCAGGCAATGTCTTACTCAAGCCATGCATGTTAAAGTTCAGAATGAACTGATCATAGCTTGCAGGTAATGACTGCAGAATGATGTCGCAGGCAAGTTCCTGGCTGATTGGGCAGTCGAGTTTCTGAAGATGATCGAGATAACCCATCATCTTCAAGACATGAGGACTCACTGCCGCATTCGCAGCCAACTTGCAGTCCAAGAGGTTCTTAACTGTTTGAAACCTCTCAGTCCTAGCCTGCTCCTGAAAAAGCGATTTCAGGCTTGCCATTATCTCAATTGGTGACAACACACTCTCGAACTGCATTTGCAGCTCACCAGTCATTGTCGCCAACATAAGGCAATACACATCATTTTCATCTGACGAATGCTTTTCCCAAGCATTATGCAGAGTCCTGGCGGCATTGTTAGCAGGCCTCTCGGGGAGAGGATCACGAAGGACATAATCCTTCTTCTCCTGCTTGAGGACCAGCCTCAAGTTCCTTGACCACGTCAGGAAGTTCGTTCCAGTCAGCTTCTCCTTCTCGAGAACAGACCGGATTGAGAATGTGTTTTGTGTGCTTGTAGTAGTCATAGCTGAAATATATAAGATAAAAAGGTTATTAGTTATTATGTTCAATATGATTAATCTCATATTATATTTAATATGATTAATCACGCATTATATTCAATAACATAAGTTACCCTCAATAGAATATAATGATTCCAAGATCCACATATAACTAAGATTAAAGTAGGCCACTGGCCGTCACCAAACCTCAGCTTATATCGGTAAGCCCTATGTCGGCTAATTATATCCGTGATATAACTCTTGGTTGTGAATCTGGGCCCGAGGCCCAATCCACTCTGATGTCTCAAGGCCCGGGACTCCCGATGGCCTAGTCAAGAAAACCAGACTATACAGTCATGTAATCATTAATGTCTGGGACTCCCAATGACATTTATGAATCACAAACCGTCTTATCCACGCAAAAGTAGACACCCTCACACTGTAAGGCCATGAATACAATTGAATGGGCTTCGACAGCTGACATAGACTGGGCAAGACATCCAACGCTTGATATTATTTGAGGTTCGTAGGTTTATTAAAATTTCATTCCCAAAATAGAAGATTACTATTTCGGGAAACTTTCTATTTTTGGAAACCTACTATTTTAGGAAACTTTCTAAAATTGGAAACTTTCTAAAAACGGAAACTTTCTAACTTTAGAAATTTCTTTAAAATCCAAAACCCGCAAATTTAGAAACTTCTAATTTAAGAAACTTTCTAATTTCAAAATTTCGGAAACTTTAATTTAAAATCGACTTTATAATTTTATAAAATAAATTTTAAATTAATCTGAAGAAAGACTCAAATAATTGGCCCAATTGTTTTAACTTCTTGGCCCGAGGCCCAAGAATTGGTCCATGTCCAAGACATGACCCAATTGTCCAATTAAATGACATAACCGGTCTGGTTCATTAAAATTGGTCTAACCAAATTTTAATTACTACGATGACCACAATTGTCAACCGGTTATTTACTAAACCGGATTTTCTCAATTTATTTGGTCCAACCAAATCAAATTAGAAAATCCTGGTTTAGGCACAAAATCCAATTTTCGACTTTGGATTTCTTATCCCGGTTTAACCAGAACTTAATAAATTTATTAAGTCTGTTTATTAAACCGTGACGTTTTTAAAAAAAATTTAAACCGAGCCTTAAACCCAACCGTATCGATCGATGAACCAACCGCATCGATCGATTCATCAACCGCATCGATCGATTCATCAATCGTATCGGTCGATGCTCTCAGCATCGATCGATACGTTCACGCGTTGAGCAGGCTTGGCCGAGATATGCGAAATCCATGCGATCGTTCGATCGATCCATGCGATTGCAGTCGATCTCTCGCGGTTGTATCGACCGATCCATGCGATCGTATCGATCGATCCATGCGATCACAGCCGATACTTCTGTATGAAAATCGCATTCCAAATCAATATAGCTTGGATTTGCGATTTCAAGTGTGTTTAGGTTTCAATTCCTTGTTGCTTAAGTGATTTCTCTTATCAGTAGTTGATTCAAAACACTTCTTAAACAAGAAAACAATCCTAAACTTGAATCTAAACAAGAAAAACCAGAACCAATAGCTCTGATACCACTGAAGGATTGTTTAGTTGATCCTGATTCAATTCTTAGATTCATATCAACCTAAACATGCGGATCTAGGTTCTTCTTGATTAGAAACAATGATTAGATCTCACCTTTTACCTGTTAATTGCAGCGGAAGGAGATAGAACAAGTCAGAGATCAGAGAAACACCGAGAGATGAATCCTCCAAAGGCTCACACACGCGATCACAGAAAACGGCTGCTAGACCGAGCTGATAGGAGGCGCAGGGAGAGAGAGGTTTCGGCGCTGGGGCTAGGGTTACAGAGGAAAACAGACTCGAGTTTTATTTATAAAACTCGTCCGGTTCCTCTTGGGCCATTTGGCCATTCGCGCACTGTGTCGATCGACACATCATGTGCATCGATCGACACACAGTGGCTAAAACCTTTTATTCTCTCTAAGTACAGTAAATGCCTGACACTTTTACCGTACTTCTGCTAAGCCATTCCTACACATTTTCCTGTTAGCTTAGGCGTGTGACCCATAAGGGATCATATAATAGAGGCAATAAGTCCAAGACTTATAGATCACGAGCGGACTCTAGCAAGCCATCATGACCCCCAGTATTATATGACTTATGTATGATCATTGACATACTCTTACTTTCTAGAGACAGTACCGAGATTACTGGACACAATTCCAACAGGTTTATCTTGCTTGGGAGCCTGCTCGTCGGTTTTGTCTTCCTTCTTCTGTCCCGATTCTTCCTTCTTCAATCTTTCGATGGCCGCCTTGATTTCTTCAATGGAAAGTCGGGAGTAGAGTGCGTTTCTGAGATTCCGACATTCAGCCGTGTCGTGCGACGTAGCTTGATGGTATTCACAGTATTTATCCCCCGTAGCGGAGGCTGCTTGCGCCTTCTTCGCCTCTTTCCCTCTTCTATTCCACGGCTTTGATGACCGGGACTTGTCGGCGCCGTCCACAACCATTGTTTTGGCGCTTTTACCGTCGTAATTATGCCTGGGTTCTCTTTCCTCCTTCTTATCTGTCTGTTTTCCAGAACCGAATCTCTTTGCCAATGCGACCTTCTTCTCCTCCAATTCCACGAACTTGTTTGCCCGATGGAGTGCGTCCTCGATGGTTAGTGGCGGGTTGATGACTAAATCTTGGTAAAATGGCGACTCGTGCCAGACGGTGTTTGTCAGGGCTGCGATAGTGAACTTATCTGGTGCCTCAGCTCGTGTCATCACCGCCCTGAACCTTTCTACGAAATCTTTCAAGGTTTCTTTCTTCTCTTGCGTCATCGACATCAACGCGCTTAGCGAAGTGTCCTTACGAATGTAGGCAAAGTGATGCCTTACGAATGCCCATGTGAGGTCCGAGAAGCTATCGATTGACTTGGATGGGAGTCGGGAGAACCAGTTTAGCGCGTCTCCTTCCAGGGTTTCGCCGATGTCACGCTCCTCACTTGATGAGAACCGCGCCTTTGCCGCCATGATTTTGAACGTTGTGAGATGGGTCGCTGGATCTTTGGTGCCGTCGTACATCGGTAGCCTGAGCTTCTCTCTCTGCCTGATATACGTGTTCGTGATGCGAGAGGTGAAGGGAGTCCTACGAGTTTCCTCGATGATTCGGTCTATCTCGGGTGCGGACCCCTTCACGCCATGGACCTCCCCTTTTAATTCTTTTAGGGTGTCTTTGAGCTCAATCAGTTGTTTCTCGACATGGTTGCGACTTGCTCCGCGAATAGACGCTCCGTGAGTTTTCTCGTACGACATACCTCGCTCGCGGCGATAGTTGTCTCGGTGCGAGCCATTCTCACGTCGCGAATTCCGTCTGTGGTGCACGTCCCGTGTCTGGTGACTGGTATGTTCCTCTCTGTCGGGTGAATACCTCTCATCACTTCGGTCGTTATGTCTACTTTCGCTCCGTTTGGGTCTTTCAGAACCCTCCTTCCGATGTGAGCTATGCTCGCGAGTATCCTTGTTGCTTTCCTTACGCGGGTTGCTCCAGGACTCGCTGCTACGGCTCTGTTCATAGTGGCTTTCCTCAGATGTGCTATAGACCAGTCGTCTGGCGACTTTGTCTTTCACCTTTGACGGCACCTCTCTCCTGGGTTTTCTTGACCGTTGTCCTGAAAGAATCTTTGCTTGCTCTGTCTGCAGTAGGTCGATTTTCTCCGAGAACGTTTTGATCAAGTCGTTCTGTGATTCGAGCTTGGCCATTAGAGTGGCTAGGACCTTGTCTTGTTCGATTTGGGCCTCTGTTTCGCTGAGTGACGGGGCATGTTTGCCGTCATCTCGAGCTTTGTTTGTTTTAGCGGCGTTTCGCGGCTGCTTGCCGCCTTTCGTCGCGTCGTCTTCGTGATCACTTTGGTTGTAATCACTTCCCTCATGGTCACTTAGGTCAACCTTAGGGTTTTCCGAATCTGTTTCGTTACCGTTTCCCGACATCTCGTTTCAGAAATTTCTCTTAGAAATCCCCACAGTCGGCGCCAATTGTAAGATCTCAACTCGGTCTATCCAAAGATAGAAAGAGTTTTAGGGTTTGTAAATTAGGGATTCTAAAAGAAGAATTTAGGAACGCGGTGAGATTTGGGAATTTAGGGTTTAAAGCCGGTATTTCCGAGGTGGAAGCCGGTAAAGAATGTTATGAAAGTCGCCGGAGAGAATTTTAGGTTAAAGTCGCTCTAAAAGTCTCTCAAGCCGAAAAGTAATAAGAAAAGCGTAGGCTATTATTCATCAATGAGGTTCCTTTTATAAGGTTTACAAGTCGGTTTAAGAATAAGGAAAATAGAAAATAAATATCGAGATTTCCTAATATCCGACTTTACCGAGATATGGAATATTTCCATATTATCGATAAGCGCCGCCTTAATCTTTCAAAACCCTAATATAAGCCGGTCGCCCTAAGTCCAGTTTAACCTAAGTTTTACCGTCTTGGGCCCTTTTACCGACTTTCCATTCTGGGCCGACCTATAATCATGAACAGGCCTTTTCAGGAAAGTGCTAAACTTGACTCCAACACACATGACGTATCTTCTTAATGTCATGTTTAGTCACCAGATGTATAAAAGAACACACAAAAATGAACAGTTTTTGTAGAGGCTTATGTTGTGCTCCATTGAAGCCAGAAACTAGATTGTTGGCTTGAGTCTCTTTTTCTTTATGGTATTGAGACCATTGACACAAGCCTGGGGACCAAATCCATCAAACGATGGTAATAGATTCTTGTCTGGTGTACGCAAGCTTATTACGTCCATAATTAAAGCACTCTTTTTTTGTGCGAAATTAAAGCACTCTTTAATGCACATCGCTAGTACCGAATCATATTTAAGAGAATTATTTTATCTGTGTGTGTGAAGTAACAACATTGGTAACGGTTCAAGTCCTTATCAAGCACCAGTCTGCAAATACCCAATCGTAATTAATATGACATCTACTAAAATTATGTCCTCCTCTACTTCTCCTAGTACCCTAAACCTTCTCTCACACGGCTTATTTTTTGTTATTTAGAAAAAAAATATATTTGGGAGGTTTAGGCAACTGAAGAATATAGCTTCTCTCCCAGGCACGAGATTCTAGGTGCTGCCGTTATTCCCCCTTCCTCCGTCCAAGATGCTCTTTCTCCGCCAGTCTTCTGCCGCTCGTGCCTCTCTCTGATTGTAGGAGCCGAGGACTCTCTCTTTTCTCCACTGATTTCGATCGCCGGTAAAAAGATCTCTTCATTTTCTGATGTCTCCAAACTCTGTCTTCTCCTCATATGGTGTTAGTCTTGTCGGAGATCCTTTCATGTCCACCCCTCCCGAGTCTCTAGATCCTCCGCTGCCGCCGTTAATTTCTATGGCCTCCTATTTCGCCGTCCCTCCATTATTGTTCTCCTCGTTTTCGACCTTGCAGCTCAAAGTGTCTCCCTCTCCGACATCGTCTCTCGCCTCAGATCGGCTCTCAACTCCGTCGTCAATGCTACCCTCCGACTTGTTCGTCTCGCAGGCTAATCCCCCGCCTCTGCTCGTCTTCCAACGTCTGCCTGAACCTCCGCGTACACCGCTCTTCGCAGCTCATCCTTATTCGAACGATTCCCGTTTGTCTGAGTTCTTCTACTTGCCGCTCTTGTTTGAAGCTCCACCGCTGTCTCAGGCCTTTGTCCAAGCAAGCTCCGTCTTCTCTGCCGGTACAGATCCAAGCTTCATTAGTTTATTGGTTTCACTGGTTGCCGGATGCTTTTGTCCTCTCCGCTTTGGCCTTACTTGAACCAGCTGATGTGGATAGCAATCTCAGTGTGGTTGTTTCCACTTCCCCGCCCATTATTTCTTTTTCAGCGTGTGACCCCCGTCCCGCTTACTCGACGCAGACGGCAAATCATCTAGAACTTTACAATTATTTTATAATTAACGTCAACAATGAATTATTTAAATAAGTCTCAAATCATTTAATAAAATATACTTCGTTTCAATCCAGTCTTTCAAATACAAACCGATGTTTTAAATATATAAATAGTCTTTTGAAAACATAACATATAATCCCCGATAAAACGAGCATTTGAGCAAATACCACCTCGAGCCGCTACTCAGCAATTTCTCTGTCATCTGAAAGGGGTGAGGTAGGGGCTGAGTAACAAGTTACCTAGTGTTGATGATATCTAAGGAACCCTAATACTCGAAAAACAATAGGCACTTATACATATTAAACCAAGAAATAAGTCATACTTCACTCAATTAATTATACTTAACATATCACAACACAATCACTTATTCATACTTTACACATATCACCATATAATCACTTATTAATACTTACACATTTCACCACATAATCACTTATTCCTACTTTATACATTTCACATTATTAACTTAACATTTCACTTCTTTACTTAAGTTTTTACTTTATTTTCATATTCTTTAATTATTTACTGACGCCGGAGCCAACCCCTTTCACGCGTTTTGGGTATGGAACATCCCTGTCATCGGTCCTTTACGGCCTATTGGACTGCAACGGGCTTACATACGCAATCGTCCGCAGTCCAATAAGACAAGCTCTGCAACGGGCTAACAGACGCGATCGTCCGCAGAGCTAACATCACGACATGGACTACAACGGGCTTACATACGCGATCGTCCGTAGTCCAACAAACAAAGTTCTGCAACGGGCTAACGTATGCGACCGTCCGCAGAACTATCATTAACTTTTATCATCCTTTACCATCATTAACTTTTACCATACTTTACCGTCATTCACTTTACCATACTTTACTATCATTTACTTTTACCATACTTTACTATCACTTACTTTTACCATACTTTCTACTTAGCATCATACACATAATCAAAAAATTCCTATTTCAAGACTTAACATGCATAACCACATATTGGTAAACTAGTATCGAATTACTTAGACACCACCCGCACCTTAGCGTTTTCAGGTCGACGGAAAAATAGCGGTTGAAGCGGTTGGAAACTAGCATTTCGACCGGTTGCGGTTGGAACACTAGTTTTGGTGACTGGAAGTTATAGTTTAAGCTAGTGGAGTGTTTTGGTTGAAGAAATCGCGTTTGAAATCTGCGATTAACAAAAATAGTGTGTCGGGCACAAAAATGGTTTTGTCTTAACTTTCAGATCGATTTTCAGGAACATCATACCTCTGAATGATGATCTGAAACTTGATATGGATTCCTTGCAGCAAGATAAATCCGGGCATATAAAGATCGTCTTCTAACTTTTTCAGATGCGACGGGAATCAGTCCTACAAAGTACCTACCCGAAACTGGAATTAGAGTATTTCTGCAAAACTTTTTTAAAAGTTTCGACCACTCTTATTCGAACGCTCATAACTCGCTAACCATACCTCTAAACTAAGAAAGACCGGTGTCTACGGAAATATCATAGACAGATATTTCCAATGGTACCAGGATCGTAATCTGGATCGTCGGGAGCAGTTGTCAATCTGTAGTTAAAGTTGACGTATAAGAAGTCCGACCATTCTCACAAAAATGGTGATAACTTTCCGCACATACCTCGTATAAGCTCAAACTCAACTTCTACGGAAAGATAAGATCTATGGCTTTCTAGTGATATAAGGTACGTCTCCTGGTTCCTTATAGTTTGCCGTTAAATTCACTCTGAAGTCAGACCAATGACTCTTGGATTAGATTCTCGGTTTCAGAAATACTGATTTTGCTCAATAATCAAAGAGGGATTGCGATCAGAATATAACTCGGAATTGCGATCTGAAAGATGCTACGGAAACTAGAGAACGTAATCTTTCCAGAGGTATAAGTATCACGTTCTAGTTCTGCCTGAGTCTCCAATTATACGACCTTCAATATGGCAACTCGAAACTGTCTCTTGGAGGTGCTCAAAAAAGCAATTGTCTCAAAGGAATGATAAATGGATGATTTTTCTGGAGCAAGATGATAATGGTGGCTCCTTGTGCTCCCCCTCATGATCTAAATAGATGTAATTGAGCTTTCTTTTTCTTACTTTAGCTTAATTAATCCATGTGGGTGCTTAACTTTGGCAAAAAGGAGATTAGTGGAGGGTCATATTTTTGTCTAGAGTGATTGCAAGTTGCTGGAGCAAAAGGAAAATTGGGTTATGACAATTCTCCCCCACTTAGAAATAATTCGTCCTTGAATTAAATGGTTGGAGCCCGTTCCCCTAGGCCTGGAAAAGAGTCGGATGATCCGCTTGCATCCGCTCTTCTGATTCCCAGGTTACTTCCTTAATACCATCCCTTTCCCAGCATACTTGTACTCTCCAAGCCTTTCCACCTTTCTAGTGAGCTTGCTTACGTTCCAAACTTTTTACTGATTTTTCTGGAATCGATAAGTTTTTATCCAAATCTTCCGGCTGTTCTGAAATGATCAATTCTGGTTCACGGACGACCTTTCGGAGAACCGAGATATGAAAGGCATTATGAAAGTATGACATCTCCGGAGGTAAGTCTAATCTGTAAGCGACTGCTCCAATCCTCTCGGTGATAATATATGGTCACATATATCGCGGCTTATTCTTTTTTAACTTCCTCCACTTATCCGCTCCTCGAAAAGTTCTCATTTTTAAGTACACCTTGTCACCCTCTGCAAATTCCAAATATTTTCTCCTTTTATCTGCGTACCCCTTTTGACAATCATGGGCTTCTTTAAGCATATCTCGGAGAAACTCTACCTGAGCTATTGTTTCTTGGACGAGTTCCATGTCCATGTCGCGTCGCTCCCCCACTTCGGTCCAACACAAAGATGGGCGACAAGGCCTCCCATATAGTGCCTTGTATAGCGACATACCAATGCTTGCATGATAACTATTGTTATACGCGAATTCAGCCAAAGGCAGATAACGTACACAAGAACCTTCCCAATCAAGCATACATGCTATCAAGATGTCTTCTAATGTCTGAATTGTCCGTTCTGACTGGCCATCTGTTTGTGGATGATATGCGGTACTCATATGTACTTTGGTTCTCAATGCTTTCTGAAAGGCCAGTCAAAATTCTGATGAAAACCTCGGATCTCTGTCGGAAACAATACTCACTGGAACACCATGCAACTTGACGATTTCGTTCTGGTACTTCTCGATCAATTTGCCAACTTTATCTGACATCTTAATGGGTAAGAAATGAGCCGATTTCGTTAGTCGATCCACAATCACCCAAATAGCATCATTGTTGCCCTCAGACTTGAGTAGCCCGCTAACAAAATCCATTGTGATCATATCCCATTTCCATTGTGGAATTGGTAAGCTTTGTAATAAACCACTCGGTAATCTCCGCTCTGCTTTTATCAACTGACATACACGACACTCCGATACCATCTTTGCAACATCTCTCTTCATTCCGTTCCAATGGTAATATCTCTTCAAATCTTGATACATTTTGTTATTGCCAGGATGTATCGAAAATCGAAACTAATGGGCGTGCTGCAAAATCTCTGCCTTTAAATCCTTATTTTCTGGCACACAACCCCGATTCTTAAACAAAACTGTTCCATTAACTATCACGTCATAACCAGGAAAATCATTTTCTAGTGTTCTCTTCAAAGTTGCATCTTCTTTTTGTGCTTCTCGGATTTTCAATAACAGGTATGCTTGGTTCAAAGCTTCTATGACTAAACCCTCCTGAACTGTGGTTGCACACAAACTCAAACATGCAAGTGTTGCTGATAATTCCTCCATTCCTTTGACCTTAGACACTGTATCCTTTCTTCTGCTTAGAGTATCTGCTACTTGGTTAGTCTTTCCCGGGTGATATATGTTATCCAATGCATAATCAGCCATCATCTCCGCCCATCTTCGCTGTCTCAGGTTAAAGTCACTCTCAGTGAAAACATACTTTAAATTTTGATGATCAGTAAATACTTGAACTTTTTCTCCATACAAATAAGCACGCCAAATTTTTAGAGCGAAGAAAACTGCCGCAAGCTTTAGATCATGAGTAGGATAGTTTGCCTTGTGCTTTCGCAGTTATCTAGATGCGTATGCAATTACTTGCACCTCTTGCATGAGCACACATCCCAATCCTGATCCACATGCGTCCGTATACACTTTATATGGAACTCCTGTCCTTGGAAGTACCAATATCGGTGTTTGAGTCAAATGCTCCTTCAACTTTCTGAAACTTTCTTCACATTCTTTTGACCACACAAATTTCACCCTTTTTCCTGTGAGTTGAGTCATTGGTTTAGAAAAACTGGCGAATCCTCTTACAAACTTCCTATAGTAACCTGCCAGCCCAAGAAAACTGCGAACTTCCGTGGCACAGATAGGAGTAGGCCAGTTGGTGATGGATAAAATCTTTTCTGGCTCCACTGCTACTCCTACTTTGGAAACTATATGACCAAGGAATCCGATTTTTCTCTGCCAGAAACAACATTTGATTTGCTTTGCATACAATCTCTGCTCTCGAAACTTGCTTAGCACAAATTTAAGATGCTCTTCATGCTCTTCACGACTGTGCGAGTATATAAGGATGTCATCAATGAACACAATCACAAACTTATCCAGGTACTCTCGAAAGACATTGTTCATCAACTTCATAACGCCGTTGGGGCATTCGTTAATCCAAATGGCATTACCACGAACTCGTAGTGTCCATATCTGGTTCGTAGTGCTGTTTTTCTTATGTCCTCTTCAGCTATCCAAATATGATGGTATCCTGATGCTAGGTCAATTTTTGAGGATCATGAAGCTCCTTGTAGCTAATCCAACAACTCATCAATACGTGGCAATGGGTACTTGTTCTTAATGGTCACCTTGTTTAGCCCTCGGTGGTCGATACAAAGCCTGAAACTTGCGGTCTTCTTCTTGACAAACAACACTGGTGCTCTCCATGGCGAGCTACTAGGTCTAATAAAACCTTTGTCACTAAGATCTTCTAATTGCTTCTTTAACTCAGCCATTTCTGCCGGTGCCAAACGGTACGGTGCTCGAGCGATGGGAGCTGTCCTTGGCTCTAACTCAATGGTAAACGGATCTCCTCGCATTGGTGGCAGTCCTTTAAGCGGTTTAAATACGTCTGCGTAATCTGCCACTACGAGAATAGTGTCCAACTCCTTTATGGATTCTTCTCCTTCCATTGATATGACCGCAAGGTATGCTTCATTTCCTTTCCTTATTAATTCCTCTGCTTGGATCATAGAAATTAGGGGAACTCCGTTATGTGCTTTCTCCCCTTGAAATATGAGTCTACCATCGGGTCTTGCAAAAGTTACTTGGTTCTTCGGGCAATCCGATAGTGCTTTATGGTGAATTAGCCAATCCATGTCTAAGATCACATCGAAACGGTGCAACTCCAATTACACGAGGGTCTCAAGTAACCTTTCTCCTCCTATTACAATCGGAACATCTTTGAAGAACCTCTCCGATTTCACTTTTTCTTTTCCTGCAGTCTCAATCTTCCAAGGTCATTCCACAGTTTTCCCCTTGAAGTCCCAATGCTTCGTGAATGATTGGCTCACAAAACTATGTGAAGCACCAGTATCAAATAAGGTGTAAGTTGCTACCTTCCCAATAAGAACCGATCCTACACGATTTACTATGCTAAGAAACTTGGACTCTCAAACACTAATTTACTTCAAGACTCTCGCAAAATTTTTTTAAGAAGTATTAAATTTTTAACTACTTACTAGCAATCGGCTCTGCACCCTCGTGATCTCCAGAAACATAAACACGAGGCGCAATAGTTGGCCTCTTTGGAGGCGGCGGCAACTGCTCTCTAGCTTGGTTAGCTGGTTCTGGTCCTCTTGTCCTCACTCTGCAATCTTTTGCACGATGTCCATACTTTCCACAAATAATGCATGTTCCCGGGAAAACATTACAATCACGTTGATGGTGACCAAAACGTCCACATTTGTAGCACGCACCTGATTTATGCAAGCATAGTCCACTTTGACTCTTTCCACACATACCACATATCCTTGCCGGTAGACCACTGTGATTACCATATTGATGCTGGCTTGGCGGTTCTTGTGGTTTGGTGATCCTCAATGGAGCATTCTTGACCACCTTGTTCTCAGCTTCATTTATTTTCTCTGTCAAAGAAGCTCTCTCTACCAACTCGATGAGGTTTCCATAATCACGGATCTGACAGATCTTGTGGATGTCCAACCTCAATCCCATCATCAATTTCTGAATTAGTGACTGCTCATTTGTGTCTCCAACAGCAAACCTTCGGAGTCTACTGAACTCTCGCTCATACTCCCTAACCGTTTTATTTCCTTGGCTAAGGGTCAGAAACTCCATCTTCAGCTCATTTATGGTCTCATGGGGGAAGTATTTCCTCGTAAACTCCTCACGTAAAGTGTCCCAAGGAATCGTGTAACCTGGAGGTGCTTTTCTCTTTATTCCTTCCCACCAGATCTGGGCCTCATCCAATAAAAATCTTGATGCTATAGTCACTCGGTACTCAAGCGGACAACGTACTGAACCAAAGTTTCTTTCCAACTGCTTCCTCCAATTATCAGCTGATATCGGGTCCGAGCCACCATGGAAAGATACAATACCAAACTCTCTCATCATCTTTAGAATCTTCCAATAGTCTTGTCTCAGATCATGAGCATGCGCATCGGTGGGACATCATGAGGGGGCGGCGGAGGTGGTGGAGATTGTGGTGTAGCGGCCTGAGCTGTAGCTACCCCTGGGGAATAAACAACTAATGGAATCGCAAGTTGTCTGTGTCCAAACATCTCTTTGAGTGAATCCATCACTATAGACCTCAGCATTGCAGGGTCGACTCCCAGAACTGGCATCTGAACCCCATTATGGGTGCTTTGCTCCGTGCTTGATGTACGCTCAACACTCTTATCATCATTTGGACCTTGAAGTCCACGTCCTCTTCCCCTACGTGCTCCTCCACGAGCCATTCTATGAAGATAACTTAAATATTAGGATATACTTAAAGAAATACAACTTCACAAACTTACTTACTCAAATGTGGTACTGTCGGTGCTCTTTTACTTTTATAAAAAAAACTTTTTCCCAAAAATTGAAAATAATTTAAATATATATACTTTTTTTAAGGTGACCCTCCGTGTTAGAATCGGAGTGGCCTTTAATCTAGGCTCTGATACCACTTTGTGATGCCCGTCCCGCTTACTTGGCGAAGACGGTAAGTCATCTAGAATCTTACAATTATTTTATAATTAACGTCAACAATAAATTATTTAAATAAGTCTCAAATCATTTAATAAAACATACTTCGTTTCAATACAGTCTTTCAAATATACACTGGTGTTTTAAATATATAAATAGTCTTTTGAAAACATAACACATAATCTCCGATAAAACGAGCATCCGAGCAAATACCACCTCGAGCCGCTACTCAGCAATTTCTCTGTCACCTGAAAGGGGTGAGGTAGGGGGCTGAGTAACAAGTTACCTAGTGTTGATGATATCTAAGGAACCCTAATACTCGAAAAACAATAGGCACTTATACATATTAAACCAAGAAATAAGTCATACTTCACTCAATTAATTATACTTAACATATCACAACACAATCACTTATTCATACTTTACACATATCACCATATAATCACTTATTAATACTTACACATTTCACCACATAATCACTTATTCCTACTTTATACATTTCACATTATTAACTTAACATTTCACTTCTTTACTTAAGTTTTTACTTTATTTTTCATATTTTTAATTATTTACTGACGCCAGAGCCAACCCCTTTCACGTGTTTTGGGTATGGAACCTCCCCGTCATCGGTCCTTTACGGCCTATTGGACTGCAACGGGCTTACATACGTGATCGTCCGCAGTCCAATAAAACAAGCTCTGCAACAGGCTAACAGACGCGATCGTCCGCAGAGCTAACATCACGGAATGGACTACAATGGACTTACATACGCGATCGTCCGTAGTCCAACAAACAAAATTCTGCAATGGACTAACGTACGCGATCGTCCGCAGAACTATCATTAACTTTTATCATCCTTTATCATCATTAACTTTTACCATACTTTACCATCATTCACTTTTACCATACTTTACTATCATTTATTTTTACCATACTTTCTACTTAGCATCATACACATAATCAAACAATTCCTATTTCAAGACTTAATATGCATAACCACATTTGGTAAACTAGTATCGAATTACTTAGACACCACCCGCACCTTAGCATTTTCAGGTCGACGGAAAATAGTGGTTGAAGCGGTTGGAAACTAGCGTTTTGAGCGGTTGCGATTGGAACACTAGTTTTGGTGACTGGAAGTTATAGTTTAAGCTATTGGAGTGTTCCGGTTGAATAAATCGCGTTTGAAATATGCGATTGACAAAAATAACGTTTCGGGCGGTTTGACATAAAATGGTTTTGTCTTAAATTTCAGATCGGTTTTCAGGAACATCATACCCCCGAATGATGATCTGGAACTTGATATGGATTCCTTGCAGCAAGATTATCTGGGCATATACAGACCGTCTTCTAACTGTTTTAGACGCAACGGGAATCATTCCTACAAAGTACCTACCCGAAACAAGGAATTAGAGTATTTCTGCAAAACTGTTTTTAACAGTTTCGACCACTCTTATTCAAACGCTCATAACTCGTTAACCATACTTCTAAACGAAGAAAGACCGGTGTCTATGGAAAGTTGAGAGACAGATCTTTCCAATGGTACTAGGATCATAATCTGGGTCATCCGGAGAACAATCTGCAGTTAAAGTTGACGTATCAGAATTCCGACTATTCTCACGAAAATGGCGATAACTTTCCGCACATACCTATTATAATCTCAAACTCAATGTCAACAGAAAGATAAGATCTATGGCTTTCCACTGATATAAGGTAAGTCTCCTGGTTCCTTATAGTTCACCGTTAAATCCACTCCGAAGTCAGACCAATGATTCTAGGATTAGATTCTCAGTTTCAGAAATACTGATTTTGCTTAATAATCAAAGAGGGATTGCGAGCAGAATATACCTCAGAATTGCGATCGGAAAGATGCTACGGAAACTAGAGAACGTGATCTTTCCAGAGGTATAAGTATCACGTTCTAGTTCTGCCTGAGTCTCCGATTATCGGGCCTTCTATATGGCAACTCGAAACTATCTCTTGGAGGTGCTCAAGAAAGCAATTGTCTCAAAGGAATGATGAATGAACGATTTTTCTGGAGCAAGATGATAACGGTGGCTCCTTCTGCTCCCTCTCATGATCTAAATAGAGGTAATGGAGTTTCTTTTTCTTACTTTAGCTTAATTAATCCATGTAGGTGTTTAACTTTGGCAAAAAGGAGATTAGTGGAGAGTCATGGTTTTGTCTAGAGTGATTGCAAGTTGATGGAGCAAAAAGAAAATTGGGTTATGACACATCGCATATTACCTCTCGGTGGGACGACGGGGCGAAGAACACTAGGAACGGAAACAATGGAAAACGACTAGACTACGCAAATTGACCTTTTCCGGCGGCCGCCCAACGAAACACCGGCCACCGTAAAAGTAAACACAACCAAAAAAGGAATTGACGACTAACTCGTAATTCGCATCTGTGAGCGTATCACTTTAGGGCAAACTCCATCTCACTCTTTCTTTTTCAATTAATATGTGAGATGGAGTTCATCTAACTTCATCTAATTAATATGTTTATAAAGGATAAAATGACACCCCTGATAATTAAATGAAAATTTATAGAGTTTCTACAGTGTTTATAGTATAGATGTGTTATAATAAAAGCCCAATAATCCATACAGTCCGTATTTTATTTATATCGGTTCGTAACGTAACAGTTCGATTTGGTTTTATCCCTAAATGGTTAAAAACCCTTGAGTTGCTGTAATCCGGACAAGTTCACTCCCAATCTATTGCATTTTCAGCTTTGTCGTGGAAAGGAAACATTAAATTCTTTTTTCCCGATATCAAGTTGAGTTTTGCGGTTCTAGTTGGGAATTTCATATTTGGGATTTTCCGGTTTCAGCCCCATTCATAAAAATGGTAACCTGTAGTAGTGTCACTCTATATTTTAAGTTCACCTAACATCTTTGATAATAATCAAAGACACCGTTTTGTGTAGAAGTTTCGTGGTTGGTGCGGCAATATGTATTTTTTAAATTCTGGTGTAAGGAATCAAACGTGTTGAAAAAACTGAAAAAATTATATGAAATGTTGAGAGAGAGAGAGACAAAACATTCTTATAAAGAGAGACATCCATCCACTTAGCTGTTGACCAAAAAAAAAACAACAAAAAAGTATGATAGGCTCATACTACTCATCACTGAGCTTTTTTCTTCGAACTATTGTTCTTCTTCTCTTCTCCACTTTAAATTTGTTCAATACTTTTGCTTCTCTCACACCGAACCTGTGTCCTCCGGATCAAAGAGATGCGCTTCTCGAGCTCAAGACAGAGTTCAAGATTCAGAAGCCTGATGAATTTCTTGATTATGATGGTAACTCGATGAACATAACTTCTTACCCGAAGACAGAATCATGGGCAAACAGCAGCAGCGATTGTTGTAACTGGGACGGTGTCACGTGTGATACCAAGTCGGGCAAAGTGATCGGTCTAGACCTCAGTTGCAGCTGTCTTCACGGTCGGCTGGAACCTGATTCTAGTCTTTTTAGACTGCAACATCTCAAAAATCTGAACCTTGCTTACAACAACTTCACTCTATCTCCAATCCCAGACAAGTTCAATAATCTCATGTCGTTAGAAACACTAAATCTCTCTGAGCCTTCATTGAAAGGTCATGTTCCAACAGAAATTCTTCAACTAACCAATTTGGTGTCTCTTGATCTTTCTTATTCTTCTGCTTCTACTTCTTATTTTTCAGTTCCTCCAAGTTTGTTGTTGTCCATTGAGAACCCACCATTGTTTCTCCGTCTACTTACTCGAAACTTGAGGAACCTTAGAGCATTGGATCTGAGCTCCGTGAACATTTCCTCACAAGTCCCCCACGAGTTTTCATACATGTCGTCTCTAAGATCTCTTCATCTAAAGAATTGCTACCTGTTTGGAGAATTTCCAAGCAGTGTTTTCATGATACCAAACTTACAGTCCATTAGACTGGACCACAATCCATATCTGAGAGGCGAGCTTCCTGTATTTCTTATAAACAACTCTATGCAAGTCTTAAGCCTCTTGGAAACATCTTTTTCAGGTATCATACCTGATTCTATTGGCAACCTTAAACATTTAGTTTCTTTGACACTTTCAGAATCCAATTTTTCTGGGAGGATCCCATCTTCACTTGGAGAACTTTCTAATCTCTCAAGTCTCCTTCTTTTTTCGAATCATTTCACTGGTGAAATCCCATCTTCAATTGGCAATCTGAAACAGTTGATTGGCTTTAACGTTGGGAACAATAAGCTCAGTGGAAGCTTTCCATCTGGACTTCTCAACTTGACCAAACTACGTTTTATTGGTCTCAGTTCCAATCAGTTCACAGGTTCCCTCCCACCTAACATTGGCCAACTCTCCAAGTTGGAAGGCATTTTTGCCGGAAGCAATTTTTTTACTGGAACCATTCCAGCATCCCTGTTCCAAATCTCTTCAATAACCAACATCTATCTGGAGGATAATCAATTCAGCGATATCGTTGGGTTAGAGAATATCTCTCTGTTACCTAATTTACAATATCTCTTCCTTCACTCTAACAGTTTCAGAGTAAATAGTCCGGTTGACTTTAATGCCTTCTCCTCTCTCAAACAGCTAGTAGGACTAGCTCTCTCAGGCATCCCTCTTTCAACAGCAAACATCACTTCTGATTCGGATTTTTCATCAAATTTGGTATCTTTGTACTTGTCAGGCTGCAACATCACTGAGTTCCTTGAGTTCATAAAAGACCAAAGACATCTAAATACTTTAGACCTTTCCAACAACAGTATCAAAGGTCAAGTACCAGACTGGTTATGGAGCCTACAAGATTTGGAAATCGTGGATCTTTCTAGCAACTCCCTAAGCGGTTTCGATGGATCCTTGGAAGCTGTACCTGGAAGTCAGATTAGTATGTTAGATCTAAGTTCAAATGCTTTCCAAGGACCACTCTTCATCCCATCCACATTTATCAACTACTTGTTTGCTTCTAACAATAACTTCAGTGGAGATATACCTCGGTCGATATGTGGTGGACTAACCTCTCCAACCATCATAGATCTATCGGACAACAACTTCCACGGCTCCATTCCTCGGTGTTTAGAGACTCACATGAGTTCGCTTACGGATCTAAATCTTCGTAACAATCGCCTCAATGGAAGTCTTCCTGATATGTTTATGCACGCCAACAAGTTAAGGTCCATAGACGTCAGCCACAACCGATTGGAGGGAAAACTTCCTTCATCTCTTACCGCTTGTTCTGCTCTGGAAGTTCTAAACGTGGAGAGTAACGAAATTAACGATACATTTCCATTCCAGTTGCATTCCTTGCAGAAGCTACAAGTTCTTGTCCTCAGATCCAACAAGTTTCATGGCATGTTACATCACTCAGATGGGGTTTGGTTCGGATTTCCTCAGTTGAAAATTATTGATGTATCACATAACGGCTTCCTCGGTACCTTGCCATCTGATTACTTCCTGAACTGGACTGCGATATCCTCCAATAAAGATGAGTATCATACACGACCGAACTACATTGGAGATTTTCATGACTACGGCTACTACACTTCGGTTGTGTTGATGAACAAAGGAGTATCAATGGCGATGGAACGTATCCTCACAATCTACACAGCCATTGATTTTTCTGGAAACAGAATCCATGGACAAGTCCCTGAATCCATCGGTCTGTTGAAGGAACTCCACGTTCTCAATTTGTCAAGAAATGCTTTCACGGGACACATCCCATCGTCTTTGGCAAACCTTACGGCGCTGGAATCACTTGACCTATCCCAAAACAAGTTTTCTGGTGAGATCCCTCCAAAGCTAGGGGACCTCTCTTCTCTTGGGTGGATAAACGTTTCACATAATAAGCTCGTAGGTTCAATACCACAAGGTACACAGTTCCAACGACAAAACTGCTCTTCCTATGGTCCCTCCCTTAAGCATATTTGTGGGGATATCCGTGCTGAAACATCACCACAATCTGAACCGCCAGAAGAAGAAGAAGAAGAGGAGGAAAGTTTGAGTTGGATAGCAGCAGGGTTAGGATTTGCACCTGGAATTGTATTTGGATTGACCATCGGATACATAGTGGCTTCATACAAGCATGAGTGGTTCATGAAGTCATTTGGCAGAAACAAGCACTCTTTAGCTCATCGATCTCAATCCCCTAAGCATTGTTGTTTTGTTCCATAAAGGGATTGTATTCAGTATCATGATGTTTTTGTTGTATTTCAAGAACAATAGTACGTATATCCAGATGAATTACCATAACTAACTTTGATTAGAGGACAAGTGCTTGGCTGCCGCCATCAAAGCCAAACTGTTCATACAACTTAAGGGAACATTTAGATCGAATGGCTTCGAGACTCTACACAAATATCAGTTTCAGTCCAGAAAAACAGAACAAGAGCCAAAGAGTCCAAATTCCCTGGAGAAATCAGCATTAAGCAGAAATCTCGAACAATTGAGTATAAAAGAACAATTGAAATTCGAAACTCCAAAGCCTTGAATTTTCAAATAAACAAGGCTCCTGTACTTTTTTTTTTGCCAAAACAAATCACTGAGATTGACCCTTAAATTGGCAATTCTCGAAGATTGAAAGTATGTAAAACGAATCATACAAACCTAAACTCTGCTGTCCACTTCCCCTACGAGCGGCATTGATTCGAGATATTTCAACTTTATAGGACAAAACGCAGAACACAGAAAGAATAGGATTCAACAAGAGAAAATAGATGGCGAAGGGAGCGCTAAAACGCAAAGTTTTGATTTTTTTTTTGGTTTTCAATTAGCTAGACCAGCGAGATAAACCCCCGTTCGCCGGCCTAGACCCCCTATAATACATTTAAATCTTATGTTACATTAAAAAAAAAAAAGAAATTGCATCACATATTCACCCATTTCTTACTAATTTGAAGAATGGGAAGACATTATTCATCAATTTTTTCATTCCACATTTACCCCAACGAACCCTATGATTTTCTTGTCCCCTCTTCTCCCCTCACAGATTTTTTTTTGCTTCTTCTCAAGTTCTTATCTTTTTTATCGTCTGTAATTTTAATTGCTGAAATCTTACGATCCTCATTCATAGGTGATATCAACACTCCGGAGCCATTCGAATCTGTGAGAGAAGCCGCCAATCCAATCAGGTGGTGGATTTTTTTACCGTCAGAGCGATGTGTTCTAGATCTGGGTTTCCGATTGTGGATGTGTTACTCTTCGCGTGGTGACGATGGTGGTGGTTAAGCACTGCTTTGAGGTTCGACGGTGGTTTCTCCCGTCAGGTTTGTTGTGCGATGCTAGAGGCTCGTCTCCTTCTTCCGGTTGCTCTGGTTCTGAGATCTTGGAGGCGGTTCTTCTCCGGCAGGTTTGTGGTGTCTCCGCATCTTGCCAGATTCTTTTATGCTTTGGGTTGCGTTTGCGGATTTGGGGTGTCCACTGCTCCTGTTTTCACGGTGGTGCTCGTCGTCTTTAAGGCTTAATCGTGTCGCCGTCGTGGTGCAAGGGACATATCTTGCTCGTACTTATTTCGGATCTGTGAATATGCCTTCTTTACTGGTTACCTGATTTGCTTGGTTTATCTGTTTGAAGTTTTCAATTTCATGGTTTTTTGCTGGTTTATTGTCATCAAAATATGAAAATATAGCTCTGATTGTTGTGGGAGATGTTTGAGAAACTTTTTTGAAGTATTTGCATTGGTCTATTCCTTACATAGCTCTGTTTACTATACGTGGCTGAGAGTTTCAGGTAGTGGATATGAGTGTCAATTTTCTTATAAGTGATAAATTGTTGCATCTACTCATGTTTATTTTCTGCTCTATCTCTCGATTTGGACTTAAAAATCTAACATTTTTTGTTCTTGTTGTGCAGTATATTGTGTTGTTGCAGTTGATTATGTTGGGAGGCAGATTCCTATGGCCTTCTTGAAACGAGTTAAGGAGGATTTCATTGAAGTGTCTGAAGTTAAAGGTGTTATGATGGAGAAATCTCTAGTGAAAAAGACTACAAAGAAGAAGATTTTCATGTCAGACACACAGAAAAGTGAGAACATAAGCTGTATTAAATTAATAATTACTAAATGTTTAGTTATCCAAACTAACATTTTAGTTTGTACGAAAAGCAAATATGCTAGTTATACCAAGTTAATTGTTAGCATACAATCTAAAATAACATATATATTAAAAATGTTAGCAGTATCAATTAAAATATTAGCTAACCCAAATAAAATATGAACATACATAAATAAGATGTTATCAGTATTAGTATAATAAATATACCATCATCTTGTATAAAGACTGATATTTATAACACATTAAATCATTCATGCTAAGTCCAAAATAGTATGTATTTAAAATGGTAGTATCACCAAATAAAATGTTAGCAACCTAAATAAAATATTAACGACCTAGATAAAATGTTAACGACCTAAAGAAAATGTTTAGGGATATGTAAATTGTCTAGATGAAATGTATACTAGTGGTACTCATATAACACGTATTATAATTATGTTAACACATACGTAATTTATCTAATCGACTCAATGAATATGAATAAATTTGTTAGAAAGCTTAATATAAACAATTTTGATATGGTTTCATGCATCAAATTATCGATAAACTTATATATTTTATATTTAACATAATAGTTTAAACTCACCATCTAAGTTAAATAGTTAATAATTAAGTTAGCACGCGCCATAAGTATGTTATCATATATCTAATCCACTATGCCTGATTCAATGATGAAGAATAAATTTGTCGAAAATAGTTACTGAATTTTTCATCAAATCGTCATGCATATTTACTAATATTATGATTTGATTCGTTCATAAAGAGTGAGAAGAGAGAAGAGAAGAGAGAGAGAGACAGAAAAAGGAAAAAAAAAGAAATGTGCAACATATGACATCAGGCAAGGGTATTATTGTAATCTTAGCAACTATGAAATGAACATATGTCATATCACGTATGCCCATTTGGTTTTTGCTGGTTTTTTGACTTTTTGGCTAATTGTCTCTAAAAAAAATACTTGGATTCATCTCCTCTTATTTAATCAATAAAAATATACCATTTAATATTATTTTAAAATAAAATTTACAAAATTTAAATTAAAAAATTAAACACATTCAAATATTTTATAAAATATATAATAATATATATATATATATATATCAATATTGTGTATTTTTAGAGTTTATAAATTAAGGTCTAGAGTTTAGAAATTGGGTTTATAGTTTAGAGTTTTAGCCCTTTAAAATTTAGAGATTATGGTTTAAATTCTTTAAGATTTAGAATTTAAGGATTAAGGGTCTTTTAGGATTTATGGATTATGGTTTAAGCCTTTTGAAATTTATTTTTTAAAACTTTATATATTAAGATATAGGGATTAGGATTTAGTTTTTTTTTTAATTTTTTTAAAAAATTTAAATTAAGGTTTAGGGATTAAAGTTTAGGTTTTATTTTTTAAGATTTACATATTGGGTTTAAGGATTAAGATTTAGTTTTAATTTTTATTAATTTTTAGGTTTTCAAATTATGGTTTAGAGTTTAAGGTTTAGAATTTAGGGTTTAGAAATTAATATTTAGATTTTAGTTTTTAATGAATTTGTTTATTTTAAATTTTAAACTTTTTGTCTAAAAAAAAAAAATTTAATTTTCGTTTTTGTTTTTTATATTCTTATTTTTAAAACTTTTAAATTTTAATTATTTTTAATATTAAATTATATGTAATTATTAATTAGTTAAAAAAGAAGGATGAACTCAAAAATTGTTCTCACACAAAATATAGGGACAATAAAATAGATAATCTAAACATATGACAAAATTAAGGCGATAATCAAAAAAAATTTGAAACCAATTTGAGGTTGAAAAATATACCAAACTAACCTCTGATTATTTCGACGTTGGCATAAGAGAAAGAAGGAAAAGAAGTTGTTAGGTTTCAATGTTTCACACAATCACATAAATTGCTATATTTTTGCTTTTCCTTCTTTTTTTCCTTCTTCTCTCCCCTCTCTCTCTCTCTTTCACTCTTAACAAAACAAATCAATTTTTTTTTGGAAATTTAATCTAGAAGAAAATCCAGAAAAATTCTAATGATAATCTAGCAAAAAATAGGTATGTGTTAACATAATGATAAGTCGACTAAGTTAGGTTCGTATTCACAATTATAAAGTGCAGTAAATCAATTATTAACAAATTAACTTTTAAAATATGTGTTCAAGTTGTTAGTTGTTAAGCATCATAGAAAATATAAAAATTTGCTGATAACTATTTAGTTAACACGAGAACGAGCAAAGATAAATTATATTTTATGTTTCTTCTTGATATATAACATCCGAGTTATGATGAAGTGCCAGAAAGCATCCAACATAGTCAATCTGAAATCTTTTGAATTATTGTGTTTGTTTAATTAAAGAACTTTTCCACGACAATCCAGTGTGAAACCAGAAAAGATTTTCGACAAATTGATTTATACTCACTGAATCGACTCAGTGATTTAGGTATGTGTTAACACAATTAATACGTACGTTAACTCAATTATTAACTAGCTAATTTCTAGGGTGTGTGTGTTAAATTAGTATTTGGGCCGCTAATATTTGATTTGATGATGTTGATATTTTAGATATATATATTATTTTGGTGGAGATATCTATACCCTAACCACTCATTCACAAACACAAGACCATTAATTTTCGGTACACAATATCAAAAAACCTTTTCGGTGGACAAATATAAACCCTAATCACTACTTCACGAATCCAAACACATTAATTTATGTACACAATATCAATAAATACTTTTCGGTAGAAAAATCTAAACCTTAACCACTATTTTCCGAACTCAAGCACATTAATTTACAGTACACAATAACAACATACTTTTCGATCAACAAATCTAAACCTTAAACCATAACCACTACTTCTCGGACCCAAGCATTAAGTTAATTACATCTATAGTCATTTCACTACACTTTAATTACAAAATAAGTCACAAGCATGTAATAAGGCACTTTGTCTTAAGGTTAATACTCTTTTACCCCTGATTCATTGTAACTAAGAGACACAATTTTAGTCACAACTTTTTTACTCGTTACACTATTTTGACTCTTTTAATTATTACATTCACAACTATTCTCTTTTCACAAAAAAAAAGCCTCAAACCCTAAAAAAAAAAGTTGTCATCTCTCTATCTCTCTCTTTTCTCTCTGCCTCACACTGCCGTCAACCAAATCTGACCAGGAAGCTTCATGAACTTTCGTCCTCAATCGAGAGAAATCAGAGTGATTAACTCGCCTCGTCGTTCGTTCGTATCCCTACCTTAAGCTGTCGTCGTCAGATCTGCGATTGATTCGCGGCCTCTCTCCTCCTCCATCGTCGGTGTTTTCTCTGTGTCTCTCTTTCTCTCTATGTAAATCGAGAGGAATCGTCGTTCTCGGTGAGTCGTTGTATCCATATAGTAGTATCTTTGATTTTTTCTTGATTTTGAACTTAAATTCATCAGTAACATCGATTTTGTCACTTCATTCATGTGTTAGTTCAATTTTTTCATCTTCTGTGTACTGTGGTCTATGTGGGCATCTTAAAATGTACTTTTTGTTTTCTTATATGCGCATATCTAGTTTCTCGATACGTCTGTCTGTCTTCTTATACCCATTTATGGTGTTATTGGATTCTTCTGCAACTTCGTTCTTAGATCCGTCTGTCTGTCTTCTGCGTTTCATGTGGACAACTTGAAATCGTCTCTACTATTCAGATTTGCGTAGATTTAGGTTTTATGTTCATGGATTTAGTTTATATGTTCATGGTCGCTTGTTCAAACTTTGCAGATCACGTGGACATGCATGAATGGATATATGGTTTTCTTTATTTTATGGGTATTGCGTTCCATGTTGTTGTTTACATGTTCATGGATAAGTACTATGTAACATACTATGAATGGACATATGATCCTTTAATGTTTTGCGCCTGCTCAACACATATAAATCTCATGGATACATAATAATGGACATATTTTGTACATAGTACCATTTTTATTTCATTCTAGTGGACATTGGATTCAGGTTTCCAATCTGCGTGTACATATTATATGGACATTACCGATGCACGTATTATTGTGTTGGATGGATTCGTGGGCATTACCATTCATGTATCTATAATATTACATGGTTTATCCATGTGTACATAGGTGTATGGACGTTTAAATACATATTCTCGTTTGTGGACATGTTTCTGTGGACATCTGATTTTTTTTTAGAGTTTAGAAACTGTAGATAATGTTTTAAAAGCTTATACATTCGTGGACATATGATATTACATGGCTTATCTTTGCTCGTTTCGTCATCGTTTACCGTGTAATTGCAATCCATATTAACAACCAATGGTGGACATGGATAATTGTGCTGCATTATAATTTTCATTTTTCATTACTCATCTTACCGTGTAATTGCATTACAGTGCAATTGCATTACAGTGAACCCCGTCCACATCTGGTGGACAATAGATGACGAACACTACCATATCAATATAGTTAAAATGATGGACACAATAGATTTTTATGGACATATGATATATATTGTTTGTCCCGACGTCGCACATATATATATATTATTTGTTCTTTGGTGCACCTATCCTCATGGACATGTTAAAATGGACATTTGTTTTTGATGTCCATTTAGGGAAAGATTCCGATGAGTTCAAAATAATTTGAAGCTCAAAGTTTGGGAAACTCTTCGACATGCCTACTGCTAGATGCCCTACATTAGGAAAATTCATCCATGCGTTGATGTCCAGAGAGCTAGTAACACAGAACAATTACACCATATGGAAGACGTTTGGTGAACACCCGCTACGTATTTGTCACCAAGCATCGCTTGTCCATAGCTACATGTTTTACATTTGTACAAATTAGAGGTTAAAAGTGTTATGTTATCCACACAGAATAATCCACGCAAACGTTTAAAATATATGTTTGTATTACACAAAATATAGACACATAAACGTGTTACTGGATCTTAAAAATTAAAAATTGACAGCATCTGCTAAGATTCTTATTAAAAACAAACGGCCAAGATTAGCAGCAGGAGGTTTGGGCGGGAGTTAGGAATCGAGGGCCAAGATGATAACAACTTTTTCAGATTAATGGACATGATTAAAAGGCCTTTATTTTTTTCCTCCCAAAAACATCACAATCAGATTTCAAATGAATGGACATGATTACTTGTCTGAATCGATGGCCAAGATTAAAGCTACAAAATGAGTGGACATGATTTAATAGTGAAATGAGTGGTCCAGATTAAAAACGCCTATAAACTAACTAGATATTCCTTTTAGTTCTTCTAGTTACAAAAGGAAATTTAACACATGGGCAAATTGGGCATTAATTCACTACTAAAGCGGAAAAGGAGCTTCACAGACGCCAAGTGACTTATTCTGTAAAAATCAGAAGTGTAAGTGACTAAATGTGTTAATCACTCACATTAATTACAGTACACAATATCAAAAATACTTTTCGGTAGAAAAATCTAAACCCAAGCCATAACCACTACTTCCCGAACTTAAACACATTAATTTACGGTACACAATAACAAAATACTTTCGATGGACAAATATAAACCCTAAACCCTAACCAATACTTCATGAACCCAAACACATTAATTTACAGTACAAAATATCAAAAATACTTTTCGGTAGAAAAATCTAAACCCTAACCAATAATTCTTGAACCCAAGCACATTAATTTACATTACACAATAAAAAATATTTTTTGATGGACAAATTTAAACCCTAACCATTACTTCCTCAACTCAAGCACATTAATTTACAGTACACAATATAAAAAAAAATCAGTGGAAAATCTAAACCCTAACCACTACTTTCCGAATTCAAGCACATTAATTTACAGTACATAATATTGGGGAAAAATCGGTGAAAAAATATATTCTAACCATTCCTTCACGTATCCAAACACATTAATTTACAACAACTGTTATATATGACTATGCCTTTTAGTTTTCTTAAAAATTCATCATTGTTCAACAATTTTTTAAAATAAATAACTAAGAAATAAAATAAAAATAAAGAGATTTACATGTGAACGCCGATCAAAACAGTTTTTAGGGGACAAACAAAACTAGGTGAATTAGTAGGGGTATATGGTTACTAGAAGAATATACATTTTTTTAGTAAATAGTGTTTGGTCAATTAGTTAATATATATAAAACTCTTGTATATACATTGTGACATATTTTTTCGGTCCGCTATCACCATTGGCTAGAAGTGCCCTTGTCTCTTAATATTTGTGGCAAGCATTCGACTGTTGGAGTGGTTTCCTCCTACTCATTCGTGTGTCTCATCCACTACCCATTTTATTTCTTCGCCATGGAAGCAGCTTAGTAGCGCTTTAGATGCGCTTATTCGGAATAGTTTCCCATCATTCACAACATAGTGGATGCACCTTGCCTTTAAGCGTCGGTCTGCCCACCTATCTTCCGGGACTGTTCCTTTTAGGATGTAAGCCTTGATTTCGTCTCTCCATTCGTCCGCTTTTTTCAGGGGCCTCTTTCATGATGGACTCATTTGCTTCGTCGGCGTAGTCCATTCTATCTTCGAGCTCGAAGATGGTTAACGAGTTTCTGGTATGGTCGATGCTCGGTTTATCAATGCATTCGACTGGAATGATTCGGTGGAGTTCGGGATCGGATGTTGAGGCGAGAGCTGCTAGCGCGTTGGCTGGTGAATTGTCTCTCCGTGGGATTTTTGTGAGCGTGAAGATGCCAAATTCTCCCGCCAATCGTTGAACGATTTGTAAATATGCGCCCATTAGATCATTATTAGCCTCATATTCGCCATTGTACTGACTAGCGACGAGCTGTGAGTCGCAGAATGCGTCGATGTGTCTTTCCCCGATTGCTTTTGCCAATCGTAGTCCCGCTATTAGGGTTTTGTATTCTTCTTCGTTGTTTGATGCTGGGAACGCGAGTCGGAAAGAGGGCTCCAGGATTTCTCTTGTTGGGGAAGTCAACCTTATTCCAATTGATGATCCGTTGCAAGAGGATGATCCATCGACGAACATGGTCCATTTTTGTCTGTTTCCTGCTTGCCGTCGTGGGTTAGTTCTAGTGGTAACTCGATCAGGAAATCTAGCAGGACTTGTGACCACACACTCATTTGTGGTTTGCACTCGATGTCGTACTCGCGCAACTCTACTGGCCATTTTTCCATTTGTCTTGGGTGGGTTGGGTTGTGGAGTATGCTCTCAATGGTTGGTTGGTGAGGACGACTACCGAGTGTAATTGAAAATATGGTCGGATCTTCCTTGCCGAGATGACGACTGCTAAGGCGAGTTTTTCCATAGCGGAGTATCAGGTTTCAGCGTCATCGACGCTCTTGCTGATATCAAAGACTAATTTTTTTGTCGCTTATATAATCTCTGATGAGGACGCCGCTCACCGCCGAGCTTCACATTGATATGTAGAGGTATAGAGTTTCCCCTTCCTCTGGTTTGGCTACGACGGGAGGTGTTGATATATACTCTTTTAACTGTCGAAAGGCGTCCTCACATTTGGCTTCCCACTCGAATTTCTTGTTTCGTCGGAGGAGCTGGTCGAATGACAAGCACCTGTCCAATGACTTGGAGATGAATCGACTCAAGGCAGCGATTCATCCCATGAGTCTCTGCACCTTGCAGGTATTTCTTGGCGATGGGAGTTTGGTAAGTACTGCGATCTTTCGTGAGTTTGCTTCTATTCCTCTCTTCGTGACTATGTACCCAAAGAATTTTCCCAAAGTAACGTCGTACGTACACTTGGCCGGATTAAGCTTCATCATGTACTTATTCAGATTGTCAAATCAGGTAGTGAGGTGAGCGATGTGGTCGTCAGATGATGCCGACTTTACCAGCATATCGTCTATATATACTTCCATTGTTTGTCCGAGCTGGTCGGAAAACATCTTATTGATGAGCCTTTGATATGTTGCTCCAGCGTTTTTGAGGCCGAAGGTCATCACCTTGTAGCAGTATGTTCCTCGGTCGGTGATGAAAGATGTCTTTCCACGGTCGTCAGGATGCATCATTATCTGGTTATAACCGGCAAAAGCGTCCATGAGTTATAAGAGCTCGTTGCCCGCTGTGGCTTTGACGAGCATGTCGATGTGAGGTAATGGGAAACTGTCCTTTGGACGGGCTTTGTTTAGGTCGGTGAAATCGACACACACTCGCCACTTTCTGTTTTTCTTTTTAACGACCACCGGGTTTTCGAGCCAATCTGGGTATTTTACTTCGGTTATTGAGTGTGCTTTGGATAACCTTTATACTTCGTCATTGACTGCTTTGGAGAGTTTCAGCCCGAGTTTCCTTCTTTTCTGCTTGATGGGTTTAAATACTGGGTCGACGTGGATTTCGTGGCAGGTGGCGTAGGATCGATACCTGTCATGTCACTAGTTGACCAGGCGAAGGTCGAAGCTCTTGGGCGGAGGAACCCGATGAGTTGGTCCTTCAAATCCTTTCTTAGTTATGCGCATATCCCTGCGCATCATTCTGGATGGCTGATATCGATGTTGACTTGCTCGACCGCGTCGCGGTGAGGTCCCTCCTATGGTGGCAACTCTATTTTGGGTTCGGCAACCAAACAGGCCCGAAATTTTCGTCGTAGTTTATGTTCGACGAGGAAACAAGTGCTTGAGACTTCCTGGCTTCCCCGGAGTGTGAAAGTTCCATCTAGAGTTGAGAATTTGACGCACTGGTGGTAAGTTGACGGAACTGCCTTCATAGCATGGATCCATGGTGTTCCTAAGATGGCATTGTAGATGGTCGTTTGGTTGATGATTACAAACATGCTTATCACTGTTGTCTTCCCGACGCGGACTGGTAGTTTGATTGTATTGATGGTTGTGATTGTTCCTCCAGAGAAGTCAGTCATGGGTCTTTCCGAACGCTTTATCTCGTAGTCATATAGTTCCATTATTTGCAAGGTTTCTTCGTATATGAGGTTGACTGTGCTTCCAGTGTCAACCAAAACTCTAGTTACCTCGCAGTCGCCTATTCGTACTACGATGACGAGTGGATCATTGTGTGGCTTGTATAGTCCCCTCTCGTCAGTTTCGGTGAATGCTATCCCGTCTTTGCTTCTGAATTCGTAGTTCGTATTTTGCTTTCGGCGTCGGTATGTGTCTGCCCTTCTTCTATACTCTTTTATCGACCTCACTGAGTCGTTGCAGGTCAAGAGTCCTCTCATGATCATGTTTTTTGTCTGGGTTTGTCGCTAGTGGATGAAGCATGGGGGTTCAGTGTTGTCGATGTCATCCGCTCGGTGGTAATGTTCGGTGGTGATGGGCATGAAAGGATCTTGCTCAGAATGTGTTCTGATGATTCTGAGTTGTCACCTACAAATGATGGTCATGTCATCTTCGACTTCGTCTAAATTGTAGAAAAGTTTCTTTTTCCCACAGACGGCGCCAATTGTTGTTACGCAATTTCGATCTAGTAGTCAGAAAGAGTCTGGGTTACGATCGAAGGAGTCCGAACTAACAAGATAAGAATATATTTAAGTGGGAGTCGAAATTGTTCTTTATTAATTATTAGCCTGAAGCCGAACAATAAACATGATTACGAGGTGGGAGTCCGTCAATTGACGTGCTCCCTAAAGTCTCCTTTGGCTCGTCACTTTATAAGCGTAGCTCCGAGCCTTCATAAATTACAATATGTCTAAAATGAACAGTTAAATGTCTATTTATAGTGATAAATGTCTGACTTCTTGTTGAGTGTTGACTCCTCGCAGCATTTAGTCTTTGGACCAAAATAATTTTGATGAGGTGGCAGATTTCAGTGGCTTATGGATAGATGCTAAACCCATATCCAAGAAATCCTAAGTTTTATGGGTTTGGGCAACTTGGATTAATATTTCTAGGCATTGTTTTGTTCCTTTTTTTTCTCCTTAGCTAAAACATTGGGGGGTGATCAAACACCATGTATTTACTCTGGGTTGAGACTTGAGAATGAGATTGATATAAGGAAAGCCGGTGAAGAAATGTCTTTGTTACATATGATGCTTAATTGCAAAAATCAGCAACTACTTGATGATATATACATTCAAAGATCAAACAGAAACCAGAAACAGTCCTAATGGTTTCTAAATTTATTTAAATGGATTTATCTTGAGTAACAAGTTCGGCTTGTATGAAGCAATGACTTGACCTATTGCTAACCCAAGCAACATTCCAGGACCATATCCTATCACCACTGCTTTCGTGTTCAACACTTGTTCTTCATCTTCTTGCTCTAGTTGTACTGGTGGCGCATTAGTAGCAAAGCAACTGAACTCGAGAGGAAGACCACAAAGCCCTGCATTCCCTTCAAAGGAGGATTTAGATTGCCCACTAATCTGAGGTCCTTTTGGTATTTCACCCTTGAGATGGTTATGAGAGACATTTATGATAGCCAGAAACGAAAGACTTCCGAGTCCTTGAGGAATATTACCTGAGAGTTGATTGCTTGATAGGTCTAGTGACTCGAGCTGCCTAAGATTGGCCAAAGACTTTGGGATTGAGCCTATGAAGTCATTGTTGGATAAGTTGAGTGCAATCAGTGCCTTCAAGAGACCTATAGATTCAGGAATCTGTCCTTTGAGTCTATTCCCTGAAAAATTAATGGTGGCACAAGCAGCAAGGACCTTTGATTGCTCCAAGAAGGAACCTTTGTATTGAAAATCTAAGCTATCTTGATAGATATAGTAACCAATGTTGTAATCTCCCAAATATAGTTTCCCTTCATCCCGCTTTAGTGTTGATGCTTTCCAGTTCTGAAAGTAATTTGATGGCAAATTTCCACTGAAGTTGTTACTCGATAGTTCAAGAACCCGCAGCTCTGGAAACCCAAGAGGACTTTGATCAGGAGGAGAGATAGAACCATAAAATCTATTTGAACGGATGATAAGTGCTTGGAAATTAGGCAAAGCCTTAAGCCAGAAAGGAAACGTGTCTTCGATTCTGTTGTGGTAAACATTTAGAAACCTTAGAGAAGAGCAATTAAGAAGAGACCTTGGAAGCTTCCCGACTAGTCGATTGTAGCCAACGTCAAATGTCTGTGTCGAAGCACCTCTGTAAAACTCGTCAGGTAAACTTCCTTCTAAGCTGTTTCCCCGTAGATTCACTATGGTTACATTACTCAGGCAACGAGGAATTCCGCCGGTGAATTGGTTGAAGGAAAGATCAAAAACATCAAGAAAGCTTCGGTTGGAGCAGATTGAAAGAGGTATGTTGCCTGTAAAGCCATTGTTAGGTGCAGACAAGATGTTGATAGAGAGTGGTGGGTTCGGAAATGATCCTTTGAAACTGTTGAAACCCAATTCTAGTATCTTCACTGATGAATTTACTAATGTTTCCATCGAACCTTGGAAACCGTCAAAGGAATTGTTTGAAAGATTCACTATCTCCAATCGTGGAAGACTCCATAACAACTCTGGAACTTTCCCATTGATTCTATTGCTGGAGATGTCTAAATGTTCAAGATTTTGTAGTGTCTTCAGAAACTTGGGGAACTCGCTGATGTTGCAGTTCTTCATCATCAACCGGGACAATTTCGGTGGAATTTCAAAACCTGAGCTTAGTAGACTTGTCGCAGATAATGTATTACCAGACATGTCTAAAATTGAAAGATTGGTGAGATTCTGGACAAATTGGAAACTACCAGTGAATTTGTTATCTGAGAGATCCAACAGGGTTAACTTGGTTAGGTTACTAAAGGAGGAAGGAACTTGACCAATGAAGCCATTAGAGGAGAGAGATAAGACCTCTAATTTATCGAGATTGCCGAATTCAAAAGGGAGTGAAGAGGAAATGAAGTTGTTGTGAGAGAGATTAAGGTAACGAAGATGGTGAAATCCGAAGAGGCTACTGTTTGGCTTTAGAGTTCCACTAAGACGACAACCACTTGGGAGTTGTAGCTTTGTGACCGCACTTGTCGTGTTATCGCACTGGACTCCTTTTAAGTAGTCGCTGTGGTTGCAACTCCCGGGGTCGAACTCGTTCTTGAATTGCAGAAGAGCTTGGACCTGATCAGGATGACAAGCAAGAGCGTTGATCATTAAGGAGTTTGAAGCGAGGAGCAACAATATGGAGAGAAAACGCAAATGTAGAGGTGATTCCAAAGCCGTGGTCTTCATGTATACTTTGAATTAGAGTTAAGATTGTTTCAGCGAAGAGGCGTACAAGATTGGTATGAATACATGTGAGTGTTTGGAGGTTTTTTTTTTCTTTTTGCGTTGGAGTGGTCGTTTACCAAACGCAGTTTGAGTTGAAGAATACAAACTTGAATTGGAAAAGTCAACAATGGATCATTGTTATTGTAACAATTGACGATTCTTTTGTTTTTTCTCTCTCTTCTTCGTTTTCTAACTTATTGATTTTGTGTTAGCACGCAAAAGAAATTATATTAGATTTTGTTTTAGCACGCAAAAGAAATTTATAATAATTACGTGAGGCTTAGGAAATGTTTAGTTTGTTGAAACTTGATTTTCTCATTAGTTTTTTTTTTCTCAAGTGGTTATATTTATCAATTTATGATTGTGTGGCTGCCGGGATTACAAACAAGGATTATTTTTTTGTGGATTTGAGAAGACTCGGTCAAATTTCAAAAGAGTTGACAACTATTTTAGTTGCCCAAAAAAAGACAACCATTTTAGTAATTCGAGATGATAGTCAAATCCCATTTCCAGTGGAACACAGTTTTTCATTACTGTTATCTAACGTCATCTCTAAACACTTTCAACAAGGGTGAATTGCACTTCTAGTACTTTTTTTATGTTTATCTTCATTCATATATCTTTTCACAACATTTTATATAGTTTTGACTAAAATACTTTTACTTTTTCTAACCAATAACTTGTAACTAGGTAGTTTTTTTTTGTTGGATAGTAATTTATGGGCCTTTTTATATTAAATACTTAATTGAAAACAAAATAAATTATTATTTTTTGTATCTAAACAAAAAAACCCACTCTTTATGTATAATTCGTCAAAAGCACAGACAAGTTCGATTGGATTCGATTGCCGGTGCTATTAGTCTCGCCATGGTTCAACGCAAGTTTTTAGCAACTGAGACTTACTGTATCGTAGGCAATCTTTTTTCCTATACAAGACATTTTCGGACAAGACCGATTAATCTCTATTGAAATTTCGGACGGTGTGGAGAACAACCAAGATTCCAATAAACACCGATTATTTAAGATTGTTGGTAAACGGTTAATAGAGATTCCAAAACGAAAGTCGTGTTTTTGATTTGTGAAAAGAATGGATAAACGTCTAAGTTCATTGACATCGAGTTTTGGCCTGAAGTTAATGGATACACGAGCTATCCACAAGTACAAAACACAGTCTATTTACTAATTTTCAATATTTATATGGTTTTGCTTAGTTGTTAAAAGAATGACGTTGTTGTTCTGGGTGAGAGAAAGGTGGACACGGTGATTGATAATACACAAGTTTGGATGGTTAAAATAGCCATGGATCAACGGCTACCTTCATTAAGTTTGAGCTCGGAGCTGAGGTTAATGGATACTTGAACTATCCAATTTACTCGACACATATTTACTTATCTGCAATATTTTCTATGTACACAGGTGAGTAAAATGTTACATTTTTTAAAACCATGAGCCTGATTGTATGAAAATAAGATTGTCCCCTTAGTTTTTACAACAATGGTTGACTATTGGGAGTCTTAATCGATATAGTCTATATGGAATTAATAGGGTGAGGTTTAGTAAATGTGAGATGTTAAATAAATCACAGGTGGATAGTCTTTTATTTTTTGGCTGGATAAGGATGATAGACAAATTTTATTGGTTTGGGAGTATGTGGGTCACATAATCATTTTATAAAGATTGGTTTGGGGTAATTATTAGTGATGATACAATGAAAATGTTTGGGATGATCAAATCCAAATGTTCAAGTCCAGGTGTAGATGCATGGATTGTTCACTTGTTTGTTAGAAAGAGTGGTCGAGTAGATGCATGGATTGTTCGTCTCGGATCAATATTTTTAATCTATATGAAATGGATATGAGTAAATGCGTGATATTATAAAAAATTTCCGGTGGATAGTTTTTTTGGAAGTGAGTATTTTTAACAATTGTTTTGGGACGATTGTTGTTTTAATGGTGGCTTTCGAACTCTAAACTATGATGAATTGATTGATTTGCGACTTAATGATTAAAGGTTCAAGTAGACATCGCGCTTCGCGGTAATAAAGTAAGGTTTCTTTTAGGTGATTTATTTATTGAATCGGAGGATTTGTATATGTGAACTGTATGAAATGTGTTACGGTGGATAGGAAAATCCCAACATATATTAAAGCAACAAAAGGTTAGACAATGACATTGTGGATAGAATAAACCGCGAGATCCAACATACATTAAAGATAAAATATAAAAATATTAAACTAAACACCTTCCCAGTCAGCTGCATTTTGCCATATTACCACCGACCCATTAGACAGCGGATGATCAGCGCCGCCCCACCCCACGGAGGTCAGTCAACTGATAAGCAATAAATCAGTTCCTCTTCACTTACTTCAGTTGCAGGTTTACAACCTAGTCGTTACAGTTTTGAGGTGTCAATCCACTCGGGTGATTAAACGCACTAAGAATGCAAGTGTTCTCTTAATCTAAGCGCAACCAATTCGATTGGGGGTTTTGTTTCTAAAAACTAACAATAGAACCAAATTCCAAACATGATTAACTTGATAAAATAACAATTGTGAGATTAAAACAGAGCAAGAACAGAGTACAAACAAAGCAATGAGTTGATTGAAAACAATTGATTAAAAGCTAAGTTCCTTGGGTTGAGTTTCGGTTTGGGTGATCATTATTCAGTTCAGAAGCATTCAACAAACAATGGGTGATTTCTTAGGCTAAGAACAACGATTTCTAGTTAATCCACTCTCGTGATAATAACCCTATACCTATCAAGCATTAACATCAACTCTCGTTGGCAATTTCAAGATAGTTATGCAATAAGATCAAGTTCTTACTACCACTAAACACCTTAAACATCAACTCTCGTTGGCTAAGAATGTAAAGCACTTGATAGAGATTCAAACATAAACTACACCTCTCGGTGCTAGCAACATTTAGGATCAAGGAGTTGAGTGGCCAATTCAATCCTAGCATTAAGAACTTCTAGCAAGTAAGAAATCAATATTCCCAAGTTATTAAACAACCTAAACCATTTCTAGATCACCCTTACCTCAGCTCAAACCCAGAAACTTAAAGAAAACTACTCACTAGCCATAGCAACAATAAAACAAAGCATGATTTAACAAGAAGAACAAGGAAAATAAGATGAACAAGAAGAAGAACTCAAGAACACTAAGATTGCAATAAAGGATTAAAATGTTTGGAGAGAATTGTTTACAAAATGTGATATGATCTTTCAACACACTTAAGAGTCATTAAATACACGAAATCAAGGAGTAGTGGTCGACATTCATCATGTGGATGGTCTAAAAGCTAAAAGAAAAAGAGAGAAAGTGGAGAAAAAGTAGATCTGGGTCGGGATGGTACCATCACAGCTACATAGAGCCGTCGCTGGTTGATGTCGCTGTGAGCTTCTTTGGATCCACAGCGGCATAGCGCAAGCCGCTGTGGATGTCGCTGCTGAAATGTTCGTCTCGGGGGTACCCTCACAGCTACATAGAGCCGTCGCTGCGCTATGTAGCTACGGATGTCCTTCGAGCTCCTTAGCTGTATTTCCACTTCCCTTTGCTCCCTACCACCTTCCTTTCCATCTTGTTGTCTCCTAAAGTAGTCCACCACCTACAAAAAAGATAAAACCACACATATGCAACCTAATGATGCCTAAATGCACTATCCTAAAGCTAAACCAACAATTATGGTGTCTAAATGCTTTCCTAAAGCTAATTTGCACAATAAAACATCTCTAAAAACACACAAAAATATAACATATAAACTCTCCCAAACTTGTTTCTTTGCTTGTCCCCAAGCAAACAACAATGACAAAGGGGAGAGGTTTGAAGTTGGAGACTCATAACCAAAGAAATCTACTTTAGCCTTCAATATGATGTCCTTAGAAAATAATAACATGTTGCACAAACAAATTCCCTAACCCACTCTAATTTCTCTAGGCTTATCAACACACCAAATTTTATTCTCTTAAGCACATTGCCAAGATTCAACCGCTCAACATTCCACCATCTCTTACATTCATTCATTTTATCAAAGTGAAGTCTCACAAATTGGAATTAGATCTCAATCAATTGGCTTGGCATTAGAAGGTTTCAAATGGTGTTTTAGAGGAAGGCTTTTATCTTTTATTTTGGTGGCTAACTCTCAAGAAAAAGGAATGCTAGACATTATGCAAAATGTGGCAAGACAAGAACAATTCATACATACAATTCTTAACTCTCATAATCTTACCCAAAGTGTTTCTCATTCCCAATTAGCCAATCTCCCTTCATTCTCTAACTCAACCATTTTGACTTTTTCATTTTTGGGTCTTGAGAAGTAACTCTTTTAATTTCCAAAACTCTTTTTCTTTCAATTTCTTTTTCATTTTGCACTTAGAGTTTTCCCATTTCATTTTCTTTTCTCAAGTGTTTCCCTATTCTTTTTACAAACCTTTGGTCTTTATTCTTTTACTCCCCATTTCACTCTTTTTCTTTTCTCATTCCCAATCCCATTTCAAGTGCTTATACCCCAAATGCTAAACCAATATGTGAACTCCTAGACTAGCCTATGAGAGCTAATCATTGTCGTTCTCATACTTTTAACCTTTTGCACATGTTAGAATTATCAAAAAGAGGCCTCACTCAATAAATTCAATGAAGGTTTGAAAGAAAAGGGTAGGGTATTAAGGTGTGGAAACCATTCTATGAGCGAGAATGGCCACTTGGATTAACAAAGAGTGGTAAAATGAGGTAAAGATAATCCAAGTGTGTATGTAGTGACCATGATCAAGCATCTAAAACCCATAAGTGAGAAGGTTAAATTCATTTAAGTCCAATAAATGAGTTGGTTTCAAAGTTGAGGGTATCCTACTTGACAAACAGATTGGAGTGGTGTGATCAAACCTCGAAATTTACAAGTGTTTTAAGGGTTGTTTAAGCAACATGGTATGATTAGCAAGGGCATCATATTGAGTTCTAAAATCTAGACTTCTTGCAAGGCATTTATATCATTGTCTCCTATGCAAATGCTTCCTAGAATGCCACTAGGCTCGATCCTAAGAAAGCGAGAAATATGAAACTAAATGTTCCTTTCCCCTTTTTTTCTTTTCTTTTTCAAATTTTTCAATTTTTTTGGTTTTTTCCAAAACATAGCTATTCACAATGCATCACACAAAATAAAAGACTCAAGAGAAATAAAATGTGGTTAGGTGATCACCCCCCCAAACTTACTTCACACCGTCTCGGTGTGAAAGCAAATTTAGGAGAGATAAGGATGGTAAAAGAAAAATAAACTGAAAACTATGTACAAAAGGGTGGTGGTTACCTCAGTATTCAGGAGGTGCGGTGTCTTCCTCTTCCTCTCCTAAGGATAGGGACTCGTTGCTGGAGTCGGGTGATGGCGGTGGGATGTGGTGTCTTGCCCCGCAGCGGCATACAGCCCTCGCTGTGCTACGCCGCTGTAGAGTCCACTTACCTGCAGCGGTTTACACCATGCCGCTGCGCATGGCGCTGCCGAATAAGCCGTCTCGCATAATCCATCACAGCGGCATGCAGCCACCGCTGTACCATGCCGCTGTGGCTTTCATTTTTCCTCCTTCGTTCTTCCTTGATGCGTTTCCTCCCGTTTCTTTTCTGGCTTCTTCTCCTATGCTTCAAACACACAAAAAAAAAACTAAACGCACACATCAAATCATTCAAACACACACAATCAAATCAAATCAAAGCAAATTCACACAGTATATACAAAGGATAACATGGGAATGCCTCCCAAGCGCGCTTGTTTTAAGTCTCTAGCTTGACTTTCTTCTCACTTGCTAGTGATGATTGGGTTGTGGCCTGCCTTCCATAGTGATGTTCAGGACTTGAGACAACAACTCTTGAAGCTTGACTGGATCTCCTTGATACTGAGGGTTGATGATGGCTTTGACAATTGAGAATGGTGACTTTCCGTTGCACCTGACCTTGTATTCGATGCTTCCATCTTTAAGCCTTAATGGATGTAAGTTCAGAATGTTGGGAGATGGAGTTAAGTTGGGAGGGTGGGGTGCATTCATCTTCTTCTTTTCTTCATCCTGAGCTCTCTTAGCTCCACTCAACCCCTCTTCTTTGGCCGTTTTGACATGCTCTTCAAACAAAATTTTTAAACTTTATGAATCCAAGATTTCCTCCTCACCCTCTTCAAGCTTTGTAGACTTGCATTTCAAGTTCCTCAGAGCCTTATCGTTTTCATCTTAGTCCTCTTTGATATTCATTTCTTTTTTGTTGATTGTTCCACAATAATAAGGTGTAGAAGCTTGTATGGGGTAGGATACCTTTTTGTTGACATGTTGGAGAGTCACCTTCTTGTTTGGGAAGTCAATTGTTGCTCCAACTGTTGTGAGGAAAGGTCTTCCAAGGATTAAGGGAACTTTCTTGTTATCAACCATATCTATAACAGTGAGGTCTATTGGAATTGTGCATTCTCCAATCTTGATAGGATAGTTTTCAATGACACCATGTGGATACTTTGAAGAAGCATCCCCAAACATCAGAGAAGAAGGATGAGATTTCATGTCGTGGATTCCAAGACTCTTCATCATCTCTAAGGAGATAACATTCACACTTGCACCAGAATCAATAAGAGCATCATCAAGTTTTAAATCACCAAGAGAACAAGGTATAGTAAACTTCCCTTGATCTTCAAGCTTGGATAGTGATGTTGGTGTGGTAGAGGGCTCATTTGTTGAAGTAGAGAGTCCCATCAGCTCTTCTACCTTCTCCTTGTTTGCTAGAATGTCTCTAATGAGCATCATTTGGAGATGAGCCTCATGCATAGTCCCCATATTAGGCAGCTGAACACCAATTTCCTTCATATCATTCTTGAACTTGGAGATTGCTTTCTTTTGAGCCTTGGTGAGGAATCTACCTGGAAATGGCAGGTCAGGCTCATAATTATGATCTTCGATTTCAAGGTTTGTTTCCTTTTCGACATTGTTGGAGCATTCCTCATTCTCTCTTATCACTCTCATTTCTTCATTGTCCTTTTTCTTCATAACAACCTCTGAGCTTTCATCAAAGAAGATGGCATTACAGTACTCCTTTGGGTTTGTTTCTGGTTTTCCAGGGAGGAAACCTGGTGGTATATTTGATGATGATCCCGCTTGCTGGGATTGTTTGAGGCTTGCAAACTCAGATGCTAGGCTGTCGTATTTTGCACTCATGTCGCTCATCATCTTCTTGGTGGTCTCCATTAGCTGTTTCATCATTTGTTGTGTTGAGTCTTCTTGCCTATGTTGGTTTGATGAGCTTCCTTGTCCCTGATACTGTAGATTCCCTTGGTAGGTTCCTTGGTTGTATTGTTGTCTTTGTTGGAAGTTGCCTTGGTTGTTGTAGTATGGTTGCCTTTGTTGATAGCCTCCACTATTGTTGAATGCAGGTTTGGTTGGGAAGTTACCTTGAAGTGTTGTATGCCCTTGTGGTTTGAATGGTGGATAGGATTGGTCTTGAGGATTCTCCACATTGTTGTTCCTATAGGAAAAATTGGGGTGATTCCTATAGTTCTGATTGAAGCCTTTGTTGAATCCTTGGCCTCCAATATAGTTCATTTCAGCATGCCCATCAACATTCATGTCAGCATCTTCAAAGTATTCTTGGTGCTGATCAAATTCTCCAACAAAGTTGACATTCCTCTGGTTTTCTTTGAGAAACTTGTCTAGCTTCTCATTGAGGGCTTTGATTTCTCTCCTTGAATCATCTCTGTCTCCTCCTTCTCTGTAGGTCCTGTCATAGTCCTCCCCATAGTTGGTGTCACTTGTTGCCAAGTTCTCCACCAGCTGCATGGCTTCTCTTTCATCTTTTTGCAGGAAATTGCAGTTGCTAGCTGTATATAGCATCATCCTGTACTTTGGCAGTATGCCTCGGTATAATGTGCTGAGAAGACTTTCCTTGGTGAAACCGTGGTGAGGGCATTGGTTGGTGTAGCTCTTGAATCGTTCCCAAGTTTCTCCAAAGTTTTCTGTTGTTTTTTGTTTGAAGCTTGAAATGTCGTTCCTCAACTTTGCGGTTCTTGATTTTGAGAAGAACTTGGACAGGAAGAGCCTTTTGCATTCATCCCAAGAAGTGATTGAATTCGGTGGAAGGTTCTTCTCCCATTCGTGAGCTTTGTCTCCCAGTGAGAATGGAAACAATATGAGTTTCATTGCATCTTCAGAAATTCCATTGATGCGGACTGTTCTACAGGCTCTGTCGAAGTTGTGAAGGTGGTCTAGTGGATCCTCCATAGGTAGGCCATGGAATTTGTTTCTTTCCACCATGTTGATGATGCTGGCTTTAATTTCATAGTTGTTGTTTTCCACTGCCGGTGGGATGATTCCAGAATTGTAGTCGTTGATGCTGGGTTCGTCATAATATCCAATGGCTCGAGTTACTCTTGGTGGATGTTGTGGTCTTCTTCCTTCGTTGTTTATTTCACCTTGCTGTTGTTGGTGTCCTAGGTCAGCCATATTGATTTGTTCTCCTGTCGAAGTTTGTTCTGCTCTTCTTTTCCTTGAAATTTCTCTTTCTAGTGCTTTGATATCTTCAACTCTTGGTACAAGGTTTGTTGGCCCCCTGCTCCTCAAGTTCATTCACCTGCAAAACAAAAGGAAAGAAAGCAGAGAAGATTAGTATCTTGTAACCGAAAGACTTAGTCTCAAGCAAACACCAAATCCTAATGGCTTAATTAACACCCAAGATGGCAACGGCGCCAAACTTGATAAGCAATAAATCAGTTCCTCTTCACTTACTTCAGTTGCAAGTTTACAACCTAGTCGTTACAGTTTTGAGGTGTCAATCCACTCGGGTGATTAAACGCACTAAGAATGCAAGTGTTCTCTTAATCTAAGCGCAACCAATTCGATTGGGGGTTTTGTTTCTAAAAACTAACAATAGAACCAAATTCCAAACATGATTAACTTGATAAAATAACAATTGTGAGATTAAAACAGAGCAAGAACAGAGTACAAACAAAGCAATGAGTTGATTGAAAATAATTGATTAAAAGCTAAGTTCCTTGGGTTGAGTTTCGGTTTGGGTGATCATTATTCAGTTCAGAAGCATTCAACAAACAATGGGTGATTTCTTAGGCTAAGAACAACGATTTCTAGTTAATCCACTCTCGTGATAATAACCCTATACCTATCAAGCATTAACATCAACTCTCGTTGGCAATTTCAAGATAGTTATGCAATAAGATCAAGTTCTTACTACCACTAAACACCTTAAACATCAACTCTCGTTGGCTAAGAATGTAAAGCACTTGATAGAGATTCAAACATAAACTACACCTCTCGGTGCTAGCAACATTTAGGATCAAGGAGTTGAGTGGCCAATTCAATCCTATCATTAAGAACTTCTAGCAAGTAAGAAATCAATATTCCCAAGTTATTAAACAACCTAAACCATTTCTAGATCACCCTTACCTCAACTCAAACCCAGAAACTTAAAGAAAACTACTCACTAGCCATAGCAACAATAAAACAAAGCATGATTTAACAAGAAGAACAAGGAAAATAAGATGAACAAGAAGAAGAACTCAAGAACACTAAGATTGCAATAAAGGATTAAAATGTTTGGAGAGAATTGTTTACAAAATGTGATATGATCTTTCAACACACTTAAGAGTCATTAAATACACGAAATCAAGGAGTAGTGGTCGACATTCATCATGTGGATGGTCTAAAAGCTAAAAGAAAAAGAGAGAAAGTGGAGAAAAAGTAGATCTGGGTCGGGATGGTACCATCACAGCTACATAGAGCCGTCGCTGATTGATGTCGCTGTGAGCTTCTTTGGATCCACAGCGGCATAGCGCAAGCCGCTGTGGATGTCGCTGCTGAAATGTTCGTCTCGGGGGTACCCTCACAGCTACATAGAGCCGTCGCTGCGCTATGTAACTGTGGATGTCCTTCGAGCTCCTTAGCTGTATTTCCACTTCCCTTTGCTCCCTACCACCTTCCTTTCCATCTTGTTGTCTCCTAAATTAGTCCACCACCTACAAAAAAGATAAAACCACACATATGCAACCTAATGATGCCTAAATGCACTATCCTAAAGCTAAACTAACAATTATGGTGTCTAAATGCTTTTTTAAAGCTAATTTGCACAATAAAACATCTCTAAAAACACACAAAAATATAACATATCATCAACTAAAAAAAAGTCATTGGGATGATCAAAAAAATGCTGAAGTTTCAATAGAGCAGAAACAAGAATCACACATTCTTTCATGGAGCAAGTCTAACCAATACCGGTGAACTGTGCAAGGGCAAGTTGATATTCTTCCTTTGTCAACAGCGTCCCTTATCGTCCAAAGACCGTCGGAGATCTGGATAGGCCATTTTAATTCCTCGAACTCTCTGGCATGCCTCCTAAGATCACGAATAGCAGTTCGAGAGAGGAGAGGAATGGTTGAATCGGTGTCCAAGTCAGGGAATATGGATCGCCGGATAATTTCGTAGCATAACCGGTAGGCTTGATAACACGAATTGAACACTGTTTGAGACATTGGAAGGAGACTTCTCTTTCACCTGAATACATAAAATCAGAGATTTTGCTTTCAAAAAAAATAGTGGTTGGATGTTTGGCATGGAAACATGCATTCTCACTTTGATGATCCCCAGCCTATCGTGGTGAGTCTTTATGAGATCAATCTGCAATAGTGTATCCGTGTGGTCAGCGTCATCACAAAGTGTCTTTCATACCGCTCTAATCTTGTGCTCGCGGATGTTTTTGCTGGCGTTTTTGACCAAAATTAATCTTCTTAATCTGGCTGCGAGACCAAGAAGGTTTGGGGGTGGAAGGATGGCGTTATTATGATTTGAGTCGCTCATCAATTATGATGTGTTTTTTGGATGTGGAAACATTGTTACATGTATACATAACTTACTTATAAAGGCAACCTGTAACATCCGTCTCCCGGCAGATGGGAGACGCGTCGTTTAAGCACTCGTCGAACCAAAAACGGTCCAACCGGTCTGCCATTTCATCTGATCTCAGGAACCCGGGCGCTTCCTTCGTATTCAAATCCACCAATCACGTCACCCGACCGATCAATCCCGCGATCCGGCTTACGCCACACAATTATGAACTACAAGTTCTAGGCTAATAACACCTTGCAAAAATGCCTGAAGGCTTCACCACACAATCTGACGCCCAATCGTGCATACGAACTCCAAGCTCATACTCATGAACACCACAATTATTCCAACGCACGGTACGTCCAATGCACCAACTTTGGAGGGCTCGTCACACCATCCCGACGATAAGGATGTCCAACGCCCTACAAGCAAAGCCCTATCACACAACTACCACACATATCCATCACGCACAGGCAACGTTTTCGGCTTAAGCGATAACCTAGCGATTCTACGTTCGACAATCAATCACATCGAGTACTCTAATATCCTTACGCTACCTAGGAAAGATAGTATTAATGAAGGACTATCGTCCATAACTGAATTAAGCAAGCAAGGGTCAAGACTGATCCTCACCTTGGCCAATGAAGGGGCAAATTCATAATTTGGGAATTTCATTAGCCCAAGTGGACATCAGATATGGAAATAGGATGGAAAATAAGTGGATTAGACTTTTGTTTCGCTCAAATCTGCCTTAGGATGAGCTAGTTATGATCAATTGAAAACAACTAGCCCAAACCAGCTAAACCGACCTAAACTGGAAACTGAAATTGAAATTGGAAAACCGGATTAAACCGAACCAGACCGAACCAGTCAACCTAAACCAAACATGTCAACCCGACCTGAACTGGTCAACCCGAACCAGACCAGTCAACCTGACCCGGACCGGTTAACCAAGTTGACTCTATCGTCGGCGAGTTAGTAGTGATCCTGACTTATACTCGGTGAGCGATGAGGCTAACCATGTCCATTATGGCTACCTGGCATGTGGGGAACGATACACCACGCTTCCGCTGCGCATTCTGATTTCCAAACCGACTTCCAATCTGCCTTCCAGCTCAAGGTTTCTTACCTCGTGATCGTGTTGTGGTATTTTCAAGCACCATCCTTTGGGTTTCCATCCCCATTTAAACTTGCCCTCCTTTGCTATTCCTTGCGGCTTCTTGCTAATCCACCATTGTGTTTTCCTAACACTCTTCCGTTGGTATTCCATTTCCAATAACCAGCTTTGTCCTCTTGCGTTTGCAACAAATAGGAGCCCAGCTTGCTAGGCAATTCCCAATGCTCCAGCTCCGCCTTCCCAAACGCTTTTGCGATCTCCTTTCCCTCTTGAAGAGTTCCATTAGCTGCTCCAGTAATCCACAAAGAACTCTGAGGCAAACCGTTTCCTTTCCCGTTCCACCGTTGAATCTCGAGCCCACCATGCTATGAAGACCTCCTCCAACTTCAAACTTGGTCAATCTTCCAACGAACCATCCATAACTCATCGAAGTTGATGTCACAAATCTGATTCTAAGATTTCATTCTTAGAATAGATTTGGATAATTTCCAAATGCTCCTTGTGCGCCAAATGCCACGAACAGCTCATGCCGCTTATTCCAATTGGAACACCGCCACTTCGAAATGGCCTCCTTGCAATCCGGTCTTTCCGTCGACCTCTTGCAGCTCCTGCATCAATCCTTGCAGCTCTTGCAGCAATTCTTGCAGCTCCCACAACGCCTCTTGCAACTCCTTCAACACTTCTTGTACACTTGCCGCTCTTTGCTACATTCCATCAGTAGCCTCTCTGGTGAACGTCTCCACATCCCGATCGCCTTAGCACGCTTGGTTGGACAGTACTCCAAACAGACGATGACCCCAACACACACCTCAATAGTACCGGCTACCCTGTAGGCGCACACCGAAACATACATCCCAACCTATAACTCAACGACACACATCACGACATACATCCCAACATACATCTTACGGGCGGTAGCACCATTGAGGTTTAAAAATACTGACCCCAACCTGCAAGGAAAATCTATCTAGACTAGGACCAATGCGGAGAATAATCGAAGATATAATTGGCGCTTGACAAGCCTTTCGCAAAGTAACCATTTTTAAAAAAAAATTCCCAAACACTTTTGAAAAATTTGAAAACTCAGTTTTGGAAAACAACAGAAGCTGATCCCCCAGGGCAGAACCGGGGGACCTTAACCCAGGTTATGATACCAAATTGTAACATCCATCTCCTGGTGGACCGGAGACACGACATTCAAGCACCCGTCAAACCGGATCGGTCTGACCGGTCTGCCATCTTATCTGGTCCCAGGAACCCGAGCGCTTCCTTCGTATTCAAATCCACCAATCACGTCGTCCGGCCGATCAATCCCGCATCGGGACCTGCAAGAAAAGGGGGACGGGAAAGGAAAGGAGGACTGAGTAATTGTTTCAAACACAATTACCAAGCGAGGGCGTATTTCTAGGAACCCGCCATCCCGACTTACGCCACACAATTACAAACTACAAGTCCTAGGCTAATAGCACCTTACAAACAACGCCCGAAGGCTTCACCATGCAATCTAATGCCCAATCGTGCATACGAGCTCTAATCTCACACTCATGAACACCTACTGGCCTGACTGTCCCACAATGGGTCCACCGCACCAATTTCAGAGGGCTCGTCACACCCTCCCCGACGACAAGGACGTCCAATGCCCTACAAGCAAAGCCCTAGCACACAGCTACCACACATATCCATCATGCACAAGCAACGTTTTTGGTTTAAGCGATAACCTAGCGATTCTACATTTGGAAATCAATCACATCGAGTATTCTACTATCACTACGCTACATAGGAAAGACGGTATTAACGAAGGACTATTGTCTGGAACTGAATGAAGCATGCAAGGGTCAAGACCGATCCTCACCTTGGTCAATGAAGGGGCAAATTCGTAATTTAGTAATTTCATTAGCCCAAGAGGACATCATATTTGGAAATAAGACGTAAAAGTAAGTGGATTAAGCTTTCGTTTTGCTCAAATCGGCCTTAGGATGAGCTAGTTATGAGCCCAAACCAGCTAAACCGACCTAAACCGGAAATTGAAATTGGAAAACCAGATTAAACTGAACCAGACCAAACCGGTAAACCTAAACCGAACCGGTCAACCCAACCTGAACCGGTCAACCCAACCCGAACCGGTCAACCCCACCCAGCCCAGTCAACCGAGTTTACTCGGCGCCGTCTCTGGCGACGGCGGGCGGCAGCAGACGGCGGCTCCGGTGATCGGCGACTGAGGACGAAGGCTGCGCGTGAAGGCAGAGGCTCCGACGCATGAGATCCACTCGCGGATCTTCCGGTGGTGCATGCGCGCGTACGATGGTTTCTGGAGGCATAGTCGGTCTCGTTGGCTCCGTCTCGTAGAGTTGAACGCGTTGATGGTTTCGTATTTCCCAGATATATCACGGATAAAAAGATATTTGGATTTTAGTGTTCGGCCTAAGGAGAATCAATCTGAAAATGGGTTTTCGTGATTACCTTCAACATAAAATGATGGAGGAGCTACAGATCTCGGTTCGGGAGGTGGTGGCAGCGACGAGAGAGGGACAAGGTTTCGCCAGAGATCTTCATTTTTATGCTTTTCTAAAGGAGGATTCACATATTTATAAGGTGAGATCTATGGTGTTCTAGGAAAAGGTAATAGGTTTTTGGGCTTGGGTTGGTCTTTCTCATTCTTTTATAAAATTTTTTATAATGGGCTGGATCAGGGCCATTACACAATCCCCGTTGCAACGTTTCATTTTCCATAAGACTTAATTCATTGCATCTAAAAAAACCCGCAAAAACGCACCATCCATAAAAAAATATTAAATATATATGGATAGGAGATAGACGAATAAACTTAATGATGAATAAACATCCACTTCTAATTAATGAAAATTGAGTATTTAATATATGAATATGTTAGTGTATGTATCTATTTTAAGAAATGCAGATGGATCAGCTGACTATATGTGACAAAAGTCGAGTTGTTAAAATAACACATGAAGATAATATGTGTTGTTACAGATAATGGACATGTTTTTTTATTGGTAGTATGTGAAAATAAATATAACTAATATTTGATAAAAAAAGATAATTTTTAAGTGTGTTTTAATATTTTAAAAGCTTAGATATGTAATGGTTTTGCACCATGTCCGATGGTGATTTGACGGCTTAGAGTGTAATGGTTCGTAAGTGCATTAGGAGTTGAATAAAACTAAAAGAGTTGATTAAATAATTAATTAATTACAATCGGTTGATTTGAAAATATTAAATTTTTGCAAAGCCATCCCTGATCTCCTTCGCAAAACACACCTTGGCATTCTCGTCGCAAGAAGGAATCTAATCTAATGCGATGTGGGCTTTCAGCTTCTGCAAATCAGTGGAAAGTCTGTGGACCAACTACCCAAGAGCGAATGATCTGCAAACCACAAAAGAAAATATAAGACAGTAAATATCAACAAACGACGGAGAAAAAGAAAAGAAAGCTACCAGGAGTGTGATTCCAGTCTAATAGGAAAACTATGTATGTGTCAAACGCCATCACACTGTTAACTCATACAAAAAAGTAGTTATCTTGCCAAGCAGTAATCTGCATGGGACATCAGCCACAACCTTCAACTAAAAAGTGTGTGACGTCCCCTATTTAATCGAAATCGTGGGCAACTACTCGAAGAAACAAACTGACACATCAACACCGCAGTCAACCGACAAGATCATGACCCCAAGCATGTTGTGAATGGCTACCGAGCAAAACTGAGAAATAGCCATTTTTCTCGCTTCACAATATTCGACCAAGAGTCTTGGAAGAGGGAACAACATATGGCACTACGAGAACCAACAATCATACAAACACACCCAGGCAGGAGGAGCATCTCAGGGTCGCTCGTCCGAGGTCGGCAAGTGCAGCTCGAGACCCGGAATACGAGTGCAATTCTGCATGATATCATCCAACAAAGTCTGATTGCAGAAAGACGGATGAACCTCTCGAGGATTAAGGCCCTTTTTCTTTGATATTGTATCCTCTACCTCTTCTTTCTTCTTCCCTTCCCTCTCAGGACTAGGAAGAAGAGGCATCGACAAACGTTTGACAATCAAGAGGTTTTATCACCACCTAAGCACCGCGAAAAGGACGAGGTTTCCACCCAGCTCGCAATTTAAATAAATCATCATCCCTTTCAATTAACCTAGATTGAACAAGAGTTTCACCCGATGACTCGGAAGAATCGAGGTCATCACTACTAGAAGTGGAGTTATACTAGAATCTACCTGCATGCTGAAGAATCTAATGATATCAACAAAGTATGATTCCTGAGCAAAACGACGGAAACTGAAGAGATAAAGACTCGAAAAAGAGGTTTTTATATAACAACAAATCTCTAAAAAGTCGCACCGTCCGTGACTCATGTCCCTTTAATTTTCAAGCCGCGTAAGAAAACCAACAGTCTGATCAACGTCGAGAAAAGGCAGATGAGCCTACCAGATTTCTGCCTGACTTAGGAATTTAAAATTCATCGACTCCGACCCAAGCGAAATACTGACGAACTGGGGTGGGTGGAGAGTGACTAATTGTTGGATATGAGTTTAGCACCTCATCCATAAGCCCACTGAAATATACGACCTCATCAAAATCATTTCAGTCCAAAGACCAAGCCCGCTAAGGAATCAACAGCCAAGCATAAAGTCTGGCCATTTTAGCTATAAATATACTATTTACTGCTCATTTTACGCATTATGTAACTTGCAAAGACTCCGAGCTATACTTATAAAGTGTCGAGCCTAAGTAATCTTTAGGGGGCTCGTCCATTGACGAACTCCCACCTCATAATCCTATTCATTGTTCGACGCCAGCCTAATCATTAATAACAAAAAGTTTACAACTTCAATTTTAATTTTTTTTTTCTTGTTGATTCGGACCCCTTCGACCACTATTCTAACTCTTTCGGATACAATCGAAATCTCGTAACAACATATAATATATCTATTTAGCTCATAAATCAATATGGACAAAAATTAGCATATTAAAATAGGGAATAATTGTACTCAGTGTATCTTTTTGAAACATTAATAGCAATGTTGTATCTTTGAGAAAGTTCTTGCATTTATGTATCTTTCACATTTTCCAAGACATCAAAATGTCAATTTTAACCTTTGCTTTTGTCTTTTTGTGATAGATAGTTAATCTCACGAGTTATCCATGTGAGTCATTCTATCCATCCGATTTCATTAGTATTATTTTATTTTTTCTTTTATCTTACACTCTCTTCCTTACTTTATGACTTATTTTTCACCCCTTATTTTTTTTGACGGTGGATAGGATAGCGGAGCTGATGATTCTAACAATATAGACCACCAGAATGGAGATAAAATAGTCCAAGTACCAGAATTCAAAAAAAAAAAATTGGACTTAATACGGAAATTGCGAATGGACAGCTTAGACTAGATGTCCACAATATCCATCCACGTGGATACTACCACGACCATATCACATGCAAGATGCTTACCATGGGTAGAAAGTGGCTAACAATTTTTTCTGGTTCTTAGCCACACAAATAAACATCCGATGTAAAATGCTTTCTATGGATATGGTGGACAATATTGACTATTCGTAGATACTACTACGATCTCCTCACATGTTAGACGGATTTGATGGACAAAAGGTGACTAAGAGTTCACATGACCGTGAAATGTACCTTTTAAACACAATTATAAGAGCCCAAGGTGGATGATGTCTATTATTCGTGGACACTACCACGATTATATCACAAGTTAAACGCTTATGATGGACAATAGGTGGTCAAGAGTTAACATTATTGTGATATGTGGTCACAAAAGTATGTTGGGTCGATAATTCGTGGACACTACCACGATTATACACATGTTAAACGCTTATGATGGACAATAGGGTGGTCAAGAGTTCACATATTGTGATACGTGGACACAAAGTACAGATCTGATGGAAAGAAGTTGGTTAAGAGTTCACATTCGTGGACACTACCACGATTATATCACATGTTAAACGCTTATGATGAACAATAGGGTGGTCAAGAGTTTACATATTGTGATACGTGGGCACAAAGTACATGTCTGATGGATAGAAGTTGGTTAAGAGTTCACATGATTGTGAATTTGTGGACACAGAGTAGGTGAATACCACTATCCATCCAAAAACAATATTTTTGATTGGCTACTTCCTACTCATGGTAAGCATCTTGTATATGATATGATCGTTGTAGTATCTACATGGATGGATATTGTGGACAACAGTCTCAACTATCCATTCGCAATTTCCGTATTAAGTCCGATTTTTTTTTCCGAATTCCGGTACATCAATCGATTTTATCTCCATTCTGGCGGTCTATGTGGCTAGAATCCTCACCTATTACATCCTATCAACCGTTCAAAAAACAAGGGGGTGAAAAAAATGTTAAAGTAAAAAAGAGAATGAAGAGGAATAAAAAAAAAATAATAAAAAATGGATAATTTTCGGTGGATAAGAAACATATTTATTGCGAGGATGTGTTTCTCTTTTTCTATTTTCTTTTTATCTATGAAGGATAAAATTATTTTTTACAGGTGAAATCTACACAAAATAATACAAAATTGCATAAACTTTTGAGAAAATACAAGATTACTAGAAAAAACAAAAAAAAGATACACCCAATACAATTGACTTATTAAAATAGAGAACAAAAGATAAGTTTTGAATATGGTTTAATTAATTTTCCCTATCCAAATATAGGCAAACCGTTTAACCAACTAATAACAACAAACTATGAAAGGGTTGTATATTAAGAGGAAAATAGCGCTAGTGTGTAGAATAATAAATCTAACTATGCTAACTAAATTTAGCTACCACATCATACATATAAGTTACTTACATAAGAAAATGAGGATGACGAAAAGTTGGTCCAACTACAAATACTAATATCAAGCTTTAAATAATTCAATGACGTGTTGAAAGAAAAGGAAATAATTAAATGGCGTAATTATTCAGTAGTAATCGATTAGCATGGGGGTACAAAGTTTACACATTGTTGTTTGAATATTCCACATAAAAATGAGTTTGGGCCCCCCTTCGACGACTTCGACGTTGACTTTTGCAATTTTGAGGTAGAAAAGGAAAGTTACCTGCCACCTTTTTCCTAAAAAACAATATATTAAAAACCTTGTTTATTATTTTTCGAGGAAAATAAATTGACTTGAAAGACCATACATAATACAAAAGAGAACATTTTGGAGCTTCTTGCTTCCTCCTCCATTTCTCTCACGATTCTTCCTTCTTGCCTAATTTATCGGTTTTGTATAAAAATTCTCATCACTCCCTAGCTAAAAGAAGATTCATACTAATCCTTAGCCATCGAATTCTCGGAATTTCGGATTATATTTTAAAGAAAGTTTCCGAGATCTCGGCGGGGTACTTTATTTTTTAACGACGAACCGCCATGGTTTGGTACTCAAGCTGTAGAATTATGTTTATGGGTCTGATTATTATGCTGGTTTCGAGCTGGGGATTGGATAAATGCCAAGGATTTGGCGAATTTGGGTTTGAATTTCACCACCGTTTCTCGGATCAGGTGGTTGGGGTTTTGCCCGGAGATGGGTTGCCTAACCGAGACTCTTCTAAGTATTACAGAGTGATGGCTCATCGCGATCGCTTAATCAGAGGCCGTAGGCTCGTAACTGAAGATCAATCACTCGTCAGTTTCTCCGACGGCAATGAAACTGTTCGTGTAGACGCCCTAGGATTGTAAGGTTTTCTCCTTTCTTACCCTTTCACTGTGATTATTATGTTGATTCGATGTTTGTACAGTTTGCATTACGCGAATGTAACGGTCGGGACGCCGTCTGATTGGTTTCTGGTTGCTCTAGACACTGGAAGTGACTTGTTTTGGTTGCCCTGTGATTGTACCAATTGTGTTCGTGAACTGAAAGCACCTGGAGGCTCGGTAATCTTTCCGCTTATATATGAGTATATTGCTAATCCATCTTTTGTTGTTGAGGTCTTTTTGGTAGAGATTGTGAAGAATCTGATGGGTTTTGTTCTAAACGAGACTTCAGTTTACTTGTGTTAGAGATAAAGATCAATTATAGGATTGAAATCTAACTTAGGCAGCTCTTGGTTGACCAAGTCTTTAACACTTAAAATTCAGTGAGACTGACACTAGAGTTATCGATGCTCACTGTATGAACTATAATCTCAAAAAGTTTAGTGATTAAGATATTCTTTTTCTTAGACTTTGTTTTATCGATTTCTAATGTGCTCTCTCTTTAGACATTTTCAGCATTTGCAAATTATTGGGATCCTAAAATGAGTATTTTTCTTTCTGTTGAACAGAGCTTGGACCTCAATATATATAGCCCTAATGCATCGTCAACAAGTTCTAAAGTTCCTTGTAATAGCACGTTATGTACAAGAGGTGATCGATGCGCTTCTCCAAATAGTAATTGCCCATACCAGATTCGGTATCTTTCTAACGGTACTTCTTCTACTGGAGTCTTGGTTGAAGATGTGCTTCACTTAGTTTCAAATGACAAAAACTCCAAAGCAGTTCGCGCTCGGGTTACCTTGGGGTAAGTAATTTCTTCCTTGCACAAGAACTTTTCAAACTATATATCATGCCGGCAAGACTGAACCTTTGTGGTGGAGCAGATGTGGTCAAGTTCAGACTGGTGTATTCCATGATGGTGCAGCTCCAAATGGTCTTTTCGGGCTTGGCTTAGAAGACATATCGGTTCCTAGCGTGTTAGCAAAGGAAGGAATAGCAGCAAACTCTTTCTCAATGTGTTTCGGAAACGACGGAGCTGGTAGGATCAGTTTTGGAGATAAAGGTAGCGTAGACCAACGGGAAACGCCATTGAACATAAGACAGCCACAGTAAGCAAGCGGTGGTCCATCTCGTTGAATAGACTTCCAGTTACTTTCTTTTACTAATTGCTATATTGTTTTTTCCTGTTAACCAGTCCTACATACAACATCACCGTCACTCAAATAAGCGTTGGAGGAAATACAGGCGATCTTGAATTTGATGCTGTTTTCGACTCTGGAACCTCCTTCACTTATCTGACTGATGCAGCTTACACCCTTGTTTCAGAAAGTGTAAGTATTCATCTGATATTGTTATATATGAGCTTGGTTTCTAGCACATGGCGTAAGAGACCTGATATGATTATGCAGTTTAATTCTCTAGCTTTGGACAAACGTTATCAGACTGATTCCGACTTGCCTTTCGAGTATTGTTATGCGTTGAGGTTGCCCCTTTACTCTGGTGACAATTTCTCTGATTGTCACTAAAACCTTACTAACTAATGTGTTTTCTATTTGCAGCCCAAACAAAGACAGCTTCCAGTATCCAGCTGTGAATCTGACAATGAAAAGCGGGAGCTCATATCCTGTTTATCACCCGTTAGTAGTGATCCCCATGAAGGTTAGTTAGTTAGGCCTCTGTTATTACAACGCAACTTTGTTCCTTGTCTGCCATTAGTGATTAGACTTAGAGCTTTGTCTCTCCTTGTAATGTCTTCAGGACACAGATGTCTACTGTTTAGCCATTATGAAGATCGAAGACATTAGCATCATCGGACGTAAGCACCAATTTGGAAAAACTCAAAAACTAAAAATGTTGTCTTACTAAACTCACGATTTGCAGAGAACTTCATGACTGGCTATCGAGTTGTCTTTGATCGTGAGAAACTCGTTCTGGGCTGGAAAGAATCTGATTGTGAGTTCCTTAACAACTGTTCTTCCTTGTGGATAATTATCTCGTTCCCATTCTAATCTGTCTTACTTTCATGGCTAAAGGTTACACCGGTGAGACCTCAGCTAGGGCGCTTCCATCGAACCGTTCATCTTCCTCGGCTAGACCGCCAGCTTCTTCGTTTGAGCCAGAGGCGACTAACATACCATCTCAAAGACCAAGCACCTCGTCTTCCTCTTATTATTCTCTCTCGCTCTCACTTTCATTCTTCTTCTTATTCTCAATTTTGGCCATCCTTTGATTATAACATATACACATATTTAGCCATCTGCTGCTATACCAGAAGTTATATTCTTTAGAAAATTATTGGGTTTAATTCGCTAAAGAAAACAAAAATACTGCACTACAGTTGTATTTTTTTTTGTTCTATGTTGTATATGATAATTGATTTTATTACCCTGTTCGTATTTGGGATGTATGTTCTCATTTATGAGGATACAAACATACTAAGTTAATGGATTTGAATGGATTAGAAACAACGTTTCTAAATGGATCCAGATTATGGAAGCAATTCTGGTCTATTGGTCAAGTGGTAAGTTTCTACATTACAAGTATTGAATTCAAATTCTAGTCTTAGATTTTATAAGATTTATGAAGATAAGCTTATAAAGAAATTTTCACAAGCAGGTGGAACTGTTGATCTTGGACGTTTCTTATAATATGTATCGGCGTTAAAAAATATACATCTAGATTAAACAATCTTTCTTTAATATGTTTTATCGATTAAATTGAGTTTAATATAAGAATTCGCATCATTTATACACTACACTGGTTAAGGTTTTGCTGGTGCAACCGTGAACGTTGAGAGAAATGGTTGAGGAAAACGGCAATTTCGTACCTCAACACTTGTCCACAGTTCCAATCGAGACCTATATTTATTAGTTGTGCCATTTTAAACCTCAACTCAATTATTATTTGAATTTCATACCTAAACTTAAAAAACTGATCAATTTAAGCATAATAGTTAACTCCGTTTAACATCCATTTAGCATTGCATAATTTTATTTGACGTGTCTTAACGAGTCAGCATTATTGTTTAATAAAAGTAATTTAATAAACGGCATCGTTTTAGTGGTGTCTTGAAATAAAACTAGTCTTCTTCTTCTCTTCACATGTCGTGATATTTCTGCAAAAATTAAGGTTCTTATTCATTTGAAGAACACACCAAATATCATCCTCATCGAATCACATCTCCTTTTTTATTTCAAGTATGTTAAATCTCAGTTTTAATGGTGTAAAATTTCAAATTCGTTTCGATTTTGTATCGAATTTCGTGAAGCATGGAGTTCAAATAGGACGCATCGAGGTGGTTAAAGAGAGAAAGGTATACCAAAGAATTGTTGGTGTGGAGAAGCTTTTGTCAGGTATACCAAATAATTGTTGGTGTTAAACGGAGTTAACGATTATGTTTAAACTGACAAGATTTTTTAAGTTTAAGTATGTAATTCAAATAATAATTGAGTTGAGGCTTAAATTGGCAAAACTAATGAGTATAGGTCGATTGTGTTGGAAATGTCCTGAAATCTATTGTACTTGCTCTAAGTGATAGTTGTATTGTCGAGATGAGACAATCATATAATACTAGGTAGTCATAATGCTTTGCTAGAAGCCACTTATGATCAATGAGTTTAGAACTCATTGCTAGTGTTACATGATCCTACAGGGTCACACACCTAAGCAAACTGGGCGTTAAAGACGAGGTTGATCATTAATGTAATGATCCAGTGAATGCATATTTGATATGCATTCGATATCAATATTCTGGGGCAGTGTCGATCGATGCAGATGGTGCATCGATCGATGCAACTCGCGGATTAATCAGATTAATTCGGTTTAATCGTTGGTTAATTCCATTATGGTTTAAGTCGACATATATAAGATATATGGTCGACCTAAACTGATTTCTAACCTAATACACAACCACCAGAACTTGAATAGAAACCTCTGAAGAGATTGGATCTCTATAGGCACTAGCATCCCTGCTGTTCAGTTTGTGTGCGTGTGGATACCAGTAGAGGCGCAGCATTTGAGGCGCTCTAGATCTCGATTATCTGCAAATCTTCCGCTGCTAATCACCAGGTAATTCTGAGATCCCATTGATTCAATTACATGAACCTTAGATCGTAGGCTTGGAATTTAGACTAGGATTTCCTAATTGGATTAGGATCTACGAGAAATTCCTTCAGTGGTATCAGAGCTTTAGGGTTCCATTGAATTTGTAGCATGTTGATTAGATTGGTTGAATCTGGATCTCTGTATGATTGATACAAACATGCTAAAACTCGTTTTGATCAAAGTAACCTAGTTTAGGGTTTTGTTCGAAAAACGTTTTAGGGTTTTTTCGCATGGTGTCGATCGATGCCAATCCGGCATCGATCGACACAGGGCGAAAACCCGAACAAAATTTAGGGTTTTTCGCATGGTGTCGATCGAAGCCAATCCGGCGTCGATCGACACAGGGCGAAAACCCGAATAAAACTTATGTTTCGCCTAGTGTCGATCGACACAAGAGTTGTGTCGGTCGACACAAACCTCGCGAGATTGATGAATCGGTTCAATTGGATTGGACCGGTTATCGAGCTTGGTTAATGATGGTTAAACGCTAAGAATGGTTTATTGCAATTGGGTTGGTATCGACCGATGCTAATGTAGCATCGATCGACACTGACCGGTACTTAAAACCGGATCAATTGAATTGATCGGTTATCGCAGATTGGTTTTGGTTAATCAGCATCGATCGACACTAAAGTAGTGTCGGTCGACACAAGATTCGATGGTTTAGGTTATGGAACCTGAAATCACATAACCAAATCAAGATAAATCAATTAATTAGAAGAATTAAAACATAATAAAACTGAACGTTTTAAATGGTTCCGTTCCTCAACCAAATATCAAGTGATACTTGATGTCTTTCCAATCTTGTCAACTGTCAAGACCCATCTAATTGTGCGATAGACTTGCAGTGCAAGATGTCCACAATTTCATGAGTAAGACAGAAGGTAATCGTGTTGATGGACTTGCAGTGCAAGACATCAACAATTACATGACTGAAGAGATTGATTTACTTGACTGGGCCATCAAAATCGTTTTGGGCTCAGAGGCATCAGGTGGATTGGGCATGATATGTCGATCCACAACCAAGAGTTATATTGGATATAACTAGCAAGGTTGTTGCTTACCTAGATAGCTAAAATTTGGGTGATAGCCAGTGGCTCACTCAAGTTTAGTGAAGTAAGGGTCTTGGATCATTATATTCATCTGAGGAAACATTGTTTGAATATAATGCGAGTTTTCTTAAAAGGTTAAGACTTCTCATTTCTTGAACATCATAACTAAAACCTCCCTTGTTTTTCAGCTATGTCTAGCACAAACCATCGTAACAATTTCTCCCTGCGATCCGTCCTTGAGAAGGACAAGTTAAATGAATCCAACTTTCTTGAATGGTATCGGAACTTGAGAATTGTTCTCAAACAGGAGAAAAAGGACTATGTCCTTGAGAAAGTTCTCCCCAAGAAGTACCGAGCCAATGCCTGGCAGTCAGATAAGGATGCTTGGGACAAGCATTCTAATGATGCGGTGGATGTGAGTTGTCTCATGTTGGCTACCATGAACTCGGAATTGCAGAAGCAATATGAGTACGTGGAGTCGCCAATACAGATGATCACTGGCCTGAAAAGTATGTTTCAGGAGCAGGCACGAACTCAGAGATACCAGACGGTTAGGTCTCTGATTGAGTGCAAGCTACCAAAGGGCGAACCAGTTAGTCCTCATGTCATTAAGATGATGGGTTATATTGATAACCTGGGGAAACTGGATTGTCCCATTAGCCAAGAGTTGGCTACTGACATCATTCTTCAGTCACTGCCGTCAAGCTATGATCAATTTGTTATGAACTATAACATGAACAACTTGACGAAGACGTTGACTGAATTGCATGGGATGCTTAAGACTGTTTAACCTAACATCAAGAAGGACACCCCAAATGTCCTTATGGTACAAAAGGGTAAAAAGTTTAAGAAACTTGGTAAGAACAAAGGTGATGGCAAGACGAGCTCGATTGTGAATCCAAGCGAGTCTGGCCATGTTCCTAAGGTTAAAACCAGTCCTTCTGAAGATGTTAAGTACCGTTATTGTAATGGTTATGGGCATTTGAAAAGAAACTGCAATAAATTCTTGGAAGATTATGAGAAGCTGAAGAAGACGTACGAGACTTCTTCTTCAGGTATTATGTTATAGAAGTAAATGTTACTTCTTATAATCCTACTTATTGGGTATTGGATACCAGCTGTGGTACTCATATTTTGTGAAAATGTGCAGGGCCTGAGCAAAAGTAGGACTATGGAGAAAGGACAAGTGGACCTATGAGTGGGAATGGATCAAGAGTTGCTGCATTAACCGTAGGAGTATTTCATTTGTTTTTCCTTTTATGGCATGTTTTGAACTTAAAACTGCTACTATGTACCTGCTATGAGCAGAAAGATTATTTCTATTCCTTGTTTGGATATGGAAGGATATCAGTTTTCAAGTTAAGAATAAGTGTTATTCATTTGATTACAGTGATATATTTTATAGTAGCAATCCATTAGAGAATGGACTTTATGTTCTAAACCAGAATGTGCCTAACTATAACATTAATACCAAGAGATTCAAGTCAAATGATACGAGTCAAACTTCTCTCTGGCATTGTCGTTTTGGGCTACATAAATGAGAAATAGATTCAGAAGCTCCATAGTGATGGGCTTTTGGACTCATCTGATTGAGAATCATAATGAGTAAAGTGGATCTTGTTTATTAAGTAAAACGACAAAGGCTCCTTTCAACAGAGGTAGTGTCGATCGACACAAACGGTGCGTCGGTCGATACAGGTTGCGAACGATCAAAAATGAAAGGGCCAGAGCTTATTGGGCTTTATACATAAGGATGTATATGGGCCGGTGAGCACTAGTGCTAGAGGAAAATTTCAGTACTTCATTACCTTTACTGATATTTTCAGAAGGTACGGTTATGCCTTATTTATAAGGCATAAGTCAGAATCTTTGAAAAGTTCAAAGAGTTCCAAAATGAAGTACAGAATCAATTTGGCAAAGGTATTAAACCTCTACGATGAGATCATGGAGGTGAATACTTAGGTCAAGAATTTAGTGATCATCTGAGAGATTGTGAAAGTGTTTCACAATTCACTCCTCCTGTATCGGACTTTATTAGATATGGTTCGATCAATGATGAGTCACTTAGATCTTCTATTATCCTTCTAAGAATACGCTATAGAAATGTCTGAGTTTACTTTTAATAGAGTTCCATCAAAATCAGTTACAGAGATACCACATGAGATGTGGAATGTAAATGTTTCTGATTTATCCATCATGGAGATTTGGAGTTGCGAGACTTATATAAAACGTTTAATCTCTGATAAGCTCACACCCAAATCTGATAAGTGCTACTTCATTGGTTGTCCTAACAAAACCAAGGCATGTTGCTTTTACAACCAGTTCGAGAACAAATTGTTTGTTGCTCGGAACTATGTTTTCTTGAGAAAGACTTTCTTTCCAAGAAGAACAGTGGGAGTAAAAGTACAACTCGAAGAAATTCGAAAAACACAGGAGACTGCTCAACCTGAGGAGGAAGAGCTGCAGTTGGATCTACAAAGAGTAGTAGAACCTGCACCTGTGGTGCCTAGAGTTTATAAAGGATCTGGTGAATGTATATTCGATATACATTTAAATGGCGAGTTTCTGAAGAAGTGTCGATCGACACAAAAGTTGCATCGATCGACACAGATCGCGAACCAAATATTGATTTTGGTTTATGACTTAATTAACTACAGTTTAAATCTTGGTCAATTAGGTCGTGGTAAAAGGTATACATATGAGATATGTGTGCGCGACTTTTACAGAAAACTGAAGCTCGCAGATCCGAAAGGATCCGTCACGAACCCGAGAAATATGGATTTCTCGTAATCAATTGCCGTGATCTACTGATCATTGAAAGTGACGGGCCTGCGAATTTTGAAGAAACAATGATGGGCCTTGACTCCAAAAATGGCTGAAAGCCGCTGAATCCGAAATGGGATCCATGTCACAGAACCAAGTATGACTTGGGTTGATTTACCCGATGGTGTAGAAACCATTGTGAGTAAATGAATTTTCAAGAAGAAAAGTTGACATGGATGGTTATATTCAGATGTACAAAGCAAGGTTGGTGGCAAAAGGTTTCAAGTAAATTCATGGTATCAACTGTGAAGAAACCTAATCCCAGTCACCGTGCTTATGTCCATTCGGATTCTCCTAGCAACCGCCACTCATAATGGTTATGAGATCTGGCAGATGGATGTGAAAACAGTTTTCCTTAATGGAATTATGGAAAAAGGATGTGTACATGACACAACCTGAAGTTTTTCATTGATCCTAATAAAGCTAGGAAGATATGCAAGCTTCATCAAACCATTTATGGATTGAAGCAAGCATCTCGGAGTTGGAATCTTCGTTTTTGATGAAGCAGTCAAAAGGTTTGACTTCGTCAGGAACGAAGAGGAACCGTATGTTTACAAGAGACTAGTGGGAGCGCAGTTGCATTTCTAGTATTGTATGTTGATAACATACTACTTCTTGGAAATGAAGTTCCATTGTTTCAGTCTGTTAAGACTTGATTCGAAAGTTGTTTTTCGATAAAATTATGGGAGAAACAGTATACATTCTTGGAATAAGAATCTATGGAGATAGATTGGATAAGCCAATTGGATTGTGTCAAGATACTTATGGTAATAAGGTCTTGCACAGGTCCAATATGCAGGATTCCAAGAAGGGCCTCGTGCAAATGACTCTTGGTATTACTCTTAGCAAGACGCAGTGTCTTTCGACACACGCTGAGCAAGAGCAAATAAGGATTAGACTACTGCTAAAGGCATTAGATGTCTTAAGATGTGATCTTAATTTTAGTGGGAGTTGTTGTTGTTAATTTTAGTTATGATATGATGTTCGTATAAACATAATTTGATTATGTTATTAAAATCTGACATCTATATAATGGTTATTAAATAATGGTCCCAAAGTAATTTATGACATTTTATAGGTCATCAAGTATGTGACTTGATCATGAAACCCTATAAGTGATAAATGACATAAATTAAATTGGTCCCTGGTCAAGGTTGTTAAAGTGGGACATTAACAACCACGTGAGACTAGTATGTGAGGTGACTGATGACTAAGTTTCATGGAGTCATTAATAAGAGTATTAAAGTCAATCACATAGATATGTGTTAGAGAACACATGATCGGACATGACCCACTGATGAGAACTCTACGGGATAGTTATATAAGTGTCATGAGAGTTTTCATAACGACTATAGAGTATAGTCCTTGGACCTGAGTTCATCATGTTTTCTTACATATTAATTGGTCCGCTTTAACTTTGTCAAACGTCAGCCGTAACTGGTGACTATAAAGGCATTGATTGGGCGTATCATGAAGTGTGTGAAGAAACAGGGATGGAACAAGATGGGATTTGTCCCTCCTATATAACAGGAGATAAATATCTCAGGGCCCATCGAAGATTTGATACTGAGAAATGTGTGGCCACACTCAAACGAGGTGATTGTCAGTCGTTTGTCTTGTCAGTATAAATCGGAGTTCGATGAACATGATCTTGGCTAAATAAGGGTGACACAGATCTTTCCTTATGCCAGATCGAGATATAGTGACGAAGGGATTATGAGAATAGATGATTCCAGTACAAGTGGGAGATTGTTGGGAATGTCCTGAAATCTATTGTACTTGCTCTAAGTGATAGTTGTATTGTCGAGATGAGACAATCATATAATACTAGGTAGTCATAATGCTTTGCTAGAAGCCACTTGATCAATGAGTTTAGAACTCATTGCTAGTGTTACATGATCCTACAGGGTCACACACCTAAGCAAACTGGGCGTTAAAGACGAGGTTGATCATTAATGTAATGATCCAGTGAATGCATATTTGATATGCATTCGATATCAATATTCTGGGGCAGTGTCGATCGATGCAGATGGTGCATCGATCGATGCAACTCGCGGATTAATCAGATTAATTCGGTTTAATCGTTGGTTAATTCCATTATGGTTTAAGTCGACATATATAAGATATATGGTCGACCTAAACTGATTTCTAACCTAATACACAGCCACCAGAACTTGAATAGAAACCTCTGAAGAGATTGGATCTCTATAGGCACTAGCATCCCTGCTGTTCAGTTTGTGTGCGTGTGGATACCAGTAGAGGCGCAGCATTTGAGGCGCTCTAGATCTCGATTATCTGCAAATCTTCCGCTGCTAATCACCAGGTAATTCTGAGATCCCATTGATTCAATTACATGAACCTTAGATCGTAGGCTTGGAATTTAGACTAGGATTGCCTAATTGGATTAGGATCTACGAGAAATTCCTTCAGATTGAGATCGTGAACACTGATTGAGATCGTGAACAAGTGTTGAAACATGAAATAGCCGTTTTCCATCTTTCAAACAGAAATAAAACAGAATTATAATCAAATGTTTTGGTGAGTATATTATATTCAAAATTTTGTGCCGATGTGTTCTAGTTATGGTATATAGTAATTTCTGTGTTTTCTCAGTTCGATATGCTTTTATATGATTTGATAATTTGATATTTGGTATTTCTATTGAGTTTATATGACAAACATTTTTAGAAAAAAATTGATCAAACATATTTTTTTTAAATGACCAAATATTATTATTTTTTGGTAAAATGCATTTAAATATTTCCACACAAGATTTTAAAATTCAATTTCACTGGTCCACAATTAAAAAAAAAAATTACGAACTTTAATATTATTGTTAATAAAAGTATAAAAAATTAAATTAATTATGTATCAAATTTCTGTTAATAACGAAAAACAACATGATATCAAATCTATTACTAATAAAAGTTGATGTTATTTTATTGATCAACATCAATATTCAAAATTAAGAAAAAGTGTCCACATAAAAAATTAAAAAGTCAATTTCATTGATCCACATCAATATTTTACAATTGAGAAAGTTTACAAATTCTAATATTATTGTTAATAAAAATATTCAAAAATAGATTAATTATGTATAAATTTCTATTAATAACGAAAAACAGCATGATAGAAAAATATTACTAATAAAAAGTAATGTTATTTTATTGGTTCAAATCAACATTCAAAATAAAGAAAAGTTACAAATTTTAAGATTTTTATTAATAAAGGAAAGTCAATTTTATGGTCCGTATTGTAATACCCATTCTCTCAAAATAGACAACAGGCAGCAGAAAGTCAATCAGAACAATTTTATAATTTTTAAGAAGATGAGGGCATTTTAGTAATTTTACCAAAATGCGAGCCGGAAGTCGAGACGAGTCAAATATTTCTCTTATTTAGAAGACAAAGAATGGTGGAAACGGACATTAAACGAATTTTCGGAATATCCGGAATGGAAACCGATAAAACCGAGAAAACTTGTAAAATTCATAACAGGAACTACAAATGTCCGTTTGAAGTGATTCAAATTTCTAAATTCATATAAAATCATATAGTTAGTGTAAATGTATCTTGGAGGATTTATTGAATCAGCTATGAGGTTCTTATAAAATTAAATAGTGAAATAAGCTACTCGGATCATCGAGACAGAACAAAGTTTTGGATCGGTTTATGTTGATGGAACATAATTGTGGGAGCAAGATTTGACCCTGGAGCAACACCTGTCACTCCTCTCCTCATCTCTGGCGCCACCTCACCCTCCAAACAATTAAATGAATCAAAAAAAGATTCATTGCATTGCATGTTTATGGTCACTTCACCTCACTTCACTCATTCATGCATGTATCCTCTCTCTCTCTATAGCAAATCAGATTGAAGAAAGCTCTCTAGCCTCTCTCATCTCTCACCCACGAAATCACCTCTCTCCTCTCTCCATCTTCAACAAAAACCCATGCATCTTAAACCATTTCTTTGAAGTTCTTCATCATGTTCTTGGTGTTCTTGAAGACTTGAAGAACAAGTTATCAAAATAACTTCCAAACCATGCATAATCCTTTTAAACCAATTATTTATTTTAACTCACCTTACTCTCCTCATCATCTGCCACCCATCTCGTCTCGCCGCCGCCGTCGGAGCTCGTCGGAATCAAGTCGGAGAAGTCGTCGCCGACGACCCACCGCCGTGTTTCACCTTCTTCAACCGGTTCTTCAGATTTTTCTCCTCTCTTCCGCTAGCTCTCCCTCCTTAGTTGCTTTCTAAGTCGCCGGAAATCTCTGTCAGCCGCTGGAGAGCCCTTTTTCAGCCGGTCAAGGCCAGAGCCGCGGCGGTCAACACCGGAGGATGCCGCCGGAAAAGCCTCCTTCACCGCCATTGCTCAGACGGTTTGGTTTAATGGTGGTTCAGATATGGATTTGGTCCGGTTCAGCCTTGGTTCAAGCATTGAGTTGGTTTAGTTAAACCGGGTCAACCTTTGGTCAAACCTGTTTACTTGGTCAACGCCGGTTCAATCCGGTTTAGCTAAGCCCGGTTTGATTGGAGTGGTTCAAGCCGGTTCAGGATTTGGTCAACCAGCTAAGGAGAAGTCAACGGTCAGCTCGGTCAGCCGCGGTCAACGCCGGTCAACGCCGTGATCAAGCCGGTCAACCTTGGTCACGGCCGGTTTCTGATTAGTTTAGTTCAGCCCTTGTTCGGTTTGCGTTAGTTCAGTACGTGACTCGGTTCGTGGTGTTCGGGAAGTTTGGGAATGTTCGGGTTTAGCTTCGGTCCGGTTCGGGAATTCATATTCTGTCACTTTCGTCCATCCATCGCACTATCACTGTGAGTCGGCTATTGCATTCATAGATAGTTCATATAGATCCGGAAATCCTTAAACCGTAATTTAGGAATGCATGCCCGTTAATTGAATCGACTGATGAATATCGGTCAAATAATGAATCTGACTAGAATTGTATATGCATGTTAGTTAGATAGACCGGTGATTGTTCGTTACTTGTTCGTTGATTGTTGCATTCATATAGTCTATGCATGCTAGGATGTGTATGCATATATGAGTATTAAGAACAATAGTAAATGAATCTATATACGGGAAATTAAGACGGAATTAAAATACGGTAAAAGACTTAACAAACTTTATAAAATATAATAACGGGTGAGTTAATTGTTATTAGTCGGGCTAATGGGATAAACGAATAAAAGTTAATAACAATGAGATGTCGGGGAATTAATAAGTTTACTAATCTTAAACCAACAGATCGAAGAGAGTATTAAAAGGCATCTAGGAAAGGTAATTAAAAAGGTTAGTGAATGGTGAGCCATCTACGGGGTTAGCAATCCGCTAATCCCAAGGTAGCAGACTAAATGAGATTAAAAAAAATCAATGAATCCAAAGGCCTGCTTAAGTATTGTTTGCGTGTGACTGGTTTGATGTTGTGTGTGTTGGGATTGTGTCCTGAAATCACATTGTACTTACTCTAATGATAGTTGTATTGTCGAGATCGGACAATTCATGTGATACTAGGTGGTCATAACGTTTTGCTAGAAGCCGCTTATGACAAATGAGTTGTAGCTCATTGCTAGTATTATGTGGACCTACAGGGGCACACACCTAAGCAAGCTGGATGCACTTTGTATGGGATTGATCATTGACACATGGTCTGTTCAATGTGTATTGGATACGCATTGAATTCGAGTTTTAAGAGGTGTGTCGATCGACACAGTAGTGTGTCAATCGACACAGGCCGGGTTTCGAAACTGATGTTTCGATTTGATGACTTAAACGAATTGGAATTAGTCCAATGATCGGTTTAGTCATTCCAGGTCTATATATAGGTTTATATGAACGACCTGGAACCCTAGTCATTGATTTTGGCAGCCACCTCTCTAAACACAGGTTTCTCAGGAGATCCGATTTCCGGCACTAGCATCTCGGCGGATTCATGCTTGTGTGCGTGTGGACTGCAGTAGAGGCGCAGCATCTGAGGCGCTCTTGATCTCAGTTACCTGTTCATCATTCCGCTGCAAATCTCCAGGTAAACACGAGATCATTCCTAATGATTCAATTAACTAAACCCTAGATCCTAGGCTATCTGGAACTAGTTAGGATTCGATCTGATGATAGAATGGCACAAGTTCCAACAGTGGTATCAGAGCCTTAGGGTTTTCCATTGAATCGAACATGCTAATTGAATTTGATGAATTAAATTCGCTCATATGATTTGTATGAAAAGAACTTCTTAGATCGATTTTGATGAAAACGAATTCTGAGTTTTTCGTCTTGTGTCGATCGACACAGAAAGTGTGTCGGTCGATGCAGCGTAGAAAATCGTAATGAATTAAGTTTATTTGAAATCGACGGCTAGGGTTTTTCGCGAAGTGTCGACCGACACCAAGCTTGTGTCGATCGACACATGAAGAAAAACCTAATTAAAATTTAGGGTTCGATCAAAGGATTGAAAATTACCTGTTGCCTTACTGTGTCGATCGACACAGGTTGAGTGTCGGTCGACACAGGCCTTGCGATTAGTTGACCGGTTCAATTGGATTGAACTGGTTATCATGCTTGGTTGAGTTAGATCAGATCGGTTTAAATTGGATGAATTGATTCAATTGGATTGAACTGGTTATCTCAATTAGAATAAACCGATTTGATTGATTAAGATCAGTTTGATTGGATAAGTCGGTTCAATTGGATTGGACCGGTTATCGCGATTGGTTAAAACTGATTGAATCGGTTCAATTGGATGAACCGGCTCAATTGGATTGGACCGGTTATCACAATTGGTTAAACCGGTTTGACCGGCTAATTTTGGTTCAATTGGATTGACCGGTGATTAACCGGTTATTGAAGACTATTTTGTTTGGTGGTATCGATCGACAGACATGGTCTGTGTCGATCGACACAGTGCTCTCAATTCTGGTTATTGAACCTTGAATTTGCAAACCAAACTCGACCTAACCCACATGATTAGAACAATTAAAACTCAATTAAAATTAGAAGTTAAACATGTTCTAAACCCATTGAATACACATTGGATGTGTATTAGATCAAAGCTTAATTTTCAATATGGTCAACTGTCAAGACTCATTTCATTGTTGTGATAGTCTTGCCAAGAACTTGGTGTCCACAATTACATGAGTAAGGCAGGTAGTTGTGTTGATGGACTTGCAGTGCTTAACATCAACAATTACATGACCTAAGAGATTGATTTACTAACCTTTTAGAGTTCCGTTTCCTCAACTAAATATCAAGTGACCTTGATGCCTTTCCCAATCTTGTCTACTGTCAAGACTCGTTTCGTTGTTGGATAGTCTTGGAGTCCTTGGTATCTACAATTACATGAGTAAGGCAGGTGATCATTGATAGATTTGCAGTGCGACTGTCAATGATCACAAGACTGAAGAGATTGGTTTACTTGACTGGGCTATCAGAAGTTCTGGGCCCAGAGACGTCAGAGTGGATGAGACATGGATTGTCTTATCTGCGACCAAGAGTTGTACTGGGTACAATTAGCAATGATTTGCTTACCTAGATAACTAAACTCTGGGTGATGGCGAGTCGTCCACTCAGATTTTAGTGAAGTATGGGTCTTGGATCATTATATTCATAAAGGAAACATTGTTTGAATATAATGCGAGTTTTCTTATTAAATAAGATTTCTCATTTCCTGAACTTCATAACTAAATTTTTCTTTTCTTAGATTTCAGCCTATGTCTAAAACTACTTTCTCGTTGCGATCCGTCCTTGAGAAGGACAAGTTAAATGGATCAAATTTCCTGGATTGGTATCGGAACTTGAGATTTATTCTCAAGCAAGAGAGTAAGGACTATGTCCTTGAGAAAGCTCTCCCCGAGAGGCTTGGGACCAATGCCTCACATGCAGTATATGATGCTTGGAATAAGCATTATATTGATGTGGTCACTACAAAAAAAGTCTTTATTCATAGCATATAAGCATAGCACGGTTTACTGATCTGCTGTCGTAGATATTTATGAAAATTCCAAACTATAAGATAGCATTGGATTAATGCTATAATAGAGTTTTCATAAGCGGGAACAAAAATTTAGGTGAACCGCCAAACACTTAAGAAAAAATTTGGTCGTAAATTATTCCATCTCATTTTCCCCCTTCTATTTCATTTTCCCTCTACCTTTTCCCTCTCCAATTTCATTTTCCTTCTTCTCTATCAATCATCTCAGACCAAAATTAGGTCTCTAATTTTCATTCCCAAAAACTCTAAGCCACCTAAATCAGTTTTCACCTAAAAACCCTAAATCCATTCGGCCCTAATTTCACAATCGTCCGATCCACCACCTTAATCTTCCTCGTTTCGAAAATCCCACTCTTAAAACCGTGTTTTCCTTCTTCTTCACCGTCAATCATCTCCGCTTGAGTGACTGGTTAGTTTTCTTCTACTCTTAGTTGATTAAGCTTCGACTTTATCGATATTTGTTGGTCGAAGCTCGACAGGATCTACTCTTAATATCTTATTTGCTGATGAAGACGCGAATCCATGGTTCGTATAAAGTTCCCATCTTCATCTGCTTTAGCTCGAATTAGTCTGAGGCTTTTCTATGCTTTGTGAAAAACATTTCTGGAATCTCTGTAATCGAATACAGTTGTGTTAATTGCCATGTTTGTCTAACTGAAGCAGAGTTCTAGGTTGTGGGCTCTTGATTTCATACATCTACGCTCTCTTATACTTACCCTAAATTGTTGATTTTTTTTCTGTTTTCAGAAAATCGAAAAAGAAAAAGTTATCCTCGGTACTGAGAATGCAGGGCCTTCAATTACAATGTGATGTAGGAGGTGAAGCTGGGAATGAGAGTAAGCCAGTTTCCACCTCCTTCTGCTCGCGTTTCAAATCCCTAGACATAGACATGTAACTTCTTTCTTTAGCCATTATCTCTTATGGCATACAATGTATTCCTCTTGTGTACAGTGATCGACTTTTCTTTCCACTGTTGTGTTTCCACAGGAGAATGCAAGCATCTCTAGCAAGTGACGTAGCATCAAAAGGACAAGTAAGTTCAGATATCATTACTGTGAAAGTTAAGGGAGAGCTCGAGGATTCCTTTCAACCAGATGTTGAAGTTCGGTGTATTTGTTGAAGCTCAATGGAGACAGAGTCAATGATACCTGTAAGTCTATGGGGTAAATTGGTACAAGATAAGCTTGTTTTATAACTGGAAACGTTATCTCGGGCCCAAAATAATCCATTTGGAAATGTATTAGTAAGTTTACATTTGATGAAGAGTCCTAACATTGGTTTGGTTAATGTTATGTTGCAGTATGGCTCTCACACAAAGAAACGACCTGACAATCTTGTGCTAGGAATAATGTATGATCACCATGTCTATGATCTTATAGAAGTTGGGATTGAGAACTTCAGATATTTTCTATAGTTTTCCTATGACAAGAAAATAGCACCGCATGAAGGATCAAAGCCTTTCATTTGCTTTACTGGAGAAGGTTTTGAGAATGTACCAGAGCTGAAGCAGCTAAAAGAAGTCCTGACTGATCTGTTTTGAGTCGAGGTGACTCCCTTAAGACCTATGGTTTTGTTAAGTATTTGACCCTTACGGCCTGATTTTCATAAAAAGAGTCGAACTGTTGTGAATGTATTTTGCTTATCACAGAACCTGAAAGGGTTGAATTATTTGTCTGCAGGTTGTGGATAATCTAAATCTTACTGGATTAGACCGTGCGCAATTAAGCTAAAAAAGTCAGGGACCATCGTGCCTAGAATAGAGCTTGTTGAAGTCGGTCCATCCATGGACTTGGTTATCCGTCGTAATCGTCTTCCCAACGAAGGCCTAAGGAAAGAAGCAATGAAATCATCCAAAGATAAACCTAAGAAGAAGGTAAAAAAAAACATTAAAATTTCGTAGCTTTTGTGTCATGTCTCTTTAAATTTGATAGAAACTAGTGACCAATGAATCATTTTTTTTTTGTTTCTTATACAGCTGAAGAATGTTGATCAAGATGATGTACACGGGAAGACAGGGAGAATTTATATTCCTGAACAGAAGGTAAGAAAGAAAGCACATAAACACACATAGCCGATTCCCAAACTGATTGTTTCAATGGTATTACAGATTTATTCGCTGATCAGTTTATACGTTCGCAGATTCAATTATGAAAGGAGGTAAATCAAAGACTGAAACCAATTCTTCTCCTAATGAAGTAAGGGCTCCACCTCAGCTATAGAAAATGGTGTGTTAAGTAACTCAACTTCAGTTGCTCTTTCTTGCATTATTGTTTCAAATGTCAGTCATTTCCAATGATTTTAAGTCTCACATCACTATTTACGAGTGCAGGGTGCCATTAGAGTGTCAATGGTAAGTCCCTGATTTGTTTACGAACCCTATACACTCCAAAAACTATTTGAGGAAACTATTTGAGGAAAAAGGAACAGATGCTTTAGCTGCAGCTCTAGCTCACCTGAGCGGTTTCTCCTAGCCACCTTCATTGAGATCTCTCCTCAGTCATTTTCAGATTGCAGAGAGCATGATACCAATAATTCATCAGGTAAACAACCATTATTATCTACTCTTCATCAGGAAAATGCTATTGAGCTATGTGTTGTTTTCTGCTTTTTGTCATTCAATCACTTTCTGAAATGTTTGGCGTTTCTTTTATGGTGGATTGTGTTTCAGGAACATACATGGGACAGATTTGAGCTCTTATTGTTGGTGATCACCATATACATCAGGTTAGTTCATGTGCTTTGACTTCTCTTTGTTGATTTTATTTTCTTTGTTTATATCACTAGATGTACTTGATTGGTGAAATAACCATTCAAATTGGTTGTATAATGTGTAGTAAATTAAGTTTTTAACGAATACAATCATGGTGTTAGATTGTAAAAGAGTTAGAACTCACTATTAATTGAGTGAAGCAAAACTTAACTTAGAAAAAACTGATAAGCAACAAGTTAGTTGTGTTTGTCGTCAGTTGTTGAACTAATATTGTTTGGAACTAGTTTTCCTTTATCCTTCGTGTTTTTATGCTAAACATTATTCATTTGTTGCTTGTCCTCTCGGTCTAACAGGTTTGATGGTTAATTCATACTCTTTGCTTATCATTCTGTACATGTATCTATCACAAGTTCACTGGACGATAATTGATGTTTCTAATTGTCTCTTAATTTCTGCAATCAGTTTTTCTTTTAAAAGTGTTTAACCAACTTCTTTTTCTAAACATTTTTCCTTCTATATCCCAAGTGTGGTTGTTCCGTTATCCGGTTTGATAATTTGTTTATGCTTTTCCCAGGTTTGATTATCCACAACCTACATTCCAGAAGCTGATGAAAGAAAACTGCAGGGAACCATTTTTGTATTTCAGGTGTTGCTTACTTGATAATGCATGTATCTTACGGTTCTTTTTTCATTTTCGTTCATGGCTACTGTTGCTCTAAGCACTGTGTTTCTTTCTCCTTTTGCAGGTTTTTTTGTGTGGATCTTTGGTGCTTGGATATTCTGGTATTACAATGTGTTTACAAAAATTATGGTATGCAAATCCTTTTCCTCTTCAGTAAAACAAAAATTTATATTAGCCCCTTTATTATAGACAGCCTTCATAGTATGAGAAATTATTGAAATTATTCGATGTGAAACACACACCAATGAATATAAGATCTCTGCCGACCATTCTTTACAAAGATAGATTCAGTCTTATCATTAATAAAAATCAAAGCTTTATATGCATGATTTGGTTCTGCTTTCGCTTTAGGATTCTGAGACAAGTTTGATGATTATAAATTGAATGTTTAAGGATTATTATCTGTTTTCTTACAATGTAGTTTTGGTCTGTTTTGTTTTTCCAGTCATGGCAGGAATGGCATCTGAAGGAACCCAATATGATTCTCGTCAGCTTGATACTAAGATGAATGCGATGTAAGTTAATTTACTTACCATTATCTGAATCACTAGTATTATAACCAATGGCTATAAAGAACCAAGTTCTATGGTGTTTTGCAGACTCGGTGAGGTAGGAGAGGAAACTTTCTACATGACCTAAGACGAAGTTTGCGTCAGCTTTTGATGCAATGGAACTGAGGTCGGATAACATGTAACTTCTTTGATGTGTCTTCTTGTGTGTACAAATCGTTTTACATGGTAGTTCTATTTCTTCAGGAACATGGAAAGAAGAAGGGAAATGATATTCTTGCATCTGTGCGAGTAATTGGGAGGTTTTGCTGCTCATGTGATAATGTTTTGTTTTGAAACTTAATGTTAAATTAGTTATGTTTTAGTAATGATATTTGTGTAAGACAGTTTTGGAATATTAATGAAAATTCATATTTTGAATTAAATTTCAAATATTTTTTATTTAAATAAATTGATTATAAGATATAAAATAATATATATTTTTAAATACGGCTCGGCTTGGCTCGGCTAAAAAAGCTATTATAGATAGATTCAATTATAGCAAAGAAAACTATCGCTATCATTGATGCATGATATAATAGCACGACGAAAACGCTACCATATATGACCCATCTATTATAGCTAGGGCAGACATAGCCATTTCAAAAACGCTATTATAGTGAACAATATTATAGCACAAACAAGAAACGCTATTGTATCTGGCCTACCTATTATAGCTGGGGCAGACATAGCATTATCACAAACGCCATCATATACATACCATGGCGTTTTTCGTGTGCTAAGAATAGAGATTTTTCTTGTAGTGGGTAGATGTGTGTGGTCTGATGTTGGCTACCATGAACTCGGACCTAAAGTGTCAACACGAGAACATGGAGTCGCCAATCGAGATGATCACCAGCCTGAAACTGATGTTTCAGGAGCAGGCACGAGTTGAGAGATACCAGATGGTTAAGTCTCTCATTGGGTACAAGCTACCAAAGGATGCTCCAGTGAGTCCTCATGTCATTAAAATGATGGGTTACATTGATAACCTGGGGAAACTGGATTGTCCTGTTAGCCTAGAGTTGGCTACTAAGATCATTCTGCAGTCACTGCCGTCAAGTTATGATAAGTTTATTAAGAGTTATATCAAGAATGGCTTGACGAAGACGTTGACTGAGCTGCATGGCATGCTCAAGACAGTTGAGCAAAACATCATAAAGAGTAAAAGGTTTGAGAAATCTTGTCTAGACAAGGGTAGAGGCAGGGCCGTCCAGATTTGGGATCAGGATAAGCCCGTGTCATCTTATAAGCCCAAGCCTGGCCCATCTGATGTTGGTAAGTGCTGCTACTGTGAAGAGTTTGGGCATTGGAAGAGAAATTGCATTAAATTCTTGGAAGATTCACAAGAGATGAAGGAGATGTACGGAACTTCTTCTTCAGGTATTGTGTTATTACTTCAAGTTCTACGTAGGTGTTGGATAATGGTTGTGGTACTGATATTTTTGAAATATGCAGGGCCTGAACAACAGTAGAACGTTGAAGAAAGGACAAGTGGAACTACGCGTCTGGAATGGAGCAATGGTTGCTGCATTAGCCGTAGAAATTCTCCACTTGTAGGAGCCTTTCAAGCTTGGTTTTTGAATTGAGTAATTGCTGCTATGTACCTGCTTTAAGCAGAGATGCCTTTCATTTTCTTGTAAGAATTTGGATGTTTTTCATTTTGATAAAAGACAAGTTTTGCTCTTTTGATCTTGATGAAATATTGTATGGTAGCACCCATTTTTTTTTATAAAAAAATGGGTTTTATATCTTAAACCAATGTACGCCTGGATATAACATAAATACCAAACGGTTTAAGTCTGATGACTCGAACTCGATTTTTCCTTAGCATAGTCGTTTAAACCAAGTAGAGTGAAGCGGATTTAGAAGTTCCATAGTTATGGGCTTTATGGGCTCATTTGATTATAAATCATATGAGATATGAATTCTGCTTATTGGGCCAAATGACTAAGGCTTCCTTAGCAGAGCTAAAGAAAAGGGTCAGAGGCTTATTGGGCCTTGCTTATACTGATGTATGTGGCCCGATGAGCATTAGTGCCAGAGGAAATCTTCAGTACTTCATTACCTTTATTGATGACTTCAGTAAGTATGGCTGTGTTCATTTGATGAGACACGAGTAGGAATATTTTGAAATGGTCAAAGGAGTTCCAGAATGAAGTATATAACCGATATGACAGAAGTATTAAAGATTCTTGATTAGATCGCGGAGGAGAATACTTGAGTCAAGAATTGAGTGATCGTCTAAGTGAGTGTGAACTCGTCTCACAGCTCATTTCTCCTGGAAAACCTGAATGGTGCTTCTGAGAGAATGAATCGGACCTTATTGGATATGCTTCGATCAATTATGAGTCACACGAATCTTCCATTATCCTTTTAGGAATAAGCTCTAGAAATGTATGTATTTACGCCAAATAGGTTTCTATCAGAATCAGTTGAAAGACACCACATTGGATGTGGACTGGAAGTTTTCCAAGTATGTTTTCACTGATTAATTGGGATTGCAAGGTTTATGTAAAGCAGTTGTCAACAGACAACCTTGAACCCAAATCTGATAAGTGCTGCTTCGCTGGTTGTCCTAGGGAAACCGAGGCTTATTACTTTTGCAACCAATCCGAGAACAAAGTTTTGTTGTTCGGAACTCTGTTTTTCTAGATAGAAAGTTTCTTTCCAAGAAGAACAGTGGGAGTAGAAGTAAAGCTCGAAGAAATTCGAGAAACACAGGAGGCTGCTCAACCTGTTAAGGGAGAGCAGCGGTTGGATCTACAAAGAGCTGTAGGACCTACACCTGTGGAGCCTGAAGTTCGCAGATCCGAATGGATCCGTCACTAAACCGAGAGTAATTTCTCGTGACCGATTGCCGTGATCTGTTGATCATTGAAAAGTGACGAGCATGCGAAATTCAAGGAGCGATGGTGAGCCCCAACTCCGAAAATTTGCTAGTTATGCATGTTAGCTTCACCGATCTATTTTTGGATTGAAGCAAACATCTTGGAGTTGGAATCTACGTTCTGTAAAAACGGTCAAAAGTCTTGACTTGATCAGGAACGAATAGGAACCGTGCGTTTACAAGTAGACTAGTGGGAGCGTAGTTGCATTTCTCACACTGTATGTATATAACATACTTAATCTCATAAACGACGTTCCGTCGCTTAAGTCTTATCAAGACTTGGGTCGGAAGTCATTTTAACGAAAGACATGGGAGAAGCCGCGTAAGTTCTTGGAATACGGATCTATTGAAATGGATTGGGCAGGCTAGTTGGATCGTGTCAGAATCCTTATGTTGATAAGGTATTGGACAGTTCCAATATGCATGATTCCAAGAATGACTTCATACCAAAGGTCTTATGGCAATTATCTTAGCAAGAAGAAGTGTCCTGGACGCTGGTTGAGCTAGTATACATGAGTATGATTCCTTATGCTTCTGCAATAGAATCCATCATGAATGCCATATTTTGCGCTCGTCTAGATGCAGCTTACGCATAAAGCATGACGAGAAGATACCAATAAGTTCCGGTAAAAGTCACTGGACAGTTGTAAGGAATATCCCCAAGTATTTGAGAAACACTAAGGATAGGTTCTTGTTCAGCTGAGAGAGTGACGAATCAGTTATGAGTAGTTAGACGGACAAAGACGATTCCCGGTTCCCACCTGGTTATGTCTCTTTGTCTGTGTAGCGGTGCTATCTGTTGGAAGGGCTCCAAGCAGGGGACCGTAGAATAAGGCTTATTAATGAATAGCGGTGTGGTTTGTTGGAATGGTTCCAAACAAGAACACCGCAGCCTCTCTCACAACCTAAGCACGAGTTTTATACTGTTGCTGTAGGTACTAGATATCTAAAGACTTGGTCTTAATTCTAGTGGGAGTTATGTTAGTTATGATGTTCACATAGACATGCTATGGTCATGTTTATGAAAAATTGACATCAGCATTATTTAATTGTTGGATAATTAAATAATGGTCCCAAAGTATTTTATGTTCATTTTATAGGTCATCAAGTTGAGGACTTGATCATAAAACCCTATAAGTGAAAGATGACATAAAATTATATTTGTCCCTGGTCGTAGGTTGTTAAAGTGGGACAATAACAACCGTTAAGACTAGTATGTGAGGTGACGTATGACTAAGTTTCATGGAGTCATTGATATGAGTATCAACGTCAATCATATAGATATATGTTGGTGAACATATGATCGGACATGACCCGCTAATGAGAACTCTACAGGATAGTTATATCAGTGTCATGAGAGGTTCTCATTACGACTATAGAGTATAGTCCTTAGACCTGAGTTCATCATGCTTTCTAGTATGTGAATTGGTACGCTTTGACCTTGTCAAACGTCGTTCCGTAACTGGCGGCTATAAAGGCATTGCTTAGGCGTATCATGAAGTGTGTGTAGAAACAGGGATGGAACAAGAAGGGATTTGTCCCTCCTATATAACAGGATATAAATATCTCAGGGCCCATCGAAGATTTGATACTGAGAAAATGCATGGCCGTGCTCAAACGAGGTGATTGTCAGTCGTTTGTTTTATCAGTATAGATCAGGAGTTCAATGAACACGATGTTGGCTATAATAAGGATGACACAGTTTCTTGCCTTATGCCATATCGAGATATAGAGATAAAAGGATTATAGGAATAAGTGATTCCAGTACAAGTGGGAGATTGTTGGGATTGTGTCCTGAAATCACATTGTACTTACTCTAATGATAGTTGTATTGTCGAGATCGGACAATTCATGTGATACTAGGTGGTCATAACGTTTTTCTAGAAGCCGCTTATGACAAATGAGTTGTAGCTCATTGCTAGTATTATGTGGACCTAAAGGGTCACACACCTAAGCAAGCTGGATGCACTTTGTATGGGATTGATCATTGACACATGGTCTGTTCAATGTGTATTGGATACGCATTGAATTCGAGTTTTAAGAGGTGTGTCGATCGACACAGTACTGTGTCGATCGACACAGGCCGGGTTTCAAAACTGATGTTTCGATTTTATGACTTAAACGAATTGGAATTAGTCCAATGATCGGTTTAGTCATTCCAGGTCTATATATAGGTTTATATGAACGACCTGGAACCCTAGTCGTTGATTTTGGCAGCCACCTCTCTAAACACAGGTTTCCCAGGAGATCCGATTTCCGGCAATAGCATCCCGGCGGATTCCAGCTTGTGTGCGTGTGGACTGCAGTAGAGGCGCAGCATCTGAGGCGCTCTTGATCTCAATTACCTGTTCATCATTCCGCTGCAAATATCCAGGTAAACACGAGATCATTCCTAATGATTCAATTAACTAAACCCTAGATCCTAGGTTATCTAGAACTAGTTAGGATTCGATCTGATGATAGAATGGCACAAGTTCCAATAGTGTGTTTGTGGGCAAGCTTGTTATTTAGACTACTTCGGTGTTGGGTCGGGTATTCAATTGTGTGATACTTACATCGATCATGGGACTGGGTAAGTTTGTAGTTACATGTTCGGTATAGCACCGAGTAGGTTTGGTAGTGGTGGTGATGGAATAGGACATGCGGGATAGATCGAAGTTGTGTTTATTTTTCTGTTGACCTTGTCGATTTTGTGTTATGTGATAAATTCTCAGTGAGTCAACATGTTTACTTTATTGCACTAGGACTATAGGGTGCGTTAGATCCAGCAAGTATAGGTTTGAAAGCGTTCCGGTACTTCCGACCCGATTGGATCCTCAAGTAGTTTCCTGACCAGTTCACGTGGTGAATCTGGTTATCGTGTGAACCTACTGAGTGACACCGGTATGTGTGTGGTCTAGAGAATACAGAGTCATGTCCTAGGGCCGGACTGCATGGAAACTTAGGCTATCGTGGGGTAGCTCGAGTCTCTGTGTATCGATAGACTGAGAACAATGTCATAGGTCGTAAGACTTCTTGTTTGCGTCTAGGAGTCGTGGGTAGTGTTAGTTACCATGTCGGTAGCTAATTATTCTCGTGGAATGTACCGAGTTCGCATAATGGGCCCAACGGTGTTAAGTATGGTTTTCGCGAAGATAGATCGTGTCTAATTGAGGGCATGTGCTGCAGTAACTTCGATTTCTGTAATCTTCCCTGTTGTGGGTTTATCACGTCACGGTGGCATGTGGTAGACTATTCTTTCTTGTGATTGTTATTTTGGGTTTTGGGGCGGGACTAGTAGTTATATGTTAGATTAGAAGCCGTTAGTGGGAGCCGACTCGCTGGGTGATTGATATGCTCGAGTTTTAATCCCTAGAGCTACACTGCAAGTGCACAGACGTGAATAGTAGTATATAGGGTATCGAATCCACAAAGACTCAAGAATCTTACGATAGACTATAGATGTTTGAATTAAGCTAAGTAGAAGTAGAGAATAAGCAGTAAATAATGCAAGAAGGTAAATCAAACGGTTTGTAATGAATCAAGCAAAGCGTCAGGTCAAGGGAGTTCTCAAGAAATCAGGAACATAAGCTAATCAATCAATCGTGATCGAGTTAAGATTTGTTCTAGAACTAGAATCACAGAAGCATAAGAAATCATCTTTCATTGCCAGTATTATCTATGTCTAACAACCTAGAAAACCAACTTTCGTTGCGAGTTCTAGAGATCCTAAACATGCATTAATCTCAGGTTTTTTCGTTCACAATTTCTGTAAGCCAATTTTCTTTGTAAATAGTTCAATTGCTCATCTAAGTTCTTTCTAGATAATTAACCAATTGTCGTTGCGGAAATCAACCTAACATCAATAATCTAAGTGGCAAATTCAGATTAAGCATAAAGAACAACCCTAGATGAAGAACTAGAAAGTATGAATCCCTACAGATTGATGAACCTATAATTTCATGAAATCCCAAATGAGAATTCCTAAACCTAACAGGAAAACTACTCGGACATGGTCAATGAAACATAAATCATAATGAATATAAAACCAAATATGAGAAAAGAAATAAAGAAACAAGGGTTCGAAATCTCTTCTCTCTCGAGTACAAGACCTGACCCAAAATCTCCTAAAATCTGATAAGTTAAGTGCTGCCTAAACAAGACCCCTAATATATTAGTCTAAACATGTTTTGGGCTTCTTTATAATTATAAGAAACTTCTGGGCCAAGCTGCAAATATCCAAAATCTTCAAAATTCGGCGAGATATATCTGTCACGCATTTGTGTCGATCGACGCCAAGGGTGCATCGATCGACACTAAGCTCTGCTTTCGACTCTGATTACTTCTTCTCGCACGAATGCTCCAAATAGCTCCAGAATGCGCCATAATGTCCAAATATGCTCCAAACGTACCTAGACCTTGAAAACACATAAAAGGACTTCAAAACACAACAAAAGACTCGATAACAAAGACAAATAGCATGGTCAAAAACCCTAAAAACCATGATATATATCAACTCGCCCACACTTAGTCTTTGCTTGCCCTCGAGCAAACAGAAAACTAAGATCAGGAGAAGAAGTTTGAAAACTTCAAAAACTCGTGTCTTCGTAGGAGCACCAAACTCAGATTCCCCTTCGTAAGCCACATGAAAATGAACCCGCGGACATCAAGACTAACATATACTTCTCCTACACTTAGAAATTGCCCCAAGTAATCTCCACAATCACATTCAGAGCATTCGAATTCAAGAAAGTGGTGCCGATTGTGGAGAACGAAATTGACGTCAGATGCGTAACTCCACGAAGACAACATGTGAAATGGTAAGACATATTTGGTGGACTTGAAAATGAAAATATGTTCTTGCAAAACATTTGATATAGCCAAGTATTCATGTGTCCATGCAATCGCCGCAACCAAGAAGCTCATTAGGACGGAAGGGAGAACAATGAATCTTCCAATCTATGATCTCTGCTCAAAATATTATTTGATTGAGACTGGGTTTTGCCATATTACTGAATGATTTATCCAGTGCCGCATGAGACTCAATGGAGAATTCCGGCTACAATTCAGGAACAATATGCTTTGCCACCGGAGTGCACCTCCATACCAGGAAGAAATCAAGAAGGGCGGTATCCATCTACCGGAGAACAACACCGAAAGAAACGGAACAATTTTGTTCATGGCATAAACTTAGAGAGGTGGTTGCAGCCAGAAAATGACAATCAGGAAGCTTAAGTTGCATTTTTCATTCTTTTTCTGAACCATTTCAGTTCAGTTTCGTATTGAACCATTTCACTCAGCGATTTTTAATTTGTTTGTCTTATTAGTACATCAAGGTTCAACTATGTTCAACTGTGTATTTGTCAAATTAACAAAACTTTAGACGTAAATCTTTTTGAAAACATTTAAAAACCTATAAATAACAATATAAGATTCTAAACACGCCAAATTACGATTACGAATCAGTAACGAACAATGCATTAATTTTGAAGACATAATTGTGATTTCGCACAAAACATTCCTTATAGTATTATGAAGACTTTGTTAGTGGTCACCCTTTTAAGATGAGAAAAAGGTAAAAACTATGATCTCATGCAAACTTTTCTGCCAAAAATCCTAAGTGATTTTTAATTGTGAAAGAACATGTGTCCAACTGCATTATAATATCTCGTTTAGAAGTCAAACTACAAAAACTCAAAAATCAGTAAAGTACAACTAAGAAGAAGAGCGTCCAACTATAGACTTAGGGCCAACTATGACCATATTCCATTCAGAAAAACGCGAGAATTTAAAAAACTATGAATCTGGAAAATCCAGTATGCGCTTTTGGTTTCACGGACCCTTTCATGTTCTTCATCACTGCTCGGATCCCTTTCAAACAATCATCGAACGTATACCGACCCCACGGAAAGGTCTCACAAGTACTCACATCATCCACAATTCTCAGAAGGAAAGAATCTATATTTCCATTAGACTTAGACTTTGCTTTGACTATCTTGCATAGGAAATACAAGATAGCCAACATCTTCCTGTCTGAAGATCTCTTCATCTTCATTTCCTCTAGCTTCACTTCAACATCTTTAATTGTTATTCCATTATCCTTTCCAAACAACCTTTTTACAAAATTCAAATCTCCCAATTGCTTATAGTTTTCGGGGTGGTCATGATAAGATAATCCGGTCAACAATGTGTGCTCTCTAATGGGATACCTAATAAGTATCCATTCACCACAAACTAGTACTTTGTTCGCATATCCGTAGAAGTTATGCGAAGCAGAAGCATCCACATGCCTTGAATCATGTGGTTAGGTTTCCTAGGCATGTGAAATACATGCTTAAACTGGTCATGCTGCGTGAACCACTTCAGTTCTGCTGGAAAATTCTCCAAATACTCAACTATCGCCCTAACATTGCCCCTTGTTCCTATCTTACACGCATTGATGTACTTAGATGGGCCAAAGAACATCTTCTTTGGCTGCAAGGGTTGGGATTCATCATCATCAGAGCTATCCTGCAAATTCAAACAAAGTATAAGTTAATATAGTTGTCCTAGTTGTCCTAAATGTACCAGAAACAAACATGCTTAGGTAGTACTAGTTGGACCTAATTGTACTTGAAACATTCTCTCCCAAGTATCTCCATAATCCTCTCCGCTCTGAACTACTTCATCCACTTTCTCTCCAACCGCATCCTCCTCAACCGCATCCTCTCCATCAACATCTTCCCCAATCTCATTCTCTCCATCACCATCCTCTTCATCCTCTACCTCATCACTTCGGATAAATCTCCATTTTCTCCATTTTCCTGCCCTTCCTCTCCTTCCTCTTCTTCCTCTACAACTTTAGATGCTTCTCTACTCGGTTCTACCTCTTCTGCTTTTGTTGTATCATGTGTTGTCTCATATACTCGACCACCACGTTTTGCATGAGCCATTACTACATATAAAACATTGACCTTTCAATAACAACCAAACATAACACATGAAAAATTACGGTCTAACTGGTACAACACGATTTAATTTCCATTAAAGATACAATTTCATTTCATCGAATGAACAAACAACAAAACACAAAACACAAAACACAAAAATGAAGATTAAGTCTTCAATACAAGACCCAAATTTTGATTGTGCAATCTCCACTTTTATGGGCAAAATTTAAACCGCTTCATCAAGTAAATCGAGCACAAGTTCTCAATTCGAACTAACCTAAATGACATGGTAATCAGGGTTAGATTGATTAACTAAGACCGACGGCACAATATTCACAGCAAGGCTTGACTCGGATCAAGTAGAGAGGAAGGCGGCGCGTCGAAACGATGAAGTAACAGGCTAGGAAGCCAAAACCGAAACTGAATGTGATGGTGAATCATTTCTAGGAGATTCACCGTAAATTTATAACTCATCGTAAAGATCTCATTCTTCGTCGATTTGGTTTTTACTCAAGGATTTTGTCGATTTACACTTTACTTAGGAATTTAGGGATTTTGAGTCTGTCGGGTCCGGGTTTAGGGGTGGGTCGTCCGATTTAGGGATGGATCACAGGTTGGGTCGTAAATATATTGAATGGCACAAGGTTTTTTGACTTTTCCGTCTTTCTCGATTTAAAAATAAATGGGAAAAAAATTCAAAACATAACGGTGTAAGTAGTGAATTTTTTTCAAAGTTTGTGGCATTTGTGCCATTGATCCGCAGCAGCAGGAGACATCTAACTCTCGTTTGGGCTTTTGGTAGGATATGAAGCCAAAAGCTAAGAATCTAAGAGCTAAACAAACAAACAAAGGAAAGGAAACCAAACACAAAACAAAGCTCCGGGGTGGGAAGAATACAATAGAAGCCAAGAAACTTCTGACTCCACTGGACACGAACCACCGACAAGCTTCTACGACACCGCTTCGAACCGAGTTAACCCGTTTGTCCGTAACAGGAACCAGATCCAGCCACTGGGAATTTTTGGCAAGTCAACTGACTCACGGAATTGTCCACACGGCCATAGACTCCGGCTACCCCAAGGAAGAGCCGACCCCCTTCTGCCTTGCTCGCGCCTCGCCATTGTAGCTCCGCCGCCGACAAAATCTTACTAACCGCACACATATCCATCAAATCTTCAAATCCGGTCAAAATGACAACCGTTTCGGACACAGTGACCACTCCGGTAGAAGGAACCGCCATCCCACAGCCGGATACACCCGCCGTCACCGGGATCTCATTCAACTTCCGACACAAACCCTCCCTCCTGTAAAAGTTTCGACACCTCTCTAGCTTCGTCAAAAATCCGGTCAAGATTGATGGAAGCCATGGATGTTGGTGCGAGAAAGTACTAAGTTTCGGATTTGGTTTTTTTTTTCTCTGAGAAATATGCAAGGCCGGATTGTGGTGGAGGGAACCTCAGATTTATAGGGTTTCTGATAAGCGCTAGCTTGAAACGGTGGGATGCGAAGAGTGTCTGAGGGTGATGTGTTTAAGATGGCGTATTAAAGCGAGAATTCGGGGATTGATGGCGAGTTATTGGGTTTTGGGAGGTAAATAGTCTACGGTAACGGCAGATGGACATATGAGAGGTTAAGGGAAGGAGGAGGAAGAGGGAGGCGGCCGTTTGAAGAAGGAAGCGGAGCGTCTAGTTGTAGGGTTTCATAGTTCGTTATGGGCCATTATATTGGGTTTAAATTACACGGCCCAAGACTGAATTAAAGTTATCAGACACAAGTCAGACAAGCCGGACGAAGATCCAATACACTAAGGGGGATGTATTGAACTAAACATTTGGAGTGATTTGGAGGTTTTCCTAAAATTCACTGTTATTCAACTAAGGATTTTAAAATGCATTCTCAAATCCAGTGTTATTGAACATGAGATTTATGTAAAATCACTCAAAATCACTTAAAATCCTCTGTTATTCAAATAACAATTTTTAAAAATCATATCAAATCCACTGTTATTGAATTTTTTTTAAGTACTGGGATTTTAACGACTGCAGAGAATTTTAGAAGATTTTAGATGACTTTCTTAGTTAAAAATAAAAAGATCCAAATCTCATGGTTTTAAGTGGTATTGTAGGGTATTTTAATATAAAATCACAACAACTTCCTTAAAATCACTAAAAACCATCAAAATCATCTAAAATCTTAATTAAACTCAAATCTCTCCAAATGTTTAGTTCAATACACCCCCTAATATTATAGGTTGGACAAGTAGACACTCTCATTAGAGAGAATAATGTCCTACTAAATACTCCCTCTGTTTTTCAACAGAGGAGGTTTTGAACTAAAGCACACATATTAAGAAGTTATTGGTTTTTGCAAAATATTTTTTAATAGTTAATCTAAATTAATTTAACCAATCATGAAAAAAATATGTAATATAATTGGTTAAAAGACATTAAATACAGTTAAAGTTTGCATTAAAAATGAAAACATCTCATATTTTGAAGAAGAAAAAAATCTCTACAATCTCTTATATTGAAAAACAGAAGGAATATAAGTTTAATATAACCTTCCAACAATTTTTTTTTAATCCACTTTTAGAACTGAAAAATCATAAAACAAAAAAATTATATGTTTTCAAATGCCACACGCACACAAAAATCATCATCGACAAACAAAAAAATAGCTTCAGGTCAGGTCACCACATCTACGAAACCTTTTTTTTTTTGTCAACTGATGGGATTATATTCATAAAGACGAAGACAAGAGTTACAAGATCCTAAACAAAGGAAACTAAAGCCCAACCAACAGGCAACTTCAGCCCAAACAACAGGCAACTTCAGCCCAAACAACAGGCAACATACGCCCATAAAGGGTTGCTAAGAACTACAGCTAAAGGAAACATAAATCGATAATTCCAAGAGTTAACAATAGCAACTCAAACTTGGAAATTGTGGCAACCGCAAAAGAAAAAAGAGCGAGAAAAATCGCCGTAGCCCACGGCTCACCAAGCGATAACTTCAACAACCAGGAGACTCACAGAGAGACACTCTCTCACTAACCCATAACCCAGAACCAAGACTTCATAATCCGACAAGAAAGAACCTAAGAAAGTTCTCCTAAACCACTCTCGGATGCGGTAAAGACGCATTCATAAACGTCTACAATAAACCTAGATAGATGCCTTATACGAACCCAAATCTCCAACGAAGTCTAAACAATCCAAAAACAGATCTAGAAAATAATAACCGGATTGAAAAGCGCTCTAAACGAAACCAAGTTAGCCACAAAGATCCAAGTTGAGAAACTAGAGTCTAAACTAGAACACCAATTTACCCTATTAGAAGAGATAACCACAAGTACACTAAACCGATTAAACCAAAATAAACCCAAGACAAAACCACACAAGACTCGCTAATCAACATGAATCACAATAATTGGATCGAGAATCGGGAATGGACTACCCGAGAAGACCATCCTCGCGACATAGGGGCCGGAGCCGGCGAAAGAACCCCGCGCAACAAGACCGGCGGAGAAGACCCCACACAGGAGACTGACCGGAATAGTAATCTCTCTACAGGAGATCACGGATGGTGACGAACAGATGCAGGGACGACGGCGAGCTTCAGCAGAGGAGGAAGAGCAAGCGACGGCGGTAACAAACTCGACGACAGTAAAGGAGGCGAGCGATTCAGCAACGTCGGAGAGGAGAAGTACCCAGGGGAGACTACGAACGGCTTAGATCGAAACAGGGCTTTCTCCGGCGGCGACAGCAGTGGTCGCCGGCCGCCGGAGAGGCGACGGAGATGGATGACGGCTCGCCTCGGTAAGAGAGCCTGGGAGGTTTCTCAGATCTAGAGAGAGAAAACGTATCAGTAGATATTCATTTGACACTTTCCCGCACATCTACGAAACCAAAACCCACAATTATTCATAAAAAACGTAAAAGGAAACAATCTAAAGCGACCTATATAAATAAATATTAAATAATAACAAAAACAAAAATAGTGTTCCCTCAATGATTCTTACCAATTTAAGTTGCAAAGTACAGAAGATAACCTTCCCCCCCCCCCCATTCCCCTTTCTCTCTTTCTCTCTTCCCTTTCTCTCCAACCTCTCTCTAGACACTCTTCTTGCGAACCTTGTTTCCGGCCGACGATGCCAACGATTTTCGTCGGAATAGTCGGTCGGGTTACTTTTGATGTAGATATATCTCCACTCCCTGGCTATTTCGGTGTGTTTTGTGTTTATATTCACCGAAATCGCCGATTGAGTGAAATAACTTTTGGGTTTCATGCCTAGTTTTATGTTTTGTCCGGCTTTTCTCGATTTCTGTCGGGTTTCTCCCCGGTTGATCCGGGACTAACCGACCTCCTCCACTGTGCCTTATCCTTTTCCTTGCCGTCAGATCGCTTTATTTCCTCCTCCTTGTTGCCGTGCACCCTTCAACGTTGGTTCTAGTGCCCAATCGAGTTGAATGGGCCCGCCGGTGCTTTATTTCAGGTGTTTGAATCCTTCTGGGTTCCCTGGCAGCGGTGCAGATTCGCGGTGGCGGAGCAGCAATAAATAAAGGTGGTGTTTCCATATGCGGTAGAGGTCTTGGGCTTGTTGGAGTAAATCGGCAGGTGTTCTCAGCAGTAGTGGCGGAGCGAAGATGATGGTGGCCGGAATCCTGTTTGCCGATTTGCATGTAGCCGATTAACAGGAGATGGACGCGTGGTTTCCTCTCTGTGGCTTCTGGACGCGTGTTCTCACACGTGTCTCTCTACAATTTTCGGGCGGATTCTACTTCGGATCACTAGTTGGGCCTGAAGCCCATTGCGCTTGTTTTTCAATTTTATTCATATTCTACTGCTCTAAAATTCTTGTAATTGGCCTTTGGACCTGTACTCAGCCTTTTTGGGCTTTTAATATTATCAGTTGCCGACGAAAAAAAAAAAAAAAAACCTTTTTCCCCATCCAACGGTTAGCATTCATTTGGATCTATAAACTCATACTTCTTGCTTTTTTTATTCTTCTCCTCGCCTAGTTTTAAGAGTAGTAATTATTACAACTACTATGTTGCCATAGTACGATCTAGAGACAAGCTATTGATAGATATCTGCATATCCAAAGTGCGTACATCAGAGACGGTCAAAGAAAACTCATGGGGTATTCTCGTTGTCCGTCAGTCCATAATATATGTTTCAAACATGAAAAAGATAAGAAGATAAAAAGATAAAGCGACAGAAATTTTAGTCATTTTGTGTATTTGACTGAGGTTATGGTCAATTCCTATAACAAACAATATATGATTTACAATATAATTGCATAGCTACATAGCCGGCCTCGAGCATAAGCCACATAAACAATGGATTATGGCATCCGATTAAAAAGAGCATTTTCTACATATTTTTTCATTAGTATATATTAAAAAAATTAAAAGGGCATTTTAAATATATTTTTCATAATATAAACATTTTAAAATATAATTTTTTTGTTAAGATATTTAAATAAAAGATTTAATAAAAATTATATTAAATAATATTTTAATTTTGAATAGGACATCCGAAAATATTGGACCGGCACTGCATAACTACATGTGGAAGTAGACTGGTATGCAAATTAAAATGGTAATTGTTGATCATTTTTAAAGTTACTCTATTAGGTCAAAATATGAAGTGAAGAGAACATGACATTTGTTTAGCAAAGTTTGGGGAAGTTTAGCAAAGAGCAACAGAGTCATGACATTTGTCCTAACCATAGGATATTCTCATTGTCTTTCGTCTCGTGAACAGTCTCGGTTATTAATTTCGGTTTAGAGATTTCATATTTTTTTTATTCGATTTGACTGAATCAGAACTGGTTCTTTTTGTTCGGTTCAGGTTCAATTTGGTTTGCCTAAAATGTAACTAATGGATTTAGTCTTGCCTTAAATTAATAAAACATAAAATTATTTGAATACCAAGAGTCAATTTATTTTATAAAATCTAACTAAAATATGTAATATGTGTATTTAATTATTATAGAAAACGTCAAAAAGACATTTAGTCATTAGGATATTTAGAAGGAGCTGAATCAAGTCTTGTTGGGAGAATGATAATTTTTGTTCATGCTTCAAAAGAGATCTTAACTCACGACAAAGCTATCCGTGAAAAAACTGTAGGGTTTCAAGACAGAGATAAGCTCAGAAACAGAGTGGATGATGCCATATGTGTAGGGGAAAAAAAGACACAAAAAGGCGCAAAATGTTGGGTTTTGTGGAACAGATTGTCAAAGCTTGGAGAGAAAATCAATGTTTTATTGAGCCAACACGTCTTGGTAAGTATGGATTGCCAAAAAAGACTTGTATGAAACACATGAGAAAAGCATTCACTCATTAACTCCAAATGCTAATCTTGTCTGTAACTTCTCAATGGTGATCGATGTAGCCTACACATCAACCTCAAGAGCTGATGGAGGAGTGTGATACTTTGACAGCAGATATTCATGACACATGACTGGATGTCTTGAAGTGTTTGATGAAGTGTCACCTATCAAAGGAGGACGACATGTGAAATTTGGTAATGGCGGCCAAGGAAAAATTGCAGGAGTTGGCAAGATGCAGACAGTTGGAAACCCCAGCTCGTGAATGTCTACCTATTTAAAGGTTTAAAAGCTAATCTGATTAGCATTAGTCAACTTTGCGACGAAGGACTTAAAGTCATCTTTATCAAGATCGATTCTCAGGCTATGAATGAAACTGGTGAAGTCATCTTGATTGGCGTAAGATCTAGCAATAACTGCTATATTTGGGAACCATTGAGGAGTTGTCTTTCATTAATAGATCCACAACTTGATCTTTAGCACAAGAAACTTGGATACATGAATATACATGGTCTCACGAGACATGTAAATATGAAAGTTGTAAGACGAATTCCAAAGGTGGAAAGCTCAACGAATATTGTGTGTAATACATGCTGTCAGGAAAAACATATTAAATTTCAGCACAAGCAACTTAGTGAAATACAGTATATGAGAGTTCTTGAACTGGTGTACATTGACCTTATGGGACCAGTAAACCCTGAAAGTATAACTGGAAAGAGATATATTTTTGTACTGGTTGATGACTTCTCGCGATACACTTGGATATAATTTTTGAAAGGAAAATCTGGGGCAATAGAAAGCTTCAAGATTTTGGTACTGGAACTTACAAATGGAAGAAGTGGTATTGCTTAAGTGATCATGGAGAAAATTTTAAATTGAAGTATTTGAAAAATTCTGTCAAAGTCAGGGAATTCGTCATCAATATGCAGCCCCTAGGACTCCACAACAAAATGGAATCGTTGAGAGGAAAAACAGAACTCTTCAAATTGGCTAGTGTTATGCTACACGATAATCAAGTTGCTCCAAGATTATGGGCTGAAGCAATTAATACTGCTTGCTACATTATCAACATAGTATACGTCAAACCTGGCACTAAGATGACACCATAAGAGATCTGGAAGGGAAATACTCCAAATCTCAGCTATTTTCATGTGTTCGGGTGTACATTCTATATTCTGAATGACAAGGATCAGCTTGGAAAATTTTATTCAAAGAGTGATGAAGGTATCTTCTTGGGATATTCCCCCAACAGCACAGCTTCAGAGTTTACAAAAAACATACACAAATGATAAGTGAATCTGTTAATGTTTTCTTTGATGATAGAAACATCTACTATTTAGAAGAAGTAACACATGATCCTATTTGTGTCACTCAGTCCCAAGATCATACCTCTAAGGTTGAAGTTGAAGCTGAGGAAGAATTTGTAGATGATAATTTGAAAAGGATTGGTTTCAGCCAAGTGAATCGAGATCATTCCATTAAAGACGTGATTGGAAATGTTATGGATGATAGAAAAAAAAAAAGAAATCGGAAAATGGAATTCAAGGAAATGGTGAAACTTTCCTGATTTGTGTCCTTCATTGAGCCAAAAACTATTGGAGAAGCTCTAGATGATGATTTCTAGACGGAAGCAATGTATCAATAACTAGATCAGTTCTCTCGTCTTGATGTCTGGACTCTAGATCCATGTTCCGGTGACATAAATGTGGTTGGAATGAAGTGGGTGTGCAACAAAAAAAATAGATGAGGATGAAAATTTTATTCAAAACAAGGGATGGCTAGTAGCTCAGGGCTACTCACAGATCGAGGGCGTAGACTCTTATGAAACCTTTTCTCATGTAGCTCAACTTGAATCAATTCAGCTATTGTTTGGAATAATATGCAAGTTGCAAATCAAACTCTATCAAATGGATGTGAAGAGTGCTTTTGTAAATGGTCTATTACAGGAGGAAGTTTATGTCCTTTATCCCAAGGAATTTGAAGATCCTAAACATCCAAATCATGTCTACAAACTCAAAAGGGTGATGAAACTTTAATCATCCTTGAGAGCAGTATCAACATCCTCATTGTTCAGATATATGTTGACAGTATTATTTTTGGAGCTACGAAGGAGCATCTAGTTCAAGAATTTTTCAGAACGAAGACGAGAGAGTTTGAGATGAGTATGGTGAGCGAGCTAAATTATTTCTCGGACTACAGATCAAACAGACTGAAGATGGTACTATTTGACTCAAAATATATATGCTTGAAATCTGGTAAAGAGGTTTGATATGGATACCTGCAAAACAACAAAAAATCCGATTAGTGCAACTAACAAGCTGTCAAAAGATGAAGATAATCGAGTTATGATTGGAAGTTTGCTATATTTGACAGCAACTCATCCTTACATCTGTCTCAATGTTGGTCTGTGTGAAAGATATCAATCCAACACGCGTCTATCCCATTTGGTGGAGGTCAAACAAATCATCAGATATATCAAAGGTACGGTGAAATATGGGTTGAAGTACACTACTGACACAAATTCAAATCTTGCAAGTTTTTGTGATGCTGATTGGGATAAATGTCTAGATGATCGGAAGTTCACCTCTGGTGCATGTTTCTTTCTTGGGAACAACCTTTTTCATGGCACATTAAGAAACAAAACTGTGTCACTCTCAACTGCGGAGGTTGAATACATTGCATTGGGTAGTTGTTGCACTCAACTTTTGTGGATGAAACAATTGCTCTGTGATTACGGTATCAATATTGATTCCTTTTTTATACATTGTGATAATAAGAGTGCAATTGATTTGTCTAAGAACCCATGAAACACTCTAGGACCAATTAATGTTGATATTCAACACCACTTTGTTAGAGGTTTAGCAGAGGATAAACTAGCTATGATAAAACATGTTGCATCTGAGAAAATGTTGGAAGACATATTCACAAAACCATTTGATTTTAATAGATTTTTGTACTTACAAAAATCTCTTAGAGTTTGTATTTGCTAGCAAACAGGGAGACTGGGAGCAAGTCATAAACAAAAGAAGCAGCGCCACACAGGATGGAAGTATGACTCACTAAAAGGAAACTTGACACAAGTATTAAATTCCATGAAATATGTGTTTCATTTTAGGCTTAAGATGATAAACACTCAGTTTGAACTAGGCTGTTACACCAGTTTATGTCTAAATCAGATCAATGTTATTATTAAGGATCAACTAACTGAATCAGCATTTGAATATGTTAAATGAACACTCATTTTGCTCATCCTTCAAATTCAAGACATGAAGAACATGAGCTTGTCAGTCGAGTGGAAGAGCAATTAAAAAAATTACTAGTATCTCTGATGTAACTTGTGGTTGCAAGCATTTCAGATGAGAAAATATACCCTGACTGCTTTAAAACAATAATATATCACATGCTATGATGTTACTCTCAGATGAAAGCACCTCAGCTGAGAAAAATGTCCAAAAGAAGTCAAAGTCAAAGCTCCACGTGACTGATCTCATGCTCTTCTTCTGATCAACATTTCTATGGTTCAGTTTAGTTTGATCACCTAATTTGAGTCAATGGCATAATGTTTATTTGGTGGGAAAACTTGTGTCAGGGATAGAAGTAACATCATTTTGGGTAAGGAAAACTATCTCTGTCCGCTTTGAAAGTGTTTCTCCACCAGCTTAGTGAGGGTGTCTGGATTTGATGTGTGGCTAAGGCTCTCCATATCTCTCATTGGTGTAAATAATCTCTGTAATTAGTTTTTGATATTGTTTATTCTGGTCGGCTTGGGTCCCTTACTACTATTTAATGAATATGTCAGATATGTCATGAACATTGGAGGTTTGATGCTAATTATAATCTTAAATGTGTGTTCTTTCGTCTTGCATATTGTAACGCTCTCTTCCCGTTTTCCGCTGACCGACGAGCTGACCGGCCAACCATCAAACAAGAACATGACCGATCGAATCCGAACAGTCATACGAGAAGAGTTTGTCACAATACGAAAGCCAGAGACAGTTCGGTTTGAGACAAAGGCTCGAACCAAACCATCTTTGACTCCGTTTACCCCGTTTCCATGATACGAGGCTTTTCAACCCATACCGCTTCCACGAGTTGTGTTCGGTTCGGACTAAACCGTATATCAGGGAATTATTCCGTTTTTATTACTTTAGAAATATAAATCTTATTCATAACAATATACGGTCAGGTACAAATCATTTAGAGAGCTCTCAACAAATTCTGAAACCGAAAATAAGTCAAAATGCGTAATAAACTGATACCCAATGCCAACCCGAGACTACTCCGAGTGTCCTACGCGTCCGCCGAGCTGTCCTACGCGTCCGCCGAGCTACGCCAAATCTGAAAAACGCAAAAGTCTAATTAATAATATAAGATTACCCAGTGAGACGGCTCCCAACTACAGGCTGCTAACAATCTAATCATCAAACCCAAAATAATAATCAAGTATAAATAGCTGGTCACGTGCTACCAAGACGTGATGAGCTCCACAACACACAAGCAATCAAATATCAACACAACAACACAAAAGTAACCAAGGGAATCGAGAACACTGCGGCACATGCTTTCGATTAGACTCGATCTATCTATCGCAGCACTACACAACCTCACACCATCTGGGCCCACTTTGCGAACTCGGTGACTTCCACTGGAACACTTAGCTGCTGCCATGGTAGCTAAAACCTCCCATGACTCCTATACGATAACATGAAGTCCAACGGCTAGGACACCGTTCTACGTCCATCGATACGCGGTGACTCAAGTTACAACCGACAACACGAGTTTCCATGCAGTCCGGCCCTAGGACGCGACCCCGTATTCTGCGGACCACACACCTACCGGCGTCACTCAGTAGGTTAACACCATAACCAGCACCACAGCCCGAAGGCACTTGTCCGATCAGGTAACTACCCGAGGATGCAATCGGGTCGGAAGTACCGGAACGCCATCTCTAGACTTGCGGAATCTAACGCGTCTTATAGAGTCCTAATAATAGTAATATAAACAAGCATACACTGAGACTCTATCACGCAATACCAACAAGGTCAAATATAACCACTATCTTAATCCCCAATCCATCCCGCAAGTCCTATCACCAACCTCCACATCACCCAGACTTACTCGGTCCCATACCAGAGTAAGTATCTACCAGTACACTCTACTCGGCCTAACACCAAAGTAGATACACAATCACACAATCAACCGTCTACTAGGCCCAACACCGAAGTAGATACACAACCACACAATCACAACACCACACAGACAATTAACTAGGTTTATTCGTCTTTTAATATTTCCTTAACCATTACTCATTCAATCATTAACCTTTACTCACATTCAGCCCGCTACCTTAGGATTAGTGGATTACTAATCCCGTAGACGGCTCATCAATCACACCACTTCTTTACTTATCACTTCCTAAGTATCTTTTAATACGTCCTCGATCTGTCGGTTTAGAGTTAGTAAGATTACTAACTCCCCGACATCTCATTATTCATTAACTTTCATTCATTAATCCACCCCGTTATTATATTCTAAGTGTGTTATGTATCTTAACCGTATTTTAATCAACTCATAATTTCCCGTATATAGATTCCTTTAAGTACATTCTTAAATACTTATATATGCATATACGTCCTAGCATGCCGTTCTACATGTATGCATCACCCAATCAAGCAATCAAAGAACTATCAATCAATTAGTGCAACACCCAATCAAGCAATCAACGAACTATCAACGATTATCATGCATCTCTTAACCTAACCGTTTAATTAATTAACCGAGTTATTAATCAACCTAGCCGTTCTAACAAATTCAATCAATCGGGTATGCAACCTAAACTACGGTTTATCAATTCCAGATCTATATGATTTTAACTAAATGCAAGACAAAATTTAGCCGACTCACAGTGTTATTATGACGACGGATGGATGGATTTGACGTACTAGCAGAACAACGAGACCCGGCACGAACCCGACGCTATCCCGAACCTTCCCCGAACCTCCATTGCTTTGACCCGACCTTGACCCGCACTTGACTGTACCATTGACCGAATGATTCTGATCGAGCCTCCGGACCATCTTCTCTCTCCTCCGGTTCTCTCTCTCTTTCCTCCGGTTCTCTCTCTTTCTCTTCTGGTTATCCTCTCTCTCTCTCTTATTCTTCTTCACTCCTTTCTCTCTCTCTTCTTCTTCTCATCTCTTATGCTTCTTCTCTTCTTCTCTCTCCTCTTCTTCTTATTCTCTATCTTCTCTCACGTTTCTTCTCTCTCTCCTCTTCTTCTTCTTCTCTCTCTTCTTCTTCTATCTCTCCTTTTTCTTCTCTCACGCTCTTCTTCTTCTTCTTCTTCTTCTTCTTCTTCTTCTTCTCCTGCTCCTCCTCCTCCTCCTCCTCCTCCTCCTCCTCCTCTTAATTTTGTTTTTCGTTGGTGATGGAAGAGTGAAGGAGCTAGAGCTTCCTTTTATACACAACTTTCAGCTTGCATCCCAAGTTTTGTGTGACACTTGTCACTCCATCTCCTCTCATTTTTTATAAACATGCCACGTTATCCACCCTTAAACCAAGAAAAATTCATTTCACCTTCTCTTCTGATGCTCTCATAGTGCCACGACCTCCTCACAAAAACAAGAAAAATTCATTGTACTTTTTCTTTCCATTCTTCTTGACACATCACACATATGTGCAAAATATCAAAAAAAGTTTATTGCACACTTGTCTCTCTTTTCTCCTTCCTCCACGTCTTCTTATTCTCTCTTTTTTTCCAGAATAATTGAATCTTGCTAAATTAAACTTGTTGTCCAAGTCTTATCTCCTCATTGGTCATATTTTATGTAATATTTTAGCTTAATTATCCAATTAAGCTTTTAATTCTCCAAATACTCCATATCTGCTTCCATAAATCTTTCAAGACACATAATCAGATTCCTGATGATTTATATGAATTTAGAAATTTCAATCACCTCAAACGGACACTCGTAGCTCCCGTTATGAATTTTACAAGTTTTGTCGGTTTTATCGGTTTTCATTCCCGATAATTCGAAAAACTCACCTATGGTCCGTTTCCACCATTCTTGGTCTTCTAAATGTTTTCTTTATTTAAAAAGAATAACATTTGGCTTGTCTCCGCTTACGGCTCGCATTTTGGTAAAATTACCAAAATGCCCCTTAACTTCTCATAATTATGAAAATGCCCTCCGTTGACTTTTCTGCTGCCCGTTGACCATTTCTTGATACAGGGCATTACATTCTTTCCCACTTACAGGAATTCGGTCCCCAAATTCTCCGTTACTAACTGATATACCATGGATTTTAGGGCTTTTAACCATGGTATATATCTTATTTATCGAGTCCTTTACTATGTTTTAGAGTCTTTTCATGTATTTATTAGGTACAAGCACATTTGGAGCAGATTTGGTGATTATGGCACTTTCTGGAGCTTTTTGGAGTGTTTGGCCGAGAGATAGAGTTCTCTGTGGACATCTGAGGAATGCATCGATCGACACACCTTTGGTGTCGATCGTTGCATATGCGAGATGGGCCAAACTCGGCGGTTTAATGAAGAATTATGAAATTGCAGTTGTGCCCAGAAGTTCCTGATATTTAAAAAGAAGCCCCAAAACGTGTTTTAGGATTATAATTAGGTTTTACAGCCACTTGTTAGGCGAGGGCTTTCAGAACTAAGTTTTATTTTCAGAGAGAGTTGAAGGATCTTTGGTGTTAATCCTGATTCAATTCATCAGATTAATAGATCCTAAACATGCCAGATCTAGGTTCTCTTGCTAGAAACTTAATGGATCTCACCTGTTACCTTTTTATGCAGCGGAATATGAAGAACAGGTCAGAGATCAGCAGAGCCACCAAGTGATAACTCCTCCAGAGGTTCACACACGCACACCAAGCAGGAAGAAGGCTGCTAGACCGAGCTGAGGAGGCCGCAGGAAAGAGAGAGAAATCGCAGAGGGGGCTAGGGTTGGAAGGAGACTCAGACTTAAGTTTTAATTATAAAACTTGTCTAGTTCCTTTTGGGCTTTTGGGCCCAAATACCAATCTGATTAAATCCCTTGGATTTAATCAGACCCATTAATCTCTCTCTAAGTACGACAAATGCCTGGCACTTTTACCGTACTTCTGCTAAGCCGTTCCAACACATTTTCCTGTTAGCTTAGGCGTGTGACCCATATGGGATCATATAATAAAGGCAATAAGTCCAAGACTTATAGATCATGAGCGGACTCTAGCAAGCCATCATGACCCCCCAGTATTATATGACTTATGTCTGATCATTGACATACTCTTACTTTCTAGAGACAGTACCGAGATTACTGGACACAATTCCAACAATCTCCCACTTGTACTGGAATCTCTGTATTCATAATCCTTTTGTCTCAATATCTCGATTAGTCATAAGGCAAGATTAGTGTCATCCTTATAAAGCCTAATCTTGTTCATCGGACTCTGATTCGATACTGACAATCCAAACGACTCGGGAAAGTCCGTTTGAGCATGGCCATGCATTTTCCAGTATTCAAATCTCCGATTGGCCTAGAGATATTCACTCCATTTATATTGGAGGGACAAATTCCGTCTTGCTCCATCACTGTAAACTACTCATTTCATAATACACCCAATCAAGGTCCTTATAACTATCGCTTAACGACAGCATTAGACAATGATCAAAGTGCATCAGTCCATGTGCAGTCACATGCATGCGAACTCAGGTCTAAGGACTATACTCTATAGTCGTAGTAAGAATCTCTTATGACACAGATATAAATATCCTGAAGAGTTCTTATAATCGGGTCTTGTCCGGTCGTATGTTCCCAACATACACCTATGTACTGACTTTGATGCCGCGCATCTATGACACATGAAACTTGGTCATAAGTCACATACCAATCTAGTCTCACACGGTTGTTGGTGTTCCAATTTCAACAACCTTCGACTAGGGACAGGATGATATAAGCCATCTTTCAAATATAGGGTCTCATGATCAAGCTAAATGACTTTGATGACTCAAGATCAAGTCATTTACTTCGATGACCTATAAAATGGTTCATATCATTTTGGAACGATTATTTCATCACAGTTAAAATAATCTTGAAATAATAATTCATTAAACATAAAAATGTTTTACAAGAACATATCAAATAACTAAATAAAGCCTTTAAACTCCCACTCAAATTTAGATTACATTTCAATGTCTCTAATGCCTACAGCTTCAGTCAGGAACTCGAGCTTAGGCCTTGGGAGTGGCTTTGTCAACGGATCAGCGACGTTATCATCTGTCTGAACTCGGCTGATCTTGACTTCCTTTCTATTAATGATGTCACGTATCAAGTGAAATCTTCTTAGAACATGCTTGGATTTCTGGTGTGATCTTGGTTCCTTTGCCTGAGCTATAGCACCATTGTTGTCACAAAACAGTGCCAGAGGCTCAGCCGCATTTGGTATCACACCTAGTTCAATAATGAACTTTCGTATCCAAACAGCTTCCTTCGCTGCTTCTGAGGCGGCGATATATTCAGCTTCTGTAGTGGAATCAGCAACGGTGTCTTGTTTGGAGCTTCTCCAACTGATTGCACCGCCATTCAGACAAAAGATATAACCGGACTGTGACCGGAAATCATCTTGGTCTGTCTGGAAACTTGCGTCCGTGAATCCACTGACTTTAAGCACATCACTTCCACCGTATACCAAGAACTTGTCCTTAGTATGTCTTAGATACTTCAGGATGTTCTTGACGGCAATCCAATGGTTTTCACCTGGATTTGACTGGTATCTACTCGTCATGCTCAATGCATAAGCAACATCAGGACGAGTACAGATCATGGCATACATGATAGATCCTATTGCAGATGCATAAGGAATATTCTTCATGCGCTCAAGCTCAGCAGCCGTCGTAGGGCTCTGCTTCTTGCTTAGCGTTGTGCCATGTACCATTGGCGTGAAGCCCTTCTTGGAATCTTTCATGCTGAATCTTTGTAGGACTTTGTCAATGTATGAATCTTGACACAAGCCTATCAGCCTTCTAGATCTATCCCGGTAGATCCTGATTCCAAGAACGTATGCGGCTTCACCCATGTCTTTCATGGAAAAACAACTTCCAAGCCAGTCCTTTACAGACTTCAGCATTGGAACGTCGTTTCCGAGAAGCAGTATGTCATCGACATACAGAATAAGAAATACTATCTTGCTCCCACTAGTTTTCTTATACACGCATTGTTCTTCTTTGTTTTTGATGAAGTCAAATTGCTTGATCGCTTCATCAAAACGAAGATTCCAGCTCCTCGATGCTTGCTTCAATCCATAAATGGATTTATGAAGCTTGCATACTTTCCCAGCATTCTTTGGATCTATGTAACCGTCAGGTTGTGTCATATACACATCCTCTTCCAGAATACCATTCAGGAAGGCGGTTTTCACGTCCATCTGCCAAATTTCATAATCATGAAAAGCTGCAGTTGCTAGTAGAATCCGAATAGATTTCATCATAGCCACTGGGGAATAGGTTTCATCGTAATCCACACCGTGAACTTGTCTGAAACCTTTTGCCACCAACCTGGCTTTATAAATCTGGACATTACCATCCACGTCAATCTTCTTCTTGAAGATCCATTTGCACTCGATGGCTTTTACGCCAGCGGGTAAGTCAACCAACGAAAATACTTGGTTGACTGACATGGAGTCCATTTCGGAATCAGTGGCCTTGCGCCACTTAGAGGAATCTGGGCCCATCATGGCTTGATTGAAGTTCGATGGTTCATCACCATCAATGATCAGAAGATCATGACAGTCAGTCACGAGGAATCCTTGATATCTCTCGGGTTCGTGACGGATCCTCCCGGATCTTCGAACTTCAGGTACTACAGGTTCAGGCTCTACAATTTCTTGTAGGTCCTCCTGCTGCTCTTCCTCATTAGGTTGAGTAGTATCCTGTTCATCTTGAATTTATTCAAGCAGTACCTTACCCCCACTGTCTTTCTTAGAGAGAAACTCTCTCTCAAGAAAGTTACAATCCCGGGCAACAAAGATCTTGTTCTCGGAACGTAGATAGAAGTAATAAGCCTTGGTTTCCTTCGGATAACCAATGAAGTAGCATTTATCAGACTTTGGTGTAAGCTTGTCTGAGATTAATCTCTTGACATAGGCTTCACAACCCCAAATTCTTAGATAAGACAGCACTGGAGCCACTCCAGTCCATAATTCATATGGTGTCTTTGCTACTGCTTTCGATGGCGCTCTATTTAGAGTGAACACTGCTGTTAGCAGAGCATATCCCCAAAGGGATATTGGAAGGTCTGTGTGACTCATCATAGATCGAACCATATCCAATAAGGTCCGATTTCTCCTCTCAGACACACCATTCCATTGAGGTGTTCCAGGAGGAGTGAGTTGGGACACGATCCCACACTCACTTAGATGATCACTGAATTCTTGGCTTAAGTATTCTCCTCCTCGGTCGGACCGAAGAGCCTTAATGCTTTTGCCAAGTTGGTTCTGTACTTCATTTTGGAATTCTCTGAACTTCTCAAAAGATTCAGACTTATGTTTCATTAAATAAACATATCCATACCTACTGAAATCATCAGTGAAGGTAATGAAGTACTGATAGTTTCCTCTTGCATTTGTGGACATTGGGCCACACACATCAGTGTGTATCAGGCCCAATAAGTCACTGGCGCTCTCGTTAGGTTTATTAAAGGGGGCCCGTGTCATTTTGCCCATCATGCAGGATTCGCATTTCTCACATGACTCAAAGTCAAATGAGCCAAGAAGTCCATTCGAATGGAGCCTCTTGATGCGTTTCTCGCTGATGTGCCCTAAACGACAATGCCATAGAAACGTTCGGTTCTCCTCATTAGGTTTGAACCGTTTGGTATTAATGTTATAAATTGGCGCGGATTGATCGAGTATGTAAAGCCCATTCGTAAGAGGGGCACAACCATAGAACAAATTGTTGCGATTGAAGGAACATAATTTATTCTTAACTGAAAAATCATAACCTTCCTTATCCAACAAAGAAATTGAAATAATATTTCTGCTTATAGCAGGTACAAAATAACAATTATTGAGTTCTAAAATCAATCCCGAAGGTAAAGACAACAAGTATGTGCCTACAGCTAGTGCAGGAACTTTCGCTCCATTCCCAACTCGTAGCTCTACTTGTCCTTGCTTCAGCCTTCTACTGTTGCTGAGTGCCTGCATATTAGTACAAATATGAGCCCCACAACCAGTATCCATAACCCATGAGGTATTATCAGAAGTAGTTGTATTAACTTCTATAACAAAAATACCTGATGAAGAAGTCTCCAGAGTCTTCTTCTTTAATTCCTTTAGACCTTCCAGGAATTTCTTACATTCTCTCCTCCAATGCCCTGGTTCTTTACAGAACCTGCAGATGTCAGTAGGCCCAGCCTTAGACTTGGGCTTCGGCTTTGGCGTGTCCTTGTCCGAGACTTGGACAGCCTTAGCCTTTCCCTTATCCTTAGCAGAGGATTTCTTAAACCCCTTGCCCTTTTGCACCATAAGCACATTGGGGTCCTTGGCGGTTTTCCTCAAGTTGGGCTCTGCAGTCTTGAGCATTCCGTGAAGCTCAGGCAATGTCTTACTCAAGCCATGCATATTAAAGTTCAGAATGAACTGATCATAGCTTGCAGGTAAAGACTGCAGAACGATGTTGCAGGCAAGTTCCTGGCTGATAGGGCAGTCGAGTTTCTGAAGATGATCGAGATAACCCATCATCTTCAAGACATGAGGACTCACTGCCGCATTTGCAGCCAACTTACAGTCTAAGAGGTTCTTAACTGTCTGAAACCTCTCAGTCCTTGCTTTCTCCTGAAAAAGCGATTTCAGGCTTGCCATTATCTCGATGGGTGACAACACACTCTCGAACTGCATTTGCAGCTCAGCAGTCATTGTCGCCAACATCAGGCAATAGACATCATTTTCATCTGACGAATGCTTTTCCCAAGCATTATGCAGAGTCCTGGCGGCATTGTTAGGAGGCCTCTCGGGGAGGGGATCACGAAGAACATAATCCTTCTTCTCCTGCTTGAGGACTAGCCTCAAGTTCCTTGACCACGTCAGGAAGTTCGTTCCAGTCAGCTTCTCCTTCTCGAGAACGGACCGGATTGAGAATGTGTTTTGAGTGCTTGTAGTAGTCATAGCTGAAATATATATAAGATAAAAAGGTTATTAATTAATATGTTCAATATGATTAATCTTGTATTATACTCAATATGATTAATCACGCATTATATTCAATAACATAAGTTACCCTCAATCGAATATAATGATTCCAAGATCCACATATAACTAAGATCAAAGTGGGCCACTGGCCATCACCCAACCTTAGCTTATATCGGTAAGCCCTATGTCGGCTAATTATATCCGTGATATAACTCTTGGTTGTGAATCTGGGCCCGAGGCCCAATCCACTCTGATGTCTCAAGGCCCGGGACTCCCGATGGCCCAGTCAAGAAAACCAGACTATACAGTCATGTAATCATTAATGTCTGGGACTCCCAATGACATTTATGAATCACAAACCGTCTTATCCACGCAAAAGTAGACACCCTCACACTGTAAGGCCATGAATACAATTGAATGGGCTTCGACAGCTGACATAGCCTGGACAAGACATCCAACGCTTGATATTATTTGAGGTTCGTAGGTTTATTAAAATTTCATCCCAAAATAGAAGATTACTATTTTGGGAAACTTTCCATTTTTGGAAACCTACTAATTTTGGAAACTTTCTAAAATTGGAAACTTTCTAAAACCGGAAACTTTCTAACTTTAGAAATTTCTTAAAATCCAAAACATGCAAATCTAGAAACTACTATTTTAAGAAACTTTCTAATTTCAAAATTTCGGAAACTTTAATTTAAAATCGATTTATAATTTTATAAAATAAATTTTAAATTAAATCTGAAGAAAGACTCAAATAATTGGCCCAATTGTTTTAACTTCTTGGCCCGAGGCCCAAGAATTGGTCCATGTCCAAGACATAACCCAATTGCCCAATTAAATGACATAACCGGTCTGGTTCATTAAAATTGGTCTTAACCAAAATTAATTACTACGATGACCACAATTGTCAACCGGTTATTTACTAAACCGAATTTTCTCAATTTATTTGGTCCAACCAAATCAAATTAGAAAACCACTGGTTTAGGCACTAAATCCAATAATTATTTCGACATTGGATTTCTTATCCCGGTTTAACCAGAACTTAATAAATTTATTAAGTCTGTTTATTAAACCGTGACGTTTTGATTTTAATCAAGTTTTAAACCGAACCGTCAAACGAACCGAACCGGCCCATTAGGTCACGAACCGATCACGGCTTCACGTGATCGATCAACAATCGCGCAGCCGCAAGCCGAGATCGGGACGGGACGGGACGATGGTCGGCACGAGTGATCGGGACGGGATGGTCGGGTCGTTGTCTTCACGCGATCGCCGAGCGATCGGGACAGCAACACACGCGAGCGGGACGATGGCTTCACGCGATCGCAGCTCGGTCCATCCACGCACGATCATCACTCGTCGGGACAGGACGGGACACGATCGCCGTGTGTTCCACTCGGCCGATCGATCCATGTCTCGCGATCGGATGATCACGCGACTCGATCCTAAAGCGATCGGTCCGTGCATCATCAAACCGACGCATACCAAATCATATAGTTTGGTTTGCGATTTTCATTAGTTTGTTTAGGTTTCAGTTCTTGTTTCTTAAGTGTTTTGCTCTTATCAGTAGATTGATTCAAAAACACCTCTTTAAACAATCCTAAACATGATTCTAAACAAGAAAAACCACAGAACCAATGGCTCTGATACCACTGAAGGATCTTTGGTGTTAATCCTGATTCAATTCATCAGATTAATAGATCCTAAACATGCCAGATCTAGGTTCTCTTGCTAGAAACTTAATGGATCTCACCTGTTACCTTTTTATGCAGCGGAATATGAAGAACAGGTCAGAGATCAGCAGAGCCACCAAGTGATAACTCCTCCAGAGGTTCACACACGCACACCAAGCAGGAAGAAGGCTGCTAGACCGAGCTGAGGAGGCCGCAGGAAAGAGAGAGAAATCGCAGAGGGGGCTAGGGTTGGAAGGAGACTCAGACTTAAGTTTTAATTATAAAACTTGTCTAGTTCCTTTTGGGCTTTTGGGCCCAAATACCAATCTGATTAAATCCCTTGGATTTAATCAGACCCATTAATCTCTCTCTAAGTACGACAAATGCCTGGCACTTTTACCGTACTTCTGCTAAGCCGTTCCAACACATTTTCCTGTTAGCTTAGGCGTGTGACCCATATGGGATCATATAATAAAGGCAATAAGTCCAAGACTTATAGATCATGAGCGGACTCTAGCAAGCCATCATGACCCCCCAGTATTATATGACTTATGTCTGATCATTGACATACTCTTACTTTCTAGAGACAGTACCGAGATTACTGGACACAATTCCAACAAGAGTTTTAGGGGCTGGTTTTGTTCTCGAAAGAGACTTGATTTCGAACCCCTGTTCTTATTCTTTTGATTATTCTATGATATCTATTTTGACTATGTTATCTGTTATGATTTCTATGTCTGAGTAGATCTCTCGTTAGGTTAGGGATTCTCATTAGGGATTTGAAGGAATGTTAGATTAACTAATTTATTAGATTCATCATCTAGTTCTTCATCTAATCTGTTCTTAATGCTTGATCTGAACTGGCCATTTAGATTACTGATTCTAGGTTGATTTATGCAACGACAGTTGGTTTATTTAACTAGATCTGATTAGGTGAGCAATTTGTCTATCCGCAAAGGAATTTGGTTTAGAGAAATTGTGAACGAACGAACTTGGAATTAATGCATGTTTAGAACTCTAGGATTCGCAAAGGAATTTGGTCTGCTAGGTTGTTAGACATAGATAATTATCGCAGCGACAGCTGGTTAGTTTTACCGTCGTGATTCTAGTTCAAGAACACTATAGATTGAATCTTGATTGTTTGTTATCTGAATTCCTGATGTCCTGAGAACTCCCGAAACCTGACGCCTTCGTTAATTGCTTACAACCCTCTCGTTTGATCTCTTTACTTGCTATTTTGTCTACCGTTTTCCAATATTGCTTCGCTTAGCTTAAATCTGAATTACTTATAATCTATCGTGTGACCAGAGTCCTTGTGGATTCGATACCCTAAGTACTACAACTACATCACTGTGCACTTGCAGTTAGAATAGGGATTAAAACTCGACTTATCACTAACAAACTTTGAATCGGAATTGAACCCCGTAAGTTGCTACTCCTGAAATTGATCTGACTGCTCCAACACCCGAACGCTGAATTAACTGGACTATACTCTCGATGCTTACTGACTTCTGAAGCATCGTCTTGCACAAAACCCAAAATACCGACGTCTTGAACTTCCCATACTGAAAACATGACTCACAATCGCTTCTTGGTTCTCCATCTGATTGCTTCATTAAGTCCAATCATGATTCTCAATACCAATGATCATTCTCAATACCATTTGATTCCAATCCATCTCTGCTTCGTTGCTTACATCCTGATCTCAAAGTGAATCCGCTCTTCCAATGCTTATTGGCTTCTGAAAATACGGTCTTGTACAAAATACCAACATACTGATGCTTGAACTCCTCATGCTGAAACTTAATTCATGGTCGCTTTCTGGTTCCCCGTCTGATTTCCTTATTTAACTTCTGCTTCAGTCTGACTCCTGAATCCATCTACGCCATTTGATGATCTCCTCAACCGATATTCTGACTTCCCCACTTTGATTAGACTTCCCCGATCACGCAATAATAACTTGTCCTCCACTCCCGTTGCTTAACGTGTTTCCAATGACGCTCCCGACCGATATTATGCTCATATCGATTTCCTTCCTTCCATCTATTGCACCATACTCATACACGCCTCGAACTTCCTCGATTACCAAACTCCACGTTTTACTGACTCCAAAATTGTTCTTCCCACTGATGTCCTCGAACGGACTCCTCCACTGATTTTGATGCTTCTGAATCCCCTTTGCTAACTTATCAAACTCATTCGTCTTGATTTCTCCTGCCACTGATACCCAAACTCTTTTCTGAATCCACCCTGACTTTCTTGCAGGCTCGGGTCAAACTGCTTCCTAGAATAACACCTCGTCTCTCGGGTTCGGGTTCGGTCTCGTGTCTTCGTCAAATCGTCCATCACATCCTACATCAACAACCTCAACAACACTGGAACGGTTAACTTTGCTTGGAATGAGGGTGAAAGCTTAATCCAAATTTTGGCAATATGTGATAAGTTAATTTACAGAAAACCCATATTTTTCTTACTAGAAGATTCTTATATTAAAACTAGATATATTTCGAGAAATAAAGTCGGATAAACCGGAAAACAAAATCCGATAAATTTATGAGAAACCACCCCTCCAAAGTTTTAAGCGAAATCAAAGTTGGCATGATTTTCCATTACACGTACTAGTCCTAGTCTAAACCAAACCAAACATGTTGAACCGAATATAAAATTTTCGGTTCTCGGTTTAAGTTCAGTTAAGAATTCGGTTAAATTAGATATATCTTTAAAAAAAGATTTGGTTATCGATTCGGTTTGGTAGTCGATTAGTTCGGTTATTTTATTTTTTATTAAACCAAAAATCATATCAAAACATATCCAAAATTTTGAACCAAAATAACAAAAATTAACCGAAATTAATCGAAATTAACCAAAGTTACCCAATTTTAACCATATTTAACCAAACTTTAACCAAAAACCAAAAGCTTTATTTCAGTTCGGTAAAAAATTTACTAAACGAATTAACCGAAAACTGAACAAAACCAATTTACCCGACCGGAATTAAATAAACTAACAAACTTGCATACAACATGTACTATGTATATGTACATACAAAGGATAAGACTAAAAAAACTAATTATTTTTTTTGTTATATTTTGTTTTGTTCTTTGGAAGTGTAAAAAAGAAAGGAAACACTACTAAAAACTAATGTTCTTAAGAACATTTCCAACGTAAACACCAAATTTTGTGTTAAATAAACACCAAATTTTGTGTTTTGGTGTCCCAAATTTTTTCCCATCTCCAACCATAATACTAGGTCTCACACTAAAATAATATTTTTCTAATATTACATTATTAAATTTAAAATTTATTTTTCATAATTTTTGTAAATAATTATTATTCTTATAACTAATTATAAGAAATATCGAAACATGATAAGATAACTGGTCCGGACGAGGTAGTCCAAGTGGAAGGACGGGCATGTGGTGGCTACCACCATCCGGGTTCGATTCCCCCTATGCGGAAACTAACATGCCTCCTCTGGACATCTAACGCGGGCACTGGGCCAAAGGCCCAGGGAAAACCCTCCCAGGTGAAGCTGGCTTGTGGCCTGACCGGGCCCAGGGGATTAGTCTGAACCATTTGGTCTGGGATCTACCCCTGGATTAACAAAAAAAATGATAAGATAACTGTTAAAAAACCCTAATCCTCTTTGTTCTGTTTATCGAGGCACCACCCAGATTTGCCAGATTCTTCCTCGGCAGCGGGCGAACAGCGTCTTCGCCGCCGGGGAGGCTTGTAGATGTCTTGTAATCTTTGTTAGTCCTCTCCCACCACCTGACTTGTCTTTCAATTTGTCTAGATATGTAGATTTGTCCTCCGACCATTGATTTCTAAGGTGGTGTGGTCGTCTCCGGCTTCTTTCGGGTTTTTTCGGTAGATTCGTGTTCTACGGTCTCTGGTGAGGATGATGTACATCTATGATTGTGGTTCTTTCTGGACGAGATCTCGCTGGCTCGGCGCGGCTATGGCCTTTTGCTTCGTCCCGACAGTGCGTGATGGTTAGAGTTGGGAGTTGTGGGTGTTGCAGGCCGTACAGTTTTGTTTCTCGTGTTCTGATCGGTCACACCCTCTACTTGGTTTTATTGGTTTGGATTTTGGTTTAGATTTTCAGTTTTGGGATTGGTAGTGTATATGTTGGTTAAGCTTTCGTTTCATATGTGAAACCAGTAGGTTTTGGTTTAGATCGTGGTGTGTTGGTGTCTTAGTGTGGTGTAGGAACCGTTAGTTGGTTGTGGTTAGTCTTGGGTTTAAGTTGGCTTTGGTCAGATTTTTAGAGTGTCATTATCGTGGTTTGGGTCCTTCTTGTTAGCTTGTTGGTTAGTTCGGAGATCTTTTTTCCTCGGTTTGACTATGGTGCCTTCGGTTTAGTTGACTTCGAATGGTGTTGCTGCTTTGTACTGGGGAGTGTATTTTTCCTTTACGTTTGTTGCATCGGCATAGTTCCTATGATTATCTTCCTCATCTTTTGCCTCGGGTCTTCTACCTTTGGAAAGGTTTCTCCGGCTCATCTTTAAGGAATTGGGGTTTCGGCCCTTCTCATGTAGTTGTTCGGTGGCAAATGGTAAACATGTGGTCCTTCATCTTCCTTGACTTGGTCTGCATACGACTTTCTCGTGGCTTTTATTGGTGAAGAAATATAATGTCGGTGGATCAGCTTCTGTAATTATCGACTTTAGATGTTACGCTCCTTTCCTCTCTCAGTATTTGGTGTTCGATACTTCTTCTTTATCTTATCTACTTGTTTTCGATTTGGCCTTTGTTATTCTTAGTCTTTGCTAGCAAGTTCTAACTAGCGGTTTGTTAGTTTTTATATTTTGTGCCTACATGGATTCTTTATTAATCTGCCGGCTTTTGGCTTCGGTATCGAGTTGTGATAACCAATTTTAGTCTCCTATGTTTGTATTCAAAAAGTGTATCCCTTCTTGGTAAATATAATGAAAAATTTTCTAAAGAAAAAAAAAACTAACTAATTATAAGTAAAATATAAAATTACAATTGGTCAAGTCATGCATTTTTATTCTTAAGTAATATACTTATTAGTACAGTTTTTAAATTAATATTCTACATTAATTATTATTAAAAGAAAAGAAATTATTATCAAAATTAAATTATTATCATTTAAAATAACAATTTAATTACATTATTAAAATTGTATCAATTGATAAACAATAATTTAAATAGAAAAAGATAAATAAATTATTATTTTTTGGTATTTTATAAACAATGTCATACCTTCTTTTTTTGGTCAACAACTTTTATATTAAAAGCTAATCTTCATAAATGGAGTAAAGGTTCACAGATAACATCGCCATACAGGCATAAAGCGCAGAAATTACAGCAAAATCAACAAGTAAGCATAAAAAGATAGTGACTACAAAGCACTTAAACAATTTAAAGTCATGGAGAAGTCCTCGAATCTCATCGACGATTGTGTTGTTAAGTAAGATGCGGTCTTGGATACTGGATCGAACACCCGAGATTAGAACAGCAACAAGTGCACAATTTCCCATCTCTAGAATGGCTGCAGAGGCGATTAAACAACTATAACTTGAGCCTTTGATGACACCCCTTGTATCCCAACCATTTAGAACAAACGGTGAATTCAAAGAGACTACTAGAGTCCAATAAATCCCGATAAACGGGAACAAGATCCTCATAAAGAGGCAAGTCCTCATAAAGAGGTAAATGAATTAACGGGAAATTGAGCCTAAAGAAGATAAATCTAGCAATAGGACAACAATCAGTCAATTCCAAGTCATTCCAAAGGACCGACAAGATCGAACCTTGGATGATGAGTGGCGTAGATACGGAAGAGATGAGAATAGTCGAAAAAGAGTCCGGTGGGTAGGGTGGCTCAGGTAGCTTCGGAGGAAGGTCTACCAAAAGATAACACCCACTCCGGAAAGAGCAAAACAAATCCTTTGTCGCTAAATCAGAAGAAACGGTAACAGCAGCTGGCCCTTCAAAGAGACACGAACTGGTCAGAAGCAACATTTTGACTGACGGAGAAGCAGAGAAGATTCTCATGAACTGCGGAGAATAACGACCGAGTAAAAATCTGCATAAAGCAGCAATGAATCGCAAACAAGCGAGACCAGTAACATCGAAGAAAGCTTCCACACGGAGGTGCTGAATTGAGTGCCAGGACTCCATTGATGTGTTTGTGAGTGAGAGCAGTAGAGGCTCTGTCTCCGGAACAGACGAAACGAGAGACGCGGCTGGCCCTAAAACGAGACACTCAGAAATAGCTTCCAGCTTGAAGAACATGATACCATCGTGAGACATCGACAATACAGACCGAGGAGCTGACGGTGGGGACGAGAGAGATTCAATCTTCGTTGGTTGGAGCTGCCAAGAGAGCGACGGCTGTGATACCCCGTATCAAAAATACGGTCAACGGGCAGCAGAAAGTCAACCGAGGGTAAAATCGTCATTTTACCTAAGTTAGGGGTAAAATGGTAATTTTACCAAAAGTCGAGACGGAAGCCGAGACGGGCCAAATATTCTTATGTTTTAACATGAAGAATGTTTAGAAGACCAAAATTGAAAGAATCGGAGCAGAAACGAGTTTCACGGCTTGTCGGGAATGGAAACCGACAAAACCGAAGAAACTTCGGAAATTCATATCCTGAGCTACGTAAGCCCGAACGGAGTGATTCAAAATGCTAAATTCATCAAATAGCATGAAGAATCTTATTTTGAAGGTTTGGGAATTTATGGGATTATCCGGAACCATTCTAAAATATTAAACCGAGAAAACCGCAAAACCGAGCAAATAAAGAAGTGGGATTATGGGTTGGAGTAATGATGATTAAGTGGTGTTTTGGCAACCATTAAAGCCCAGTAGGACACTTGTCCTCACCCCCTTGTCGCCACCTCTCTCCTTTGCATGCATGCAAGAGATAATTCAATGAATTACTCATTTGTGCAAGTAACCATCACTTCCACATTCAATTAATCTACCAACAATTCTCATCTCTCTCTCAACTCTCTTGATCTCTCTCACTCTTTTCCAGAAACAATAATCTTTGTTTGGTGTTCTTGGTGTTCTTGAGAGATTCATCACCAAAATCCTTGTTTGTTCATCTTAGCTTGATGGATAAGTAAGCTCAAATCATTCTTCTTTCACCATCAAATCTTCTTCTCTTACTCTCGGCCTCCTCTCTCTCTGTCACTCACAAGAACATGCATCTTTTGTCTAGAAGCTCATGCATGTGTGTTTAAAGGAGTGAAGAACCCCAAGAACCCTAATCTTGTTCTTCATTTCTTCTTGTGCAAGAAAGTGTGTAACTTGAGATCTATAGATCCAAATCACACTCTGTCAAGGGCTATAGATCTCTCTCCTCCTCAGCTTCAACCGCGGTTCACCCATATTGCCGGAGAGTCGCCGGAATCAGCCGCCGGAGCTCCTCCTCCTCCTTTTGCTTCCTAGGCAAGAAACCTTGTAACTTTCTTTCTATAAATTCAAATTTAGTTCTGCAAAGTGCTATGTGTTTGTACTGAGCTCCTCTACCTTGTCCAGTAAACCGCCACCCCTGTAGCCGCCGGAGATCGCCGGAAAACCGCCGTGAAGCAACCGCTCCTTAGGGTTTGTGGATTTCACCCTTTTCCTTGTGTTTTGTGATGTTTTGAGCCTAGAAATGAGTAGATCTGTTGATTGGGATCAGTTTGGTGTAGAGATCTGCAGAAGAAACCACCGGAAAAGCCCCCTCCGCCGCCGGTTAACTCTCCCTCGCCGGAGTCACGCCGCCGGGAAGCTCTGCCACCGCCAAAAGCTAGCCGGTTCTTCCTCAAGGCCATTGGTATAAGTTGTGTTGAGTTTGGAGTTGAATTGTGGTTTGATTAAACCGGGTCAAAGGCGGTTAAACCGGTCAACGGTTTAACCCTAAACCGGTTTAGTCAAACCGGTTCTAGGGGTGATTGGACCGGTTTGGTTAGTTCCGTAATTTGACGAATCTGTGGTTATGTGTTTCAGGAATATTCGGAGGTTCGGGATTAGTATTAGACACCTCGAAACCCTTCTCCGTGTTACCCGTCATTCTGCGACTATTCTGTGAGTCGGCTCGCAAACTTGTAAAATTAAATGAACCGGGAAACCACTAAACCGTAGCCGTTAGGATGATTAACCGTAACCAAAGTACTTAGTAAATAAGAGTTAACCGGATAATTAGTAATTATTAATTAATGAGGCGTTTAATAAGTAACCGATTAAAACCAATTAAATGTGATCAGGATTTGGGATTAGAAAGGTTAACCACTTCTGTGCCGCTAGGTTGTTAGAAAGCGTGATTATTGTGTATATATATATATATATATATATATATATATAAGTATAAAGAACGAGTATTAATGAACTATAAACGGGAAATTAAGACGATAGTAAAATACGAGTTAAACTTAACCAATGTATAGAATATAATAATGGGATTGGGAAATTAGACTATGAAGCGGGTTTGGGTAGCGAATTAAGTAAATGATAATGATATGCCGGGGAGTTAGTAAGTTTACTAACTCTAAACCGACAGATCGAGAATGTGGTTAGAAGATACTTAGGAGGGATTAATAAAGAAATGATGCGTGTCGTGAGCCGTCTACGGGTTAGCAATCCGTTAACCCAAAGTAGCGGACGAGAATAAAGTAAAAGTCTTAGAAACCCTAATAGGCCTGCTTGCGGTGATTGTGTGATTGTGTGGTTGTTGTTATTGTTTATTTCTGTGCAGGTTTATTAGACTGCTCGGTGTTGGGCCGAGCAGTCATTGCGGACACTTACTTCGGTCATGGGACCGGGTAAGTTAGTGGTGCTGACTAGGTATCTTACCTAGTCAGAGCGGTGAGTTGGGTAGTGTAGAGGCTTGCGGAATGATTGGGATTATTTTTGTTGTTATTTATTGCGTGATCTGTGCTAGAGTCCCAACGAGTCTGCGTGTTTATATTTCTGCACTAGGACGCTAGGGTGCTTTAGATTCCACAAACCTAGGTTGTATGTACGTTCCGGTACTTCCGACCCGATTGGATCCTCGGGTTTGACCTAACCGGGCCATGGTGGTTCCGGTTATGGTGTTAACCTATCGGGTGACGCCGGTAGGTGTGCGATTCGGAGAATACGGGGTCATGTCCTAGGGCCGGGTCGCATGGAAACTCACGTTACCTGGGGTAACGGGAGTCACCGCGTATCGATGGACAGAGAACGGTGTCCTATACGTGGGTCCTTGTGTGCACGTATAGGAGTCGAGGGTTAGTTGCCATATAGGCAACATTGTAACCCGTGGAAGTTACCGAGTTCGTAGGGCCCAGTGTTATTTATTATCTTTATTTATCGCGCGTTAGGTAGACCGAGTCTAATCGAGGACATGTGCCGCAGTGCCTTCGATTTCCTTAATTCTATTTATTTTGGCATTGATTGTGTGTGGGTTTATCACGACGTGGTAGTGCGTGATTGACCGCTTATTTATGATGATTGTTATTTTGGGTTTTGGGGCGGGGTTTATAGACTCTAGATTAGAAGCCGTTAGTGGGGAGCCGATTCACTGGGTGATCTTAGATCGCTCATTAGACTCTTTTTGTGTTTTCAGGTTTAGCAGCGACGGACGCGGGAGTTCCTCGGTGTAGCTTTGGGTTGCTTGTGCCGTGATTTTGATTCGTTATTTTGGATGTTTTATTTTCGGTTCGGCAGCTGCGCTATTTTCGTTATGTTTTGTATTTGACTGATTTGATGTTTATTTATTATATTGATGATTGTTTGTAAAACCCGTTAAACGTTGTATTCAACGTTTGATTACTTAAAAATGAAATTGTTTCCCTGATATGAGGTTTAAGTCCGAACCGACACAACTCGTTGAAGTAGTGCAAGTAGTACTGCTTGTACTATGGACACGAGGATAGCGGAGTCGAAGATAGATTGGTGCGAGCCGTTTGTCTCAAACCGAACTAACTTTGGCTTCGTCCTGTGGCGAACTTTTCCTGTTCGACTTGCTCGGGTTCGATCGGTCATGTTCTTGTTTGATTGTTGACCGGTCAGCTCGACGGTCAGCGGAGAATGGAATCCCGTACAGCGGATCAGCCGCCCGCTCCGTTACGACAGATGCAGGGTGCGAGAGCAGCGCAGGTAGATTGGTCGCCTCTTCCAGACCCGTTACCACCAGCGATGATAGATGATGCCGGTAGCCGAGACCCTTATGCCGACATGTTGGGATTTCTGGGCGGAGCAGATGTGGAGCTGCAGTTACCGCCACAGTGGCCAGAGCCGGACGTGCCGCAGATTCTCGCAGCGACAGATGCGCCACTGATGTACCAGGCGCCACCCCTTGTGGCACCCGAGTTTCCACCGCTGCTTGGTATGGAGGATTACCTGATGGACCCGTTACCGTTTGGTTTTGATCTAGAGATGGAGCCAGTAGACCCCGAGCAGCATCAGCAGTGGGAGCAGCAGGTAGGAGAGCAGGTAGCGATGTTAGAGGATATTTTGGCACAGCAGGTGGGACCAGGATCTCCCCGTACCCCGTTGGATGTTGAGATGTCATCAGGATCTTCTGAGGCAGAGTTTGAGGCAGTCACGCTACCAGCCGAGGCGAGAGAGGCCCCACCGGTTGTACCCGAGAGCCGAGCTTGTAGTAGATGTGGAGTGCGGGATTTCCATGTATGGTGGTGCCCTCGATCAGTGGACCCGCACCTTCGGGAGGTTTACCACCCCTTATCCGGACCAGCGCGTTGTCCTTTATGCAGCCAGACAGACCACGGAGAGATGACTTGCCCAGTCGCCAGAGCAAGACTGCACATGCCCGATGGAGAGCCGTACCCGGCATCGGTACCCGGAGATTGGGGGGCCGGACCCAGCCGCAGAGATCCCGAGCCGAGTGCGCCGCCCGCCAGACAGTTTTCTATGATCCAGATGCCGATCGTTCAGTCGCCGCAGCCCGAGCCAGTGAGGAGGTGCCAGTTATGTAGAGGTCCGGGTCATCTTGCCTCAGATTGTTTCATGGATCCCCCATCAGCGCCGACCTCGCCTTGCCAGTTGTGTGGAGGATATGGGCACTCAGCAGCCGCTTGTTATCGAGGACCGTACCCAGTAGCTCTTTCAGTCTGTTCAGTTTGTGGCCGCGTAGGTCACGATTCTTACCTCTGTCCGATCGCCGAGCCCCAGCACGTCGGAGCACCATCTGGAGACGCACACCCACCACACCCACCCGGCGCGCCTGCCAGCGGATACTCCAGTGAGCCGTGTTGCCAGTGGTGTGGGGCATTTCGGTCTTACTGGAGGCGTTAGGATAGGGTAGGGGTAGTTAGGCCAGGTAAGTTGGGGGCACTAACTCTATTTTGACTTGTAGATAGATCGGCGGATAGGCGACTTGCGTGTCGTCTTTGATTTTTGTTGTGCAGTGGCGTCGTATGGGTTTTTGGTATATGTGACGGCTTTATGTAGGAACTCTGATCTTAACCGTGTACTAAAAATTTTATGATGTATGATATATCGTTTTCTGTATATGGTGGATGCAGAGTGTTCGGCTAATCGTTTATAGTAGCATAGTAACTATTTGCATGATTGAGATGGTTCGAGAAGCAAATGGTTTACTGTGTGAAACTAAATGATGGGCGGAACTGACGACCGTTCATCATGACCCGAACCCGGATTGACGACGCATCCGGCCGATCTTTAGATTGCGTGATTTATTATAGTAGCTTGCTTGTTTATTTCTTGCTTGATTGATTGATTGTATTGTGGGGCGGTAGTCTGTGTGGCGTTAGTGTGCGGGGTTTTGATAGATTGTTTGAGTGGGTCAGAGCGACCGTTAGATTGTTATTAGTTCGAAAGTTGCGTAGCGATTGATCGTTTTCCCTTGATCTTGATAGAAAGATAAGTCATAAGTTTATTTTGATTGTATTTCAAGTTTCGAGCTGACTTGCGGACGGTTGAGTTCAACCGTCCCTCCGCGAGAAAACGGACTTATAGGGTATTGTTATTTAATCACGAGAGACCGTAGGGTACGTGATTAAGTAACCATATTTCTATGGGAAAGTGATATCGGGGATAGAGCGAGAAAGCGATGTGAACCCAAGACCAACCCGAACCCGAAAGCGAGTTAAAGTGTCGAGATGTTGCTAGTCGAGCACGCCGGACCGCGAAGCAGTGGGAGCACCGACAGTGAGAGTGGAGCAGCCATTGCGATCGACAGGAAGGAGCCGGGGCGCATGAGGAGTTAGCGAAAAGATTTGGAGGGAGGAACGCCGTTGTTGGAATCATGGAGAAGGAAGCCGACGATCAGATTCTTGAAGAGTCTCCCAGGAAAAGAAAGGAAGGATGTCGTCCGAGAAATGTGGAAGTCGAAGCAAAGTGGGGAAGCGTAGGAGTTGGTAAGCAGCCCACCGGAATCGGAACCAATTCGACGTCCGTAAGTGACGAAGAATTCGGGGACCGAATTCCTGTAAGTGGGGAAGAATGTGATACCCCGTATCAAAAATACGGTCAACGGGCAGCAGAAAGTCAACCGAGGGTAAAATCGTCATTTTACCTAAGTTAGGGGTAAAATGGTAATTTTACCAAAAGTCGAGACGGAAGCCGAGACGGGCAAAATATTCTTATGTTTTAACATAAAGAATGTTTAGAAGACCAAAATTGGAAGAATCGGAGCAGAAACGAGTTTCACGGCTTGTCGGGAATGGAAACCGACAAAACCGAAGAAACTTCGGAAATTCATATCCTGAGCTACGTAAGCCCGAACGGAGTAATTCAAAATGCTAAATTCATCAAATAGCATGAATAATCTTATTTTGAAGGTTTGGGAATTTATGGGATTATCCGGAACCATTCTAAAATATTAAACCGAGAAAACCGCAAAACCGAGCAAATAAAGAAGTGGGATTATGGGTTGGAGTAATGATGATTAAGTGGTGTTTTGGCAACCATTAAAGCCCAGTAGGACACTTGTCCTCACCCCCTTGTCGCCACCTCTCTCCTTTGCATGCATGCAAGAGATAATTCAATGAATTACTCATTTGTGCAAGTAACCATCACTTCCACATTCAATTAATCTACCAACAATTCTCATCTCTCTCTCAACTCTCTCGATCTCTCTCACTCTTTTCCAGAAACAATAATCTTTGTTTGGTGTTCTTGGTGTTCTTGAGAGATTCATCACCAAAATCCTTGTTTGTTCATCTTAGCTTGATGGATAAGTAAGCTCAAATCATTCTTCTTTCACCATCAAATCTTCTTCTCTTACTCTCGGCCTCCTCTCTCTCTGTCACTCACAAGAACATGCATCTTTTGTCTAGAAGCTCATGCATGTGTGTTTAAAGGAGTGAAGAACCCCAAGAACCCTAATCTTGTTCTTCATTTCTTCTTGTGCAAGAAAGTGTGTAACTTGAGATCTATAGATCCAAATCACACTCTGTCAAGGGCTATAGATCTCTCTCCTACTCAGCTTCAACCGCGGTTCACCCCTCTTGCCGGAGAGTCGCCGGAATCAGCCGCCGGAGCTCCTCCTCCTCCTTTTGCTTCCTAGGCAAGAAACCTTGTAACTTTCTTTCTATAGATTCAAATTTAGTTCTGCAAAGTGCTATGTGTTTGTACTGAGCTCCTCTACCTTGTCCTGTAAACCGCCGCCCCTGTAGCCGCCGGAGATCGCCGGAAAACCGCCGTGAAGCAACCGCTCCTTAGGGTTTGTGGATTTCACCCTTTTCCTTGTGTTTTGTGATGTTTTGAGCCTAGAAATGAGTAGATCTGTTGATTGGGATCAGTTTGGTGTAGAGATCTGCAGAAGAAACCGCCGGAAAAGCCCCCTCCGCCGCCGGTCAACTCTCCCTCGCCGGAGTCACGCCGCCGGGAAGCTCCGCCACCGCCAAAAGCTAGCCGGTTCTTCCTCAAGGCCATTGGTATAAGTTGTGTTGAGTTTGGAGTTGAATTGTGGTTTGATTAAACCGGATCAAAGGCGGTTAAACCGGTCAACGGTTTAACCCTAAACCGGTTTAGTCAAACCGGTTCTAGGGGTGATTGGACCGGTTTGGTTAGTTCCGTAATTTGATGAATCTGTGGTTATGTGTTTCAGGAATATTCGGAGGTTCGGGATTAGTATTAGACACCTCGGAAACCCTTCTCCGTGTTACCCGTCATTCCGCGACTATTCTGTGAGTCGGCTCGCAAACTTGTAAAATTAAATGAACCGGGAAACCACTAAACCGTAGCCGTTAGGACGATTAACCGTAACCAAAGTACTTAGTAAATAAGAGTTAACCGGATAATTAGTAATTATTAATTAATGAGGCGTTTAATAAGTAACCGATTAAAACCAATTAAATGTGATCAGGATTTGGGATTAGAAAGGTTAACCACTTCTGTGCCGCTAGGTTGTTAGAAAGCGTGATTATTGTGTATATATATATATATATAAGTATAAAGAACGAGTATTAATGAACTATAAACGGGAAATTAAGACGATAGTAAAATACGAGTTAAACTTAACCAATGTATAGAATATAATAACGGGATTGGGAAATTAGACTATGAAGCGGGTTTGGGTAGTGAATTAAGTAAATGAAAATGATATGCCGGGGAGTTAGTAAGTTTACTAACTCTAAACCGACAAATCGAGAATGTGGTTAGAAGATACTTAGGAGGGATTAATAAAGAAATGATGCGTGTCGTGAGCCGTCTACGGGTTAGCAATCCGTTAACCCAAAGTAGCGGACGAGAATAAAGTAAAAGTCTTAGAAACCCTAATAGGCCTGCTTGCGGTGATTGTGTGATTGTGTGGTTGTGTTGTTGTTATTGTTTATTTCTGTGCAGGTTTATTAGACTGCTCGGTGTTGGGCCGAGCAGTCATTGCGGACACTTACTTCGGTCATGGGACCGGGTAAGTTAGTGGTGCTGACTAGGTATCTTACCTAGTCAGAGCGGTGAGTTGGGTAGTGTAGAGGCTTGCGGAATGATTGGGATTATTTTTGTTGTTATTTATTGCGTGATCTGTGCTAGAGTCCCAGCGAGTCTGCGTGTTTATATTTCTGCACTAGGACGCTAGGGTGCGTTAGATTCCGCAAGCCTAGGTTGTATGTACGTTCCGGTACTTCCGACCCGATTGGATCCTCGGGTTTGACCTAACCGGGCCATGGTGGTTCCGGTTATGGTGTTAACCTATCGGGTGACGCCGGTAGGTGTGCGATTCGGAGAATACGGGGTCATGTCCTAGGGCCGGGTCGCTTGGAAACTCACGTTACCTGGGGTAACGGGAGTCACCGCGTATCGATGGACAGAGAACGGTGTCCTATACGTGGGTCCTTGTGTGCACGTATAGGAGTCGAGGGTTAGTTGCCATATAGGCGACATTGTAACCCGTGGAAGTTACCGAGTTCGTAGGGCCCAGTGTTATTTATTATCTTTATTTATCGCGCGTTAGGTAGACCGAGTCTAATCGAGGACATGTGCCGCAGTGCCTTCGATTTCCTTAATTCTATTTATTTTGGCATTGATTGTGTGTGGGTTTATCACGACGTGGTAGTGCGTGATTGACCGCTTATTTATGATGATTGTTATTTTGGGTTTTGGGGCAGGGTTTATAGACTCTAGATTAGAAGCCGTTAGTGGGGAGCCGATTCACTGGGTGATCTTAGATCGCTCATTAGACTCTTTTTGTGTTTTCAGGTTTAGCAGCGACGGACGCGGGAGGTCCTCGGTGTAGCTTCGGGTTGCTTGTGTCGTGATTTTGATTCGTTATTTTGGATGTTTTATTTTCGGTTCGGCAGCTGCGCTATTTTCGTTATGTTTTGTATTTGACTGATTTGATGTTTATTTATTATATTGATGATTGTTTGTAAAACCCGTTAAACGTTGTATTCAACGTTTGATTACTTAAAAATGAAATTGTTTCCCTGATATGAGGTTTAAGTCCGAACCGACACAACTCGTTGAAGTAGTGCAAGTAGTACTGCTTGTACTATGGACACGAGGATAGCGGAGTCGAAGATAGATTGGTGCGAGCCGTTTTTCTCAAACCGAACTAACTTTGGCTTCGTCCTGTGGCGAACTTTTCCCGTTCGACTTGCTCGGGTTCGATCGGTCATGTTCTTGTTTGATTGTTGACCGGTCAGCTCGACGGTCAGCGGAGAATGGGAAAGGGGCGTTACAACGGCGGAGGCTGGTTTGCAAGCAGGGACGACGACGGAGAGCATAAGATCTTCTTTGGGTGTGGAGCTGAGTGACGAGGTGGCCGAGCAGTGGAAAGACAGCAGATCGGGAGCGCCGTTGAAGATCTGAGAACCCGCCGAGATGCGGTGGTTGGTGACAGAGGGGCGACGCTCAACGACGGCAGAAGCAGAGGATCCAGAGGTTTGGGAGGGGTGGAGACCGGCGGAGACACCACAGCCATGGCGAAACTCAAAACCACGACGAGTCAAAGACGCGTCTTCGGAGGAATCCGGGAAGGGAGAATCGCCGGTGAGAGTGTCAGGATACGCAGGACTTCGGGATCAGGAGGAGAGGGGTGCAGCATCGCCGGGAGAACGACGGGAAAGTTCGCCCTAGCGCGTTGTAATGTCATACCATAAAGAAAAATTTCTTACTAAAACTGAAGTCCGGTTGAAACATTTGGAACGTCATATTTGTAGAAATAATCCGGTTGCAACCGCTTTGGTAATGTACGTAATTAAGTGGTTGTAGTGCATTAATTTTGTCTACTTGATCCAGTTTAGTAATCAATTCCAATGTTTAGTGATGTACTATTATGTAAGCAAAACTAATACAATGTCTAAAGAGTGTTGGCTACCTTTTTAAAACCAAAGAATCTCTTACCCACCAACTCCGGATTTAAGGATCATGCTAATCTGTAAATAATCAAATTTTGAAATGATATCTTATGATAAAAAGTTTGACGTCATATCTACAGATTTATCTGTATCAGATTTTGGATAAAAGTCATCACATTAACTTATTTTGATTTATTTTTTTCCCTTCATTTTTAAAACAGTTATATCTTTGTCTCTTCTGCTAAACCCAACCATCATAATACCAGAAATGACTATTGAGAGAGATTGAAAGAGAAGAAGCTCTCTCACTCAAAGCTATAAGACAGTTGACACCCCCAAAACCAAAAGACGAAGCTTTCTATGCTGCTCTGATCTCCAATGTTGTCATCAGCAAAGCATAAGATCAACCATAAAGCTTTTTCAATTTCCTCATTATCATCTTCATTGCCTCATTCACATTCACAAGCCAAGAACATGACTCAAGTCCCCATGGAAGAAGTATGGAAAGAAATCAACCTTGTTTCGCTTCACCAACATCGCCAGCTAAGCATTGATCATGAGACAAGGTTGAGGAACCAAAACCCTGATAAATCCATCTTCCAATATTTCCTCAACAAACCTTTGAACCAAGAACCACCACCTTCTTCCTCCACTCTCCACCGCTCTCTTATTACTCCTCCTGCAACTGTTCTCAGTTTAAACCCTCACTCCATTTGTACCCACTTTGACGAATCTGCAGGGCTTGTTTGTTTTGAGAAGAAAAGAGTCCAAGATTCTGATGAAAGCAGAGGAGACAGAAGGCATAAGCGTATGATCAAGAACAGAGAATCTGCTGCTCGTTCCAGGGCTAGGAAACAGGAATGTCTCTCTCCTTACTCTTCTTTCCCTTTTGAAATTAATGTGAATCAAAGGAAAAAGAAACTGAATCTAGAATTTCTTCTCAGTATTAAAAAAGGTATATGGTTATTTTTTTCTTCTTACATTTCAGGCATATACAAACGAGCTAGAGCTTGAAATTGCTCACTTGCAGAAGGAAATTACAAGACTCAAGAGACAAGAAGAGCAGGTACATCCTTTTGAACTCCAGTTCTGTCTTAAGAAATTTCTGCTTTACTATTTACAGTAACATACTTTTTCTGTCTTAAGGACATTGTAAGTGTAAGATTGCTGCTACTTAAGGTCGACTTATGTCTAGTTTTTTTCTGTCTGTTTTGGGAAAATGCAGATGAAAATGGCGGAAGCAACTGTTAAGATTGGAACCCTTGAACTTTTGTATCTCTCAATCTCACTCTCGTATAACCCAATTTCTGTGTATTGAAGAAAAGGCTTTTACAACGAATGTCTTAGAATGATTAACAGAAACACCCACAGGCGAGTTTCCTGTTCAATCACCCCTCTCGATTCTTGAATCCAAGAATCGCCACAGACCTTACGTCTATACACTCAGAACGTAAAAGCTACCTGACAACTCAAACTAAATCGTTTATATACAAACATGTAATAGGAAAGACTCTAAATGAAACAGAGGTTTCTTCTGTTGACTTATTCTTCGTTACTCAAATCTTCTCGCTCCTCCCCTGTTTTCTCAACACTTCTTGTATCAGCTTTCCTTAGTCTCCTCCTGTAATATTCTTGATCATGCATATCAGCAACTCAACACCAAACAAAGAGAAAACTTCAACGGTCTTGGACAGCTCCATTCTGAGAAAATGTACAACTCATGGAGAAGAGAAGCAGGGAAAATCTGTACATTCTTAGCTAAGGTAAATTTGTGGATATTAATTTTTACTAAAACATATTAAAAATATGATACTTTAGTTAATCTTGCTAAAACCGGAATTTTCATTTTTATAATATATAATTAATTTACGTAAAAGACAAGGATGTAACTATTTGTTTTTGTTATATTATGTTTTATTTATTTATAACTATATTATTTCCAAGATAATTTTAAGTTCGTACAATCACTGAAGTGAAATTATATTTTTATTACTTATTAAAAATTTCTAGTCATTTTAATCTTTTGTTATATTTTTCGTTATTATTATTTGTATATTAATATTAATTTTATTGTTATCGAATTTTTTTACATAATTTCTGTATCTTTTATACTTCATTAACAAAATTTTTAAAACTTATAAACATATAGTTACATATTTGTATTTTTGGTAAATTTGTTATTACATTTTAACAAAATTTATTGTATTTGTTTTACTATGATGTAAATTAATTTATTTAATTATGTTCATATCATTCAATTGATTTTTATTAAAAGTTAAATAAAATAATCAATATATAAATCATTATTGTTATATCGTTTTTAAGTAATTTTTTAAATGACTTAAATTTGTAAGTTTAGTATTTATCAATATATATATATTGAACCCATCGCTATTGTGTTTGATCCGTTCCCAACGTCACGACGCACCAATTGTTAAGATTGGAACCCTTGAACTCTTGTATCTCTCAATCTCACTCTCGTATAACCCAATTTCTGTGTATTGAAGAAAAGGCTTTTACAACGAATGTCTTAGAATGATTAACAGAAACACCCACAGGCGAGTTTCCTGTTCAATCACTCCTCTCGATTCTTGAATCCAAGAATCGCCACAGACCTTACGTCTATACACTCAGAACGTAAAAGCTACCTGACAACTCAAACTAAATCGTTTATATACAAACATGTAATAGGAAAGACTCTAAATGAAACAGAGGTTTCTTCTGTTGACTTATTCTTCGTTACTCAAATCCTCTCGCTCCTCCCCTGTTTTCTCAACACTTCTTGTATCAGCTTTCCTTAGTCTCTTCCTGAAATATCCTTGATCATGCATATCAATACCCGCCCCTTTGAGACCAAGCTTGCCCTCAAGGTTGTATTGTGGAAACTCTTTCCGAAATTCTTTGACCAACACCCATGTATCTTCATGAGCTTGCAAACCAACCCATTTCACCAGTATTTCAAGACCTCCTCTGTCATTATACCGTGTTGCCAGTATCTCTTCCGGCTCAATACGTACTCTCTCCTGATCCGCAAAAGTGGGTAGCACCTGAGAAACCTCACGATCTGACCAAGTACTTCCTTTAACTGAGAAACATGGAAGACTGGGTGAATCTTAGAACCCTCTGGCAGTTGCAGTCTGTACGCTGCCTTCCCAATTCGATCCAGTATCTTATATGGACCAAAATACTTAGCCGATAATTTTTGACATACTCGCTTCGCTACCGTTTGTTGTCGATACGGTCGCAGTTTGAGATATACCAAGGCTCCCGCCTCAAACTCCACATTCCGTCGATGTTTATCAGCGTTGTTCTTCATCAACTGCTGAGCCTGCACCAAATGACCTTTAATCTCTGTCAACATGTCATCCCTCTCCTTCAGCATTACTTCCACATCAAATTTGTTTGTAGATCTATGCTCAAAACGAATCAACTGAGGAGGATCGCGACCATAAACCACCTTGAATGGAGTTTGTTTTAATGATGTATGGAAAGAAGTGTTGTACCAATATTCAGCCCAAGTCAAGTATTTAAACCAAGTTCTCGGATGGCTTGAAGCAAAACAACGCAGGTACGTTTCCAGACATCGATTAAGGACTTCTGTTTGCCCATCCGTTTGAGGATGGTATGATGTACTATACTTGAGTTTTGTGTTACTCAAGCGGAACATCTCCTTCCAGAATGAGCTCAGGAACACACTGCCCCTATCCGACACAATGGACTTTGGTAAACCATGTAACCGGATGACTTCTGTGGTAAATTTAGCCGCTACATCTACTGCAGTAAAAGGGTGTTTCATCCCCATGAAGTGAGCATACTTGCTCAGTCGATCTACTACCACAAAGATTGCATTGTACCCTTGAGAAGTGGGTAACCCTTCGATGAAATCCATTGACAGCTCTTCCCATATCATCTCTGGAATGGGCAAAGGTTGTAATAAACCAGCCGGGGAAAGGGTAGAGTACTTGTGAGTCTGACATATGTGACAAGCTTTCACATAATTCTGAACTGACTTGGATATGCCATCCCAATGGAACTGTGTCTGTACCCGTTTTAATGTTTTGTACACTCCTGAATGTCCACCACAGAAACTATCGTGACACTCACTGATGATGGTAGAGATGTGTTTCGATGTTGCCGATATAACCAGCCTCCTTCTGTACCATAAGCGACCATCAATGATATTATACCCTTTCAACATTTCCTGCTTTTCCAACACTCGTTTCATAAGCAACTGAATGTTTTCATCTCTATCAATTTTCTCATATAAATCCTGCAGTTGGATCACGGATGGAATTGTGTATGCCAATAAGGTGGCCTGACCGTCCTCCTTATTATTCTGATCTCTTCTGCTCAATCCGTCAGCCGCTTTATTCTCACATCCCAGCTTGTACACTATCTCAAAGTCATACCCCAACAGCTTGGTGAGCCACTTTTGATATTCCATGTTAACTTCTTTCTGCTCTAGAAGGAATTTTAAACTCTTCTGATCTGTGTGAACAACAAACCTTCTCCCAAGAAAGTAATGTTTCCATTTCTGGACTGCAAACACCACTGCCATTAATTCTCGTTCATACACTGGTTTGAGTTGTTCTCGGGCAGTCAATCCGTGACTGAAAAATGCGATTGGATTTCGCTCCTGCATTAGTACTGCTCCAAGTCCGAATCCTGATGCATCAGACTCGATCTTAAACTGCTTTTCGAAGTTGGGCAGAGCTAGTACTGGCGTGGAGGTCATGGCCTGTTTCAGCTTTTCAAAAGCTTCCTGTGCTGTCAGAGACCAACTGAAACTGTCATTTTTCAATAGTTCAGTCAACGGTTTAGCCAAGATCCCATACCCTTTGACAAAGCGACGATAGTACCCTGTCAATCCAAGGAATCCTCTCAATTGTTTCACATTACGAGGTGTCGGCCACTCCTTCGTCGCCATTGTCTTAGCTTGATCAGTTGCTACTCCCATCGCTGTGATAACATGACCAAGGTATTCTACTTGCTTCTGTCCAAACATACACTTTTTTTGATTTGCCAACAGACTATGTTCCTCTAGCACCTTCATCACAGCTCTCAAATGTTCAATATGTTCTTGTAAACTGTGGTTGTACACCAATATGTCATCAAAGAAAACTAGGACAAATTTTCTCAGAAATGGCTTGAATACATGATTCATCAAATATTGAAACGTTGCTGGTGCGTTTGTCAATCCGAAAGGCATTACTAAAAATTTGTAATGTCCATCATGCGTGCGGAATGCAGTCTTTTCAATGTCACGCTCTTCCATTCTGATCTGGTGGTAGCCCGCCCTTAAGTCCAGCTTTGAAAAAATAACCGCTCCTTGCAATTCATCTAGCAGTTGGTCTATCATAGGGATAGGAAATTTGTCAGAGATTGTTGCCCTATTCAACGCTCTGTAATCAACACAAAAACACCATGTTCTGTCTTTTTTCTTGACTAATAACACTGGACTTGAAAAAGGGCTTTTGCTGGGTCTGATTATCCCCGATTCTAACATTTCCTTCACTAATTCTTCCATTGCTTCTTTATGAGCATGTGGATACCTGTAAGGACGCACACTTATAGCATCTGAACCTTGCTTCAGATTAATGTTGTGTTCATGTCCTCTCCATGGTGGTAACCTTGTTGGTTTAGCAAAAACTTGTTTGTACTCATTCAAGATTGAGACAACTTGTTCTGGAGTTTCTGTTACTTCTGCTTCCTGTCGAAGCTGGTGATTCTGAAACCAAAGCTCAGCACCCTTGTAACGGATTAGAGGAGTAACAAACAGTGTTTTGAGAGAGATTTTGGTTTGCTGGATATCTCTATCTCCCACTAAATGCACTCGCTTTCCTGCATACATAAAACTCCACTCATGTTGTTGCCAATCCACCTCGCATTTCCCCAACGTGCGTAACCACTGAACACCCAAAACCACATCCACTCCACCAAGTTCCAGAGAAATGAAATTGCTCTTAAAGGTCGTTCCCTGTAACTTGAACTCCACCTCATTACAAGTGCCCAAACCATGTACTGTGACTCCTGTTCCCAGCAATATTTGCAGGTTTGGATTAAGAGTGCACGGAATCCTCCCTTTCTCTACCACATCCGGTGTCACAAAATTGTGAGTTGATCCACTGTCAATGAGCACCACTACTGGAATCTTGCCTATGAATCCTCTCAGCTTGGTGGTCGTTGGAGAGTCCATACCCATGAAGGCATTCATTGATATTTCCATTAATTCTGGTGGCTCATCATCTTGTTGTTCTCCACTCTCAGATGTTTCTGCCATCTCAGACCAATTTTCTTCCAAAACCTTCATTGCAAAACCTTCCATCATCATTAATAAATGTACCTCTTTGTTAGGACAGTCATGTGTGCGAGTATATTTTGCATCACATTTGAAACAAATGTCATCCTTCTTCTTCTGTTTCAGTTGAGATTCAGTCAAATGTATCCGAGGACGATTCTTTTGATCTCCCTGAACTGTTTCATTCTTCTTGTTCTTTCTACACCATTCCCTTTCTCTTGTTGTTGACCATTCCAGACTTGTGTTGTCTTAAATGGTGTATACGGATATGATCGATATCCTCGACTTTCAGCTGGTTTTGTGCTACCACTTGACAGAACATACTATTTTCCATCTTGACCACTGCTGCCTTGTGTTCACGTAAACCTTTTGGTTCTTTCAACCGAACAACTTCTTTCATTTCCTTCTTTAATCCTTTGTAAAACAGACTAACCAAATGTTGTTCATCAATTCCAGTCACCTGACCAGATAACTCTTCAAATTCACTGATATAATCCAGAATCGATCCCGACTGTTGATATTACAGAGACGTTGGCCAGGTTCATCTTCAATTGCAACTGCGAACCGAGCTAACATACGTTTATTAAACTGAGGCCATCCTGTAAATCTTTCTTCTACTTCCTCCGCATTGAACCAGTTCAGAACTCTTCCCTCTAAACTCAGAGAAACTAGTTCCATCTTTGCTTCGTCACTATAACGTCCCACCCTGAAAAATCTTTCAACTCTACTAATCCAACCATAGGGCATCTTGATAGGTTCTAAGTTTTCCCTATACTAAACTGCAAGTGAACAGCAATGTCAAAGTAGTATATAGGGTTATCGAATCCACAGGGACACTTGGTCTCAAGAGAATCAAACTATAGGAATAAATACTAGAAATAAGCAAATAGTGAATGAAATAAATTGCGGTGCGAGAAAGTAAATCAGTAGCAGAGATTAACGGTTGTGAAGCAAGTAATTAAAAGCGTCAAGCCTAGGGTATTCTCAGGAAATCAGACAAGCAGACAGTTCATTCAGCAAGGATCTAATTAAGCACGGTTCTAGAACTCAAAACACAGATATAGAATTAACCAAATTCCTTTGCGATAATTCTCTAAGTCTAAGTGCAGCAAACCAAACTTTCGTTTGCGAGAACTAACAGATTAAACTAGCAATAAGTCCAAGTTTGATATGTTCACAATTATCCTAAACCAAACTTCCGTTTGCGCAAAGTTTAATTGCCCAATTTAATTAGTTCAGATTCCTAAACCCCACTTCCGTGACGTATTTAGCAACCTAAGATCTAGATTCTAATTGATCAGGTCAGAACTAGCTTTAAGCACAATTAAATTGAAGAACAGATATAGTTATGAATCCTTAACTGAATTTGAACAAGTCTAGCAAGTCATGAAATCCTATGTGAGAAACCCTAAACCTAACTAGGAATCTACTCAGACATAGATAATGAAAACATAATCATAGAATGAATAAATTGCATAAAAGAATAAGAGTAAAAGGGGTTCGAAATCTTCTCCAAATACAGATGATGTAACAGGTTCAGATCAGCCCCAAAAAGCTCTAAAATCCTCTGCTCTTAATTATCAAAGCGTATTGTAAAAAGTATAAAGCGTATCTAATAAAAACACTAAAAACTCTATTATATAGGCATAATCTCGGCCAAGGGCTTCTTTGTAAATATCAGGAACTTCTGGATCAAAGTGCAATAACTTGATTCTTCTAAACCGCCGAGTTTCGGCCCATCTCGCTGGTGCATCGATCGTTGCTAGAGTGCAACGATCGACACCCTTCTCTGTTTCGGACAGTGAACTCTATCTCTCGGCCAAACACTCCAAAAATCTCCAAAATGCTCCATTATCTCCAATTCAGCTCCCAACCTGATTATACCTGTAAAAGACTCTAAAAGAACACAAAAGACACTAAAACACACTTATATCATGGTCTAAAACTAGTAAAAACCATGATATATCAACTCCCCCACACTTAGCCTTTGCTTGCCCTCAAGCAAAACAGAGAACTAAAACATGGTGAAGAGGTTTGAAAACTCTTCAGAAACTCATTTCATCCTCGAAGCTACAATACTCAGATTCCCCTTAGTAAACCACTGAAAGAATCAATCACAGGATATCAAGACCAACATGTACTTCCCCCACACGTAGCAACTGTCCTAGGTAAACTCCACAATCACATTCAAGCATTCAAATTCTCCCTACTGACTTCTGCAAGTATTTAAGTGCGGTCTCACCTAAGGAGTATCGATCTAAAGGCACATGGATTCTTACCTTATCAGCTCTAGACCACCATACTATCTTTCTCTAGTCCCTTTCTTCTCTTTCCCTTCTTTAACAACTGATTTTTCCCCATTGGGTATCATTTTATTTTTTTTATCAGTGTTCTTCCCGTTATGGGGTGTACTTTGGACACATTCCATGGATCACATGAGAGAAAATAGTGTTTGCTACCATTCCCATGACCACTACGGAGTTACTAACTCATCCTCAGTTTATTATTATTATTTTTTTTTTACTTTATAGAAGGGGAGAAGGGGACTAAATAGGACAGGTTTACAGGCTGTGTCAGAACTAACAGGGAATCCGACATAAAGCATACCAAGCCCTTAGGTGAGAAATCTAAGTCAGTATTAAGGTTGAAGTCAGTAAAGGATCCTCTGATACCTGAAGTGATGTGGGTGTTCCCAGTAGGTTGATCCGTGTCTGGGTTTTCTAATAGTCAGAGACAGATCCTGCAACTTCATCCCAATGGTTACTTAAGTTCCTGCAAGTCTTGTAAATCTTCTCAGAAAATCATAGTTTCTTACTTAAACAATTTTGACTCAATAAAACAAAAAAAATTTTTGAAAAACGGACTGACTCTTAAGAAAACAGAAAGATATAAGTCAGTTGCACCTCCCCCACACTTAAGACACACTGTCCCCAGTAGTGTCCAGCGAAGGATTGGTAAAAAGAAAGAAAAATTTTGAAAAAATGAAGTTATGTCTGTCGGGTTACCTCTGTCGCACTAAGTGCATCGACCGTTACTTGGCGATTTTCGTGTATGGTCGATCGTTGCTCAGGACCGCAACGATCGCTGCAATGCGATTCCTTTCGTGTTGTGACGATCGATGCAGAAGTGCATCGATCGCTGCACTGCGATTTAACCGAGACCTGCAAATATAAACTCACCAGAAACAAAAACAAACGTAAAATCCTAACAAAAACACCAAAAATGAAAAAGAAAAACACTAGTACCTAATGGTGGGTTGTCTCCCACCCAGCGCTTGTTTAAGGTCAATAGCTTGACCAGACGGATGAGATCTTTCAAGCGCATGGGGCATGATCCAGGGGCAAAATCTGTCCTCTGGGAATTTCGGCCTTAGCCCAATAGTGTTTTACTCTCTGCCCATTTACAGCAAACTCATTACCTTCCTTGCCTATTAGTATGACAGCTCCATATGGACGCACTTCCTTTATTGTGTAAGGACCGGACCATCTTGATTTCAGCTTCCCTGGAAACAAATGCAGACGAGAATTGTATAGAAGTACCTGGTCATTAGGCTCAAACCGTCTAGAAACAATCTTTTTATCATGATAAGCCTTAGTCCTCTCCTTGTACAGCTTTGAGTTCTCATAGGCAAGATGTCTAATCTCATCCAACTCATTAAGCTGTATCAACCTTCTTTCTGCAGCTGATTTAAGGTCAAAGTTCATCTGCTTCACAGCCCACGCTGCTTTGTGCTCAAGTTCCACCGGCAGATGGCATGCTTTTCCATACAACAAGTGAAATGGAGTAGTCCCTAATGGTGTTTTGAATGCAGTCCTGTAAGCCCATAAAGCATCATCAAGCTTAGCTGCCCAATCTTTCCTTGTCTTCCCAACTGTCTTCTCCAAGATCTCCTTGATTTGTCTGTTAGAAACCTCTACCTGTCCACTAGTCTGTGGGTGATAAGGAGTAGCAACTCGGTGATGCACTCCATGCTTCTTCAGGAGCTTCTCAAAAACCTTATTAATAAAGTGAGATCCTCCATCACTAATTACTATCCGGGGTACTCCAAATCTAGGGAATATGATAGATTTAAACAGCTTAATGACTACTGAAGAGTCATTGATTGGACTGGCTATTGCTTCTACCCACTTAGATACATAATCCACAGCAACTAATATGAATTTATTCCCGTATGATGAGGGAAAGGGACCCATAAAGTCTATGCCCCAGCAATCGAAAACCTCAACCTCAAGAATGAAATTCTGAGGCATCTCATGCTTCCTGCTGATTTTCCCTCTCCTCTGGCAGGCATCGCAATGAGAAATAAAGGAGTGAGTATCAGCGAACATTGTAGGCCACCAAAAACCTGCCTGCAAAACCTTAGACACAGTCTTGAAAGTAGCAAAATGTCCTGCATAATCTGATCCGTGACAGTGGAACAGGATATCTGGAACCTCCGACTCAGCAACACATCTTCTATAAAGGCCATCCGAACAATGCTTATAGAGGTAAGGTTCATCCCAATAGTACCTCCTAAGTTCTCTGAAGAACCTCTTCTTTTCATATCCTTTTAGATTGTCTGGTTCAGTCTCAGCAGCTAGATAATTGGCTATGTCTGCATACCATGGTCGATCATTTGTTGCGACAGCGTAAATCTCAAACTCATGCTTTCCAATCCGCACCGTAAAAGTTTCTGGGTCTGTATCCGCGCTGCAACGATCGTCACAGTCAGGTGTATCGATCGTTACTGCCCCGATAGATGCATCGATCGACGCTGGCGTTGCATCGATCGACGCAATGCGATTAATCCGACAGCTTTGCAGGTTTCTGTCCGAATCTGTCTCACAGATTGTTCCGACCATATTGACGTTTTCTTCAGGCAAGTAGTCATTAATTGGCACGTCCTCCTCTACTAGCATCCTCGAAAGATGATCAGCAACTCCATTCTCAACCCCTTTCTTGTCTCTCACTTCAATATCAAATTCCTGAAGCAACAAGATCCATCTCAACAGTCTTGGCTTAGCATCCTTTTTCTGCATCAGATACTTCAGTGCTGAATGATCAGTGTGTACAATCACCTTGGAGCCAACAAGATAAGAGCGAAATTTCTCAAATGCAAAGACAACCGCCAACAACTCCTTCTCCGTAGTGGCATAGTTTCTTTGTGCATCATCCAGTGTCTTGCTGGCATAATAGATAGCATGAAGTTTTCTATCTTTCTTTTGTCCAAGAACAGCTCCCACAGCATAATCACTTGCATCGCACATTACTTCGAAAGGAAAATCCCAATCCGGTGGCTGAACTATGGGAGCACTCACTAATGCCTGCTTGATCTGTTCAAATGCAGTTTGACAATCTGCAGTGAACTCAAATTTGGTGTCTTTACACAGCAAAGCAGTTAGTGGCCTAGCAATCCTACTAAAATCCTTAATGAACCGTCTATAGAAACCAGCATGTCCAAGAAAGCTTCTAATAGACTTAACAGAATCAGATGCCTGCAGGTTCGTCATTACCTCAATTTTGGCGCGGTCCACCTCTATTCCTGCTTCGGACACCTTATGTCCAAGCACAATGCCATCTCTGACCATGAAATGACACTTCTCCCAGTTAAGAACTAAGTGCTTCTCTTCACATCTTTTCAGAACCTTACACATATTATCTAAGCATTCATTATAGGATGATCCATATACTGAGAAATCATCCATGAATACTTCCATAAAATCCTCAATCATATCTGTGAATATGGACATCATGCATCTCTGGAAAGTGGCTGGTGCATTGCAGAGTCCAAAAGGCATCCTACGGTAGGCGAATGTCCCATATGGACAAGTGAAAGTGGTCTTTCCCTGATCCTCTGGATGGATGGGGATCTGAAAGAAACCTGAGTATCCATCTAAGAAGCAGTAGTAAGGATGATTTGCTAACCTTTCGAGCATCTGATCAATAAAAGGCAAAGGAAAATGATCTTTCCTGGTAGCAGCATTAAGCTTCCTGTAATTTATGCACATCCTGTGTCCTGTCACAGTCCTAGTAGGTATCAGCTCGTTCTTCTCATTCTTCACAACTGTAACACCGCCCTTCTTTGGCACTACATGGACTGGACTCACCCAATCACTGTCAGAGATAGGATATATAATTCCAGCGTCAAGGAGTTTCATAATCTCCTTTTTGACTACTTTCTGCAGATTAGGATTAAGTCTCCTCTGATGTTCGATTGATGTTTTGGACTCATCCTCAAGATGTATCCGATGCATGCACAGCTCCGGTGAGATACCTGAAATATCATTAAGGGAATAGCCAAGAGCTTTGTGATGCTTGCGCAGCTTGCTTAGCAGTAAAGTGAGCTCTGCGTTGTTCAAACTAGCGTTGACAATCACTGGATAAGTTGAATTCGGTCCAAGAAATGCGTACCTTAGCCCGGATGGAAGTTGTTTCAGATCTATTTTCGGAGCTTTTTCCTCTGCCCAGTCTCTGTCGACTTGCAACGATCGTTGCTTAGTTGGTATCGATCGTTGCAGTCCTGCGTCAGACACTTCTACTTGCATTGCAACCTCGACAGAATCCATCAATCTTGTATAGCACATCGCAGGCTCGTCATGTAGGTATTCCAACTCCAAAATAGAACTCAGTAAAGCCCTTTCTAGTGGGTCCTCAGCATGTGATTGATGGAAGTACTCTGCAGCCAAATCATCCAATGTGTCCACATAAAAGGTCTGCCCGTCGATGGTCGGTCTCTTCACCAGTTTGTTCATGTCAAAACTCATCTTCAGATCACCCACATTCAGGATTATCTTACCTCCTTGACAGTCAATCATCGCACCAGCTGTTGCTAAGAAAGACCTGCCTAGAATTAATGGGTCTTTTGGCTCCTGTCCATATTGTAGAACCACAAAATCAGTTGGGATTACGCACTTGCCAATTGTTATAGGCACATCCTCTATTACTCCTTCTGGAATCCTGACTGATCTGTCTGCCAGAACCAGTGATATCCTAGTTGGTATAAAATCTGTCATCCCCAGTCTTTTAGCAACAGAAAGGGGCATTAGATTTACACTGGAGCCAAGATCACATAGGGATCTTTCGAACCTCTCCTTATAGATAGCACAATCCAACACGAAGCTGCCCGGATCTTTCAATTTCTCTGGAATTCTACCTTGAACCACTGCACTACATACTTCATTGAGCATCATTATACTTTCTTCATCAGACCATTTACCAGAAATTGCATCCTTGAGGCATCTCTTCATCATGGGGGAAGTTTCAATGGAATCCAACAAAGGTACTTCAACCTTTACCTTTTTTATGAACTCCTTCCATTTTGCATATTGCCTATCATTCTTAGCTTTTCTGGGGTTCTTGGTATAAGGTATCTTAGGCTTGTATACTCTTTCAGCCGACTGTTTTGGGTTTTCAGCACTCGAACTTTCTGCAGTCACCTTGTGTCGATCGTTGCCTTTATTGCACCGATCGATGCTAGGCGACTTTGTTACGACCTCCGGTTCCTTGATTTCGCTTGGCAACGATCGCTGCTGAGATGCATCGATCGATGCTCGGCGAATATCGCGTATCTCATCCTCCAATTCTTCAATTTCCACGAGTTCCTCAACGCTTAACTGCTTTTTCTCGCCAGATGACAGCTCCTTGCCACTTCTCAATGTCACGGCATTGCATTGGTACTTAGGATTGGCATCAGTCCTTCCCGGGAGATATCCCTCTTCCCTTTGAGCATGTCCAGCAGTTTTTGCAACCTTAGCATCAAGCTCTTTCATGTGCGTGTTCAAACTTTCAAACTTCCCATTCAGCTCCATGTAGATTGTATCCATCTTCGCGTCAGCATCTGCTGCGTACTTAGTCTGATTCTCCATCAGCTGTCTTAGCATCATCTCTACTTTACTATCAGACTCATTGGCTTTCTTAAAACCACTTTGCTGAACTCCATTTGAGAATCTGTTTCCCTGTTGATTTCTAAATCTATTGCTTTGGAAACTAGAACTTCCCATGTAATTCACTTCTTCTTCCTGAGTGTCCTCCTCAGTCTGAATCACCTCTACATCTTGGGCCAAGTGGACAGCTTTCTTACTTATCAGGAGATTGTAGACTGTGTCTAGCCTAGATCTAATCTCAGTCATGTTAGAATCCTCTATACTTCCACCGGATTTCTTCCTCTTTTCATCCATAGACTTGCAACTGTAGCTGTTAATAAGGTTCCCAATCAACTGCATAGCTTGTGTAGGAGTCCTGGTGTTGAAGTTAGCATTACTGGAATTGTCCAGCGCAGTCTGATAAGGGAGATCTATGCCTCTGAAGAAGATACCAATCAGCTGTACTTCTGTGAATCCATGGTGTGGACAGTCACGCTGATACTGCTTAAATCTCATCCAGGCAGTCTTCAAGGGCTCCACAACTCCTTGGGAAAAGGTGAGTATGTCCTGTCTGGACTGATCCGAGCGTGCATCATCATAAAAGTGACGCAGGAACTCACTCTTTAAGGCTGTCCAAGTAGTATACTGACCAGGTGCCAGTTGTCTCAGCCATGCACTAGCGTCTCCAGCAAGACTGTGCGGAAATAGCTTAAGGAACAGATAGTCCGGGCATACTCCTTCATACTTCATGCCAGTGACTATGTCCTCAAACTTGTCAATGTGATCCATAGGCTGCTCTGTTTGAAGACCATGAAAAGCAATCTGTCTCATCAGCTGGTAGTAGATGGTCTTTACCTCAAAATCATTCCTCTCAAAAGTAGGAAGCACTAGAGCTGCTCGGTTTGCATGAAACTCATCAGGTCTGTTGTAATCAGCTAGTGTCCTCTCATGAACCACCATCTCTCTACCTTGGGCTCGTCTTTGACCCTGGTTTTGTTCCTGTTGCAGCTCCTCAGGAGGGTCAGGGATGACATTCCCTTCAGCATCAACCCTTTGCCCAGCAGCATTGTAAGGATTGTTCTCCGGATCCCTCAGGGTACCCTCATCATCTGGTATCAAGATCAAACGTTCTCGTACCATTCTCTCTCTCTTTTCTCTTCTGTTAGCTCTTTCTAAATGTCCAAGTTCCTCAAGATCGAGATTAACCAAGCTCGAGTTCGGATTACTACGAGTTTTCTGCGTTGGCATAAACTGTCTGTAATCGTCCAGCAACGATCGATGCTATCAGTGCAACGATCGATTCAATCTCAGAATCGCCTAGTGACGATCGATGCAAGGGATGCAACGATCGACGCAAGGCGAAATTCGTACCTGCGACAGAAAGAAACAGAGAAAAAGTTAGCAAAATATCAAATAAAAACGAAAATTAAAGACAAAAAGAAAAATTTCTAGTAAAAACCCTAAGTTCGGTACTATCGAAGACTCAAAGAGTCCCCGGCAACGGCGCCAAAAACTTGATAGGTTCTAAGTTTTCCCTATACTAAACTGCAAGTGAACAGCAATGTCAAAGTAGTATATAGGGTTATCGAATCCACAGGGACACTTGGTCTCAAGAGAATCAAACTATAGGAATAAATACTAGAAATAAGCAAATAGTGAATGAAATAAATTGCGGTGCGAGAAAGTAAATCAGTAGCAGAGATTAACGGTTGTGAAGCAAGTAATTAAAAGCGTCAAGCCTAGGGTATTCTCAGGAAATCAGACAAGCAGACAGTTCATTCAGCAAGGATCTAATTAAGCACGGTTCTAGAACTCAAAACACAGATATAGAATTAACCAAATTCCTTTGCGATAATTCTCTAAGTCTAAGTGCAGCAAACCAAACTTTCGTTTGCGAGAACTAACAGATTAAACTAGCAATAAGTCCAAGTTTGATATGTTCACAATTATCCTAAACCAAACTTCCGTTTGCGCAAAGTTTAATTGCCCAATTTAATTAGTTCAGATTCCTAAACCCCACTTCCGTGACGTATTTAGCAACCTAAGATCTAGATTCTAATTGATCAGGTCAGAACTAGCTTTAAGCACAATTAAATTGAAGAACAGATATAGTTATGAATCCTTAACTGAATTTGAACAAGTCTAGCAAGTCATGAAATCCTATGTGAGAAACCCTAAACCTAACTAGGAATCTACTCAGACATAGATAATGAAAACATAATCATAGAATGAATAAATTGCATAAAAGAATAAGAGTAAAAGGGGTTCGAAATCTTCTCCAAATACAGATGATGTAACAGGTTCAGATCAGCCCCAAAAAGCTCTAAAATCCTCTGCTCTTAATTATCAAAGCGTATTGTAAAAAGTATAAAGCGTATCTAATAAAAACACTAAAAACTCTATTATATAGGCATAATCTCGGCCAAGGGCTTCTTTGTAAATATCAGGAACTTCTGGATCAAAGTGCAATAACTTGATTCTTCTAAACCGCCGAGTTTCGGCCCATCTCGCTGGTGCATCGATCAGTGGCGGACCCAGAAATTGTTTTTAGGGGTGTCATAAATTAAACTAATTATTTTATAATTATTTATAATATATAATATATAAAATATTAGAGTTCACATTAAAAAAAACAATTTCAAGGAAAACCATACATTTATACAACCAACCACTTAAAAGATAAAAGATGGCTTAAATCAATGGTAAAAGTAAAACTAGAGAAAACCTCAGTTCCGAAAAAAAAAAAGTAAAACTAGAGAAATAAATAAATATTTGTGAGACAATTAAAATTTACCGTAACAAAAACTCTTCAGTTTTAAGTCTAGACAAAAAAAACTCTAGCCCAAAGAAGAAAAGTGGACTTTTTGGTCTATAGAAAAAAATATAGCAATTTGGCTTAAGGCCCAGATTTTTCTTTAAAAAAAATAAAAACCTAAAAAATTGGTGCAATTAAAAGGGTCGAACCTAGTAATGGGGTGTCATCCGTAGAGATTAGAACCAGTTGAGCTGCCGAATTTCATGGTAACAGGCTTACACTTAAGAGTTTATATTTTTTAAGGGGTGTCAATTGAACCCCTAACCCATAACGTGGGGTCCGCCTCTGGCATCGATCGTTGCTAGAGTGCAACGATCGACACCCTTCTCTGTTTCGGACAGTGAACTCTATCTCTCGGCCAAACACTCCAAAAATCTCCAAAATGCTCCATTATCTCCAATTCAGCTCCCAACCTGATTATACCTGTAAAAGACTCTAAAAGAACACAAAAGACACTAAAAACACACTTATATCATGGTCTAAAACTAGTAAAAACCATGATATATCACATCTTCCCCTCAAACACAGGCAGTTAAATTTTCTTAATCCAATTCTCAGGTTGAACTAACGCAGTCTCAATTCCCCGATAACCTACAGCAGAGCCTTCCGGATTCGAGTTAAGACCAGAGGTATGTACCTGAGTTGGAATTCCCGACGTACCAGCGACGTCTTTCCCATTTGGTTTCCCCGCAAAAGAATTCGCTTCAATTCTTGCTAGGGTTTGTGCAATCGAAGCCATTTGTCTCTCTATCGTGCCAATTCTACCGTTCGTTTCTTTACTGGAGTTCATCATCTGTAATTCCAGACCTTGCAAGCGCTTGTTAGCCTCCGCACTAGACGACGATAGAAATTTACAACCTTGCGATAAAATTGAGACCTCGCTCTGCAACTCCGCCAAATTTCGATCCATCAACTCCATATGTTCTTCCGATGTATCAATTGAACCCATCGCTATTGTGTTTGATCCGTTCCCAACGTCACGACGCACCAATTGTTAAGATTGGAACCCTTGAACTCTTGTATCTCTCAATCTCACTCTCGTATAACCCAATTTCTGTGTATTGAAGAAAAGGCTTTTACAACGAATGTCTTAGAATGATTAACAGAAACACCCACAAGCGAGTTTCATGTTCAATCACTCCTCTCGATTCTTGAATCCAAGAATCGCCACAGACCTTACGTCTATACACTCAGAACGTAAAAGCTACCTGACAACTCAAACTAAATCGTTTATATACAAACATGTAATAGGAAAGACTCTAAATGAAACAGAGGTTTCTTCTGTTGACTTATTCTTCGTTACTCAAATCTTCTCGCTCCTCCCCTGTTTTCTCAACACTTCTTGTATCAGCTTTCCTTAGTCTCTTCCTGTAATATCCTTGATCATGCATATCAGCAACTCAACACCAAACAAAGAGAAAACTTCAACGGTCTTGGACAGCTCCATTCTGAGAAAATGTACAACTCATGGAGAAGAGAAGCAGGGAAAATCTGTACATTCTTAGCTAAGGTAAATTTGTGGATATTAATTTTTACTAAAACATATTAAAAATATGATACTTTAGTTAATCTTGCTAAAACCGGAATTTTCATTTCTATAATATATAATTAATTTACGTAAAAGACAAGGATGTAACTATTTGTTTTTGTTATATTATGTTTTATTTATTTATAACTATATTATTTCCAAGATAATTTTAAGTTCGTACAATCACTGAAGTGAAATTATATTTTTATTACTTATTAAAAATTTCTAGTCATTTTAATCTTTTGTTATATTTTTCGTTATTATTATTTTTATATTAATATTAATTTTATTGTTATCGAATTTTTTTACATAATTTCTGTATCTTTTATACTTCATTAACGAAAATTTTATAACTTATAAACATATAGTTACATATTTGTATTTTTGGTAAATTTGTTATTACATTTTAACAAAATTTATTGTATTTGTTTTACTATGATGTAAATCAATTTATTTAATTATGTTCATATCATTCAATTGATTTTTATTAAAAGTTAAATAAAATAATCAATATGTAAATCATTATTGTTATATCGTTTTTAAGTAATTTTTTAAATGACTTAAATTTGTAAGTTGAGTATTTATCAATATATATATATATATATATATTAATATATGATAAATTATTTTAAATGCTTTATTATTTTACAACTTTGTTAATTTATACAATTTTGTATTAACATAAATTTTCCATAATTATTGTATTTCTTATTCTTTTCATAAATTAAAGAATTTAGATAATTCTAAATAATAAAATTCAACATTTTCAAAAAAAAATTGTAAACACCCAATAATGTGAATTATTTGAAAAAAAAATTGTAAAAAAAAATGCAACCTTTCTTAATTTCACAATTCTATTATAATAGTTTTCATAATTGCTATTTTTTTAATTTGTCATTTATTTTAGTTTCGAAATTTTAATATAACAGAATTTTCATAATTATTTTACTATCTTATTTTTTATAAGTTAGTAGAGTGTTTCATAATTTTTTTTAAAAAAAATTTATACATAGATATTCAAATTTGTAAACTTTTTTAATTTTGAATGATGAAGTGTACAATAAAATTGATTTTTTAAAAATCTATGTGGACACGTTCCATAATTATTTTGTTACCTTATTTTCATAAGTTATTAAAATTTTCCATAATTCTAAAAAATTAATTATACATAAATATTAAAATTTATAAACTTTCTCAATTTTAAAGATGAAATGGACCAATGAAATTGGAAAAATGTAACCTTTCGTAATTTCATAATTCTATTATAACATAATTTTTCATTATTGCTATTTTAAAAAACAATTGTAATTTATTTTAATTTCAAAATTTTAATATAACATAATTTTCATAATTATTTTATTATCTTATTTTTTTTATAAGTTAGTAGAATGTTCCATAATTTAAAAACAAAGTTTATACATAAATATTCAAATTTGTAAAAAAAATTAAATTTTGAATAATAAAATGTACCAATAAAATTGAATTTTTTGAATCGTATGTACCTTCAAATGTATTTAGTTTCAACTTTTATTAGTAACTAGGAGAGAACCCGCGCAAATGCGCGGGTTTTGTTTTGTTATTTAAATATTTAATATATTTTTGATAATTATTTTGAATATTAATATTTTATATATATATTTACATATTTATATTTTTTTATGATCGTAATAATATGATGAAAATAACATGCGCTCACAAGCAATATTAATTTAAATTACATGTCTTACAAGTTTTTGTTTTCAATTTTCATGAATTTTCTTTTTTGAAATTTTTATTTACTTGAACCTTCTTATCATTTTTTTAATTTTTATACATTATTTAAAATATATGTATTTGTTACATTTTTCAGTCATTCAGGTCGTAGTATTACAATAATATTTTGACATTTTTATCATTTTGTTTCTATTACCATCTTATCTCCTTTTATCATTGATAACTAATAATTATCATTTCATTAGTTATTAATTTTTTTGTTATATGACTTTTTCTTCTAATTTTCAATTATTTTTTAAAAATCATAATTGCATATTTATTTTTGTTTTATAATTTAGTATTTCCACTTATATTAATATTTAATTACATTAGAAATTAAATTTCAGTTTTAATTTAGTTTATATTTGTATTTAACGATTTTAACTAATTACATTTAAATAGAATAATTTTAAATCATTTATTATAGATTTATTTTATTTAATTATGATGTGGCAATTTTGCATGAGGTGGACCAATCAGGGGGAGGATGACATGTCAACGCAGGAGAGCCTCCTCTTCATCTTTTATATATAGGATATGATTTTTTAGTGAACATGTGTTCTAGTGCAAGTCGCAGTAAATATATATATATATATATATATATATATATATATATATATATATATATACGAGGTTCTGTTTTCACTTTTCACTACCCATTAAGAGCACTGTAGTTCTTATATGGTGATGTCCAAGAAGATTCTGAAGAGGTATTTGATGTGTCAGTCACGGCGTAGTACAAGTGGTAGTACAAGACGTGACTCAGGACGTGAATATGTTTGATTGATGAGATATGAACGAATCTTTATGATGTGATTCGGTTTATTGGTTGTGTGCTGAGCTGGATGAAGATCTTGGAGTGAAGATTGCAGCTTGGAGTTGTTTACTTATTCTTTGAATAAGTTTCAAGAAAAAAGGAAAAGTTACAAAAAGGTGGAATAGGAAATATCAAAACAAAATGATATTTTCTATGTCTTTATTTAGGTAAACTTGAGGAGCAAGTTTAGCCTATATAAAGAGGAGAGGCGTGGCCTTATGGAGATGCAAGAGCTGAGAGAATAAAAACTCAAGAGGGCTTTTGTATCTTTGGGGAAAAGTCTAGGTTCTAGGGGGAGCTTAGCTCAGGTGTTTGATCCTGAAGAATTCTTGTATTGGGTAGAGCGATAGATCAATAGGGTTTGTTCTATTCGTCTGTAATTGGTGGGATTACTTTCTATTCAAGTGAATTCGAAAGCTGGACGAGGTCCCGGGGAGTAGGAAAAACCGAACCCCGTTAACAAACTTTGTGTGTCTTACTTTCTACTTTATATACTGCCTCACCTGCACTTTCAATTGGTATCAGAGCGGGTGCTTGATAGAGATTCAGTCTTGTTTCGAGAAGATCTAAGGTGAGGATCAGAAGGTAGCTCAGGAAGTAGCACATAGTTCGGTTCGATGGAGTCTCATAAGGAAGGAACGTCTATGACCAGACCACCACGGCTTGACTCTTCAAATTATGGATATTGGAAGGTACGAATGCAAGCTTTCATTAGTGGTCTTGATGAGGATTGTTGGAATTCGATTGAGACTGGTTGGAATCCCCCGATGATGGCTAATGATAAAGGAGTTGAAGTTCTTAAGCCTAGAGATTAATGGAATGCTGAAGAGAAGAAGGCATCAAGTTGTAATTATAAGACCAAGACTGCAATTTATAATGCAATTGATGCAAGTTACTTCAAGTTGATTTCTCAATGTGTGTCAGCTCAAAAGGTATGGAAAACATTGGAGAACATGTTTGAAGGTACCACAAGTGTCAAGAGGACTAAGCTGGATATGTTAGCATCTAAATTTGAGAATCTAAGGATGGATGAAGGAGAAACCGTGGCTCAATTTAGTGCTAAGTTGTGTGACATATCTAATGAGTCATTCGCTCTTGGAAAGACTTACAAGGACAAGAAGCTTGTGAAGAAGCTGAAGAGATCTCTTCCATCAAAGTTTGAGTCAAAGATCTCTGCTGTTGAAGAAGCTCATAATCTGGATGAGATGGCGTTTGATGAGTTTGTTAGGATCCTTCAAGCTTTTGAGTTGAATAAAGCGTATGAAGAACTAGCTCAGAAGAAGGATGTTGATGTTGGAGTTGCTCTACAAGTTTCATCTTCTGAAGATTCTATGGCGATGCTGTCAAGACAGTTTTCTAAGTATTTTAAGATGAAGGAAGACAAGAAAAGTAAAAGAGAGAAGTTGGACAGCTCATCATCGAATATACAATGCTATGAATGTCATGGATTTGGTCATGTTAGCCGTGATTGTGCAAATTTACAGCATAATAAGAAAAAGAGGAACGTCAAGGATGATTCTGGAAGTGATTCAGATGATGGTGAATAAATAAAGAACTTTGTGGCATTCACAACCTTTGAGTCTAGTTCTGCTACGAAGTCTGCAACAGGATCCGCATCAGCGTCTGCGACGGAACCTGCATCAGCGTCTGCAACAGGGTGTGCAATTGATAGTGACAATGATGAAAGTGATGACGATCCTGTAAGTGATGATGATGATTTTGCTGAGAATTACAAAGCCTTGTATGAGCATTGGTGTAAGATGGTTGAGGAGAATGCATCATTGACCAAGGAGAAAGTTAAGCTAGAAGCTGAAGTTGCTGAAGTACGAAAGTATGCAACAGAGAAAGAAGAAGAAGCACAGCAAGCCAGAGCTCAACTTGAAGAGACTCAAAAAGGTGTGAGGATGCTGAATAATGGCACAAAGAAGTTGGATCATCTTCTCACCATTGGCAAAAGTGATCGATGTGGCCTTGGATCCAATGGAGAATCTTCAAAAGCTAATAGTGTTTTTGTGTCTGGTGGAAAGACGAATGTTGCATCAACAGCTGCTACAAAGACTGTCACTGTTATGAAGTCTGCAACTGGTACGTCGACTGGTACGACAGCTAGTACGAGAGCTGGTACAGGAACTGCTACAGCGACTGCAACAAGGAAAATCCCGGAAGTGAAGAGTGCACCTAAACGAATTTGGCGTCCTGTCTGTCATCATTGTGGAGTTGTTGGGCATATTAGGCCAAGATGCTTCAAGTTATTGAAGGAGAAGAAACGAATGGAGCAAGCTCGTGGGGAGAGATTTCATGGTCCAATATGTTATCATTGTGGAGGGACAAGGCCCATGAAGATTTGGAGGAAGAAATTTAATCACTTCGGAGATAGTGCAGTAGGATTTCATCCTCAATATGGAGGAGGACGGTTCATGTGTTAGTTTTTGACCATGATGTGACTCAAGTAAGGGGAGATTGGTGTTGCTAGTTTTGATGATGTTGGATGTTGCTAGTGACGAAGCCTTTGATGCTAGGGTTGTTGAGATCACATACATAGTCAAAAAGGGGAAGATTGAAGAGGTATTTGATGTGTCAGTCACGGCGTAGTACAAGTGGTAGTACAAGACGTGACTCAGGACGTGAATATGTTTGATTGATGAGATATGAACGAATCTTTATGATGTGATTCGGTTTATTGGTTGTGTGCTGAGCTGGATGAAGATCTTGGAGTGAAGATTGCAGCTTGGAGTTGTTTACTTATTCTTTGAATAAGTTTCAAGAAAAAAGGAAAAGTTACAAAAAGGTGGAATAGGAAATATCAAAACAAAAATGATATTTTCTATGTCTTTATTTAGGTAAACTTGAGGAGCAAGTTTAGCCTATATAAAGAGGAGAGGCGTGGCCTTATGGAGATGCAAGAGCTGAGAGAATAAAAACTCAAGAGGGCTTTTGTATCTTTGGGGAAAAGTCTAGGTTCTAGGGGGAGCTTAGCTCAGGTGTTTGATCCTGAAGAATTCTTGTATTGGGTAGAGCGATAGATCAATAGGGTTTGTTCTATTCGTCTGTAATTGGTGGGATTACTTTCTATTCAAGTGAATTCGAAAGCTGGACGAGATCCCGGGGAGTAGGAAAAACCGAACCCCGTTAACAAACTTTGTGTGTCTTACTTTCTGCTTTATATACTGCCTCACCTGCACTTTCAGATTCTACTTATCAGTTGTTGCTTCTTCTCTATACTTTGTTAGCAACCAAAAATAGACAAATAAAACACATTAAGAGCAAATCTGGTGGCATCTAATGTTTACTGAAAGTTGGAAACAGTGTAACCATGAGTTTGCTTTCATGCTATTTTTTAGTTGAATTCTTTTTCTCACATGCTATGGTATTAAAGTATTATTTGAACCCCAATCCAACACGTTTTGAGTTTAGAATCCTACCACTTAGAATAATAGTTGCTATATAGGGTTCTACTACTTGGTTAGTATTTCAATGTTTCAGCCACTTTCAGTTTTAAATCACTCTTTTCTTTTCGTATACGAATCGCAACAATAAAACCTTACAGATTCACCCATCATTGTTCTCTCTTTGCCATCGAATGTCCATTGTTTACAAATGTTTTGTCACCTACATAATTACATATTCGATTTAACAGAAAGATACAACGAACGTTCTGAAATTATAGACATTTACATTAAAAATCTTCCAAGATAAATGTTTTCTGTTCCGTGTTAGAAAAGCCTCATTCTTCCATGAACTGAGGTGATGGTGGAGTCATATTTGTCTTCTTCTCTGCATCTGCTACAAATATTAGATCCATGAATTGAAAATCGATATGTTAATATTGTTGGATAAGGGCACATATTTCATATATTTACCCGAAGAAGCTCCACGAATTTCGACTTCTCTCAGTTCTTGGACAAGGGCACAACAACAACACATTAGATGTGACAAAAAGTCGTCAATGGATCCTCCCTGCCAACACAAGGCATCAGTATTTTCTTTGAATACGTTAGCATCACGAACTTAAAGCCCTTAAACAAAGTATTGATCAAAGACTTTAATCGATGTTACCGTTATGTTCAATGTCTTTCTAAGCTTCTTCCTTATGCAGCAAGTGTAACAGCAGCATGAGAGTATCAAAGAATACACCATCAGCTTATTACAAGCTTCAGTTGAAGCTGGAAAAAGCCATAAATAATCGAATTTTTGTATCAGATTCTTGGAAGCTTACATATTGAAGCTCACAAGTTAGTCTGTATTCATATAAGATTTCTTACAGATTTGTTTGTTAGTTGCCACAGAGGAAATCTTTGCCAATGTACCACACGGGAAAAAGAATGTCTTCAAGCCTGCGTTTCAAATTCACAACTTTGAAAACTTTGGTTCTTCCATTAGGAAGAGAAGGAGATGGCTTACATAGAGAAGGTTCAGAGCAACAATCCAGCAAGTCAGTGTGCCATTCTTCATGATGTCTTCCGGACGAAACAGAAGTTATTGATCTACAATTACAATGCTACACTATATTAGTCTTCAATCATCATAAAAACAATTACCATATATCATCTAACCTTGAAGCTGTCCGAGTACTACTTTTCTTTGGAGAATCCTCATCATCTTTCTTAGACAACTGTTTCACATCAGCAGCAGTTTCTTCTGTAACATCAATCAAACGCTGTATAACTTCACATTCATCCACATCATAACGCGCACGTGAACGTTGCAACTCAACTTGCAATTTCCCATTCTCAGTTTTAAGCGCTTCACAGAAACCCATCTCCGGGTAAGAACGAGAGAGCGTCTTCTTCAGAACCGAGGCAGCAGCTTCTCTAGTGGATTCTTGTTTCAGAATAACATCTTGCACCTTCCTATCTTCTTCATCAAGTGTGTACTCACGCTGATCACTGTCAATAACTTGAAGCCTCTCCTATCATAATTCCAACATTCAATTTCCAACAACGTCACCAAGAACAATAAACTGTTAGAATAATGCAAAACTAATGTACCCGAATCCGAACGTTGTCCACCAAAGTGATAAGCGGAATGATCTTGAGATAACGATCGATCTCGTCTTGAGCTTTTCTAAACTGGTAAACAATGTTCCATCCCATAGCTAGCAAGTAGAGGTAACTCCGATCTTGGCAGCTATTGACAAGAACGTAAGATCTTCTAAGAGCATCTTCAAGACCTTGGAGCGGCTCCTGAATCTCAGGACGCATCTTCATCATGTCGGAGATTTTAAGCTGTTCGAGCAAATTCCCAATGAGTTTAAGATGCTGAGCGAATTGACGACAGTTCTTCTTGTGCATCCGAGCTGTATTCGCGGCGGACACTATCATTCCGATCAGTTTGACGGCGTCTACGCCAGTAAGCTGCGCCACCGAAGCAATTTCCCCTAACTGATCCCATGAATGAGCCATCATTTCTAGATCTCTTCTTCTATTTCCTGCTCGAAACCGAAACGAATGTTGAACCCGAACGATGTTGAACGCAAGATTATCGTTTTAGAGTTGAATTACCCTCAGATTTTCGACGACTGAATCACACTGAGATTTGAAGTTAGTTCAAAGGCATTGCATTATGACTCGAGACTAAGATTCTTCGACTGCGACAATAATAGCAACAACGAAAATAAACTTTATTAGAATTTTAAATTTCCATACTTTCAGTCAATGGAATTTCTCCAGGTCCGCAAATTTAAAATTTCTTCAAAAAAAAAGATACAATTTTTCTGTGAACAGTTAAAATTAACGAAAGCGAAAGAGAAAATCAAAGGAAAAAATAAGGAAAAAAACCAGTCAAATCAAACGGAAGAGACAAGAAATCAGATAAATTGTAAAAAAAAAAAAAAGAAGTTAGAGAGAGGAAAACAGTGTTGATGCTCACTTCTTCCATTGTTTGATGAAAACCAAGATTAATGTTCATCGGGAGGATTTGGTCGTCTCCAGAAGATAAGAAGAAGAAGCTAAGTGCTCATTGACTCGTGAGATTTCTTCGGTGGTGCTTTAACACCTTCACTTGCCACGTAGGAATTTGCAGTACATTGCACGACTTTGGGAATTACGAATTTAGCCATGTGTCACTCTCCATAATTACTAATCTACCACGTATTAGTTTTAGCTTCCCAGAGACCAAGAGAGTTGAAGCGGTGTGTACAGTACAACAAACAGTTGGGCCGGTATATATGACATTATATGGGCTTGCTTTTGAGTATACTACTGTTATTGTTACCAAACACGCCTTTTGTTCGTTATAAGGTAATCCTCTTCCTATAAATAACGGACTTGTGAGAATAATTGAGCAAAATTCTGGATCGGAGAGCGCCTGGGAATTGTCCTTGTTCTTCTCTGATCTTCGAATTCTTTTCTAAATCCTCTCTCTACCTATTGATTTTCCAAATTGTATGGCTGGATAATAAAAAGCCCTCGAAAATCTTCTGTAATTCATACTCGCTGATTCTCGTAACCGATCTAGGGTTTCGTTTCTGAATTTCTTTTTCTTTTGGTCCTGTGATCGTGTGAGAGAATGTCTCGGTGTTACCCTTTCCCCCCACCTGGCTTTGTACTAAACAAAACTCGGGATGAGTCTCTGATCAAAAAGGTTTGTTGAGCAAATTTAAAAAAGTCCATGGCTTTGGTTGTTTTCTTCTGAGTTCATGTGATTTTTTGAATGCTCAGCTTCCTGTTTCACGAGCTTGGTTCTTTGTTCCTTTTTACCTGATAATTGAAAACTTGATCGATCGGCTTGAAAGAAAGAGAAAAGTCTATTAATTTGCAACGTAAATGGGAATCAAAACTTTCAAAGCATGAAATTGATTCGGTTCCTTTAAGATGACAATTCAAGTAGATGACTTTGTAATAAATATGGAGGAATTGATGTGGTTGAATATTACCTCATGACATTAGAGTATGTCATTGTTGTTCCCTCCGAATGGTTTGGACACTTACTGTTGTTGTTCCAATGGTTTGAAAATCCAGGGGACAAAGGAGGAAGTTAAGAGAGAAAAGAAAGATAGAAAACATAACAAGAGGAAGGAGAGGGAAACTGAGGCTGACCGAAGTAAAAAGCACCGCCACAAGAGACAGCGCAAAGATGACAATGCCAAAGTTACTAATGATGGTCGCCGATTAATAATAAACAATGAGCTTGAGTGCTTGGATAAGAGCTGCCTTACTGTGGAACTTGAGCAGCAAACGTCGTCTCAGAATTCTTGTGACAGCACTGTTCATAGCAGTGAGAGACCGAATCGTATTCAGAGTCCGCCCCTCGATGGTAGGCATTACGACTCTGGTGAGTTTGTTTGTTTACTTGTTGTTGGGTCTCTTTCCTTCACACCATGATGACACTCTTTCTTCAAATTGTTGCTATGGATTTGAAGAAACCAGCATACAAATCTTGTTACATGGCAAAGACCAGAAACATTCTGAGGCTGAGGTGATGATGACCAACAAGGATCAGAAGCAGTGCATTTCCGGGGAAAGCTTAGAAGCTTCTCAAACTGCTCCTAGCGAGTCCATTGGTCATACTTCTGCAAGAGACCCTTTAAGGGTCTGCCAAGAGAAAAAAAGAGAGAGAATTTCCGGTTCACCGAGAGAAATCACAACAAAACTCAGAAAAGAGAAGAAATCAGTTCCTCCGGAAGATGCTAGATCCCGGGAATCAAACAGTATGCCACTAGGTAAAGAGAAGCCACACTCTAGTCATCAAGAAACTACTGTAACTTCAAAGCTATGCAGCAGATGCCCTCCTTCCACGGCTGTGCGATTCTTGAACCTCATCGAGAACTGGGCACCTGATCGGGTTGAGAGCAAGCTCACCGACTTTGAAGATCAAGAATTGTGGCTGTTCATGAAGGTTGGTGCTAAAAGACATCATCATCAAATTAGCAATCCGACAACTAGCAACGGAGGAAGTAGTTCGATGGTGTGGCCAACTGCTCGATTTCTTCCAGAAGCCCAACTACACGCATTGCCATTCACTGTCCCATTCTGATTTCCTCAAAGCTTTGGTTCCGACCTGACCAACAAATTGTTTTCCTATGTATTTTTAGATAGAATTAAAACTCGGAGACATGTGTGATCCTTTGTAGATGCACAGTTGCATATAGTAGTAAATCTTTTTTTGTTTTTTTGTCACGCCTAGTAGTAAATCAAAATCAATTTACATGAGATATTCGAGTCTCTCTTGCTCATCTTAAAATGCCGACTTCTTGCACTTGAAATGTAAATAAAATAGCTTGATTGGTATATGTAGTCTTTTTAAAACCATTTTTTTTTTCTACAACACCAAACTCTTCCATCTTCTACACATTAAAAAAAAATTATTGATTTTTTTTTTCTTTTTATTTTTTTTGGAGAAACTTTTAACTAAAAATATATACTAACCGATATGGCACATCATCATCTAGCTATTGCAATTCTTTTTTTCATTGCGGGTCGTTTCCCAAAAAATACGTGCAGTGGAAAATCCGGAATTTGAGACTTTCTATAAAAATATATAACGAAATAACAATTACTCACGTATTATATTAAGTTTTGTGTTATTACATTTATTTGATATTTTAATTATTTATTAAAAGTATACTAGTCTGAAATTATGCAACTGCGCAAAATATAATGAAAATTTTCAAAAATAAATATATTTTGGTGCAGATTATAAGTAAAATTTTAAATTTAGATTAACTTTATTTATGTATTTTTCAGTCAATATGGAATTTAACAAAACAATACAGTGGTAATAAAAGAAAACTAAAGCATTGTACCTACGTATCCATTAAACACAACCTAATGCAAATTATTCCAAGACAAAATTTGTTGTGTCAAAGAAACAAAAGATTCAATGTAAGTTAAGACTTAGCTTTAAATCAAAGCACATTAATATGCAGTACACAATGACTAAAATTTTTATATATGAAAAAATCTAAATTCTAACCCCTCATTTATAAATCCAAATACATCATATATACTATACAAAAATAAAATACATGTATGTGGAGGATTCTAAACTCTAACCCCTCTTTTATAAACACAAATATGTTAATATATAAGTACATGATACCTAAAATGCTTTATATATGGAGGAATCTAAACCTTAATCTCCTTTATAAATCCAAGCCACTACTTAATCTTTTCTTTAAAAAGGGTCTTCGTATTAATTTTGTTGGGTTTTCATAAACATACATAGAACTTTTAAACAAAAGCAGGAAATCGAAATAAAGAAAACAAAATAAAAAACAATAGTCTAGACAATTTCAAGCCCAAAAAGATTGGATAGCCCAACCCTAAATTTGAATCTAGTAAAATAGATCCAACCCGACACCGAAAATAAAAAGAGAGATATTTGGCCCTTAGTAAATATTGGTAAAAATAAAGGTAATATTTTTATCCACTCCTTCCTTGTTCATAACCCACAATTTACAGAATAATTATTAACAAATAAAATCGTGAAGTAATATTTGATCTTGATCCTAATAACAAAAATATAGCAAATCTCAAAATAAATAAAATCGTGGAGAGAATTTTACATAAAATTGGGATTGTTAGCCCATTCTAAAAAACGTGAGGGTAAGTTTTTCCACATTGGAACATACAAACATTTTTCCGTTTGATTTTCCTTATCCCAAGAACGTTGTGTGACTTTTTAGTAATGAGCAAATCATATTTCACCCTTGGAAATTTCTGAAGAGATAAAAGAATTCAATACATTATAAGAGATTAGTATAAACCTCACTTTCATCCTTTGATCTCTGTAATCATATTTGTCTCCTTCTTACTAACCATGTTATTCCGACGTTTCAGCCCCGATGTTCTTAGTTTTCGGTGACGATTCTCCTGAAAACTCAAAGAACACTTTAATACGAAAAAATACTCTACAAACAAGTTATCACTCAACCTTTACTTTATTGGAAATCACTTAAACAAAGTACAAAGAGTTTTGTTCAATCAGTTTTACACGACTTCACATCAATGAAACGAGACTGACCGACTTTTAATTTACTCAAGTCTTTACCGTACAACAACAATTGTATACACTCGTTTGTTCACTCACCAAAAACCCTAACTTTTCCAAACTTATGTATCACTTACAATGCTCTTAATCGGCTAACCTAATTTCACGTAAACGCCGCCAATAACCTAATTAAAAAGTATTCATAAATATTTTCATATAAAATTATCAATATAAATTAAGAATAATATAGTAAAAAAATTAATTTCACTAAAGTAAATAAGTAATCAACCATTTTGAGAGTAAATAAAAGATCAAAATCACTTCTCAATAAATATAAAAACTAGTACGATTCGTTCACACATGTGCAAGCATTATAAATTTTATAAAATAAATATCAAATTTATTTAACAACAATAATATTATTATAAAACTCTATATGAGAATATTTTTTTACAATTATATGAGACTATTTATAATTAAACAAACATACAATATTAAATTGTAATTATATATTTTATGTATAAAAATAAATACATAAATATATTATTTAAAATATTTTATCATTTATATATATATATTCAAAATTTATGTAAATATATAAATTTACGATATAAAACCCAAAAACAATATTTATGAACATTTGAAAAATATTCATAAAGTTTTCATATTTATCATATTTTTTTATTTTTTTATTGAATGTTATATATATATATATATAAAATAAAATTAAAAATCTTGATAAATATTTTCATATTTATCATCTCGTCTTATTTTTTTATTTTTATTCAAGATTATTTATATCTCCAAAATAAAATTTTAAAAAATCTTCACAAAATTTCATATTTATCATCTTTTATTATTAAGGGTTATGTATATTTCTGAAATAAAATTAAAAATATAATAAAATTATCAATACAAATTAATGCTAACATAGTAATTAGCCTACATTCATTAATGGCAAATTAGTAATCAGCCATTCCGAGAGTGAATAAAGCTCAAAACACTCTCAAATCTCTATACTATTATTTGGTAAGTGATTTTAAGAGAATAGAGTTCTCTCATTCATTCTCATATTAAAATGTCTTAATTACTCTTAATGAATTTATTAATTAATTTATTATATATATAGATATATACAAATAAGAATATTAAATATATTAAATATATGTATATAAAATATGTTTTAATTATTAAATATATTTATTTTGTCAATAATTTAAAAATTTTAAATTTACTTAAATACATTTTAATTGATAAATATATTTATTTTGTTAATAATTTCAAAAAATTAAATTTACTTAGCTTATAATATATGTTTTAATTAATTTATATATTTAAAGATAAATTGACTATATATGTAGATATATACAAATATTTATGATTTTTTCATTTAAAGAAATATCTATATATTATAAATTTTAAAATATTTTAACAAATATATTATATAGAAACTTTACTTTATCTAATAGTGTAGATTACTATAGAAATATCTTATAATTTTTTTGTTAACCCTATACAACCTACTCATACTTTGTTAACCTCATGCAACCGATTCTCATACAAATATATTATATGCAAATTTTACTTTAACTAATAGTATAGATTCTTATGGAAATATTTATAGAATTTTTTAATCTCATTCTAGATGTCCATCATATCACATTTATAAGTAACTAAAATCGACTCACACAAATATAATAATTTACGTATATATCTACATATATATAAAAATAACCATAACTATTTATAAGCTATTTATTTAATAACTACAAAAAACTTTTCTTTATTTTACGTGGTGACTATTTTTTTTAATCTATGCATGCCAAATCCATCTTAATAAGAATTCTGAATAAAAAAGCGTCCGTGATTTGGGAAACATATGCTTAGCATCCATCTATACTATGTGTTTAGAATTGTTGGGGCAAATATTTTCTTTATACTCAGATTGAACAGATGATATATTTTTATATGTAGATATATACAAACATCCATGAATATTTCAGTTATATATATATATATATAGTTTTTTAATAGGTTATAAATAGCTATGGTTATTTTTTTTTTATATATGTAGATATATACTAATATCTATAAATATTTCAATTTATATATATTTTTCATATAATTACTCATCAATAAATAATAGCCTTGAAAGATATTTAATTTAGTTTTATATTTCAATTATTTTCAACATGACAAGTAACAAGAGTCAGAATAAATTTCTTTAAAAGTTCTTGTATATCATCCATGCCATGATTTACTCATGTGCAGTTTTATGTAACTCTTTCAAGAATTACATCAAAAAGTTAAAAATTCTAATAAATAATAAATTTGGAAAAAATTTGCGAAAAAACAAATGTTGTCTACATTGAAATGTTATCGAAAGTAAAATATGATTACAAATTTTAATTTACTTATTTTGTTGAGATATTATGTGTCTAATATGTTTTCGTTTAATGGTTTATTTTTTCATCTAAAAGTTTTAGCATTTAGTATAAGAATATCTACATACATTTTCATAACAAAAGAACATAACAAAACTCATAAAATAGGTTGTTAATGAAATATATTATATATCTCATTGTTTAGTAAAATAAACAAGTTTTTCATTCTATTATTTTAATGAGTTATTAATTATGAGTTATAAATTTATATTATTTCAAAAAAACATAATTTTATAAAATGAAAAACATACAAGTCAACCTAACACAAAATATAACATATCTAATTTAAATTTAAATAAATTATATTAACTATTAATTTAAAAATATAATTTAAATATTTATTAACATCCACACAAGGTGTGGGGCAATTATCTAGTTAATATAAAGATCAGTGGTACTGGGATATTATTATGGAATTTGAATTATTAAAAAAAATTATCATAAAATTACTTTAAAAAAATAAAAATTTAGTCGGGGGTATATGACCACTCAGTTGTAAACTACAACCACCCCTGCATATAATCATCAACATGGGCGGAGGTAAGAAGGGGGAAGGGGGGTCAGCTGACCCCATCTTATTTTAAATAATATATGTTTTTCTTTAGAAAAAAATATTATGACCCCTTTCAATTTTATTTCTTGACCCCGTAAAATTAAAATCAAACCTATCTAAACAAACAAAAATTTACAATTTAGTTAACTAACTCATTAAATGGGTTCACATATTGTTTCAATTAAATTTGAGCTTATATTTTGTTTAAGTACAATTTAAACTCAGTAATTAGAAAACATAAAACAGAAATAAAAACAAGCTGAAAGTTTTATAATAAAAAAAAATTTATGTCTTCGTCTCTTAAAATTTGGGTTGATTTTCAAGTTAGATTCTTACAAGTCTTTATATTATATACTTTAATTTGATTAATTGTATTTAATGTTTTTATTAAATTAAAAACGATTTTGATAAATTATAGAAAATTAAGATTTATATGTATAGTCTGAAATCTGAATATATTTATTCTCCAACTCTTAATTTTATAACTAAAATCAACTAATTTATTTTCATTTATCAAACAACTTGTGGAATTATTTATTTAAAAAACTATACATACTAGTTATATTGATTTAGATAACTTGTGGTATGATCCCGGTGAAAGAGAAAAAATTTATATATAATCTTAATCAAAAAGATCGGGACAAAATGTAAGTTTATGAATAAAAATTTCTCAACATAATGATCATAGTTTTGAACATATATTGTTTTATAGAAAATATATTATAATAGTTTAATTTTATTATATCAAGTGTATTTGTAATTTTTTTGGTAATTTACAAACTATGTTTTAAGTTTATTTTTCTGCCCCCGGTAAGAAAACTTTCTGGCTCCGCCACTAATCATCAATATATAATACACAGTCCACAATGTATTACTTTGTGTCTAATTAGAAGCGAATAAATGTATAAATGTATACCAAGTTATTCATAAAAGAATAAACAATGGAAAGAGTGCTCTTAAATTCCAAAGTGTCTTTTCATGTTACAAAACACAGAGGACATTTTGATGTAATCCTCTAAAATTTTATAGCAAAAACATACATGTGTAACTTTAACCAATCACACTATTGTTCAAAAAAGGAAATCAAAGACGTAAAACACAATCCTTGGTTTTGGTTTTCTTCTATAATTTTTTGGTTTTTCTTAAACCAAATATTACTACTTGCAATTTGATTTAGTTTACTTTGGTTTACAAATATTTTTCATTTGGATTTGCTTTGATTTAAACAAAAAATATCATAAAGTAAAATAAATAATATTTTATTCATAATGTCATATTTATCTCACAACTTAAATTTAGTATTGGATTATTCTAAAATGTTGACAAAAAAAAATTCTAAAATAGTGTTGGTGCTGGCTTCCGGTTTTCAAGTTATGAAGCCAATGGATTTATAACACAAATTTCGATTTAGGTTGGTTTTGTGTTTTTCTCCGAACCTGACCACACTATTGTAGATTCGGAAAGCTACTATTAACCGTTAGATCTAATGTAATTAGAACATCGAACGGTATACAGTGAGGAAAGAGTACACGTGTGAAGCATGACATAATTTCCCATCCAAAAGACTTGACAAGGTCGTTTATTTTGACAAATTGAAAGAAATCTGAAACCCAGAGAGATCGAGATTTAGAGAGAGCAAAAGAAAAGATGATCGCAGACGGGGCAGAAGATGAAGAGAAATGGCTCGCCGCCGGTGCTGCGGCTTTTAAGCAGAACGCATTCTACATGCAACGCGCTATTGTAATTCTGCTCCCTCTACTTTCTTCCCGTTAAGATTTCTCGGTGACTATTCATTTGTGGGAAATTGAGAAATTTCTAAATTCGTTTGGGACTGTTCTTATCATGAAATAGATATGTGGAATTAGAGAGAATCCCTAATTTTGATTTTGAGAACTTTTTTTTGGTGCTGTTTTCGTTAATTAGGACTCGAATAATCTGAAAGATGCTCTCAAGTATTCGGCTCAGATGCTTAGCGAGTTGCGGACTTCGAAGCTTTCACCACACAAGTACTATGACCTCTGTGAGTTGTTTGCGTGTTATGATCTGCAACGATCTCCGTCTCTTTTTTATTTTATCTTTTAAAGATGATCATATGTTTCGCTTAGGGGTTTTGTGATTTGATTAAATGGTTTTAGACATGCGAGCTTTTGATGAGTTGAGGAAACTTGAGATCTTCTTCATGGAAGAAACTCGGCGAGGCTGTTCAGTCATTGAACTCTATGAGCTTGTACAGCATGCCGGTAACATATTACCACGTCTGTAAGTGACGGATACAATCCCTTTATTTTCTTTTCCTATATTTTGGCAAGCGTTTGTATTGTTCGTGCCTTTGGAAAATGGCTAGTTGATCTTTTGAAGATCGTATTAGTCCTTAGCTCAAATTTGATCACTACTTAATGGTGCTTTTGGATATTAGTTTGTTCCCTTTTCTAGCTGAAGTACTATCTGTTCATTTTCTTTTTCCCTTCTGTAGATATCTCCTATGTACAGCAGGATCCGTTTATATTAAAACCAAAGAAGCTCCTGCTAAGGAAATTCTTAAAGATCTTGTTGAGATGTGCCGTGGGATTCAGCATCCTCTACGTGGTCTTTTCTTGAGAAGTTACCTTGCGCAAATTAGTCGAGATAAATTACCTGACATTGGTTCTGAGTATGAAGGGTAAGCTCTTAGACACCGTTGTTTAGTTTGTATCTTCCCTAGCAGCTGGGGCTCGCAGGGGGGCCTTCTTGTACTTGTTTTATCTTATTAGATGAAGATCCCTAGTTTCTTTTGACGTAATTTAGGATGTTGTGCTGTCGGCTGGGTTAACTAGCCGATATTATTAGTATCATGAACCATATCTATTCCGGTCAAGAAACGTTTGTTACTGACAACATACTGAAATCTAGATTCATCTAGTTGGTAATTCGTTTGCTACTCTCTGCAGAGATGCCGATACAGTCACAGATGCTGTGGAGTTTGTACTACTGAACTTCACTGAGATGAATAAACTCTGGGTCAGAATGCAACACCAGGTGAGTCATGATTTTTGTACACCCTTCTACTCGTTTTGGAAACGAGCTTGCCAGAATGATTGCGCATCATGGAATTGTAATTGTACTATGAGGGCATCATTCTGATCACGCAGGTGTTGTATTGCTTGTGAATCATTACCCTTTGATGATCCTGAGTTGAGACTTGCTGTCGGGCTTTCTGGTCTGCAGGGACCTGCTCGGGAAAAGGAGAGACGGGAGAAAGAGAGGAGCGAGCTTCGTGACCTTGTAATATGAATTTCTTACAGCTGGTAACAATGTACTGGAAGTGCCTACCATTCGTTTTGTACTGATGGAAGTGTGCGTTCCTCACGTATCAGGTGGGAAAGAACCTTCATGTACTGAGCCAGTTAGAAGGTGTGGACCTTGATATGTACAGAGATACAGTGCTTCCTAGAGTCTTAGAGCAGGTAAAATACTATATCCTATACACACACATACATTTGAAAACTTAACTTATTCCCTAACCAAAAGCTGATTTTTGTCTGATGATTTCTCAGATAGTGAACTGCAGAGATGAGATTGCCCAATGTTACCTAATGGACTGTATCATTCAAGTTTTTCCTGACGAGTATCACTTGCAGACTCTTGATGTACTTCTTGGGGCTTGTCCACAACTTCAGGTAGTCTGAGCCGCCCCTTCATAGTTGCCATTATGCTATGTTCCCATTTATCTAAGTTGGCTGTATTAGACAAGAAATTGTGCATGGTCCTTCAATATGGATTTGTATCAACTGCAGTTTCAGATATTTTCGTGTCAGTAGTTTTCACTAATCTTGTATTTCTCACTTTCTCTCTGTTTTCTTCGCAGCCATCGGTGGACATTATGACAGTGCTTTCACGTTTAATGCAGAGGCTGTCAAGTTATGCTGCCTCAAATGCTGAACTATTACCTTATTTCCTGCAAGTGGAAGCTTTCTCAAAGTTGAATAATGCTATTGGAAAGGTATCCTTTCTGTTTAGGCCGTGATCAACTTGCTGGGTATGTGCAGCTGCAGTTTGGTTTCTGTAAAAGAGGAGGAAAGTAATGCTGGCTTAGAAATCCTGTTGACCTGACTTGTTAGCATCACGAAAGACGTGCAGAAGGCGCTGAGTAATTTGTTGCTTGACATTTCTTTCTTAAGTAAAACCCTTCACGTGACGATTCGCCAGTGTTCTTTACGTGTTGGATGTATTTGCTGCAAAAGATGACCCTTTCTGCATATTTGTTCCACTTTTCTTATGTCTTTCCTTTGACGGAAAACATTTCTTAGAGGAAATACTATGATGTTGCAGGTGATAGAAGCACATGAAGATATGCCAATTCTGAGTGCAGTAACCCTATATTCTTCGCTTCTCAAGTTTACTCTCCATGTTCACCCTGATCGGCTTGATTATGCGGACCAAGTGTTGGTCAGTTTTCTTTTCTCTTCTTAAGCCAAATTTAGATACTTCTTATCCATTGACCAAAAAAGGATACTTCTTATCTTTTCAGTGGTGGTTAATGGCTCTCTGGATTTCATTATTTAGATAAAATTGTCTTTCTATTCACATTGCCAATATATTGGCAATTTCGTGATAGCTGTGTCAGAAATTATTACTATATAGCAGTTTATATACAAGTTACTTTTTCAGAAAATTTCATACTATTTATCAAACGTTTACTAGAATAACGTAAATTGGATGAAAGAGTTGGAATATGATGTTCTCCACTTTCTCTCCATAGGGATCATGTATTAAGCAACTGTCCGGAAAAGGAAAGATTGATGACACCCGCGCAACAAAGGAGCTTGTCACCCTTTTAAGTGCTCCCCTAGAGAAGTATAACGATGTTGTCACCGCCCTTAAACTAACAAACTATCCCCTTGTAATGGAGTACCTTGATAACGAGACAAAGAGAGTAATGGCTACTGTTATAATTCGAAGCATTATGAAAAACAAGACTCTTATTGCTACAGCGGAGAAGGTAAGGGAGTACCTTGCCTTTTTGGTTGAACCATTTGTATGGTAAATTGATTTCTTTGTCTTTTTTACCTTTGGTAGGTTGAAGCATTGCTTGAACTGATCAAGGGACTTATCAACGACCTGGATGAGCCGCAAGGTCTTGAGGTTGTTATAAGCATTTATGATACTTTCCATCTTGTGCTTCGAGACCTATTCTCTCAGTTATTTGTGAATAAAAAAAGAAGATTCAGAACCCCAAAAGACAGTTGAATTTGACTTATATACATATCTTTCTACGCTTTTAGGTTGATGAAGATGACTTTGAGGAGGAGCAAAATTCTGTTGCGCGTCTCATTCACATGTTATATAGTGATGACCCGGAAGAGATGTTTAAGGTGCATGAAGCTCTTGCACATTCAGATTCACTGTGTGTCATCTCTTTATGTTAACATTAGGCTTTCTAGTTATTTGCTTGCATTTAGAATTTTTATGTTTTAGGGCATCAATTCTATTGCATTCATTCCCAGTTGCCTCTGTTCTTTGTCTGTAATTATCCTAGCCAGTCATATACTGTACTTCCACATTCTTTTACAGTTTTAGCTTTCATTGATCGAAGCTGTTCATTGAATTTCAGATTATTAGTATCCTGAAGAAGCATTTTCTGACAGGAGGGCCAAAGCGCTTAAAGTTTACCATTCCTCCCCTTGCTGTTTCTGCTCTGAAGGTTTGATTTCTTAAATGAAGTAATTCAAAATGCGTAGGGTTAAGTGTTGTGATGCCAATCTTTAAAGCCCTCAAAGTTTTATGTTGAGTTTGACTTGCGATGACATGGTTTGTTGTTTCTTTTTATCTGTTATACCACATAGAAGTGTATCTGATGTATTTTTTTGGTCATCTAGTGTATCTGATGTAATTTGTGGATTTTTCTTCTATTTTGTTTTGCATTGTAGCTAATCAGGCGGTTGCCAGTGGAAGGAGACAATCCTTTCGGAAAAGAGGCTTCGGTGTCTGCTACTAAAATCTTCCAATTTCTAAATCAGGTAAGTTTCATATTTTCACGTAGATAGGGTGTTCATTTCTGTTTTTCAATGTAGAACATAGTTTTAGAGCTACCTTTCCTTAATAAAACTTGGCCCAATCTAGTTCATATGAGCTGATTGACGACATTGGAAATTCTCAGTCGACAGTTTTTGTAGATTACCAATGGTATTGCTCCGACTCTGTTTCATTCTTTTTCAGTTGTTGTCTTGATCTGCTGGAGTTTTTTTTTTTTTTTTTTTTTGCAGATTATCGAAGCGCTACCTAATGCTCCATCGCCCGACTTGGCATTCAGATTGTACTTGCAATGTGCTGAGGTAAATAAATTTCCCGTTGTTCACTTTAGTATGCAATTGACATCAGTTAAATGCTCACATATTTTTCCTTTTTCATCAGGCTGCGAATAAGTGCGATGAAGAGCCAATTGCATACGAATTTTTCACCCAAGCATACATCTTATACGAAGAAGATATTTCGGTTAGTTATATTTCCTTGGAAGAAAATGTGCTATCACTGTTTTCTTGCCTGGTGTCTAAACCAAAGTAAGCGGGTGAGTTTAGTCTTTCTCATACTTCAAAAACTTGTCTTTTTAACAGGATTCAAAGGCCCAGGTGACCGCATTACAACTTATAATTGGAACGCTGCAAAGGATGCACGTATTTGGTGTTGAGAATAGAGATACTTTAGCACATAAGGCCACGGGGGTATTTCCTCATGATTTTGTTAATTCGTCTTTGCTAGATTCAGTTCTCTGCTAAAATAGCTGATAAGGGCAAACTTCTCTCGCAGTATTCAGCGAAACTTCTAAAGAAACCGGACCAATGTCGAGCTGTTTATGCCTGTTCTCATCTGTTCTGGCTCGAAGATCATGAGACCATACAAGATGGAGAAAGGTATAGTTTCATGTGAGCAATAGAACACTTATGTGTGTTTTAATTCACCATCTTATTATTATTTTCTTTGTACATGTGAAATCAGAGTTCTGCTTTGTCTCAAACGAGCGCTTAAAATTGCAAATTCGGCTCAACAAATGACAAGCGCAGCTCGGGGTAGTACAGGATTTGTTACCCTCTTCATCGAGATGTTAAACAAGTATAAACCTTTATTTTTACATTTCATTTTCTCATCCTTAGTGAGCTGCATCATTTGTGTGTAAGCTAATGTGATGTAAATGTGTAGGTACCTCTATTTCTTTGAGAAAGGGATTCCACAGATCACAGTTGAATCAGTGGAGAGCATGATCCAATTGGTCAAGAACGATGAATCCATGCCGTCTGACCCATCTGCCGAATCGTTCTTTGCAAGTACGCTTCGGTTCATGGAGTTCCAAAAGCAGAAAGGCGGTGTCATTGGTGACAGATACGAAGAGATCAAAGTATAGAATATCATACATTGGTAACAACAGTTTGTTTAAAACCCCTTTGGTTGGATCGTTTGAGAATCAGGAGGGACTCTTGGTGTGTGTTGATTGCTGCTCGAAATGTATACGCTGGTTTAGATCTGGTTCATGGTTTGTAACTTTTGGAGTTATGATAAAAAAAAAAAAAAACTTTTGGAGTCTGCTGTGTTTATTTATACGAATCTTACTTGATCACTGGTGAGTAATCTGAGTTCAACATTGGGATAATAGAAATGAGGTTTCTCATTAAATACATAATTGTTTCTGTTGAAAGAGTTCTTTTTTTTACCATTATAAGTTATATAACTGTTATCAACACGACAAATATCGAATTTATATTATTAATTGATCATATCATTGTTTCATTACGTTCATAATGATCTTTACCAATGATGCATAATTAAGAGCCCTCACGAGTCTCTCACCCTTGTGAGGCTTCAGTTTCTGAGGGAAATACTCATACGACACGGTAAAATGTGTGTACAACCATGAAAATATGAGAATATGTGACATTAGTCACCTTATCGTGAGGGACTTTCGGTTATAGACTTGTGGTCGAGTTTTATGCAAAATCCTCTTTACACATGATACTGGTAACTTTTGCTGGAAAACATTAAGAAACCAAATTAAATTGATTAAGAGGAAAATTTTTATTGATAGTTTGATACTGGTAACTTTTGCTTAAGACTGGGACTAATTAATAGAGGAAAGTGAATAATAAAATTATTTAGCAGAAAAAACTAATCGTAGGTTTTTAAACAAATAATAAAAACAATTTTCTCTCTCTTCTCTCTCCATCTTCTCTTTAGCACCTCGACAATCAATTTCGGATATGACTTTTCGGCCCACCGATTTGGCTGAAGCCTCTCTCCATCTTCTCTTTAGCACCTCGACAATCAATTTCCGATCTGACTTTTCGGCCCACCGATTTGAGCTTCTTCAGCCAAATCGGTGGTCCAGTTGTAATATATATTTTGTTTATGTTCGTTTTGGCTGCGGTTTTGTCCGCCAATAAGCTTCCGGCGAGGTGATGGACTCGGATTTCCGACTCGTTGTCGAATATTGTTACCGACTTGATGTCGGATTTTGCCGACTAACAAATCGATTTGTTTCAAAACCCTTTTAATCGGTTTCTTTACTCGGCTTTCTGATTCCCTTAGGAATCGCTCGATCTAACTTTACGGCGTAACTCTCTGTCAAGGCACCGACGACTTTTTCCTCTCTTCACTTCACTCTACCGTGCGCTTTTGGCCGATTGGTTATATGCCTGATCGAGTGAACAGGTCCGGCGGTTCTTACTTGTAACTGCGATAGATTCTATCATCGGAATATGCATATACGAAGCACGAGATATCGGTGTTTGGATATGTTGACGGAAGTGTTTTCTTTTTTTTATGCGGTCTGCCTTGCTCTTTTCGGTGGATGGATGATCAACAAGAAGACGAAGAAGAAGCAGAAAATGAAAGCGGCAGCGATCGGAATCTTGTGAGTGGTCTGTATGTCGGTTTAATTGTCGTGATGACACATGTGAGTTTGTGCTCTTCGAAGAGCCATTCATCCCTATCCGAAGTTTAGTCGGATTCCGCCCATTTCCGATTGTTTTGAGATTTTCATTCTTCTTCTCTCTAAGGGCATCTCCAACCCACCTCTATATTTGCCTCTAAACTCTATTTTAGAGGCAAATCTACTCCAACCCACCTCTATTTTAACTTCTAAAATAGAGATCTTTATTTTTTCCTCTATATATAGAGGAACTCTATTTTTTCCTCTATAATAGAGGTAAACTTTTTAATTTACAAATCAGTCCATTAACTTTCAAATATTTTTATTTATGACCAAAATAATTAAATATTAATATTTTAATAACTAACAATATAAAATTAATCAATTATAAATTATAATATTTTAATAACTAATATATAATTTAAATAATATTATAATTTTATAATTGTAAAAATAAAATAAATGGACTAAATTGCAACTTTTATAAATAAAAAGTATTAGTAGTAAAATAAAAAAGAATATTAGAGAGAATATTCTTTTTTAGAAGAAAATATAGAGGAATACATTGGAGCAAAACCCACCTCTATTATAGAGTTCCTCTATTTTAGAGGTAAAAATAGAGAAATACATTGGAGATGGTCTAATTCTATACTGCTGGTCCAATGGACCCTTTAAAATAAATATTACTGTTGCGGACCAAAAAACAAATTGTAGGTTAAAGAAAAATTTAAAACAAAAACAAAAAAAACAAACAAATTAACAGAAAGGTAAAACAAGAAAAATAAATAAAAAGCAAAACAATCGGGAAGTTTATGGAGGAAGGAGATTGTGAACGCTTCAATGGCATAAATTTCCGGCCATTATTTTCCTACTTCCCCTAGTTCTCTCGATACGATTCATCATCTTTCACGTTCATTCTTCCTCTTCCTCTTTGATTACTTCTTCTCATTCTCTCACATTTCCGATCTCGTTTAGGGTTTCCTATTTTAAACATTTCTGCGGTTTTTCTTGTTTGTTGTGCACCGGAGATGGCAGATTGAAAGGGGAAATTTTGTTTCTATTGAGGGGGGATTTGTTGTTGTTTCCTCAGGTGTAGATCTGAGGTTTGATATTTCTCGAATTCTTTCGAGGGGAGCTTGGTTTGATCAAGTATTCACGTAGCTCCCAATTTTGGTGAAGAATCACGGAGGAAATGAGCGCTTCAAGGTTCATCAAGTGCGTGACCGTTGGTGACGGAGCTGTCGGTAAAACCTGTTTGCTGATTTCTTACACCAGCAACACTTTTCCTACGGTATATAAATCATTATCTCCTTTGAATTATTTGCTGGGTAATGTTAATGACAAAGCTCTTCTCTATCTGAATATGATTCATATATGCATTTTGATTTGCCTTTTGTTTTAATATCCGTCTCTGTTTGATTAATGAGCCCAAAAGCAAGAAACATTCTCACTTGTGCCCATATATGAATGGATCTACATGTATGTTTTTGGACTTGTTATGAAGATTTGTTAAGCTTGTATCTTTACTCAATCTTGTGGAACAGGATTATGTTCCGACTGTTTTTGACAACTTTAGCGCTAATGTGGTTGTTAACGGGAGCACTGTGAACCTAGGATTGTGGGATACTGCAGGTACTCGGGGATTTTTACTTAGTTATGGCTTTTTTCTTCAAGGGTATGAACTTGGTTTTGTTTGTAAACAGGACAGGAGGATTATAACAGATTAAGACCGTTGAGCTACCGTGGTGCTGACGTTTTCATCTTAGCCTTCTCTCTCATCAGTAAAGCTAGTTATGAGAATGTCTCCAAGAAGGTGCGTTCCTATTTTGCTACAAGTTTTTCAAATGATTTTTTTTTTAAAAAAAATCTTGTTGGTTGTGTGATTTCGCTGCTTTATCTTCTTATGTTTGCAGTGGATCCCAGAGCTGAAGCACTATGCCCCTGGTGTCCCAATAGTTCTTGTTGGAACCAAACTAGGTTAGTTACTTTATTTGCATTTGTTTTGGTGCATATATCTCGACTTAACCTTTGTGACAATAAGTTCTCCAGCTTTTTTGTTTTTCCTCATTGTGTAAGCTTCTCTGGATATTTGTGACAATAGTGGACATTGCCTTGCATTCATTGGGTCCAATATATATTCGTTTGGTAGCTATTAGATCGTTTGATCTAATGGAAATTAGGGATGGTTTTAGGAATCATACAAATGCTGCGTGACTGTAGGTTTAGAAGCTCGTCTCTGAATCTTCGTTTGGTTTTAATGAATTTCGGGCTATGTTATGCATCAAATGGATTCTCGTGTCTCACACTTTCTCGTGATAGTTAACCTTCAACCTCCATTGTAAGAGACAACCATATGCATGTTAGCAGCCATTCATTGTGTAAATATAGCAATCTTTAGAAAAGGCATATACAAGATCAGCTCAATCCGTATAACAGATTATACTTTTGATTACTTGAGTTTCATCTTATGCTTGTGGTTTGTGGCAGATCTTCGGGATGACAAACAGTTCTTCATTGACCACCCTGGTGCTGTACCTATTACCACTGTTCAGGTAAACATAATTTTCAAATGGATTTAATTTACTCCGATTGGTACTTAAACGAAACCAATCATTGGGCATCAAAGGGAGAGGAACTAAAGAAGCTAATTGGAGCTCCTGCGTACATTGAGTGCAGTTCAAAATCACAGGAGGCAAGAACGAAAAACTTCCCTTTAGATGAATACTACATTGCTTTTTTTTTTTTAATCTTCATTAGCTTTATTAAGGTTGAGACTGTTTGTTTTTTTGCTTACCAATAAAATGCAGAACGTGAAGGGGGTGTTTGATGCAGCGATCAGAGTGGTACTTCAACCTCCAAAGCAGAAGAAAAAGAAGAGCAAAGCACAGAAGGCCTGCTCTATATTGTAATCTCTCTCTGTCTCTGCCACTCTCTAGTGAAACACACTGGTCCTCCTGTTTTACTGATAAATAGTTTCCAGCTTTAGCTGAGAGCTAAATATTGCACTACTACTACTTTCTTTTTCTCTCTCTATTCGTCCTTCCATATCGTTTAGGGACAAAAGTTGACAGCTAAACAAGAACTTGTCATCATCATATGCTGTCGAAAACAAGATCCTAAATCCGTCTTCATCCAGATGGTTGGTTGGAGAGTAGCCGATTTCCAACTGTTTTGGCACTTGAATTAGGCACAAGTGTTTCAATCTGATTATAAGAGCAAAAGCAATGGAATTTTATGAATCATAAAAACAAGTATAAGTATGTGTTATTTATTTAAGTACAACCAGCATTCTTGGTATCATAGTATACAAAAGCTTTGATTCTTTCCCCTCAAAAACTGAACAATACAAATTCACACATATATACAAAAGCAAAGAAAGTCTCTTTTGTTAGATATCATCCAATAACTTCAGTCGGAAAATGAAGTTAGGATCGTTGATGGTTTAGTGAGTGACAAAATGGTAGAGACCATAAGCTTTCGGTCAATAGGCTTAGTGAGATAAGCATCCATTCCTACTTCCAAGCACTTGGCTTCATCAGACGACATTGCGTGAGCTGTCAATGCCACGATTGGAACGTGGAGCTTTGTCCCAATCTCTGCTCTTCTTATCGCCTTTGTTGCCTCATATCCATCCATTTTTGGCATCTGCCATGAGAAATATGTTTAATCAAATGTGATGTCTTTGCATGTGTTGAGAGTATGACTGAAATCAAAAAGTGAAGTTATTGTACCTGGCAGTCCATGAGGATCAAGTCATAAGGTGAGGAATTTTGTAAATCACTCTGCGGATTTGTAATGTTGTTGTTAGTAGTTTCTTCTTCCGACAAGTTGTGTTCTTGTGCATTGATAGACCTGTAGTTGAGGGCATCAACTGCTTGTTGTCCATCCCAAACTGCAGTTACAGTTGCTCCCATTTTCTCTAGCATTATGGTGGCTACTCTTTGAAGAACCGGTGTATCTTCCGCTAGCAAGATCCTTATACCTTCCAGAGATTTTTGATTCTTTCCATCCAAAGCAACTCCTGAATACAGCCGGTTACTTCCATCTTTCCAATCTTCTTCTTCTTCCTGTTTTTTCTGAGTCATACTTGCAGATGTTGACTCATCGTTGCTTTTAGTGATGTCAAGAAGGTAGTTTTTAAGCACTGGAGAGGGCAATGCTGTTGGTTTCACAGACGTCTCAGAAGAATCATCCGAACTGCAGGTGTCGAACTGTGTTGGATCGATTTCTAAGCAGTCGTGGGATTCATCACTACTGTTTCTTACCGCATTACAAAAGCCTCTCTTCCGATACTTTATCACAGCCTCAAGAATCTGGATCATTTTGGCCTTGTACAAGGGTTTGTTAACCATCATCACATGCCCTTTTCGTCTGAGCTCTGTTTTGACTGCATTGGAGGTGTCATGCTTCAGCAGCCAAGCGAACTTTGCTTTGCTCGAGAATCTGTCGAGATAGTTAAGCTGTTCCTTCCATATATCTGTAGTGAGATCAAGAACTCCGATATCCACCACTATGACAAACACAGGGTTCTTGATTTCTTGTATATTTGAAAGCTCTGCTCTCAGTGATTCAGCAATGTTGTGCTGTGAATCAAAGCTGTTTTCACGGCTTCCTGTCTCGAAGAGGTCTCTAATGATTTGTGTCAGCTCGTTCCAGTCCGATGCTTCAACCGTCGCTATGCCGTGTTTGCGCAACCACTTTGATTGGATCGATCTTGCTGTACTTCCAGACATTGAAAGCAAAACCTGTTCCATTCAAAACCAATAACACATGTTCACAAACAAAGAAGCTTTAATCCATCATCCATACGTCATAATTCAAGGCTTTACGTACCACAAGACCGTACTTGGAGAAATCTGGCTGGCAGATTTGATCTGCGTTGTCAGGAATACTCAGAATCAAGTACAGTCTCATTATAGTCCCTAGGCCATTCTTCTGTACTACTTTGATATCTCCACCCATCTTGTTTACCTGTAAATTTACAAAGAAGGTTTCAGATGATTTGCTTGACTCCTCAAACTCTTAAGTTCCAGACTTGACTAACCAAGTTTCGCACGATACACAGTCCAAGTCCAGTTCCTCCGTGCCTGTACAAGACCAGTGAGGTTTAAGATTCAAGTAACAACATAGTCTTTCTTATACATTTATTGTTTACACTATCGTGATCACTTACGTCCGAGTGGTAGAAGGATCAGCTTGCTCAAAGCTCTCGAACACAGAGTCCCATTTGCTTGGATCTATTCCTGCAGACAAGATTTATTTATACATCAAAATGATTTTCAGAAACTGGGAGATCGCAAATAAAGTGACTATAGTTAAGGAACTCAAGTGTCATACCACATCCAGTGTCATCAACCTCAAACCAAAGAACCATTTTGTTCTCGTTCTTACAAGACTTCTGCAAATGATTTCTGTGATGCACCAGCTTTGTTTTCATTGGAGCCCATGGTTTCTTTCTATCAACAGTTAAGCTCATCTCATCATGTATAGAAGTCACACTCTCGCACCATCCACGAAGAATAATGTGGCCCGCTGCAAAGTAACCATCATTTTAAGATTAGCAATGCATCTTTGTCATATAAAAAGAAAAAATAGAAGATAGAGATGATAAAAAAAACTTGCTTGTTGTAAACTTTATAGAATTGCTTATAAGATTTGCAAAGATCTGAACAAGTCTTGCCGAATCCCCTCGGACTAATGTTGGCATGTCATCTGCGGAAAGAGAAATCATATCACGGGTTTCATTTTGATGAGGATTCAATCATTAGCTGTAAACCGAGCTGTACCAGAGAGGTCTAGAACAGTCTCTACATTGTGGTTAATACACTGCACTGAGAACATGTCAACAAGTCCTTCAAGTTCTCGTCCCAAATCGAACTCAGCTTCTTCCAGAACAAGTTTTCCTGACTCAACCTATGGCGGAAAAGGAAGAAATCAGAGGACAATTTATAGGTGCTAGTGACATGATCGTTTCAGGAAAAAACACATCTGAAACAGATAAATGTTTACTCACAGTCTAACTTAACCATCCGCAGACGTAATACTAAAAGCTTGAAGATTCTTCATATATCAAAACTAATATCTGACCTTGCTCAAGTCCAGTATGTTGTTGAGAAGCCGGAGGAGTGCTGTAGAGCACTTCCTGATCTGAGTGACTGTTGCATATTGCTCATTTGAAAGACAATCATCTGATATCAGAATATCTAGCAATCCAATCACAGCAGCCATAGGCGTCCTCAACTCATGGCTAGTATGCAAAAAATCTCATCTCAGTATTTAGCATTAAGAATGTTAAACAAACGAAAGAAATCTTCTTTTTTAGGAAAGATAACAGATGCAGTGATGGACAAACCTCATATTTGCCAAAAACTGGCTTTTGTAGTTGCTTGAAGCTTCAGCTCTTCTTCTTGCATCCAGTTGCCTTATAAGTTCTGCTCTTAGTTTCATCTCCTTTGAAACTCCATTTGTGAGGATTAAAATGCAGACACATCCAATAAAGAAGATGCAGACAGAAGCAGAAATCAGTATAACCAAAGTCTTGAAGGCTCTTTCATCCACTTTTCCCATTATGAACTTCCTTGGAATAATGACAACACCAATCTGCAAAACTCGTAAAACCAAAAACTTGAACAATTCGACTTCAGGGAGATGTAAATCTATACTTAAGACTCTTGATAAAGAAAACTTACAATTGGAAGTCTCTTGAGATTAAGATAAAACGAATCAAGGTAATATTGTTGGTCACCAAGCCTAGCATTCTCGGCATGAACAACGTTAGGGAGGTTACTACCATAAGTTTTCTTCAACCACTGAGCTCCTGTTTTTATAGCCCATTCCTCTGAATCAATAGCTTTCATTAGCTTAGGCCCTTTTGATGTATTCGTTAGAAGAGGACCATTTGTGGAAGTAGCAAGCAAGTATCCTTCTTGAGATGTCAGATATATATGCCCACCATGAACTTCTACAAGATCTCTCATCAACTGCCCGACGCTGTAAAGTGCAGTTGTCACCCCAACAACAGCCACAATACTCTTGTTTGAAGCATCAAAGACAGGCAAAGCCGCTGAAAGAAGCGGAGAGTCCATGTATTTGCTTACTGTCACATGCCAAGAAGCTTCACCATCAGTCACTTGTGAGATACCTGCAATGTTGATGAGATCATCCGGTGGAATTTGAAGAGGCTTCCCTAGTTTAGCACCTGTTATTGGATCAAGCTGTTGCTGGTACCAAATGGCAGACATGTTTCCATGTATTGTTTGGTTGTTCCACCCGTGACCCATTGACATTTTTACATCTTCAAGGCCTGTTCCACTGATCGAATAGTTCTTTAGATCAGAGTAGATGTAGAACGTGCTGCTAGTTGCTGGATCTCTGTGAAAAGCTTGGACAAACCCATTTCTGTAGTTTATGGTTATGGCATTTAGAGCTTTAGCACTAGCAAACAGAGCCCACGTCACATCTTTCATTGCTTGATACATCTGGTTGAAGTTAACAAAATAATTAAATAAAGAATCTCACATGAAAACATAGGACCACAAAGGATAGAAGTGGAAACCTCAACAAGTTCTTCTTGAGTTGTTGGCTTGTCGTATTTTCTTATGACATATTCAGAGAGCTTGACCTGAGCTGTTGTTAGCTCGGATGTGGTGTTTAAAACGCTCCACATCCGTAAGATTGGACGCTGAAGAAGCTCGTATCGAAGACCATATGCTAAATTTTGAAGCGATTGCTTTGTATAAATCCTTGTGAAATGCCATGTTAGTATGGTTAAGAGGCCAATTAGAATTGCTAGCATCACCTGCACATACACCTCAACAACTTATAAAGCTTCCAACTTTCTCATCAAAAAGTTGATCATAAACTAAACATGCCAAGTCAGAGAATCTTGAGAAGAAAACAAACCATTATAGCGAGGCGAGCAACAAAGACACTGTAGTAAGATGACAAACAGTGACTGCTTGCGTACTGAAACTGTTCTTGCTCGACATCTCCACGTATAATCCTTCTCTCTCTTGGCAACTCTGACTTATTTCTCCACGGGGAAACCCATTCAGTCATTTTATCGAACAGTTTACTGATCTTCTTCCTCGAACCCATTGGACTCTCAATACTCACTGAGAAGCTATCTCCTCGCATCTTGATCAGAAACGAAGACACATGTTGTTGTTGGTGGTGACTTTCGGTGCTTTTTTATTAAGTGAAAGCTAATGACTATACTGCTTCTTGTGTCACTCCCCACTTTTTGATCAATACTAATAGTTTAGTAAAGCTTGAACTTTTGTAGAAAAGACTGGCCAAATCAAGAGAGACTGGAGAATAGAGAAGCAAAACAATGGTCTAATTTATACAGAGAATAAACAGAAAGTTGAAATCTTTTTTCTTTTCAAGGAAATCAAATAAACGAAAAAGCATGATTTTGGAGAAAGTGGTCGCGATGGATCTTCGAATTTGGCCAGTGGGAATGTTTAGAAGGTAAAATAACCAATATGGATTATATTTGGCTTCAGGGCCACAGGATGTACGGAGTGAGGAGTTTCCAAGTTTTATACTTTTTTTTTTATAATTTAAAGAAGAATCAAATAAAATTTTAGGGGACCTAACTTTGAGTATATTTTTTATTCAGAAAAAATAATTTCTACCTTTGAGATGTCTCTCTATGAGAAGGTTTCAAAAGGGCTATAGGTTATAAATATATATATATATATATATTGCAAAGTTTGTTTTGAGAAACCCAAACAAAAGTTTCAAATGTTGACAAAAAAAAAAAAAAACAAAAGTTTCAAATTGCATTGCGATGACACGTTCTTACGAGATATTTTTCTGTTTGTTCATGTTTTCTAAAAGTTTATGTTTCAAGTTTAAATAATGTAGTAAAAATATAGTGGAGATATATATATATATATATATATGGTTTTCCTGTGGAAATATATATAGTTCACACCCTTTTTAGTATTAAAAATATTATTTAAAGTAGAATATTAGAAAAATGTTTTCGAATATTACAAAAGATGAGCGGTTGAGGTAGTCCAAGTGGTAGAAGGGTCTGAGGTGGCAAACACCATCCGGGTTCGACTCCAGGCGGAAACAAAAATGCCTCCTCTGCTCATAACGCGGGCACTGGGCCTAAGGCCCAGGGAAAACCCTCCCAGGTGAAGCTGGCCTGCGGCCTGACTGGGCCCAGGGAGATTAGTCTGGACCACGGTCTGGAATCCTCCCTGGATTATCAAAAAAAAAAAAAGAATATTACAAAAGATTATGGATCGAAAGTAGGTCTGGGCAAAATATCCGGACTCAAAAATACCGAACCGAGTCTGAACCGAACTCGAACCGAACCGTAAACCGAATGAGTATTCGAAATATCTGAATTATAATTATATATCAAAAACTATTAATTACTATTATGATTCGCTCGTATCATATGCGAACAAAAATATTATTAACACACAAAAATTTTTAAAATAAAAAATTATCAATTTAATTTAACAATAATAAAATTATTATAAAATCTATATCAATATAATTAATTAAAACATTTTATAGTTTATTATAAAATAAATATAGATATAAATATTATCATACTTAACATATTATTAAAACATTTTATAGTTTATTATAAAATAAATTAATAACAACAAATTATAATTATATATTTATACATATTAACATCAATATTTAATTTTTATTAATTTTATCATTTATATGTAAATTAAAATTTTATATAAATAATAACATTTACTATATAAAATTATATTATCCATAACAACCATATTTTTTAGTATTCAAAAGTTTTCATAAATATTTTCATCTTTATAATCTTACTTTTTGCTTTTTATCCAAAATTATTTTACATCTCATAAAATAAAATTACAATTAAAATATATTTATATATGATAAATATTATAAAATTTTATTAAAGTATTTTATCTTTTATATTTATCTAAATTTTAAATTCATATAATTAATACAAATTTACTATATAAATTTGTATTATCGAGTCGTAGTTATCATTATTAAAAACTCATAATTCAAAAATATTTTTCATATTTATCGTTTTTTCTTTATTTTTATCTAGATGATGTATATCTCTAGAATAAAATAAAAACTAACTTTAATAACTAATATAATAAATAACAAATTATAAATACAAACTAAGATTAATATTGTAAAAAATCTTAATTTCATTAGTGATAAATTTGTAATAAACCAATATGAAAGTAAATATAAGGCTAAAAGCACTTTTTAATTAATATAAATATATTAAGACTTAATATAACAAAATTATTCAAAATTACAATTATAAATTCAAATATACTCGTTATTTTTGGACAAAAATGACTAATTTACCAAAATAAAGAAAATAGAGAAGGTTTTTATTATATCTGTAAACAATATTTTTATTTAAATATAACTAATTTTTATTTTTATTTTATGTTTTTCGGGTATTTGAATCCGAACCGAATCCGAATGAACCGAAACGAACCCAAACCAAAATTTTAAAATACCCGAATGGATCTTATATGCCATGATCCAAAAATCCAACCGAGCTGAATCCAAACGAATACCCGAATGTCCAAACCTAATCGAAAATTCGAAATTTCTACGATTAAAATAAAAAACATTAGTAACTTACTGTCATTAAGGTGTCCATTTTTTTTTTCTACATTGGTTCAGTTCAGCTAATTCAGTTTTAATTTTTAAATTCAAACTTAAGTTATCTCGGTTGGATTTATTGGTTCAGTTTTGTCCAATTTGGTTTTTAAGTCGTTTTATTTTGCTTGATCATGATTTTCAAAAAAAAAAAAAAAAAATTTCCCTATATTTCTTAATTATAGATCAAATATTTTTAATGGTTAACAAAAAAAAAAGTTAACAAAAAAAGCTGTCACTGGTTAACAAATGAAAAACAAAAGGTTAAACTGTCATTGGTGCTAGACTGGTAGTTGAATTTGACGAAAACTTTTCTCGGTCTTCTCATTAGAAACTGATTTCATCTTTATCATTTCCGGCCGTCGGTTCGTTGTTTCGTCGGGTCGACTGTCTAATTATTTTTGTTTCTCTTCTATAATTCTCTCGATTTTGTGTCTTATATGTCCAGAGTTCGTTGGTTTTCCTTTTTCCGTTCTAAGTTTTTAATAAATCCTACAACACGTAAAGGAGAGAGAAAGTTTTTTCTCTCTGCCTTCTTTCTAAAAATTTTTCGACTAGTCTCCTCTTAACTTCTTCTCCTTCCTCTGGCCTCTTCGGCGTCCGGTATCACCGGCGCCGTGGTAGGTCCTCGACTCCACCACTTTTGCTCGCTACTGGTTCTTCATCCGTGGTGAGCTACTGAAAAATGAAGAAATCATCGCCGGCAGAAAGCGGTGCTTGGCAGCGGCGCTTGCGGGTTGAGCGGAGGGATGACCGGTTGCTCGAGGACTAGCTCCGCGGTATCCCTCTTCTCCTCTTTCGGCTCATGACTAGGCTTGGAGCAGTGGGTCTCTGGTTCGTATGGCGGCTTTGGATTGTGGCGAGCGAGGTCACGGTGGTGGTTAGGCGGTGGATGGACCTCGGAGAACCACCTGATGTCTCTGGATTCACCGATCTACTTGGGGACGGTAGAACGGGAATCTCGGAGTCTTGACGGCGGATCCAGTCTCCGGCAGTCCTTTTCCCCCTTCCCGTTTGATTCGCCTCCGTGTTTTTCGCGAACCCGATCTATCTAGGCTCGGTGGTTTGGTGGTGGTTTCACTTTCTCCCCCATTCTCTGTTATGGCTCGGGTGAAGATGGTTGTTTCACCCTTCGGAGTTCTGCTCCTCCGTGACGGCTCTTATCTCAGGCGAAGCTCGAGGTGGGTTTCCTGCTCAGCCTCTCTCTTCTGGTAGGTCCGAGGAGCTTCTCGCGGCTACTTTTACCTTGACGGCGGATCTGTTTCACGCGTTAAGTTATGTGGTCTCCGGTTTAGTCCAGTTCGCTTGTATTTGGGTTGGTTTTGATTTCTGTAATTTGGTCGGTTTTGCTTAACCAGATCCAATCCTGGGTTATTAGAGTAGTGCCAGTTCAACCGGATGTAAACCAGAAAAACCAAAAAAAATTAAATATATGTACCAAATTTTAGCAATTTTTTTTTTTTTTTTTTAAATAAATCCTGTCTTTATAGCTGACCTTTCTTCCGACTAGTATTGGATGTCGCTCTGGCTACATACCGGAAATCGATCTTTTTCACAGTGTTTTCTATCATGCTGTCGCTTTCATTCTCTTTCATCACAGAATCTGCGCGTTTGGAGTCGGTGGTTCATTACCCATTTGAGTTGTCTGGATCCGAATTGCTCTTATTTAATCTATAAGGTTTTACTCGTCTGTAAATACCCAATAGATTTTAATATTATAATATTGTTTCTCGTAAAAAAAACTCATTGGTGATTAGAAAAAAAGGAATTGTCATCATATCACGGTGATAATTAGTTTTGACCAAAGTTTATTAAGAATCTTTGGAACTTCATGATCAAGTAACAAATCTATAAATAATAGTCGGTGTTACTAACAATCCGTGAATTAGGTAAAAAAGTAACAAATGCATTGATAATTCTTTGGGCTGTTTGCAAAAATGCCCCTAAAATTGAAGTCAACCCTAAAAGTACCCTTTCCCTTCTCCTTCCCTTCCTTCGTTAATATATCTCCCTAATAATCTGTGTTTTCACGATAATGCCATCGTCAGACTTCATATGAAGTCTGATATTTTTTACCAAAAGACAAAAAAGGCCTTTCAAATCTAACTTAATTACGAAACTGTCATCTTCTTCAGTTCACCCAAACACCATTAACAACCAATTTTGAACTCCTAATGCTTCACACAACCAATTTCGACCCATCAAAACTCCATATTAGAGTTCACAACCTTCTATTCTCCTATTTTCTCTCCAATTTCATCCAAAAAACTCTTTAATTCACGTTCTACAAAATTTTAAAAATTGGATCTATTGCGATTTTGGTCATTCTTGCATAAAAATGGTTGGGTTTGTTGGGTATTGGTGTAACTAAAGTTTTGAGTGTTTGGGGAAGGTAAAAACGAGCTCAAAATCAGATTTATGTGATTTTTCACAAGATCCCCCGATTTTCAGATCTGTTTCGCGATTTCAGACTTCCCACGAAGTCTGATGAAAAATTATGGTCAACGAGAGGGTAGTTTTGCAATTGACTTTCAATTGACAGACTTCCATAGAAGTCTGAGAAATTCCTTTGAAAACAAAAAAAAAATTTATCTGACGTCACCAAGAAGTCAAAATAAGAAGAGGGTAGTTTTGCAATTGATTCAAATTTGATTTTTTAGTCAGACTTCTTATGTAGTCTGGCAAGAAATTGACCGATTTTTGACTTTTTGTCAGACGGGATCCGATGTCTGACAAAAAGGAGGGGTAGAAACTGCAATTGACCCAAATTTTCAGATGTTGACCAGAATAAGCGAAAAAATCGCCAGACTTCTAAATCTGTCTGAAAATAGGGAAAAATAACATCAGACGGCTATAGACATCTGAAATTTCAAACTCTTGTCAGACGGCTATAGACATCTGAAATATCGAATTTTGGTCAACGCTGGATAAAAACCGAAAATGCGATGTTTTTATCAGACTTCCCTCGTTGTTTATTGAATGCTTTGATATAATTGAACTGATTACACCAAATCATATCAATGTATCAATGAAGAAGTAGATTGGGATTAAGATGAACTACACAACCACATGTAGAGCGTTTATAAGCTTTTTTCAGTAAGATCGCTAATGTGATGATGAGAGAACGAACTTGACATTTGGACTTGTTAATTTTATAAACTTTTAGCTCATAAGAATCAGACAGCAATAGAGGTCTGACGACCAATTCATCACCACTTAAGGTTATTTTAGTTTGTCATATGTTGGTGTATGTAATCTAAAGAGTAATGTTTTCTTCCAAGGTTAAACTAACCCATTTCTTGATATTGTATACTTTCAATGAACAAAATTCCTTGTTGATTTTGAGTAGACAAAAGAAATTTATACAACTTTGTATTTTTCTACAAGCATAGTACATAAGGATAACTTTCTTTCTTTGATTTGATAATCCAATAATCTAATACAATACAATGTGTTCAACAAGAAGTCTAATAACCAGTAAAAATCTACAACAATGAGAAAACACCTAATTTAGTATCAAACTTCAGACTTCAAAAGTAGTCTAATATAAGACTTCATGTTGAATTTTCACTCTCAGACTTCTATTATAGTCTGGTATTAGGCTCTCAGACTTCGTGTTCCTCGTAACAGTGAAATTTTATGAGCCATTAGCACATAATAAACTCCAACTCCAGCTTCTTTGGAGAGTCATCTGGATCAACCTTAAACCAAGCACCTGAAAAAGCAAAAACACAGAGCTCTTGCATTAGTTAGCGAACAAGTCTCCAAGAAATGGATAATAAAGGATTGTTTGAGCAAATCAAAATGTATAACCAAAAGTCCAAAAGAGAGAGAGAGAGAGAAAGAGAGGTAGTAAAAAAAAGGAAGAATGTGAAGGTTTTTTTTTCTGGCTGTTATATGTGTGTAAAAAATAGGTTTAGATAAGAGGAGAGAATTGGAGGGAAACTTTGCCACCAAATTTTTAATAATTAAAAATTGTAAAATATCCAGTATCAGACTTCATATGCAGTCTGAGAAGGAATTTCTGAATTGAGCGGGAATTCTGAAATTTTCAGGCAGAAATTTCCCGCCTTTTTGAAAAGTTTTCGTGTGGAAATTTTCGAAAATGCGGGAAATTTCAGACTTCATATGCAGTCTGAAATAAGACTTCATGACAAGTTTAAATACTCGAACCAGATTTACCTGGAAGTCTTAGAAACTCTCAGACTTCTATTGTAGTCTGGTATTAGACTCTCAGACTTCGTGTTCCTCGTAACAGTGAAATTTTATGAGCCATTAGCACATAATAAACCCCAACTCCAGCTTCTTTGGAGAGTCATCTGGATCAACCTTAAACCAAGCACCTGAAAAAGCAAAAACACAGAGCTCTTGCATTAGTTAGCGAACAAGTCTCCAAGAAATGGATAATAAAGGATTTTTTGAGCAAATCAACATTTATAACTAAAAGTCTATGTCAAAAGTCTTAATTGGTTCAGTTAAAAAAACTTTGAAAACACTAAATTAGAACCGATCCACTCACCTATTTCACAGCTCAAAGAGAATCAACTATGAATCACATACATAAGAACTCATATGAGAGAATAAGCTTGAGAACATTTTTGGATGAGAAATTTTAGAGAGGTTTTACAAAAGAGAGAGAGAGAAAGAGAGGTAGTAAAAAAAAAGGAAGAATGTGAAGGCTTTTTTTTCTGGCTGTTATATGTGTGTAAAAAAATAGGTTTAGATAAGAGGAGAGAATTGGAGGGAAACTTTGCCGCCAAAATTTTAATAATTAAAAATTGTAAAATATCCGGTATCAGACTTCATATGCAGTCTGAGAAGGAATTTCTGAATTGAGCGGGAATTCTAAAATTTTCAGGCAGAAATTTCCCGCCTTTTTGAAAAGTTTTCGTGTGAAAATTTTCGAAAAGGCGGGAAATTTCAGACTTCATATGCAGTCTGAAATAAGACTTCATGACAAGTTTAAATACTTGAACCAGATTTTCCTGGAAGTCTGAGAAACCCTAAATCTAATAATTACTACTTAAATACCATCATATTATATAGAAAACTTATAATAAACATCAAACTCGTTTAGAATAGTCACAAACTAACTAAAATGGAACAATATGAATGAAAATTCACAAACTCTGAATCTAACCCTACAGATAAAACATGATATTCACCTTCATATGTGAAATATAGATCAAACTACATGGTGTTTTGAACCAAATATATCTTAAATGCTTAAGTTTGATCAAAGTTTATGTTATTTTAATTTATATACATAACAAATGCTTATGCTTAATTTATGTATCAAAATTTATATCAAATTATTTTTTCATATTTTTAAAATTTAAATTTTTAACTTAAATACGTCTCAGACTTCTAAAGAAGTCTGAGAAACCCTAAACCTAATATTTATCACTTATCGGTGAAAATATTTAAACAAAACAATTAGAAAACATCAAATTCGCTAAATATATGCACATTATAACATATATATACAAATTTAATATTTCAAATATAAATTTGGTAAACCATGAATCTAACCCTAAAGTTATATGTAAGTTATATGTAAATGTTCCATTACAAAGAATGTTTTGAGGTTTAGAACTTACTCCACCTTACATATTGTTTAGTTTGACTCAATTTTACCAAATGTTACGAGAAATCTGAGAGATAATTAAGTTGAAATTTAAATTGTAAAATTATTAAAAAAATATTTTGAGGAAAAATTTGGATACATAAATTAAACATGAGACTTTTGGACATATGTAAATTAAAATTACATAAAATTTAGTCAATTGTACTCATTTAAGGTATATTTGGTTAAAAGTATTTACGAAACCACAAAATTCAGACTTCTATAGAAGTCTGATAAACCCTAAATTTAGTATTTATCACTTAACATCGAAAAATATTTAAACAAAACACCTAGGACACATCAAATTCGTTAATTATATCACCATTATAACATACATGTGCAAATATATTTTTTCAAATGTGAATTTCTTAAACCATGAATCTAACTAACCCTAAGGTTATATGTAAGTTATATGTAAATGTTCCATTATGTTCCATTACAAAGTAGGGTTCTAAGGCATACTTAACTAACATTGTTTAATATGACTCAATTTTATCAAATTTTAATTTATATACTACTAAATTGTTTATATATAATTTATGTATATAAAAGTTTTGACAAAATATTTTTTTTATAATTTTAAAATTTAAATTTACTAATTAATTCAGTGTCAGACTTCTATTAGAGTCTGAAGTCTCAGACATCCATAGAAGTCTGAAATAGTCGAAGGTTATAATGGTAATTGCGTTTGACGTTTTTTTGATTGGTCATAAGGACAGCGCGGTAATTTCATAAGGCTGCAAAACTAGTTTTATATTTGATTCAAGTTTGGGGGTATACTTTTATTTAAAATCAAATTTGAGGGCATTTTAAGCAATTTCCCCTAATTCTTTCTAGTAATTAATTTAAAGGTTTTTAGGTGTTTTTAAAGTCGTTGTCATTTAAGAAATTTGATTTTTTTTTTTTATGTTGGAGAAAATTAATCAGTTTATTTAAGAACATTTCTAAAAGAAATCTCAAAACTTCAAATCTGAGATTTTATCCGGTCCAATTTTTTTTTTTAAACCTCAAATTTGAGGTTTCATTTTTTTCTTTACATTCTAATTCTTATAATTATATTGTTCATTAGTTTTAACCTTCAAAAATATATTGTCTCATATATTTGATATATACTTTTTCTTTTTTTACATATAAATTAAACAATGATTATAAATATAAATAAAATTATTAATATAAAATATGATAATATTTGGTATTATTGAAAAAGTATTTGGGTTAAATAATTTAAAATTTTAATTATAAATTAAGATTATAATTTGTATATTTTATTATTGTTTTATTTAATTTTATATTTTAATGTAATATTTTATGAATTAATATTGTTTATAATATTTTCATTTGTATGTTTTTAGCTATTTAAAAGGTTAATGATATAATTTTATTATTATCAATAGTAAAGATTTTAATGCAAAATTAATTTTTTTTTTGTAGTTATATTTAAGATTTTGTTTTTGGAGACCAACATGTTTAAACCTCAAATTTGAAGTTTCAGAAACTGTAAAAATGAGATCTGTTTTGGAAATGTTCTAAATATGCTGAAGTAAACAGAGTCAGAGTCAGCTACACTCTTATCAATATATCTCAAATTCAAATCTGAAAGCCATTTGGTTTGTACATACGGGATCTAATATTTATCCATGTTAACAGAAAAAAAGAAGGTACATTGTGGTTGTCTAAATTTGGCTATAATATATATCATCATCATTTGAAATATATATTAAACACATAAATTCAAACTCATATATATATATATATTCAAATATCACATAAATTTATATATAATTAACTCATGATCTAGAAGACAACAAAAATGTATTGTTTTCTAGATATAATCTGGTATTAGAATTTTTTGTGTGTTGTTTGTGTTTAAAGCAAGATTCAAATCTAGCTTTAGCACCAAATCAATAACAAATGAGATCACAATCCAAAGAAAAAGATTTGAAATCTAGAGAAAATCTCAAAAGGGGCTATTTAGAAGACTTAAGATGAATGGTAATGATGTGTGCTTAAAAAGGAAATGTGCATGCATGGTTTCTGAAACTTGTAAGCCTTTGAATCTTCAAACTTTCACACGCATTCCATTTAATTTTATTCAAATATATATATGTATAGATAAGATTTAATATATTCGTTTGATTAAGATTAACAGTGTGTGCTCTTCTTTGGTCACTAGTGGTTGTGGAGCCAAATCCACAAATGGCAAGTTGATCATAAATAATCAACTTGTGGGTTATATACAGCTTTCAAATATTAACACGCATGTTATCTAGTAGGTTGAAAATAAACGGTGTATTGCACCAATTCTATCTTTTTGTTTTTTTCCTTGCAAATGTATATTTTTTTTGTTTCAATTTGCATGCTAAAAAGATAAAAATACTCTCATCCATCTTATCCATCCTTTTTCTATTTTGTTTTTTTTTCTTCTTTTTTTTATTTTTCTATTCTTCTCTTTCTTCTTTTATTATTCTTTTTACTTTTCATTTTTTTGACGGTAGATAGCATTGCGGAGGTGAGATTTCCAGCAATATAAACCACCAGAATGAAGATATAATAGGTCAATATACCAGAATTCAAAAAAAAAAAAAAACGAAGTTAATATAGAAGTTTCGAGTGGATAGTCTAAACTAGCTGTCCACAATATCCATCCACGTGGACAATGCGACGATCATATTACATGCTAGGCGCTTCCCGTGGATAGTGGGCGCAACAAGCCCTTGTGTCCACGGATTCACAATCATGTGAATTATTGAACAAAATACGTTATCCACTAGAAAAACAAAGTTTTTTATGATTCCTAACCACACAAATAAACACCACATGCTAAATGATTTCTATGGATATGACGGATAATATCGACTATTCGTAGACACTGCCATGATCTCCTCACATAGTAGACGAGTTTGATGGACAGAAGGTGACCAAGAGTTTATATGATCGTGAAAATGTAACCGGTAAACAAAAATTTAAAAGCTCAAACGGACGATGTCGATTATTCGTGGATACTACCACGATTATATCACATAATATAAGCTTTTGATGGACAATAGGTTGTCAAGAGTTCACATTATTGTGATCCGTAGACACAAAAGTGTGTTGGTTCCATTGTTCATCCAAAAAGCAACATTTTATGGACACATATTATCCCAAAAGTTCACAATATTGTGATCCGTGGACACAAAAATATGGTGGTTCCACTATTCATCGAAAAAACAATATTTTATGGACACTTTTTTCCAAAAAGTTCAAATTATTGTGATTCGTGGACACAAAAAGTATGTTGGGACAACTGTTCATCGAGAAAGCAGCATTTTACGAACATTGTTAATCCAAAAGTTCACATTATTAGGATATGTGGACACAAAAAGTATATTATTTCCACTATCCATCCAAAAAACAACATGTCATGGACACTATTCATCCGTATGTACTGTTCATGCGTGAGATTTTTTTTTAAAAAAATATAAGAGACATGGTGGGACCTACCATCAATCAAAAGAGTACTTTGTCATAAGAACATTTTAGTCTTTTTAACACTGAAATTGACTCAAAAGATACATAAATGCAAGAACTTTTCCAATGGTGCAATTAATCCTGAAAATACAACCGATAAAGATCTTTGCTACATAAGAGTTATTAGTCACTAAATGGTGAATTAATGACAATATGAATTACCAAAATAAACATATATTTCATATTTGTCTTATATATATATATATATATATATATATATATATATATATATATATATATATATATTAAAGACTGCAGATTCTTTAAGTTGTAAAACTCTCTAAGATATTGCGATTTAAGCTTAAACATATCGATCATGAACGAAGCAAATTCGTCCAAGCAAATCGGGATCCAAAACAATAGACTATTCACTGAAAACGTCTTATTGGCAAAAAAACAGTTAAAAAAATGATTGATATACGTAGACCCAAATCTTGCGTCGCAAATTATAACAGTCGTTAATCAGTCACAAAAGTACGACCAATGAGCGACTACTATGCGTATGTCGTTGATATGTCATATATCAATCGCAAACATTATGCGAGTGCTTTACGACTGTCCTCCGACTAATAACCCTTTATCTGGTATTAATCGTAGATCAATCGCTAACATTGTACGACTACTATGCGGCTGAATGTCGACTGTTATACCAGTAGTCGCTAATTGGATGCAAATTATTAGCGACTAATTAGCAACTATACCGTTATTTTACGACTAATATGCAACCGATCGACGACTGAAAAACGACTAAACAATGACTAATAAGTGACTATTTAGTGACGAATTCAAACAATTGGTAATTTTAAATTGTTTCCCTTAGTACTACACCTTGCATACAATCAAATCCTCTACACCCAACATACAATTGCATATAATTTTAGAGTTAAGACTTCTAGAAATATATATATACATAACATACCAATTATACAATTATCCAAATACAATACCTAAACATGTGCATACAATACCAAAACATGTATGTATCTTAAATTTGCTTACAAGCCAAAAGTAAGTCTAAAGCATAATACTACAAAATTAGAAGACCTAGCTGTTAAGTTTACGAAACTACTTGAGAATCCATGAAGTCGCAGAAGGCGGGATCTGTTTCACGGAGAAACTTCTCAACCAAAGACAAGTGGTCGATCTTGGTTTCCTGCTTAGCTGAAACTCTGGCCATTTCTTCCTCACGATGCACATTGTAAGCTGCCTGGTCCGCTATTTGTTGTTTATCTTTTTGTAGCTGTTGTTGCAGAGCCAGAAATGATGATTCACTTCCCACATGCTTACGCTTACCATTGACCAAAGTGTTTTCGAGGCTGCCAAGTCCATAAGGACGTCCTCTGTCATCCCTAAATGTGGCCTGCAAAAAAAAAAAAACCGTTCACAAATTGGATAAAGAACAATTCATAAATTGAAACACAAACCAACTACTTAAGAAAACAGTGATACTTGAAGAAATAGGTCGTTGTAGTCATCAGTGGTGAGCTCCCGAGGTTGTGCATCACCGTCCAAGTATAGATTGTCTGCCTCAAGCTCAGCCTTCTTTTCTTCCAAACTCTCCTGATGAGCGTCAACGATGCTCTTTGCCTTTAGATCGACGAAAGTCCCATCTGGTTTCGTATGGGTCCTAATAAAGACCTCGCGAATACTTACGGGTCTTCCAAACTCCCCTTCATGAAATATTACACAAAACCGATTTTAAAGTTCAATAAAGACACATGTTAATATAAGCAGACAAAATCCGATTTTAAAGTTAAAGAAATTTACAATTTCTTGTTGGATTTGTTCAAAGGACTTCTGGCCAGACAAGTGTATTGCCATTCCCAAACCTCGATGCTCAGACTTACGAGCATTAGAGGTGGTAATGCTCTTAGCTTTGCAGTCTTATGTGTCCCAGTGTGTGGTCATCTGTGTCCACAGTGTTGGGTTTATCCATGGTGGACGCTTACGAGAAGTCCACGCAGTCGATACCATCCCTTTCATTCACTGTTGACATATCCTCTCGAAATGCATTTGGACGATCCTTGAGATTAGTGGATCTCGATGGTGGGTTTTCTACATTTCAAAATAGTGTTAGTTAAAAAAATACAAACGACATTACTTATAAAGAATCGTTGAGAAGAAAAACCTTACCGCGAATTCAATGAAGTATCTTTATTGTCTGTCCCGAGGAACAACTGTCAAGCTATAAAAAGGCCCATCGAATTTGTTGGTAAATATCCTAGTGATGTTCCTTGTCAGAGCTTCCTTGTCACGACCAAACCTGCAAACAAAGAACCACCACATATAGACAGAACCGAGTATGAACAAAGTAGACAGAAATGATTTCAAGTGAATAGAACAAACTCATCAAGACTTTAATACTTTTAAGACTTTATACGCTATCTCAAATGCACACTCAACACTTAGCCTTATGTCTAACAGAACCTAGACTCAACAAAGCAGACTATATAACTCTATCTCATTGGAATATTAAGACTTTAAATTTAAACACATCAAGACTATATAACTCAACACTATATTACAAGACTATTTAAACACATCAAGACTATATTAAACACATCAAGACTATATTACAAGTGAAACATAGACTCAACAAAGCAATCAGACTCAACAAGACCATATATTCATCAAAACCGAGACTGAACAAAGCAAACAAAGACTTATACTCATCAAGACAATAGAACAACAAACAAACGCTACTGAAACATAACCTATCTCTCAAATGCACACTCATCAAGACTTTATATTTAAACACATCAAGACTATATAACTCAACACTATATTACAAGACTATTTAAACACATCAAGACTTAAGAATTATACTCATCAAAACCGAGAGTGAACAAAGAAAACATACTTAAGAATTATACTCATCAAGACAATAGACCACCAAATGCTACTAAAACAGAACCTATCTCAAATGCACACTCATAAAGACTTTATATTTAAACACATCAATATTTGTAACTCAACACTAAATTACAAGAATATTTAAATACATCAAGACTTAAGAATTATACTCATCAAAACAGAGACTGAACAAAGCAAACAGACTTAAAGAATTATACTCATCAAGACAATAGACCACCAAACGCTACTGAAACAGAACCTAAACTCAACAAGGCAAACAAAGCAGACAAAACAGAACCTATTTCAAACTATTCAAGACTTTAAACTCATCAAATATATTACAGTTAACAAGTTTTATCATTCAATAGGTTCATGAGAGCCTTACCATGTTGTATTGGGCTTTGGCGTTGGTGATAAAAATTGTGTGAATTGTTCACGATCTGGTACTCGTAGGAGAACATTCAATAGGTTCATGAGATCATCTTGGAGAACCGGCTCAAGAAGAGACCTTCTTCTTCCTCTCCATCTTCATCATCATCATCCACATTTGGAGCTACTGAAGAGTGACTACTCTGACCTTGAGAAGGAGGGAGTACATCATCTGAAGAGTACTGAAGAGGTAGCGTTGGAGAGATCTGGTTTCGAGTAGTGCCGGTGCTATTTGCGGCTTCACGAGGTCGAGGCTGTGAGCTCTGAAATAGTCTTGCCGGCGGTGGATAGTCGCGGTCATGAGGAGTTGAGAAGGTGGGGTTTACCACATGAGGGGATGACTGAACTTGGGAGCAACGAGCTTCTGAAGGCGTGGCTGGGGTGGAAATAGTTTTGGAAGGCAGAGCTTTGGATGGCGTAGCTTCTTCGAAACGGCTTTTGGGCGGCGGAGCTCCGGAAGAACGACCTTTGTTTGCAGTCGCCTTCACCGATGGCGTGAAATCATATCGGGCTGCTAAAGGGGAGGTTGTTTTCGGCGCCGTGGATCCTACTTGTCTCTAGGTTACATTGGGGCATTACGTCTCTGAGGAACACCTCGCCTATGACCACCGCCGCGTCCGTTAGCCATATTTTCCGACGAGCTAAGAACTGCACAGAAACGAAATTAGGGTTTATATATTACATAAATGAAATGGAAGAAGAAGGATTCGAGAAAGAACAATCGAACGGAGCTTAACTGGTGAGCGAATCAATCGAACGACGGAGCTTCATAATCGAATGGAGAAGTGTGCGATTTGGGAGCTCTCTGATTTAGGGTTCTTTCGCAGAAATGGGATCAATCGATTGGGGATATCTGAAAATAGATTTGGTTTTAACTAATTGGTTTAACTAAAATCGATTGGATAAAACCAAAAAATCGATTGGTTAAACCAAAAATCATTTGGTTTAACCAAAAAATCAATTGGTTTTATTGAAAATCAATTGTTTTTTTTTATTTAATTGAAAATCATATGGTTTAACCAAATAATCGATTGGTTTAATAAAAAATCGATTGGTTTTATTGAAAATCAGTTGGTTTAATCAACAAATCGATTGGTTTAGTCCAAAAATCATTGGTTTAATCAAAAAAATTGATTGGTTTAGTCAAAATTCGATTGGTTATTCAAAAAATAATCGGTTTAATAAAAAAATCATTGGTTTAACCAAAAATCAAATTGGTTCTTTATAAAAAAATCAATTGTTACATTCATAAAATTGATTGGTTTTATAAAAAAATCATTGGTTTAACGGAAAATCAGATTGGTTTTTAATTAAAATCATAACATTTAAACAAAAACAATTAAACCATAACATTCAACCAAAATAATTAAATAAAAACGATTACTACCCAAACTTTTTAATATTCATTGTACTTGCAATTTTATTATCCAAACTGATCTAAGAAAACTTATTAATATTCTTCGACATCTTCATCATCGGAAGATGAAGCATTACATTGAAATTCGTCTGCTTGTTCTGCATCTCCAACATCATAATCGAGGTGTATTGGGTTTACATGTTGAACCAAGTTTCCGACTTCGACATCGTCAATGGTAGACAAAAGTACGGCATCGTCATTTTCTTGTTGCAACAGAGTTGGTTCTTGAACTTCGTATTCTCATGAGATATAACTCTTCAGATTTACCTTTACAACATTGAGCCATGAATATTTTGGTTTCTTTGTGTATGGATACGGAATATAGCAAACTTGTTCCGCTTGAGAGGCTGTAAAAAATTAATTTATGATTGCAAGGACGTATTTGTTGTATTTCCTCGATGAAAGGACGTCGATAACACCTTCATTGCTCTTCCGGGTGCCTATTCCAATAACATGGTCATACCACTTACACTTAAAAAGTGTGATTTTTAGATCAATCATCCCCTCATACTCAAGTTGTATAATATCCGTTAAGATCCTGTGGAAATCAGCTTCATCTGATGAGTTGGAATAATTCTCTCATTTAACACATACTCCATAGTTACATGTCTTTCGTCCCTCGCCGTGTTTTTTGTGTATGGAACAAATGTCCTCTTGTAAAATACATAGGCCATGTTTTGGCCTTGTTCACGGGTCCATTCACAATCTCTTTACTCCAAATTTCATATGATCAAGACTATGTTTTGTTTTAGAATTTGGACGTGACTTTTCTGCAAAGTTCTTGCACATAGGTCACAGAAGAATCCTCCAACGCCTTCAATATTAACAAAGTTATTGTAAAATAGTATAACAGGTGGACATTTCACACTTTTCAAATAATAAAATAAGTATTAGTACGTGATAACACAAGGTGTACATTTCGGTCTAGGAGTTCTGCGAAGATAAATGGAAGTAACCGCTCCATAAAAACATGGCAGTCATGACTCTTCATGCCCGAGAACTTGCCATTAGACATATCAACACAAGTAGCCAAGTCTGATGCGTAACCATCTGGAAATTTGACTGTATGTTTCACACATTCCATTAACTTTTCCTTTGCTTCTTCCGTCACTGTGAAGGCAGGGAAAGGAGCTTTAACAGAACTATCGAGATGTAAGTGTGGTCGAGAACAAAATAGTTCTATATCTCTTCGTGACATGATGGTGTCTTTTGTTTTACCCTTTACATTCATAAGAGTATTCATGATGTTGTAAAAAAAATTCTTCTCAATATGCATCACATCAAGATTATGTTGGAGATTGAGGTCTGTCCAATACGGTAGCTCCCAGAATATGCCTTCCTTGTCCCAGTGCAAGGTACCATAACCAGGCTTCTTCTTTTCATGACCGTTTCCACCGCATCCTTTGTTTTCGGTGGTTCGACACTATACAACCGCTCATAAAAAAGTTGCTGCCCGGTGTAAGACTGAGGTGGATACTCATTCACAGCGTGTTTTTCATTCAAGAAGTCTTTTCTATTCTTCCTTAGCGGATGCCTACGAGGAAGAAATCTTCGGTGACAGTCAAACCAACATGTCTTCCTCCCATTCGGTAGATAAAATGACTTTGCATCGTCCATGCAAATGAGACAAGACAATTTACCATGTGTCGTCCATCCTAATAACATACCATATGCCGGAAAGTCGCTTATCGTCCACATCAACACTGCTTTCAGATTAAAAATTTGATACAAGGATACGTCGTATCCATCGACTCCTGTAGACCACAAAATTTTTAATTCCTCAATCAGAGGTCGGAGGAAAATATCAAGACTTGCTTGCGGATGATTTGGCCCTGAATTAAGAATTGTAAGGAACAAGTATTATGTGTTCATGCACATCCAAGGGGGCAAGTTATATGGAGTCAATATCACAGGCCACAACGAATGATTACGAGACATGCTAAATTTGATCCCATCTGTACACAACTCCAAATAAACGTTACGAGGTTCTTCGACAAACAGAGGATGTAGGTCTTGAAAATATTTCTACTATGCAGCATCTGAAGGATGACACATTTCTCCGTCCTTTGCTCGGTGCTCAGCATGCCATCTCATTGCCGCTGCAGTCTTCTCGCTCTGATACATTCTTTTCAATCTGTCAGCGATAGGAAGATACCACATACGAGACTATGATATTTTGGTTCTACGGTTTCCGTCGTTGGGCTTCCATCTTGGCGAACCACAAAATTGACACTTATCCCACTTTTCGTCTTCTTTCCAGAAGATCATACAATTGTTAATACAAACATCAATTGCATGATACGGGAGACCTAATTTACGCATCAATTTTTTTTTGTCTCATAGTGGTATCCGGTTGACTGGTTTCCTTCTGGTAAATAATCTGTCAACACCTCGCACTATGAATCCACACACTTTTCAGTCATATTGTAGTTTGTCTTATTTTGCAGGACCCGTGCGGCTAAGGATAACTGAGAGTGACCATCACGACAACTATCATATAACGGATTTCTCGCCCCTTCTAACAAGTCGTAGAATTTTTTGGAATGGTTACGTACCGGTACTTCAACATTTTGGTAACTATCAAAATTCACGCTATCACGGAACGCATCATTCACCATATTCACATATCTATCTTCTATGACATCCTCTTCTTGCGTCATATGAACATAACTCGGTCCTAAAGCCATATCAGTTTCCTCCCCATGCTTATACCAAATATAATAATCTTCCATAAATCCTCTACCTAATATATGACTCCAAATTTTGTTTCCCGAGATAACTTTCTCGTTTTCGCAGACAATGCATGGACAGAAAAACCTACCGCCGTTGCTTAGCGCAAAAGGTTGATTACCTGCAAAAGCCATGAATTGTTCGACCCCCATTTCGAACTCCGCCGAAAAATTTCCCGTCTCTGGATCTATCGTCTTATACATCCATTCCCGAGCATTATAGAGTCCCGACATTATATGAAAAAGCGTTTAATTTTTTTTTTTGATTCGTAAGATGGAGTGTGAGTTGGAGCATTTGTGTGAATGGGGAGAAGAGAGGTCGAAATTTTATTATATAGACCATCTTGCGACTGATCTGCGACCATTAAGCGACTAATTAACGACTGCTATATAAAGTCGCAAAAAGTAAGCACACCAACCCGAGAACCTTTAAAACAAGTGAGTATACTGCCTTTTTACTACCAAATAGCGTCTGAGTTGCAATCCACCGAAAACAGTTGCTAAGTAATCGCAAATTTCGCGACCAATTAGCGACTACCTATTTACGACAACAATGTAGTCGTCTATCATCGTGAAATAGCGACTAGTTTACAACTCCTTTTTTGCGGTCACATATAAGTGACTAAGTTACGACTAATATTTATTGGTCGCTTAGAAGTCATTCATTAGTCGTAAATTAGTCGGAACTTTTTGCACCTTACAGTCGTAAAACGACAGTTTTTTTTGTAGTGAAGGGATGACCAAGAACGTAAATGTTTAAAGATAGACATATCTTTTTTTTTTATTTTACAATTTAACTAATATTTTGTATCACTTCATCATTTCTTCTACCCTTCTTTACCGAAGAATTCACGTGTTACTTTTATGGTAAAAACGTTTGAATTGATAGTTAACAACGTGATCATGTTTTCTGCACAAACTAAATTACAAAATATTTATTTAACATTATATAACGTAACATGCCAGAGGTTCGAAACTCTCAAACCTATCTACTATCTCAGCCGCAATTGTCTTTAATATTTTTATTTCGTGATATATGCTATAAATTACAACTTAAAAGTATTTGTATACACAAATAAAGGGTAATAACACAAATACTGTATTATGAATGAAGCCATCAACTATTCCTAAAAGTCTTAAAAAGTGTGTCTGTGTAGTGAGTATACTGTATATTGTGATATATTCTTTTAGGGGCGGCGGGCGAAGTGTACTTTTAAAAAATGCGCCATAAAGAAAAAAAATGGATCTCTCAAGAGGTTTTGCATTAATTAAGGTGTTTGCAACAAATACAATAGTCATCAGACATCCAATTCCAGTTCGGAACTATCTAAGGGTTCGTTTCCTACACAATAAAACTGTATTTAAAGTTTTTGAAAAGGAGATATGATGTTAACCATGAATAATCTCCAATACTTAAGTTAGATTCGTTCGACTGAGAGTAATGTATTAAGGTGTTGTCTAAGATTTGCGTGAGGAGTATTCCCTGAGAATCCTTACTCTGATATCTTGGTTCAAGAGATTATATCAAACCCACTTTAGCTTTTGTATAAGAATAACGTTCTTGTTATTATGTTTAGAAAATAACTCAAAATTAAACACCCAAAAAATTGTTATGGTTGTTACATCTCAACAATGATATATAGTAACATCACATTTTACCTATTTATATTTCTATTAAAACTAGTTAACTCCTAATTTTATTACGAATACATTAAGCATAACCAATCTTGTTAGAAGTATTTTAGGCTGCAATTTTTGCTTATCCAACATTTTCTTTCATAAGTTTCAACTTGGTTTTGGACATGTCATGAACTCCTATAAGCTTTTCATCTCATTAAACTTGATCCGTGCCAAAGCTTTAGTTAATATATCCGCCTTTTGTTCAACTCCTGATACATGTTCTACATCAACAAAATCCTTCTCAATGCATTCTCGTATTAAATAGTAACGTTTATGTATGTGTTTATTTTTACCATGAAATACATGGTTTTTGGTGAACGTTATTGCAGATTTGTTGTCAATCTTGATTAGGATCTTATCAGTCTTCCTTCCTGTGATCTCGCTTAATAGGTCTTGAAGCCAAATGGCTTGTCCTGCTGCTTCTTGCTTCCATGAACTAAGCCTCACATGATGAATGAGCTATCATATTCAGTTTTTGTGACCAATAAGTAACTGGTGAGGATCCAAAGTAGAATATATCACCCGTAGTGCTTCTTCCATCATCTTGGTCAATATTGTGACTACTATTGCTGAATCCATTGATCTTCTTTGATCTTTCACGATTAAACTTCAAGCCAAATGCAATCGTTCCCTAAGGTACCGTAGTATGTGCTTCATTATTCCACCATGTGACTTACGAGGACTTTGCATATACCTACTAGCAACTCGAACAAAAAATGGTAAATCTGGTCGTGTGTGTAATAAGTACCGTACGCACCCGACGTTCCTTCTATAACACGTAGTATCTATCTCTGATTCTTATTGTTCCTTTGAAACTATTAGGTACTTGAGTCAGATTGCAAGTTTCTAATCCGGATTCTCTCAAGATCCTTGGTGCATAACCTTCTTGTTTATTTTCGATTCCATATTCAACTTGATGTATTTCGATACCGAGATAATAAGTGAGCCTTCTGAGATCCGAATTCTCAAACTTAGATGATATCCATACTTGAATTCACTTATGAATGTGAGTGTGTTGCCGGTTCCAAACAAGTCATCTGCGTAAATAGCAACAATGAGAGAAGTTCTTCCCTCTTATTTGTGATACAAAGAAGCTTCTTTTGAGCACCTTTTGAATCTCACCCCCTTGAAGATTTGATCTAACTTTGTGTTCCAAGCTCGAGGAGCTTATCTCATGCTGTACAAGGCTTTTGAAAGTTTGTACACCTTGTGTTCTTCATCTTTTAGCTCAAAGCCTTCAGATTGATCAACATAAACATCTTCATTTAATTCTTCATGTACTAATTATGTATTCACATATAAGTGATGAATTTCCCATCCATATGATGCCGCTAATGTGATCAACAATCGTATAGTTTCAAGATGAGCAACTGGTGAAAATTCTTCATCAAAATCTGTGTCGGATTCTTGTCCATGTTCATTATCCACAAGCAGAGTCTTGTACCATCAAAAATTTCTTGATTTTGAAAATCCACTTGAGAACGATAACTTTCGTCTCTCTTGGTTTATAAATAAGAAATCATTTCTTGTTTTGTTCATAGATTCAGTCTCTTCTTTGCATGCTTGTCTCTATTTAACGAACCTTTTGCTTCTTTATAACAAGTTGGCTCGTCATTTATCGAAAGTAGAAGTCTATCACATTCTACAGAAGCTTGAAGGACATATAATCAATATAACATGGTTGAGTTACTTGAAGATTTGATCTTCTTAGTGGTCACTCTAATTGTTGATGGTGTGTGTCACTCTCATTAATGTGATTGTTATGAGTGTCGTGTTGTTGTCGTCTCGATGTTCATGATCATGATGCTCAAAATCATTGAACTCATTGCTTCCGGTTTCGTCATGATCTTGGTGTTGATCATTGGCGATTAAACGTGTCCTTGCCATGCTTCTACAACTTCACCCCATATCATGTGAAACATTTTCGAATCCCTCCTTGGTCCATCTCTTGTTTCATTCTAGCTCCAACTTGTCTTCTCATCAAATAACATGTCACGGCTCACAACTATTAGTTATGTCATTGGGTTGTACAATATTTAGACTTATTTTGAAGAGTCTATTGGGTGAAAATATAACCTTTACCAAGAGTCTGACACTTGGATCACGGAGTGTTATGTAATCTTGTCTCATCCTAACACCACACCCGACTTCTGTAGCTTTTCCTAAGATCAAAATATTTCTCTTAATTTTAGGAATATAGTAGATATAGGTAACAAGTTTTTGTTCATCCATTTTTCCTTGAAATAGGATTGATCCTTTCGCTCCTATTTCAACACAAGATCCAACTCCATATTTATCTTGACTTTTATGTTCTAGTTGAGTTTCGAGAAGTATGGCTTTTTGCAGGTCATCTGATTACTCACCCCATTATCAAGATACTAAACTCCTCCTTCCCCTTTGTTGGTTTCATAGTTTTTATAGGATGTTCTCCTCATTTAAGAACACGACTTCATGCATATAAAGGGATGGATCGGCTTCTTCCGTCTCTACTTTATTTGCTTCTTGCATCTTTTGTGTTCTTTCAGGACATGTGGAAGCAAAGTGGCCGTTTTTATCACAACGATAACATATTACTTTTGATCTATCCTTCTTTTCTTTTGTTTGGTTTTGATCAGTTTGATTTGTTGTCCGTTTTGTGTGTCTTGAATCTCCCTATGCTTCATCCTATGTATACTCTGCCTCATCTTCCGCGTCCAAAGCTTTGATGATCTGAGTTTACGAATACAACTTTCCTTGTGTTCTGTGATTCTTCATCCTGTTGTGTTCAGATCTAGGAATTGCTCGAGAAAGTCTATGATATGAAAGTATTTGCTTCTTGAAACACTATTGAGAAATTTCTTTACAAGTTTCGATTTCTCAATTGTTTTTACAACATAGTCCAACTTTGATGCTAGCTCTGATAACTTTCTCGCAGAGTTATATATTGTATCCACATCCTTCATCTTGATTCTTTCGAACTCAGACATTAAGGTTTGAATTCGTGCTTCTTTGACATGATCATCACCTAGATGTCGAGTTTTGATTGATTCCCATATCCTTTTTGGAGAATCTTGTTTGGCTACTTGGAAGATAAGAGCCTCCGAGATGGATTGAAATATTAATCCTGTTGCAACATCATTCTTGTTGGATTCAATTGTACCGGATTCAATTGTTTTCCAACACCCTATGAATTCGCAACAAGACTATCTTACTCATAGCCCATGCCATATAGTTTGTAGGGCTTAACATGGGCATTGGATCGAAGAAGGAATGAATTCTTTCGGGTGAGAAGTAGTCGTGATGTCTACCATGGGTTGGTTACGCCTACTTCTTGTCAAAGATTTGTGATCAAGTCTCCGAGTTGATCGATCGCCCTAAGATATGATACCAAATAAAGAGATTATATCAAACGCACTTTAGCTTTTGTATAAGAATAACTCTTATTATTATGTTCAGAAAATACCTCAAACTAAACACCAAAATACTTGTTATCATTATCATATCTCAACAATGATATATATGGTACTAGCACATATTGACTATTCCTATTTTATTAGAACTAGATAACTCATAATTCTATTAGGATTACATTTAAGTCTGTCTTATTATACCCAATCTTGTTAGAGATATTTGGGACACAATCTTTTGCTTATCCAACATTGGTGAATGTTTAGTGTCATAGGTTGGCTATAGAATGGAAAATATGAGTGGGATTGGAACTCTCCTTTGGTTTGCTTGGAATATACGTAAAATTAAATATTTATATCTCTCAATCAATCTGTTTGATATATGTAAAAGAGAAATACACTGAAACATTATTGGAAATTTGCCTTATTACTACAAAAACCTTGGCAAGGGAAAGTTTCTGAATTTTTTGACCAAATGAATTGTAAACCAAATTTTGAACTTTTATTTACGGTCGTGCCATCCAAAAATAAACTATTTTAATAATACATATTTATACATTTAAATAAATAAAATGTATTAAAATAATACTAAATTATGCTGTTCCGGCGAAAGCTATATCAATGAACAGCCAATTCCGACGATGATATGAAGATTTCGACGAGAATTCCGAAAATGTAGTGGTAGATTTATTTTTTTACTGTGATGCATAAATATATTTTTTTTAGAGTAGATTTGTTTTCATTTTCTGCTAGACTCTTTGTTAAGTTGATTTGTTTTAAATTTATTTTGTTATGCATTCGCTTCCATGGTAGATTTTTTTTTTTTTTTGCTTACATGGTTGATTTTTTGTCTTTTTCTATTTGATAGATTTGTTAACCTTTCTAGGTAGATTTATTTGGATTATGATTATGTTATTTGTTAGTGGACTTTTATACCTATATACCATAGATTTATTCTGTTATTAGGTTACATTATGGTAGACTTAATATCTTTAAAAAAAATAAAAATAGTAAAATTGAAGATAACCTTCATTAATTTCGGTTTCATTTTCACTTTTTACAGAAAACGGGAAAAGGTGAAAACTTCGGCGATTTGCGACGGAGAAGGCGAAAAGGTTCAACTTTTTCGGTGTCGATTACGGTGAGTTGTATTCAAGTTTCCAGTGAGTTTCATTTGTCTCTCATTTCTAATCGCGTCGATTTTACTTTTTCTCTTCGCATGCGACTGTAACTTCGAAAATCGGCGACTTTTGGTGATTTTTCCGGTGACGTTGGTAAGTCTTCTTCCCTTTTCTTTCTAAATCATAATATTCACCACTAACTCCATCTTGCTAACAAAATTTCCTCGGCGCATGTCACAATGACTTTGAACAAAATAGAACGGATGCGGTTTTGTGATTTTTCCGATGACATGTGGTAATATTTCTTCCCGGTGTTGTTGCATTATACTTGAACTTTTCATTGTAAGTTTTTTTGAATGTTATAACTTATTTTCATAATCGTTGGATTTAGGTGAACATTTCGACGATGGTGAAGTTATCAGAGGCAGTGTAAGGCTAGTCCAACATATTCTACCGGTAAGGTCTTGTCGGTTTCGTTTTCTAACCCTTTCTTGTGTCTATAGAATTTTCTTGTTTCAAACAGACCATTGTTGGTAGACTTTTATGGTTTTATATATAATTTACTTTTAGCATTTATGTGTGGGTAGACTTGTTTATGGTTTAGGACATAATATTTGTAGACTTATTTTCTTTTACGTTATGGTAGATTTTTATGTTATTTTTAGTCCCTGTTATCGGATGTTAAATGTTATTTGTAGACTTTTATCCTAAATGGTGGCTTTTTTTGGTAGTCAATTGTTATATCTTAGACTTTCTTTAGTTTCAGATTAATGGTTGCAGACCTATTTTCTTTGGTTCTTTGTTCATGGATGATGGTATATTTGTTACTAACTCATGATGTTATCTTTAAGATATGGAGCCAAAAAGTGAGAAGAAGAAAAACTATCCTCCCACTCTTTATCCCGTTGGAAAATTTCCTCTGCATAAGCGAAGCATGAATCAGATATGCAATTTGTCTTACTTTCTGATCGTGTGGGATTACTTAGGCGAACAAGTCTACAATGACATTCCCGATAACTATAAAAGTTGGAATTCTGCTGAAGCCGTGTTCTAATAACTATACATGGGCTTCTAAGATGGTCCATTATCTTCTGACACACCAACTGTATATCGAATGGATGCATGAGATTTAGTTTCTTATTTGTGGTCGGCTTCTTAGGTTTTCCCTCCATGAGTTTGAATATATAACGAGACTCAAATGCCATCCTATTGCAGATGAAGACTGGGACATTTATCACACATCTTATTGGCAATAGCTTGGTGTTAAACCCGGTGAAGGTCCTAATTGGCATTAATTAGTGAAGTGTTGCCAGAGTGTAGGAAATGGGAACCTGAAGAAAGGACTCAAATTGGGTTGTTGTTAGTGTTGCACGTAGGAACTTTTGGATTACACCGTGGGAGAAAACTTTCATTGTTGTGTTCCAAAAGAGTCTTGAATAAAGAGGCTTTTGAAAGTTATCCATGGGGTCGAGTTTCCTTCAACAATCTAGTGGGATCCATCAATGTTTTGTCATACGAAGGATTGACTCATTGCGCGACTGTCCCCATATGTTGCTAGTGTGGGCTTACAAGTCGATTACTGTGTTGGGAGAACAATATGGGAATAAAAGAGATGGAGTTCAAATCCCTCTGCGTCGGGGGAAGTCATGTAGGAAACGATTCAACATGGACAAGCTTCTGGAAGAGGACAAGGAGAGTTCAGAGGAGAATTAGGTATTCTTGATAATTAGATAAAAGTAGTAGAGTTGTAGTTTATGCTATGGAAGACATATAGGTTTGTTATGGTCAACTATTTCAGCAGTTGTAGTAGACTTTTGTTTTCTTTTGCAGTAGACTTTTGCATTCGGTTGTGGTAGACTTGTAATTTATATGGCGGTAGACTTTTTACTAATGTTGTGGTAGACTTTTAGTTTCCATTTTGGTAGACTTCTCGACGTGAATGGAAGCTTAGCTGTTGGTTTCATACTCTTTTTCAGGTTCAAATGATGCAATTGGTGGAGAATCCGTATGAAGCCATCTATCTTGAATGGCCAGATGAGGACCAAAAAGTTGAAGCCAGGGAAATCGACGAGAAGTTGGACAGCATGATTCGAGATATTATTGATAACTGTCTTGATGAAACGTTATGGGAAGAAGCCCCTCAGAAGAAAGCAAAGATTGATAAAAGAGAGAAACATGTAGAGGAATGTGATGATGATTTCATGGAGAAGGTTGGTAAAGGAAAGAAAACGAAGAAGAAGGAGAAAGAAACCGAGGAGCCTAGTTCAAAGGACAAGAAGAGGATCAAAAAGGGAAAAAAATTGAACAAAAGGAAGAAGGCATTACTAAAAAATAATTCAAACGATGAGGAAAGAAAGGACAAGAAGAGAAAGAAAAAGAAGAAGAAAACCCAGCCTGAACTAGAGGAGGTAACTCATGTGCCTGTGGAGAAGAAGCAGCAAAAAATAGTTACTACAGAGTACCCTTCGTTTGATTCCGATGATCAGTTGGGAAATGTAGTAGCCGAGGAACATAAGAAAAGAACAAAGAAGAAACAACAGGACGCTGTCCTGAACGCAATCCAGCTACTAACCAAGAAAATGGATGCGATGGTGGAAAATGTGAGAGACCGGCTTACTGCAATGGCGACTTTAGTGCAAGCGAACGATAAGAGGCTACAACCCTTGAGGTGGTCGGTCCCAGTAAAGAAATAGTAGGTAAAGAACCTACAAAGGACCCGGCGGAGATGCAGATTCGAATGCACACCCAGGTGGGGCTGAAGCAACCGTTCAATAAGGCTTTCAAAAAGTACCTAGCGACAATGAGTCCGGTCCGAGAGACCCGATACGTCGGAATCTATTTGAATATGGGTAACTAAATACTGTTACCGCAGACTTGGCCGAAATAAACTCCCAAATTTGACTGGATTGATTGATTTCTCTTTATGTTTATTTACACATGTGTGATTGTGAGTGTGAATTTCCGTATGCTTTCATGAATGGAATGGTAAACTTTTATTTTATGTAGATTTGTTAGATGTAGACTCTAATAGACGGAAACATGTGAACGTTATATCATGGTTTCATAAAGTGATGGTAGACTTAGTTATATAGAAATTTTAGACTTGTATTAGAAAAATACAGTACATTTATAATGGAACATTTTGGTAGAGTTTTAACAAAACGAAATGGTAGACTTGTTAAACATCATAATGTTCATAACTTCGTAGAGTTCTTGTATTGTTTAGTGTGAGTAGATTTCTCACTGGCATAATCTGGTAGACTAACCAAGTTTGTTTTTCCATGACCAGCCATGGATGATACTTAATCAAGAAACTTCTCAACAAGACATTGTCATTACAAGTGCAGTTCGAAACCCAAAATCAAATCAGCGGTAACTAAACGACAAGGTGCAAATGAGAGGAAAAAGGATGTTCGAGATGGGATGGAACAAAGTAGGAATAAAAGAGAAGAAAATGATGTTAGTAAAAAGTCTGAAACACCTTATGTGCAAATCGTTGAAAGTTCCACCACTCCTAAGCGAGCCAAACACACATCACCGCTATCTGATTTCTCGGATCTAGTGGAGGCTGCAAGGATGAAATCTGTCACTACTGCAATAAACAATCTTTTGGTCCTTATTGACAAGGAAGCCGCAGTAGGTCGCGGGGCTTGCAAACTTAATCTGGCCCCCAACCAGGTCGATCCATTCGTTGGAAATTCAGTTGTGAAATGCATCATGTACAGGGAACATCCTTCACCAAGTCTTTATGATCTGTTTGAGAAGGTGGATGGAAATAAAATTAATCGATTGATGGAGTATTTCAAGACTGATTTTTAAGTCTCGATCATCGTACTATCTTACTTTATTAGAAGATTTTGTTGTTTTATAACATTTCTTTCATCGTATTTGGGACAATCCTTTCGACACTAGCCTCGTGGGTGTTGAATTCGACCTTGAAATCATGACACCTAAACAGTTTTGGTAAACTGAAGAAAACGGATGGCTGCACGAATACGTAAAAAAATTCAAATCCATTGTATTTTAGTATGTGTTTTTATCATAGACTTGTTTCTTGAATACTTTTGACGATGTGGTACACTTATTACGTTGTTACACTATAGTTGCAATACCAATATGGTAGACTTTATATCAGACTATGGTAGACTTATATTTTGCAGCATCTCGCAGCTGCAATGCATTTATTTATGCAAAGGTCTTTGAGAAAACCTAGTCCTTTTATATGTGAGATGATTGCTTTCCTTGATCCGTGGTTTACTAGTTTATGGTGTTATGAACATGAGAGGGAGTTTAAAGGAAATGAAAAGAACTGGGTGTTCGGCAGGGGCAATTTTGATATCTACAATGGTATAAGTCCAAATTTCGCAGCTACAAGAAAGAAATGGGTGAATGATGTGCATTACTTGTACATCGCCCATTACATTGAAGGAAAGCATTGGGTAGCTGTGGTGGTAGACTTAGCACAACGTAAAGTGAAGGTGTACAATAGCATGCACACTTGGAAAAGTGATCAAGTCATCTACGACTCATGCAAGCCATATACTAGGATGATTCCCGCTTTGATGAGGGCCATGGCACCCCCTGACTTGAGGAAGAAGATGAGTTTGGGTGCCTTCAAGATATATAGGGTGAAGACTATTCCCCAAAACCACCAAAGTGGTGATTACGGTGTGTACACATTGAAGTACATTGAGTGTTTAGCCCTCGGTCACGTGATGGAAGGCCATAGTGACAGTAACATTGCAGAGATTCAACTCAAACTAGCTACTGAGATCTTCGATGAGGTTCCCCCAGAGCAGACTACACAGTTCTCAGATCCGAACCCTCGAAGTAAAGAGGGGAGCAAGATAGGTTTGCACACAGATTCTGCAAAATAAACTACTAACCAAACATAGGTTAGCTTTTTACAAGACCTTTTGTAACTGCAGTAGACTTGTACGACTAATTCTGATGTATTTTGATTTTTGGTTGCAAATGTTCTCACATATGATTTTTTGCCTATTCCAATTGATGTAGACTTTGGAGTAACATATAGAGTCTACATCAATTAGATTAACATGAGATAAGTGTAATAAAATTATTTTTTTTGTTGTACATTGCAAACTTATGTTAAAATGGCAGACTTATATAACGATAACAAACGATAGTCATGCGATAAAATCCAATACATTAACCATTAAAACGTACACGAAGGATTATGTAGAGAACATCAAATTCATTAAGATTTACATGTTGTACGATTGTAACCGGTTTGTAGACATTTAGAACATTGTGGCACTTTCATAGGACATTTCCGTGCCATTGCCAACTCCAATACACCTTTAAGCCTCAAATTTTTAGGCCTTCCTGGTGGTTAACGGATGTTGGGAGGGTCACATACTTTCTCGGCCACATCTTCAGATACATGTAGTGTAACATCTCGAGGCTTGATACCCACTGAATACGCGTTGACCAGGTAGGAGGCATGATAATATGGATGGCATAATGAGATTGTTGAAATTTGTGTGGCCTCCGCTGTTGCAATCGCATGTACACAAGGGATCTTATCTAAGTCAAATTTACGGCAAGTACACGTTTTCTCTGTCAAGTTGACAATATGTACAGAATACTCTCCCATAACTTGAGATTAACCATCACCTATCGGTTGCACTATGAGTAACTTAGCTTGCTCGACACGCTCTTGAAATAAAACCAACGTTAGGACATTAAGAAATTTAGAAGGCAATGTTAAAGACACAAAAGTAATACCATTAGTAGTTTTTATACTCCACCAGTTAGAACGGTTGTCATCTGACTAGCTCTTTTCCTTCTTGTTGCAAACCATTTAGTTAACATTGTCCTAACTTCATCTAGTAGTTGCACAATAGGAGAGATTTGTGCATGAGAAATAACTTTGTTTATCGACTCAGCAATGTTATTGGTCGTAAGATTGTACCTATTTTCGGGGAAGTGTACACGAGTCCACAATTGAGCATCTGCTTTCCCAAATATCCATGAAGTTCCGGATTCACAGCATGAATTTTCTCGTAGAAGTAATAGAAACCTGTTAGCGTATATGAACTAGCTGCATGCTTTAGTAATCGGAATAAACCAACGCCTCTGAATTTCAACAAGATGTTTTTATGCAAGTGATATGTACATATACCACGTGAAGAGAGCGGATATACATCGCTATTCCTTTATCCTATAGCCCTACGTCTATCAGATATAATAGCAAGTCCTTCATCATCTGGGATAACTCGATGTAATTGCCTAAAGAAGCATTCCCAAGATTCTTCATTTTCAATATCAACGACTGCAAAAGCTAATGGGAATATGTTGAAATTTTCATCTTGCGTTGTGGCAATCAGTAGTGTACATTTGTATGGTCCTTGCAAAAATGTCCCGTCCACAACAATTACTTTCCTCATAAACAAAAAAACCATTTATTGACGCTCCAAATGCAATGAAAAGAGACTTGACCTATTGTCGGCATCAATATCGAGCTTTATGTAAGTCCTCGGATTAGCTCGCCTATTTGGTATAAGTACAAAGGAATGTATTGATAACCTTCTTCTGGAGTTCTAAAAGTTATCTCTCGTGCACACTTCAAAATACGTTGTGCTTTCCAATACTTCATCTGAAAATAAATGATCAGCTATTTAAGTTTGCGGAGACAGTTGAAGTAAATATACCGTATATATAACAATGTAAATAATATGACATACCTTCATGCCGTATCGTTTCTTTAAGGCATCAGATACAACACTTGGAAAGATTTTTCGGCCCACACCACCAACAAAGTCTTTGTATATATGGCCGACGATATGTGGAGTTGCTTTACGAGCACGAAATGAACACTCTGTGACCGAGCAAGTATGTTCCGATATGTATATCTTTATGTGAAATTTTGGAGAATTTCCAATTGTTGATGCACGAACTCTCCATTGGCAGCCTTCACTAAGAGAAATTTGACTATTGATAGCATAAACATATAGCGTTTTCGATGTTTATGCTATATTTGATTGAACCAAGAATTAAAAATAGCGTTTGGTAATATAAAAACGCTATCTATGGTTTGAGCTGGACAAAACTAAAAACACCCGGCCAAATTTTAACTAAACCGCTATGTAAATGTTAAGCGGGACCAAAAATTTTGTTCCCCCGCGTTTGTTAGAAAATTAAAGGAAATACTCTAACTCTAAGACTTTTTTTTGTTCCTTAGCCAAAATTACAGATCTTCTCTCTCACACTCTCGCTATCTTCTTGCATGTTCATCAGCATGTCTTGATTTCACACTTTTCACTCGATTACTCAGTGTTCCTGTCCAATCGAAAACCCTAATCTGACTCTCAGTTGCCTGGAAATCTTGGGTTCTTGATAATTTCTCAAATACGAAGCAAAATCAGACATCGAAGGTAAATCTCAGTTAGATATATTATATGGTATTAATACGAATCATACAATTCTCGATTATGCTGACTCTATTCGTTTATTATTGTTGTTTTGCAGAGAGATATCACGGTTCAAATCAACTAAAAGTATGTGAAGTTTAAAGGGTATTACTTTGAATTTGTGTTTTGTTATTTTGTTTACAAACTTAAATCGAAGTTGGTGGTTTTGCAGAGAACTTTGGGGTTCGGAACTTGAGATCTGTAATAGACGCAAGTGATACGGATTTGAACAGAACAAAGGAGTTCCTAAATTTAGCTGGTGAGTAATTATCTTTCAGAATCATCTTTGCTTGTTCTCGTTTCTTTTGTTGATTGGTATGGTTTAATTTGAGTGTATGTGGAGTTGTGGTGTTGTTGTTAGATGGATAAGACTTGGGTTTGGCATCCAAGGTATGAAATTGTTTCTTCTTTACATTGCTTTGTGAAGTAAAACTTTTTTTGCAGAATTCTATAGAAGTTTTTCATGTTTGTTGGTTACAGGGCTGGCCTTGAGTATTAGACAGGAGAAACTAATTTTGTGCATGCATCAGAAACAAGTTTGGGTAACTCAAGTGTCATATTATGTCCCTGCATAGATTGCCGAAATTTGTGTCATCAGGCGACAGATACAATGGTAGATCATCAAGTGATTAGGGGCATGGATGAGAAATACAATAGGAAATCGTGTTGGAGAAAGCACGGGGATATTAGAATTGCTAAGCCATCTGAAGATCCGAGGTCTGAGTTTGAAGCTTTGATTTGATTAAGACAGCCTTCTTTGATGGTGATTCACAGCCTAGTAGTCACAATGAAGATCATAAAGATGATGTTGATAGTGAAGAAGAGTATGAGTTCAGGAAGAAGCTAGAATATGCTGAGACTCCTCTATATCCAAGTTGTTCTAACTACACCAAGATATTTGCAATCATGGGGCTTTACAGGATTAAAGTGAAGAGTGGTATGTCGGAGAATTATTTTGATCAACTGCTGAGAATGGTTTATGAGATGCTTCCTAAGGAAAATGTTCTCCTGCGCTCTACATATGAGATAAAGAAGTTCCTGAAGATGTTTGGGTTTGGATATGACATGATTCATGCATGTACTAACGACTGTATCCTCCACAGGAAGCAGTACGCAGAGATGGAAAGCTGTCCAAGATGTAATATGTCAAGATGGGAAGGGGATAAGAATACTGGTTAGGAGAAGAAGGGGTTTCCAGCGAAGGTTCTTAGGTACTTTCCTATAAAAGACAGATTCAGGAGGATGTTTAGATCCAAAAGAGTGGCTGAAGAGTTGAGGTGGCATTACAATAATGCAAGTTCAGATGGTACAATGAAGCATCCAGTTGATTCATTAACTTGGGCCAATGTGAATAATAAATGGCCTGAGTTTCCTGCTAAACCAAGAAACCTCCGCCTCGGTCTTTCTACAGATGTGATGAATCCTTTCGCCCTCCAGAACACGATGTATAGCACATGGCCGGTTTTATTAGTCAACTACAACATGCGCCCAACATTGTGTATGAAGGCAGAGAACATTATGCTCACTCTTTTGATCCCTGGGCCAACTGCACCGAGCAATAACATCGACGTCTACTTGGCTCTGTTGATAGATGATCTACAAGATCTGTGGCGTGAAGTTATTGTTGTATATGACTCGTTCATGAGGGAGAATTTCACTCTTAAGGCAGTATTATTGTGGAGTATAACTAATTATCCAAGATTAGGGTCATTGGCATGATGTAAAGTTAAAGGGAAACAGGCTTGTAATGTGTGTGGAAAGGATACACCCTTTAGATGGTTGAAATTCAGTCGTAAGCATGTGTATTTGGGAAATAGAAAGAGGCTCAAACCTGATCATCCTTACAGAAGAAGAAAGAAATGGTTTGATAATACTATAAAGGAAGGAAGTGCAAGTAGAGTTCAAACTGGAGTTGAGATTTGTGAGACGCTAAAGGATTTCAGAAATGAGTTTGGTAAATCTATAGACAAAAAGGCAAAAGGAAAAGGAAGGCTAAATGCGAAGATGAAGATTTGTCAGGTGATGAATATGAAGAAGACAATGATAATTGGAGGTGGAAAAACGGTCCATACTCTTGACTTACCTTACTGGAAGGTATGTACTTTATTTTTAAATTTCTATATACACTCATTTAAGTTTTACATTTGCGTATCATTTGTAACTAATCCTTCATCTTTTTGGTATGATATGCCGGTTCGTCACAACATTGATGTCATGCATGTGGAGAAGAAAGTTTCTGATGCTATCTTGGCTATGTTGATGCAATCTTCTAAGTCAAATGATGGTTGAAAGCAAGGAAACATCTTCAAGATATAGGGATTAGAAAGAAGTTACACATTCAAGAAGGAGGGAAGAGAAATTTTATGCCTCCAACTGTTTATGAAACTGTATAACTTATACATGCTTTGATATGATATATACATTATGTTTATGACTGACTTAGGCATTCCAAATTCCAATCATCATCAATGATTGGAATTTTGATGATGTAGTAGTTGCTGAAGGGCATATGTGTTCAGCTGGTCCGAAGGAAATGGTCAACAATATTGCTATTGGTCCCGGTGCTGCAATGGTGAAGGTTGTTAAGGTGGTTAAGAACAATGCTTATCTATGGAGACCAACTCCTGACATGTATATGATGGATCATGCACTTCAAGAGTATGTTGTTTGGCCTATTCAAAAGATACAGTTGACTACTCCACCTGGAAAAGGATCATCACCGAAAGCTTCATCACCTATAGCATCATCACAGAAAGCAGCATCACATGGGGTATCATTCTGTGACTACAATTTAACTTAATATGATGTCGTGTCTGAGTTGTTTTTGATAGTCACATGAAGTTTAATTTTTGTTGTGCGGTGTAGAGTAACAACTCATTAGGTCAAAAGAAGGAGAAGTGCTCATTGTTGGACTTGGAAAATTCAGGAGAGATCATTGCAGAAGGTAAAGTTCTTTCATCCAATCTGGAAGACAAAGTCCACTTTGTCCCCTTAGGGCATGATCCTAGCAAGGTATAGGTTCAAGTTGTAAATAATGGAAAGGCTAAAGTATGAAGACCAAATGCGGAAGTTGAATGCATTGATGATGCTTTGGGTACAACAGTTTCATGGCCTAATGATAAACTTGTTTTTACATGAGGTTGTGGTGAAAGTTAATCTTGAACTATGTGTTATTCTAGAATGGTGGTTAGGTTTATGTTCGAATATTGTACTTCTATGTGTGGTTTATTTTCTGTTGACTTGAATATGTTTTCTTTTATAAAGTTGTCGTCAGTTTTTTTTTTACATCTGTTTAACAAAACCACACATAAAGGGAAGAAGGTTCAGACCCTAAACAAAGTATATGTTTCAAGTTAAAAGTGTAATTTCTAAACCTTAGATTCTTAACATAAATCCTAAAAACTTAACCATAATTTTTAAACTTAAAAATAGAAATGAGGTACAAGAACCTAATCCCTAAATCTAACATGTAAATTTTAAAAAAATAAAAACCTAAACCCTAATTTAAAAACCTAAAACAAATTAAAATAAAAACTAAACACTAATCCCTAAACCCTATATATACCTTAAAAATAAAATAAAAATAAACCCTATAGAGCTTAAACCATAATCTCTAATCCCTAACTCCTAAACCCAAAAGATATAAACCCTAAACCCTTAGCTCTAAACCCTATACCCTAATCCCTTAAAATCTAAACCCCAAAAGGTTTAAACCTAAGTATTTTTCTTAAGTTAATATATCTGAGTGAATCTATTGGGCCTTTACCAAAATTCCCTAAACCCTAATCCTTTTGTTAAACAAACATATGTATTTCGAGATGAAACCTAATAACTTCGGTTTTGTTTCTCTCAAAACAAAGAAAAGGGTTCTCTTCTTCGTTGTCTCTCGTCTCTTGACCGAACTGGGCTCTCGTCGGCTTCGGTCTGTCCTCCGGTGAATTCCTACCTATCTCTGTATCTTTCTCGATATCTTTGTATCTCTATCACAATCGCTCTCTGACCCTTAAATTGATCCTCACTGTGAATTAGTGTTTGTATCTCAATATTTGAAGCAATTTCTTTTTCTTCGCCGTTTTCCAGGTACACACTCTTCTCTATCGATGTATCTCTCGCACACTCGCATCTCATCTCTAAATTTTTTCTTTAGGCATCTCATCTCTAAACTTTTCTTTCGGCATCTCATCTCTGACATTCGTCTAAGTTTTGTGTCTAATTTAAGTTGATTTTTATGTTCTGAGCTCTATGTTGCCTTTCTGATTGTATATTGATGATTCCTCTGTGATTTATGTGGATGAGTTTATAGCTACTTATCTCACTTATCGGTTCTTTTGTTTTTGGCAGAGATTGAATAACTAAGAAAGAGATTGAAGAACTAAGGAAGAAACTCGAGAAGTAGGAGCCTCTAGAAGCAGCCACCCAGAAGGTTAGGTCTTTCTTTTAATCTCTTTAAAAAACCCTAGATGAGACTATTTTTAGACAGCAGCTGATGCACTTCTCTGTCTGCAGGTTCATAATTCCGGTTTTTTGCTTCAATTCAGGGTTTCATATCAGAGTAATACTTCTTAGCTGATTTACTATCACATATAACTATCTGGAATTCACTAAGAAAGGTGCATCCCTAGCCTTAGCATCTGAAAATTTAATGACTGGTTGAGCATTCGTTCTTATCATTTGAAATAGATATATCTATCAAGAAGAAGCTGTCTCCCTAATCTCCTAAAGGTAGTTGACATATTAGTTCTGGTTTTAGTTCAATTTTTCATTGTCTTCGACATTTAATATTAATGTCATTGCTGCTTTACATTTTGATTCAGAAATGGAAAGCAAGGAAGATCATAGTCTGCAAACTCCCGTCAATGGGAACCATACCAAAGCTCCGCCCACAGCCACAACAAAAAGCAGATAATGATCGAGGAAGTGATGTGGTGGAGCTCACAGGAGTAGAATACCATAGAGCTATGAGTTTTGTGATATGGGTTGAGGAAGTCGAAGAAGATATCGAACCTGAGTTCCAAAGACTTGTCCAAAATATCAGAAGGGAAGAACAAAAACTCAGAAACCAAGAACTCAACTCAGCTGCAATGAAACGACCAAAGCAAGAACAAGGACAGTCCTCAAGAAAGGGTGGTCGCCGAGACTAAGGAGCAGAAGCTGAAGGTGTTAGGGAGGTGTGTTTGATGTATGAACAATGTTTGTGTTGTGTTGTATTTTAGGTGTTTTCGATGGTATGGAAAATGTTTTTTTTAAACCTAATGTGAATCTATTTTTATTTTATAATATTTCTTTTTAAATTAAATGTATTTAAATTAAAATTAAATTAAGTTAATATTTACAGAAATATTAGGGTAAAAAATATATATGATTTGAACAATCGAAATATATAACATTTACGGATTGATATGTTTAATATAATGATGACATTTAAAGATTGTTATCTCTAATATATAAAGGACGCCTATATAATGCTATTATATAGCTAATTCATAATCTCATAAACGCTATTGTAGAATAACCTATTACAGACAATAAAACGCTATTTTAAAAAATATATACCATAGGATTTATTGTTAATGCTATCTAAAAATTAAATACCATAGCATGTAAAGAAAACGCTATCTTAAAAATATATACCATAGCGTATACCGTAAACGCTATCTAAAGTGTCACACTTTTTATCGTGGTCGATGACACAGCGCTTAACACAACGCTATCATATCGATATATAGCATTTTCTGGCCACAATTAATACGTGAATTTCTTGTAGTGCTTTAACCCAGCATTTGACGATATACAGTCGGGGTCGGATACCCAACATCAGTCAAATTTCTTGACTACCCTTAGCAACTTCAACGTTATCTCCAACTCATCTTTTGTGTCGTACTGTTTCAATACCGCTAGTTCGAGTTCACGTACTTCTAGATTCTGAAAGTCTGGTGGAGGCATATATGTATTTTTCATAAGTTTCTTATTTGTTTCCTTTGGTTTCAGACTTTCCATGCCTTCATGATCTTATTTTTCATCGAATTCTAATTCACCATCTTCCTCTTCTTTATCTACTTCCTCTTCTACTTCTACTTGTCTCCCAGACATTGCGTAATCGCACAAGAGCTAGTACCGTCTGGGTCCTCACAACAATCAAATCTGTATTCTTCTTCTTTATCTTCTACATCGTCATTTTTACCTAAACCTTCATCTACCAAATCTTCTTCTTCTTCATTTTGAAAACCGTCATTCCCATTTTCTATATGATTAATCTCAACGCAAATCCTAACGGCTTGATCTGCACAAAGTCGCAAGAACCCGTTCAGTTGTCGAGAATTCCTAACACTTACCGGAGGTGTGTCCATCGCCAAGGTCCATGAATACTTCTTTGGTAGCATGTAGCTCAGATCGACTTTGTGGTTACCAAACCATAGTATTCGTAAACCATTCCAAACAAATCCTCATAAGAAGTTCTCTGTTGTAAGCTACAAATGCGACACCCTCTGCTCCTGTCTTTGAACTTGTCAACGTAAAAGAGCCATCGATCTCCCTCAAATGTTCACCTACCTGAAACTAACACTATTTCCGACATATCAAAATATGGAGATTAAAAGGAGATAAAGCAATTGAAAAAAGAAAGAGGGTGAGGAATAAGAAGAAGATCTTCTAGTAAATCGGGAAATTTGCGAGTTTTTTCTCATGTGTCTGGCCTCCAACCATCGGCTAAGAATAGGGACACAAGTAACCCTATAGCTGTTCCAACCAACTCAAATAACACATTAAATACTATATAAGTCTACCATAACTAACTACTAATTATTAAGTCTACCATAACTTATTAATAATTATCAAGTCTACGACATATAAACCTCAATACTCACTTAAGTTTACTTTACGTTATCGATAATACGAAAACAAGTCTACCAAATAAATAAAAGTCTACTAAACGCCAGATGTAACGCCCCCTTCCCGTTTACCGCTGACCGACGAGCTGACCGACCAACAATCAAACAAGAACATGACCGATCAAACCCGATCATGCCATAGGAGAAGAGTTTGTCACAATACGAAGCCAAAGACAGTCGGTTTGAGTCAAAGTCTCTAACCAAACAATCTTTGACTCCGTTTACCTCGTTTCCACGATACAAGGCTTTCCAACCAGCACCGCTTCCACAAGTTGTGTTCGGTTCAGACTAAACTGTATATGAGGGAATTAATCCATTTTAATATTGTAAACATAAATATTATTCATATTAAACAACGGTTTTCTACAAACCATTTAGCGGGATCTCAAGAAAATCCGAAACCAAAAATAAAGTCAAAATGCTCTCGAAACAAACCAATGCCAAACACCAACCCAAGACTACTCCGAGTGTCCTACGCGTCCGCCGAGCTACTCGGGCTACCCCTAGATAACTTAAGCTTCCATGTAGTCCGGCCCTAGGACGCGACCCCGTATCCTCCGGACTACACACCTACAGACGTCACTCTATAGGTTAACTCCCGCCAGAGCCACTACCGTACTCGAACTGACCAGGAACTCAACTCTCGAGGATCCAATCAGGAAATAAGTACCAAAACACCATCACTAGACTTGTGGGATCTAACACACCCTATAAAGTCCTAATAACAGTAATGTAAACAATCAGACTCGCTGGGACTCTAACACGCAAGACCGACAAGGTCAAACAGCCACACTATCTCAAACCCAGTAGCCCGTCTATCCCGCAAATCCTACCACCGTTCATCAACACAACCTGACCTATCTCGGTCCCGCACCGAAATAGGTATTTATAGCCAGACTTACCAGGACCCGTACCGGAGTAAGTATCTACCAGTACATTTTAACTGGCCCAACACCGAAGTAGATGAAAAAATCAAGCAATCAACAGTCTACTCAGCCCATTACCGGAGTAGATAACAATCACACAGTCTACCCGGCTCAACACCGGAGTAGATAATAATCACACAATCAGTCATATCACCAATCAGATAATTAATTAGTTTAAATCTTTAATTCTTAGTTTTAACCATAATTCATTTTAACCCACTACCTTGGGACTCGTAAGCTTGCTAACCCCGTAGTCCTAATTCAACTTACCTTAAATTCATAGTCTGTTATTTACTCAATTGTCTTACCGCTAGATTGGAGTTAGTAAACTTACTAACTCCTTAGACGGTTCAGCCCCATATTATATTCTAAATGTGTTATATCGCTTAATCAGTATTTTAATATAACTCTCAATTTCTATATATATATATATATATATATATATATATATATATATATATATATATATATTCATTTAATACGTTCTTAATATAGTATATATGCATATACGTCCTAGCATGCCGTTCTAAATGCATCAATCAATCAAAAATTAACGACACAAAGAATCAATCAGAATATGAACAACCAATTACCAGTAAAAGTTATCTAACATGCCATCTAATAATTCTTAATCGTTTAATTCATTCTTCCAGTTATTTGATTAACCTAACCGTTCTATCAATTTCCAATTCACAGGTATGCAAACCTAATACTATGGTTTACCGATTCTGGGTCTATATGATCCTAGTCTAAATGCATCACAAAGTTTAGCCGACTCACAGTGCTATATATGACGGATGGACGGACTGACGGAAACTCCGAATTCCTGAGACCGAACCAAAGCTTCATGGAACCCTTCTCCGAACCGATCCAACTGAAACCGCCTTCACTAGAGCTTAACCAATCTTGAACTTTTCCGCTACTAACGAACCTAACTCCATCTACCTTTTTCTAAATAAAAGAAATCCGGTTTATCGAGAAAATTATTACCTCGGAAAAATTCTTTTTCCGAAGAATATTTTTGAGAATATTCCGGCGTAATAATTTTCTTTCCCTATCTTTATTTTATTTTATTTTTCTGAGTTCTCTCTCTCTCTCTCTCTCTCTCTCTCTCTCTCTCTCTCTCTCTCTCTCTCTCTCTCTCTCTCTCTCTCTCTCTCTCTCTCTCTCTCTCTCTCTCTCTCTCTCTCTCTCTCTCTCTCTCTCTCTCTCTCTCTCTCTTTCTCTCTCTCTCTCTCTCTTCTCTTACTCTCACGTTTCTTCTTCTCTTCTTCTTTCTCTCTTCTCTCGTTGATGGTGATAAATAATATTGGGAGGAGATAGCTCTCTTATTAATGGAGCTAAGAAGACTAATTAGTGGCATGTGTCACTTCTCTTCCTCTCCTATAGCCACAATGACATACCAAAATACACTGAATTCTCTTCTCCCCTTCTTAGATGCCACACAAACCATAAAAACAATTCATTGAATCCTTTCTCTTCTTTACTATATTGGTCACGTATGAATCAGTAACATTGCAAGTGCACATTATCCTTCCTCTTATTCACCATGTGATGAATTGTTGTTGAGTCATCACTCTTCCTTGTTTCACATATTAACAAATATTCAAATAACATGTCCAATGAATCTTCAGGTATTCTTCTCCATTTGCCACGTCTAGCTCTCTCTCTTTTCAGCATAATTTAGTCTTGATCAAGTGGATTTTTCTATCCAAATCTCATTTCTTCATTGGCCATTGAAAATATATCATATGTTTAGCTTAAGTATCCAATTAAGATTTTAATTCTCCAAAACCCCTCAAGCTTCAGCATAAATTCTCAAAACTTCTTTTTAAAATACTAGACTCTTTTAGAAGCATTTAGCAAGTCGTTTCACCTCAATCGGACTCCCATAGCTCGCGTACCAAATTTTACAAGTTTCATCGGTTCTATCGGTTTCCTTTCTCGATAGTCGATAAAACTTATTTAAACACCACTTTTTGTATTCTAAATGATTTCTTTACTTAAAAAGAGAATCATTTGGCTCGTCTAAGTTTTTGTCTCGTATTTTGGTAAAATTACCAAATGCTCTTCAAGTCTTGAATTTACGAAAATGTCCTCCATTGTATTTCCGTTGACCATTTGCAGAAAAATTAACATTTTGTCATTGGCAGTTTCAATAATTAAAACTTTCGCAATGGAAGCGTTCATTCTTTTATAGAAAATATTATTGGCGGTTTCACTGTGTGTTGGTGATTCATTGACATCTTGGAGATCAAAGAAGCAACCAACAATTTCTCGATCATCAGTTGAGGCTGAATACAGAGATTTAGCTCTTGCCTCTTGTGAAACGATGTGGATGAAAACTCTTCTGAAAGAATTGCAGGTTACTCTTCCTGCTCCAGTTCTGTTTTAAGATAGTAAAACTGCAATCTATATAGCTACCAATCCGGCATTCCGCGAAAGGACTAAACACATTGAGTTAGATTGTCATATGGTCCGAGAAAAACTTGATCAAGGACTATTGAAGACTCTTCATATTAGAACAGAAGATCAAGTAGAAGACATTTTAACCAAAACACTCTTTCCTCGTCAATTTGAAAATCTAAAACAAGATGAGCATTCGGAATATATTATGCACATCTTGAGGGGGAGTTTGGTTATTTACGAAATGTTGGTCTTGATTTATTTAGGTTTCCTTCAGCCGGTTTTACTCAAACCAATTGTATAGTTAAGTTAGTTACAGTCGAAGTCTGTATATCAACTGTACATTTGACTCTTTTACAATCTAATCAGAAATTCATTTAACAAACTCTCTTCTTCATTTTTCTGAATCTTTTTAGTAATAACCTCCTCTTCTTCAATGGAATTGTTCCTTCTTTATGTATGAAGGATTCGTGGAGAAGTATCCTTAATTTTTACTATTCTCCACGTCCTCTCCCAAATTTAAGGTTGTTGCATTCGATTGGTTTATAAGGTGTTAGAGGATCTTTACTTGATACGAAAGTCTCGAGAAAATATCCGTATATATCTTTCCTTTTCTCATGTTATTCACTTTCCATTTTGCAAATTATCTGCTTGTACAAATATCTACCTTAGGTCAAAGCAATATAACAAGTTGTTTCGAAAAACTTTGTCATTGTATCAGAGCAGCAAAACTAAAAACCATAAATATTCTTCTATTTCGTTAGCCCCTCGGTTGTCTCCTTGTACTCTATTTTTAGTCAATAAACAGAGCATCTTCTTAAACTATTTCAATGGCGAATGAAGGTTCAGAACTTGTAGTCATCGATGCTAAATACAAAACCATCTCTCCATACAATCTCACAGCCAATGATAATCCCGGGACTGTGATATCTCAACCTCTGCTTAATAGGCAGAATTATGATGAGTGGGCTTTAAATTTCGTTTGGCGTTAAGCTCTCGAAACAAATTCGGCTTTCTCGACAGAACAATAGCAAAGCCGTCTTCTGATTCTCTGAATCTTGACGATTGGGTGGCTAACAATCACCTTATTGTTGGATGGATCAAGCAAACAATTGAACCAAATCTTCGGTCCGCAATATATACTATGGAAGTGGCTCGCGATCTCTTAGAAATCATCAAACGAAGGTTCTATGTTAAGATTAATGCTCGGCAACAGCAGCTTCTCAATGCTCTGGCCACGTGTAAACAGAATGGATCCTTCGTTGATTACTACTTTGGTCGACTGAAGAAGTTTTGGGATGGTATAGTCGAATGCACCAACACAATACGATGCTCGTGCGGAAAGTGAGTGTGACCTTAACACTCCGCGAGATAACGAACTAGCGGTGTTTAAGGTTCATGATTTTCTTTCCGGTTTAGATGATGGTTTTCATGGTGCTATACGATCTCAAATCTATGCCATTGCTCCATTGGCAGACCTTGATAGCGTGTATCAAACCGTAGTCCAGGACTAGACAATTCGCTCCACTGTGGCTAAGGAAACAAAACTTATGTGATTAGCGGCTCAGATGTCTCTCTCATCTTCGTGACAGGCTGCAACCACAAGACGAACATTCCCTGCAAATAGAGATCCGACTCATATGTGTACTGCCTGCGGAAAAACAGGACATGAAGCTTCGGCTTGCTTCAAGATAGTAGGATATCCTGAGTGGTGGGGCGAACGTGGTCGAGGACGAGGCAATACCGGTCGAGGACGCGGTTCATCAGGGTAGGTTGTGCATGCTAACATCACACAAATCATGGCTGGTAATGTTGCATTGGTGCAGAATTCAGCCTCTCCTCTCACGGACCTTGACAGACATGGCCTTAACGGATTCACAGACGATCAATAGCGTACTCTTTAACGCATCTTTGGGAGCAATTCGAACAATGTGGAGAGCTTGACTGGTAAGACTGATGAACTAGTTTAGATTCTTGATACAGGTGCTACACACCATATGACTGGACGAGCTGATATGTTTCCTGATGATCGACCCATATCTCCCGTGTTTGTGCGATTACCTGCTGGAAATAATGTGTTTTCATCAACACAAGGGACATTACAACTAACATCTGGACTACAACTCTTGAATGTTTACTTTGTACCCGGATTTCATACCAACCTCATATTGTTTGGACAACTTGTGACCGATAAAAAACTTGTGCGACAAATTACTGATCAATTGTTGGTTTTACAGGACCACACTACGAGGACACTGATTGGAGCGGGTGATCGCAAGGGAGAGGGACTATACCAATTTTGCAGGATAGAATCAGTGGGTACTAACCAGATCAGTGTTAATGGAGATTTTGCTTTGTGGCATATGCATTTGGGTCATCCTTCATCTCGAGTTTTTGGACATGTTCTCGGTGTTTTAGGAGCATCTAGCACTAGTAGTGAACTTTTTCATAAGAGTTGTGAAATTTGTTTTCGTTCCAAACAAACTCGTCAATGTTTCCCGGATTCTTTGAATAATGCAAAAGATATTTTTGATATGATTCATGTCGATCTTTGGGACCATACCGGACTCCATCTCCTTGTGGCTCACGCTATTTCCTGACTATTGTAGATGATTACTCAAGAGCAGTATGGCTGTATATTCTTTGCGATAAAATCCAAGTTGCTCAACATTTGCAGAATTATTTGGTCATGATCGAAAGGCACTTTTCTAAGAAGATTAAGATCATACGCAGTGACAATGGAACTGAGTTTCCTTGTCTCTCTCTATTTTTTTCAGCAAAAAAGGATTCATCAAGAGACATCTTGTGTTATACGCTTCAGCAGAATGGATGCGTTGAACGAAAGCACTGTCATATCCTAGAAGTGACCCGTGCACTGCGATTTCAAGGTAACTTACCAATCCAATTCTGGGGCGATTGTGTTCTTAATGCTGCTTATCTCATCAACCGTACACCTTCGCAAGTACTCAATGGTAGGAGACCATTTGAGTTGTTGTATGGTCACACTCTATCTTACAACACCTACGTGCGATAAATTTGAACCACAAAGTCCTCGTTGTGTCTTTATTGGTTATGAAGGAATTTCTAGCAGATCCTAATCCAATTAGGCAATCCTGGTCTGAATTCCGAGCCTAGGATCTAAGGTTCATATAATTGAATCTATGGGATCTCAGATTTACTTGGTGATTTGCAGCGGAAGATTTGCAGATAATCGAGATCGCGAAGCACCTCAAACGATGTGCCTCTACTGGTATCCACACGCACACAAACTGAACAGAAGGGATGCTAGTGCCTTTAGAGATCAGATCTCTCAAGAGGTTTCTGTTTCTTTTCTGGTGGCTGTCTATTAGGTTAAGAATCAGTTTAGGTCGACCATATATCTTATATATGTCGACTTAAACCATAACGGAATTAACCAACGATTAAACCAAATTAATCTGGTAATCCGCGAGTTGCATCGATCGACACACTCTTTGTGTCGATCGACACTGCCCCAGAATATTGATATCGAATGCATATCAAATATGCATTCACTAGATCATTACATTAATGATCAACCTCGTCTTTAACGTCCAGTTTGCTTAGGTGTGTGACCCTGTAGGATCATATAACACTAGCAATGAGTTCTCAACTCATTGATCATAAGTGGCTTCTAGCAAAGCGTTATGACTGCCTAGTGTCATATGATTGTCTCATCTCGACAATACGACTTTCTCTCAGAGCAAGTACAATAGATTTCAGGACATTCCCAACAATCTCCCACTTGTACTGGAATCATCTATTCCTTTAATCCCTTCGTCACTATATCTCGATCTGGCATATGGCAAGATCTGTGTCACCCTTATTTAGCCAAGATCATGTTCATCGAACTCCGATTTATACTGACAAGACAAACGACTGACAATCACCTCGTTTGAGTGTGGCCACACATTTCTCAGTATCAAATCTTCGATGGGCCCTGAGATATTTATCTCCTGTTATATAGGAGGGACAAATCCCATCTTGTTCCATCCCTGTTTCTTCACACACTTCATGATATGCCCAATCAATGCCTTTATAGTCACCAATTACGGCTGACGTTTGACAAGGTTAAAGCGGACCAATTCATATGTAAGAAAACATGATGAACTCAGGTCTAAGGACTATACTCTATAGTCGTAATGAAAACTCTCATGACACTTATATAACTATCCCGTAGAGTTCTCATCAGTGGGTCATGTCCGATCATGTGTTCTCTAACACATATCTATGTGATTGACTTTAATACTCTTATTAATGACTCCATGAAACTTAGTCATCAGTCACCTCACATACTAGTCTCACGCGGTTGTTAATGTCCCATTTTAACAACCTTGACCAGGGACCAATCATAATTTATGTCATTTATTATCTATAGGGTTTCATGATCAAGTCACATACTTGATGACCTATAAAATGTCATAAATTACTTTGGGACTATTATTTAATAACCATTATTAAATAATACAGATGTCAGATTTTAATAACATAATCAAATTATGTTTATACGAACATCATATCATAACTAAAATTAATAACAATGACTCCCACTAAAATTAAGATCACATCTTAAGACATCTAATGCCTTTAGCAGTAGCCTGACCCTCATTCACCCTTGCTTAGCGTGTGTCGAAAGACACTGCGTCTTGCTAAGAGTAATACCAAGAGTCATTTGCACGAATCCTTTCTTGGAATCCTGCATATTGGACATGTGCAAGGCCTTATCACTATAAGTATCTTGACACAATCCAATTAGCTTATCCAATCTATCTCTATAGATTCTTATTCCAAGAATGTACACGGTTTCCCCCATAATTTTATCGAAAAAAAACTTTCAAATCAAGTCTTAACAGACTGAAACAATGGAACTCCATTTCCGAGAAGTGGTATGTTATCAACATATAATACTAGAAATGCAATTGCGCTCCCACTAGTCCTCTTGTAAACACACGGTTCCTCTTCATTCATGACGAAGTCAAACCTTTTGACTGCTTTATCAAAACGAAGATTTCAACTCCGAGATGCTTGCTTCAATCCATAAATGGTTTGATGAAGCTTGCATATCTTCCTAGCTTCATTAGGATCAATGAAAAAACTTCAGGTTGTGTCATGTACACATCCTTTTTCCAGAATTCTATTAAGGAAAACTGTTTTCACATCCATCTGCCAGATCTCATAACCATTATGAGTGGCGGTTGCTAGGAGAATCCGAATGGACATTAGCACGGTGTCTGGGATTAGGTTTCTTCACAGTCAATACCATGAATTTACTTGAAACCTTTTTGCCACCAACCTAGCTTTGTACATCTGAATATAACCATCCATGTCATCTTTTCTTCTTGAAAATCCATTTACTCACAATGGCTTCTACACCATCGGATAAATCAACCCAAGTCATACTTGGTTCTGTGACATGGATCCCATTTCGGATTCAGCGGCTTTCAGCCATTTTCGGAGTCAAGGCCCATCATTGCTTCTTCAAAATTCGCAGGCCCGTCACTTTCAATGATCAGTAGATCACGGCAATTGGTTATGAGAAATCCATATTTCTCGGGTTCGTGACGGATCCTTTCGGATCTGCGAGCTTCAGTTTTCTGTAAAAGTCGCGCACACATATCTCATATGTATACTTTTACCACGACCTAATTAACCAAGATTTAAACCGTAGTTAATTAAGTCATAAACCAAAATCAATATTTGGTTCGCGATCTGTGTCGATCGATGCAACTTTTGTGTCGATCGACACTTCTTCAGAAACTCGCCATTTAAATGTATATCGAATATACATTCACCAGATCCTTTATAAACTCTAGGCACCACAGGTGCAGGTTCTACAACTCTTTGTAGATCCAACTGCTGCTCTTCCTCATCAGGTTGAGCAGTCTCCTGTGATTTTTGAATTTCTTCGAGTTGTACTTTTACTCCCACTGTTCTTCTTGGAAAGAAAGTCTTTCTCAAGAAAACATAGTTCCGAGCAACAAACAATTTGTTCTCGAACTGGTTGTAAAAGTAACATGCCTTGGTTTTGTTAGGACAACCAATGAAGTAGCACTTATCAGATTTGGGTGTGAGCTTATCAGAGATTAAACGTTTTATATAAGTCTCGCAACTCCAAATATCCATGATGGATAAATCAGAAACATTTACATTCCACATCTCATGTGGTATCTCTGTAACTGATTTTGATGGAACTCTATTTAAGGTAAACTCAGACATTTCTAGAGCGTATTCTTAGAAGGATAATGGAAGATCTAAGTGACTCATCATTGATCGAACCATATCTAATAAAGTTCGATACAGGAGGAGTGAATTGTGAAACACTTTCACAATCTCTCAGATGATCACTAAATTCTTGACCTAAGTATTCACCTCCATGATCTCATCGTAGAGGTTTAATACCTTTGCCAAATTGATTCTGTACTTCATTTTGGAACTCTTTGAACTTTTCAAAGATTCTGACTTATGCCTTATAAATAAGGCATAACCGTACCTTCTGAAAATATCAGTAAAGGTAATGAAGTACTGAAATTTTCCTTTAGCACTAGTGCTCATCGGTCCATATACATCCGTATGTATAAAGCCCAATAAGCTTCTGGCCCTTTCATTTTGTTCGTTCACAACCTGTATCGACCGACGCACCGTTTGTGTCGATCGACACTACCTCTGTTGAAAGGAGCCTTTGTCGTTTTACTTAATAAACAAGATCCACTTTACTCATTATGATTCTCAATCAGATGAGCCCAAAAGCCCATCACTATGGAGCTTCTGAATCTATTTCTCATTTATGTAGCCCAAAACGACAATGCCAGAGAGAGGTTTGACTCGTATCATTTGACTTGAATCTCTTGGTATTAATTTTATAGTTAGGCACATTCTAGTTTAGAACATAAAGTCCATTCTCTAATGGATTGCTACTATAAAATATATCACTGTAATCAAATGAATAACATTTATTCTTAACTTGAAAACTGATATCCTTCCATATCCAAACAAGGAATAGAAATAATCTTTCTGCTCATAGCAGGTACATAGTAGCATTTTTAAGTTCAAAACATGCCATAAAAGGAAAAACAAATGAAATACTCCTACGGTTAATGCAGCAACTCTTGCTCCATTCCCACTCATAGGTCCACTTGTCCTTTCTCCATAGTCCTACTTTTGCTCAGGCCCTACACATTTTCACAAAATATGAGTACCACAGCTGGTATCCAATACCCAATAAGTAGGACTATAAGAAGTAACATTTACTTCTATAACATAATACCTGAAGAAGAAGTCTCGTACGTCTTCTTCAGCTTCTCATAATCTTCCAAGAATTTATTGCAGTTTCTTTTCAAATGCCCATAACCATTACAATAACGGCACTTAACATCTTTAGAAGGACTGGTTTTAACCTTAGGAACATGGCCAGACTCGCTTGGATTCATAATCGAGCTCGTCTTGCCATCACCTTTGTTCTTACCAAGTTTCTTAAACTTTTACCCTTTTGTACCATAAGGACATTTGGGGTGTCCTTCTTGATGTTAGGTTCAGCAGTCTTAAGCATCCCATGCAATTCAGTCAACGTCTTCGTCAAGTTGTTCATGTTATAGTTCATAACAAATTGATCATAGCTTGACGGCAGTGACTGTAGAATGATGTCAGTAGCCAACTCTTGGCTAATGGGACAATCCAGTTTCTCCAGGTTATCAATATAACCCATCATCTAAATGACATGAGGACTAACTGGTTCGCCCTTTGGTAGCTTGCACTCAATCAGAGATCTAACCGTCTGGTATCTCTGAGTTCGTGCCTGCTCCTGAAACATACTTTTCAGGCCAGTGATCATCTGTATTGGCGACTCCATGTACTCATATTGCTTCTGCAATTCCGAGTTCATGGTAGCCAACATGAGACAACTCACATCCACCGCATAATTAGAATGCTTATCCCAAGCATCCTTATCTGACTGCCAGGCATTGGCTCGGTACTTCTTGGGGAGAACTTTCTCAAGGACATAGTCCTTTTTCTCCTGTTTGAGAACAATTCTCAAGTTCCGATACCATTCAAGAAAGTTGGATCCATTTAACTTGTCCTTCTCAAGGACGGATCGCAGGGAGAAATTGTTACGATGGTTTGTGCTAGACATAGCTGAAAAACAAGGGAGGTTTTAGTTATGATGTTCAAGAAATGAGAAGTCTTAACTATTAAGAAAACTCGCATTATATTCAAACAATGTTTCCTCAGATGAATATAATGATCCAAGACCCTTACTTCACTAAACTTGAGTGAGCCACTGGCTATCACCCAAATTTTAGCTATCTAGGTAAGCAACTCTTTGCTAGTTATATCCAATATAACTCTTGGTTGTGGATTGACATCTCATGTCCAATCCACCTTATGTCTCTGAGCCCAAAACGATTTTGATGGCCCAGTCAAGTAAACCAATCTCTTCAGTCATGTAATTGTTGATGTCTTGCTCTGCAAGTCCATCAACACGATTACCTTCTGTCTTACTCATGAAATTGTGGACATCTTGCACTGAAAGTCTATCGCACAATTAGATGGGTCTTGACAGTTGACAAGATTGGAAAGACATCAAGTATCACTTGATATTTGGTTGAGGAACGGAACCATTTAAAACGTTTAGTTTTGTTAGGTTTTAATTCTTCTAATTAAATGATTTATCTTGGTTTGGTTCTGTGGTTTCAGGTTCCATAACCTAAACCATTGAATCTTGTGTCGACCGACACTACATTAATGTCGATCGATGCTGATTAACCAAAACCAATATGCGATAACCGATCAATCCAATTGATCCGGTTTTGAGTACCGGTCAGTGTCGATCGATGCTACATTAGCATCGGTCGATACCAACCCAATCGCAATAAACCATTCTTAGCGTTTAACCATCATTAACCAAGCTCGATAACCGGTCCAATCCAATTGAACCGATTCATCAATCTCGCGAGGTTTGTGTCGACCGACACAACTCTTGTATCGATCGACACTAGGCGAAACATAAGTTTTATTCGGATTTTCGCCCTGTGTCGATCGACGCCGGCTTGGCATCGATCGACACCATGCGAAAAACCCTAAATTTTGTTCGGGTTTTCGCCCTGTGTCGATCGATGCCGGATTGGCATCGATCGACACCATGCAAAAGACCCTAAAACGTTTTTCGAACAAAACCCTAAACTAGGATACTTTGATCAAAACGAGTTTTAGCATGCTTGTATCAATCATACAGAGATCCAGATTCAACCAATCTAATCAACATGCTACAAATTCAATGGAACCCTAAAGCTCTGATACCACTGAAGGAATTTCTAGCAGATCCTAATCCAATTAGGCAATCCTGGTCTGAATTTCGAGCCTAGGATCTAAGGTTCATATAATTGAATCTATGGGATCTCATATTTACTTGGTGATTTGCAGCGGAAGATTTGCAGATAATCGAGATCGCGAAGCACCTCAAACGCTGTGCCTCTACTGGTATCCACACGCACACAAACCGAACAGAAGGGATGCTAGTGCCTTTAGAGATCAGATCTCTCAAGAGGTTTCTGTTTCTTTTCTGGTGGCTGTCTATTAGGTTAAGAATCAGTTTAGGTCGACCATATATCTTATATATGTCGACTTAAACCATAACGGAATTAACCAACGATTAAACCGAATTAATCTGGTAATCCGCGAGTTGCATCGATCGACACACTCTTTGTGTCGATCGACACTGCCCCAAAATATTGATATCGAATGCATATCAAATATGCATTCACTAGATCATTACATTAATGATCAACCTCGTCTTTAACGTCCAGTTTGCTTAGGTGTGTGACCCTGTAGGATCATATAACACTAGCAATGAGTTCTCAACTCATTGATCATAAGTGGCTTCTAGCAAAGCGTTATGACTGCCTAGTGTCATATGATTGTCTCATCTTGACAATACGACTTTCTCTCAGAGCAAGTACAATAGATTTCAGGACATTCCCAATAGGTTATCCTTACTATAAGAAAGGATGGAAATTGTATGATTTGGAGCGTGATATATCATTCGTCTCTAGGGATGTTGTTTTCAGTGAAACCACCTTTCCTCTTAGTTCTAAGCCACCAACCACTCTCCAGTCGAATATTGAGGTTTCGCCTACACCTCCAGTACTGGAAGACGTGGATGACACAAATGGAGTTGTGCAATCTCATGTTAACTCTGTGGAACCAGTCGAAGTGGCTACAAACAGCTTGGACAATGTGGATTCCGAATCCGAAACATCTAAAATAGAGATAAATATGTCTATACAACCTGAGCAGTCACAAGACCTTGGTCGTGGCAAGAGATCAAAAACGGTTTCAACTTGACTTCGCGAATATTATGTTGGTACAATCTCTGTCACCTCTCATTCTCCATCACCTTCTCCTCATCCTCAGGTATGTCTCATCCTTTACTACTTATATATCATGTGATCGATTTTATGTTGGTTATCTCAGTTACCTGCCAGCTCTTACAACAGCAGTCGAACCAAAGTCATTCAAATAAGTGATGGGTTACGAGGAATGGCGCAATGCCATGAAATCAGAAGTTGGATCGTTAGAAGACCAACACACTTGGGATCTTCAACACTTTCCTCTGGGTAAAACTGCGATTGGTAGTCAATGGGTTTTCCGAATCAAACTCAAATCAGATGGGTCACTAGAACGCTATAAAGCTCGCTTGATTGCTCTTGGAAATCATCAAAAAGAAGGATTGTATTATAAAGAGATATTTGCTCCAGTGGCTAAGATGACAACGGTTCGTCTAATCTTTGACATTGCTGCCAAACACAATTATGAAGTACATCAGATGGATGTACACAACGCATTTCTTCATGGTAATCTTGATGAGGAAGTGTACATGCGGTCACCTCCCGGGTTCTCAACACTAGGTGACACATGAGTCTATAGATTGCGAAAATGAATTTATGGTCTTCAACAGTCTCCGCAGTGTTGGTTCTCCATATTGGTAGAATCTCTGCAGAAATATGGCTCCAAACAGACTGAATCTGACTACTCATTGTTTGTATTCCATCAAGGCAATGTTTCCTTACAAATATTGGTCTATGTTGATGAACTGCTCATCTCTGGAAACTCTCCTTCAGCGATCAAAGAGTTCAAAGACTACCTTTCATGCTGATTCCGGATGAAAGATCTTGGTCATGCTTGATATTTTCTTGGCATAGAAATTGCACGTAGCGCTTTTGGGTTCTATGTCTGTCAAAGGAAATTTGCGATGGATATAGTCACAGAAGCTGGATTACTCGGATGCAAACCGGCTAGATGTCCAATGGATCAGAATCACCACCTATCACTTAGCAACAGTCCATTGCTCACGGATCCAACACCATATCGACGTCTTATTGGTCTTCTAGTTTACTTGGCTTCCACGCGACCCAATCTTTCTTATGCGATTCATAATTTGTTTCAATACATGCTAAAACCACGAGAAGACCATTGGCTTGCAGAATTGAAAGTTGTTCACTACCTAAAGGGAAAGATTGGCTAAGGTATACTTTTACGAGCTGATTCTTCCTTTCACTTAACATGTTGGTGTGACTCAGATTGTGCGAGCTGTCCAACTACTCGTAAATCTATCACCGGCTCGATTATACAATTCGGTGATTCACCAATTGCGTGGAAGACTAAGAAACAACGCACGGTCTCAGCTTCGTCGGCTGAAGCGGAGTATAGATCGATGGCTGCTCTTACTAAGGAATTGCAATGGCTTAAGGCTTTGTTACTGGAACTCGGCATTGATAACAAAGCTCCAATAACGATGTTATGTGATAGTAAGACTGATTTACATATCAATGCGAACCCGGGTTTTCATAAGCGCACAAAACACATTGAGATCGACTGTCTTATCGTTCGAGAAAGCATTGTCGATGGCACCATCAAACCGAACTATGTTCCTACAATAGTCCAACTCGTTGACATCCTCACTAAGGCTTTGGATTGCAAGGAATTTGATTAATTTAAAACCAATTTGGGCATTCAAAACTTGTATGCTCCAACTTGGGGGAGGGAGGAGGTGTTAGAGGATCTTTACTTGATACGAAAATCTCGAGAAGATATCCGTATATATCTTTCGTTTTCTCATGTTATTCACTTTCTGTTTTGTAAATTCTCTACTTGTACAAATATCGGCATTAGGTAAAGCAATACAACAAGTTGTTTCGATACACTTTGTCATAAGGGCTTTCCGCCCTTGCCTTGCAAAATTTCCGATAACAGTGCCATAAGGTATTTCCATCCACGTTAAGTTGATCGGTTTTCTCTACAAATTTGATAGCTTCTAGATTGAGTCTCTTCGACCACGTCTTCTTTTGGTTGATAAAGGTAAAATTAGTTCCACCACACATATAAACCTAATAAATTGTATTTGTTTTTTTGAAAAAACGATATTTCATCTATATATTTTGATTACTTTATATCCAAATGCTATTACATTTCTTATATATCCACATCAGTCATAATCTATACTATTAAAATATGTGACTCTTTTAGAAAACAATATTTAATTATGTGTTATGTTACGGTTTATCTTATTGCATTTAATAAAAAAAAGATTTCATTAAGAGTATTTTGAAATTATTAGATTTTAAAATATATGTGGATTATACTAAATATTCTCAAATTAAAGATTTTGTTCGAAAATATATTCATAATATCTTTTAATTTTTTTTAATTATATATATAATATTTTAGATTTATTAAGAAAAATATTTATATTTTACGATTTTTTTACAAAATTAATTATTAATTTTGAACTTATTATTAAATTCATTATAAATAATTTTCATTATATTTTAATATAAATATGCTCTAACTTATGATTCTATTCAAAGATATCTTCATAATATCTTTTAATAACTTATTTTTAATTAAAATATAAATATATATATATATATTATTAAAAATATTATAAAAGATTTTAAACGTCTTGATTTTTAAAAGAAGTAATTACTAAATTAAAATTTATTATTAAAATTTACCAAAAATATTTTAAGTTACATTTAATATATTAAATTAGCATTAAAAACTTTATATTTTGACCATTATGAAAATTAAATATATTGAAAATATAATAACCGATTTCTAATATCTGTACTATTAAAAACAAAATTTGACTACTGAAAAACATGTTAGAAAGATGTTTTAACTAATTTCAATTGATATATTTTTAATTTGATAAATATTAAAATTATGAATATATGATGAATTTGATTATGGTTGATGTTTTTAGGACGACATTTTTTAAATGATTATTTTATCAAATTCTTAAAATACTTAGATTACTATAAGATGAGTCGAAATATAAGTTAATTTGTTTTGATTATAAAAATATTTAAAACTATTTATGTTTATTAGAAGACAAGTTAAAAATATGAATTCACTAATTTTAATTATAGAAACATTAAAATGAATTTAAATAAATCTAAAAATGTTTAGTGAATGGATTATCATATATTATTTACATTTTGATCTATAAAATAAATATAAAAATATTTATATTTAGACCATTGTAAAACGGGTCGAAAATAGATTAACTAATTTCAATTATCTATACTATTAAAAAACTTTTGTCTAGTAGAATACGGTTTAAAAATGTAATTAATTAATTTCAATAAATATATTCTTAAATTTATAACTTTTAAATTATTTATAAATTCATAATCATGCGTTAAAACTATACTATTTAAAACAAACAATTAAATGTATAATGAAATCAAAAATTTTACATATCGAATCTAACAACTTATATATTACTAAGATTGCATTATATACAAAATTATTGATTTTAATAACTTTTTAATAGTGAAATCATGGGTTGAAATATGTTAGAATTAACTTAAATGAAAAATGTCGAATAAAAAAAAAAAAAATATATATATATATATATGTACTTTTATAGCAATAAGTTAAACTAAGCATCTACTAAAAATATCAATAAATTACAACTACTAAAACATAAGTTAATAATATTTAAAAAAAAAACAAATTTTTTTTTTTTTTTTTCATATTTCGCACCTTATCATCATATTTTTCCATTTAATATAGATTAGACTAAATAGTTAACAAACTTAATTATAAAACTATAAATTTAAGATAAAAATAGATTTTTAAAAAATATAAATCCACACTTTTTAGCATGGATCAAAATCTAGTTTTTGCTTAAAAAAACATTTTCTTTCGGTTGTAGTATTAGTCATATAAACTGTTTAATAAAATGGTAACTCTCATTTCCATAACATTTATTAACCATTTCTTTTATTTATTTTTGTCCACTCCACTACATAACAAATATATTATATATATATATATATTATATATATATATATATTATGAATGGTAAATAAAAATAATGATATTGATTGCTTGTAGACTAATCTATGTTAATGGTTGCTATTATTCAAAATCTAAATCAGTTGAGTCTTAAGTTTAGTCGGCTATATCATAAAAGCCGTGAAGTTGTTAGAATGTATATATATATTTTTTTTTTTTTGTAAAACTGAAAATTTTCATATTAATAAAAGAAGAGTTTACATATAGAAAGAAAACTCACAAGCTTGTTACCAAGGCAAAAAGAGAATAAAAAACAAGGAAACAATCAACAAAACAAAACATTTCTGCCATTAACTTAAACACACAAGCAGAAGATTTTTGAAGTTCTTCCTTCCCTCTCTCGCCGTAATGGTGGGACGGATGTGTTTGTCAATCGCTTTGAAAACAATCGCCGGTGACTTTGTAGTCTAGTTAAATAACTTTTCATTCCTCTCCCGCCAGATTGAGTATATAGTAATTTTCACAGCTAATTTTCGAAGAGTAGAGGAGGAACCTGGAAATTGTTGTTTAACCCATCCAATTAACTCAGTCCAAGATTGGAAATAGAAGGTGAGAATCCAAGCTTCATTAGAACTGCACCCCAAATCTCCAAGCTAAAAGGGAAATGAAGCAGAAGATGATCTCTTGTTTCATTGCTTGTGGAGCAGAAAACACAAGACGAAGGAATGATAACACCCCAACTAGCGAGCCTTGAACGTGTCGGAATCCTGTCAAGCATTGCAATCCACATAAAGAAAGCAAATTTTGGGACATATCCTTTGTACCAGATAGCGTCGAACCAGTCTTTCTCAGATTCTCTGCTTCGGATTGCATTCCATGTTCTTTTTGCGGAGAATAGCTGAGAAGAGAGCCCCTTGATCGTCCATCAGTAGCTATCTTCTTCATCCTTAAGAGGTAGATGGATTGTGGAGAGATGAGCGTAGAGAAGCAGAGCATTGTCTGACCGAGAAGAGGGGATAGACCAGAGACATGTTTTGCACACGTCCGCAACCTTTGCAGATCGCTGAATCATGTTGGTTGAAGGACCATTATCACCGAGCAAGTTGATTAGCACTCCTAGCGGAAACCAGCTATCAAACCAAAAAGAATCTATTTTCCTGTTACCCAGAGAGCAGGTTACAAAGGTTTTGGCAATCGGTCTGAGCTTAAGCAAAGACTTCCAAACTCCCGAGTCAAGCTGATGCTCTTGAACCTCCCAAAAACTGGTGTCAGATAGATGATGTTGCTTATGCCATGCAGCCCACAAAGAGTTACTCCCGTTGAATAAGAGCCAGATTAGGTGCAGACATAAAGCAATGTTCCATGTAAAAAAGATTTCCATGACACTTTAAAAAAAAAACTTGCCCTCTTTTGATCCTGCCCAAAGGTAACAATTGCATAAGGATTCAATTTTCTTGATGCATCTTTTTGGCAGAACAAACGTTAACATCCAAAATTTCACTAGGCCTGTTATCACCGTTGCTATAAGGTGGAGTCTCCTAGCGTGAAAGAGCTCTAGATGACCAAGCTCGGAAGCAACCTGCAACTTTATCGACCAAGGGGGCATATTCACCAACTTTAAGTTTTCTGGAGGTTAAAGGCAGTCCCAAATACATTATGGGAAGAGAACCATATGTGAATCCATAGCTAGCAATGGCAGTGGATTCATTTTGGTTCAAGCCCGCATGGAATAGCTGAGTTTTTCTCTAATTCATTCTCAGACCGGACCAAGAGGAAAATTCGTCGAGGGTTCACTGATACTATGGAGAGAGGAGCTACTTCCGTCAAAAAGATCATTACATCATCCAAAAATATGAGGTGCGTGATGTTTTATATATCTGCTCGCGGGTGGAAGCGAATATGGTCGAGTGAGAAGCGTGATTGCAGAAAGCGAGATAACACTTCCATGACTAAAACGAATAGGTAGGGAGACAATGGGTCTCCCTGCCTTAGCCCTTTTTTTCTTTTGAAGAAGCCACTAGCTTGAACATTAACGCTAATAGTGAAGGATGTTGTTTATAGATATTCCGAGATCCATTAGATGAACATCTCTGAAACATTAAGAGCTCTTAGAGTTGACACAACAAAATCCCATCGAAATGAGTCAAACGCTTTCTTGATGTCTACTTTAAGCATCTCACTAGAAGCCACGTTTATTCTGCTGTATCTGTTAATCAGTTCAATGGCTAGCATGATGTTTTCCTCGAGGAGCCGCTTGCCAGGTATGAAAGCCGTCTGTGCATTGGAAATCACCTGTTCAAGTAGAGTTTTTAGCCGGCCTGCCAGTAACTTCGAGATGACCTTGTACAGAGTGTTCGGGCATGCTATCGGTCTAAAATCTGATGCACTTGAGGTATTAGGAATATTTGGAATGAGAACAAGAGTAGTGGCGCTCCACTGTTTTAGAATTTTCCCGGATATGAAGAATTCCTTGATCGCATCCGTTACTTTTGGACCAATGATGTCCCAACAAGCTATAAAGAATCCTGAAAAAAATCCGTTCGGACCACAAGTCTTGTTGCGTGGGAGCGAGAAGAATGCGTCTTTATTCTCTTCATTGGAGAAAATCTTATCCATCCAGATCTCAAAGAGGCAAAGCAGGTGAAATTCATGAGCAGATTAATATCCTCCTGCTGAAATAGAGAGGGAGAAGGGTCCCCTCCCAAAAGATCTTCAAAGAACGAGAGGCAGTGATGACGGATATCTGCTTGGCTTTCCAGTCATATGCCGTCTTCATTAACTAGGAAATGGATGAGAGCTGAGCCGCAGTCACCTTCTCGAATCCAAGACACACCTGATTTCTGGAGGAGAAATCTTTCTTCAGCTTGGACTAGAATTTTCCATTTACGAGTGGATTATATTTCCTGCTCAGCTAGATCTGCAATCGGGTTAACAAGGAGGTCATGCTGCAAACCCCAAAAGGACGATGTGAGCTTCCTCTGATCTTTTCTCTATACCCGAGTAATTGCTTTTGCAAAGAGATCTGATGGGGTTTTTTTAAGGCTTTCAACTTCTTTGAGACTCTGAACATGGAATACACAACAATGTTAGATGAAAACCAGTTACGCAACTAGAGGGAGCAAGTCCTCATTCTGAAGGAGGAGGTTTAAAATTTTGAAAGGCCTCTTGGTTCTGAGATAGCTTGGAGAGATCTGAAATGTGCACGGAACATGATCCGAGAAGCTTGGATCTCCAAATTTACCAAAAGCGTCAGGGAAGGTGTCGAGCCATAGATCGTTGACCAAGATTCTGTCGAGTTTCTTTGCTATCGAGGCAGTAGATCTCTTATTCCACCAGGTATAGGTGTTACCTCTGAATGTCAGATCCGCAAGAGAGCAAAAGTCCAGACAACCCTTGAATTCCCTCATTTGGATAGTGACATTGCCATCCGTAATCAGGGAGTGTTCCTCCGGGTAGATAGTCTGATTAAAGTCCCATAACACTGTCCAAGCTTTCAATGTGAGAGCCGGATTAGCAGACAATTTCTGAAGCTCGAGCCAAAGTTCACGCCGATGATCAACCTAATTCGGCGCATATATGAACGAAACAACAAAAGGGTGATGCAAGTCAGGGAGTTTCATTTCGCAGGTGACTGTTTGCAGCGATTTAGAGATGAAAATGGCTTTAACACTAGGGTTCCAAAGAACCCAGATCTAACCTAAGTCCGAGAACGCATAAGTATCCTAAAAAAACCAGCCCAGGAAGATAGCATTGATGAACTTTCGCTGTTTATGCCGCTTTACATGAGTCTCTAGTATACTTCCAAAAGAGGTTGATGCTGCTTTAATCATTTCTTTAAACCTGTACGGTGGCTACACATATTAAATCCACGTACATTCCAACCAAAAAAGCCATCACACATTAAAATTAGTGTTTTTGGGCCCCTTGTCCCGAGATTTCCTCCGTTGTCGCTTGGATAACACTTCTATGTATCCGTCATTTTTATCTGATATATCACCTTCTTTCTCTGAGGGTAGACACGATGTCCGATGAATCAGAATCAGCTTCGGAGCTATGAGTTTGCTTATTCTTCCCAGAGTGTGGAATTTTTACGTTATGCGGGGATATACCAGGTATAGAGAGCTGTCAGGGGGGGGGGGACTCTTACATCCTCTCTAGTATGGGCCGGAACCTTCTCTTTGAGCTTCTAAGTGTATTCATGTCTCGTTTCTTTTAAGGGCACAAATGAAGAAGCTAAATAAGTCACAAGAACTTTAGGCTTGCTACTTGATGAGTATGCTGCTACCTCTGAGATAGACAGCTTCTGCACAGGTTTCTGCTTCGTCCGCTTGTTGTTTTCCGCGGGCATTCTGCGGTATTATGACCAGCGGATTTGCAGAACACACATGTAATTGGAGCCTTTTTATAGCGCTTGATGCTATGACCGACTTCATTACAGAACTTGCAGATTGGAGGTATCCATGGGCTGGACACTGCCACTGACAATCTCTCTTGATTCTGAACGGACGTTGACAGCCTCATGCAAAGGAGCTCGCGGTTAATTAAAGTAAAGACCTTAGCGAACTCTAAGTTAGTTTTATTTGCCATTGTGGGATGGAGAAACTTAGGGTCACCCAATAATATTGCGATTCGTTCAAGCCCATCATCGTTGAAGTACTGAAGAGGTACGTTCTGGAGTTCTAGCCATATGGGAGATGAAGTTAGCTCCGATTTAGCTAAGGTAAGTCCCGGCTCCCAATCGGCCACAAACATGGCTTTGCCCTTTATACTCCAAAGCCTTTGGTTCAATACACGGTTCATGGTGGCTGCATTAGGAATCTGGAATAAGAATGCATTTCCGTCCATCTTGGTGACCGAGATATCCTTGAACTGCCTGCTCCATATGCCGTTAACGATGGAGTGAACAATTCCTTGAGAAGGCGGATCTGAGTACAATATCCCGATGATGAAAGAGACCCAAGCTCCCCTGTTTTTTCAATGATAGATCGGGAATTTCAACACGCACTTCTCCTGTTGGAAGCAAGAACTCATCCCTTCTCTGCTTAAGTTGCTTTGTTCCAATTTTAAACAGACAGATTACACCATGAGTCTTTGGGTGGTGGGATGACTTGATTTTTCTTTCCTTCATTATTCATGTCGGTTTCCACGGGCATTGCTGGGTCCTCTACTGTTGTAGATTTTGCAGTGTTGGGTTTTATTGGGTCTGTCGCCTTGGCGATTTTCGCAGAAACTTATACAGAGTTGGAATGGGTACATGGCTGTGTAGGACCTGTCTGAACAGGTAGAGCTGGATCCTCTACTTTAGTAGATTTTGCAGAGTCAGAGGTGGCTGAGGTTGCTACTTCGATAGCAATCGTAGAGACAAGGTCAGATCAAATTTTCGAATCCTTTACTGGGTATTGTTCCTAGGAGGCAGTAGCCAAATTCGCTGAAGGAGGTCGAACTTCAGTATCCAGTGTTGGGTTAGGGACGGCTAGCAATCTCTCGGTGGTGCCATCAACGGAGTCAGACTCCAACAAACGACCACCGGCTGACGAAGAAGGAGCCGTCGCAAACTGAAGAGAGGATAACTTTTCCACGGCGATGCAATCGATATAATGAAACTCCGACAAGCAGTCACCAGAAGTCGCAGGAGAAACGGAAGGCGATAACGATTTAGGCCTGGAGCCTTTTGCCGGAGATTGCTTCCATGCTTTGGGTTTCTTTTTGACTCCCATAGGGGGAGGAAGGGCTAATCCAAGGGATGGCTGGATATCACGGTGCCATGAGAAACGGCGGACGGCTGAAGAGAAGTCGGTCACGGCTGCGATATGAAAATCACACTCGCACTATAGAAGAGAGAGAAAAGTGGATTGTTTTTGTATATTCAGAATGTGTATAATGCTTTTTAGAATAATCCTTTTAATCATTTATCAACATTATTTTGTAATGTCTAATAGAGTCCACGTAAGTAAACACCACTAAATATTAAATGCTTCACTAAATATGTTGCTTGGCTAATACCTCTTCCGTCTTGCTGCTATATTAAATGCTTCACTAAATATGTTATCCTCTACTTAATTTCTTATCCACTAGTACGAAGCAAATCATTATTAAAACAATTTAGAGAAACATTAGGTTAAAAACTTGATACGCATTCTATATTTGTTAACAGTAAGATAATCGTACTCGTACATATTATATAATCGGTGTAACCGAAATAATTATGAAACCATAAAAAATAACAAAGAACTGATAAACATCTTAAAAGAGTAGCTCGAGTATGACTTGTTAAGAAAAACCCCACGTGAGAATCGGACAAGAAAATAAAGTGAAAAATGCTGTAAGCATATATAAGTTGTTCGAAAATGCGGGCGAGTCACCCGATTCCTCAGCGAGTAGGCGGTGGTCGGCCCAGTGCCGCCGCGATTAGGCTCTGGTCGGAGCAAAAATCGGGACCTTTGATTGTTTTTTTTTTTGCTTGTTTTTACTTACAAAATCTTATATATTTGGTTAGATCTATTGATTTTCACTGAAAACAACCTAAAAATAAGAATGAAAAGTAATAAAAAACGAAGAAAAAGTAAGTGAACGGCGCCTTGTCGATGGTTTTTAGGGTTGCAGAAATAAGAGGAAGAAGATGATCTTAAATTTACTATTATGCCCTTCATTAATCATAATCCTGAAAAATCAAGTAAAATTATGTTGGGGGAGTTTCGAAATCGGGGCTTTAAGACAACAACTAACGCACATACCACTAGGCCACGATTTCATTAGGTCCATGAATAACAAATCTAATATATATATATATATATATATATACACCAAACAAGATATATGTTTTAAAATTCCGCCCCGAGTAATCTCCGATTAATCTCCGATTTTTTTACTAGGCGCTAGGTCCAACCCAACCGCCCGACTAGTGCCTAACGAATTTTCGAACATTGTATATAACTAGTGTTAAGATTTAAAATACTATATCATATGTTGACAAAAAAATACTATATCATATTATATAATAAAGAGGATAAGATTAAATGGTACAAAGCACTTAATAACCAACCACTAGTGATCTTTTCTCCCTCCACCACCACTCACGCGCGGGAGTTTGATTCTTGTACTTTTTAGCTGAATTATGTTTGTTTTTATCAGGCCCTAAATTTTTTTTTTTGGGTCAAAAATCAGGCCCTAAATTCGATGAACTTTAGTAGGCTTGCAATCAGCTATCTTTAAAACCTTTTTAATTTTTAAGTCGTTTCTTCGTACGCACTTTACCACGGCTCCTTTCCTTTTTTTTTTTTGTTATGTTCAGATGGTTTCTGTAGTGATCTACGTCATTGGTGTACCGATCACACATGATGGATAAGGATAACACTGTAACGTATGTAAGCTATATCCATTTTGATTACATTATCGTGTTATACGGTGTTGGCTTCGACATTACTTTCTCTCGGGCCGACTATTCCTTCACACATTTGCTGCAAATTTCTAAGTTGTAGCTCAATCTGACAAACCTTCGATCTTGCTATCGATGCTCGAAAGAATTTAATTGATAATTATCGCACATAGAGATATATGTATTTTTTATAAGTTTGGATAGTTGTCTTCAACAACGTGGTAGCTATATTTTTTGGGGTGATAAGAAATTAGTTAAGTTCATAATTTGGATGTGGAGTAAAATGGTTTTGCATATTTAAAAATTTTAATCCGGGAAGATACACTGGTGAAAATTAAAGGTTAGTGACCAAAAGAACCATACACGTTCACTTGTTTAATTTATAATATTGTTACTGGTCGTAGCTATATTGCTGCCACCAGGGACGGAGTTGATGTAGCGGAGACGGTAGGCAAAAAAAAAAACGGAGGCTTTCAATGTAAAAATGTAATAGTTTTTTTTTTAATTTAAATTATTTTAAATATCTAAAATAACATGAAAAAAACTTACAAAACCAAAAAATAAACTGATAATAAAACTATTGATTCATAAAATTTGTTCTTCTTCCATTTTCCCCACAAAATCATTAATCAAGCTTTGATAATCAAGTTTTTTAATTATATCCCTTTCAGTTCTGTTTTTTAAGTTGGTTGTGCTCTACTTTGAGCTTATCAATTTGTCTTTATCTCTACTATAAAAATAAATATAGTCTTTTAAAAAACAGAGGCCCTAGACAAATGTCTCAAATGTCTTTGCTCAGCTCCGTCACTAGCTGCCACAACAATATCGGTGGCCATCTGTGGATTGTGTCCATGAGGAAAATGTTGTTATAGTTGTTATTCATGTGTGATCGTTATTGTTGGTCGGTGTGTAAGAATTATTTGGGGACACACATGTATATTTAATGTGTTAGATCATTATTTAAAGGAGTCAATACTTATGTGGTCACTTTGATAAATAATTAAGATTACATAATTAAAAATCAATACAAAAGTTATAACCGTCTTTTCTCTCTCAACTTAAGCAATACATAAGGCGATTGTAAAAGTTTACAGTTACTTTGTTCGTCTCCGACCGGTGCCGGCTTCTCCGGTGCCGGTCCCGTTCCTATTCCTTTCTATCAGTTTCGCTTTACTTACGGTTCAATAAACATGGTATGGTGTCACATCGATGGACGAAATCCGGTTAATCGTTTATCAAGCCGTCAACGGAGACCACTTATTCTCGTTGCTACGGATCGTGACTATGGTATGAATCTCTATAAACAAATCTTTTGGATGATAATGGTTATATGGACAATCGTCACTGTATTTGTCTCGTGGTACCCTCATCCAAGATCAATTTTGTTATATGGAAACCGGTTTGTTTCTGCGACAAGTAGATTCTGTGTGCAATCTCACGGTGGGGTATATTTAAACCGACACTGCCATCTCCAAAACCGTATTAATCTCCGACTTCTTCATGCATCAGTTATGGAGTTTCTGTCCGGCAAATATGCCGATCTCATTTCGGTATTTCATACCGATTTTATGTCAAATCTAATATGTAGATTTGTGGACGTTCCCGAAAGTCATCACCCATTGACTTCTCGATGGTTTATATGAATCCACACGGATTTGTTATGGAGACAAAGACCATCACGGAAACCACCATGGAATCAATACATTGCGGAGGAATCTCAAATTCTTACGGATTTGACAAATACACAATGCCGGCCACGAATACAACAATGGAATATGTTGCTCTCAACAAGGAAACAACTTACAGAGACAGGATTTATCATAAAGACCTTGGTACGTAAGTGTTGGTATCAATGTGTCTTCTCTCCAGAGTTACATTGCGACACATCGGGTTTCAAGATGCGTTTTTTTTTTTTTGATATCAATATGCGTTTTGTACAAAGAAAGTTCAGCCAAAAGATGATGCCTACAAATCATATCAGAGAAATATCAAATATGAAGTTGGACAATAATCGATATTATGATCGGTTAGCGAGTAAGACTACTCTTCAGAAAGCATCGTCAAACTCTCTTCTGCTGTTTTTTCTCAATATATGACACATACCTATGGGTATGTAATAATTGTGTTGATGTATTTCTGTAAATGTCTTTGATATTGTAACCAAACAATGTATTCGTAAATTAATAAAATTATGATTTTGTCGGAAAAAAAAAATTAAGATTATGTGGCATAAGTGTTATGAAATATTAATGTGTGGATACATTATGTAATTTCTAATTTGATGAAAGGCCAAATTAGAAATTATTTCTATATAAATAGAAAGTTATGGTCCCCTCGGCAACCCTAACAAGAAATACAGAAAAAACTCTCTGCATCCCATCAACAAAGAACTACGGCTTTTCTGGGTTTGTCGTGGAAGAGCCATAACGAATTCAGAATCAAGAACCATGGATCCAAAAGGTACGCTTCCGTTTCTGTTCGTATTATTCAGAAACTGACATGAATCATAAAAAAATTTAACAATTGGTATCAGAGCTATCATGTCTAGTTTCTGTTTGATAATTCAGCTTATTTTATTGAAATCCGGAATTAATAATATGCTGAATTTTTCCATATTGTTGAATCTGAATTTTTATCAAAAATTCTAAGATTAAAAGTATTCTGTGATCTGTGGTTATTTTATTGTTAGATCTTATTTTAGACATGTTTATATTGCTTTATGGTATTTGTTTTAAAGAAAAACATGTTAAATTTAATGATAAAAGTCGTTTTCTGGAAATACTTCATTAAGTTTCGAATTTTTCTTCTGGAAAACATGTTATTGATAGAGATTATGTTCATACCGTTTCAATTTCGATCTCTGGTTTTTATTTTGTTCGAAATTTTTGAGAATATTTAAGATCTGTCAAAAAAAAAAAAAAATCTTGCGGCTGTGTTTTTTTCAAGACAGAAACCTTAAAGGTAAAGGTTGGAAGAGTGTAAAACGAGTCGTTTCATTTAAGAGCTTTCATTTAATTACGAAACGTTTCAATTCATTTAAATTTTTTCTTTTTGGGTTTGCTGGCCCGTAAAGTTTAAAGGCCCATTTTATTTTTTAAAAAAGGCAATCTGGACCAGCCAAACGTGAACTAGCTTCGGCCCAAGTGTATATTAACAAAAACTTAGTTTGCTGTGTTGTTACTTGGACTCGAACTCAGGTTCGATTCATTAAAATCAATACTTCCTTCCTCCAACCACTGAGCCGTCGTAAATCCTTGCATGTTGAACATCCAGACTTTAAATTATCTCTGTGTAAGGATAAAATTCAGATTTATAAATCAATTAATAAATTTTGATTGCACAAGTTTAATATTTTGAATTGATTTAATTAACTTAAGTTGTCACCAAAGTGACCTCTCTTGAATAATTTTTCATGAAAAAATATTAAATGTTATAAGCATATATTCATGCGAATATTAAATTGACCCAAATGTAGGTTTGTATTTGGCCAAATTACATATATTTATGTGGTGATAAACATATGACAATTATCAAATATAAACATATAAATAATAAATCAATCCAAAGATAGGTTTATTATTTACTATGCATTATTGTCAATGTTTGATTATTACAACAAGTATATCGTTAGCAGTTAATATTACTGTCCAAAGACTTGATATTAATGTTGCATCTAGTATCTTGTGATGGATTGTGCATTGTTTTATACTTTTATCATTGATTTATTTCAGAAAGTGAGTAATTAAAGATTGTTCTCTTTTCGTTTTAGGAACTTTTACTACAGTATCTGCCAACTTAGGATCAATTCCAACTCTTACTGGTTCCAATTACAAGGAATGGAACAGTAAAGTTAAAGTCGTGCTTGGGTGTATGGATCTTGACCTTGCGCCAGTGCCGTTCCTGCCGTTCATGTATTAAAGCACATGAAGCATTTAATTTAGGCCACATTTTCAGGAAAAAAATGCTGGGCCACATTTTATGAGAAAAGTGGTTGCATTAATACCATTATACTTCATCTACTCATTGACATTAAAGCCTAATTACAATCATAAAAGTAAATTATATATAGGGAAATAGTCTAAATACGAAATATTAACTAATCCTTCTTAATTCCTGATTTTTTTCATTAAGCTTTAGATCTATCCTGCCGTTTAAGTAGCGCGTAGCGATTTTTCGAACTTTGTTATTTTCTGTAGTTTTGTTCTAAGGGCCACATTTTTTATATGCTTTAAGCCTCTTGAAATTACGGGACGGCACTGCCTTGCGCTAAGGATGGAACAACCTACTTCTCCTACGGATACCAGCACTGCTGAGTATAATACGGTTTATGAGAAGTGGGAACGTTCTAATCGCATTGGTTTAATGATCATTAAGGACACCTTTCCAGAAACCTTTAGAGGTGATGAGGAGATCACATATCTCAAACAGTTCCTTGCTGAAATGGACTTGCGGTTTGCAAATAGCGATAAAGCAGAAATAAGTACGCTTCTGCATCGCTTTAGTACCATGAGGTATGACGGCAATGGAAAAATAAGGGAGTATATTTTGGAAATGTCCAACATTGTTTCAAAACTTAAGGCCCTTAAGACTGGGCTTCCGGAAGATGTGCTCATCTTCTTTGTCTTGAATTCTCTGCCTCCTCAATTCAATCAATTTAAATCCAGATACAACACACAGAAGGAGAAATGGTCTCTTAATGAGCTCATTTCGTTTTGCGTACATGAGGAGGATATGATGAAACAACAAAGGACAGAAAGTGATCATATGGCTAACACCTCTAAGGTTCAGGGCAAAAGAAAGAGATTCGAGGTTGTTAACAATGAGGCTGCTAAAGTTCCAACTCAAAAGAAGCAGACTAAGGTTGAAGATACCTGCTTCTTTTCTAAGAAAGTTGGACACATGAAGAAGGACTGCCAAAAGTATCATGCTTGGCGTGTAAAGAAAGGTATGTTCCTTGCTATGGTTTGTTCTGAAGTGAACTTAGTTGAAGTACCTAGAAACACTTGGTGGTTAGATTCAGGTGCAACTACTAACATCAGTGTTTCGCTGCAGGGTTGCCTGAGCTACCGAAAACCAACTGATGCTGAAAGACGCATTCATGTGGCTAATGGATTTCCGGTGGATGTGGAGGCAGTTGCGCATTTCAGATTGTTATTTAGTACTGGTCATTATTTGGATTTAAAAGACACTTTTGTTGCACCGTCATTTAGACGGAATTTGGTTTATGTTCCTTATTTAGACAAATCTGGTTATTCTTGTTTAAGTGGGAATGGAAAAGTTATTTTGTCTTTAAATTCAGTTTTAATTGGAACCGGTGCACTTTTGGACAATCACAATCTTTATATGCTTAACACTATAACTTCTCAAGATGAGAATTTAAGTGTTGAATCAAGGGGTACTAAACGAAAATTAGAAAATGCAAGTTCAGGAACTTTATGGCACAAACGCCTAGGTCACATTTCTAGAAATAGAATTGAGCGGCTTGTGTCAGACGGTATATTAAGTTCTGTTGATTTCACAAATTGTGATGTCTGTGTGGATTGCATTAAAGGAAAACAGACCAAACATAAGAAATTAGGTGCATACAGAGCTAAAGAAGTCCCTGAGTTGATACATACGGATATTTGTGGACCTTTCCCTACGGCATCTTGGAATGGTCAACAATACATTATATCTTTCATAGATGACTACTCTCGTTATGCATACTTGTTTCTTATTCATGAAAAGTCAGAGTCTTTAGACATGTTCAAAAAGTTTAAGTCTGAGGTTGAGAACCAACTTGAGCGAAAAATAAAGTCTGTCAGATCTGATCGTGGTGGTGAATATTACGGTCGGTATGATGGTTCAGGTGAACAACGTCCAGGGCCATTTGCCAGATACCTAGAGGAGTGTGGAATTGTCCCACAGTACACTATGCCGGGGTCTCCCAGTATGAATGGTGTATCTGAAAGACGTAACCGCACTCTTAAGGACATGGTGAGGAGTATGATTTGTCATTCTACCTTACCAGAATCACTCTGGGGAGAGGCACTAAAGACTGAAACTTACATTCTTAATCGGGTACCAACTAAAGCAACTGCGAAAACACCTTATGAGCTTTGGACTGGCCGAAAACCAAGTCTAAAGCATTTTCACATTTGGGGATGTCCAGCTGAGGCTAGGCCTTATAGGCCATATGAAAAGAAATTGGACTCCAGAACAGTGAGCAGTTACTTTATTAGTTATTCTGAACGATCTCGGGGGTATAAGTTTTATGATCCCACACAAAAGAACATTTTTGAGACGGGAACTAGTACGTTCTTTGAGGATATTGAATTTGGGGGGAGAAATGAAGTTAGAGACATCATCTTTGAGGAATAATCGGATCCAGTTTCTATACCGATTCATATAGTTGCTTTTGATAAAGCAAATTTGGAACCTCAAGTTGATATTGGTGCTCTTCCTCCAAATCAAGATGACGATCATATCGAAAATGAAAGTCAAATTCAAAATCCTCAAGAACCAGTGCATCAAGAACAAGTGCCTTTGCGGCGATCCACTAGAGAAAGAAGAAGTGCTATTTCGGATGATTATATAGTATTTCTTATGGAACAAGAGGAAAATCAAACCCAATTGGAAGATGATCCTATCAACTTCTGTATTCAGATAAGTGGGTCAAAGCTGCTAATGAAGAGTATCAGTCAATGCTAGACAATAAAGTTTGGGACATCGTCCAATTACCAGAAGGAAAGAAACCCATTGGTTGCAAATGGATATTTAAGACCAAGATGGATTCAAATGGTAATGTGGAGCGATATAAGGCTCGTCTAGTAGCTAAAGGATATACTCAAAAAGAAGGGATTGACTACAAAGGCACCTTTTCTCCAGTTTCATCAAAAGATTCTTTTAGGACAATCATGGCTCTTGTTGCACATTATGACTTAGAGCTTCATCAGATGGATGTTAAAACACCGTTTCTCAATGGAAACATTGATGAGACAATCTATATGTTGCAACCAGAAAACTTTGTATTAGGTGATTCAAAGAAAATGGTGTGCAAATTAAATAAATCCATCTATGGGCTAAAACAATCTTCTCGTCAATGGTACCACAAATTTCATGAGGTAATCATCTCGTTTGGTTTGGAGGTGAATATAGTCGAAGATTGTGCGTATTACAAGTTGATGGATTATTGTGTTTTTTCCATGGTTCAATTCTCAGATTGCAACCTAGCACATAATCTTAAACAGATCTAGGTTCTTGTAATCGAATCATAAAACAAACCTGATCTTTACCTTTGCAGCGGAATGATTGGTGGTAATGACAAGATCAGATTAGAACAGATGAGTACCTGTTCCTCCTTTGGTATCCACACTCTTACAAGCAGGGGATGGCTGCTAGACCGGATGGAATGATCAAAGAGAGAGAGATGTGTGACAAAGAGGCCGACGGCCACCTGCACCAAATCGCCAAAGATGGCTTGGGGTTTCTAAAACCCTTGTTGCAATCTTATTAATTCACTAATGGGCCCAAGTTTAATTAATTAAACTAATGGTCCATTAGACTTTTGGGCCCAAGACACAAATCAGACAAAAGCCCATTTGTTGTCTGCCCAACTCTCTGTACAAATACAGTAAATGCCTTAGCATCTTACCGTATTAATTCCATCTTAACTTTCCCGTTAGCTATGGTGTGTGACCCTTTGGGATCATACAATACTGGTAATAAGTCCTAAACTTATAGATCAAGAGCGGACTCTAGCAAGCCATCATGATCACCCAGTATTTATGACTTATGTCTGATCTCGACATTTAACATACTTTCTAGAGATAGTACAGTAGATTTCAGGACATTCCCAACAATCTCCCACTTGTACTGGAATCCTACATTCCCTAGTCCTTTTGTCACAATATCTCGATCTGGCATAAGGCAAGATGCGTGTCATCCTTGAAGGATGTTTTGGTGTTAATCCTGATTCAGTTCTTCAGATTAAACAGTCCTAAACATGCGGATCTAGGTTCTCTTGCAAAGAAACTTTATTGATCTCACCTTATACCTGTTTATGCAGCGGAAAGAGAAGGTATGGTCAGAGATCAGAGAGCCACCAAGTGATAACTCCTCCAGAGGTTCACACACGCACACCAAGCAGGAAGAGAGGCTGCTAGACCAAGCTGTGGGAGGCGCAGGAAGAGAGAGAGAGTCGCGGCTAGGGCTTAGGGTTAGGAGGAAAAATCAGACTTAAGTTTTAATTATAAAACTTGTCTATTTCCTTTTGGGCTTTTGGGCCCAAATACCAATCTGATTAAATCCCTTGGATTTAATCAGACCCATTAATCTCTCTCTAAGTACGATAAATGCCTGGCACTTTTACCGTACTTCTGCTAAGCCGTTCCTACACATTTTCCTGTTAGCTTAGGCGTGTGACCCATATGGGATCATATAATAAAGGCAATAAGTCCAAGACTTATAGATCATGAGCGGACTCTAGCAAGCCATCATGATCCCCAGTATTATATGACTTATGTCTGATCATTGACATACTCTTACTTTCTAGAGACAGTACCGAGATTACTGGACACAATTCCAACAATCTCCCACTTGTACTGGAATCTCTGTATTCATAATCCTTTTGTCACAATATCTCGATTAGTCATAAGGCAAGATTAGTGTCATCCTTATAAAGCCTAATCTTGTTCATCGGACTCTGATTCGATACTGACAATCCAAACGACTCGGGACAGTCCGTTTGAGCATGGCCATGCATTTTCCAGTATTCAAACCTCCGATTGGCCTAGAGATATTCACTCCATCTATATTGGAGGGACAAATTCCGTCTTGTTCCATCACTGTAAACTACTCATTTCATAATGTACCCAAACAAGGTCCTTATAACTATCGCAGAACGACAGCGTTAGACAATGATCAAAGTGCATCAGTCCATGTGCAGTCACATGCATGCGAACTCAGGTCTAAGGACTATACTCTATAGTCGTAGTGAGAATCTCTTATGACACAGATATAAATATCCTGAAGAGTTCTCATAAGCGGGTCTAGTCCGGTCGTATGTTCCCCACATACACCTATGTATTGACTTTGATGCCGCGCATCTATGACACACTGAGACTTTGTCATAAGTCACATACCAATCTAGTCTCACACGGTTGTTGGTGTTCCAATTTCAACAACCTTCGACTAGGGACTGAATGATATAAGCCATCTATCAAATATAGGGTCTCATGATCAAGCTAAATGACTTTGATGACTCAAGATCAAGTCACTTACTTCGATGACCTATAAAATGGTTTATATCACTTTGGAACGATTATTTCATCACAGTTAAAATAATCTTGAAATAATAATTTCATTAAACATAAGAATGTTTTACAAGAACATATCAAATAACTAAATAAAAGCCCTCAAACTCCCACTCAAATTTAGATTACATTTCAATGTCTCTAATGCCTACAGCTTCAGTCAGAAACTCGAGCTTAGGCCTTGGGAGTGGCTTTGTCAACGGATCAGCGACGTTATCATCTGTCTGAACTCGGCTGATCTTGACTTCCTTTCTATTAATGATGTCACGTATCAAGTGAAATCTTCTTAGAACATGCTTGGATTTCTGGTGTGATCTTGGTTCCTTTGCCTGAGCAATAGCACCATTGTTATCACAAAATAGTGCCAGAGGCTCAGCCGCATCTGGTATCACACCTAGTTCAATAATGAACTTTCGTATCCAAACAGCTTCCTTCGCTGCTTCTGAGGCGGCGATATATTCAGCTTCTGTAGTGGAATCAGCAACGGTGTCTTGCTTGGAGCTTCTCCAACTGATTGCACCGCCATTCAGACAAAAGATATAACCGGACTGTGACCGGAAATCATCTTGGTCTGTCTGGAAACTTGCGTCCGTGAATCCACTGACTTTAAGCACATCACTTCCACCGTACACCAAGAACTTATCCTTAGTATGTCTTAGATACTTCAAGATATTCTTTACGGCAATCCAATGGTTTTCACCTGGATTTGACTGGTATCTACTCGTCATGCTCAATGCATAAGCAACATCAGGACGAGTACAGATCATGGCATACATGACAGATCCTATTGCAGATGCATAAGGAATATTCTTCATGCGCTCAAGCTCAGCAGCCTTCGTAGGGCTCTGCTTCTTGCTTAGCGTTGTGCCATGTACCATTGGCGTGAAGCCCTTCTTGGAATCTTTCATGCTGAATCTTTGTAGGACTTTGTCAATGTATGAATCTTGACACAAGCCTATCAGCCTTCTAGATCTATCCCGGTAGATCCTGATTCCAAGAACGTATGCGGCTTCACCCATGTCTTTCATGGAAAAACAACTTCCAAGCCAGTCCTTTACCGACTTTAGCATTGGAACGTCGTTTCCGAGAAGCAGTATGTCATCGACATACAGAATAAGAAATACTATCTTGCTCCCACTAGTTTTTTTATACACGCATTGTTCTTCTTCGTTTCTGATGAAATCAAATTGCTTGATCGCTTCATCAAAACGAAGATTCCAGCTCCTCGATGCTTGCTTCAATCCATAAATGGATTTATGAAGCTTGCATACTTTCCCAGCATTCTTTGGATCTATGTAACCGTCAGGTTGCGTCATATACACATCCTCTTCCAGAATTCCATTCAGGAAGGCGGTTTTCACGTCCATCTGCCAAATTTCATAATCATGAAAAGCTGCAGTTGCTAGTAGAATCCGAATAGATTTCATCATAGCCACTGGTGAATAGGTTTCATCGTAATCCACACCGTGAACTTGTCTGAAACCTTTTGCCACCAACCTGGCTTTATAAATCTGGACATTTCCATCCACGTCAATCTTCTTCTTGAAGATCCATTTGCACTCGATGGCTTTTACACCAGCGGGTAAGTCAACCAACGAAAACACTTGGTTGACTGACATGGAGTCCATTTCGGAATCAGTGGCCTTGCGCCACTTCGAGGAATCTGGGCCCATCATGGCTTGATTGAAGTTCGATGGTTCATCACCATCAATGATCAAAAGATCATGACAGTTAGTCACGAGGAATCCTTGATATCTCTCGGGTTCGTGACGGATCCTCCCGGATCTTCGAACTTCAGGTATTACAGGTTCAGGCTCTACAATTTCTTGTAGGTCCTCCTGCTGCTCTTCCTCATTAGGTTGAGCAGTATCCTGTTCATCTTGAATTTCTTCAAGCAGTACCTTACGCCCACTGTCTTTCTTAGAGAGAAACTCCCTCTCAAGAAAGTTACAATCCCGGGCAACAAAGATCTTGTTCTCGGAACGTAGATAGAAGTAATAAGCCTTGGTTTCCTTCGGATAACCAATGAAGTAGCATTTATCAGACTTTGGTGTAAGCTTGTCTGAGATCAATCTCTTGACATAGGCTTCACAACCCCAAATTCTGAGGTAAGACAGCACTGGAGCCACTCCAGTCCATAATTCATATGGTGTCTTTGCTACTGCTTTCGATGGCGCTCTATTTAGAGTGAACACTGCTGTTAGCAGAGCATATCCCCAAAGGGATATTGGAAGGTCTGTGTAACTCATCATAGATCGAACCATATCCAATAAGGTCCGATTTCTCCTCTCAGACACACCATTCCATTGAGGTGTTCCGGGAGGAGTGAGTTGGGATACGATCCCACACTCTCTTAGATGATCACTGAATTCTTGGCTTAAGTATTCTCCTCCTCGGTCGGACCGAAGAGCCTTAATGCTTTTGCCAAGTTGGTTCTGTACTTCATTTTGGAATTCTCTGAACTTCTCAAAAGATTCAGACTTATGTTTCATTAAATAAACATATCCATACCTACTGAAATCATCAGTGAAGGTAATGAAGTACTGATAGTTTCCTCTTGCATTTGTGGACATTGGGCCACACACGTCAGTGTGTATCAGGCCCAATAAGTCACTGGCCCTCTCGTTAGGTTTATTAAAGGGGGCCCGTGTCATTTTGCCCATCATGCAGGATTCGCATTTCTCACATGACTCAAAGTCAAATGAGCCAAGAAGTCCATTCGAATGGAGCCTCTTGATGCGTTTCTCGCTGATGTGCCCTAAACGACAATGCCATAGAAATGTTCGGTTCTCCTCATTAGGTTTGAACCGTTTGGTATTAATGTTATAAATTGGCGCGGATTGATCGAGTATGTAAAGCCCATTCGTAAGAGGGGCACAACCATATAACAAATTGTTGCGATTGAAGGAACATAATTTATTCTTAACTGAAAAATCATAACCTTCCAAATCCAACAAAGAAATTGAAATAATATTCCTGCTTATAGCAGGTACAAAATAACAATTATTGAGTTCTAAAACCAATCCCGAAGGTAAAGACAACAAGTATGTGCCTACAGCTAGTGCTGGAACTTTCGCTCCATTCCCAACTCGTAGCTCCACTTGTCCTTGCTTCAGCCTTCTACTGTTGCTGAGTGCCTGCATATTAGTACAAATATGAGCCCCACAACCAGTATCCATAACCCATGAGGTATTATCAGAAGTAGTTGTATTAACTTCTATAACAAAAATACCTGTTGAAGAAGTCTCGAGAGTCTTCTTCTTCAATTCCTTTAGACCTTCTTGGAATTTCTTACATTCTCTCCTCCAATGCCCTGGTTCTTTACAGAACCTGCATATGTCAGTTGGCCCAGCCTTGGACTTGGGCTTGGGCTTTGGCGTGTCCTTGTCCGCGACTTGGACAGCCTTGGCCTTTCCCTTATCCTTAGCAGAGGATTTCTTAAACCCCTTGCCCTTTTGCACCATAAGCACATTGGGGTCCTTGGCGGTTTTCCTCAAGTTGGGCTCTGCAGTCTTGAGCATTCCGTGAAGCTCAGGCAATGTCTTACTCAAGCCATGCATATTAAAGTTCAGAATGAACTGATCATAGCTTGCAGGTAAAGACTGCAGAACGATGTCGCAGGCAAGTTCCTGGCTGATAGGGCAGTCGAGTTTCTGAAGATGATCGAGATAACCCATCATCTTCAAGACATGAGGACTCACTGCCGCATTTGCAGCCAACTTACAGTCTAAGAGGTTCTTAACCGTCTGAAACCTCTCAGTCCTTGCTTGCTCCTGAAAAAGCGATTTCAGGCTTGCCATTATCTCAATTGGTGACAACACACTCTCGAACTGCATTTGCAGCTCAGCTGTCATTGTCGCCAACATAAGGCAATACACATCATTTTCATCTGACGAATGCTTTTCCCAAGCATTATGCAGAGTCCTGGCGGCATTGTTAGCAGGCCTCTCGGGGAGAGGATCACGAAGGACATAATCCTTCTTCTCCTGCTTGAGGACCAGCCTCAAGTTCCTTGACCACGTCAGGAAGTTCGTTCCAGTCAGCTTCTCCTTCTCGAGAACAGACCGGATTGAGAATGTGTTTTGAGTGCTTGTAGTAGTCATAGCTGAAATATATAAGATAAAAAGGTTATTAGTTAATATGTTCAATATGATTAATCTCGTATTAAATTTAATATGATTAATCATGCATTATATTCAATAACATCAGTTACCCTCAATAGAATATAATGATTCCAAGATCCACATATAACTAAGATTAAAGTGGGCCACTGGCCGTCACCCAACCTTAGCTTATATCGGTAAGCCCTATATCGGCTAATTATATCCGTGATATAACTCTTAGTTGTGAATCTGGGCCCGAGGCCCAATCCACTCTGATGTCTCAAGGCCCGGGACTCCCGATGGCCTAGTCAAGAAAACCAGACTATACAGTCATGTAATCATTAATGTCTGGGACTCCCAATGACATTTATGAATCACAAACCGTCTTATCCACGCAAAAGTAGACACCCTCACACTGTAAGGCCATGAATACAATTGAATGGGCTTCGACAGCTGACATAGCCTGGACAAGACATCCAACGCTTGCTATTATTTGAGGTTTGTAGGTTTATTAAAAATTTCATTCCCAAAATAGAAGATTACTATTTTGGGAAACTTTCCATTTTGGAAACCTACTATTTTTGGAAACTTTCTAAAATTGGAAACTTTCTAAAACCGGAAACTTTCTAACTTTAGAAATTTCTTAAAATCCAAAACATGCAAATCTAGAAACTTCTATTTTAAGAAACTTTCTAATTTCAAAATTTCGGAAACTTTAATTAATTTTAAAAATCGATTTTTATAATTATTTTATAAATTTTTTTTTAAATTAATCTGATGAAAAAGACTCAAATAATTGGCCCAATTGTTTTAACTTCTTGGCCCGAGGCCCAAGAATTGGTCCATGTCCAAGACATAACCCAATTGCCCAATTAAATGACATAACCGGTCTGGTTCATTAAAATTGGTCTAACCAAAATTAATTACTACGATGACCACAATTGTCAACCGGTTATTTACTAAACCGGATTTTCTCAATTTATTTGGTCCAACCAAATCAAATTAGAAAATCCTGGTTTAGGCACAAAATCCAAATTTTCGACTTTGGATTTCTTATCCCGGTTTAACCAGAACTTAATAAAATTATTAAATCTGTTTATTAAACCGTGACGATTTGAATTTAATCAAGTTTTTAAACCGAACCGTTAACCGAACCGAAACATCACACGCCAAAACCCTAACCGGTCGAGAAAACAATCGTCCAGCCGCAAGCCATCATGCTTCCGCGGCGGATGAATGGTCGGGACGGTTGGGCCGTGTGATCGGGACGGGAAGGTGGGAAGATCGCAGCTCGGTCCATCCACGCACGATCATCACTCGTCGGGACGGGACGATCGAGACGATGCCGAGAGATCACGGACGTGATCGCCATGCGATCGTGGTCGATCTCTCTCGCGCGTCATAACCGATCGGGACGGGATGGGACACGATCGATCCATGCGATCGTTCGATCCATGCGATCGTTCGATCCATGCGATACGATCGGTCCATCCCAGCGATCGTCTCAGCCGAGCATCTCGCGGTCCATGATCCGCGATCGATGCAGCTGATCGGTCCGACGCATACCAAATCAATATAGCTTGGTCATGCGATTTTCATTAGTTTGTTTAGGTTTCAATTCCTTGTTGCTTAAGTGATTTCTCTTATCAGTAGTTGATTCAAAACACTTCTTAAACAAGAAAAACAATCCTAAACGAGATTCTAAACAAGAAAAACCAGAACCAATAGCTCTTATACCACTGAAGGATGTTTTGGTGTTAATCCTGATTCAGTTCTTCAGATTAAACAGTCCTAAACATGCGGATCTAGGTTCTCTTGCAAAGAAACTTTATTGATCTCACCTTATACCTATTTATGCAGCGGAAAGAGAAGGTATGGTCAGAGATCAGAGAGCCACCAAGTGATAACTCCTCCAGAGGTTCACACACGCACACCAAGCAGGAAGAGAGGCTGCTAGACCAAGCTGTGGGAGGCGCAGGAAGAGAGAGAGAGTCGCGGCTAGGGCTTAGGGTTAGGAGGAAAAATCAGACTTAAGTTTTAATTATAAAACTTGTCTATTTCCTTTTGGGCTTTTGGGCCCAAATACCAATCTGATTAAATCCCTTGGATTTAATCAGACCCATTAATCTCTCTCTAAGTACGACAAATGCCTGGCACTTTTACCGTACTTCTGCTAAGCCGTTCCTACACATTTTCCTGTTAGCTTAGGCGTGTGACCCATATGGGATCATATAATAAAGGCAATAAGTCCAAGACTTATAGATCATGAGCGGACTCTAGCAAGCCATCATGATCCCCAGTATTATATGACTTATGTCTGATCATTGACATACTCTTACTTTCTAGAGACAGTACCGAGATTACTGGACACAATTCCAACAATCCTTATATAGCCAGACCATGTTCATCGGACCAGATTTGATACTGACAATGCAAACGACTTGGGCAAGTCCGTTTGGGAGTGGCCACTCTCTTACCAGCTATCAAGTCTCCGATTGGCCTAGAGATATTCCCTCCGTTATACGGCAGGGACAAATCCCATCTTGTTCCATCACTATGAACTACACACTTCATAATACACCCAACCAAGGTCCTTATAGCTCCCAGTTACGAAACAGCGTTAGACAATGATCAAAGTGCATCAATCCATGTGCAGCCACATGCATGCGAACTCAGGTCTAAGGACTATACTCTATAGTCGTATATGAGAACCTCTTATGACACAGATATTAATATCTCTCAGAGTTCTCATCAGCGGGCCATGTCCGGTCATATGCTCCCCTACATATACCTATGTGTCGACTTTGATGCCGCGCATCTATGACCCCTCGAAACCTGGTCATAAGTCTCAACACAATCTAGTCTCAAGTGGTTGTTGGTGTTCCAATTTCAACAACCTTCGACTATGGACACTATGATTTATGTCATTTCGTTAAATATGGGGTTTCAGGATCAAGTCTTACTCATGTACTTCGATGGCCCATATATAATGACATGAATCATTTTGGAACGATTATTTATATCACAGTTAAAATAATCCAGAAATCATAGATTTCATAAACATAAAATATTATGTTTACATGAACCTTTCAAAACAACTAAGTAAAGCCCTTTACAAACTCCCACTGAAATTAAGACTACATCTTAATTTCACTCATCCTGCAGCTACAGTCCGCGACTCGTGCTTAGGCCTAAGGAGTGGCTTCGTTAATAGATTAGCAACGTTCTCATTCGATGAAACTTGCTTATCTACTTAACATCTCTGTCATTTATCTCACGGAATAGGTTATACCTATCCTCAAGGTGTTTGGATCTCTGATGTGCAGCTAGTCTCATCTATGTTGTGAATCACATCAAGTTCAGTGATGAACTCTTCTATCCAAACTGTTGGAACGTTTAGATGAATCCTGATTCAATTCCAGATTCAGATTATCCTAAACATGCGATCTAGGTTCTTCTCAGAATAGAAACAAATGATGATCTCACCTTATACCTGTTATTGCAGCGGAAGAAGATGGTATGTCTGAGATCAGAGAAACACCGAGGGATGAATCCTCCAAAGGTTCACACACGCTTTCACAGGAAACAGCTGCTAGACCACCAGGGGATCTCGGCGCAGAGAGAGAGAGTTTACGGCTCAAGTCTTAGGGTTAATCAGTCTGAAACTCGAGTTTTATGACACAAAACTCGTCCTGTTCCGTTTGGGCCATTTGGCCCAAATACCAATTAACTCGTCGGTGTTTGCGCACTGCATCGATCGTTGCACCTTATGCATCGATCGATGCACAGTGGCTAAACCTTTTATTCTCTCTAAGTACAGTAAATGCCTAGCACTTTTACTGTACTTCTGCTAAACCGTTCCTACACATTTTCCTGTTAGCTTAGGCGTGTGACCCATATGGGATCATATAATAAAGTCAATAAGTCCAAGACTTATAGATCATGAGCGGACTCTAGCAAGCCATCATGACCCCCAGTATTATATGACTTATGTCTGATCATTGACATACTCTTACTTTCTAGAGACAGTACCGAGATTACTGGACACAATTCCAACAATCTCCCACTTGTACTGGAATCTCTGTATTCATAATCCTTTTGTCTCAATATCTCGATTAGTCATAAGGCAAGATTAGTGTCATCCTTATAAAGCCTAATCTTGTTCATCGGACTCTGATTTGATACTGACAATCCAAACGACTCGGGAAAGTCTGTTTGAGCATGGCCATGCGTTTTTCCAGTATTCAAATCTCCGATTGGCCTAGAGATATTCACTCCACTTATATTGGAGGGACAAATTCCGTCTTGTTCCATCACTGTAAACTACTCATTTCATAATGCACCCAAACAAGGTCCTTATAGCTATCACAGAACGATAGCGTTAGACAATGATCAAAGTACATCAGTCCATGTGCAGTCACATGCATGTGAACTCAGGTCTAAGGACTATACTCTATAGTCGTAGTAAGAATCTCTTATGACACAGATATAAATATCCTGAAGAGTTCTTATAAGCGGGTCTTGTCCGGTCGTATGTTCCCAACATGCACCTATGTACTGACTTTGATGCCGCGCATCTATGACACACTGAGACTTTGTCATAAGTCACGTACCAATCCAGTCTCACACGGTTGTTGGTGTTCCAGTTTCAACAACCTTCGACTAGGGACAGGATGATATAAAACATTTATCAAATATAGGGTCTCATGATCAAGCTAAATGACTTTGATGACTCAAGATCAAGTCACTTACTTTGATGACCTATAAAATGCTTCATATCATTTTGGAACGATTATTTCATCACAGTTAAAATAATCTTGAAATAATAATTTCATTAAACATAAAATAATGTTTTACAAGAACATATCAAATAACTAAAACAAAGCTCACAAAACTCCCACTCAAATTTAGATTACATTTCAATGTTTCTAATGCCTACAGCTTCAGTCAGGAACTCGAGCTTAGGTCTTGGGAGTGGCTTTGTCAACGGATCAGCGACATTATCATCTGTCGGAACTCGGCTGATCTTGACTTCCTTTCTATTAATGATGTCACGTATCAAGTGATATCTTCTTTGAACATGCTTGGATTTCTGGTGTGATCTTGGTTCCTTTGCCTGAGCTATAGCACCATTGTTGTCACAAAACAGTGCTAGAGGCTCAGCCGCATCTGGTATCACACCTAGTTCCATAATGAACTTTCGTATCCAAACAGCTTCCTTCGCTGCTTCTGAGGCGGCGATATATTCAGCTTCTGTAGTGGAATCAGCAACGGTGTCCTGCTTGGAGCTTCTCCAACTTACTGCACCGCCATTCAGACAAAAGACATAACCGGACTGTGACCGGAAATCATCTGTGTCTGTCTGGAAACTTGCGTCAGTGAATCCACTGACTTTAAGCACATCACTTCCACCGTACACCAAGAATTTATCCTTAGTATGTCTTAGATACTTCAAGATATTCTTTACGGCAATCCAATGGTTTTCACCTGGATTTGACTGGTATCTACTCGTCATGCTCAATGCATAAGCAACATCAGGACGAGTACAGATCATGGCATACATGACAGATCCTATTGCAGATGCATAAGGAATATTCTTCATGCGCTCAAGCTCAGCAGCCGACGTAGGGCTCTGCTTCTTGCTTAGCGTTGTGCCATGTACCATTGGCGTGAAGCCCTTCTTGGAATCTTTCATGCTGAATCTTTGTAGGACTTTGTCAATGTATGAGTCTTGACACAAGCCTATCAGCCTCTTAGGTCTATCCCGATAGATCCTAATTCCAAGAACGTATGCGGCTTCACCCATGTCTTTCATGGAAAAACAACTTCCAAGCCAGTCCTTTACAGACTTCAGCATTGGAACGTCGTTTCCGAGAAGCAGTATGTCATCGACATACAGAATAAGAAACACTATCTTGCTCCCACTAGATTTCTTATACACGCATTGTTCTTCTTCGTTTCTGATGAAGTCAAATTGCTTGATCGCTTCATCAAAACGAAGATTCCAGCTCCTCGATGCTTGCTTCAATCCATAAATGGATTTATGAAGCTTGCATACTTTTCCAGCATTCTTCGGATCTATGTAACCGTCAGGTTGTGTCATATACACATCCTCTTCCAGAATACCATTCAGGAAGGCGGTTTTCACGTCCATCTGCCAAATTTCATAATCATGAAAAGCTGCAGTTGCTAGTAGAATCCGAATAGATTTCATCATAGCCACTGGTGAATAGGTTTCATCGTAATCCACTCCGTGAACTTGTCTGAAACCTTTTGCCACCAACCTGGCTTTATAAATCTGGACATTTCCATCCACGTCAATCTTCTTTTTGAAGATCCATTTGCACTCGATGGCTTTTACACCAGCGGGTAAGTCAACCAACGAAAATACTTGGTTGACCGACATGGAGTCCATTTCGGAATCAGTGGCCTTGCGCCACTTAGAGGAATCTGGGCCCATCATGGCTTGATTGAAGTTCGATGGTTCATCACCATCAATGATCAGAAGATCATGACAGTTAGTCACGAGGAATCCTTGATATCTCTCGGGTTCGTGACGGATCCTCCCGGATCTTCGAACTTCAGGTACTACAGGTTCAGGCTCTACAATTTCTTGTAGGTCCTCCTGCTGCTCTTCCTCATTAGGTTGAGCAGTATCCTGTTCATCTTGAATTTCTTCAAGCAGTACCTTACTCCCACTGTCTTTCTTGGAGAGAAACTCTCTCTCAAGAAAGTTACAATCCCGGGCAACAAAGATCTTGTTCTCGGAACGTAGATAGAAGTAATAAGCCTTGGTTTCCCGTGGATAACCAATGAAGTAGCATTTATCAGATTTTGGTGTAAGCTTATCTGAGATTAATCTCTTAACATAGGCTTCACAACCCCAAATTCTTAGATAAGACAGCACTGGAGCTTCTCCAGTCCATAATTCATATGGTGTCTTTGCTACTGTTTTTGATGGCGCTCTATTTAGAGTGAACACTGCTGTTAGCAGAGCATATCCCCAAAGGGATATTGGAAGGTCTGTGTGACTCATCATGGATCGAACCATATCCAATAAGGTCCGATTTCTCCTCTCAGACACACCATTCCATTGAGGTGTTCCAGGAGGAGTGAGTTGGGATACAATCCCACACTCTCTCAGATGATCACTGAATTCTTGGCTTAAGTATTCTCCTCCTCGGTCGGACCGAAGAGCCTTAATGCTTTTGCCAAGTTGGTTCTGTACTTCATTTTGGAATTCTCTGAACTTCTCAAAAGATTCAGACTTATGTTTCATTAAATAAACATATCCATACCTACTGAAATCATCAGTGAAGGTAATGAAGTACTGATAGTTTCCTCTTGCATTTGTGGACATTGGGCCACACACATCAGTGTGTATCAGGCCCAATAAGTCACTGGCCCTCTCGTTAGGTTTATTAAAGGGGGCCCGTGTCATTTTGCCCATCATGCATGATTCGCATTTCTCACATGACTCAAAGTCAAATGAGCCAAGAAGTCCATTCGAATGGAGCCTCTTGATGCGTTTCTCGCTGATGTGCCCTAAACGACAATGCCATAGAAACGTTCGGTTTTCCTCATTAGGTTTAAACCGTTTTGTATTAATGTTATAAATTGGCGCGGATTGATCGAGTATGTAAAGCCCATTCGTAAGAGGGGCAGAACCATAGAACAAATTGTTGCGATTGAAGGAACATAATTTATTCTTAACTGAAAAATCATAACCTTCCAAATCCAACAAAGAAATTGAAATAATATTTCTGCTTATAGCAGGTACAAAATAACAATTATTCAGTTCTAAAATCAATCCCGAAGGTAAAGACAACAAGTATGTGCCTACAGCTAGTGCTGAAACTTTCGCTCCATTCCCAACTCGTAGCTCCACTTGTCCTTGCTTCAGCCTTCTACTGTTGCTGAGTGCCTGCATATTAGTACAAATATGAGCCCCACAACCAGTATCCATGACCCATGAGGTATTATCAGAAGTAGTTGTATTAACTTCTATAACAAAAATACCTGATGAAGAAGTCTCGAAAGTCTTCTTCTTCAATTCCTTTAGACCTTCCTGGAATTTCTTACAATCTCTTCTCCAATGCCCCAGTTCTTTGCAGAACCTGCACATGTCAGTAGGCCCAGCCTTGGACTTGGGCTTGGGCTTTGGCGTGTCCTTGTCCGCGACTTGGACAGCCTTGGCCTTTCCCTTATCCTTAGCAGAGGATTTCTTAAACCCCTTGCCCTTTTGCACCATAAGCACATTGGGGTCCTTGGCGGTTTTCCTCAAGTTGGGCTCTGCAGTCTTGAGCATTCCGTGAAGCTCAGGTAGTGTCTTACTCAAGCCATGCATGTTAAAGTTCAGAATGAACTGATCATAGCTTGCAGGTAAAGACTGCAGAATGATGTCGCAGGCAAGTTCCTGGCTGATTGGGCAGTCGAGTTTCTGAAGATGATCGAGATAACCCATCATCTTCAAGACATGAGGACTCACTGCCGCATTCGCAGCCAACTTACAGTCCAAGAGGTTCTTAACTGTCTGGAACCTCTCAGTCCTAGCCTGCTCCTGAAAAAGCGATTTCAGGCTTGCCATTATCTCGATGGGAGACAATACACTTTCGAACTGCTTTTGCAGCTCAGGAGTCATTGTCACCAACATCAGGCAATAGACATCATTTTCATCTGACGAATGCTTTTCCCAAGCATTGTGCAGAGTCCTGGCAGCATTGGCAAGAGGCCTCTCGGGGAGGGGATCTCGAAGGACATAATCCTTCTTCTCCTGCTTGAGGACCAGCCTCAAGTTCCTTGACCATGTCAGGAAGTTCGTTCCAGTCAGCTTCTCCTTCTCGAGAACAGACCGGATCGAGAATGTGTTTTGTGTGCTTGTAGTAGTCATATCTGAAATATATAAATAAAAAGGTTATTAGTTATTATGTTCAAAATGACTAATCTCGTATTAAAGTATAATATGATTAATCACGCATTATATTCAATAACATAAGTTACCCTCAATAGAATATAATGATTCCAAGATCCACATATAACTAAGATTAAAGTGGGCCACTGGCCGTCACCCAACCTTAGCTTATATCGGTAAGCCCTATATCGGCTAATTATATCCGTGATATAATTCTTGGTTGTGAATCTGGGCCCGAGGCCCAATCCACTCTGATGTCTCAAGGCCCGGGACTCCCGATGGCCCAGTCAAGAAAACCGGACTATACAGTCATGTAATCATTAATGTCTGGGACTCCCAATGACATTTATGAATCACAAACCGTCTTACCCACGCAAAAAAAACAGACATCCTCACACTGTAAGGCCATGAATGCAATTGAATGGGCTTTGACAGCTGACATAGCCTGGACAAGACATCCAACGCTTGATATTATTTGAGGTTCGTAGGTTTATTAAAATTCATTCCCAAAATAGAAGATTACTATTTCGGGAAACTTTCTATTTATGGAAACCTACTATTTTTGGAAACTTTCTAAAATTGGAAACTTTCTAAAAACGAAACTTTCTAACTTTAGAAATTTCTTAAAATCCAAAACTCGCAAATTCAGAAACTTCTATTTTAAGAAACTTTCTAATTTCAAAATTTCGGAAACTTTAATTTAAAATCGACTTTATAATATTATAAAATAAATTTTAAATTAATCTGAAGAAAGACTCAAATAATTGGCCCAATTGTTTTAACTTCTTGGTCCGAGGCCCAAGAATTTGTCCATGTCCAAGACATGACCCAATTGTCCAATTATTTGACATAACCGGTCTGGTTCATTAAAACTGGTCTAACCAAGTTTCAATTACTACGATGACCACAATTGTCAACCGGTTATTTACTAAACCGGATTTTCTCAATTTATTTGGTCCAACCAAATCAAATTAGAAATTCCTGGTTTAGGCACTAAATCCAATAATTCTTTCGACATTGGATTTCTTATCCCGGTTTAACCAGACATGATAAAATTATCAAATCTGTTTATTAAACCGAGACGTTTAATTTTAATTAAATTAAACCGAGCCAAAACCCTAACCGCATCGATCGATGCTCACAGCATCGATCCTGCAACGATCGTTCATCGATCCTGCATCGATCGATGCTCTCACGCGTGCACGAACGGTTATCAGGTTTGGCCGAGAGATTCTCGTGAGATCCATGCGATCGTTTGAACGATCCATGCGATCGCGGTCAATCTCTCGCGACTGCAACGATCGATCCTTGCATTGCATCGATCGATGCAATGCGATCTCAGTCGATGCAAAATCAGTTTAGATCACATACCAAATCAATATAGTTTGGTCATGCGATTTTTAAACAGTTTGTTTAGGATTCAATTCTTGTTTTTAAGTGTTTTTCTTATCAGTAATGGATTCAAAACACTTCTAAACAGAATAAACAACCTAAACATGAATCTAAAACAAGAAAAACCAGAACCTAATGCTCTGATACCACTGTTGAAACGTTTAGATGAATCCTGATTCAATTCCAGATTCAGATTATCCTAAACATGCGATCTAGGTTCTTCTCAGAATAGAAACAAATGATGATCTCACCTTATACCTGTTATTGCAGCGGAAGAAGATGGTATGTCTGAGATCAGAGAAACACCGAGGGATGAATCCTCCAAAGGTTCACACACGCTTTCACAGGAAACAGCTGCTAGACCACCAGGGGAACTCGGCGCAGAGAGAGAGAGTTTACGGCTCAAGTCTTAGGGTTAATCAGTCTGAAACTCGAGTTTTATGACACAAAACTCGTCCTGTTCCGTTTGGGCCATTTGGCCCAAATACCAATTAACTCGTCGGTGTTTGCGCACTGCATCGATCGTTGCACCTTATGCATCGATCGATGCACAGTGGCTAAACCTTTTATTCTCTCTAAGTACAGTAAATGCCTAGCACTTTTACTGTACTTCTGCTAAACCGTTCCTACACATTTTCCTGTTAGCTTAGGCGTGTGACCCATATGGGATCATATAATAAAGGCAATAAGTCCAAGACTTATAGATCATGAGCGGACTCTAGCAAGCCATCATGACCCCCAGTATTATATGACTTATGTCTGATCATTGACATACTCTTACTTTCTAGAGACAGTACCGAGATTACTGGACACAATTCCAACACAAACAACCTCTTTCGCCGCTTCTCAAGCTGCGAAATGTTCAGCTTAAGTCATGGAGTCAGCAACAGTGCCTTGCACCGCCAGTCAGACACAAGATATAGCCGGACTGTGACCGGGAATTATCTTTGTCTATTGGAAACTTGCCTTTCAGACTCTATCGACTTGTAGCACCTCACTTTCTCCGTAAATCAAGAATTTATCCTTAGTATTCCTCAAATACTTTAGGATATTCTTTACGGCAATCCAGTGATTCTTTGCTGGATTTGACTGGTCTTTACTTGTCTTGCTTAACATTAAAGCAACATCAAAACAAGTACTTGTCATGGCATACATGATAGATCCAATTGCCGACGCATATGGAATCTCATCCATGCATTCAAGCTCAGCAGATATCGTAGGATACTGTTTCTTGCTTAACATATTGCCATGTGACATTGGCATAAAACCCTTCTTGGAGTGCTGAAAACGTGTAGGACTTTGTCAATTTAAGAATCCTGACTTTGTCCTACCAGCTCTTTTGAATCTCTATCTTTAGATCCAAAATCCAAGAACTACGTGGCTTTACCCATGTCAATTATAAAACCAACTCCCAAGCCAGTCCTTTACCGACTGCAGCATTGGGACGTTATTTCCGAGAATCAGTATGTCATCGACATACAATATGAGAAATGCAACATCGCTCCCACTTATCTATTAGTAAACGCACAGTTCCATTTCGTTCCTGTTCAAGTCAAAACCTTGACTACTTCAACAGAACGAAGATTCCAACTCCGATATGTTTGCTTCCATCCATGAATGGATCGATGAAGCTAACTTACACAACATGTAATTTTTCGGAGTCCGGGCTCACTTTCGCTTCTTTGAATTTCGCAGATTCGTCGCTTTCAATGATCATCAGATCATGCGAACTTTCAATGATCATCAGGTTCAACTAATGACGAGAAATCACTCTCGGATTAGTGACTGATTCATTCATATCTGCAAACTTCAGGCTCTACAGGTGTAGATTCTACAGAAATCTGTAAATCCATCTGTTGCTCTCCCTCAACAGGTTGCAGCCTCCTGTATTTCTCGAATTTCTTCGAGTTATACTTTTACTCCAACTGTTCTTCTTGGAAAGTAACTTCCCTTCTTAGAAAACAGAATGGACGTAAAAGTAACAAGCCTTGGTTTCCCTAGGACAACCAGTGAAGTAGCACAACTACAAATACTCAGTAAAGACGAATTTGGATCGATTCCAATCCACATTTACGTGGTGTCTTTCAACTGATATTGGTGGAACCTTTTCAGCGTAAACTTAGATATTTCTAGAGCGTTATTCTTAAAGAATATCATAGAAGATTCGTGTGACTCATCTTTAATCATTTCTAATAAGATCTGATTCTTTCTCACAGAAATACCTCAAGGTTTTCAGGAGAATTGAGCTGTGAAACGACTTCACACTCATTCAGATGATCACACCATTAATGACTTAAGTATTCTCACTCGTGATCTAATCCAGAGTCTTAATACTTATGTCACTCAGATTCTATACCTCATTCTGGAACTCTTTCAACCATGTCAAAGAATTCCGACTTGTGTCTCATCAAATGAACACAGTCTTACTCACTGAAGTAATCAGTAGAGACAATGAAGTACAAGAAATTTTCTCTGGCATTACTGCTCATCGGACCACATACATGAGTATGTTCAATCTCCAATAAGCCTTTGGGCCTTTCTCTAGCTCGGCTAAGATGGGCCCTTTGTCTTTTGGTCTAGTAAGCAGAATTCAAGTCTCATAAGATATCCATTCAAATGAGCCCAAAAGTCCATAACTATGGGGTTTCTGAATCTGACTTACTCTATGTGACTAAAACATTTATGCCAAGAAAAATCAGGTTTAATTCATCAGATTTAAACCAATTGCGGTATTTATGTTACATTTTTAGGCACTCTATGGTTTAAGATATAAAACCCATTCCTTGAATAGGGTGCTACAATTAATATTTCATTAAGATCAAAAGAACAAAACTTGTCTTTTATCAAAATGAAAGACAACTCTGCTTAAAGCAGGTACATTGTAGCAATTACTTAATACAAAACCAAGCCTCAAAGGCATCTATAAGTGAAAACCCTACGGCTGAGGCAGCATCCATAGCTCCTTCCAGACACGCAGTTCCACTTGTCCTTCCTTCAACGTTCTACTGTTGCTCAGGCTCTGCATATTATAACAAATATCAGTGCCACAACCAGTATCCAATACCTATAAGGTATAACTTGAAGTAATAACATGAATACCTGAGGAAGTAGTCTCATACATCGACTTTAACTCCTCATAATCTTCCATGAATTTAATGCCATTTCTCTTCCAATGCCCAGTCTCTTTACAGTAGCAGCACTTACCAACGTAAGAGGTATCTGACTCGGGCTCAGAAGAAACACGCTTGCCATGATTCAAAATCTGGACAACTTTGTCTTCACCCTTGTCAGCATTAGGTTTAGTAAACCTACCCTTCTCCTTTATGAGATTATACAGGGTACTCTTCACGTTTGGCTCAACTGTCTTGAGCATATCATGCAGTTCAGTCAGCGTCTTCGTTAAGCCTTTCTTGATATAGTTCCTTCTGAACTTATCATAGCTTGACGGCAGTGACTGCAGAATGATCTCAGTTGCCAATTCTTGGCTAACTGGATAATCCAGTTTCCTCAGGTTATCAATGTAACCCATCATTTTACTGACATGAGGACTCACTGGATGATCATTTGGTAGCTTGCAGCTAGTGAGAGACTTAACCAACTGGTATCTCTCCACTCTTACCTGCTCCTGAAATTTCAATTTCAGGCTGCTGATCATCTCTATTGGCGACTCCATGTTCTCATATTGCTTCAGAAAATCTGAGTCCATGGTAGCCAATATCAGACCACGCACATCTACCGCATCATTATTATGCTTATTCCAAGCATCATATACTGCATGAGAGGCATTGGACCCGATCCTCTCGGGGAGAGCTCTCTCAAGGACATCGTCCTTTCTCTCCTGCCTGAGGACTAGCCTCAGGTTCCGCGACCAAGTCAAGAAATTTGATCCGTTCAGTTTGTCCTTCTCAAGGACAGACCGGATCGAGAAAGTGTTTTGATTGTTTGTGCTATTCATAACTGAAATTTAGAGATAAATAGAGTTTTAGTTATTAAGTTCATAAAAGAGTAATCTTAATAACTTATAAGAAAACTCGCATTGCATTCAAAATTTCTTTGTTTAACCTCATAAGAATGCAATGATTCCAAGACCCATGTTCAACTAAAACTAAAGTGGGCCACTGGCCGTCACCCGGAATTAGCTTTACTTGGTAAGCATACACACAGCTAGTTATATCCATATAACTCTCGGTTGTGGATTGGGCCCAAGGCCCAATTCACCAGATGTCTCAAGGCCCGGGACTCCCGATGGCCCAGTCAAGGAAACCAATCTCTTACAGCCAAATAATCACTAAAGTCTGGGACTCCCAATGAAATTAGTGACTATATACTACTTTACTTATGCGAAAACAGACACCTCACACTGTAAGCCATATCTGTAATCGAATAAGCGTTAAGTAGCTGACAAGATTGGAAAGACATCCAAGCTTGATATTGGTTTTGAGGATTTTAAGTTTTATTTCCAAAAATAGAAGATTACTATTTTGGGAAACTTACTTGTTTTAGAAACTTTCTAAATTTAGAAACATTCTAAAAGTAGAAATTTCTAATTTAATATTTTATTAATATTTTGGGTTGGGTCACAAATTATAGGCCCAATTCTTGGCCCAAGACCATAGAATTCCAATTGGCCCAATAATTTGACATAACCGAGTCGGTTTATTAATTCTGGTCCAAGACCAAATTAACTATCAAAACCATCGGTTATTTACTAAACCAGACCAGCTCTAAATTATTTGGTCCAACCAAATCAAACTTAGACCAGCCTTCGGTTTAGGTTAAAATTCAATTTTGAATTTCAATCCGGTTTAACCAGAAATTAAATAATACCAATTGTATTAAATAATTTCCAGCAAACCGCGATTCGGGTTAACCGCTTGAACCACCAATTAAATTGGATCGGTTCAGTTAAATCCAAAACCGGGAAGAAACACCTAGTGTTTTAGCCAATTTGATTTAACTTGCGGTTTAAGGCTTTAAACACACGATTAACCGCCAATTAAATGGACCAGTTAATCGGTGTGGTTTTGGGCAACGAACCGCGAAGCTCGAATTAACCGATTGACTATTCGCGGGACGTAATGAATTAACGGGCCAAACGATTTGATCCATGATTGGATCATGGACCCACGATCCAACTCGGCCCATCACGTATGATCCGTCCACGGCCTCACGATCGATTGATCGATCTCGGCTATGCACGATCACGCGGCAAAGCGATCGATCATCGATCGATCCCATCGATCTCACGCATCACTCGGCACGCATCAATCAGCCATGATCACGCGGCCCATGCTTGATCACCCGATCGCTCGATCCAACATGAACCAAGGCATCACGATCCACGATCGCATGATCCGAGATCCATTAACGATCGCTTTATCAAACATGATCGGCCGAGACCTTTTCATGCGATTAGGGTTTTTAACACAAGCATCATACGGCCGACTTAGGGTTCCTTTCTTGCTATGCAAGAAATCGATGGCATCAACATCTCAATGATCCGAGATCATAAAGCATGCATGGCGATTTAGGGTTCAATGATTTTAATCAATTTTATTCATTAAAATGATTCAACAAACCATTAAACAATCCAAATTACAAGAAACCTAATGAACCTGTCTCTGATACCACTGATGGATTATTGTGTTTTTTCCATGGTTCAATTCTCAGATTGCAACCTAGCACATAATCTTAAACAGATCTAGGTTCTTGTAATCGAATCATAAAACAAACCTGATCTTTACCTTTGCAGCGGAATGATTGGTGGTAATGACAAGATCAGATTAGAACAGATGAGTACCTGTTCCTCCTTTGGTATCCACACTCTTACAAGCAGGGGATGGCTGCTAGACCGGATGGAATGATCAAAGAGAGAGAGATGTGTGACAAAGAGGCCGACGGCCACCTGCACCAAATCGCCAAAGATGGCTTGGGGTTTCTAAAACCCTTGTTGCAATCTTATTAATTCACTAATGGGCCCAAGTTTAATTAATTAAACTAATGGTCCATTAGACTTTTGGGCCCAAGACACAAATCAGACAAAAGCCCATTTGTTGTCTGCCCAACTCTCTGTACAAATACAGTAAATGCCTTAGCATCTTACCGTATTAATTCCATCTTAACTTTCCCGTTAGCTATGGTGTGTGACCCTTTGGGATCATACAATACTGGTAATAAGTCCTAAACTTATAGATCAAGAGCGGACTCTAGCAAGCCATCATGATCACCCAGTATTTATGACTTATGTCTGATCTCGACATTTATCATACTTTCTAGAGATAGTACAGTAGATTTCAGGACATTCCCAACACAAGTTCAGTGGGAGTAAGTGCATTTTCTTGCTTTTGTATGTCGATGACATATTGATAGCCACTAACGATATAGGCATGTTGCATGAGACCAAGAAATTTCTTAAGGGGTCATTTTTACATGAAAGATCTTGGTGAAGCATCTTTTGTATTAGGGATCCAGATTCATCGAGATAGAACTCATGGAATTCTTGGATTGTCTCAAAAGAGCTATATCGATAAAGTGCTCAAGAGATTTGGAATGCAAGAATGCAAACCCGGTGACACCCCAGTCGCTAAAGGAGACAAATTCTGTCTCGATCAATGGCCTAAAGGAATATTGGAAATTCAGGAGATGCAAAAGATACCTTATGCGTCGGCAGTAAGGAGTCTAATGTATGCTCAAGTTTGTACGCGTCCGGATATTACGTACATTGTTGGAGTTTTGGGCAGATACTTAAGTAATCCAGGTATGGACCATTGGAAAGCAACCAAAAGGGTCATGAGGTACCTGCAGATAACAAAGGATTATATGCTCACATATCGGAAATCAGATAATTTGGAGATCATTGGGTATTCTGATTCTGATTTTGCTGGATGCAAAGATAGTAAAAAGTCCACTTCAGGCCATGTTTTCTGTTGGCTGGTGGAGCTGTTGCTTGGCGTAGTGCGAAACAATCACTCGTAGCTTCCTCCACAATGGCAGCAGAATTTGTAGCAGTTTATGAGGCATCCGATCAAGGACTTTGGCTGAGGAATTTTGTCACTGGACTTCGAATTGTCGTAGGGATCGAAAGATCACTAAAGTTATACTGTGACAACAGATCAGCTGTGTTGTATTCCAACAAAAATAGGAGTGCAACAAAGTGAAAGTTTATTGAAATCAAGTATCTTCTTGTTCAAGAAAGGGTACAGAGTGGAGAGATTTCCGTAGAACACTTAGGGACAAAATCCATGATAGCAGATCCTCTTACAAAAGGTATTCCACCAAAAGTCCTTCATGAGCATACTGCTCGAATGGGTGTTTCAGTGTTTGAGGATCATTTGGTTTAGTGGGAGTTTGTCATTTGGTTTTGGTTTCTATGTTTTATTTGTGTTTATGCACATTTTTCTGATCAGAAATAAAGTTTAAAGTTTAATCTTTGTACAATAAAGTTAAAGGATCTCAATAAAGTAGGACCAGTTGAAAATCGACATGTGATGATCACTTTTCATGTGATTTTCATGCCACACTTTTCATAATTGATCTATGTCATTTGACTATATAGATTTCAGTGACCATGGAAGGTTTAGTTATTTTGTTATTATAACGAAGACCGCCATGATCCTATGTTTCTATAGTTAATGGACGGGATTGTTTATGCCTGCTAGATAATGACAATTTTGAGCTCATAAAGTCTCACATTTTCGGAATACATATGTGACCCAGTGGGAGATTGTAAGAATTATTTGGGGGTCATACATGTATATTTAATGTGTTAGGATCATTATTTAAATGAGTCAAAACTTATGTGGTCACTTTGGTAAATAATTAAGACTATGTGGCATAAGTGTTATGAAATATTAATGTGTGGATACACTATGTAATTTCTAATTTGATGAAGGGCCAAATTAGAAATTGTTTCTATATAAATAGAAAGTTATGGTCCCCTCGGCAACCGTAACAAAAAATACAGAAAAACTCTCTGCATCCCATCAACAGAGAACTACGGTTTTTCTGGGTTTGTCGTGGAAAAACCATAACGAATTCAGAATCAAGAACCATGGATCCAAAAGATACGCTTCCGCTTCTGTTCGTATTATTCAGAAACTGACATGAATCATAAAGAAATTTAACACGGTGATTATTTGGTCAGTCATCACGTCAACTCTAAGTTCATGTTTGTTTGGTTTATTTGTTTTAAGATTGTTGATCACGTTTTCGTTTCCCTGTTAATTTTGAAGGCTTTTTGTTTTTGAACGATAATTTCAGTGTTTTGACAGGCAGCTTTATACTAGTAAACTTGTTGGGCATTGTATATGTTTTAAGTGGAGAAGTTTCTATTGGTCAATTTTGGGAAGTTTTTTACATTAAATTTTTGTCTCTATGAACGAGTGGAGAAGGAATAACGTACGACTTTTCTCTCCAGAAAAAAAACGACTTTCCACTAATCCCTTTTATAGTTGTGCACATAAGGGCTCACTACAATGTAAGAAAGGAAGAAGCAAAAGCAAAACGATTAGAAAAAAAAATAACGAAGAAGTTGCAGGGGACGCTTTTGGATGACTGAAGATGGATCAACTACTCACGTCCACGCTTACGGGATGGTTAAACACCAGCGGGGACGGAGTTTGAAGGCTGGTCCTTTGTGGTGAATCGTGAACCCAGTCGCGAGTCTCCCTGAGTTAACATGGGTGTTGCATTTACCATATCCTTCAATAGTGTTCACCAGCAATAGCACTCGAAAATCAGGTCATAGTCACCAGCTTGTAACAGATCATCATATTTACCTGATAGAATAACCCGGTCTTCCTTCATAACTTTTGAAACAACACATATTTTTTTTTTCAGAACTTGTCATAAGAGAAATAGTTTAAATACTTCTTCAACAATTTTACCTTTCTGCAACAATAGACACAAGTTCATTGCAACTGCTAAGTTAAACACCTATAAGAGACTGTTTAGCATTTATAAAAAGACCAGCAGTAGCAGAAATTTATGCGTAGTAAAATGGAGAAAAAGAGTTTCTCACCAAAGATTAGATAAGTTGTAGGAAGAAACTCAACTTGATGCATCACAAAAACCACAGTTTACTCAGCTAATGCAGATAGAATATAATCATGTATAGCCATTAACTACCGCGTTATGCAAACGTTCACACTCACAATATGAAAACGTGATTTCAGGTTTTAGAATTGCTTATTACCCTAAACAAATCAGAGCGAGTGTATGCATCAAGAGTACTAAAAGGATGTCTAGTAAATAAATGTCAGCATCTTGATATAATGCCCTTGCAAGTTGTACACATTGCTTCTGGCCACCTTTGGGAATTATGCCTCTCTCTCTAATAATCGTTTGGTCTCCATGTGAGAAAAGCTCTAAAACTTTCTTTAGGGAACATGCTTGTATCACATTCTTGTACTTTGCTTTGTTTTCTCCATTGGACTGCTAAATAAAATGTTTTATTTAATAAGGTTGTTCTTTTGCTTGTCGTTGGAGGCAATGATTGGCGGTAGGTTGTTGTTGGCGGCAGCGGTTGATGGCAAATTTTTGTTCGTTTACCTGCCGCTGTCGCCGGTGGTAATCGCCAACGTCCAGTAACAATGCAAATTTTGTATCGTTATTTTTTACAGCGTCAGACGCAGGAGCTGGCAGTTGACTCTTAAAGGAACTGGCAGCTAATGCTGATGGATGACGTTGGTGGCAGCGGCATGTAAACTAACAATAACCTACCACTTTCCCACTGACAGTTAAGCGAACAATAACTTGTCGTTGCCGCCGACGGGTGGCAAATGAACATAGCTAATGTTACCAGATTGAATCCAAGCTGATTGAGACACATAACCAGTATTACCACATATTCTAACCGATAACAATTAGCAGCAGGAAGATTAATGATTTTTTTGCAGAGAATAATAAAGAAGTAACCGAGAGATTAACTTACTTCAAAGATTTTTGGGATTTCCTTGAGGATGTAAGAGATTAAACTTGATTTTCCAGAACCAACTGTGCCACAAACAGTCACATGCATACTCTTATCTACTTTCATCTGAATCTAGGATAATGTCGGCCTTGAAGAAAACGGGTCCCAACAAAACACACCATCTTTAATCTATATGGCTATATTCAAATGCCCACGTGGATAACAATCATTGCATCTTCCTGAAGCTCTTCCTCCTGAAAGAACCCGGAAATCCTATAAAGAGAAACCTTTCTCTGAGACATCATTGATACCAGATCAGTAAAGTTCCTAAGTGGCTCCTGTAGAATTCTGAATGTCGCCATAATAGAAAGAACACCTTAAGCGGTGAGTTGAGTGCCAAAAAATATTGAAGTAGCAAATGTAACTGCAGATACATGGGAGCTCCAAAAGATGAAGGTAACAAAAGCCTGTGAATATAAGGCTCTGCGAAGCCACCCATTGCGATGGTCGCGAGAAGATCTACGTGAGCCTGGACAGGGATTTTTAATCAGACATAACTTATGCTGCTTGTGAAAGTTTATTTTCGTCGAGCATATGGCGTGTGAGGCTTGACAACGGCATCATATGCTTATTTATAAGGCAAGGGTAGGGAAGGGGATGAAACGATGGGCAATGAGAAGGCAACTAATTGAATGATAAGCAGTGGGTTATGAAGGAGGTGTACTGAAATTAAAGGTAGCTCATCGGTTATGGGAGAATCGAACATGCGAATGGGAAGCGGACTCGCCATTCAAAACGAAGGTCGGCGGCTACGAAGAACTTTATGCTCGAAGGGGGTCATCCCCTCAAATGTCCTTATTTCAAAAAGAAAAATCTAAAATGACCTTGTTATAATTTATTTTCTTTTAACATTTTTTTTAAAAAAATCAAAATATAGTGTAAGTTACCAAAAACTCAAACTAAGTAAACAAAATTTTAATTTATTCAAGGTTTTACCCACCCGCCCAAACCTATCGGATCTAACTGAAATTTCAAATTTCTCATTTCCAATTTCAAATTTCTCAACATTCAAATTATTTTCGATGGTTATATATGCGTATTCGTGAAACTAGGTACAACTACTCTAGTTCTACTCGATTCCGAATTCGATTTTCATGGAAAATGGTGGAGACAAGATATAAAAGACAATCTTTTATATAAAAAAGCAGAATACTACAGAGATGTTCTAAAATATACGAGAATTTTTTTTTTAAAAAAACAGAGTACGAGAAATTAAAGAAGACAAGCAAGAAGTTCTTCAAATCAGGGCATCATGAGGTAGAACTTCAAAGCCCGTTTGTAATGAAAGAAATCAAGGCAAGCGGTTTCCAGATCGCGAAGGTGGCAAGATTCAGGGGGCATCATGTTCTGCAACGACTGGACGTACACCTGCTTCTTCCTAACACTGGTGTCATGCAGTGACTTCCTCAATTTCTTCCAAACTTAATTAGCGGTCTTCAAATCATCATCATCCCGCCAGTTCATCTTGGCCATGTGCTCTTGCCTTCATCGGGATCGCCATGGAGGAGGTTGGGCACACCGTAGAGGTAAGCAGCCTCCAAAATCAAATTGGCGCCCTCCCTAATCGTCGCAAGCTGTAAAAATGCCATTCCATTTTCGGGGTCGTCCTCGATGAAATATGCGAGAATACCTCGAATGAAGAAAGCGGTGTAGTTCTCCTGGTCTACGCACTTTCCCATAAACTCCATGTGAGCAAGCGCATGGAGAGGCCTCTTGACCAGCAGTGAGAGGCATAGAGAATGGAGGAGCATAGGACTGTTGGAGGCTTCTTTCATTCTTTTGCAGGTTGCTCTAGTGCTGCAGTAATCGGTGGAGGAAGCTTTTCTGACTTTTTCGACGATCATGGTAAGGGCTTCGATCGGGAGTTGTTGCAGAGAGATAATCGATATCCTGTTGGTCATTGTAACGCCCCTTTCCCATTATCCGCTGACCGACGAGCTGACCGGTCAACAATCAAACAAGAACATGACCAAGTCGAACCCGAGCAAGTCAAACAGAAAAGGTTTGTCACAAGACGAAGCCAGAGACAGATCGGTTTGAGACAAAGGCTCGCACTAACCCGTCTTTGACCCCGCTATCCTCACTTCCATGATACAAAGCTTTGCAACTTGTACCATTTCCGTGAGTTGTGTCGGTTCGGACTAAACACAATATCAGGGAAACATATTCATTTCTGAGTAATCAAAGGTTACGTACAACGTTTAACAGTCGTTACAAAACAATTTTCATTATTAAAAACAATCATCATGTGGCCACACAAAATGGTACTACATGGTACCAAAAGCCGAACCGAAGTAAAATCCCAAAAATGTCGAATCAAAATCCCGCCACAAGCAATCCCGAGACTACACCGAGGATCTCCCGCGTCCGTCGCCGCTAAACCTGAAAACCACAAAGAGAGTCTAATGAGCGATCTAAGATCACCCAGCGAGACGGCTCCCCACTACGGCTGCTAGACTATCTAGCATCTACAAATTCCCGTCCCCAAAATCCCAAAACAACAATCAATACAATAAACGGTCGATCACGCACTACCACGTCGTGTCGAACCCACAACACACAAGCATTCGAATAACAACACCGTCACAACCACAAGAGTAACCAAGGGAATCGAAAACACTGCGGCACATGCTCTCGATTGAAACTCGATCTATCTACCGCGCAATACGAACACAACACTGGGCCCCTACGATCTCGGTAACTTCCACGGGTTCTCACCGTTACCGACATGGTAACTAACCCCACGACTCCTAGACGTCAACACAAAGTCCAACGGCTAGGACACTGTTCTCAGCCCATCGATACGCAGTGACTCAAGTTACCCCCGGCAATCCAAGTTTCCATGCTATTCGGCCCTAGGACATGACCCCGTATTCTCCGAATCACACACCTACCGGCGTCACCCAGTAGGTTAACACCATAACCAGCCCCACTGCCCGAAGGCACGCGTCCGATCAGGTAACTACCCGAGGATCCAATCGGGTCGGAAGTACCAGAACGTATCTAAACACCTAGACTTGCGGGATCTAACGCACCCTAGAGTCCTAGTGCAAAAAAGTAAACACGCAGACTCGCTCGGACTCTAGCAATCATTCTCAATAAATAATCAATAACAATCCCAACATCACGTCCCGCAAGTCTACACACACACACACCAACACCACCGCTCTGACTCGGCACCACACTGAGTCATCCACCACGACTTAACCGGTCCCGTGACCAAGTTAAGTAACCACACGGATTGCTCGGCCCAACACCGAGACAATCTAACAGGCCTGTACAAAAAGCTCAACAGCAACCACAGAACAACACAACCACACAATCATCACACAACCAGGCATATTAGGGTTTCTAAAGTCTTTTAACCAATTCACGTCCGCTACCTTGGATTAGCGGATTGCTAACCCGTAGACGGCCCATATCTCATTAACGTCCACTTTTAACCCATTCAAGTCCGCTACCTTGGTTTAGCGGATTGCTAATCCGTAGACGGCACACCAATCACACACTTTCCTGTTTTCTTACTTTTCCAAATATCTTTTATCACATCCCCGATCCGTCGGTTTAGAGCTAGTAGCTTACTAAACTCCCCGACGTCTCATCTTTCCTTTACTTAATTCATTTACTTTTCTTTAACGTAATTCAACTCAAACCCGATATCGATTCATATATCAAATGTTTGTTAGGTTTAATTCCATCTTTTAACACCGTCTTAATTCACATACTTAGATCCATTCGATATCGTTATTTACATACGTATATATGCATATACGGCCCTATCATGCCACGGTTACATGCATGCAACAATCAACGTTACTACCAACCTAACGGCACACAACAGGTTTAATCCATTTAATCCTCACAACCCTAGCATGCGTCGTAACCCTAACCGGTTTACCGTTAATCACCCAATTCAATTCTCATTCACAATCAAATCACATCCGGGTATGCAAACCCTAACTCTACGGTTTCTCATTTTCTGTTCTATATGCTCCATCTACGGTGTTTGAGCCGACTCACAGTGATCGGTCGGAATGAACGGCACGGATGCGGATACGACTCTCCGAGACCCCGAACTAAACCCGAACCTCCCGAACACCCGAATACAAACTGCGAAGCTTCCCGAACACCCGTACACAAACCGCAAATGCAAAACCGACCGGAGTCAACGCATTGACCGGCGTTGACTTTGACCGTTGACCGTTGACTTTGACTTTGACTTTGACCGTTGACTTTGACCAATCTTGAACCGGTTGACCACTCTGAACCAACTGAACCACTTCAATCAAACCGACCTTCTAAACCGGTTTCCAATTGAACCGGTTAGGTTAAACCGGTTTGGAGTCAACCGTTGACCGGGTTGACCGGTTAACCTAAACCGACTCAATTCAACCCAAACCAACTTCAATTCAATCCCAACCCAATGCTAAACCGACCATGGTGAACCGGCAGAGGATAGAGACGGCGGAGGAAGGATTCCAGCGACTTCTCCGGCGTTGACCGGCGGTGGTCTGATATACCATGGATTTTACCGGTTTTAACCATGGTATATGCCTTATTTATCGAGTCTTATGTTATGTTTTGGAGTCTTTTTAGTATGTTTACAGGTTTAGACACATTTTGGAGCAGAAGTGGAGATTTTGGAGCTGTTTGGTGTATTTTGGAGATTTGGTCCGAGAGACAGAGTTCACTGTCCAGTTTTGGAGATTGCGTCGATCGTTGCACACCTGCATCGATCGTTGCATATGCGAATGGGCCAGACTCGCCGATTTAATGAAGAATGCTGATTTTGCAGAAAAGCCCAGATATTTACACAGAAGCCCAAAACGTGTTTTAGCTATTATATAAGGGTTTTTAAAGCCATTGTTTAGGCAACGCTTTTACTACGCTTTATTTTATTTTCAGAGAGCCTTAGGGGCTGATCTTGCTCTCGAAAGAGAGAGGATTTCGAACCCCTGTTGATTATTCTGTTTTATGATATTTGGTTTTCTACTTAAGATGTTTTCTGTTTCGATGAACATGTCTGAGTAGATTACCTGTTAGGTTGAAGGATTCTCATTAGGGATTTCAGAGAATTATAGTTTAAATCAATCTGTAGAGATTTATATCTGCTAGTTCTTTATCTAAGTTGTTCTTAATGCTTAATCTGAAGTAGCTAATCAGAGTTATGATGTTAGGTTGATTAATTCAGCGGAAGTTGGTTAATTTAACTAGAAAGAATTTAGATAAGCAATTAAACTGTTCGCAAACGGAAGTTTGGTTCAGGTTAATTGTGAACATATCAAACTTGGAGTTAATGCTAGTTTAATCTGTTAGTTCTCGCAAACGGAAGTTTGGTTTGCTGCACTTAGACTTAGAGAATTATCGCAAAGGAATTTGGTTAATTCTATATCAGTGTTTGAGTTCTAGAATAGTTATTGATTGGATCTAGATAGATTGATTGCTTGCGTTCCTGATTTCCTGAGAACTCCTGAAACCTAACGCTTCGCTTCCTTGCTCACAACTCGCTTGATTTACTTTCTGCTGTCTGATTTACTGCTTTCCCATATTGCTTTCTCCTAGTTTAATCACTTCTGTTTTCATCTATCGTTGACCAGAGTCCCTGTGGATTCGATACCCTAAGTACTACAACTACATCACTGTGCACTTGCAGTTAGAATAGGGTTAAAACTACACCTATCAAGTTTTTGGCGCCGTTGCCGGGGACTCTTTTGAGTCCTCGATAGATTTGAACTTAGGGTTTAGACTAGGTTTTTCGTTTTTTATTTTTTGTTGCTAATTTTTTTTTCTTTTTTTTGTTTCTGCGTTTCAGGTACGCCTGTAATCGCCTTGCATCGATCGACACCCCCTTAGTGTCGATCGTTGCATTCTCGAGCTTGCATCGATCGACGCTTCTCCTGCATCGATCGACACATATCATAAGGAAGATGTATGATTTCTTCAATCCAGGGATTGATAACTCGCAGATAACTTGGTTAAAAAGCAAAGTAGAGTCTCTGCATAGTCTTGTACTTGAAAAGTATGGGCAAAAAGCTATCAACTGCATTGGAGGGAATAAATTCTACAGTCAGGAATCAGCTTTTCAGGGACCTTTCCAGCAACAGGGCAACGCCTTCTCGAGGAACTGTGGTGTTTCTTCTTACCAAGCACCGCCTGCACCTACAGCTCATGAGAGCAGAATAGAAATCATGATAGAGCAGTATCTTGAGAGGCAACAACAGATCAATGTGTCACACCACTCAAAGATGGATGCATTGTATAAAGATCTGAATGAGAAGCTCGAATCTTTGAGCACACATATGGAGGAGCTGGATGCAGCAATAGAGAGGCGAAATGAAGCTAGGGAAGCTGAACAGCACAGATCCATCAAAGTTGTGACCTTAAGGGATGAGATTAAGTTGCTGGATGAAGAAGAGAGCATAATCTCGGATTTTCTGGATGAATATTGTCTGCCTGATACATGCACCGATCGACACCCCCTTAGTGACGATCGACCCGCCGTTCTGACGGCAATTTCGAGTTCTTTCGAGAAACAGAATCGCCTTGCATCGATCGATACACATTATGCAACGATCGATGCAGAACGCACACATGTCCAGAAACCTGCAACAGTGCCAGAACAAGCCTACAAGCCCCCAGTGCCATATCCTAAGGTTCCTAAACCTTCCAAACAAGAGCTAGAAGTGGCTAACTGCATGAAAGTGATAGATAAGAAGGTGAATAAAACACCACCAGTTGAAGCTTCGCGAGTTCACGCAAAGAAGATGATCTCCACTAATGGTCATCTGAAAGAAGAAGTTCAGATTGGTGGAACTACAGTATCTGATAGTGGAAAGAAGAAGATGGCAGTTTCTCTTGAACCTGCTCTAACATCTTCAGTACCTGCAACTGCTCATAAGCAGAAGGCCCCAAACATCAGATCTACATCAAAGGTAAGGAACAAATCATCTAAGCTTAAACCTCCTGACCATGTTGTTTTGAATGCAGGAAAACGCAGTAGACCGCTCAAGCTTCGCTCCCGCCCTGATTCTGATTTCTCATTCCTTGGGAAGCCTCATGATCATAATGCCTATACACCTCCTTGGATGAAGAGATATTCACAGAGACATTCAAAGTCTCTGTTGAAACCGCCTTGAATCAAATCTCTTCCAATAGTCAAGCTAATGACTAAAAACAAGCGCTGAGTGGGAGGCAACCCACTGTTAGGTTCGTTCTTGTTTTTGTTTTCTTTCGTTTTGATTTGGTATTTTTAATTTTTCTGTTTAAGTGTGTTCAGAGCCGTGAGAAACAGGAATAATCGCATTGCATCGATCGACACACATTGTGCATCGGTCGATGCAGTCGCGATTTACGGTTTAACAAATTGATTGCGGTTCAGACATCGGTTATCTACATAACCGCGAGCGATAATCGCCGTGCATCGATCGACACCCTTGTGGCATCGATCGACGCAGGGCGACGACAGGTAAGTATTCTGCAACTTTTCGGTTTGTTCTTCAATTTGATTATTCTTTCACCGAGCTCATGCTTTGATTACACTGGGGACAGTGTAGTTTAAGTGTGGGGGAGGAAGCTACTGACGCACGCTTTTGTTTTCTTAGTTTTTCAAAAACATTGTTTTATTGAGTCAAAACTTGTATGAAACTATGATTTTTCGAGGAAAATTTTCGCTTGAACAGGAACTAAGTGACCATTGGACAGACTTGCAGAGCCTCTATGACTGTTAGAAAACCCAGACACAGATCAGCCTACTGAGGACACCCACATCACTTCAGGTATCAGAGGATCCTTTTACTGACTTCAACCTTAATACTGACTTAGATTTTCTCACCTAAGGGCTTGGTATACTTTGTGTCGGATTCCCTGTTAGTTCTGACACAGCCTGTAAACCTGTCCTATTTAGTTCCCTTCTCCCCTTCTATAAAGTAAAAAAAAATAATAATAAACTGAGGATGAGTTAGTAACTCCGAAGTGGTCATGGGAAGGGTAGCAAACACTATTTTCTCTCATGTGATCCATGGAATGTGTCCAAAGTACACCCCATAACGGGAAGAACACTGATAAAAAAAATAAAATGATACCCAGTGGGGAAAAATCAGTTGTTAAAGAAGGGAAAGAGAAGAAAGGGACTAGAGAAATATAGTATGGTGGTCTAGAGCTGATAAGGTAAGAATCCATGTGCCCTTTGATCGATACTCCTTAGGTGAGACCGCACTTAAATACTTGCAGAAGTCAGTAGGGTGAATTTGAATGCTTGAATGTGATTGTGGAGTTTACTTAGGACAGTTGCTAAGTGTGGGGGAAGTACATTGTGGTCTTGAGTTCTGTAGGAAAGTTTTCAGTGGCTTACTAAGTGAATGTGATTGTGAAAGTTCCTAGGACGGAATGAGTTTCTGAGTTTACAAACTTCTTTTCTTATGCTTTGGTTCTTTACTTGCTTGAGGACAAGCAAGAGCTAAGTGTGGGGGAGTTGATATACCATGGATTTTACCGGTTTTAACCATGGTATATGCCTTATTTATCGAGTCTTATGTTATGTTTTGGAGTCTTTTTAGTATGTTTACAGGTTTAGACACATTTGGAGCAGAAGTGGAGATTTTGGAGCTGTTTGGTGTATTTTGGAGATTTGGTCCGAGAGACAGAGTTCACTGTCCAGTTTTGGAGATTGCGTCGATCGTTGCACACCTGCATCGATCGTTGCATATGCGAATGGGCCAGACTCGCCGATTTAATGAAGAATGCTGATTTTGCAGAAAAGCCCAGATATTTACACAGAAGCCCAAAACGTGTTTTAGCTATTATATAAGGGTTTTTAAAGCCATTGTTTAGGCAACGCTTTTACTACGCTTTATTTTATTTTCAGAGAGCCTTAGGGGCTGATCTTGCTCTCGAAAGAGAGAGGATTTCGAACCCCTGTTGATTATTCTGTTTTATGATATTTGGTTTTCTACTTAAGATGTTTTCTGTTTCGATGAACATGTCTGAGTAGATTACCTGTTAGGTTGAAGGATTCTCATTAGGGATTTCAGAGAATTATAGTTTAAATCAATCTGTAGAGATTTATATCTGCTAGTTCTTTATCTAAGTTGTTCTTAATGCTTAATCTGAAGTAGCTAATCAGAGTTATGATGTTAGGTTGATTAATTCAGCGGAAGTTGGTTAATTTAACTAGAAAGAATTTAGATAAGCAATTAAACTGTTCGCAAACGGAAGTTTGGTTCAGGTTAATTGTGAACATATCAAACTTGGAGTTAATGCTAGTTTAATCTGTTAGTTCTCGCAAACGGAAGTTTGGTTTGCTGCACTTAGACTTAGAGAATTATCGCAAAGGAATTTGGTTAATTCTATATCAGTGTTTGAGTTCTAGAATAGTTATTGATTGGATCTAGATAGATTGATTGCTTGCGTTCCTGATTTCCTGAGAACTCCTGAAACCTAACGCTTCGCTTCCTTGCTCACAACTCGCTTGATTTACTTTCTGCTGTCTGATTTACTGCTTTCCCATATTGCTTTCTCCTAGTTTAATCACTTCTGTTTTCATCTATCGTTGACCAGAGTCCCTGTGGATTCGATACCCTAAGTACTACAACTACATCACTGTGCACTTGCAGTTAGAATAGGGTTAAAACTACACCTATCATGGTCCGGCGTTGACCGACCGGTTCACCCCTTTTCCCGGCGACTCAGGTGACGATCTACATATCAAACTGATCGGAAAGAGGAGATCTATGCATCCATGGCTTCAAAACGTTTAAATCTGATGAAGGATGAGAGAGATACACCAAATCTTCAACCGCATCAGCTTTCCGGCCATTTTCCGGCAAGCTCCGGCGACTGCGGTCCTGTTTGGATGGATGGCGGTTGTAGAGGAGGGAGAGAGGAGTCCACTGGGCTTTCGAGAAGTGGATTAGGGTTTATATTGAGGGACTTGAAGATGTTCTTGGTTCTCCTTTGAATCTTCAAAGGTTCCTGGCTTTTTCTGGGTTTCTTGGGATGAATTTAGAGAGAAGGGAGAGCTCTGGTCGTGGGTGAGGCTAGAGAGAGAGTGTAATACACAAAAATGAGTTTTTTTGTGTAAGAGGTGGATAAGTCTTCAAATGCCACCTCTTCATATTAGCTTGACACCTCAAGAGGAGAGGCTGGTGACCTGGTGGTGAGATACATATCTCTGGAGCTTCTCCTTATCCACAAAACAAAGCCCAAAAACTGGCCCAATACCTTTCTAAACCCATCTTGCAATTTCTTCTCGGTTTCCTCGGTTTCACGTTCATTGTTTTAGAAAATACTTCACGATTCCCATAAATACCAAAACCCCAAAAATCTGACTCTCCCTGATTTTAGATGAATTTAGCAACTTGAATCACTTCATTTGGAGTTTCCTAGCTCCGGTTATGAATTTCCGAAGTTTTCCCGGTTTTTTCTGCTCCGTTTCTTCCAATTATAGTCTTGTAAATGTTCTTTATGTATTAAAATAAGAACATTTGGCCCGTCTCGGCTTCCGTCTCGAACTTTGGCAAAATTACGATTTTGCCCCTGAGTTTTGCAAAATTATAATTTTGCCCCTGTTGACTTTTCTTCTGCCCGTTGACCATACTTTTGAAAATAGGGTATTACATTCTTCCCCACTTACAGGAATTCGGTCCCCGAATTCTCCGTCATTAACAGACTTTGAATCGGCACCAAACCCCGCAAGTTGTTTCACCATGCCCTTTACTGCTTTTCCGCATACACCAACGTCTCTTTACTTGAACACCGATACTCAGACCGTACTTCCAATACTCTCTTACACTTTGCTATCTTGTCCCACACTTTCCACTAACCTTCGTACTGCTTACTTGGATGCCTCCCCAACACTTGATCCGTAATCCTGACGACATTCCCTCACTTGCTCTTTACTTGTATTCTCTTAACCATGCATAGCTTCGTTTCTCGACCTCCGTTCCCGCCTTACTGTGCCACTTTTTTCTCTAACTGATCTTCCTCGAACCTCGATCGTCCACAAGTATGTCCTTTGCTCAGATTTTCTCTTCTGACTTCCCAATTTGTTTCGACTTCCACATCTTTCCCGATACTGGTTTGTCTCCCCGAGATCCTCTTCAAGAATCTGTATTTCAAACCTGACGCCACTATGGCTTCGACTCCATTCGTATTAATAACCCCACTATGTTTCTGCTACTGATTCTTCCTTCCCGAACGCTCCACAAGAATTATGACGTCTGTATCCGACTTTGCTAAATCTCCATTCCAACTCATACGGATCGCTTCACTCTGGTTTTCACACTGCCACAGACGTTACCTCCAATCTTTTCACGAACTCATCATACCAACAGTTTTGTTCCTCCAGTTACCTTGCACGGATACACTTTCCACTAACAATCGATACCAACTGCTGCACTTTCCCAGGTCAACTTGTCTTGCGGCCTCTTTTCATTCCATCTCGCTTTCAGGTTCGGGTTCGGTCTCGTATTCGTATCGCATCGTCCATTCCGTCCTACATTCAACACAACAACTTTCACTAGAGCGGTGAAATTCAAACCAATCCATCCCTCGATATCACTTCCTCATAGAGATATAGTTAGTTAATCATGTACCCAATGGTTACCCATGATTAAGTAACGATATTCTATAATCCCGCTCTTCTCGTGAATTGACGGTCGAATCCAACCATTCTCAAGTTAGCTCAATACCTTCAACGAAAGGTTCTAACACTTTTTATTTTTAACAACTTAACGACTACGATAACATTCAAATTACTCAAGCCAACAAAATATAACTACCACATGAATGGCATACCCACACCATCAACGATCCTCAAATGCTCTGCATGCCATAAACAAAACTAGCACCCCAACAGTGCTACGCCAAAGAACGAAACACAATTCCCAACTATCTAATGCACCACTCAAGCATTAGATAAAGCACGCAAGCATAAACACATAAGCAAATAATTACCACACAATCAATCAAGCAAATCGGCGATTGCAGTTGTCTCTCAGGGTTCGGATGGAAACCATTTGTTCGGACCATCATCTATTTTCACATCGTAACTATATTGCATTCAGAACCATCATGAGTATGCAATATAACCACTCCGCTACTCAAAACGACAACCGAAACACTCCACATCCACTACGTGAATAAAACATCTATTCACCACATAGAGTTTTAGATACGTAGGTCCGTCGAAGTCTACATATTAACGGTTACCAATCCGTCCCACAAGAAACACCACTACACGCAACCGAATCGTCAAAGACGATCGCAAGCCGATCTACACACATCAACCAACGAGTTAGAGCCCTTACTTACCTGGGCCTAACTATTTTAACCCTATAAGTCCCAACACGACCTGAATGCCCAACATAGGCGGCATCGCGGCTCGCGGTGGTAACCACTGGCAGGTGTGCCGGGAGGATGTGGTGGGTGTGCATCTCCGAACGGTGCTCCAACTCGCTGCGGTTCTTCCGTCGAACATAAACGGGCAATGTGGCCCTCACGACCACAAATGTGACAAACAGTAACGGGCGATGGGCGTGGCCACAGTAGTAAACTAGTGTCTGGTGATCTGACGCGCCACACAACTTGACAAAAGGAAACAGACTCCGAAGAAGGATCCTGAAAACACTCGAACACATGATGACCCTGAACTCCGCATGCGCTACACATCCGGTATGCAGGCATTGCTGGTGGCGTCTCCGACGTATCCGCTGGTGTGGTCTCCGATGGTACAATTGGCTCAGACGGTGGAGTACCCGGCGGTGTCACTGACTCAAATCACGTGTCTGACTCAGACATCGGCTCGGCCTCCGTGAATGGCTCGGTAGGGTCAAACGGTGATGACGCGGATCGGTCGAATGGTGTCCGAGGCGAACTCAAAGATGGATCCGGCTGGTGATACGGACCAATCTGCTGCTCCAGAACATATCTGATATCGCCACTTGCTCGTCTACATGCGGCTCCCAATGCATGTGCTGATCGGGATCGACGGGTTCCATGTCCATGTCTACGGCTTCGTGCAATGGGTCCACCATAAAATCTGTCCTGCTGGGCGGAATAAACTCCGACACCTGTGAACTAGGTAATGGCACGTCAGGCGCCTCAAGCATCGGCGGCTGAAACCCTGGTAGTACCACCGGCTCCGATGGTGTTACCGGCTCTGATAACTTTCTCGTCCTGTAGAGCTTGAGGTAACGGGTCAGGGAAACGATCTCCAACAGCGGCTACTCTCGCTCCCTGTTGTCCTCGCGGTCCAACCGGTGGTCGATCAAATGCCCCCTGTGACTGTCCAGGCGGTGTCTTCAAACTCGTCTGGTGTTGCTCTAACTGCGCCCGATACTGTGCGGCACCCATCAAATGATGACTCATACTGCTTGATCATATCCCACTCTATGCACACACACCCACACACAATCCGTCCAGGGACACTCTGCTGCTGACTGCAACCAAAAACGCAGATAAACATTAGTACAAATAATACAATTCCTACGCCATCCCAACCCCGAATTCACCGACGCGGCTCGGTTTCCTAATGGATGCTTGGGTAAAATACAATTTTGACTCGATAAAACACGGAAAACACTCAGAAATGAATAGCTTCGGAACCCATGCAGAACCATGCTCTGATACCACCTTTTTGTAACGCCCCTTTCCCATTATCCGCTGACCGACGAGCTGACCGGTCAACAATCAAACAAGAACATGACCAAGTCGAACCCGAGCAAGTCAAACAGAAAAGGTTTGTCACAAGACGAAGCCAGAGACAGATCGGTTTGAGACAAAGGCTCGCACTAACCCGTCTTTGACCCCGCTATCCTCACTTCCATGATACAAAGCTTTGCAACTTGTACCATTTCCGTGAGTTGTGTCGGTTCGGACTAAACACAATATCAGGGAAACATATTCATTTCTGAGTAATCAAAGGTTACGTACAACGTTTAACAGTCGTTACAAAACAATTTTCATTATTAAAAACAATCATCATGTGGCCACACAAAATGGTACTACATGGTACCAAAAGCCGAACCGAAGTAAAATCCCAAAAATGTCAAATCAAAATCCCGCCATAAGCAATCCCGAGACTACACCGAGGATCTCCCGCGTCCGTCGCCGCTAAACCTGAAAACCACAAAAAGAGTCTAATGAGCGATCTAAGATCACCCAGCGAGACGGCTCCCCACTACGGCTGCTAGACTATCTAGCATCTACAAATTCCCGTCCCCAAAATCCCAAAACAACAATCAATACAATAAACGGTCGATCACGCACTACCATGTCGTGTCGAACCCACAACACACAAGCATTCGAATAACAACACCGTCACAACCACAAGAGTAACCAAGGGAATCGAAAACACTGCGGCACATGCTCTCGATTGAAACTCGATCTATCTACCGCGCAACTCCAATAATACGAACACAACACTGGGCCCCTACGATCTCGGTAACTTCCACGGGTTCTCACCGTTACCGACATGGTAACTAACCCCACGACTCCTAGACGTCAACAAGAAGTCCAACGGCTAGGACACTGTTCTCAGCCCATCGATACGCAGTGACTCAAGTTACCCCCGGCAACCCAAGTTTCCATGCGATTCGGCCCTAGGACATGACCCCGTATTCTCCGAATCACACACCTACCGGCGTCACCCAGTAGGTTAACACCATAACCAGCCCCACTGCCCGAAGGCACGCGTCCGATCAGGTAACTACCCGAGGATCCAATCGGGTCGGAAGTACCAGAACATATCTAAACACCTAGACTTGCGGGATCTAACGCACCCTAGAGTCCTAGTGCAGAAAAGTAAATACGCAGACTCGCTCGGACTCTAGCAATCATTCTCAATAAATAATCAATAACAATCCCAACATCACGTCCCGTAAGTCTACACACACACACACCAACACCACCGCTCTGACTCGGCACCACACTGAGTCATCCACCACGACTTAACCGGTCCCGTGACCAAGTTAAGTAACCACACGGATTGCTCGGCCCAACACCGAGACAATCTAACAGGCCTGTACAAAAAGCTCAACAGCAACCACAGAACAACACAACCACACAATCATCACACAACCAGGCATATTAGGGTTTCTAAAGTCTTTTAACCAATTCACGTCCGCTACCTTGGATTAGCGGATTGCTAACCCGTAGACGGCCCATATCTCATTAACGTCCACTTTTAACCCATTCAAGTCCGCTACCTTGGTTTAGCGGATTGCTAATCCGTAGACGGCACACCAATCACACACTTTCCTGTTTTCTTACTTTTCCAAGTATCTTTTATCACATCCCCGATCCGTCGGTTTAGAGCTAGTAGCTTACTAAACTCCCCGACGTCTCATCTTTCCTTTACTTAATTCATTTACTTTTCTTTAACGTAATTCAACTCAAACCCGATATCGATTCATATATCATATGTTTGTTAGGTTTAATTCCATCTTTTAACACCGTCTTAATTCACATACTTAGATCCATTCGATATCGTTATTTACATACGTATATATGCATATACGGCCCTATCATGCCACAGTTATATGCATGCAACAATCAACGTTACTACCAACCTAACGGCACACAACATGCTTAATCCATTTAATCCTCACAACCCTAGCATGCGTCGTAACCCTAACCGGTTTACCGTTAATAACCCAATTCAATTCTCATTCACAATCAAATCACATCCGGGTATGCAAACCCTAACTCTACGGTTTCTCATTTTCTGTTCTATATGCTCCATCTACGGTGTTTGAGCCGACTCACAGTGATCGGTCGGAATGAACGGCACGGATGCGGATACGACTCTCCGAGACCCCGAACTAAACCCGAACCTCCCGAACACCCGAATACAAACTCCGAAGCTTCCCGAACACCCGTACACAAACCGCAAATGCAAAACCGACCGGAGTCAACGCATTGACCGGCGTTGACTTTGACCGTTGACCGTTGACTTTGACTTTGACTTTGACCGTTGACTTTGACCAATCTTGAACCGGTTGACCACTCTGAACCAACTGAACCACTTCAATCAAACCGACCTTCTAAACCGGTTTCCAATTGAACCGGTTAGGTTAAACCGGTTTGGAGTCAACCGTTGACCGGGTTGACCGGTTAACCTAAACCGACTCAATTCAACCCAAACCAACTTCAATTCAATCCCAACCCAATGCTAAACCGACCATGGTGAACCGGCAGAGGATAGAGACGGCGGAGGAAGGATTCCAGCGACTTCTCCGGCGTTGACCGGCGGTGGTCCGGCGTTGACCGACCGGTTCACCCCTTTTCCCGGCGACTCAGGTGACGATCTACATATCAAACTGATCGGAAAGAGGAGATCTATGCATCCATGGCTTCAAAACGTTTAAATCTGATGAAGGATGAGAGAGATACACCAAATCTTCAACCGCATCAGCTTTCCGGCCACTTTCCGGCAAGATCCGGCGACTGCGGTCCTGTTTGGATGGATGGCGGTTGTAGAGGAGGGAGAGAGGAGTCCACTGGGCTTTCGAGAAGTGGATTAGGGTTTATATTGAGGGACTTGAAGATGTTCTTGGTTCTCCTTTGAATCTTCAAAGGTTCCTGGCTTTTTCTGGGTTTCTTGGGATGAATTTAGAGAGAAGGGAGAGCTCTGGTCGTGGGTGAGGCTAGAGAGAGAGTGTAATACACAAAAATGAGTTTTTTTGTGTAAGAGGTGGATAAGTCTTCAAATGCCACCTCTTCATATTAGCTTGACACCTCAAGAGGAGAGGCTGGCGACCTGGTGGTGAGATACATATCTCTGGAGCTTCTCCTTATCCACAAAACAAAGCCCAAAAACTGGCCCAATACCTTTCTAAACCCATCTTGCAATTTCTTCTCGGTTTCCTCGGTTTCACGTTCATTGTTTTAGAAAATACTTCACGATTCCCATAAATACCAAAACCCCAAAAATATGACTCTCCCTGATTTTAGATGAATTTAGCAACTTGAATCACTTCATTTGGAGTTTCCTAGCTCCGGTTATGAATTTTCGAAGTTTTCCCGGTTTTCTCGGTTTTCACTCCGATAAACCGAAAAACCCGTTTCTGCTCCGTTTCTTCCAATTATAGTCTTGTAAATGTTCTTTATGTATTAAAATAAGAACATTTGGCCCGTCTCGGCTTCCGTCTCAAACTTTGGCAAAATTACGATTTTGCCCCTGAGTTTTGCAAAATTACAATTTTGCCCCTGTTGACTTTTCTTCTGCCCGTTGACCATACTTTTGAAAACAGGGTATTACAGTCATGCTTTCATGTTCTCTTATGTCTGGTTTTTGGCACTTCTCTCTAGTTTTTGGAGATAGATATTTTTGACCTGAATCTCTGTGTTTGATGGTTATGTCTGAATCGAGTATTTAAATAAAAATTCTTTAGGGTTTCGTCTTAGGGAGGTGTCGATTCGCCGGTTTCAGATGTAATGATGATGACGTGGGGGATATCTTTCTTGGGTTTGAAGCTCGACGACAAGTTGTCCCCTCCATTAAACGTTTGTGATTTGACAATAGTTCGAGAAACATAAACGTCAAATAAGTTTATATGAGAGACAAATACAGAGATTCGGAAGAATGAAGCGATGGGATTTTTGGCGCCAAAAATTAGCACACAGTATTACCTAAGATATTAGTTTTACGGAATTTGCACATAGTTCTACTTATCTGTTTTTCAGTTTATTTAGTATTACATAATTTAAAATTGTGTTTTGTAGTTTTAATTGATATAAATCGATTAACATGTAATTATGATTGTTGTATACAATAATTTATTTAAAATCTTGATTTTTATATTTTTCTTACTTATTTGGTCATTAGTACAAAGTGATCTTAAAAGTATAAGAACAATATTGTGTAGTTTCTTCCATTATATATTCATTAAGTCGATTAACATATAATTTGATTAGCTTATAATTTTGGTAGTTTTATGCATTAATATGTTGATTAATTTAGATCTTGTTAGAATGATACTTGTTATTCTAATTTTACAATTTTCACAGTTCGTTTAGTAATATCCAGCATCAAACAAATATGACAACTAATTATACAACCTATACCAAAATAAATCGTACATACATATCTTACAATTAGAGACAAAGTCATACAAAACAAAAGGTGAAGATACAATAAAACTCTATAACAACTTCCAAATAACAACCATGAAGTTCTTATTTTGACCGTCTTTTGTTTCATGTCCTTGGACGAATTGTTGTTGATTCTATCCTGCAGAAAAACAACAAAAACCTCATTCAATAACACTAGTTTTCCACCATATTTTAATCAATAACTCATGATTTTCAGTAATACCAGTTTTACTAGTTATACAACATTTAATAGTAATACTAGTTTTACATAATTTTTCTATCGCATGAACATTCAAATTAGATCGGTTTCGGGTTTTAATTTACTTACAATGCAATATGATTCAAATCTAATGAGTCTTAATCGACCCAAAACCATGGTAAAACACGAATTTGGATACGAATCTTGAGTCAGAATCGACCCAAAACAATGGTTAACCAAGTCCTAATCGACTTAAAAGAATGGTAAAACACGAATCAAATCCAATGAGACTTCAATTAGCAAACCCAACGCAGCTCAAGGATCTAGATTCTGACGACGGCGATGGAGAATGACGGTGATGGAGAACGACGTGGTCGACGACGGCGGCGGCGGCGACGGAGCTCTCTGTACCAGATGAGTTCGCGAGCTGCTCGACGATCAGGTGAGATCAGATCGGTTCATTCATATATGGGATATGCTGAATAAAAGGGATAATTATGAATGTAGTGAAATGGAATAGTGAATGAAACAAAACAAAAAGTTAGATTATTAGTGGAATAGTAAATTCCATCCATTTCATTCATTCACTAACGTTTGGAAAGTGGAAGAAAGGGGATAAATTTAAAGAAGAATTTGTTTTTGTTTTTCATTCATAAAATGGAATATGTGGAATTGTTTTAATTTTATTTTCACTGTAACTGGTTATTTTTTATGGGATTTAGTGGAATGATGCATTCCAAAATAAATTTATCGCACAAAAAAGCATTCCAGTTGCAGCCTTTAAGTTTCATATGCAGAAGTGGTGGTTAGGTCTGAAAATCCGACTGGTAGAGGAGATAGGTTTCGTTTGCTGATTGCTGAAGGAGAGACAAGGTTATGTTGATGGCTGATGCGGAAAATTTTGCTGACGTGGAACAATTAGGAGGGGCTTCCTTTATATGGCTGGGATTGGTTATCCTTTATCGCTGCGGTAATGGATTTACCGCTTTCACGATCACCAATCACGAAAGCGGTAGCAAAAATATTATTACATATTTTTCTCTCAGTTTTTATACTGTTTTTTCCAACTATTTGTTTTTACCTCTTTGCACTATTTTCTAATTGCTTACCGCTTTCGTTTATAGCTAATATTATCATTTGGATTTTGTTCACTAATTAATGAGACCCTACATAGGATGATTGGTGGTTTTGACACTTATAGGACAGTTGATTCGATTTTTCCTTTAGTCTTTCATTACCCTTTTGGTTCTATATTGCTATATTCATGTGGACCTATCTCACCTGGCTATACGTACTACTGTATCTATATAATATTTTATGCTTTCATTAATTTAGTAACAGATTCTAGAAGCAGACCATTTTGGTGGTCAATCTCCCTTGATTTTCTTGAATCAGATACGAATGTATTAAAGATTTTTTGAATATATATAGTTTTAACTTTTATGTTTCAAAAACTTTTATATTTAATTTTTGGTGTAGTGGTAAGTAAATGGAACTTGAGTGTAGTATATTTAGGGTTTGATCCACCTGTCGTGTATGTTCTGTTTGGTTATTTCAAAAATATGCAGATGAAACAAAGTGCACATATGAACTGTATCTTGAGGTATAAAAAACCGATAATATATCACGTGTCTAATAAAAAAAAAATTACGCTTTAGATTACGTTGTTTCCATGTTTGGACGACAGTTGTTGTATATCAAACCATTAATGTTCAAAATAAAATGTTCGGTACTATCATGCAAAAACTCTACTCCAGCATCTAAAAACTCAAACATATATGAGCATCTATGCGATTCTATCGAATAGTCTTTTTCTTCCGTATTTTAATTGGTCAACTTCATTTAATGAAAAGAGAATCATCAAACCCTAAATTGGCTCTATATAAGATAAAATCAACACAATAATAACATAAATGTCTTTCCATAGGTCATTTTTGTGTTATTAGAATATAACACATCAATTGATGAAAAAAAAAACTAATTAAAACAAAACAAAAATACACATTATATTAACACATCAATAAATAAATAAAAAGTTAAAAACCAATCAAAACTAAACATAAATTCACATCAAAATGTTAATGTTATTCAAAACTTTAAGTAACTGGGTTTAGGACTGGTCCAGCTAGATATTCGGTTATTTGGTTTGAGTTTTTTGGGTTTTAGAAAATAGGTTTGTTTATTAAGTCTCATTGGGGATCAATTTTGTTTTATAGTTTTGGATTTTTGATATAAAAAAAATTGAGTAAAACAAAAACAATTTACTAATTTAACTAAGATTGCAGTTTTTTTAATACACTGTATATATAATAAAATATTAATTCTAAATAAATTTTGATCAGTTTAGTTCCACTTTTACATAGCTTGGTTTGGTTCAGTTCGAAATTAGTTAATTTAATATATATATTGATTCATTCTTATTTTATAACTTGGTTTTATTTGGATTCAGAAAATTTGGCTCGGTTTTTTATTTTAAATTCTTTCATGATTAAAATATAATTTTATTCGGTTCACATTTGTTATATTTCAGGTTTTTCGGATTCTATAAATAAGTCTTATTTGAGATCAAATTATATTTTTGTTTTGGATTCTAAAAGAATAAGGAAAACATATAATCTACTCATTTATTTAACATTATAGATTTTTAATATGTTTTCTATATTTCTAATTTAAATTTAAAATTTAAATGAATTTTGATGAGTTCATTTTTTAAATAGTTCGTGGTAGTTCGATATCAGTTAATTTGGTATATACTTATTTATTATTTTTTGTTTTTTTAATTATTTAGTTTGGTTTAATTTTGGAAAATTCCGTTCAAATTTGTGAATTTGTTCTCAATTCATTAATTTTATATTAATGACAGTAACTAAACCTTCAATTAGTGAGGTAACAACAACTGGAAAAAACGAAAAAAATAAAATAAATGACTAGATATGAAATAAGATGTATTGTCATGTTTTAGAAGTATAAAAATTATAATAAGAATTATAATAATGGTTTGCATTGGACTAAAATTTTGCCTAGAGACCTGAAAAGTTATCCAAATTTATTTTGTACTGAATGTCAGGTCAAGACAAATAAATTATATAGTGTTTTTGATGAAAATAATATAATGCTGTTAAAAAAATATGAAACTATTTATCATACATACATATGGTGATTAAGAAAGAGAAGTTGCATTTGAATGAGTTGTGAGAAAAAAAAATCTTTAGTCATTGATTTATACTTACATGTGTAAGTAAACATATGTGTTTCATAAAAATAGAAAATTTTATGATTTAAACTTATATTATTATCTTTAATGAAAATTTAATAATTTCATTAATTTATAATAACGTATTTAGTAAATAATACAGTAGAAGAAGGTTACTTCTATAATGATACTCTAAATTAATAAATAAATTAGATAAGAAAAATCGATTATTGACCAAAAAACGAATGAAATTGGAAAGAAAGAAACCTTGAAAGTTTTAAGAATTAGATGGGTTTCGAAACCCATGATTGGCCCAATAGGTTTTTATGTTGTCTTCACCCACAAATAATATTATATCGGCAGAAATCATGGAAAAAAGGTTTCGGAGTTTCAGAAGTTTGACCTAAGAGCATATACATCAATAGTTCTTAGCCCAAAATCCTCACCAAAACCTATGCAATTTGATTTAAAAATAATTCAATTAGACTAATTAAGCTAAGAACCGATCCTTAAATTAGACATTTAGTATCCGGTATCTTATCTACGTGGCGACGAGCCATTGGCTAAATTTTTTTTTTTTGGGGGTTGAAACCCGCTGATTGATCCCAAATGTTCGCTAGGTTTACTCAGCCCATTGCTCATTTCGCGTTTCAGACAAAAAAGGAGAGCTTTGGTTCGAGAAGAAGGCGATATCGTTGCGATTGCTAGGCGTTTCGAAATCGACTTAGGGTTCTACAAAACTAAAGTAAACGATTTAGGTTTGTGTGTTAAAGGTTCGATTTCTATATCTTAATCGATTTAGGAATCGATTAGGGTTTTTTATCGGGTTTTTGGGGGTTCGATTAAGGGTTTGGTATCGTTAATTTTTTGGAATTTATTTAGGGATTTTGTTTAGGATTAAGTTTGGGGTTTCGATTGAGTTTTCTTGAACGAATTAAAGGGTTATTAAACGAGTTAGGGTTTGCCTGGGAAACGTTACTTCACCTGCAAAGTGTACAAGGTAAACTACAATTTATTTATTGTTTAAATTGTTCCTTTCCTTTATAACCATTTACTCAACATTCCTATGTTTTATGTGTAGGACGATGGCTTGCATTTCCGTCAACCATGAGTCTGTGGTGTCGAGGAGGAGATTCACAAGCTCACAAGAGAAATGGAGAAACTGAGGGTAAGTTCATTTTTACTCATTTCTTTGCAACTCAGATTTTATAAAGGACTGACAATCTCTTCTCTAATTTTTCAGGAGGAGGTCCGCAAGCTCACCTGGAGGGTTACTGAGCTTGAGAAGCCGACTTAAGGTGCGTTGTTTAAACTATCTAGTCTACATCTTTCGATCTTTTAAAACCAAAAAACATAACTTAGTTAGCTACCATAACTAAAAAGATACATTTTGAAAACTATTGTAGGTAATATAACTAAAAAGATAACTTAACTAAACTGAGGTTTGAAAACTTGTAAAACCATATCACAATAATCCAACCGTTCCGACTTGATGGGTATTAAATTGGGGTTTAGTCTCATGAATTAAGATATGATGTGTGTTTAATGGCTTATTGATTAAGGGTAGGTTGAATAGTGCTTTAACGTATTGATTGCAAGCGAGTTAATAAATAAAGATTGGTTGTTCTCAAACAATCTTAACTTCCACCCCTAAAAAAAACTCATTACACATCAGAGAATGGAGTCTAGTTTCACATTCCCTCTAGATTCACCAGGTTTTGTAAACCTTCTAGCTAGTCAGACAGTTGATCTAGATTCATTAGAACTCCCTAGGTTTAGCAGCCAAGTTTCTGATGAATCTAGTGCTAAGGAGAGGAGGAAATGGTCCCCTAAGGAGGATGTGATCCTCATCGGTGCTTGGCTGAATACCAGCAAGGAACCGATAGTTAGCAATGAGCAGAAAGCCGGTGCTTTCTGGAGGAGAATCCAGGAGTATTACAACTCCAGTCCTTTGCTTGTGGGGACGCAGCCGAGGGAGATAGGCCAATGCAAGCAAAGGTGGCAAAGACTTAACGACCAGGTCTGCAAGTTCGTGGGGTGCTATGACGCGGCGTTGAAGGCTCAATCAAGCGGTCAAAATGACAATGACTTGATGAAAACAGCACTTGACCTCTTCTACAACGATTACTATTGTAAATTCACCCTGGAGCATGCATGGAGGGAACTAAGGCATGACCAAAAATGGTGTTCTACACTATTGGGTAAAGATGGTTGTAAGGAGAAACGCAAGCACATTGTAGATGTTGATGGGGAAGATGAGGTTAGACCTCCTGGAGTGAAGGCGGCAAAAGCTGCTAAGTGGAAAAGGGGTGGAAAGGAAGAGTCCTTGGATCAGTTACAGAGCATGTTGGTTCTGAAGGAGATGTTAAACAAACAGCAATTGTTAGACCGTTTGCTTGCTAAGATAGAACCACTGTCAGACATTGAAAACAATATAAAAAACAAGCTAATTAGTGAAATGTTGGGAACTAACTAGGTAGTTAGTATTTTGATGTTATGTGTTATTGAGTTTTTTTGTGGTTTTACACTTTCCTTCTTGTAACTAACTAAATATTTATGTTCATTTGTGTTTCAGGAAGGAGCCAACGACATGTGACCAAGATGGAGCAACCTGATTTGTTGTTTTTTGTTGTGTTGTTCTTCTACAATATTATGTATGGTCACGGGTATTTTGTTGTGTTGTACTATCGGCTTTAAGTCACGGGTGTTGAACTTAGTTGTTGTTTTGTGCAACAATATTATGTATTTAAACTTTGCTTGTCTTTGCAGTATTTTGTAGTTCTTCCAACTGTTTTCTCCAAAACTACTTTCTTCTTAAGCCTCTGAATATATCTACATCCTCCGAAGTCTCTTCTTTCGTGTCCTAAATACCCAAACAAGAAATCATCAAATCTACTATAAAACACTTACCCAAATGTCTTGGTCTTTTACCAATGATCTTGATTATCAGCTAAACGAAGCTCTTAAAGAATCCTGTGAACAACATTTTGAAGATACATTCAACCAAGTTATGGAAGACCAAGCAAGACCACCGAAGAAACGTGAATATATTGAAAGAAATCGAGAAGAGGGCAACAACCGATTATGGGCAGACTATTTTAGTGAAGAACCAACTTATCCGCCTCGTATATTCAGACGCCGTTTCCGTATGAACAAGTCGTTGTTCACTCGGATTGTTGATCGGGTATCGACCGAGGTTCCATACTTTCAACAAAGAAGGGATGGAGGTGGTAGGCTCGGTCTATCCGGACTACAAAAGTGTATGGAAGCAATCCGTATCTTGGCTTATGGGTGCGCGGCTGACGGGTGTGACGAATATCTCCGACTTGGTGCAACCACTGCGTTGTTATGCTTGGATAAATTCACTGATGGGATAATAGAGCTGTTTGGACAAGAGTATCTAAGAAGGCCCACACCAGATGATCTTCAACGACTTCTCGACATTGGAGAGAAACGAGGGTTTCCTGGCATGATAGGAAGAATCGATTGTATGCATTGGGAGTGGAAAAATTGTCCGACCGCTTGGAAAGGACAGTACACGCGTGGTTCAGGAAAGCCAACAATTGTGTTAGAGGCTGTAGCATCACAAGACCTTTGGATATGGCACACATTTTTTGGACCTCCAGGTACTTTGAACGATATTAATGTTCTTGATCGGTCACCTGTGTTTGATGACATATTACAAGGTCGAGCACCAAAGGTTGAATACATGGTCAACGGGAACAAGTATCGTTTGGCGTACTACCTCACCGACGGAATTTACCCACAATGGGCAACCTTTATCCAATCTATAACTCTACCTCAAGGTCCCAAAGCAGAGTTATTTGCTGAACGTCAAGAAGCTGTCCGTAAAGATGTCGAACGTGCTTTTGGAGTATTGCAGGCTCGATTTGCAATTGTTAAAAATCCGGCTCTTATCTGGGACAAGGCCAAAATAGGAAAAATCATGAGAACATGCATCATACTACACAATATGATAGTAGAAGACGAACGAGATAGATACACTCAATTTGATATATCTGACTTCGAGCAAGGAGAATCAAGCAGAGGTTCCGAGGTGGACTTTACATATTCTACAGATATGCCAACAAACCTCGGTAATATGATTGGCATTCGGAATCAAGTTCGGGATAAACGGAAACATCAACAATTGAAAGCCGATTTAATTGAGAATATTTGGATCAAATTTGGTAATCAAGAATTATAATTTTGTATGTTTTCATTTAAATAATTTAAATCAAATGTTTTCAATATGTTTTAAATTTTTTTTTTTTTTTTTTAAAGTTAAGAACCCCATTATGGGGTTCATCAATGTATGAACAAATTAAGTTTAGCTTTTTAACTATTACAAACCACTAAAAAAACCATTAAAATATTGCTAAGAAACCCAAAGAGGGTTTCATTGATGTTGGTGCTCTAAGGATCTAACAATGGCGATAATTTCAGATCTTCCACGGGATTTGATAGAGGAGGTCCTCTCTAGGGTTCCGTTGACATCTATGAGAGCAGTGCGATTTACTTGCAAAACATGGAATGACTTAACCATCTGTCGGAGCTTTACAAAGAAGCAAATTTGTAAAGTTAAAGCAGCAACGAAGGAGGAGTTTCAGGTGATCGTGAAAAGGAATCTTACGGTTCATCTAACGAGCATCGATCTCGATGGAATTCACAATAATGTTGATCCATCTATAAAGCGAGAATGTGCACTCATCAGCCGAAACGATGCGAATCACCAAGTCGATAGAGTCTTTCACTGCGACGGTTTGCTCTTATGCATCACCTACGAGATCAACCCTATGATTGTGGTTTGGAACCCTCGGACAATGTGGATCAAACCCAGAAAATTATACGACCTGTTGGATAGCTACGCAGCCTACGCTCTGGGATACGAGAGTAGGAAGAACAACTCGGGTCTTAGCCACAAAATCTTGAGAATTGTGGTTCTTTCTAATACCTATTATGTAGAGGACGGGAAGTGTGTGTTTGAACTCTATAGTTTTGAGTCAAATTCATGGAAGGTTCTTGATGATTCGGTTATTCTAAAGTATTATCAATGTGGCTTGACTCTCAAGGGCAATACTTATTGGTATGCTAACGGACGCTTTCAGAAGAAGTAGAAGAGACTGGTGATTTCTTGATCTGTTTTTATTTTACAAGAGGGATATTTGGACCGCACCTGCCTCTGCCTTTTCAATCTTCTTCTACTGATGAAGATACTGCGACTCTCTCTAGTGTTGGAGAAGAGCAGCTTGCGGTGTTATTTCAGAGCGACATAAATCTAGGATGTACATTTGGGTTAGAGTAAGATTGAGCCTAATGAGGTGTCTGTTGGATAAACTTCAACATTAACTTGGAGTCCAAGTAATATCTTTAGGATAAGATAAGGATATAAGATAGACTTCAAATAATCATAATCTTGTTAGATTTAGGAGTTATCTTTACTAACTAGGAAAAGGAAAAGTAGTTAAGCAGAACTACTATACATGCTAATATTGAGTTGTGACATTAGTATGAGAATAAGGTGTTTAGTTTTGAGATATTTTCTAAGCATCAATAAGAAAAGTCGTTCTTATTCTCTTTATTTGGTATCAGAGCCTTGTATTGATCGATCAAAGAGACCTGTGATCCGATCTTATAAAGTTCAAAACCGGTTTCAATCATTAGTGAGATTGTTACCATGACGAAGGAACACATTCCTTCTGCGATCCAATGTCCCATGCTGATGGCCACCAACTATACCGTATGGGCCATGAGGATGAAGATAATGTTGCGTATTCATAAAGTATGGGAGACGATTGAACTTCAACCGACTCTACAAAGAATGATATCGCAATCCGACTGATCTTCCAATCGATTCCAGAATCTCTTATCTTGCAGGTTGGCGAGCAGGATACTTCTAAAGGAGTTTGGGAAGTAATCAAGTCAAGAAAATAGGTGCAGATCGTGTCAAAGAAGCAAGACTTCAAACACTAATGTCTGAGTTTGAACGGCTACGGATGAAGGACACATAAACAATTGATAGCTTTGCAGGAAAGCTTTCAGAGATTGCATCTAAATCAGCTGCTCTTGGTCAAATGATTGATGAAACGAAACTTGTCAAGAAGTTTCTCAACAGTTTACCAAGAAGCAAATTCATACAAATCATAGCCTCGCTCGAACAAGTACTTGACTTAAATACAACCGGCTTTGAAGACATAATTAGCAGACTAAAAGCCTATGAAGAACGGATCCGAGATGATGAAGGACATGAGGAAACTCAAAGCAAGCTATTGTATACAAGTACATATCAAAGTAGCTCAGGATCCCGTGGAAGTGGTCGGGGCAGAGGAGGCAGAGGAAACATGGGACGAGGCAGGGGCTCAACCGGAAGCACACATGAATGAGAAGCAAACCAAAACGATCAAACAAATGGAAAGAAAGATAGATCAAAGGTTATATGTTATCGGTGTGAAAAACTAGGCCACTTTGCTTCATCGTGACTTGATAGAACAAAGAAAGCACAAGAAGCAAACAAAGCAGAAACAGAAGAAGCTGATCACGCTTTGTATATGCATGAAGTTGTCTTTCTAAACGAAGAAAACCTTATTCCAAGAACTATGAATCAAAAGAAGAAGAAGGGATTTGGTACCTTGATAATGGAGCTAGTAATCATATGACTGGATGCATGAGTTTCTTTTCAGAGATCATTTAAAATATAAAGGGAAAAGTGAAGTTCGGAGATGGTTCTTGCATTGATATAGGTGGGAAAGGATCTAATCTTTTCCAAAGCAAAACCAAGGAGCAGAAACTTGTCACATACGTCTATTACATACCTGATCTCAAAAGTAATATCCTAAGCTTGGGACAAGCTACAGAGGTTGGCTGTGATGTCAGAATGAGGCGTGATTACTTGACAGTCCATGATTCAAAAGGAAGATTACTTGTGAAAGTAACACGATCGCCAAATAGAATGTACAAAATCAATCTTACAATCCGAACTCCAATATGTTTGAACTCAAATATTGAAGACGATACTTGGCGCTGACATGCAAGGCTGGGACACATCAGTTTCAAAGCTTTAAAAGCAATGTCTCAGAAGCAGATGGTCCATCGCATACCAGTGATAAGAGAAGAAAAAATACTATGTGAGTCATGTTTAATTGGGAAGCAGACCAGACAAACCTTTCCAAAGAAGTAAATGTTTAGAGCCTCAAGACCCTTGCAGCTTCTACACGCTGATCTATGTGGGCCAATAACACCACCAACTGCCGCAAACAACAAATACATTTTTGTTATAATAGACGACTTCTCCAGGTATATGTGGTCAATACTCTTGAAAGAAAAACTTGAAACATTTGGGAAATTCAAAGCTTTTAAAGAATGAGTTGAGAAAGAGTTTGGCAAAGATGTGTTAGCTCTTAGAACTGATAGAGGAGGCGAGTTTACATCAAGAGAGTTCAACGAGTTTTGTGAGAAAGAAGGAATAAAGAGGCATCTCACAGCACCCTATACACCTCAGCAAAACGGTGTGGTCGAGAGGAGAAATAGGACCCTGCTGGAGATGAAAAGAAGTATTCTCAAAGCTAAGAGTGTACCTAAGTATTTATGGGGAGAAGAAGTTCGCCATTAGACCTATATAATAAATAGGGTACCAACTAGAGCTGTTGAGGATATGACACTTTATGAGTGTTTATGAGAGAAGAAACCAAACATTAATCACTTAAAGGTGTTCAGTTGCCTTGCACACTCTAAGGTTGAAGCAACAAACCTCAGGAAGCTGGATGATAGTGAAGGATTTTGGTGTTTATTCAAGGTTTAATTCTCAATTACAACCTAACACAAATCCTTAACAGATCTAGGTTCTTGCAAAACGAATCATAAAACCAACCTGATCATTACCTTTTGCAGCGGAGTGATTTGGTGGTAACGACAAGATCAGATTAGAGCTGATGAGAATCGGCTCCTCCTCGAGTATCCACACTCTTACAAGCTCGGGACGGCTGCTAGACCAAAGATGTGGAAGATCAGAGAGAGAGATTTGAGAGAGAGAGGCTCGCGGCCACAAGGAGAAAATCGCAGGGCAACCTCTTCCTTAGGGTTTCTTCTTCCTTTTATCTCTCATTAATGGGCCCAAGTCATTAGACTAATGGCTCATTAATCTTTTGGGCCCAAGACACAAATCAGACAAAAGCCTGTATTTTGTCTGGCCCAATTCTCTGATCTAATACAGTAAATGCCATTGCATCTTACCGTATTAATTCCATTTTAACTTTCCCGTTAGCTATGGTGTGTGACCCTTAGGGATCATACAATACTGGTAATAAGTCCTAAACTTATAGATCATGAGCGGACTCTAGCAAGCCATCATGATCACCCAGTATTTATGACTTATGTCTGATCTCGACACTTATCATACTTTCTAGAGATAGTACGGTAGATTTCAGGACATTCCCAACAATCTCCCACTTGTACTGGAATCCTACACAGGACATTCCCAACAATCTTCCGATTGTACTGGAATCCTACATTCCCTAGTCCTTTTGTCTTAATATCTCGATCTGGCATAAGGCAAGATGCGTGTCATCCTTATTTAGCCAGACCATGTTTATCGGAACAGATTTGATACTGACAATGCAAACGACTTGGGCAAGTCCGTTTGGGAATGGCCATTCTCTTACCAGCTATCAAATCTCCGATTGGCCTAGAGATATTACCTCCGTTAAACGGCAGGGACAAATCCCATCTTGTTCCATCACTATGAACTACACATTTCATAATACACCCAACCAAGGTCCGTATAGCTCCCAGTTACGAAACAGCGTTAGACAATGATCAAAGCGCATTACTCCATGTGCAGCCACATGCATGCGAACTCAGGTCTAAGGACTATACTCTATAGTCGTATATGAGAACTTCTTATGACACAGATATTAATATCTTGCAGAGTTCTCATCTTGCGGGCCATGTCCGGTCATATGCTCCCCTACATATACCTATGTGTCGACTTTGATGCCGCGCATCTATGACCCCTCGAAACTTGGTCATAAGTCTCAACACAATCTAGTCTCAACAGGTTGTTGTTGTTCCAATTTCAACAACCTTCGACTATGGACACTATGATTTATGTCACTTCGTTAAATATGGGGTTTCAGGATCAAGTCTACTCATGTACTTCGATGGCCCATATATAATGACATGAATCATTTTGGAACGATTATTTTATATCACAGTTAAAAATAATCCAGAAATAAAAATTTCATTAACATTTTAAAATGTTTACATGAACCTTTCAAAACAATTAAGTAAAGCCCTTTACAAACTCCCACTGAAATTAAGACTACATCTTAATTTCACTCATCCTACAGCTACAGTCCGCGACTCGTGCTTAGGCATAAGGAGTGGCTTCGTTAATAGATTAGCAACGTTCTCATTCGATGAAACTTGCTTATCTACTTAACACCTCTGTCATTTATCTCACGGAATAGGTAACACCTACCCTCAATGTGTTTGGATCTCAGATGTGCAGCTAGCCACATCAAGTTCAATGATGAACTTTTCTATCCAAACAACCTCTTTCGCCGCTTCTCAAGCTGCGAAATGTTCAGCTTAAGTCATGGAGTCAGCAACAGTGCCTTGCACCGCCAGTTAGACACAAGATATAGCCGGACTGTGACCAGGAATTATCTTTGTCTATTGGAAAATTGCCTTTCAGACTCTATCGACTTGTAGCACCTCACTTTCTCCGTAAATCAAGAACTTATCCTTAGTATTCCTCAAATACTTTAGGATATTCTTTACGGCAATCCAGTGATTCTTAGCTGGATTTGACTGGTCTTTACTTGTCTTGCTTAACATTAAAGCAACATCAAAACAAGTACGTGTCATGGCATACATGATAGATCCAATTGCCGTCGCATATGGAATCCTATCCATGCTTTCAAGCTCAGCAGATATCGCAGGACACTGTATCTTGCTTAATGAATTGCCATGTGATATTGGCATAAAACCCTTCTTGGATTGCTGATTACGTGTAGGACTTTGTCAATTTAAGAATCCTGACTTTGTCCTACCAGCTCTTTTGGATCTTTATCTTTAGATCCAAAATCCAAGAACTACGTGGCTTTACCCATGTCAATCATAAAACCAACTCCCAAACCAGTCCTTTACCGACTGCAGCATTGGGACGTTATATCCGAGAATCAGTATGTCATCGACATACACTATGAGAAATGCAATAATGCTCCCACTTATCTTTTAGTAAACGCACAGTTCCACTTCGTTCCTGTTCAAGTCAAAACCTTGACTACTTTAACAGAACGAAGATTCCAACTCCGATATGTTTGCTTCCATCCATGAATGGATCGATGAAGCTAACTTACGTACAGTATAACTTTTCGGAGTCCGGGCTCACTTTCGCTTCTTTGAATTTCGCAGATTCGTCGCTTTCAATGATCATCAGATCATGCGAACTTTCAATGATCATCAGGTTCAACTAATGACGAGAAATCACTCTCGAATTAGTGACTGATTCATTCATATCTGCGAACTTCAGGCTCTACAGGTGTAGATTCTACAGAAATCTGTAAATCCATCCGTTGCTCTCCCTCAACAGGTTGAGCAGCCTCCTGTATTTCTCGAATTTCTTCGAGTTATACTTTTACTCCCACTGTTCTTCTTGGAAAGTAACTTCCCTTCTTAGAAAACAGAATGGACGTAAAAGTAACAAGCCTTGGTTTCCCTAGGACAACCAGCGAAGTAGCACAACTACAAATACTCAGTAAAGACGAATTTGGATCGATTCCAATCCACATTTACGTGGTGTCTTTCAACTGATATTGGTGGAACTATTTCAGCGTAAACTTAGATATTTCTAGAGCGTTATTCTTAAAGAATATCATGGAAGATTCGTGTGACTCATCTTTAATCATTTCTAATAAGATCTGATTCTTTCTCACAGAAATACCTCAAGGTTTTCAGGAGAATTGAGCTGTGAAACGACTTCACACTCATTCAGATGATCACACAATCAATGACTTAAGTATTCTCACTCGTGATCTAATCCAGAGTCTTAATACTTCTGTCATTCAGATTCTCTACTTCATTCTGGAACTCTTTCGACCATGTCAAAGAATTCCGACTTGTGTCTCATCAAATGAACACAGTCACACTCACTGAAGTAATCAGTAGAGACAATGAAGTACAGGAAATTTTCTCTGGCATTACTGCTCATCGGACCACATACATGAGTATGTTCAATCTCCGATAAGCCTTTGGGCCTTTCTCTAGCTCGGCTAAGATGGGCCCTTTGTCTTTTGGTCTAGTAAGCAGAATTCAAGTCTCATAAGATATCCATTCAAATGAGCCCAAAAGTCCATAACTATGGGGTTTCTGAATCTGACTTACTCTATGTGACCAAAACATTTATGCCAAGAAAAATCAGGTTTAACTCATCAGATTTAAACCAATTGCGGTATTTATGTTACATTTAGGCACTCTTTGGTTTAAGACATAGAACCCATTCCTTGAATAGGGTGCTACAATTAATATTTCATTAAGATCAAAAGAACAAACTAGTCTTTTATCAAAATGAAAAACATTCAAATTCTTACTAGAAAATGAAAGACAACTCTGCTTAAAGCAGGTACATTGTAGCAATTACTTAATAAAACCAAGCCTCAAAGGCATCTACAAGTGAAAACCCTACGGCTGAGGCAGCATCCCAAGCTCCTTCCAGACACGCAGTTCCACTTGCCCTTCCTTCAACGTTCTACTGTTGCTCAGGCTCTGCATATTATAACAAATATCAGTGCCACAACCAGTATCCAATACCTATAAGGTATAACTTGAAGTAATAACATGAATACCTGAGGAAGTAGTTTCATACATCAACTTCAACTCCTCATAATCTTCCATGAATTTAATGCAATCTCTCTTCCAATGCCCAGTCTCTTTACAGTAGCAGCACTTACCAACGTAAGAGGTATCTGACTCGGGCTCAGAAGACACACGCTTGCCATGATTCAAAATCTGGACAACTTTGTCTTCACCCTTGTCAGCTTTAGGTTTGGTAAACCTACCCTTCTCCTTCATGAGATTGTACAGGGTGCTCTTCACGTTTGGCTCAACTGTTTTGAGCATGTCATGCAGTTCAGTCAACGTCTTCGTTAAGCCTTTCTTGATATAGCCCTTTACGAACTCATCATAGCTTGACGGCAGTGACTGCAGAATGATATCAGTTGCCAATTCTTGGCTAACTGGATAATCCAGTTTCCTCAGGTTATCAATGTAACCCATCATTTTACTGATATGGGGACTTACTGGATGATCCATCGGTAGCTTGCAGCTAGTGAGAGATTTAACCAAATGGTATCTCTCCACTCTTACCTGCTCCTGAAATTTCAATTTCAGGCTGCTGATCATCTCTATTGGCGACTCCATGTTCTCATATTGCTTCCGCAAATCTGAGTCCATGGTAGCCAATATCAGACCACGCACATCTACCGCATCATTATAATGCTTATTCCAAGCATTATATACTGCATGACTGGCTTTGGATCCGATCCTCTCGGGGAGAGCTTTCTCAAGGACATAGTCCTTTCTCTCATGCCTGAGAACTAGTCTCAGGTTCCGCGACCAAGTCAAGAAATTTGATCCGTTCAGTTTGTCCATCTCAAGGACATACCGGATCGAGAAAGTGTTTTGATTGTTTGTGCTTGTCATAGCTGAAATTTAGAGATAAATAGAGTTTTAGTTATTAAGTTCATAAAAGAGTAATCTTAACAACTTATAAGAAAACTCGCATTGTATTCAAAATTTCTTTGTTTAACCTCATAAGAATACAATGATTCCGAGACCCATGTTTAGCTAAATCCAAAGTGGGCCACTGGCCGTCACCCAGAATTAGCTTTACTTGGTAAGCATACACACAGCTAGTTATAACCAATAACTCTCGGTTGTGAATTGGACCCGAGGCCCAAACTCACCAGATGTCTCAAGGCCCGGGACTCCCGATGGCCCAGTCAAGGAAACCAATCTCTTACAGCCAAATAATCACTAAAATCTGGGACTCCCAATGAAATTAGTGACTATATACTACTTTACTTACGCGAAAACAGACACCTCACACTGTAAGCCATATCTGTAATCAAATAAGCGTTAAGTAGCTGACAAGATTGGAAAGACATCCAAGCTTGATATTGTTTTTGAGGATTTTTAAGTTTTATTTCCAAAAATAGAAGATTACTATTTTGGGAAACTTTCTTATTTTAGAAACTTTCTAAATTTAGTAACTTACTAAAAATAGAAATTTCTAATTTAAATATTTCATTAAATATTTTGGGTTGGGTCACAAATTATAGGCCCAATTCTTTGGCCCAAGACCATAGAATTCCAGCTGGCCCAATAATTTGACATAACCGATCCGGTTTATTAATTCTGGTCCAAGACCAAATTAACTATCAAAACCATCGGTTATTTACTAAACCAGACCAGCTCTAAATTATTTGGTCCAACCAAATCAAACTTAGACCAGCCTTCGGTTTAGGTTAAAATTCAATTTTTGAATTTCAATCCGGTTTAACCAGAAATTAAATAATACCATGTATTAAATAATTTCCAGCAAACCGCGATTCGGGTTAACCGCTTGAACCACCAATTAAATTGGATCGGTTCAGTTAAATCCAAAACCGGGAAGAAACACCTAGTGTTTTAGCCAATTTGATTTAAATTGCGGTTTAAGGCTTTAAACACACAATTAACCGCCAATTAAATGGACCGGTTAAATCGGTGTGGTTTTGGGCAACGAACCGCGAAGCTCGGTTTAACCGATTGACTATTCGCGGGACGTAAAATTTTAATGGGCCAAACAATCGGATCCTAGATCCAACTCGGCCCATTAACGCAATTGTGGCCCATGATCCTTCGAGGCCCATGATCCAACTCGGCTGTTGCTCACGATCGCTTGCGATCGATCATTGCAACGCATGATCACCCTCCAGCCTCACGATCACATGATCACATGATCACCTTGCCTCACGATCGTTAGATCGATCTCGGCTCAGCTTTCATTACGTGGCCCATGAACATCGTGAGACAATCAACACATGCGACCACATAAGCGATTTAGGGTTTCAATAAATCAGCTCATTAATTAACGATTGCCATAGACACACGCACACATATTAACAAAAGTGAGCTATTATCAAACCCTAACAACACGTTTTATAACAAGTCATCATGACGATTAAACAAATCGAATTCATTAACAAAGTCAACAAAGTCTTTAAGATTCGATCATGATCAATATGATTAATTCAATCACCTATTCATTCATTAATAATAAGACAAGTGCGATTATACCAAGCACTCAACAATATGATTGAATAACACGATTCTTTCAATTATCAAACCAAGCGATTAGGGTTTATATAATTAAACAAGAACTTGCGATTAATAACCATGAACACATTCGATTATTAAGAACATGGCCGAGACCAAATTCAAGGTTTCCATTAATCAATTTTCATATGATCCAAATTACAAGCAACCTAATAACCTGGGCTCTGATACCACTGAAGGATTTTGGTGTTTATTCAAGGTTTAATTCTCAATTACAACCTAACACAAATCCTTAACAGATCTAGGTTCTTGCAAAACGAATCATAAAACCAACCTAATCATTACCTTTTGCAGCGGAGTGATTTGGTGGTAACGACAAGATCAGATTAGAGCTGATGAGAATCGGCTCCTCCTCGAGTATCCACACTCTTACAAGCTCGGGACGGCTGCTAGACCAAAGATGTGGAAGATCAGAGAGAGAGATTTGAGAGAGAGAGGTTTGAGAGAGAGAGGCTCGCGGCCACAAGGAGAAAATCGCAGGGCAACCTCTTCCTTAGGGTTTCTTCTTCCTTTTATCTCTCATTAATGGGCCCAAGTCATTAGACTAATGGCTCATTAATCTTTTGGGCCCAAGACACAAATCAGACAAAAGCCTGTATTTTGTCTGGCCCAATTCTCTGATCTAATACAGTAAATGCCATTGCATCTTACCGTATTAATTCCATTTTAACTTTCCCGTTAGCTATGGTGTGTGACCCTTAGGGATCATACAATACTGGTAATAAGTCCTAAACTTATAGATCATGAGCGGACTCTAGCAAGCCATCATGATCACCCAGTATTTATGACTTATGTCTGATCTCGACACTTATCATACTTTCTAGAGATAGTACGGTAGATTTCAGGACATTCCCAACAGATAGATCAAGAACATTAGTACACCTTGGGATTACGCCAGGATCAAAGGCGTACAGGCTCTATAATCAGAAAACTAAGAAGGTTGTAGTGAGCAGGGACATGTTGTTCAATGAAGAAAAGGGATGGGCATGGAAAGAAGCCACAACCGAAGCTACTAAGGATCCTGGAATGATTCATATGAGGTGGGGAGAGATCATAGATGCTGGAAATGGACCAACTGTTATCGGTCTTGACCATGAACATGATCATGATCAAGAAGTAACAAACGGTAACTATGATCAAAACTCTGAGCAGAATGATGATCCCAACTCAGACAATGATGCTCAAAACAATGATGAAACATGAACCTGTGCTAATGAACAACAAGAGGAACAACAACTCAGGAGATCAACATGACAAGTCAATAAACTGAGGTACCTTGATGATTTCGTGTTACATAAATCTATAGAATGTGAAAGATTGTTGCTATCTATAGATGATGAACCAAAAACCCATAAAGAAGCAAAAGGTCTGCATCAATGGAGATTAGCATGTAAAGATGAACTTGATTCTATTAACAAGAATAGAACATGGTCTCCTGTTGATAGACCAAGAGAGAAAAAGATCATTAGTCTTAAGTGGGTTTTCAAGATTAAAAAGAATTCGGATTGTACTATCAATAAGTACAAGGCTCGACTCGTTGCAAAGGGTTATGTGCAAGAGTCTGGAGTAGACTTTGAGGAGGTTTATGCGCCATTTGCACGGCTGGAAACTGTAAGACTATTGATAGCTCTGTCGGCTTCACATGGCTGGGAAATCCACCATCTTGACGTCAAAACGGCTTTTCTCCATGGAGAACTCAAAGAAGAAGTCTTTGTGTAACAACCTGATGGATTCGCCATAAAAAGACAGGAGCACAAGTTTATAAACTCTCAAAAGCCTTATATGGAATTCGTAAAGCACCTCGAACATGGAATACAAAATTGGATCAGATCTTAAAAGATATGAGATTAAAAAAATGCTCAAAAAGACGTCAGTATACCGCAAAGAGGAGCAAGGAAGTCTTCCCATTGTAGCCATATATGTTGATGATCTTTTTGTGACAGGAAACACTCTCAAAGTGACCAGAGACTTCAAAGCAGGAATGTCTTCATAATTTGAAATGTCTCATCTAGGTAAGCTGACCTACTATCTTGGTATTGAAGTGTTTCGACGTGATGATGGAATAGAGATCAAACAAGAAGGCTATGCAAGAAGGATTCTAGCTGAAGCAGGCTTAGAAACATGTAATCCAACTCAAATACCAATGGAGTTCAGACTAAAGGTTTCAAAGGCTGAAGAAGAAGACGATATTGATCCGACTTGCTTCAGAAGGATCGTGGGTTGCTTGAGATATCTGCTGCACACGACCAGATCTTGCTTTCTCAGTTGGAGTCGCAAGCATGTATATGCAGAAACCTCGAAAGTCTCATGGAGATATCATGAAGCAAATTCTAAGATACTTAAAGGGTACATCCGAGTATGGTTTAAAGCACAACCCAAAAAATGTTAAGATGTTCACAGCCTTTTGTGATAGCAGTCAAAATGTTGATCCAGATGATGGAAGGAGCACAACATGACACATTTTTTTACTTTGGAGAATCACCAATTACATGGTGTTCACAAAAGCAAGAGACCGTTGCTCTTTCATCATACAAAGTAGAATTTATAGCTGCAACCGAGGCAGCTAAAGAAGCTATATGGCTGCAAGATTTGCTAAGCGAGATCATAGGCAAGAAGGCTGAGTGTATTGTTATGTAAATATGCAATTGCTCTCACTAAGAATCCAGTATTCCATAGTAAGAGTAAGCACATACACAAACGTTACCACTTCATACGAGAATGTATCAAAAGGGAACATAACAAAAGGCGGATATACTAACAAAAGATTTGGCAAGAATCAAGTTTTGTGAAATGAGGAGCTTGATAGGAGTTCAGGAAATAACAAAATTCAAGTTGAAGCTTAAAGGGGAGAATGTTGGATAAACTTCAACATTAACTTGAAGTCCAAGTAATATCTTTAGGATAAGATAAGGATATAAGATAAACTTCAAGTAATCGTAATCTTATTCACATCAATAGATGTTCTTCAAACTAAATTGTGTTTAATGCTAGTTTTAACCTGATCATTTAGAATCTAGATCTTAGGTTGCTAAATACGACACGACAGTGTGGTTTAGAATCTGAACTATTTAGGTTGAGCAATTTAATTAATCGCAAATGAATTTGGTTTAATTAGATTGTGAACATATCAAACTTGAATTTAAAGCTGGTTTAATCTGTTAGTAATTGCAAAGGAATTTGGATTACTGCACTTAGACTTAGAGAATTCTCGCAAAGGAATTTGGTTAATTCTATATCTGTGTTTTGAGTTCTAGAACTGAGTTTAATTAGATTTTGACTGATTGATTTATCTGCTTGTCTGATTTCCTGAGAACGCCCTAAACTTAGCGCTTTTAGTTTATTGATTTCAAACAACAACCTCCTACTGATTTACTTTCCTGCTTGCTTTTAGTTAATAGAATACAATTTGCTTTTTGCTTTCTCCTAGTTTTAATCACTTTAAGTTCTTGATTTTATCGTTGCCTAGAGTCCTCGTGGATTCGATACCTAAGTACTACAATTGATTTACTGTGCACTTGCGGTTAGTATAGGGTAAAACTAGACACCTATCAAGTTCTTGGACGCATTCATTCTGATATGGCTTATTCTCCGCCTTGGATGAGGAGACTTGAACAGAGACAATCAAAGTCTCTTTTAGGATCTCATGGTGCCTAAAAATCTTGTTTGTCCGGTCAAGCTAATGACCTTAAACAAGCGCTGAGTGGGAGGCAACCCACTGTTAGGTTTTGGTGTTTTTCTTTTTGATTTTTGGTGTTTTTCTTAGGAACTAACGTTTTGTTTTTGTTTTTTGTTAAGATGCAGAACTCGAGTCTGGAGATGTGTGACGATCGTTGCTTCATTGTAACGGTCATTGCAGGGTGATTACGACGAGGAGATGAGATCGCATTGTGATGATCGTTGCGTGCAACGGTCGTTGCAATTGGTTTAATTGCAAAACTAAGGTACGTGCGCTAAACCGGAATCAATCTGGTTCAAACAGCAACGGTCGTTGCTTGACTGCAACGGTCGTTGCACCCACGATCGAGGTAAGTGCCTTAAACCCTTTTCTCCTCTCTTCTTCTCCACTCTCGCCGTCCGTACCACCGAAACCATTATCGCCTAAATCTCTCATTTCTTCGTCATTTTCACTTATTCTAAGTGTTATTCTCTTGTTTTCACACTCTTATTTCATTCCAATAACCCATTTGTCACGAATCCAAGGTAATGTGCTTCGATTTTGTGATTTCCGGATTCATTTTTAGGGTTTTAGAATTTGAGAACTTTTGGGTTGAAATTGATGATTGCGTGCTGAATTAGACTAAATTTAGGATGATTGGTGATGGTATTAGGCTGTTAGAGATAATGTGGAACGAATTTAGAAACGATTTTGAGGATTTGTTGTCGGCTGAGAAATCGCCTAGCAACGGTCGTTGCTTTGCGATTTTAGGGATTTGTTCAATGCTGTGGAGTCGCCTTGCAACGATCGATGCCTTAGTTCAACGGCCGTTGCTTCGCGATTTCACAGAGAGATTTCTGCCGTGACTTATATTATTTGTTGATTTCATGCATATGACAACTCGCAGACAACCTCGTAAACGAAGAGCCACCGCAGCAACCGCTACACGTCAGTACATTCCACCACCAGAGTGGTTCCATCGAGAATCACCGCACCCTGAGAATTATGTGAGGGTTGGTCCGGCAATATCACTACCTTGTCCCCGAGCAGGTAAGACAGAGATCCCGTCAGACAGAGAGTGGCCAAATGATATTGCTGAGTTCCTCAAGACCACTGATTTCACAGAGAGACCGTTGCTTGATCACTGGGATGAGTTCGACACGTTGCTTTACAACGGTTGGTGTGGCATGAAGATTAAACCAACCAACTTTGCAGACTACTCTACTTGTAAGAGTCTGGGGATAGATGAGCAGGTTCTTTATACTGTGTAAGGGCATTGGTCTAGGGACAATGCCTATGCGGCCTTACGACTTGTACCCTGAGTTAGTAAGACAGCTGCTAGCCATTTGCAGAGTGGTTTACACGGACCCAGACAGCAGGAGTGCTACAGGAGGTATATTTACCTTCATGTGCTTAGGAGACAGGTATCGGATCCCTCTTCTCGATATCTGCAAGATTTATGGATTCAGCACTGAGCCGAGACGTATTGGCATAAGTCTTGAGTGGGATATGAAGGAGGCTCAGTTTTTCTGGGACTGTATTGGCAATGGTCGATACAACTCGAGGCAGAGACATGTGAAGCAGGTTAGGCATCCGGTTCTGAGATATGTTCTGCACATCTTAGGATGGACTCTGTTGTGCAAGTTTGAAGCCAACAAGATGCGCAAGCTTGAGATGGAGATGCTATTCATTGGGCTGAGGGACCAGTTTGAGGGTTCTGGTTTGAGAGATCCCACTAAGGGACTCAACTTGGGAGCTGTTTTCACTCAACACTTATGTAACCTGCAGAAGAAGCCATTTGATGGCGTGGACACTGAGACAGTAGAGAGCCTGCTTACTCCCATTTTCATGCATTGCAGGATTCCCTTAGAGGGCACAAAGTGTAAATCTGCCAAGGAGTTCCTGGATTTCACCCACTTGCAGAGCGCTACATGGCTCAAGGAGGGGCGCGTATGGGTTTACTACGACCCTGCCACTGCAAAGCATGGTATAGATCTTCATGCTGCCGGTCATACACGGATTGATACGCTAGATGCACTGAGATTCCGACCACCTCAGAGAGATCGGCGCAGCGTTCCCTCTATGGCTCACCCGCTGGGAGAGCCTTCTACACGAACTTCATCTTCCTCTGAACCTCCTGCGCCTGCTGCTGCCCCTGTTGATGACATTGGCCCTTTTCCTGTCCCTGCAGTCTCTTTGGGAGAGATTTCTGAGGCTGAGTGGAGAGAGCGTAATGATGGGATACTGAAGACCATTTGGGAGTGGATGCGTGGCTGCACTTGCAGGAGACAGCCACAAGTTCATCAGCCCGTCCCTGCCAGTCGACGCAAACATCGTTCTCCTGAGGATTCCGGCGGTACTGATCCATATGCTGGGATAGATGATGATAGCGAGTGAGCGTAGTCTCCATTTTCAGACATTAGGTTCTGTACTCTTTTATCTTTTCTTTTTCTTTCGCACTTTTTCTTTTTGATTTTTAGGATGCTATTGTTTCTGGATGTTGTGCTTGATTTGATACATCAGTTGCTTTGATTTTACTCTGTTTTCAGTGTTTTCAGCTTGCAGGATTCGGAATTTGATAGATTCCAACGGACTAACCTGCTAACTTGCTGACTGATCCGAGTAATCGCAGTGCGTCGATCGACACACCACTGTGTCGATCGTCACAACACGATCGAAATCGCATTGCAGCGATCGTTGCGGTCCTGAGCAACGATCGACCACTAACGAAAATCGCCTAGCAACGGTCGATGCACCTAGTGCAACGATTGATGCCTGAGCGACAGAGGTAAAAATCAGACAGAACTCAACACGTCCATTAACATTTAACTTTTTCTTTCTTTTTACCAACCCTTTGCTTGACACTACTGGGGACAATGTGTCTTAAGTGTGGGGGAGGTGCTACTGACATCTATCTTTCTATTTTCTTAGAATCAGTATATTTTTCAAAGATTGTTTTATCGAGTCAAACCAGTTTAAGTAAGAAACAATGATTTTTTGAGAAGATTAACAACACTTGCAAGAACTTAAGTAACCATTGGGATGAAGTTGCAGGATCTATCTATGACTATTAGAAAACCCCATCACAGATCAACCTACTGAGGACACCCACATCACTTCAGGTATCAGAGGATCCTTTTACTGACTTCAAACTTAATACTGACTTAATTTTCTCACCTAAGGGCTTGGTATACTTTGTGTCGGATTCCCTTGTTAGTTCTGACACAGCCTGTAAACATGTCCTATTTGGTTCCCTTCTCCCTTTCCATAAAAAAAAATAATAAACTGAGGATGAGTTAGTAACTCCGAAGTGGTCTCTGGGAGTTCTAGCTACAACTATCATATCCTGTGCATCCATGGAATGTGTCCAAAGTACACCCCTTAACGGGAAGAGCACTGATAAAAAAATAAAATGATACCCAATGGGGAAAAATCAGAATGCTAAGGAAGGAAAAAGAGAAGAAAGGGACTAGAGAAAGATAGTATGGTGGTCCAGAGCTGATAAGGTAAGAGTCCATGTGCCTTTGATCGATACTCCTTAGTTGAGACTGCACTTAAATACTTGCAGAAGTCAGTAGGGAGAATTTGAATGCGTGAATGTGATTGTGGAGTTTACTTAGGACAATTGCTAAGTGTGGGGGAAGTATATGTTGGTCTTGATGTCTTGTGATTGATTCTTTCAGTGGTTTACTAAGGGGAATCTGAGTGTTGTTGCTTCTAGGACAAAAAGAGTTTCTGAAAGTTTTCAAACCTCTTCACCATGTTTTAGTTCTCTGTTTTGCTTGAGGGCAAGCAAAGGCTAAGTGTGGGGGAGTTGATATATCATGGTTTTTACTAGTTTTAGACCATGATATAAGTGTGTTTTAGAGTCTATTTGTGTCTCTTTAAAGTCTTTTACATGTTTTATTAGGTACACGCACGTTTGGAGCTAATGTGGTGATTATGGAGCTTATTGGAGCATTTTGGAGATTTGACCCGAGAGCTTGTGCTCACTGTCCAGATTTGAAGACTGCATCGATCGACGCACACCTGCATCGGTCGATGCACTACGCGAATGGGCCAGACTCGGCGATTTAATGAAGAATGCCAATATTGCAGAAGTACCCAGAAGTTCCAGATATTTACACAGAAGCCCCAAGTCGTGTTTTAGCTATTTAATTAGGTTTTTAGATCAGTTTTTAGATACGCTTACATACGATATCATAACTTAGAGCAGAAAGTTTTTAGAGCTTTTGGGGCTGATCTGATCCTGTACTACATTTGTTTTGGAGAAGTTTTCGAACCCCTTTGTTATTTTAATCTCTTATATGATTACTATTTATTCATTGATTATGTTTACATCATCCAAGTCTGAGTAGTTCCATAGTTAGGTTTAGGGTTTCTCATAAGGATTCATGACTTGCTAGATATAATTAATTCAGTTAAGGATTCACATCAATAGATGTTCTTCAAACTAAATTGTATTTAATGCTAGTTCTAACCTGATCAATTATAATCTAGATCTTAGGTTGCTAAATACGACACGACAGTGTGGTTTAGAATCTGAACTATTTAGGTTGAGCAATTTAATTACTCGCAAAGGAATTTGGTTTACTTAGATTGTGAACATATCAAACTTGAATTTAAAGCTGGTTTAATCTGTTAGTAATTGCAAAGGAATTTGGATTACTGCACTTAGACTTAGAGAATTCTCGCAAAGGAATTTCGTTAATTCTATATCTGTGTTTTGAGTTCTAGAACTGAGTTTAATTAGATCATGACTGATTGATTTATCTGCTTGTCTGATTTTCTGAGAACGCCCTTGACTTAGTGCTTTTAGTTTACTGATTTCAAAAAACAATCTGCTACTGATTTACTTTCCTGCTTGCTTTTAGTTAATAGAATACAATTTTCTTTTTGCTTTTTGCTTTCTCCTAGTTTTAATCACTTTAAGTTCTTGATTTTATCGTTGCCTAGAGTCCTCGTGGATTCGATCCCTAAGTACTACAATTGATTTACTGTGCACTTGCAGTTAGTATAGGGTAAAACTAGACACCTATCAACGCGTTAATAGTCTATCGTATGAACTCTTTAGTCTCTATGGTTTGACCCCTATATACTACATTTGCATGTGCACTTGCAGTGTAACTTGAGGATATTAAACTTTAAGCATATCAAATTTTTGGCGCCATTGTCGGGACTCTTTTGAGTCTTCCATAGATTTAAGTTTAGAGTTTAGAATAGGCTTTTCGTTTTAGGTTACTAATTTTTTCTTTTTGTTTTGTCTTTTGCGTGTCCAGGCTTGCGTGAAGAACCAATGCGTCGACCAAAACTCTTTAGCATCAATCGACGCACTCACAAATAGAAACGACAGTTGCACCTCTGCACCAATGCAACAGCATATTTTAGCTGGAGGTAATTGACAAGGTGGAGGAGCAGAAGTAGCTAATGGACAAGCCAATGCACCACCTGATGCGTAAGCTAATATGCCTACTGGGAGGACTCTTGCTGATTATAATAGACCTGATGAGTTTTATGCTAACAGGTCTGCGATTTTAGCTCCTCCCATTCAGAGGAATGACTTCGAGCTGAAGACTTCCTACTACACTCTTATGGGACAGCATCTCTTTCATGAATACCCACATGAGCACCCCATGAACCATATTGAGAAGTTTGAGTCATTGGTCACAAGGATGAAGCATGATGGAGTGAGCTAGGATTTCCTGAACTGTAATCTTTTCGAACACTCTCTTGGAGGAGAGCTGCAAATTAGCTGAAGCAGATTTCACCTAAGACTCTGACTACTTGAGATGTATGAGGAAGTTACTTAGACACTTCTATGATGATGCTAGATCTGATAAGCTACGAGAATAACTTCTACAGCTCAAGAAGGGACCTACATAGCCTCTTAAAGCCGTATGGGTAAGGTTTAAGATGTACCAGAGACTGCCCTCATCATGGTTTCTCTAAAGTTCAGCTGCTGGGCATTTCTTCATAGGTGTTGATTTGTGGTATCGGATGGCTTTGGATGCTGTTATCACTGGTAACTTCAATACCAAATATCCAGAGCAAGATAAGGAGCTGATTGAGAACTTAGTGTATATCAATTGCACTAAGAATGCTGATTTGGAGAGGAATAAATCAGGTGGTAAGGTTGATGGATCGCATATGGCAGAGATGAATAATAAGATTGATCCTGTCCATAGCCTTCTACTTGGGAAGAAGAATATCCATTTCGCTCAACATGTTGAGGTATTTGATGCTGAGAAGTGTTGTAATAAAGAGGATGTGAACTACATTGGTGAGACTGGTTTTCAGAGTAACAAATTTGGGAATCTGCAAGGCAGAGATGGCTACAATGGAATGGGTCAAAGAATTACCTTCACAGGTAATCCAAACTCTTTTGGTTTCAATCCTATGCCTCAGTACCAGAAGCCTTTTCAAAGCAATAACCACCTTGGAAACACTAATAGCTTCACTAGGAACTATGAAAATTCATCCTATTAGACTCCTCCTCCACAAACTAGTGAGCAGTCTGAGATCAAGGCAGTTCTGAACAGATCATAGTGGGTAAGAAGAAGAGTACAATGGACTTTAATGGAAAGATTGATGCTCTGTACTTAGATCTGAATGGAAATATAGATGCTTTGAGCACTCATGTGAAGCAATTGAATGTTTAGGTAGCACAAACTTCTGGGTCTGCAAAGAGGCAAGATGGATCTCTCTCTCGGAGAACATATTCTAATCCGAAGTACCAATGTAATGCAATTACGTTGAGGAGTGGTAAAGAGGTCATTCCTGCACTGAAAAAGGGCCTGAGTTTTAAGGAAGTTGTTGAAATTAAGGAGATGGAAGATGAAATTTGCGGATTGCAGAGTGCACCGACCGACGCACCTTTGCATCGGTCGACGCATGACGTAAATCCTGAGAATTCTTCGAGTTTTGACAGAGGTTTGAACAAAGGAATCACGACCGAGATAGATGCAAAGGTCGTTGCACCTGAGTCAAGCATTGACCGACGCACCCCTAGCGTCGATCGACGCAATGGCCGTGCACAGACTGCGAATGCAGAAAAGCTCAAGACTGCTGATGAAAGAGTCTATAAGCCTAAGGTTCCTTCCCTAAGAAACCTATGAAGTCTTAGTATGAGTTGCAATTGTCTAAATGTAAGGAGATGATGAGAAAAGTGCTGATTGGAATCCCTTTGATTGATGCTTTTAAGACTAATCATGTGATGAAAAATGTCTAAAGGACATGCTTTCTAGCAACATGACTGATGAAGAAGGTGTATTGATGATCTCTGAAGTATGCAGTGTTGTGATTCAAGGCATGATCCCTGAGAAACTAAAGGATCCAAGGAGTTTTCTGTTGGATTGTTCTATCTACAGAGATAGATTTAAGAGGTCATTGTATGATCTTGGTTCAAGTGTGAACCTTATACCCTTCTCTGTTGCTCAGAAGCTTCATATAACAGATTTCATGCCTACTAGAATCGATTGGTTCTAGCTGATAGGACCGCCAGGATCCCTTGAAGGAGTGTTGGAAGATGTGCCAATCATGATTGGTAAGTGTGTGATCCCTACAGACTTTGTGGTTATGTAGTATGGAGAGGAACCAAAGGATCCACTTATCTTGGATAGACCTTTCTTGGCTACTGCTGGAGCGATAATTGACTGTAAGTGGATAATTATTCTGAATGTGGATGATCTGAAGATGAGTTTTGATATGGATAAGCTCGTGAAGAGGCCAACCGTCGATGAATAGACCTTCTATGTGGACAATCTCTTTGATTTGACAGAGGAGTTCTTTCATATGACACATGCTCATGATCCATTGGAGAGCTCTGCTAAGCTCAGTACATGAATTGGAGAATCTCGAGGACGAGCCTGCTATCTGTTATGCTAGATTGATGGATTCTACAGAGCAAGTTATGCAATTGGAAATGCAGGATAAACAGCTGCATCGATCGACGAAAAATATGAATTGATCGGCGCATGTCGCAATCGACTGGGCAGAGGAAAAGGCTCCAAAATTGAACTGAAACAACTTCCATATGGGCTAAGGTACACATTTAATGGACCTAATTCAACATATCCATTGATTATTAATGTTTCCTTAAACAACGCATAAACTTCCTTACTGCTGAACAAGCTGCGCAAAGCTCTTGGCTATTCTCTTAATGACATTTCAGGTATTTCTACGGATATGTGCATGCATAGGATACATCTTGAGGATGAAACAAAGTCATCAGTTGAGCATCAGAAGAGTCTGAATTCGAATCTGAAGGAAGTGGTGAAGAAGGAGATTTTGAAATTAATGAAAGCTGGAATCATCTATCCTATCTCTGACAGTGATTGGGTCAGTCCAGTGCATGTTGTGCCTAAGAAGGGAGATGTTACAGTGGTTAAGAATGAGAAGATAAGTTGATTCCTATAAAACTGTGACTGGACACATGATGTGCATTGATTACATGTAGCTGAATGATGTGACTAGGAAGGATCACTTTCCATTGCCTTTCATTGATCAGATGCTGGAAAGGTTAGCTAATCACCCATATTACTGCTTCCTATATGGGTACTCTGGTTTCTTTCAGATTCCCATTCATCTAGAGGATCACGAGAATACCACTTTTACTTGTCCCTATGGTACTTTTGCATATCACAGAATGCCATTTGGACTCTGTAATACTTCAACCACATTCTATAGATGTATGATGTCTATCTTCACAGACATGACTGAGGACATCATGAAGGTATTTATAGATGATTTTTCTGTATATGGATCTTCATATCATGAGTGTTTGGATAATATGTGAAAAGTGCTAGCTAGATGTGAGGAAAAACACTTGGTTCTGAATTGGGAGAAGTGTCATTTCATGGTCAGATATGGTATTGTTCCTGGGCACAAAGTATCAGAGGTAGGAATTGAGGTAGATCACGCCAAGATTGAGTTCATGACCAGCGTACATGTGCTTGATTCAATGAAGTCAGTGAAGAGATTTCTTGGACATGTTGGTTTTTACATGAGGTTCATCAAGGATTTCAGTAAGATTGCTAGACCACTAACTGTTTTGCTATGTAAGGATGTGAAATTTGAGTTCACTGCAAACTGCCAGACTGCATTTGAACAAATTCAAGCAAGCATTAGTGAGTGCTCCTATAGCGCAACAACCAGATTGGAAGTCACCTTTTGAGGTTATGTATGATGCAAGTGATTTTGCTGTACGAGCTGTTCTGGGGCCGAAGAAGGAAAATAAAGTTCATGCTATCTATTATGCCAACAGGATACTAGATGATGCGCATGGAAACTATCCCACTACAGGGAAGGAGTTGTTGGCGGTTGTATTTGCCTTTGAGAAATTTCACCCCTATCTGGTTGGATCGAAGGTGATATTACATACAGAACATTCAGGTCTGAAGTACTTGATGCAAAAGAAAGATGCAAAGTCAGGGTTTTTGAGATGGATTATCCTTCGTCAAGAGTTTGACATTGAGGTCAGGGACAAGAAGGGAGTTGAAAATGGAGTTGCTGATCATTTTTCAAGGATCAGGAAGACTTTCCCTATTGATGATTTTCTGCCTGAGAAGAACATCAATTTGATTGAGACAATATTTGGGACGGATTTGGACAGAAATATGTAGAACTGTCGGATTGCAGAGAATGCATCGACCGACGCGACCATTGCGACGATCGACACATGTCCTGATAGTGAGTCGATTGTTGAACCCCCATGCGCCGGTCGATGCACTGCGCCTACGAACCTGTAACCTAGTTCCATTGCACAAACCTCTGATCAATATTCCTAGTAGGATTAACCTTTTAAAACATATATTAAATTATATACCTAAATATAAAATTATCCATTTATGAACAATAGTGACACAAATAGTAGGATTAACCTTTTGAAAGGATAATTGGTTTAATGTAACGAAATTCCTCATTAAGAAGATATCTATCTCACAAATCGAGAAACAATAGGTTTGATTTTTAAGTCTTTTGGGGATGATGAAATGCTCATTAGGGTATCCTAAAATTGTATATATAAAGGATTATAGAGGATAATAGGGTTTTCGGAAGAATTACTGTATATAAATTACCTAATAAAATTGGCAAGTGACAAAATACTAATATATATATTACTTATTTTAATTTCTTAAATGTGATTTTTACAAAAGATCTTTAACAGTTTTGTTATGTATAAATACGGTATCTAATAGTTGTGATCCGGGATATTTAATTTTCACCTAGTTTAAACATTTGATTTAATAACTAACTGATGAAAATAATTTTATTTAATTCAGAAGATAAAATACTTTTATATTTAGGTACATAACTATGAATACCTTTTATTTAGGTATATAATTTAGTATATGTTAATAATAATTATAAATTATAACGGTATTATAATTCATATATTTTATGGTTTCAAGATGTTGCAACTTCTGTGATTATGACCCTTCTTAATGACTTCATATCTTGTCTCGCTTCTCTTTGTTTTAGTTTAAATTTCGTACTCTATGAATATATTTAAAAATATTATATTGTGTACACATAAAATGGATAAACAAATAAAACAATAAAGCAAAACGAATAAAAATACACGAATTCAATGAGAGATATAACAAAAAATGTAATCTAAATCATATTAAAATAATACCAATAATAGAATATGGTCTATATTAAAAACCTAACAAATAATAAACTCAAGAAATCCAAGAGAGCATCATATAAATTCTGAAAGAAGAACAACCAGCAAACCAAACAAAAAACAAATGAGAAGAAAGATTGCATGTAAACACAAAGGCAAGGTAATCATTCACTATCATCCTAGTCATCTTCTTTTTTGATTACCACATCTCTTTTCTTAGACACCGGGGTAATCGAGTCACAAAGTGAAGGATCTGAACTCTCATATGAATTAGTCAGCATAAGGGATGAGATCCAGAATTGTCATTTGAGTTCGTGAGCAAATGAGTAAGATAAAATCACAAAAGATAACATAAAAATAATTATCGATTAGATCAAATAAATAAACAACTAGTCAAATTAATACCTGATCAGTTTCAGACAAATACTGATTAACCCTCTCTTGATCAGCCCAAACATGTGTCACAACAAATGGTTGGTTCTTATTCTTTCTGTTGTCTTCAGAAATTGTGATTTTTAATAAAAAATTTCTACTGATCAAATCGGTAAGGCATTGAGATAAAGTTCATAAATATTCGGACTACAATCATTATTTAAAAATAACAAATGATTATCTATACATATATAACCAAACCGATACATAAGATCTTAAACAAAATATGTAAATATATACCTCATTAAATTCCTTAACCACAACATTCGCAGTGAGACGAATAAGTTTTTAAATGGGTCGATCAAACATCAGAAACTTAGTTTCTGATTCAGAATTGTCCTTAACTCGAAGAAGAACAAAGTACCTAAAAAATTTGATTCGAAAAAAAATTGATGTTAATAGCCAATATAAATCTATACATATATACAAATTAAGAAAATGTGATGTTTGTATTATACCTTGCATTCATGTTTGTAACCATTTCTTACATGTTGTACAATCAAACTCAACTGGTTTTGCATCGTCCTCATCATTACTTGCATCATACACCTTCTTGTTGCATACAACACATGCAGAATAGTACCAACTTTGACTCAAATCAATTGAATCAATGGTGACACATGTAATGCATTTTCGATGCTTAAATAATTACAACACATTGACATATCAATAAATCAACTCATTTCAAATTTTTCAAAAAACACTCTTAGAAAAAGTATGCTTACCTCGTAATCAACTACAATATCTGATATTGTAAGATTTTTGTTCTTTTGGCAAAACAACTCATCATACAGGGTCACATTTGATCCAAGTGAAAGTTGACTTGATTCACCATTGGTAATCTTTTTATAAAAAAACACACATGTCCATATCTTAGTTAAAAATAAATATTTATAAAAACAAAATATTTTTAAGACAAAACTCTTACCTCTTACGAAACTTGTTGACGTAAGAACCGTTTGGATTGAGAAGAATTTTGGTTGAATTAAATCCATTGGATATGGACCATTCATCTTCGTTTTAAAAGAAGACATGATTAGTATACCAAATTATTTAGATCTAAATTAAATAATTATAAGCCAAAAAATAAATGTTAAACCGCAGATAATTGACCTTGATAAAATTTGTAGCTTGCAAATCTCATAACAAAAGTGATTTCACCTCCTTCATTATTTCCATTGAAATCAAACACTTGTTGAGCATATTCACCCCACAGTGTACACTTTAAGCGCAAATCTCTGCAAATCAATGAGATACAGTATATGAAAAAAAAAATTAAAATAACATAAAACATAATATATGTCCACTTACGAATCGTTTCTCAGCTCAAGGTTTAATCTTTTTGTGCTCATTCCATTTTGTTTCTTGACATTATCTAACGTCCCTAGAGCAACGATTTGACCAATAACGTCTGCAAACAATTGTAAAAAATAATGAATAAATACATATTCAAATTCTTTTAAAAAAAACTATGCATGTTAAAGATAATGAACCGATCAAGACATTTTTATCAAAATCAAAAGCGAGTCTCATCAAAACCAACAAAATACTTCTCTTCCACCTCATCAGGAAAGTCCTCACATAGTGTGATTTTGGTCTGATTTATAAACGTCATTTTAAAAGGCAGAGGATTAGTCTTATATTCATTTGAATATGTGACACATCCAAATCTTTCAATACAAATTGTCTCATCTTCAAACAACGTTTGACCAAATTTTCTTGCCATGTCCTGATCGAGAGTTACATATATTCTTGTACCCTGATTATCGAGGTTTGAAAAACTAAAGTTAGTATATCATATATACGAATATAAATGTGTAAAAATTTCAAAATGTTCAACCGTTACAAAAACACTTGATGTTTAAAATAAGATTATTGTAACTAAGAATAATACCTCAGAATCAACTAAAACCATCTCAATCTCTTTCAAAACATTGGAAAAAATAACCCTCCATGAAGAAAGTATCTTCGTATTAATCTTGTATTTCTCCAAAGAAGCGGGGATAATTTATTTGATAGTAACCTGCTGCTTTGTTTTTTTTTTGCTAAAAATCGATATTTTTTCGGTAGAAATAGTATCAAAATGTTTTAATAGTATTTTTCTCTACTGAATAAATCTCCATGTATATATAGAAGGTGAGAAGTAGGTTTAAGGGAATATCGGGTGGAAGTGACCATTTTTGTTTGCGTGCGGTGAAAGCAATAAATAATATATGGAAAGTGTCATATATTTTTTACTTTTAGGATATATTATTGTTTAAGTTTGTAAACTACAATCTCGTTATGATATATTATTGTTATTTTTAGTTATGGTATCTATAACCAAAAGATTTATTTGAATGTAAAATATTCTCTTACTTTGTCAATAATAATCCTATCTCAAACATGAGAACATAATAATTCTTGTTCAGATTTTATTATGTACGTTTATAGGTAGGTATGTTTTCTGTTAAAATGTTTAAGTTACACAAATATATGATAATCATCCGATATTTAAGATTGTCAATCTAAATGATTGCTAAATCTGAAAACTAAAACTATTATCTCATTATTAAACTAAAGAACAATATTTTGTTAGATTGAGTTAAGATATTTTGTTTAGCAATAGACTTACTCGGAATGTGAAATATTGTCACACTTTTTCAAGTTTATTCATTTTATAGACATCAATCGAAATACATAAATTCTTTTACTTTTTTAATTTATTCTTTTTATACATTGACATATCAATAACGTCTTTACAGAATAACAAATTTGTTAAGATATTCAGTTTAGCGCTATATTTTCTAGATTATTCTCAAAACGATATACAAAGATGTTTAACTTGCAATATTGTCTTAATTTCTTTTCTTCCACATCCAATGTTGTGTATAAATAATTGTAAACCATACTTCGAACCAAAACCATAAATACGTTTTCATAGTCAAAATAATAGGATTTATACCGTATCATTTTATTAAACTTATATTCATTCGGAAGAATACTACCATGGACTGGAAAAATAAGAGATTATTTACAAAAAGAGAATTTGATCAGGCTTTATTCGGACTATCGGGACTGAACCTCATACGAAACTCAAAAGAATATTTACCAAAACAATTATTTACCACCAATTCAATGTCTATAGTAACAGAAAATCATATTCTGAGCTACAGCCTCATTAGATAAGCTGGGACATGTGATGTGAACTTACAACGTCTTGACAAAAACAATTAATCGGACTTTTACATCTCACGCTCCTTCTTATACAAAATCTCAACGAACAAAACAGAAATAAAACAAAAAAACCAAAATCCTTTATAATGGATAAGAAGAAGAAAGCTAAAGAGTATTTACGAAAACTAGTATTTGATCAGGCTTTATCCAAATCCATCAGGACTGAACCTGAAAAAATATTCAACAAATCAATTCTTTACGACCAAATCCTTGTCTATAGTAGTAGGCAACCCTTATTTGGACTATAGGCTCATTGGGACAAAAGGGTCATGTGATGTGAACTAACAACGTCTTGCCAACAATATTCAATCGGACTTTTAGATCTCACACTCCTTTCTATATAAAATCTCAAACGTTTGTTAGTTCACATCGCATCATTAGATCTTAGCTTTGTGATAACCGAATTTCTTCTTTCATGAGACCAAGCGAATAAAACAGAACCAAAAACATAGAAATCCTTTCAAAACCGATAAGAAGAAGAAAGTAATAGAAATTACAACAGATCATTTGACCAAACTTTTGATGATCCGGAAGAAAACTTCTACGACCAATGAGAAAAAAAATGAGACTGAAAGCTTCTTGAAATTTTGAAATATGCAGACGATTGTGTTTCTATGCCACCCCAAGCTCACCTTATATAGGATTTCAAAGACTTCTCTCGGAAGCTTGATATATGCCCTAGAATATCTTTTTTTTTTCAAACTCGAAATTCTAGCATATTCAGAAAGATATTATGTTTTTTAAGGAAATGAATTAATTAATTAACTTTAAATCGAGTTGATGACATTCCTGTAAATAAATCGAACCCCAAATCCATTTGTTTATTTTTAAGCTTGCCACGTCATACTTCCACGTCATCATTATCCGCATCTAGAGCCCTCTCGTGACGACACCTCAGAAATCGCCCAAAATTTAACTGTATTTATAGTTTTATGATATTATATATATATATGTTTTAATTATTTAAGCAAGTGAACTTTCATTATAATAGGTTGTTTATATACTTGTTTAATAATCATATTATTTAAAAACATGTTTAATACTAATAATGTTATATTCTTAACCCTTAATGATTTAATCAAATCATTAATATACAATGACATTTTATATATAACATATAACTAAAAATTATTTAGATCCCATATTTTATAATATTAAATTGTTGGAATGAACTAAGGAAAATCGTACCAAAAAACAAAATAACCAATGCAACGAGATGAGGAATCACACATGGATTCCATTTTGTGGCATTCCACTTTTGGTGTTTTGCTCTAAAACTTTTGTAACTTTGATTTCGTCTCTCACTCACGATATTAAATCCCCCTTGACCAGTTTTTCGGCTCACTTATTATTTTTATCTTTTGAATTACAAGCAAGAAACATGATAATAGCAATTCCAAAATTCTTATATATATATATAAATATATATATATGGTCAACTTTGAAGCTTTATATTAAGCCCAAAATGGGCAAGTGTACATCAAAGGAATTATAAACAAAAAACCCAAACAAAAAAATTATAACAAAGCCCAAGATGCAGCCCAATCAAAATCAAAAGTGATAAGGATGAAGGAGACGGCGACGATGATACTTTGTAGCAAAGATACCCCAGCTGCCGATCAGACCAGTCCACGGAAGATAGCGCCGGAGAAGTACAGCCTAGACGAAGAACACAATTTCAGCTAACCAACCGGAAAACGTCACGTCGAGGAAGCTCCACCGCCGGTAAAATACACATTGATTTGGCCATTAAACTCCCAAAACCAAAGGTGAGACATAACTATAAGATATTAATGCAAGAACATGAAGCCACCGAGGAAGATAGCGAAGAACCACCAACTTCGCGACGGGAAGAAGATCGAGGAAAGGAGATTGGAAAGACTTTGATTGTAACACCCGTCCCTTCGGATCCTAAGTCAACGACTCTTTGACTCCACGAGTCATAGTCCACAACAACGAACCAAGCCATAAACCGGAACCGACACTCAAATAGTTGAAAAGGTTTTACTTTACTGAACTAGAAAACGAGTCTTACATAAAAATGAACCAACTGAAATAGCTTAAAATGTGAAAAGGAAGAATCGCATAAGCCTTATTGAAATCGAAAGAACAAAAAAGAAGAGAAGGAATCCCCATTCCCAAAACAAAGCACCACACCGTCCGTCTGCCCCTGCAACGCTCCAGGGTTACCTGCAAAACAATCAACGAAGTTGGCCTGAGTATTTGGTTTACACCAATACCCAGTGAGGGCGGATTCTAGGAATACCGCTATCTCTACTTTAAACTAAAACAACATCAAACAAGAGTCCACGGTTAATAACACCTTGCACCCAACGCCCGAAGGCACAAACAAACTACGTCCAGATCGTACCGCAGGCGCCCACCGCCCCGTACTCTGGACTCCTACCGCCTGAAGCGCAAACAATTCAACAAGCCCCGAAGCCCGCCATTGGCTCCGGTGCCCAACAACTCAACCACTTGGGGGGCTCTCCAAAACCCCCTTCCGACAAAGCAAGGGACAATTACGAAACGCAATGTACATGTGCCACCACCAAACACCCTTTCGGGAGACCTAAACAGTTCTATCAAGCATAGCCTTCACACACAAGCAACATTTTCAGTTTAAATGATAACCTAATGTCTAGGTTCCGTTTTCGGTTTAAGCGACAACCTATATTCTAGGTTCTTATCAATCACATCAACGCAATTCAATAACTAGATCTACACTACTTAGAAAAGATACTATTAAACGGGGATTCGAGTCCCAACACTGCAGTAGAATAGAGAAGAGATCACGTTCGGTCCTCACCTTAGTATAGAAGTGAAGAAGGAAGTAGATCTGGCGAATCCGGCTATAGATCTTGTGATCCTGCACACAGATATAGAGTTTTAGACGATATATCTATAAAAAAGGGAACGGATCTAGGGTTTTTGGCCAACTGAGGTGGACAAACGAAAAGATAAGGTTCAGATCTACAACTTCTATCCATCAGAAGCATAGATCTGAAACAGATCTGAACAAACGAAGAAGATACAGTCCAAATTTACAACTTCTATCCATCAGAAGCATAGATCTGGAACAGATCTGAACGAGAGAGACGGGATGAGTGATACGGTTCAGATCTACGACTTCTACGGATCAAATCTGATCTAGAAGCATAGATCTGAAGCAGATTTGGGGTTTAGAAGGAGAAAACGAAGCATATCTGAGAATTCGGGAATATCACCTCAAGAACGCGAAGAACGGCGGCTCTACAGAATCAAGAAGGCGACGACTAGGAGTGTGGGATCGGAAGCGTGGGCGAAAGCGTTCTCCGGAGAAGATTCAAGCGACTCACAGCGACGGTCGGCGGAGCGGCGGCGGTCACGGAGGCGGTCGGAGCTCCGGCGGTCGGCGGCGATCGGCGGCTGGGCTGGTCGGCTGGCTGGCTCCTGTCACGAGCAGGGCTCCACAAACAACTCTGGATAGCTCAACTGGAAAGGCTGCTCGGGTTCCCAAACATCATCCTGAATTCCGTATCTCTCCCAACGAACCAAAACCATCTTGGTTTTCTTCCCGTTGAATTCTGATTTTCGGCGGTCCACAACCTTTACTGGTTTACTCGACACTGACCAATTGCGGTTGACATCTGATGGCGGCTTAGGTAGGATCAGTTCCGGTTCACGAATAACCTTTCGCAGAACAGACACATGGAACACGTTGTAAAAATCCGACAGCTCCTGAGGTAACTCTAACCTATATGCCACCACACCAACTCTCTCGACAATCACGAATGGTCCCATATATCTAGGCCTCAACATTTTCAGCTTGCGGTTGGGATCGTTGCCCCTGAACGTCTTCATCTTAAGATACACTGAATCCCCCACTCTGAACTCTAGATCCTTTCGAAGCTTATATGCATAACTCTTTTGTCGGTCGTGGACCTGCTTTAACCTCTCCTTAAGTAACTCCACTTTCTCAAATGTTTCCTGGATCATTTCCTGCTCTAGGTCGCGCCTCTCCCCCACCTCGGTCCAACATAGGGGGGTCCTACAAGGTCGACCATATAGAGCCTCATATGGTGACATCCCTATGCTTTGGTGATGGCTGTTGTTGTAGGCAAACTCAACCAAGGGCAGGAACTTGACCCATTTGCCTTCCCAATCCAACACACATGCTCGTAGCATATCCTCCAACGTCTGGATGGTCCGCTCAGACTATCCATTGATCTGCGGGTGGTATGCCGTACTAAGAAATACCTTCGTACCCATTGATTTCTGGAAAGCCTGCCAGAAGATGGAGGTGAATTTAGGATATATGTCTGACATAATGCTGACTGGTGCACCGTGCAACTTCACTATTCACTTAACATACTTCCGAGCGAGGGTCTCTGTCCCATCTGTCTTCTTAATCACGAGGAAGTGTGTAGACTTGGAGAGTCGGTCCACGATCACCCAAATCACATCCTTCCTTTCGGTCGTCCTTGGTAACCCGGTGACAAAATCCATGGTCACCATATCCCATTTCCATTCTGGTATAGGTAAACCTTGTAGCAATCCGCTAGGAACTCTCCTTTCCACTTTAACCTGCTCGCAATTCTGACAATGCGAAACCCACTTGACCACGTCCCTCCTCATGCCGTCCCAGTGATAGTACTGCCTCAAATTCTGATACATCTTGTAGTTCCCCGGGTTTACCGAGAACTGAGGTTGGTTGGCTTTATTTAGAATCCTCTTCCTCAACTCATGACTATTGGGTACACAGATTCGATTCTTGAACATGATCATCCCATTGTTTGCGGTGCGGTACCCAGTCACTTCCTTTTTGACCATTGCACGCAAGGTTCCATCCTTGGGTTATGCCTCTCTGGTCTCTCCCAATAAGTCGGCCTGCTCAAACACTTCAAGCCGGGCGACGTCTTCCTAAACCGTGGTGGCGTACAGCCGTAGCTCTGCCAAGGCTGTTGACAACTCTTGCACTTCCTTGTTCTCTGACACGACGATCTTTCTCTTGCTCAGAGCATCAGCTACTTGGTTGGCCTTCCCAGGGTGATACTCGATTTCAAGATCGTAATCCGTTAGCAGCTCCATCCATTGACGCTGCCTCAGATTTAGCTCTCCTTGAGTGAAGACGTACTTCAAACTTTTATGGTCCGTGAATATCTGCACCTTCTCTCTGTACAGATAAGCACGCCATATCTTCAAAGCGAAGACCACTGCTGCTAATTCCAAGTCGTGGGTAGGGTAATTAACCTTGTGCTTCCTCAACTCTCTCGATGCATAGGCGATCACTCGCCCTTCCTGCATTAAGACACACCTTAATCTATCTCCAGATGCGTCCGTGTAGACTACGGTCGGTATTCCCAGCCGTGGTAGTATTAACACTGGAGTTTGATTCAACCGTTCCTTTAGTTGCTCAAAGCTCTGGGCGCATCTATCCGTCCATTCGAACTTGAGGTTCTCTCTGGTCAAGGCCGTCAGAGGTTTAGGGATGCTGGCAAAGCCTTCCAAAAACTTCCTGTAGTATCCTGCCAAATCCAAGAAACTGCGAACGTCGGTTGCATTCTCCGGCCTTGCCCAATTGGTGATCGAGGTGATCTTTTCCGGATCCACTGCCACACCAGACTCCGAGATCACGTGGCCAAGGAATCCAATCTCCCTTTGCCAAAAACTGCACTTACTGAGCTTGGCAAACAACTGCTGCTTCCTGAGAGTATTTAGGACGATCCTGAGGTCCCACTCGTGCTGCTCCTTACTTCTCGAGTAGACCAAAATATCGTCAATGAAGACAATCAAAAACTTGTCCAAGTACTCTCGGAAGACGTCATTCATCATCTTCATGAAAGCTATTGGCGCGTTGGTTAACCCAAACAGAATTACCACGAAATCATAGTGTCCATAACGGGTCCGGAATACTGTCTTCTTGATGTCCTCTTCCGCTATCCGAATCTGATGGTACCCGAGGCAAGATCGATCTTCGAGAACCAAGAGGCTCCCTGCAGCTAGTCCAACAGCTCATCGATCCTTGGCAACGGGTACTTATTCTTGATCGTCTCCTTATTGAGGCCTTGGTAGTCAATGCAGAGTCTGAAACTCCCGTCTTTCTTCTTGACAAACAACACTGGCGCTCCCCACGGTGAACTACTCGGTCGGACGAATCCTTTCTGCACAAGATCTTCCAATTGCTTCTTCAATTCCGCCATCTCTGCGGGCGCTAAACGATATGGAGCCCTCGACACGGGTGCCGTCCCAGGCTCTAACTCTATCGTAAAGGCATTATTCCACTCCGGTGGTGGTCCCTTCAACGCCGCGAATACATCCTGGTATTCCGCAGCCACCGGAATGGTTTCCAAACTCGGTGCTTCTTCTTCCTTGATCATTGAGATAGTCGCCAGGTACGCCTTGTTCCCTTTGCTGATCAACGCTTCTGCTTGAACCATGGATATGACTGATATCCCGGTCTGTGTTTTCATTCCTTGAAAACGATCTTCCCTTTCTCCCTGGAGAGGGTGATGGTCGCCTTTGCATAATCCATAATTGCTTCATGTCGTACCAACCAATCCATACCCAGGATGACTTCGTATCGTCCCAACTCCATTCGTGCTAAGTCTGCCGGTACGTCGACTCCTTCTACCGTCACTGGCATTGCTTCGAAGATCCCTGTACCCGATACTTTATCTGCTCCAGCTGTCTCTACCCTCATGATCCCGTCAATGAAGTTGCCCTTAAAGGCCTAACATTCCGAGAATCGTGGGCTCACAAAACTATGCGAAGCTCCCGTGTCAAACAAGGTGTGGGCGGCTACTCCCCCAACTACAACCGATCCTACACGTTTACTAGGCTAAGCTACGAGACCTTTAACTAACACTACTACACAACAATTCACGCAAGGGGGTAGAAGTTGCATACCCGCGATCGGCTCCACTCCCCTGAGGGCTGCTGCCGCATACGCTTGTGGACCTCCGGCCTGCCCTCCGGGCGGCGGTTGTGGCATCAACCCAGCTCCTCCTCGTCCTCTGGGCTCCTGTGGCTGTAATGGTTACGCTCCTAATCTCGCTGCCACAGCTTGTTTGGGCACTCTCTTGCCATGTGTCCCATCTGCCTGCACCGAAAGCACACATTTTGCGGGCAGTCTCTCCTGAGGTGGCCCAACTGTCCGCATCCATAACACGTCATCGGGTATGCCTGCTGCATCGGCCGTCCTGCCATGGGTTGCGCCTTCTGCGCCGGTGGTGCCTACTGTGCCTGTACTACCGGAACGAAGGCATTAGCGGTCTCCCAGTTCCTCTTATCGTTACGGTGTTTTGCGCTCTTCTGTTGCTTCTGCTCTTCCTCCCAGTCAATCTCAGCATCTGCTGCCTTCTCGATTAGGTCGTTGATGTCGTAATAATCCCTCTGCTTACAGCGACACTTAAGCTCAATCTTCAATCCAGCGAGGAACTGACGGATCAGCTCTCTATCGGTCAGGTACCTCCCTGCAAACCTCCTCATACGGTTAAACTCTTCCCCGTACTACCGTACACTCTGGGTTCCTTGCCGGAGGTTTCAGAATTCTCCTTCCAACCTGTCCATGGTCACTTCCGGGAAGTACTTCCGGTTGAATGCCTCGCAGAATTCCTCCCAAGTCTGTGAACGTCCTTGAGCGCTCTCCTGCACTCCTTCCCACCAGACCAACACATCATCCTTGAGATAAAAAGTCGCTATCTCCACACGGAACTCCATCGGGCACCTGGCAGTGTCCAAACTCCGCTCCAACTTCCTCCTCCAATCGTCCGCTGAGATGGCACTGACACCTCCAGCGAAGTGGTCCATCTGCATCTCCCTCAGATGCTTTAACATCGTCCAGTAGGTCACTCCTGGCACCGCTCCTGGCGCCTGCGGTGGCAGTGGTGGTGGGTATTGGTTCACCACTGGTGGTTGAACAAATCCAAATCCTAAAGGAGCAGCTCCGGCTCCTCCTGCAGCAGTGCCAGCTCCTCCTGGTGCGTTCACAGCTCCTCCCTGAGCATTCAAAACTCCTCCTGGAGCAGGAGCCACACCCACGTTTTCCATTTCACTCCGGGGACTCCTGCTCCCGCAACCTCTCCTGGAGCTCCTCCTGCCTCCGCGACATTGGCGGCTTGCGCTTGCTGAAGTGCGAGCAACTCTTGCAGAAGAGCGGCATCAACAGCTACCTGTCCAGCTCCTAATGCTGCTCCAATTTGGTTTCCCACCACTGGTTCCTGGGGTCCGTGCACACTGGTGGCACTGTTTGTCGATGAAGCCGGCACTGGCGCATCCTGATTACGACGAGCTGTCGGGGTTCTTCTCTTAGGTGGAATCTGTTGCAAAAGAAAGACGATTTGAGTCAGTTAACGGTTGAACACTGAACTCACTTCCGGAGTGTATATATGGAGGAGATCGGAGTGGTGCTCCTAGAATCTAACTTTTAGAAATCCCCATTTAGAAAATAATTGAAAACACTTTGAAAACAACTTTGAAAACGACGTTGAAATCCGAATATAAATACTCTACTCTACCCTACCGAGCCAGGACAGCACTTGCTAAGTTTAAACCTAGGCTCTGATACCAAAATTGTAACACCGTCCCTTCGGATCCTAAGTCAACGACTCTTTGACTCCACGAGTCATAGTCCACAACAACGAACCAAGCCATAAACCGGAACCGACACTCAAATAGTTGAAAAGGTTTTACTTTACTGAAATAGAAAACGTGTCTTACATAAAAATGAACCAACTGAAATAGCTTAAAACGTGAAAAGGAAGAATCGCATAAGTCTTATTGAAATTGAAAGAACGAAAAAGAAGAGAAGGAATCAACGAAGCACCACACCGTCCGTCTACCCCAAAACAAAGCACCACACCGTCTGTCTACCCCTGCAACGCTCCATGGTTACCTGCAAAACAATCAACGAAGGAGGCCTGAGTATTTGGTTTACACCAAGACCCAGTGAGGGCGGATTCTAGGAATACTGCTATCTCTACTTTAAAATAACACAACATCAAACAAGAGTCCACGGTTAATAACACCTTGCACCCAACGCCCGAAGGCATAAACAAACTAGCGTCCAGATCGTACCGCAGGCGCCCACCGCCCCGTATTCTGGACTCCTACCGCCCGAAGCGCAAACGATTCAACAAGCCCCGAAGCCCGCCATTGGCTCCGGTGCCCAACAACTCAAACACTTGGGGGGCTCGCCAAAACCCCCTTCCGACAAAGCAAAGGACAAGTACGAAGTACATGTGCCGCCACCAAACACCCTTTCGGGGGACCTAAACAGTTCTATCAAGCATAGCCTTCATACACAAGCAACATTTTCAGTTCAAATGATAACCTAATGTCTAGGTTCCGTTTTTGGTTTAAGCGACAACCTATATTCTAGGTTCTTATCAATCACATCAACGCAATTCAACAACTAGATCTACACTACTTAGAAAAGATACTATTAAACGGGGATTCGAGTCCCAACACTGCAGTAGAATAGAGAAGATATCATGTTTGGTCCTCACCTTAGTCTAGAAGTGAAGAAGGAAGTAGATCTGGCGAATCCGGTTATAGATCTGGTGATCTTGCACACAGATCTAGAGTTTTAGACGACAGATTTAAAGAAAAGGGAACGGATCTAGGGTTTTTGGCCAACTGAGGTGGACAAACGAAGAAGATACGGTTCAGATGTACAACTTCTATCCATCAAAAGCATAGATCTGAAACAGATCTGAACAAACGAAGAAGATACAATCCAGATCTACAACTTCTATCCATCAGAAGCATAGATCTGGATTCCAGATCTGAACGAGAGAGAGACAGGATGAGTGATACGGTTCAGATCTACGACTTCTACGGATCAAATCTGATCTAGAAGCATAGATCTGAAGCAGATCTGGGGTTTAGAAGGAGAAAACGAAGCAGATATGAGAATCCGGGAATCTCACCTCAAGAACGCGAAGAACGGCGGCTCTACATTCAAAAGAATCAAGAAGGCGACGACTCGGAGTGCGGGATCGGAAGCGCGGGCGAAAAGCGGTCTCTGGCGAAGATTCCGGCGACTCACGGCGGCGGCGGTCGGCGGAGCGGCGGCGGCTGTCCGCGGTGCGGCGGCGGTCGGAGCTCCTGCGGTCGTCGGCGATCGGCGGCTGGTCGGCTGGTCGGCTGGCTGGCTCCGATCACGAGCAGGGCTTTGCTGTTTCGGGATCTGTGCAGAAATGAGGGGGCTGCTCCTCCTTTTATAGGGAATGGAGCTAGGGTTTCCCTTTCCTTCGGGTTGGGCCTTGGGCTTCTGGCTCATTTCCTCATTCCTTTGGACTCAAGTAATTTTCCTTGGCCCTTCTCTCCTCTTTCTTTGGGTCCAAGTAATGGGCCAGATTTGGGGCCATTACACTGATATTAATCGGAAAGAAGCTCTGACGGGAGCAAACCGAACTGTGAAACCCGGAAACCTTATTCAAACAAAAAAAGAAACGCCGATCAAAGATGAAGAAAAAAGCAATAAAAAGATCGGCGGCGAGAAATTCAAACTATTGGTAAAAAAGACTTCACTCTCTAAAAGATTGAGAGATGAGAAAAGAGTATAAATTAGAAAAGATCCCAATCTCTAAGAATTAACTTTCCTTCTGAAAAGTGTGAATCGGAGAAGGAGGAAGAACATTTAGAGAGAATTTTCTCTCTCTAACCGAAGAGGGAGAGGCTTCTAAAATTCTCAGATATATATACCTAAACTAGTCTCGGACAAGTTTAGTTTATCCTCGCCCGTTGACCAAAAAGAAATATCCTTGCCCTATTTTCAATACTTTTCTTTTGTAAACATTTTATATAGATTATTATTACAAGATTATCATTTTTACTCCTAACAAAACTCACTAAAAATAATTGATACATCAATTCACATATCGACTAAAATAATGTATTTATTTATACACTAATAAATAGACTCGTATGATTGGCCAAATATAAATCATATGGTCAATTTAATTCTTATCAATTTGATTATTGTTCTGGTATGTTATTCGATTATACGGAAGTCGCGTGGCTGAACTAAAACTTTATTAAAAAAAAAAGAACTAAAACTTTATTACTGGGGTCATTTTGAGAGTTAATTGAAATATTTATGGAGGTTAATAAGCTAATTTACATATCGTTCACCAGTTTTTCTTTTGAAAAATACATGTAATATTCTTTTATAAAAATTTATGGGATTAATTGTCCACCCTCTCAGAATGTTACATCTGCCACTGAAATCGACCATAATTATTTTTTTAAAAAATGTTTGCTAGCGTAGATATATTTAAATATATATATAGCTACACATCCCAAAATAAATTAATATGTAAATATTTTCACCAACTAATAAATTTAGATGGTAATATACACTAACAAAAACAATTATGCAAAAACAGCATCTATCAGATCATCTCACCTCACACACTATTTACTTATATTATTATATTAGAAATTTTGTTTTATCCTTTGGTTTTTAACTAACCATATTTAACATCTGATGAAAAGAGAAAAAGAAAGAATGAAAGTTGAAAAGTGAAGGAAAAAAAGAAGAATAAAAATGAAGTTAGATAAAACTCGAAAATGGACAATGATTTGCAGGTGTGAACATTGTTTTGAAGTGAAAATAGTGTTTTGCAGGGTAAATAGTATTTGAGAAGAAGAATAATAATAAATAAAGTTGAACGTATAACTCATTTAGTTTATGGTTTATCGGTATAATCAGAAAACTGCTCCATAACCACAGATTAATTCGTGGCTATGAGGCTTATTTAGTGACTATTTCAGCCATAGCCATAGATAGCAACGAAAAAAATTATAGTTATGGACTCGTGGTTATCGGCTATTCGTGAAAATTCATGGCCATGCTTCCACTGATAACCACTAATAGTAGGGAAAGTCTATGTGGCTTATATAACCACGAATATCCACGAATTCTGTCATGGCTATAGCCAAAATTGTTCACGATATATTTCGTGGCATTAGCCAGAGATAGCCACAAAATTTTCGTGGCTATATCCAAGAAATAGCCACGAAAGCATTCGTGTCCGTAGCCACGAATAGCAACGATCTAAGCCATGACAATTCTATTATATCCACGACTTATATTTGTAGCCATCTGTGGCTAATTGTAATCCGATTAACAAAAAAAAATCAAATTTAAACTCCACACTATTCAAATTTGAACTACCTAATAAACATACATAAATAACAACCTTATATTAACATGGTGCAAAGAATTTAATACAACATTTACAAACAAACATAGGACATTAAAATGTTCTTCTACTACAAAACATGGCATTTACATTATCAACAAAAATTGAAGACATTAACCAAGATCATTAGGCTGCTGGCTCTACTCTGAAAGCAGGCTTCTTCCTGCAGCAGAACCAATTGACTCAGGTGGAACTGCCTCATGAGTCACAGGATTAATGCCATTCAGCTTCAACAAAAGCTCTACCTCCTTCTTGATATGAGATATACCCTCCTTCATATGAGATATATCTTCCTTCACATGTTGGAGCTCAAGTTCTGTTTCTGCATTCTTGAGTAGAGTTATGGCAGAACCTTCATTAGGATCAGCATCTAGAAACTGAATTGAGCCCAGCCCATACACACAAACAGTCACTAATCACATTACACACAAAACAAATACTAACAACCTAATCTTATATAATAATATATAATGCATACCTCAAGATAAGCAGCTGTGAGCTTCTGATAAGAGATTTCAGAAGAAGTACTATCAGACCCAGATCCATGTGATCGCTTTTTCTCCATTGCTTATGCCTTAGCAGACTTGACTAGAGTCTCTGCTAGTTTGTCAACAATAGTGTTGTTCTTATTGGAGTGTGTCTTTAGCACCACCGCAGTCACTGGGACTGATGCACCAGCTTGAACTTGCTGGAACAAAAAAATACACAAAGTCATAAATGAATGTCATGAAAAAATGTAACAGAAACAAAGTAAATGCATTGGATATACTTACCATCTCATGTCATACGAATGTGTGGCTTAGATCCTGATGTATGGCGATGAGAGCTTTGTCCATTTGGGTTTGAGGCAGCGTTCTCTGCATTTGTTTTGCACTTCTTCACGTGTTCTGCCTCCACCCAAATCTCCAGCATTGTGTTCCAGTCTGCTAGTCCAATGAAGTCCGGTTTCTTCCATGATCTTTTTCGCTTGCTGACAAGGTCACTGATTGACAGCCTGACAATGGTCTCCTACTTGTTGTAGAGCATGTTTTCATGCTTCGGGTCCCAATTGTATTTTTGCTACATAAGAAAAAGTAAATGCATTAGTACAGAACCTAAATAGCACAGACATAATGAATGATATATAAACAATACTAAGACTTACAACAAATGTGTCCCACCATTCATCCTTCTTCTCCTTTGGAACCATGCCATAATTCCACCAAGGCCCCCAAAAGTTAGACTGATAAGCAGCGAGTATATCCTTTCGGATACAATCATCAACTTCAAACCTACAGCAGAACAAGAACAAGTCAGACTCGACACGTTAAACACACAGTAACCGATACGTAACAGTCAAGTCAAGAATATTTACACATAGCCAAGACTCAAGTTGCATGCGATTTAGTAAATTGGCAGATTATAACTCATCAAACTAGCTACAAAAAGACAGAATCGAGACTCAACAAAGACACACTTAGCAAATACAGAATCTCATAGACACATGTAAGCACAAGCAAAAAACAGAACTCATTTAATAATTATGCATGTGTCACTCATTAAACAAATACATGCTTACAAATAAAGACTCAACAACTAAGCACAATTAACTCTAACTTAGACACACTTAACTCTAAATCAACTCTAACTTATACACAATTAATCTTAACTCATCTCTAACTTACACACAATTAAAGACAGAACCGAGATTCAAACTCAAACAAAATTAATAAAGACAAAACATACTATCAATCCAAGCATTGAATAGTAATCCAAGAAACAAAAACAATACTAACATATATACTATCAATCGCATGACATCAACAAGAGCAAGTATTCCTACTCTGAACAAGAACAAGTAGTCCAAACCTAAGCTACTCTAACAGACTCTATCAATCGCTAATCTAACAAACTCTATCAATCTAACACACCTAAGCTAACGAAAAGCATTATCAAGCAAGCAGTCACAGTAAAAAAACTGAAACCTTAAGCTAAGAAAGCAGTCACAGTAGCAAATAATCACTATCCTAAGAGAGTTTTAGGAGACACTTACCATAGACCTCCATTGAGATTCCGCGGAGTGATAAGAGGCATGTTCCGACGCTCTGGTGCGTTCATGATTGCCATCAGGATCAGAATATGGTGTTGAGGACCGAGGAAGTGGACATGGTTACCAGGAGGAAGAGTCGTTTGTCGTCTTCGCTGAGGTCTTTGGATCCAGAAGCAGGAAGCATATCCATCTGCATGCACACAAAGCAGACAGATTAGTTACGAGACATAAGATAGGGATTTAAAATCGACAAAACTAAACCCTAAAATGACTAGATATGTCGAAGATAGAGACGAACATAAAACCTAAATCGAATCGATACAAAACCTAAATCGAATCGAGAAAAACCCTCAATCAGACCGATTACCTAGAAACCCTAACCGAATCGACAACCCAGAATGAAGAAACCCTAAATCGACAAAAAACACAAAATTGAATCGAGAAAAAATAAATCGAGAACCAAGAAGCAGAAACCCTAAATCGACGTAACCCAAAAACCCTAAATTGACTACCCAGAAGAAACCCTAAATCAACTACCTTGAACGAAGAACCCTAAATTGAAAACCCAGAAAGAACCCTAAATTGAAAACCCAAAAAGAACTCTAAATCGAAAACCCAAAAAGAAACCTAACCCAAATCGACTAAAGTGAAAACGATGAAGAAAGAAGAAAGAACTGATCCTTACCGCGATAGAGAGGTAGAGATGGGAGCTTGTCAGTGATGGAGAGAAAGAGACGAGGCGAGGAAGGAATCAACAGCGAGATTCGTGGATTTCCAGAAAAGTTTTGAGAGAGAGAGAGAGAGAGAGAGAGAGAGAGAGAGAGAGAGAGAGAGAGAGAGAGAGAGAGAGAGAGAGAGAGAGAGAGAGAGAGAGAGAGAGAAAGAGACAAAGAATGAGTGAGAGAGAGACATAAGAGGAAGAAGGTGAATCGTTAGAGAAATGACGGAAAAATGCTAAGGCATTGAGGGTTTAGAGTCATTTTTTCACGAGCTTAATTGGGCCAAAAATTCATTTCGCGGTTTGTTAATGGGGAAGCCCAAATTTTTGGCGCGTTATGGAAAAGGTTAGCCACAACCATAAACGTGGCTATCTTTGGCTATTCTGGAAAATCAAACTTCGAAATAAAACTATACCAAATCATTTTCGCGATTTAAGATATATTAAACCCGCAAAATCAAAATTTTGGTGGTTTAATTTGATTTTTGTATAGTCACGACACTTTTCGTGTCAATCTGTGGCTATGTGAATAATTAAAATTTGTAATTAATTTGGTTAATATTAGTTAATTACCAAATTTGTTAATTACTTATGGTTTAAAGTTTAAATTTGGGTTTATAATTTGGGTTTGTAATTAACTTGGATTTAGGGTATATGTTTAGGATTAAGTTTTAGGTTTAGATTTTAGGGTTTAGTTTTGGGTTTTAGGGTTTAGGGTATATATAGTGTATAAGATATCTTTATGGTAAGGTTTTTGGATTTGGGTTTTAAAAATTATATATGAATATTATTTGGGTTTGAAATTTATATGGTTTTAGGGTATAGGTTTTGGGTTTAGGGTTTAGTTTTGGGTGTTAGGGTTTAGGGTATATAGTGTATAAGATTGGTTAATGGTTTAGGATTTATGGATTTGGGTTTGAAAAAGTAAATAAAAACTTATATATGAATATTATTTGGGTTTGTAATTTATTTGAATTTAGGGTATAGGTTTAGGGTTAAGGATTTAATTTTGGGTATTAGTTTAGGGTTTATTTTTAGGGTTTTAAGTTTTAAGATATATATAGGGTATAGAGTAGGTTTATGGTTTAGGGTTTTTGAATTTTGATTTGAAAAATTGAAAAACATATATGAATATTATTTGGGCTTGAAATTTATTTTGGTTTAGGGTATGGGTTTAGGGTTTAGTTTTAGGTTGTAGGATATATATAGTGTATATTATTTGTTTATGGTTTTTGGATTTAGATTTGAAAAAGTATTGAAAACTTATACAATGATTTTATTAATACAGAATCATACAAAGACTTCATTCAAACGTAATCATACAATGATTTTATGAAACGAAATCATACAATGATTTTAGGAAACATAATCATACAATGATTTTATGAAAGGAAATCATTCTGAATCAAAATCAGAATATTCACTATATTGATCAGCGAATTAATCTTCTTCTATATATTCATCGGCATAACCCGGACAATATCAGTAGGTTGAATCACGTGGTCAACAAAGTCGTTTTGTACTGCGGTTTGAGAAACTTCTTGATTTTCTATAAATCCTCTCGGCATTGCCTTCGTTGTTGCCACCATGCGTCTCTAGTTGGCCGCAGTCGCGGATAAGAAATATAACATACTTGATCACATTTCTCCAGAAGTAAGAAGGGATCGTATTTGTCGTAATGCATCTGCGGGTAAAAATCAACAATACCTGATGGATGTCTTCGTGTTCCCCGTCCTATATTAAACCACTGACATTTGAAAACTATGGCTTTTAAACCCATGGCACCAGCATACTCTATCAAGAATATCTCCTCAATCAATCCATAATACTCGGTCTCAGCGGCTCCACGAACGGAAACTCCATAATTCATTATCTTCCTATTTGCCCATGGTTTTGAGTATCAAAATGGTATCCCCTCGAGTAATACATGGGCCACGATGTAAACTGATGCTTTGGACCTTGTACAAATTCTAACATCCACAATGGGAATTCACATGACTTGCTCGCACCATTAATCTGCACATTATATAAATTAATATATACGATAACACATATGAAAACACAATTCGTACTATGTACGTATTTTTTGCACCAAACAGCAAAATGATCATTTTTGCTTTTGTCATTGCATATGGAGTAATGTTTGGGATGTTACGCATCATAGCTTCTTCATGTTGGGATTATGTCCTGAAATCATATTGTACTTACTATGTGTGATAGTTGTATTGTCGAGATCGGACAATTCATGTGATACTGGGTAGTCATAATGTTTTGCTAGAAACCGCTTATGACAAATGAGTTGTAACTCATTTCTAGTATCGTGTGAACCTACAGGGTCACACACCTAAGCAAGTTGGATACGCTTTGTATGGGATTGATCATTGGCATATGATCTGATCAATGTGTATTGGATACACATTGAATTCGTGTTTTAAGAGGTGTGTCGATCGATGCCATTGGTGCGTCGATCGATACAAGAGGTGTGTCGATCGACACCATTGGGTGCATCGATCGACACAAGGGTTACATCGAGGTTAATATATAAACGCTTGTGTATTTCGACCTGAGTGTGAGAGCCGTCGCAGACAGTTTTTCTTGACAGAAAAACAGATCCTATTTCTCTAGAAACACAGAAATCCCAAGAGATCCGATTCCCGGCACTAGCATCCCGGCGGATTCCAGCTTGTGTGCATGTGGACTACGGTAGAGGCGCAGCGATTGAGATGCTCTAGATATCGTTTACCTGCTCCAATTTCTGCTTCCAATCTCCAGGTAAACACGAGGTCAGTTCTTAGATTCAATTACTCGAACCCAGATCCTAGGCTTCAGGAACAAGATGGAATTCTGAATCAGTTAGAATTGGCCGAGTTCCTTCAGTGGTATCAGAGCCTTAGGGTTTTAATCATTGAATCTAAAGCATATAATTCGAAAACTGATGTATTTGAATATATTTATGCTTGTTGTTTCATGTTTTAATCAAGAAAAACTCGGTTTTTGTCTGTGAATTAAAACGATGAACGAAGGTTTTCGCATGGTGTCGATCGACACTAATCTTGTGTCGGTCGACACGCCGCAAAATCGCCTATAAAATTTTAGGGTTCCGATCTTAGAGATCAGAATTCCTGTTACACTAATGTGACAATCGACATACTGGGTGCGTCGGTCGACACAGTTAAAATTGGTTAGATCGATCTTGATCAAAAACGATTCTGTATTTCGTATGGTGTCGATCGACACAAAAGGTGTGTCGGTCGACACAGAACATCGAATTCGTCTGAATCGGCGGCTAGGGGTTTCGCAAAGAAAAAACTGAATGCCTACTGTGTCGATCGACACAGGTTGAGTGTCGGTCGACACAGACCTTGCGATTGGTTGATCGGTTCAATTGAATTGGACCGGTTATCATGCTTGGTTAAGTTCGGTCAGATCGTTTTAAATTGGATGAATTGGTTCAATTGGATTGAGCTGATTATCTCAATTAGTATAAATCGATTTGATCGGTTAAGATCAATTTGACGAGTTGGTTCAATTGGATTTGACCGGTCATAATAACTCTCTGGTTTAGGTCTATGTCGACCGTCACACATGGGTTGTGTCGATCGACATGACCAGTTCAATGAAACAGGTTAATTGGGTTAACCGGTTATTGAAGTCCGATTTTGCTTGGTGGTGTCGATCGACAGACATGGTCTACGTCGATCGATACAATGCTCACAATTCTGGTTATTGAACCTGGAAATTTGCAAAAAAAAGCCAAACTCGACTTAAACCTAGTTTATAAAGAACAATTAAAACTTAATAAAATTAGAAGTAAAATGTTCTAAAACCTATGTAATACACATTAGATGTGTGTTAGATCAAAGCTTAGTTTCAATATGGTCAACTGTCAAGACTCATTTTGTTGTTGTGATAGTCTTGCCGAGAGCTTGGTATCCACAATTACATGAGTAAGGCAGGTAGTAGTGTTGATGGTCCTGCAGTGCTTGACATCAACAATTACGTGACCTAAGAGATTGAATTACTAACCTTTTAGAGTTCTGTTTCTTCAACTAAATATCAAGTGAACTTGATGTCTTGCCCAATCTTGTCTACTGTCAAGACTCATTTCGTTGTTGGATAGTCTTGGAGTCCTTGGTATCCACATCTACATGAGTAAGACAGGTGATCATTGATAGACTTGCAGTGCGACTGTCAATGATCACAAGACTGAAGAGATTGGTTTACTTGACTGGGCTATCAGAAGTTCTGGGCCCAGAGACATCAGAGTAGATAGGACATGGATTGTCTTATCTGCGACCAAGAGTTGTACTGGGTACAATTAGCAATGATTTGCTTACCTAGATGACTAAAGCCTGGGTGATGACGAGTCGTCCACTCAGATTTTAATGATGTATGGATTTTGGATCATTATATTCATAGAGGAAACATTGTTTGAATATAATGCGAGTTTTCTTATTAGATAAGATTTCTCATTTCCTGAGCTTCATAAATAAAAATTTTCTTTGCTTAAAATTTCAGCTATGTCTAAAACTACTTTCTCGTTACGATCCGTCCTTGAGAAGGACAAGTTAAATGGATCAAATTTCCTGGATTGGTATCGCAATTTGAGATTAATCCTCAAGCAGGAGAGTAAGGACTATGTCCTTGAGAAAGCTCTTCCAGAAAGGCTTGAGACCAATCGCTCGAATGCAGTATATGATGCTTGGAATAAGCATTATATTGATGTGGTAGATGTGCGTGGTCTGATATTGGCTACCATGGAATCGGAATTAAAGAGTCAATACGAGAACATGGAGTTGCCAATAGAGATGATCACCAGCCTGAAACTGAAGTTTCAGGATCTGGCACGAGTTGAGAGATTCCAGATGGTGAAGTCTCTCACTGGGTGCAAGCTACCAGAGGATGCTCCAGTGAGTCCTTATATCATTAAAATGATGGGTTACATTGATAACCTGGGGAAACTGGAATGTCCTGTCAGCTTAGAGTTGGCCACTGACATCATTCTGCAGTCACTGCCGTCTAGTTATGATAAGTTTATCAAAAGCTACATCAAAAATAACTTGACGAAGATGTTGACTGAGCTGCATGGCATGCTCAAAACAGCAGAGAAAGACATCATAAAGGGTAAAAGATTTGAGAAATCTTATGTTGACAAGGGTAGAGGCAGGGCCGTCCAGATTTGGAATCAGGATAAGCATGTGTCATCTTATAAGCCCAAGTCCGGCCCATCTGGTGTTAGAAAGTGCTTCTACTGTGATGAGTCAGGGCATTGGAAGAGAGATTGCGTTAAATTTTTAGAAGATTCACAGGAGATGAAGGAGATGTATGGTACTTCTTCTTCAGGTATTGTGTTATTAATTCAAGTTATACGTATGTATTGGATACTGGTTGTGGTACTGATATTTTGGAAATATGCAGGGCCTAGGGAACAGTAGAACGTTGAGGAAAGGACAAGTGGAACTGCGTGTCTGGTATGGAGCAATGGTTGCTACATAAGCCGTAGAGATTCTCCACTTGTAGGAGCCTTTCAAGCTTGGTTTTGAATTAAGTAATTGCTACTATGTACCTGCTTCGTGCAGAGATTTCTTTCATTTTCTTGTAAAGATTTTGGATGTTTTTCATTCTGATAAAAGACAAGTGTTGTTCTTTTGATCTTAAAGAAATATTATATGGTAGCACCCCTTTTTGATAAATGGGTTTTATGTATTAAACCAATATACGCTAGAATATAACATGAATACCAAACGGTTTAAGTCTGATGACTTGGACTCGATTTTTCCTTGGCATAGTCGTTTTGACCAGATAGGGTGAAGCGGATTCAGAAGTTCCATTGTTATGGGCTTTAAGCTCATTTGATTATAAATCATTTGAGATATGAATTCTGCTTGCTGGACCAAATGACTAAACCTTCTTTAGCAGAGCTAAAGAAAAGGGTCCGAGGCTTGTTCGGCCTTACACGTACTGATGTATGTGGCCCGATAAGCATTAATGCCAAAGGAAATCTTCTGTACTTCTTTAACTTATTGATGACTTCAGTAAGTATGGTTGTGTTCTTTTGATAAGACACGAGTAGGAATCCTTTGAGGAGTTCCAAAATGAAGTATAGAACCGATTTGACAGAAGTATTGAGATCCTCGATTAGATCGCGGAGGAAAATGCTTGAGTCAAGAATTAGGTGATCATCTAAGTGAGTGTGAAGTCATATCACAGCTCTTTTCTCTTGAAAAACCTAAATGGTGTTTCTGAGAGAACGAATCGGACCTTATTAGATATGTTCCGATTAATGATGAGTCACAGGAATCTTCCATTATCCTTTTAAAATACGCTCTAAAATGAATATGTTTACGCAAATTAAGTTTCCCATCAGAATCAGTTGAAAGACACCACATTGGATGTGGACTGGGTGATTTTGAAATGTGTTTTTCTGATTAATTAGGATTGCAAGGTTTGTGTAAGACAGTTGTCAACAAACAAACTTGAATCCAAATCAGATAAGGGCTGCTTCGCCGGTTGTCCTAGGGAAACCGAGGCTTAGTACTTTTGCAACCAATCCGAGAACAAAGTTTTGTTGTTCGTAACTCTGTTTTTCCAAGAAGAACAGTGGGAGTAAAAGTACAGCTCGAAGAAATTCGAGAAACACAGGAGGCTGTTCAACCTGTTGAGGGAGAGCAGCAGTTGGATATACAGAGTGTTGTAGGATCTACACCTGTGGAGCCTGAAGTTCGCTGATCCTAATGGATCCGTCACTAGAACGAGAGTGATTCCTCATGACCGATTGCCGTGATCTGTTGATCACTGAAAGGTGACGAGCCTGCGAAATTCAAAGAAGCGAAGGTGAGCCCCAACTCCGAAAATGAACTAGGAATGTATGTTAGCTTCACCGATCCATTTCTGGATTGAAGCAAACACCTTGGAGTTGGAATCTATGTTCTGTCAAAACAGTCAAAGGTTTTGACTTGATCAGGAACAGATAGAAACCGTGCGTTTACAAGCGATGTTGCAATTCTCACACCGTATGTTTATAACATACTTAATCTCATAAACGATGTTCCGATGCTAAAGTCTTGTCAAGATTTGGGTCGGAAGTCAAATTTAACAATGGACATGGGAGAAGCCGCGAAAGTTCTTGGAATAAGGATCCATTGAAATGGATTGGAAAGGCTAATTGAATCGTGTCAGAATCCTTATGGTGATAAGGTATTGGAAAGTTCAAATGTGCTTGATCCCAAGAATGGCTTCACACCAAAGGTTATATGGCAATAATCTTGAGCAAGATGGAGTGTCTTTGACACTGGCTGAGCTAGTATCGATCTTAGCAAGATGAAGTGTCTTGGACACTGGCTGAGCTAGTATCTATGAGTGTGATTCCTTTTGCTTATGCAATAGAATCCATCATGAATGTCATATAATGCATTCGTCTAAATGCAGCTGACGCATAAAGCATGACGAGTAGATACCAATTTGTTCCGGTAAAAGTCACTGGACAGTTGTAAGGAATATCCCCAAGTGTTTGAGAAACACTAAGGATAGGTTCTTGTTCAACTGAGGAAGTGACGAATATATTAAGAGTTGTTTGACAGACAAGGACGATTCCCGGTTCCCACCTGGTTATGTATTTTTGTCTGTGTAGCGGCGCTGTCTGTTGGAAAGGTCTCCAAGCAGTGGACCGTAGAATAGTGCTTATTAAAGAATAGTGGTGTGGTTTGTTGGAATGGTTCCAAGCAAGAACACCGCAGCTTCTCTCACAACCTAAGCATGAGTTTCACACTATTGCTGTAGGTACTAGATATCTGAAGACGTGGTCTAGATTCTAGTGGGAGTTATGTTAGTTATGATGTTCAGATAGACATGATATGGTCATGCTTATGAAAAACTGACATCAGCATTATTTGATTATTGGATAATTGAATAATGGTCCCAAGTATTTTATGTTCATTTTATAGGTCATCAAGTTGAGGACTTGATCATGAAACCCTATAAGAGAAAGACGACATAAAATAATGTTTGTCCCTGGTCATAGGTTGTTAAAATGGGACACTAACAACCGATAAGACCAATATGTGAGGTGATGTGTGACTAAGTTTCATGGAGTCATTGATATGAGTATCACCGTCAGTCACATGGATATATGTTGGTGAACATATGATCGGACATGACCCGCTAATGAGAACTCTACAGGATAGTTATATCTGTGTCATGAGAGGTTCTCATTACGACTATAGAGTATAGTCCTTAGACCTGAGTTCATCATGCTTTCTAGCATATGAATTGGTGCACTTTGACCTTGTCAAACGTCGATCCGTAAATGGCGGCTATAAAGGCACTGCTTGGGTGTATCATGAAGTATGTGTAGGAACAGGGATGGAACAAGAAAGGATTTGTCCCTCCTATATAACAGGAGATAAATATCTCAGGGCCCATCGAAGATTTGATACTGAGAAAATGCATGGTCGTTCTCAAACGAGGTGATTGTCAGTCGTTTGTTTTATCAGTATAGATCAGGAGTTCGATGAACATGATATTGGCTATAATAAGGATGACACAGTTACTTGCCTTGTGCCATATCGAGATATAGCGACGAAGGGATTATGGGAATAGATGATTCCAGTACAAGTGGGAGATTGTTGGGATTATGTCCTGAAATCATATTGTACTTACTCTGTGTGATAGTTGTATTGTCGAGATCGGACAATTCATGTGATACTGGGTAGTCATAATGTTCTGCTAGAAACCGCTTATGACAAATGAGTTGTAACTCATTTCTAGTATCGTGTGAACCTACAGGGTCACACACCAAAGCAGGTTGGATACGCTTTGTATGGGATTGATCATTGGCATATGATCTGATCAATGTGTATTGGATACACATTGAATTCGTGTTTTAAGAGGTGTGTCGATCGATGCCATTGGTGCGTCTATCGATACAAGAGGTGTGTCGATCGACACCATTGGGTGCATCGATCGACACAAGGGCGAAACCGAAACTGATGTTTCGGTTTACATCGAGGTCAATATATAAACGCTTGTGTATTTCGACCTGAGTGTGAGAGCCGTCGCAGACAGTTTTTCTTGACAGAAAAACAGATTTTCTTTCTCTAGAAACACAGAAATCCCAAGAGATTCGATTCCCGGCACTAGCATCCCGGCGGATTCCAGCTTGTGTGCGTGTGGACAACGGTAGAGTCGCAGCGATTGAGGCGCTCTAGATATCGTTTACCTGCTCCAATTTCCGCTGCCAATCTCCAGGTAAACACAAGGTCAGTTCTTAGATTCAATTACTCGAACCCAGTTCCTAGGCTTCAGGAACAAGATGGAGTTCTGAATCTGTTAGAATTGGCCGAGTTCCTTCACTTCAAACATCATGGGTATAAACAATAACAACAAAATTATATATATATATATAATTATATATATCTAAAATATAAATATTAAGTTGTAAGTATACCTCTCATAGGGTTGAAAATCATCACAGTTGAGTAGTAAAAAAGTTTGAAGGACATTGTAGTCCTCATATTCTAACCATCCCTTGCAGATCTCCCGCAGATTCGTCCTACTTGCTGGAACATTTGCGGAACATCAGGATATCTGTAGGTGAATCGAATTTCGTTAACATCTTCTGCATAGTAAAACTTTCGAAGGTGTAATGTAGTTGGCAGTGACGTAGGAAATTTCTTCGTTTACACATTGAGCGACTATCGATCCTCCAATTCGAGCCTTGTTTTTAACTTTTTCTTTAGGTGATACATGTATCGCTCGAACGGATACATCCACCTATACTGGACCGGACGGCCTAAAGCAGCTTAATCTGAAAGATGCACGGGTAAATGTTCCATCACATCAAATAAAGCCAGAGGAAATATTTTTTTCCAGATTGCAAAGCCTCACAGCTATATTTTCTCTCAATATGGCAAGATCTTCAGTCTTCAGAATTTTGGTCGATATATCTCGAAAGAATAGTGCAATATCCACATAAATCATTAAGAAAGGACATTAAAAACCAAATTATTGGAAAATAGTAATATATATATATATATATATATATGTTATTTTAATACCTGAAATTCTACATGCACGGCTGTTGAGAGCTGTTCCGTAAATGCAAATGGGAGAAGTCGTTGCAGGATACAATGACAGCCATGACTTTTTAGACCGGAAATTTTTCCACTATCCAAGTTAACACAATGTGAAAACTTGGATACATATCAATCATGAAAATTGATATCATTCTTTAACCACGTTAAGAATTTTCTTTGGCGTCCTTGGACAATCGAAAGATTGGAACATGCACTCTTCCATCTTGGATAACCTCCAAACCTGGTTTTCTGCAAAATAAAGGGAGTTTCAGCCTTGATTTATGCTATCTTTTGTCTTTTCTAGGACTGTGTTAGTAACATTGTCGAATAAATTTTTCTTAACATGCATAAAATCAAGGTTGTGTCGCAGAAGCAGTTGCTCCCAGTACGGTAACTCCCAAAAGATACTCTTCTTAACCCAGTTGTAGTGAACATCGTACTCCCCAATTGTCCGAGCCGGATTTTCATGTCCTTTGCCTCAAAAATCTGCTGATTTGTGCAGCCCAAATATATTGTTTATCGTTTCATGTAAAATTTCTTCCCCATATAACCATGGTGGAGGATCATCATGAACTGTTTTCCCCTTCGTGAAAATTTAACATTCCGTCTATGATCATCTTTACTTAAAAACCTTCTGTGTCAATCAAACCAAGAATTCTTTCTCCCATTCGGCAACGAAAATGATTTCGTCTCATCAACACAATATGGACATGCCAACCTTCCATGTGTCATCCATCCCGACAGCATACCATACGCTGGAAAATCGTTGATTGTCCACATCAAGGCCGATCGCATCGTGAACTTTTGTTTATGTGATACATCGTAAGTCTCCACGCCGTCACTCCATAAATTTTGTAATTCTTCAATTAGCGGTTGCAGATATATATCCATGCTTTTCTTCGGGTGTTTTGGCCATGACACTAATATGGAGAGGAAGAAATACTCCATTTTCATGCACATCCCGGGAGGTAAATTGTATGGTATGACGGGCCAAACAGAATATAATTGCCCATTCATACCAATTGGATTAAAACCATCGGTCCATAAGCTTAGATAAATATTGCGACTCTCAGAAGCAAATGCAGGATATACCTCTTTAAAATGCTTTTATGCCCTTCCATCTGACGGACGATGCATTTCCCCTTTAGGAGATGCATGCTCAGCATGCCATCTCATTTGTGAAGCAGTCGTCTTTGATTGATACAGGCGCTTCGATTGATCCGCAATCAGCAGATAAAACATCATCTTGTTTGGTATCTTCTTCCCTGAACGACCCACATTTGCCCCGTACCGATCTTTTTGACAAAACCGACAACGTAACAAATATTGATCTTCCCCTTCAAAATAGCATACAATTATCCTCACAGACATCGATGTTGTGACAAAGCAACCCAAGAGAACGTGTCAACTTCTTTGTCTTATAGTAAGACTTATGAGCAGTATTACCTGACAAAAGAAAAGAATAAAGGTTATAGTGATAAAACCACATAGTGACTCAATTGTTTGTCCATGAAAATAATTTATTAGTAACAACAATATCTGATGGAAGGAAATGATTAAAGGTGTGAACAATATCATCCACACATTCTTCTGGGAGATTGTAATTGGCCTTCCAACTCATCACCTTCGAAGTCATGTATAATTGAGATATTCCATCAGCACACCCATCATATAAATGTTGGTTAGCAGTTTCTAATGCCCGTTGAACGGAATCCTGGTATTCCTCGTAGATTGATTCTTCGAAATTTGCGGTACCATCGGGTAACAAGTTGAAATCTACGTTGGGACCATGGACTTGAGCTAATGGAACTTGAATATGATCACTCCTGGTTTCATTGTATTCTTGGACTTGCTCGATGGAAACATGATGACTTGTCGATGCTTCATTATCATACATACAATTTTCTCCGTGATACGTCCAAACATAATAATTCTCCATAAACCATTTCAGCATGAGGTGACTCGTCACGGTCTGCACATCGCGGAGAGTTTGATTTTTGCACCTCTTGCATGGAAAATATAAACTCCACACTCCAGAAGAAAAGGTTGATTACACACAAAAGAAATGAAAATGTTAACTCACTTCATAAAATTTTCACAAACCCTATGATCATAACGTTTTAAACATTTATACATTCACTCTCTCGATCGAAAAAAAAATCTGCCATTTTATGTTTTTTATTTTTTTCCACGTCTATACCAAATGAGTTCTCGTTGTTATTTATAAACTTCGTTAGCTTATTCGTGGCTAAAAAGAATATATTCCCTGCCAATTGATTTTATAATTTGATGAGATGATGATATGATGTTAGCCACACCCATGTTCGCCGACTACAAGAAATATATGCATAGCCACGAATAGCCACGAAATATCTGTGGTTATGTCGAATATTATTACAACTATGATTGACACGACTAATGCTCAAAATGACATTAGCCTCATCTGTGAGCTGATGAAATGACATATCCACTTATTCATGGATAGCCACGAATAGAGTCGTGGTTATAACTACGACTAGCCACAAAATAGTCGTGGAAAATCATAGCCACGAATCGCTACGATTTTAGATCGTGGTTATATAGCTACGAAGATATTAGTATCTAGTTGTGGATATGCTTTTCCATGACTAGACAAGGCTATTTTGTCTACAGATTCGTGGCTAATTTGAAATTCGTGGCTATTTTGTGGTTATTCGTAGTTGAAAAAATAGCCACGACCAATATGTGGTTTGGTCATGGGTATTTCCAATTTTTCTTGTCGTAATTTTTTTTTCTTTTTTTTTGTCGACTAGAGAATTCTATTTAATATCTTATGATAATAAAATTAGTTATGTACCAATACATAATTTATATGATATAATAAATAAATTAACACAATATTATTATTCTATATAAAATAACTGATTGAACATTGTTATATTATATTTTATGATATGATAATAGATTAATATAACAATTCACAATTTTATGATTATATAAATGGTTTACATGATATAATTATATGATATGCAATTTATTTAACATATGGTAATAATAATAATAATAATAATAATAATAATAATAATAATAATAATGATAATAATAATAATAATAATAATAATAATAATAATAATAATAATAATAATAATAATAATAATAATAATAATAATAATAATAATAATAATAATAATAATAATAATAATAATAATAATAATGTTAACTAGCACTCGATATACCATATTAGTTTAATGGTTGTCATGGATACATAATTAATTATTTCAATTTGAATTTTCATATTTTGTATATTATGTTATTATTATTATTTGAACAATACATTTTATATATCTATTTATTCCAAAAAATAACATCGTTTTCAGCTTAAAGAAAACTAACGAGAGAGGTTATTGAATCACATATGTAAATTGAGTTAGCCCGAGAAATATAAACTCATAGTGATACCATATTAGCTAATGTATTAATCATATATTTATTTACTAAAATAATAGTGCTACCATGATTAACAAAGATTTTGTTTTCTAATGGCATCTGCTGACGAACAATATCACCATCAATAAATAGTGCCGGAAATTATTTTTAGGTCAGTGATAATTTATGTAATTAACTAAAATTACAAGTATATATTTATTTATTTTTGAGAAAAGGCTTTCAGATTATAAGTATATTATTAGTTTTAACTTTGATTTCTCTTTTTATAAGTAATTAGTGTCGGATTTAAACTAAACACAGTTTTTAATTATAATCCATACTTTGTATCACACATTTTTAAAACTTTATTGTTTTTGTGTAGATTTTAAAATTTTAAATGTTGTAATGTAAATATTTGATTTAAGTTTTGTTTGTATTTGGTTTCAATTAATTTTAAAATATTCAAGTTTACTATAAATCTAAATGGAGTTTTATAATTATGACTTTGAATATTATATATTAATCACAAAATTCTTACTAAATCATAACACATAATGTTTTTATTGTAAAGGTAATACTAATTTATTTGAGCTAATATTGATTGAGCTTCATATGAGTAAAATGTGAAGTTAAATCAATTTTAACATACAACGGATATTTTTCTTCTTTGAATTTCATTTTTTTTTTTAGTATGTTAAAATATTTCCAATTTATTATTTAGTCAATTGGTTTTATCTATGATTTTGTAATTAGGATTTTATATTTTATATATTAAAAATTATTTTATAAAATTATACTATAGAATTTTTCATATTTATTGGAGAATTAATCTTTCCCTTGGTGTTATTATGTGGGATTGTATCAAATAAACTATTTACTGTAAATAAAAAAAATTAAGCAAAAATATTTTTTATTTAAAACTTTATATTTATAAAATAAATTTATCAATTTATAAATTTTATTATATTAAAATATTTATTATCTTTGGTTTTATTACATGTTTTACAAATTTTATTTTTGAATTTCATTTTTGAGAAATTGGGCTGTATGACTATCAATGGGACAGAAATTAGGAGAATAAAAAGTGCCTTTTTGAGGTGATGGAAAGGTCGAGATTGCCCATCACCAACATCTCGGCTACACTCTTGAAAATAGCCTCTAACACTCCCAACTTTACCTTTAGGTCTGACATTGTACTGCCATATGACCCCACCATTGAAGAGCCCATCAACAAACCCTGGCTATAATATCCATCATCTTGAACCTCTGAACCCGACTTCTTCTTAGCCAGGCTGAAGCTCTCTTCAAATCGGTAAGATCCGATTTCTCTGTTTTTTTGGAAAATCGTTGCTTAGCTACAATGCGTTTCCGTCTAAATTTAATTTGTGTTCATGCTTGTTTCCGTTTGAGATGAGTTTCGGACAAGATTTCCATACTTTTTCATTCAAAAAACCGTCAAGATTTGAAATTTGTATCCATTTTTGGTGTTTCATGGTTTTCGTTAGCTTGGTTTTCATGGTTTTCATGGTTTTCGTTAGCTTGGTTTTCATGGTTTCTCTCCATTGAAAACCGTATTTACCCTGATTTGAATCCTTTATTTAATTCTATTAATGGATACTCGTGGGTGTTTTATGGTTTTCGGACACTTGGTTCTCGTTCGCGGAATGGGGGTGTTTTTCAAATTTCAAAAGCGTTTTCTTTCACTTAATCCTGTTTTAAACCATGATAACCTTGTCCTCTGTTTATTTTAGTAGTCTTCTACCCTTTCGAAACAGTAGTTCTCTGCGTTTCTCATTATAGTTGTCATTTAGTCCTTTGTTTCGTCTAAAGGTTGGCTACCTTTTAGATACAGTAGTCTCTGTGTTTATCCTTATGGTAGTCGTTTATGTGTATCCAACTACTTTATTCCTAACTAATGGGTTGTTTCCATATGCGCTTATTCTTATAGTATTCGTCTATGTCACTGCGTATACTTGTCTCCAATCCGTAGTCGTCTACATTTTGTCAATTATTTTCCTGAAATATACTTACCCAATACTCATTTTCTTTGAAGGTTAACATGGCCCCACTTTCCCTTGATGAAGATCTTGTTGGGAATGTCCTGAAATCTATTGTACTTGCTCTAAGTGAAAGTCGTATAGTCGAGATAAGACAATCACATAACACTGGGTAGTCATAACGCTTTGCTAGAAGCCACTTATGATCAATGAGTTGAGAACTCATTGCTAGTGTTATATGATCCTACAGGGTCACACACCTAAGCAAACTGGGCGTTAAAGACGAGGTTGATCATTAATGTAATGATCCAGTGAATGCATATTTGATATGCATTCGATATCAATATTCTGGGGCAGTGTCGATCGTTGTAGTAGTGCATCGATCGATGCAACTCGCGGATTAATCAGATTAATTCGGTTTAATCATTGGTTAATTCCGTTATGGTTTAAGCCGACATATATGAGATATATGGTCGACCTAAACTTGTTCCTAACCTAATACACAGCCACCAGAACATAGAAAGAAACCTCTCTGGAGATTAGATCTCTGTAAGGCACTAGCATCCCTGCGGTCCAGTTTGTGTGCGTGCGGATACCAGTAGAGGTGCAGCATTTGAGGCGCTTCGTGATCTCGATTATCTGCTAATACTTCCGCTGCAAATCAACAGGTAAATCTGAGATCCCATAGATTCAATTATATGAACCTTAGATCCTAGGCTCGGAATTCAGACTAGGGTTGCTAATCCTGATTAGAACTGCTAGAAATTCCTTCAGTGGTATCAGAGCTTTAGGGTTCCATTGAATCTGTAGCATGTTGATTAGATTAGTTGAATCTGAATCTGTGTATGGTTGATATAAACTTGCTAAAATTCGTTTTCATGAAAAACCAAGTTTAGGGTTCTGTTCGAAAACGTTTTAGGGTATTTTCGCATGGTGTCGATCGATGCCAATCTGGCATCGATCGACACAGGGCGAAAACCCGAATAAAACTCAGTTTTCGCCTAGTGTCGATCGACACAAATGTTGTGTCGGTCGACACAAATGTTGTGTCGGTCGACACAAACCTCGCGAGATTGATGAATCGGTTCAATTGGATTGGAACGGTTATCGAGCTTGGTTAAAGATGGTCGAACACTGTGAATGGTTTAATTGCGATTGATTAGGTTGGCATCGACCGATGCTAACGTAGCATCGATCGACGCTGACCGGTATTCAAAACCGGATCAATTGGATTGATCGGTTATCGCGGATTGCTTTTGGTCATCCTGCATCGATCGACACTATAGTAGTGTCGGTCGACATCAGACTAGTTGATTAGGTTATTGAACCTGAAATCACAGAACCGAAGCAAGATGAATCAATTAATTATAAGAATTAAAACATAATAAAACTGAACGTTTTAAATGGTTCCGTTCCTCAACCAAATATCAAGTGATACTTGATGTCTTTCCAATCTTGTCAACTGTCAAGACTCATTTCATTGTACGATAGGCTTGCAGTGCAAGGTATCAACAATTACATGAGTAAGGCAGGAAGTAATCGTGTTAATGGGCTTGCAGTGCAAGGCATCAACAATTACATGACTGAAGAGATTGGTTTGCTTGACTGGGCTATCAAAATCGTTTTGGGCCCAGAGACATCAGGTGGATTGGACATGAGATGTCGATCCACAACCAAGAGTTATATTGGATATAACTAGCAAAGTTGTTGCTTACCTAGATAGCTAAATTTGGGTGATAGCCAGTGGCTCACTCAAGTTTAGTGAAGTATGGGTCTTGGATCATTATATTCATCTGAGGAAACATTGTTTTGAATATAATGCGAGTTTTCTTAAAAGTTAAGATTTCTCATTTCTTGAACATCATAACTAAACCTTTTACCTTTCTTTGTTCTCAGCTATGACTAACACTCATAATAACTCTTTCTCCCTGCGATCCATCCTTGAGAAGGACAAGTTAAATGGATCGAATTTTCTCGAATGGTATCGGAACTTGAGAATTGTTCTCAAGCAGGAGAAAAGGGACTATGTCCTGGAAACTGTTCTCCCTGAAAAACCGAGAGCCAATGCTGCACATGCAGAAAGGAGTGCTTGGGATAAGCATTCCAATGATGTGGTCGATGTGAATTGTCTCATGTTGGCTACCATGAACTCGGACTTGCAGAAGCAATACGAGAACGTGGAGTCGCCAGTGGAGATGATTACTAGCCTGAAAAGCATGTTTCAGGAGCAAGCACGAACTGAGAGATACCAGACGGTTAAATCTCTCATTGAATGCAAGCTACCAAAGGACAGTCCGGCAGTCCTCATGTCATTAAGATGATGGGTTATATTGATAACCTGGGGAGACTGGATTGTCCCATTAGCCAAGATTTGGCTACTAACATCATTCTGCAGTCACTGCCATCAAGTTATGATCAGTTTGTTATGAACTATAACATGAACAACTTGACGAAGACGTTGACTGAACTGCATGGCATGCTCAAGACAGCTGAGCCTAATATCAAGAAGGGCACTCCTAATGTACTTATGGTACAAGGGGGTAAGAAGTTTAAGAAACTTGGCAAAGGCAAGGGAAAGGGCAAGGCAGTCCAGGTTGAGAACCAGGACACGCCTGCGCCAGCCCCGAAGCCCAAGCCGGGCCCATCTGATACTGATAAGTGCCATTACTGTAAAGAGCCTGGGCATTGGAAGAGAAATTGCAACAAATTCTTAGAAGAGAAGAAGAAGAAGAAGACTTTCGAGACTTCATCTTCAGGTATTTATGTTATAGAAGTAAATGTTACTACTTCTGGTTCTACTTCTTGGGTATTGGATACCGGCTGTGGTGCTCATATTTGTACAAATATGCAGGGCCTAAGCAACAGTAGGACGTTGGAAAAGGGACAAGTGGACCTGCGCGTGGGAAATGGAGCAAGAGTTGCTGCATTAGCCGTAGGAACATATAACTTGTCTTTACCTTCTGGTTTGGTGTTAAAACTTAATAATTGCTACTATGTACCTGCGATAAGCAGAAATATTATTTCTATTCCTATTTTGGATGTGGAAGGATATCAGTTTTCAATAAAGAATAAATGTTGTTCTTTTGATTACAATGATATATTTTATGGTAGCAGCCCATTAGAGAATGGGCTTTATGTTTTAAACCAAAGCACACCAATCTATAACATTAACACTAAGAGATTCAAATCAAATGACACGAATCAGACTTTTCTATGGCATTGTCGTTTGGGCCACATAAACGAGAAACGGATTCAAAAGCTCCATAGTGATGGGCTTTTGGGCTCATTTGATTATGAATCATGTGAGAAATGTGAATCTTGTTTACTGGGCAAAATGGCGAAGGCCCCTTTCAACAAACAAAATGAAAGGGCCAGTGACCTATTGGGCCTTATACATACAGATGTATGGGGCCCACTGAGCACAAGTGCTAGAGGAAATTTTCGATACTTCATTACCTTTACTGATGATTTCAGCAGGTATGGCTATGTCTATTTAATGAGACACAAGTCGGAATCCTTTGAAAAGTTCAAAGAGTTCCAAAATGAAGTACAAAATCAACTTGGCAAAAGTATTAAGGCTCTTCGATCAGATCGTGGAGGAGAATACTTAAGCCAAGAATTCAGTGATCATTTGAGAGATTGTGGAATTGTTTCACAACTCACTCCTCCTGGAACACCACAATGGAATGGCGTGTCTGAGAGGAGGAATCGAACTTTATTAGATATGGTTCGATCAATGATGAGTCTCTCAACTCTTCCATTATCCTTTTGGGGATACGCTCTAGAAACGTCTGCGTTTACACTTAATAGGGTTCCGTCAAAATCAGTTGCAAAGACACCACATGAGATGTGGACTGGAAATGTTCCGAATGTGTCTTTCCTGAAGATTTGGGGTTGTGAAGCTTATGTTAAGAGATTAATTACAGATAAGCTCGAGCCCAAATCTGATAAATGCTACTTCGTTGGTTATCCTAAGGAAACTAAGGCATACTACTTTTACAACCAATCCGAGAACAAAGTGTTTGTTGCTCGGAACTGCGTCTTTCTTGAGAGAGAATTTCTTTCCAAGAGAAACAGTGGGAGTAAAGTACAACTTGAAGAAGTTCGAGAACCGCAAAAAAATGCTCAACCCGTAGAGGAAGAGCAACAGTTGGATCTACAAAGATTTGTAGAGACGGCGCCTGTGGAGCCTGAAATTCGCCGATCCGAAAGGATCCGTCACGAACCCGAGAGATATGGATTTCTCGTAACCAATTGTCATGATTTGTTAATCATTGACAGTGACGAGCCAGCGAATTTTGAAGAAGCAATGATGAGCCCTGACTCCGCAAAGTGGCTGAAAGCCGCTGAATCCGAAATGGGATCCATGTCACAAAACCAAGTATGGACTTTGGTTGATTTACCCGATGGTGCAAGACCCATTGAGTGTAAATGGATTTTCAAGAAGAAAATTGATGTGGATGGAAATATTCAGAGATATAAAGCAAGGCTGGTGGCAAAAGGTTTCAAACAAATTCATGGCATTGACTATGAAGAAACTTATTCCCCGGTTGCCATGCTTAAATCCATTCGGATTCTCCTAGCAACAGCAGCTCATTATGACTATGAGATCTGGCAGATGGACGTGAAAACAGCTTTCCTTAATGGAATTCTGGAAGAGGATGTGTACATGACACAACCCGAAGGTTTCATCGATCCAAATGCAGCTAGGAAAGTATGCAAGCTTCATCGATCCATTTATGGATTGAAGCAAGCATCTCGGAGTTGGAATCTTCGTTTTGATGAAGCAGTCAAAAAGTTTGATTTCATCAGAAGCGAAGAAGAACCATGTGTTTACAAGAAGACTAGTGGGAGCGCAGTTGCATTTCTCGTGTTGTATGTAGATGACATACTTCTTCTCGGAAATGACGTTCCGTTGTTACAGTCTGTTAAGACTTGGCTCGGAAGTTGTTTTTAAATGAAAGACATGGGAGAAGCCACGTATATTCTTGGAATAAGAATCTATAGAGATAGATTAAACAAGTTGATCGGACTGTGTCAAGACACTTATATCGATAAAGTCTTACACAGGTTCAGAATGCAAGATTCCAAGAAGGGCTTCATACCAATGTCTTATGGCATAAGTCTCAGCAAGAAGCAGTGTCCTGAGACACCTGCTGAGCGAGATCGCATGAGTCGGATTCCCTATGCCTCGGCGTTGGGATCCATCATGTATGCCATGCTCTGTACTCGTCCAGATATTGCTTGTGCTTTAAGCTTGACGGGTAGATACCAATCGGATCCAGGTGAAAGTCACTGGACAGCAGTCAAGAATATTCTGAAGTATTTGAGAAATACTAAGGATAAATTCTTGGTGTATGGAGGAAGTGATGAGCTGGTAGTAAGTGGTTACACAGACGCAAGTTTTCAGACAGACAAAGATGATTTCCGATCACAATCTGGTTACATCTTCTGCCTGAATGGCGGTGCAGTCAGCTGGAAGAGTTCCAAGCAGGACACTGTAGCAGATTCCACAACTGAAGCTGAGTACCTCGCTGCCTCTGAAGCGGCAAAGGAGGCTGTTTGGATCAAGAAGTTCATCACTGAACTTGGTGTGATTCCTAGCATTTCTGAGCCAGTGGCTTTGTATTGTGACAACAATGGAGCCTTGCGCAAGCAAAGGAACCTAGATCACACCAGAAATCCAAACACATAGAAAGGCGATATCACCTTATCCGTGATATTGTGAATAGAGGAGATATGAAGATCAGCAGAGTCCCAACGGATGAGAATGTAGCTGATCCACTGACCAAGCCCCTCCCAAGGCCTAAGCATGAGTTTCACACTGCTGCTGTAGGCATTAGATTTCTTAAGATATGATCTTGTTTTCAGTGGGAGTTATATTTGGTTTTAGTTATGTCATGATGTTCACAAACATAATAGTTATGTTATTTTAATGAAATTTGTTTCAGTATTATTTAATTGTGTTATTAAATAATAGTCCCAAATAATTTATGACATTTTATAGGTCATCAAGTATGTGACTTGATCATGAAACCCTATAAACAAGGATTGTCATGAATTATGTTGGTCCCTAGTCGAGGTTGTTAAAATGGGACACTAACAACCACGTGAGACTAGTATGTGAGGTGACTGATGACTATGTTTCATGGAGTCATTTAATAAGAGTATTAAAGTCAGTCACATAGATATGTGTTAGAGAACACATGATCGGACATGACCCGTTAATGAGAACTCTACAAGATGTTATATGAGTGTCATAAGAGTTTCTCATTACGACTAAAGAGTGTAGTCCTTAGACCTGAGTTCATCATGTCCTCTCTTATATGGATTGGTTCGTCTTGACTTTGTCAAACGTCAGCCGTAACTGGTGATCATAAAGACACTGATTAGGCGGATCATGAGATATAAAAGAGACATGGATGGAACAAAATGGGATTTGTGCCTCCTATATAACAGGAGTTAAATATCTCTGGGCCTATCGAAGATTTGATACTGGAAATGCGTGGCCGCGCTCAAACGAGGTGATTGTCAGTCGTTTGTTTTATCAGTACAAAACGGGATTCGATAAACGTGATCTGGCTTAATAAGGATGACACAGTTCTTGCCTTATGCTAGATTGAGATATAGCTACAAAGGGATTAAAGGAATAGATGATTCCAGTACAAGTGGGAGATTGTTGGGAATGTCCTGAAATCTATTGTACTTGCTCTAAGTGAAAGTCGTATAGTCGAGATAAGACAATCACATAACACTGGGTAGTCATAACGCTTTGCTAGAAGCCACTTATGATCAATGAGTTGAGAACTCATTGCTAGTGTTATATGATCCTACAGGGTCACACACCTAAGAAAACTGGGCGTTAAAGACGAGGTTGATCATTAATGTAATGATCCAGTGAATGCATATTTGATATGCATTCGATATCAATATTCTGGGGCAGTGTCGATCGTTGCAGTAGTGCATCGATCGATGCAACTCGCGGATTAATCAGATTAATTCGGTTTAATCATTGGTTAATTCGGTTATGGTTTAAGCCGACATATATGAGATATATGGTCGACCTAAACTTGTTCCTAACCTAATACACAGCCACCAGAACATAGAAAGAAACCTCTCTGGAGATTAGATCTCTGTAAGGCACTAGCATCCCTGCGGTCCAGTTTGTGTGCGTGTGGATACCAGTAGAGGCGCAGCATTTGAGGCGCTTCGTGATCTCGATTATCTGCTAATACTTCCGCTGCAAATCAACAGGTAAATCTGAGATCCCATAGATTCAATTATATGAACCTTAGATCCTAGGCTCGGAATTCAGACTAGGGTTGCTAATCCTGATTAGAACTGCTAGAAATTCCTTCAGATCTAACGGACCTACTACCTAAAATTCTAACCTTTGTTGGTAGATCCTCTGCAGCGGATGCTTGTCGTCTAGGATGCTGCTCCAAAGTTCTCTATCGAACATTTAAAGAACCATCAGTCATATCTGTGCTCAATATTGAGGAGTTCGTGCGTGACCCAGATCTTATTGACCGTTTTCCGGCATTCTTCACTTTGGCAGTTGAGTCAAAAAACCCCAAAGCTAATTACTTAGCCGGTTTGCATAGGATACTAATTGGAGCTGAACTCTTCGATTCTGCTCCTTTTTTTGCGTACTGCATCGAAAGGTGGGGTTGACGAGGCTACATTCTTTTCTGCTGTTTTCGATGTGGCGTTTGGTCATACTGACTTTGCGATTGAAATTTTGGATCGCATCCATGAATGGAGATTCCGTATGGATTACATGGACCATCTACCCCAGAAAGTTATCAACACCATCACGATGATGAGAACCACTGATGTCCGCTACAATCTACCACCTGTGTTTGCCGATTTCCCTTCATGTTTTCTCCACCACGATCGCAACACGTGTCCTAAATGTTACCTTTTCTGGCACTACCAGCTTATGAGGACTGAGATCTGAATTTTATTACTATGTCATGTTTTTAGGTACTTCTTGTCAAGTGTTTCTTTTCATCTGTATTGAATATTTATCTAAAGTATATGACTATATGTAGTTGCCTATTATGTTGCCAAGATGTGGACTACTATCGTTTCTTATATTGACTGGGTGTAGTTGTCTATTATTCGTTATAACTGCCTTCATAACTGAAATCATAAAGGGATGTCTTTAATGTGTCTTCTCGTTATTACGGTCATCCTCCTATAAATAGATGATAAAACACTATCAGACAGAGGTAACTGCCATACAAATTGTTTGCAAACGAGCAACATGTTGAGGCTAAATGAGAATCTCTTACTAACGATTCTAGAAAACGCCCTCCGGTGTGGTTTCTGCGAATTTGTTCGTACAAAGGCAACATGCACGACGCTGACGGAGTTGGCTGAGACGGAAGAATTCTATAAGAATGTTGATTTCTTCTTCCATCAAATACCATTGGTTCCAATTGCCCCTGCCGTTGAATTTGTCGAAGTTTGCATTACCAACAACAATCGTTCAGCGCTTCTCTTAAAAGGCATGTCTACATACATGTACACTAATCAGCAGGCTCTAGGGGAGGGTATGATCAAACGATCTGCTGAAGGTGGTTGGGAAACTGGTAAATACATCTACAACATGCTAGTGCGATTAATTTACGGGAATGAATAATTGCAAAAGCGCGGGCTAATTCTAACTAGAGAAGTGGCAAAGAAAGTTCAAAAGCAAATAAACGCCAGAGAAGTACTACCTTGGCCAGATGAACCAATTAACTTTTGGTTAGAGAAGGAAAAGGAAGTAGATCTCAACAGCGTCACAAAGTGCGGATGTGCTTCTATAAATCGATGGCTATGCTATTGGGATGAAGGGTGGAAGCCACCTACTATGTGCAATGGATGCTTCTGGACCTTAGAAACGATGTTGTTTTGCCAACTAGCTAGAACCAATTTTGGCATATGGCCTAGACTTTTATAAAAACATTGTTAAGGACCCCTTTGTAATGGTGTATTTCCTCCAGTAATATTATAAGACCTTAACTCATACTTTAGTATGGTATGTCAAGTAGACGACTACTAGCTTTTAACTTATTTAGTCAATGTATTTGCTTTTTTATTGATTGTTTATTTAATAACTACCTGTCGTAGAAAACGTAGCCGACTACTATCCTTTATTTATAACTTAATTCCATAGACAGATAATTACTCGCTGACTCAAATACGGCCCAAGTCAAAATTACCAAATTGCCACCATAACGTTTAAACATCGCTCTGACACCAGTTACTTTTTGCTTCGATAACTGTTATCACGTTTTTTTTTTTAAACTCCCCTTTCTTTTCGGATGGTTGAGCGTCCCACTTAACGAGTCATTAATATCATTTTCTCACTCTACCCCCACTTTCTTCTTCAACCTCCATCTTTGTATTTCATCTTTCCTCCAAATCCTCTGTTCAGTCCCCGAAAATTTTCTCCCGAAGTAGACAAGAAACCCAGAAGAAAAGAAGGTACCCACAACAAAAAAAAAAAAGCAAGTCGCTTTCTTGCCCCAAATTATCTAGCCTAGGTAATTTTCATCACCAATTAGACGCCCAAATTGATCGAATCTATTCCATAGTTTTAAATTTTAGCTTTATGCATGCTTCTTTATGTCGATTTCTACTTTTCGTATTGTCTTTTTGCATGTATCAAACTAGTTAACTTAACAACTTAATTTTTCCACATCTTTCGCATACTGTGTATTTTCTTCTTCGATTAAGCGTTTACAGTGATGTATTTCCAGATTGACAAACCCTGGTTGAACAATTTTTAGCGGTTCAGATTGTATTACTACTTTGAATACTAGTTTGATTATTAGTCGTTTACAAGGTGTCGAATACTTTTTCTTTAATTAGATCTGTATTGACAAATAACTACTTGTTATAGGTAGTTGACTATGGGTGATACGAATCTACCCAAACGATTGTTCAAAACTGGGCATGAACCAAAGGGCGACAACAAACTGAACACATACTACCAGCTTAATTATATTGAAGCCGTTAAATTTTCTCTCGAAGATGACGACATGGAAAGGATACAGAACTCCCAATTTGGGAAACTGATTAATATCGGGAACCAAGTAGCAACGTCTGTCCGATTTCTCCACTTCCTCCTATCTAGGCAGCTTGTCATCAGGAAGCGTCACGAAATCTGGGTCATGTTTGGTAATCAACCTATTAGGTTCTCAATCAGGGAGTTTGCTATTGCTACAGGTTTAAGTTTCTCAGATATTAATGAGGCCATTCCTCAAGCAGAAGAAGGGGAATTTTCGAAGTACATGACCCAAATGTTTGCAACGGAAGCGAACCCTACACCTCTTTGGATCATGAACAAACTTTTAGGCAAACCTTACAAGAACAAGGAAATCAGGTAATAGACGGTTACTTTTAATTAACTATCTTGCTTTCTATTTCAACATTCTTTTTTCTGATTTACTAGTTTATACATTCACGTAGCAGTAGTCGACTACTTTTAATTAGCTACCTTGTTGTCAGGTTCAAATTAGCTCTCTTGTTACTTGTCGAGGGAGTTCTTTGTCCAACATCCAAGCAATCCAAGATCAATGGAGATCTAGTTGTGATGGTCCAAGATACTGAACGCTTTCTAAACTATCCATGGGGTCGCAAGTCTTTTGATATGACTCTAGACCATATCAAAAGCCGGACCACCACTTTGTCAAACCTTTGTCAAGCTTCTTGTGCCATTAACGGTTTCCCTCACGCTTTACAAATGGTTGTCTTGCTTTCTGCTCCCATCATTTTATCTAAGGAAATCAAAGGCAAGTCTTCAAAACTTATTCTAGCCGATGATGATGCTGAGGAAGATACTGTCCAGATAAATTGGCTGGGTACCCAGAAATCAATAACTATACCCTTGCCTTACGTCAAAACGCTAGATAAAGATGGGAAGGTACATGGTTTTGTTTAAAAGTAGTCGCTACCTTTCAATATAGTAGGGTTTTAAGTTGTCTCTAACCCCCATTGTATTCGGATAACTAGTAGTTGTCTATTTTCAGGTCTCAGCTAAAGCAATAATCGATGACCAGGATGGAATTTTAAACGAAGACGAACTTGGTTACGATGATGAAGTGGAGGACAGCAGCGTCGATAACCCCCTGGAAGCTATTGAGCGTGGTGAAGTGTTCACGAGGAAGTCTTGGCTTGGTGGTGCGAAGGCAGCCGATCATTTGAAGTTGACAAAAGGTCAAACATCCACCACTGAATCGGCACCTCCAAGTGATATAAATGTTGAACGTCTAATCGAAGATGTTGCTGCTGCTTTTCTGAAGAAATCCGAGGAAGCGAATAAACCACTTTTGGTTGAGATGAATGCTGTAAATCAGAACATCGCTCTCCTAGGGATAGAATTTCAAAACAAGTTCAACACACTTTTTGCAGAGATTAGTAATCTCAAGAGATCTGACAGCAGTTTTATTCCACCTCCTAAACCGTCGTTAAACCCCTGTACAACGACTGGTTCTTCTCAAGAGAAAGTCGGTTCGCCAAAATCAACTGATTGAAAAGGTGATGATTCTTCCGAAGATGATAGTGGAGACGAAACAGAAACAGGTGATGATTCTTCCGAAGAAAACCAAAACCAGAACAAGGAAATACCTTGCAATCAAGAAGAGGTTCAGGCGAACAAAGAGAAGCAGGTACCCAACTTTGTCATCTACTTATTATTGATTACTTATAGCCAACTATTTATAACTTTGGCCAACTATATGCATTTTCAATTTGTGGTTTTATAACTACACCAGGTAACATCTGGAGATGAAGAAGAAAGTTCATCGGACGAGGAAGATGATGAATCCGACGATGATAAAATTATCCAAAAAGTTATAAACACTGACTTTGATACACAAGAGGTAATTTGCTTTTCGTAGTTGTCTAATAGTATTTGAATATTAATATACTCAAAGTCAATTTGCTATTTTATATAGGAATTGGAAGAGGAAGCGCAGTTCATGGCACCCGACAATGTAGACGACCATCTTCATGTCGTTTCGGAAACCCACAAGGAGCCTGTCCCGTCCAAGGCAACTGTCCCGGGCAAGGCAAATGTCCCGGCAACTGTCCCTGGTGCAACTGTACCGTCCAAGGCAACTGTCCCGTCTAAAAACACAAAATCAGCTTCTACTTCAGAAGAAGATACCACTGGAGAAGACACAACTGGTGATGAATCTGAAACTGGTGAGGATTCTTCCGAAGAAGAACCAATTCCTGACAAAAACGTGAGCAAAGAAAACGTAGCCAAGCAACAGGATCAGGGGATAAAAGAAAAACAGGTTTCAAAGTTTTCTCTTTCTATAGTAGTCGACTACCTATAACCAACTACAACGAATTCAACTACATTGGTAGACAACTATATTATAACCACACTTAATTTTATTTAATGTTTCTAATTCCCCCAGGCAACAGTTTCCACCAAGGCAACAAGCTCCACCAAAGCAGCAGCAGGTGCAAAGGCAACATGCTCCACCAAACCGGCAGCAGGTGCAAAGGAAACATGCTCCACCAAAGCAACATGATCAACCAAAGTAGATAACCAGCAACAGTTAGAAAACCAGCAACAGGTACCTAAGTAGTCTACTACTTTTATAATTGTCTATTAGTCTCCAAATACTTGTATAAGTATTCACGAAATTAAATTTTCACCTTTTTCAGGCAACAGACTCCGTAACCAATGCTCCACCATTGGTTCCAGTAGGTATTACTGAACCAAAATTCTCATTGGGCCTGACTCAAGATGCAAAAACTCCACCTCCCGCACCTCCAGCTCAACGCAAAAGTAGTAGACAGCGCCTTGCTTCATCAACATTTGCAGATTTTGTGACAGGCAACAAAAGGCCCAAAAAAATCCAAGAACTCGCTCTTATATTTGGGAGCCCCAGTCCTGATGAAATATCTATGCTACATTCGGCCATCAATTCATCACCGTAAGAAAACATTTTTTACAATATAATGACTATTTATAGGTCTTACTATATTAGTCTTCTGACCATACCTTTATAGGTCTGACCGTTTCTTCCCACCATGGAACGGGCTTAAGTTATCTATCACCGATTTCAAGGAAATGATCTCCCAGGATTCCCCGATGTCTGTTCGTGTAAGTACACCAAATTTATATGTTTATTAATCATAGTCAACTACTTCCATAGACGATTACTAATGGTTGATTATATATGCAGTCGATGGACGCTGTTATTTTCTTAATTCGCCATCAAATTGCATCTACATCGACATCCTCCCTTAAGGGTTATGACTACTTAGCGTACGAGTTCGTCAGATTAATTGCTAACCTGCAAATTCCGAGCAAGAAACTCCCTGACGTATCAAAAGAGGCTGTCACATATGTGAAAACAAGAAGGGAGTGGTGCAAAGATGTCTTTATGCTGTACTGCCCATATTTGTTGGACAATGGTCATTGGGTTGGCCTATCCATCGACCTTGACAGGCACATCATAGGCGTTCTACAAAGCAAGCAAATGGTGCCTGACTCTGAGATTATGAGTTCTGTTAGTCCCTTAGCACACAAATTGCCATTTTTCATTCGGAAAGCTGCTTACAACTCAGAGATGAAGACTCTGTCCACTAAACCGTTCATCATTAATATCGGGAAGCCACTAATACCGAAAGAAAAATCAGGTAAGCTGCATCTTCAAAAATAGTTGACTATTCCATGCTAACTTATTATTAGAATAGTTATAACTGTAGCCGACTACTATTACAGAAAATTATGGGATACACACACTTATGCTACTCGAGTTGAAGTCATCCGGCCAGATTTCCCTTTGTCCTCATGTTACTGAAGCCGTCGTCCGTGATGCATCTCTGAAGTACGCTTTCTCTCTGTTCAAAGAGATCGACCATAGTGGTACTACTTAGAGCATCCTTAATTACTACTTGTGTCATGTTTGGTTATCTCTTATCTGTAAGTTTGTTCTATTTTCAAATTATCTGTCTATCTATGTAAACTTCTACATTATGTTACTTTCCTAAGTTATGTTAATTTTTTCGTTTTGTGGTTAGTTGTATAATTATAGTTTTGTTATTACTTAGCGTATCATTCTACTAGAATTCAACTACTAGTAGTCAACTACTTTGGTATATAGACTAACTACTTTTCCAAGTAAACTAGAATTTTTACTTGAACATGCCCTCGAAGATTTGGCTTAGGGTCTACCTACTTTGGTATATAGACTAACTACTAGTAGTCAACTACATTGGTATATAGACTAACTACTTTTCCAAGTAAACTAGAAATTTTACTTGAACATGCCCTCGAAGATTTGGCTTAGGGTCTACCTACTTTGGTATATAGACTAACTACTTTTCCAAGTAAACTAGAATTTTTACGTTGAATTATAGTTTACTTGTTACTAAATTGAAGTGAACTACTTCCAGTACTAGTATCAGTCTACTTACTAAACATACCAGTCTACTAGTATTCAACTACTAGAAATGAGTATTGTTTAAATACTAGTTTAAAAAATTCCTACAGTACTAGTTTTCATCTACCCTAACATCTATCAAACAACAACCAATAAAAGATTGCAAAATATAAAAAGACGGAAATTTGCCATTAAATATGGGAGTTTTAAACAGCAATACTATAGAGTATTATGCCAAACCGGCTAAATTAAGTAATTCCAAAACATGATGCATTGTACCAAAAGCAAATCATCAAAATGGTTAATAATTCCCCATACTATAAAGGATTACAAGTGATTTGATGTGCATCAATTCCGCTTCTCCCATGGCAATAAAACAATAAGGTAGCTTCACCTTTCCCGCCTAGGTAATTTGCATGACGCCCTGTTGTGTCCTTTTCCAAGACACCTACTGCAAACTCTCGCAGCCTTCTTCGCCCGCCGCTAATTCATAAGAATTTCTTGTTTATAAATACTTCCACAAAATAGTCAACTACTTTTTATTAATGAATAGTCAAATATCCTACTTTTACCTTGAATTCTCCTCGGGAGAGGATCCTCTGTTTTTTTGGTCGACCTGGTGGGCGCCTCATCAAGGGCGGTAGGAGATCTACATTACCAGAAACTACTGGTGTCGGAACTGGATGAAACACCCCTTCATAGATTAATTTTCTGAATGCTGTTGTGTACACAATTCCGACCAGCTTGTCTGTTGTGTAATTAGTAAACGACGCGGCAGCTAAAGCGTGGCTACATGGTACCTGGATCATTTGGTACTCCCTGCAGCTGCAAATCCCTTTTGCTAAGTTCACTTCGAACCTCACTCCTTTTGTGTCTCTCACCTCAAACTCTTCGCAGTTAAGAACATTCACCTACAATTATACGAATACATATGTTAAACTACACGCAGATGAATACTTTATATATCTGTCTACTTACATAGCTGACCACATGAAATACTTACTTTCATATTAGTGCCGTCAGTAAAATTTACATCCAGAAGTTGTCTCACTTTTGGCTTTAGCATGCTATCATCTGATGAGGCTGCTGCTTTTCTCCTCACAAACCAACTGATCAGACTCATTCTTATAGCTTCAAGCATCGAGATAAGTGGGAACTCTCTACACTCTTTTAAAACCTTGTTTAATGACTCAGCAACGTTGGTTGTCATCAAATTGTATCGTTCACCCATGCAGTATGAACGTGTCCAGTGTGGGAGCCCCACATCAAGCAGGTATTGAGCGCACTCAGGATTCACAGATTGTAGTTCTGCAAATATTTCAGAAAACTCTAAAACGGTATAAGCTTTCGCTGCTCTCACCACTAGTGAAGGCAACCGGCTTTCCCTAAACTTTGTTGTTACATTCCTCACTAGATGCACTAAACAAGCCCCATGTCCAGCTTGAGGATACACCTATAAATACAAGGTTCAGAAATATCACCAGATATTCAACTACAAAATAGTCGTAGACAATTACTGTGCATAGACTACAATTAGACAACTACATTACCTGTCTCAGCCCCTTGTAAATGCTTGAATGTCTGTCTGAGACAAACATTAAATCACTGCTATCGTTTATGATCTGCTTTAGGCATTGGAAGAACCATACATAAGATGCATCGTTTTCACTGTCGACTACCCCATAAGCTATTGGAAAAATTTGGAAGTTTCCATCTTGTGCACTAGCAGCAAGAAGACATCCACCATAGCGTCCAGCTAGATGAGTCCTGTCAATGAGCAATACCGGCCTCAGGTATTTAAGCCCCGCAATTGAGGGAGCGAAAGAAAGGAATAGATACTTGAACCGCTTACTCCCATTCTTGTCAACCTCATATAATGTTTCACACACTGTGCCCGGGTTTTAGTTTTTCAGGTTCTCGACATATGATGGTAGCAACGCGAAGCTACCTGATACAGAGCCTAGTGATTTTGCCATAGCGATTTCCCTACACCTCCACGCTTTCCAGTACGAGATGTTAACCTGAAGTAGACAACCATATTTTAGAAATAGTTATACCTCAATTCTCGACTACTGTTAGTATTCAATATATGGTCGTTGTCTATCAGAAGCTATTTACCTGGAAATCTTCCTGCATTATCCTTTGAATCTCAATGGGAGCTGGTCCTTTCCTTCCATCAGTAAATCTAGTTCGAATTAACTCCCCAATTACTTGTGTCGTAGCTTGTCTGTGGTACTGACGCCTATCGTCAATCGAGCATGTGTGTTTGAAGTTTGCCGTTTTGATCTGGAAGTTTCCAGTACGGTCCATCATGGATGCATACACACGCCAGTGACACTTATCGCTAATGCACACGAATTCCATGTAAGTTGGTGATGAGCGTGGAGTTTTGAAATGGAACTTTTTGTTAATCGCGTGTAAAGCCATCTTCAGTTTGCACTCAGCTTTGTTCCTAAATATCCTTCCCACAAATATACTGACACCCTCGTAGTTAACGTCATCCAAAGCATCGTCTATCCCTGCATAAGAAATCATCAATGGTGCAAAATAATAGTTATCTACAAATCGTTGACTACTCAAAATAAGTAGGTAGAGTATGATATAATGTTGTGTAGAAGTAAGCATTTGAAAATATATGTTGATAACTACAAATAGTTGTCTACGCAAACTAAGTATGTAGCAATAAGTATGGAACGACGTACCATCACCTGGCAACTCATCAACGATTGGTGGAGCATCTCTTCCAAACATAGCTGGCGGGTCTTCCGTGTTTCAAAAACTCCATCAATCGTTTCTTTTGCGCAGCTAAACCTCTTAGACTGTTGTGTACTGCTCTCAGGCTCTTCATCAGCTTCTTCACCTGATTTGTATTCACTATTGTCCGATTTAAAACCAGCAGCAGGGTTTTTCTCATCATTTTCGTCAACTGCAAATTCATGCCATTCTTCATCAGAGTTATTCGCAGAAGTGTCTACACCTTTTCCCTTATCAATATCTTCTCCGTCAAGACAGAGTATCGCCATATCTTCCATCTCTTCGAGATCTTCTGGTACTTCTTCGTCGTTGTCCAGGTCGTTCAATGCAAGCAAAGCTACAGAGTTTGTTACAAAGTAGTCAACTATACAATACTAAGTATTCAACTACCTGAGTATTCAGCTACTTATAAATAAAACTAAGTATTCGACTATCTCACCTTCAATCTCAGTATCAGGAACTTTCTCTTCTGGGTTTTGAAACAACACCATAGCTAGTTTATACGTTGCAGAAACAGTGTTAGACCATATCATACCATTATAACACGATATTGTAACACCGTTTAGGTGAATCTTACCACTCTTCTGAGGTGTCATCCCCTTTCCAGCGTTAAAGCAGTCAACCATATCTGTTAACCCATGAAGTAGTCAACTACTAAAAAATCAGAATCCGTTAAAAGCAAACAGTAGTCAACTATTTACGAAGAAAACTTACCAACATCATTCTCTACAATTTCAGTATCTTTCAAAGTCACGCACAAGTTGAGTTGATCAATTTCACATCTCATTTCGACAAACAGGGACACATCGTCGTCGTTTTGAACCAGAACAAATGGTGCGTCTCTTCCCTTATCCATCAACATGTATTGCGGCCATTGGTATGTTATTTCCACAGCTCGATCTTCTTTGATATCCATCTTTTCTTTGACCATCTTCTCAAGATAGTCAAAAGTTGACCTTGAGCTTAACCAAATAGCCTTGGTGTTTCCTTTTTTCTCGACCTCGAAGCTCCAAATTCCAGTGTTACCTTCACGCCATTCCCCTCTGAGCAGCAAAACTATCTTCCTTCCATCCATCTACAGCCAAACAAAAGTTAGATCTTTAGCAAAGTATTCCACTTTGACTACAACTCTAAATAGTCGTCTACGATTTTTTTGTGACAAAATGGATGTCAGATTCTTACTCTGACAAGGGACCAGCTAAGTTTCGAGGAATGTAGATGACCCAATGGAGGTGAAGATTTTCTGTTGTTCAAGGGACCAGATAAGTCCTAGTCGAGGATTGTAGATGGGGTTGAAGATAGGGTCCCTTAAAGATATTTCTCCTTAAAATTTTGAGCGGGCAAAAAGAAGGTTAATCGCCAGCTCAGCTATGGATAGGTTAGGGAAAAAGTTGTCGACGTAACGGTTCAAAATAAATGGCTACCGGCCAAAACTTTTTCTGAAAAGTAGCTGAGCTTTCAGCGACCTGTCACTGTCTGGTCAGCTGTCGCAGACGAGGTAATAAGGGCAGGGTTGTCCGATTTTGCGTGTCAAAATCACTGTGTGCTGTCATTTACCTAATTTAGGGTCAAAACTTTTTATACACCTAATTTTTGACCCACAAACTAATATTCACCCAATTAACCCTTCATTTTTCTACTATTTTAGATCTACTTTAATCAATTGTATTTCATCAATTATTTTAAAATTAAGATTTTAAATTTTATTTTTGAATAAAAATTATTTAACTTAATTATAATATATATCTATATTTATTTATTGTATAAATACGTTTAAAGACGAATTTTTTTATACTTAGTGTTTGATTTTAAATTTGAAAGTTAAATTATGAGTTTTATTTTATATAAATATATTATTTATTTTGATATGTTATGACGTTGATATTTTTAATTGGTTTTTTTTTACATATTTTATTTTATATGAAAATCTTCTATGAGTATTTATTAAATTTATATTATTGTATTATTTTAATGTTTTATAATTAAAATGTATTAATTAGTCATTTAACTTTTTTCAATTTTCTAAATATTTATATATATGGGTGAAACAAAATGAACCCATAATTTTAAAAATATCAACCTATCTCACTATATGATTAATTAATACATTGACAAAAAAAAAATATGATTGATTATTACATATTTAATTACTTTTAATACTTTGATTTTATCAAATATTTTCACTATATAAGTCAATATTTTAATTAAAATATCAAAATTAAGTCGGAATATTTTTTAACTTCATAATTTTGTTGTTGTCAAAACAAATATCAAGTTTAAAAATATTCCAACTTAATTTTAATATTTTACTTTTTGTAGAAATTTAATTATTTTGTGAATATTACATTAAAATTATTTGAAATAAAAAATTTAATATTAATTTAATAAATATTAAAATATATAATTTATAGAAATTTTAAATATTAAAAATTTCTTAGTCTTACATTTCATAAATTAGAAACTTAATAATCTTACGTTTGATCTTTTTCAAGTTTTTTTCTTAATTGTAATATATTCAAAATATATTTATTTATGTTAATTTATGGGTATATTTACCATTATTTGTTTTTATTATTTATAAAAATAACTGATGTATTAAATTATTTACTTATATCTCATTTGATTTAAAATTTTTATAAATAATATTTTGTGGATTTTAAAATTCAAACTTCTTAAATCAATTATATATTAGATTCTTTGATTTGATACAATATTTATATAAAATAATTTAATTTAAATGAATTTAAGTAAATATTCGTAAAAATAATAATAGTTTAATCCGTAGTTAGAGTCGAAACTCGCATTGTCGAGTTTTGTAGACCGAATTTTTTAAGTAATGGAAGAATCTCAAGTAAACGACACGAAAAGAGACCCAGAAGATTTTTTATTGATATATTTATTCGGAAACAAAGTACAAAATGTAAGAGCTTAAGAAAAGTCTAAGTCTAGTTGCTAGGGATTTTCGAGATAATTTGATCGTACGAAGTCCTTCGTCTTATATAGTCGCGGCGAGTCGGTTTTTGCGAATATTCGCCTACAAGATTTTCGAAAATCTTCGTGCTATCGCATATTTCCTTTTCGCTGGGATTTTCCTTTCTATTCGGATCTTCCTCTTCTTACTCGGATTTATCTTCCTCTTTTCTTTTTCGACTTTATATATCTGTTTTTGTAGATATCATTATGCGGTTTAACTTTATCTTCTGAATGGGCCGAAAATGGACTATCCGAGTCCGTTTGAATATAAGTCTTCTTAATCCGGCCCAAAGTCTATGAAATACAAACCTTGTGGGTTCGACCCAAGTTCGTATTTCGTATACCTTATTTGATGATTCTGTTAGAGGATAGTAATGTATAAGTTATTGTTATAAAGATGGGTTGCGGCTAGTCGCACCTTCAGGGGAAGATATCAGCGAGTGTCTAAGGAATTAGTCTAAGCAAAGTGTCCTTTCGTAAGATTTGGGGAATATGTTCTTATCGGAACTTCCGAGGAAGTATGTTCTGCTCGGAACTTCCGAGGAGGTATATTCTGCTCGAAACTTCCGAGGAAGTGTGTTCTGCTGGGAACTTCCGAGGGAGTATGTTTGCTTGGAACTTCCGAGGGAGTATGTTTTTCTCGGAACATCCGAGGGAGTGTGTTATCCTTGGAACTTCCGAGGGAGTATGTTCTGCTTGGAACTTCTGAGGGAGTGTGTTTAGCTTGAAAATTCCGAGGGAATATGTTCTGCTCGGAACTTCTGAGGGAGTGTGTTATGCTCGAAAAATTTAAGGGAATGTGCTCAGATTGTCCGAGCAGCCTTTTCTTGATCGGATTGTATGAGTAGCCTTGCATGCTAGGAATTTCCGAGCAGCTCCGCCAGCTTGGATTTTCTGAGAAGCTTATTCGAGCGTTTGAGCATGCCCGTAGATTTTGTCGAGTGATATGGATGTTTGTGAAATCTATTTGAGGTGTCTGATTGTTCGAAAGTTCGGCTAAGTGATTTCGTATGATTTACTCGAAACGTTATTCATGTGAAACATCGTTCATAAGAAGTGTTTTTTTATGCGGAAAATGGCTATGTCCAATTGCTCAATCCATTTTCGACTATTTGTTTCGTCGACGGGGATTTTGACCCCAACAGTTAGCCCCCCAGCTCGTCAGACTCGGCTTTAAGTAGTCGAGGCGAAAAAAATTATTAGAAATATTTGGTCTAGTCGTTCTTTTCTTCAATGATTGTTTAGTCCTAACAGAAGATTGCCCAAACATTCTCGTTAATGTTCATTGAAGGTTGGCACACCGTGCAAGATTGGTTTGCGGAAATAACGAATATGATGTACCGACAAGGGACGAAAAATGCTCCGAGTGGAGTTCGTCATGATTTCCGAGCAGGACGAATCGAGCTGGTCATTGAAAATAAAAATGTGTTAGTCATCCAAGCAGAACATACGCGCCGAGCAGGGCGTACACCACAAGTATCAGTTCTCGACAAGCTAATATACTGATGCTTGTCGTGCAGATTGTGAGATTATTCGAACATTTAAGGTTAGATTTTTTGTGTTTTGTACAAAATTCTAATTGCCTAGCTGTGACGGAATTATCGTCTTAGCATTATGAGTTTGTTTTTCAGAGAGGAAATCTCCCATGGAAAATTGTCGATCATTTCTTGTGATGTCAGCGAATCGTTTTAGCCGTGAAAGGCTGTTTTGGCACTTTTTATGAAGTTCTATTTTCGTGAAGCGGTAAGAAGCTGTTTCAATGAGGTTATCGTCTTTATCGAGCCGTTTAGCTTTGAGAAGTTGTTTAGGCGTTTTTACTGACACGTTGATGAGTGTGAGATGACCACTTGATGCAGACATGCAGAGAGATTTGTGACCGAGTTTCAGAAATCGTGCGAGGTGTGGTTCTCGGCTTTTTTCACGAAAGCAAAGGAATGGTTGTGAGGCTTATATATGCTCAGCTTATCTGTCGAAAGTCACTGAATTTCTTCGGAGTTGTTTTTTATAGACGAGATGTTAATCTAGTTTCCTCTTGGAGAGTAATCAAGCTAGTTTTTCCTTATCAAAGGAGTTATTGTTTTCGAGATGTTCCGACGAAACTTTTCCTAGAAGTATTCGCTGGAAGTTATCAAAATATTTTTTGTTGCTTTGTGGAAATTGATTGGACAAAGAGCGTGTTTAATCGGGGAATAAGCAGAGCATACAATCTGATCAGTATGTTCGAGCAGTCTATCTCAGCCGATCAACAAGCGGACGCCGAGTAGGATGATCATGCAGCTCGCCGAACAGATGTCGCCAAGCCGAGCAGGAATTTTTTCCAATTATGCCATCACTTCATAGCGCCGAGAATGATGGACTGATCGGAAATGCCAATCAGCATGGACTAAACTGAAATGCCGAGCAGGACGTCACTGAGTAGAATTTTTCCAAGCAGACCATTTATTTAAGCAAAGTGTACGCAGAAGTGACGAGTGGGTTTGCTGGGACCGTCTGAGCATCCAAGCAGCCGGGCAGCTTGAATCATCCGAGAAAAGTTCACACGCGGAGTTGCCGAAGGATGGTCTTCCGAGCAATTTTGTATGTTGTTGAACTTCTCTTTGGAACGGTTGGTTGTTCCGCTGTATGACTTGGATGCTTCGTTACTTCAAAGGAAGTTTTTTGTTCTACGTTTTAAGTAGTCCTCAGATTTTTGCAAATCCATTGTTGGTCTTTCATCGCTGCTTTGGAATTCGAGAGAGCAAAACAGTTGAATCGTGAACTGGTCGTGTTTAAAAATGTGATGAACTTAAGAGAGACATCACGTTGGGTTGCTCGAACATGTATGCTCGGATTTTTCCAAGCACGTAATTTCTGAGCAAGTCTACTCGGATTTTCGAACAGAATTTGGTTTCGGGTTAGTTTGTCGAGCCTTCTAGGATGATATGTACTTTTGAGAAGCCGAGAAGTCGTGTTTACGTTACTTCGATTAATGCAAAGAGTCAAGCAGATTTTATCGGGATAAAATATCCCTTATCGGCTCCATATAGACCGTGTGATTTGGTTCTGTATTGCTAGAGGATTTTCTAAATAGCTTCGCATAGTTTCCGGAGGAAGGCGTGATTTTTTCTTTGCGTTCGATTCTTAGTGCTTCGGGAGCGTTGCGCTCGGAAGCTATTGGGTTGTATTCCGAGTTTGAAGGTTAGCAAGATATACTCGTCTTAAGGACCTACTTTGGAAATGATGGTTAAAAATCGGTGTGCCTAGGGGCGTTTTGATGTGTTCTGAGTTGAGTTTAGAGTCTGAAGATGGGAGAGATATAACCGGCTGACAGGCATATGATGATTGAGACCAGTGTGCTCGGAAGCGCTTAACTCGCTTGCGGGTTACGTTTTTTAGGTTAGCAAGATATATTAGACTTACAAACCCATGATGATTAAGACCAGTGTGCTTGGAGGCATTTAGTTTTCAAATATTAGCAAGATATACTCGACTTACGGACCCATGATGATTAGGACTAGTATGCTTGGAAACGTCAAACAGGTTTTCGAGTTAAATTCGAAGGTTAGCGAGATATACTCGACTTACGGACCTATGATGGTGAAGACCAATGTGCTCGTAAGTGTCTAACTAGGTTTTGAGTTAAGTTTTAAGGTTAGAGAGATATACTCGACTTACGGACCTATGGTGATTAAGACCAGTGTGCTCGAAAGCGTTTAACTGGGTTTCAAGATAAGTTTGAAGTCGAGAGAGATATACTTGACTTACAAACCTATGATGATTAAGACCAGTGTGCTCGAAAGCGTCTAATTGGATTTAGAGTTAAGTTTTAAGGTTAGTGAGATATACTCTGAAAATGTGAGACGTAACGTAATACAGAATGTGATACAAGGGTGTTCTTTTTTCAAAGACTGTTTATTGCAAAGCAAACAAAAGTTTCACCTTAACAACCTAGTCTTCTTCTTGCTTTCCGATCTATCAATGATCTCAATGCCTTCTAGATTCATCCTTAACACCAAGTATAAATTCTCTCTTAAGAACTCTCAACTTTTGCTAAAAGCAATCTCTCTCTCTAAAGGCGCACCAAGCACAGATGCCCTAGATGATCTATTTATATACTATAGATCATTGTACAACTTCCTAATTTCTTTTGGCATATTTCCTAAATTCTCTTAGGTATATTTCCATTTTTCTTTATTTAGAGAAAATCATATTTTCCTAAAATCTTTTAAGTGCAAATTCAATGAGTATCTTCATGGATCTTCATATCTAGCTCAGCTACTCATCTTTAGGTTTGTCCTCGTCAGTTTCTTGTATCACATGTTTCCATATCCCTTTGTTCCAGCTCACGCTCTCCATCGTTGACTCAGTCATTGTTGAACATGCTGTTTGATTCAGCCGCTGTCGTAACTCATGTTGTAGCTCAGTGCTTCTTCAATCTCCCCCTTTTTAGCTTGTGTGCCTCTCAAGTATCTATCTTTCAATAAGCTCATTCACATATATAGCCAAAGCAAAGAAATACAGTTTCTTAAGCATTCACACATCATAATCCAAAATATCACTCTTTAGACAAAACATGAGTTCAACATTTTTAAAACAAAACAAGGAGAAACAAAACAAGGAGTTCATCATTCAACTTGTCACACCAAAAAATTACTCCCCCACAAAGAAAACTCCCCCATAATCCTCTAATACCCCCCCCCCCCCGCCCCACAAACTTAAGCACCACTCGAGTCATCTCATCTGAGTCATCATCTTATGTGCCACCAGGAGACTCCTCATCGTGATCTGACTCGTCAACCTCTTCAGTTTCTCCCCCTAAAGTTAAAAATTACTTATGTCAGAGTAATCTCAATAGAAAAGTTATTCGAAAACTTACCTTGAATCCTGTCGCAGAGATGAAAGACTACATCAGTCAGATTCTGAAGACCCTCAGCTATGTCTTGTAGAGCAGTTTGAACAGAGAGTTGATCTATCGAGGTTTTGAGCGGCATCCTGACTGAACCAAGTTGCAGAATTTCCACAGATTCCTCTGCCTAAGAGCGACCTACTGTACGAGATGTTGAGCATACCTTGCGTTTTCCACATGCAATTTCCTGTCTCTTCTTCTCATCCTCTTTCTTAAGAAGGGCTTCACCACTTCGTGGATCCTTCTTGTATAACACAGGACCAACAAGCTCTTCTCCATCAAACGTGCGAGGTGGATGATGTGATTCGAGAACTGCTGTAATGATTCTTAGGAATATCAACCAACGTCGATCATTCTGCGGATCAGTGATAAAACTCGTCACTTGCTTGTACACTGGTTTCCCAAAATCAATCCTGATGCCATGAGCTATCTTGTAGATCAGCCTTGCTCTATCTTCGGATATGTGATTCTTGTGAGTGGATGGGAACCAGTTTGTAGCTGCCAATATAGTCAGAGAAGCGTACTTAGGAGGAAGATCAACAGATTTCATCCCTGCCCATGTCTTCTTCTGACCTTGAGTGAGATACTTAGCAATTGACTCAGCTGAGACTCCATCAATTTTTACATCATTCTTTATTTCAGCACTGCTCAATGGTTCCAGATCTAGACAGGCATTAATCTGAGCTGGTGAGAACTCATACATTAACTTCCATAGGAAAACACGTACCCCATTTTTAGTACCATCAGCACTTGATTCTGGCAGATTTGTGTAGAACTCTTTCACAATTTCAGGAATAAAGCTGATTAATCCATCAACAGAACTTCTCAACATTCCTATGTTTATCAGACCAAGATATCCCCACTTATCGGTTTCATCAAAATCCACTACCCGTTCAGCTAAGATTCCACGGTCTTTGAATAGTGCATACCTTGCTTTAACTTCGCGAGATGGAAATCGCTTGGAGACAAAGGTTTTTGACTTTGGCCTTGCCTGAACTACCAGTTGTAGCAGACGTCCCAGCTTTGACAGCATTGTTCTTCTTAGGCTTCGTCTGCACTGATTTATGTAGTTCAGTTCTTTCTACGCGAGCCTTCTTCCGATTAGGCACGGATCCTGTCTTCTTTCTAGCTTTCCTCTTTTTAGGTCTAGAAGCTTCTTCAATATCTTCAGCATGAGTGTTTAGCTCCGAGGGTTCAGCACCACCGGTAGCTACACTCGCTGGATCTGCCACAACCATAGCTAACACACCTAGCCCCCTCGACTGCATCTTTCTCTTTCTCTCCTATTTCCTCCAGATTTCCTTGGTCATCTGAGCGCATAGATTCAGCTTCCTTGTTATCATCTTTTGGTGACTCTGTGATTTTGATTTCTTCGGTTTCAGGATCAGATGGCTGTTTGGGAGGTTGTTCTTCTGGTACAGATCTCCGTCCTGACTCAGCTTCATCATCTCCTTTCTTTTGTGCTAGATCTTCATCGATCGACTCTGTATTTGCTACTTCTTAGGCCTTCGCAAATGAATTCGTGCTAGTCTGGTGATCTGCACCCAAAATCTGATCTGAGACAAGATTAGGGTTTCTAGGTGGCGGTACCTCCTCATCGGAAGTCGAGTCATCAAGCAGTTGCGGTGGTTTCTGTTCTGGAGGAGCTTGAGTCGGGTGTTGAGTTTAGCTAGCACCCACTTTGCCTTTTCTAGTCGCATGAACCATGATTTTTGACAGATTGAAACAGAATAATCTTTGGAGTGAGGAAGGAAGAGCCAAATTTCGTCGGATTTTTAAGAGCAATGAATTTCATTTTTCCCTTTCTCTCTCCTTTTTAAGGGCTGAAACAGAATCTGTGTCAGATATCTAGTTGCCTTTTTGCATGCGATTCTATTGGGCAAATATTTGAATTTTAAAATTCAAATCTCTTTTTCCCTTTTTATGCCCAAAATCTCGGATATTGTTTCTTGTCATATCGACTCTGTACCGACCTAAACCATACCTCCTGTTCACTGGACCGTTTGGTTAGTTAACAACATGCATCGTCATATTAGATCAACCACATTCAGATCAGTTACCAATGGGAATTACTATTTAGTAAATTGACTACATGTGTACTGGAGCAACTGGCATGTTAGTTAGAAAACTTTGTACCTTTTTTCTCAACCAATGTTGTGTGTCTCAAGAACTGACACTGCCCATGACTCAGTCTTTGCCTCTTCTTTTTATGATTCCTACATTTGGCCATCATTCTCCTAGTGACTAGCTTTAACACTCTTATGCCTTTATCTTGTCTCAATGTAGTTTTCAACCTTTATCCTTTGAGTGAGATTGCCATACATAATTTTTTTTTAAGTAACTGAGCTTTTCTTGGAGTTGATTCCATCACTTGACTTCTCAGGCTATCAACTCTTAGCTTTTTCTTTCTTTCTGGCTTTTGAACCTCACTCGAGAAACTTGTACTGTATATGAGATAAGATGGCATAACATGCAGCTCTTTTCCACTAGATTTCTTGACTCCAAAACAAATCAGAACTTGAGGTACTTCATGAGTCAGTGCATTTGCCAGCCCTGTAGACTTTTACGTCTCAAAAACACCGATTGAGTTTCTTAAAGTGATAAATCGGTTAAAGTCAAGAGGTTTTGTAAAGAAATCAGCCAGTTGCAAATCAGTAACTATGTATTCAACCACTACATGTTTTTCCTCCACCAGCTCTCAAATGAAGTGGTGTCTTATATCAATATGCTTTGTTCGAGAGTGTTGAACTGGATTCTTTGAAATGCGTATAGCACTTTTGTTATCACAGTGAACAAGAAGTGGTCCTGAATCGATCCCATAGTCAGCTGACATCTGTTTCATCCAGAGAAGTTGAGCACAGCAACTACCCATTGCAATATATTCCGCTTCTGCAGTAGATAATGACACAGAGTTCTTCTTCTTACTCATCCATGCAATTAGATTGTTTCCTAGAAAGAAACATCCTCCACTTGTGCTCTTCCTGTCGTCCAGACTTCCTGCCCAGTCAGCATCACAGTATCCAACTAGGTGTTTATTGGATCCTTTTGAGTACCAAATCCCTAGGTTGATCGTTCCCTTGACATACTTGATGATTCGCTTGACTGCCTCAAGATGAGACTGCTTTAGTTTAGCTTGATATCTTGGACAAATTCCCACACTTAGACATAGATCCGGTATACTAGCTGTAAGATATAGTAAGCTTACGATCATCCCTCGATACAGCTTTACATCCACGTCCCCTCCATCCTCATCTCTTGATAGCTTGGTTGTAGTACTCATTGGTGTTCTAGCTTCTTTACATTGATCCAGCTTGAATCGACTCAACATATTTTTGGCATATGTGCTTTGAGATATGAATATACCATCACTGTTCTGGCTAACTTGAAGACCCAGAAAATACTTCAATTCTCCTACCATACTCATTTCAAATTTTTGAGTCATGTCTTGTACAAACGTGTCGGCCAGCTTTTGAGATGTGCCTCCGAAGAATATGTCGTCCACATAGATCTGGACTATGATAATCTCTTTCTTTTGTTCCAGAACAAAGAGAGTTTTGTCTAGACCCCCTCTTGCATATCCTTTTTCTAGAAGAAAACTAGTAAGCCGTTCATACCAAGCCCTGGGAGCTTGCTTCAAACCATATAAGGCTTTCTTCAACTTGTACACATACTCAGGATTGTGTGCATCCTCAAATCCTTTTGGTTGTTCTACATGAACTTCTTCTTGAAGAAAACCATTCAGGAAGGCACTCTTTACATCCATTTGAAATACGGTGAAGTTCATGATGCACGCCATTCCAAGGAATAATCTGATTGACTCAAGTCGTGCAAGAGGAGCGAATGTTTCCTCAAAATTGACTCCTTCTATCTGAGAGTATCCCTGAGCTACAAGTCGCGCTTTGTTCCTTACAACTATTCCATTCTCAACCAATCTTGTTTTTAATGATCCACTTGGTTCCTACAACATTTACTCCATCAGGATGTGGTACAAGTTCCCATACATCATTCCGCACAAACTGTTCTAGTTCTTGCCCCCATTGCTTCAATCCAGAATTCGTCTTCCAAAGCTTGAATATGCGTTGTGGGTTCTATGACTGAGACAAATCAAGCGAACCGAACCATTTACTTAAAGTCTAGATGAACTTTTCTTGTTATTCGTTCATCATTTACATCTCATAATACTTTCGAGATGGGATGGTTTTTCTGAGTTCTGTTAAGCTTGATTTTCCCAAGAGATTTTATTTCTTCATTTTGGGTAGTCTCTGAGATTGTTTCTTCCTCTGCTTAGTCTTCATTCATGAATCTTTGGTGCTCAACCGGTTCTGATTCACTATCTGATGAATCATCGGGAATTTTCATTTGACATAGATCATCAAACACAACATTCACTGACTCAATAATTGTTCTTGATCTTGTGTTGTACACTCTGAACACTGTGCTAGCTCCTGAATATCCCAAGAAGATACCCTCGTCACTCCTTGAATCAAACTTTCCAAGATGATCTTTGTCATTCAATACATAACACTTTCCTCCAAAGATATGAAAGTAGCTCAGATTGGGAGATTTTCCTTTCCACATCTCGTACGGTGTCATGGTTGTTCCTCTTCTTACATACACTCGATTAATGATGTAGCATGTTGTATTGATAGCTTCAGCCCAGAACCTTAGTGGCACATCATTGCCGTGGATCATGGCTCTGGCCATTTCTTGAAGAGTTATGTTCTTCCGTTCAACTACCCCATTCTGTTGAGGTGTTCTTGGTGCTGAGAACTGATGAGCTATACCATGATCTTCGCATAACACTTTCATGGTTTCATTCTGAAATTCTCCTCCATGATCACTTTGAACCCTCTTGATCCGTCCTTGTTCATTGATCATTTGAAGTGCCCAGATTCTAAAGCTGTCAGTCGTATCTGATTTATCCCGAATGAACCTCACCCATGTGTACCTGGTGAAGTCATCTACTAGAACAAACACATGTCGTTTACCAGCTACACTTTTAACTTGCATTGGTCCCATCAAGTCCATGTGCACTAGATCCAACTTGTTCTTCGTCTGAACATCTGGTACTTTCTTGTGTTGAACTTTGACCTGCTTGCCTTTGTTGCATGCTCCACATACCATCTTGCTCACCTCCTTGAGTTGAGGTATCCCTCGGACAATCTCATTCTTGACAAGAGTAGTCAGATTTCTTTCATTCAAGTGTCCAAGTCGTTGATGCCATAAATGAATATCATTCTTGTCACTTAGACACTTCGCGCTAAGACACTTAGAGTTGTTTTCCCACATGTAACAGTTGTTGCCTGATCATTTTCCTTGTAGGATGATATCTCCAGTGTCAATCATAGTTTTGCAATCATAGCTTGTGAAACACACCATCAATCTTTCATCGCATAGCTGACTTACACTGATCAAGTTTGCCTTAAGACCATTCACAAGAAAAACATTCATTAGTTTGGGTAAATCTAAGTCAAGTGTTTTACCTTTGCCTTGTATCACCCCTTGTCCTCCATCACCGAATGTTACTTTGCCAGATTTGATTACTTTGATGTCATTGAGATGACTCCTTGTCCCTGTCATATGCCTTGAGCACCCACTGTCAAAGTATCATTGGTTTCCATCTTCTGATTTCTCAGTGACAAAGACCATACTGCATCGTATCTGCTTCTCTGAAGTGTCCCTTGTACTACTTCCTGTCTCATACAAGTCCGTCTTCTTCACCCAGATTTGATATCTATTCTTGTTCCAGTTGAATCTTCCTAGTTTCTTTAGCTGTCGAATCCTTTGGTGAAATCTGTAGCAATATGCTTTGTAATGCCCCTCCTTTCCACAGTAGTAGCAGTTTCTTGATGATGAGTCATACACTGCTTGAGTCGGATTTGTCGAACTTGCACGTACAAATGTGGTTTTTCCCCAACTGGCTCCAGATCGTCCAGTATACCCAAGTCCAGACTTTGTGTATTATGTTCTGCCATAGCTCAGAATTTTATCCAGTTGTTTTGTTCCTGCAAACATGTGTATTTTGCGATGCTGTTGATCTAGCTCAGATTGTAACTGTTTAGTTACTTATTTCTCTTTCTTCAGCCTCTGCTCCAATTCGTCTGATTTCTTAGCTAATGTCAACTTTTCTTTGATTAAATTGACACTTTCTTTACTTAGCTTCCGTTCAGTTTCCAGTTCTTCTTGGAGTGACTCAATTTGCGCCTCAAGCCGCTGCTTCACTTGGATTAGTGCAGTATTCTCTAACCCAATTTTGATGAGATTCATTGTCTTCAAGTTCAGCAATTCCAAGGAATGCTACGAAATTGTTGACTTCCTCTTCATCGCTTTCCTCATCTGACTCATCATTGTTTACTCCTATCATAGATTTTTCTTGTCTTCGTTTTTGATCATTTACACATTCAAAATGAGTGTGTCCAATTCCTTTGCAACCAAAGCATTTCATATCACGTCTTCTGAAAGTTGGACATTCACTCTTGAAGTGTCCAAACCCTTTGCATTCATGACACTGCATTTCAGATTTCTTCATAGTCTTTTCTCCATCAGTCGATCTTTTAGTGCTTTTGTATGATCCTTGTACTTGTTATACTCTCCTTAGAGCACGATCAAATCTTCAAACAATGAGGCTTACAGGATCTTCTCCCTCGCTTTCTTGGTTTGCTTTTGCTTGAGTGCCTTTGGATTTCTTTGTACCATCCAGTTCTAGCTCATGGACTTGCAACATTCCAACTAGCTCATCAAAACTTATACTCTCAGTGTTAGCTGATACACTTAGAGCTGCTTTGTATGGCATGTACTTGGACGGCAGACACCTTAAGAATTTCTTGACAAGTTTCTTATGTTTATACTTCTTACCAAGGAGTAACGCTTCCTGAGCTAAAGAGCTGATTTTGGTGCTGAAGTCAGAGATTGTCTCATCATCTTCCATTTTTAGATCTTCAAACTTGGTAGCCAATAGATCTTTTCTTGAATTTTGCACTTTCTTTGTTCCTTCAAAGTGAATTTGAAGAATATCCTATGCTTCTTTAGAGCCAGTTCACATCCTTGTATCAATTCGAACTATTTCTTAGCTACTCCACAGTGAATAGTAGTTAGAGCTCTGGAGTTGAATTTTGATAGCTTTAGTTCGACTTCTGTCCATTGTTCCTCTGGTTTGGGTACAACGTCTCATGCTTCATTCTCCATTTTTGGAGTTGTCCAGCCTGATTCAACTGCCTTCCATGCTAGCGGGTCGATACCTTTGATTTGTGATCTTGTTCTCGCTTTCCAAAAGCCATAGTTTGTCGCATCCAGTATTACCCTAGAGCTATTGATCAGCTCATTGTAGTTCTCCATTTTTCTGCAGAATCTCACATGTATATATGAGCAACAAGTGTCTGCTTTGATACCAATTGAAAATGTGAGACGTAACGTAATACAGAATGTGACACATGGGTGTTATTTTTTCAAAGACTGTTTATTGCAAAGCAAACAAAAGTTTCACCTTAACAACCTAGTCTCCTTCTTGCTTTTCGATCTATCAATGATCTCAAAGCCTTCTAGATTCACCCTTAACACCAAGTATAAATTCTCTCTTAGGAACTCTCAACTTTTGCTAAAAGCAATCTCTTTCTCTAAAGGCGCACCAAACACATATGTCGTAGATGATCTATTTATACACTATAGATCATCGTACAACTTCCTAATTTCTTTTGGCATATTTCCTAAATTCTCTTAGGTATATTTCCATTTTTCTTTATTTAGAGAAAAGCATATTTTCCTAAAATCTTTTAAGTGCACATTCAATGAGTATCTTCATTGATCTTCATATCCATCTAAGCTACTCATCTTTAGGTTTGTCCTCGTCAGTTTCTTGTATCATAGGTTTCCATATCCCTTCGTTCCAGCTCACGCTCTCCATCGTTGACTCAGTCATTGTTGCACATGCTGCTTGATTCAGCCGCTGTTGTAACTCATGTTGTAGCTCAATGCTTCTTCATACTCGACTTACGGACCTATGATGATTAATACTAGTGTACTCAGAAGCATTTAACTGGGTTTCGAAGTTTACTTTGAGTTTGGTACTGTTATAAGGCATCTCGACTTATATTCCCGTTGTCGATAGTAAATTGATATCATCGGATACTAGACCAAGGTGTACTTGGCTAGGACGTCGTTTAGAGCAGTGTGCTAAGCAGTGTTTATTGGGTTTAGATGTTTACTTTGAGCTCGGTACTTTTCCAAGACACCTCGACTTACATTTACGTCGTCGATAGTAAGTTGATATCGTGTAGGATATACCTAGTGTATACCAGACAAAGATATACTTGGTTGAGAGGTCATAGACCAGTGTGTTAAGCAGCATGTACTGATTTTTGAGGTTTACTTTGAATTTGGTATTGGTGTGAGACATCTCGACTTATATTCCCATCATCGATAGCAAACATACCTAGCATGTATTAGGAAATTGTATAGCGCGTTTTTATCCGTTTGTTGAATGTATAAAACCTCAGTCCGTATAGGATATGTTGGTTAAGATCTGTAAAAGATGAATTTGTTCCAGTAACAGACAAGATTAAGAATGCTAAGAAACTATGCAAACGTACTATATGTGACTCAGGGTGATACGACGGTTAATGAACTGGAATGGTTTACTAAAATTCCAAATCCTAAATTTGATTTTAAGACGAGTGAATCGAATGAAAATGGAAAGAAAGTTATTTATCGTCTATCGAATAATTGTGAGTGTGTGATTGACGAGTTAAGCCTTTGCGGAGGCGTCAAGCTGTGTAATCGTGATCTTGTGTGTCGAGTCCCTTGAGGGAGTGTTTAGAGAAATGTTAAGCAAGTTGAATTCTCAGAGTAGACTCTACGAGTAGGTCTTGAAACTGGTTGGATGAGTGAGTGGACAAGTTTTGCCTATAGTCGAGGAGTGTGGCTTGCTCAGATTTTCTGAGCATCCGTTTTCTCGGATTTCTGAGCAGCCTCGTGCGTGCTTGGATTTTCAAGCATATCTACTTGGATTTTTCGAGCAAATCTGCTCGGATTTCCGGAATTCCCAAGCAAGTCTGCTTGGATTTCCGAGCAAGTCTGCTCTGATTCCGAGCAGTCCGAGCAACTTTGCGAGTTCAGATATTCCGAGCAGCTTTTTCCGAGTAGAGATCACCGCGTCCGGGTTCGAGTTTAACAAGTGAGATTTTAGATGTGGCCCAGCATGTTAGAGTGTTGATCCGAGCATCGTTCTGAAATTCATTCAAGTATGGATTGCTGCATAGGATGAAATCAACTCTCGTTGTGAGATGTCGAGCGGGAATCTTCGAGAAATTTGCCTTTCAATCTAGATTTTGTTTCAAAATTCTGGAATTTACGATGCGGAAATAGAGGGTATATACGGACCTACTGCCCTTTTTCATTAAAAAAAAAAAGATAAGGTAAACCATCTTATCTTGCTTTTTGCTTGTGCTCGTAATTGTTTATTTGTTTTTTGTTCAGTTTCTGCCGTTTACATACACCCGAGCAGTGCATTGTTCCAAAGGCAGCCATAATAGATTGGGTGATGTACCATGATCTTGTGATCTCGACAAAAAGAGCTCATGAGAGAAGTGACTGTGATTGACCCAAAGTGCATTATTCGCTAGTGAGAATCAATCCGTAAATAAATGTATTTGCGAAGCAGAAGCCTTGTGCTTGCTAGTGGAGAATCAACCCCGTTTATATACATTCGAGCAGTGCACTCGCGAGCAAAAGGTTGATATATACGTGGGTTCTGCTCGGATAATAAATGTGTTGTTTTCTCACTTTTTTTTTCCTCAGCGAAGATCCATATTTGATTAACCGAGCATGAGAATTTGTCCGAGCATGATTTTTTTTTCTTGCACTTCGGCTCAGAAATGGTGTTCGTTGTTTTTGGGCTTGATCTAGCTCTTTAGTCGAGCAGATTTCGTCCGAGTAGACATATCCAAGCAGGGTTTTTTCCAAAACAGATCTAACATTGTCGAGCATGAACTGCTCGAACTGTTCAGTTAGGTTGTTGGGCATGCTACGAGTTGCCGAGCATGTTGCGAGTTTTCGAGCATGCTGCGAGTTGCCGAACATGCTGCTAGTTTCCGAGCATGATGGGAGTTTCCAAGCATACTGCGAGTTTCCAAGCATACTGAGAGGTCCCAAGCATGTTGCGAGTTTCCGAGCATACTGCGAGTTTCCGAGCTTTCTGCGATTTTCCGAGCTTTCTGCGAGTTACCGAGCTTGCTCCGATTTCCCGAGCATACTGCGAGTTGCCAAGCATGCTTTGAGTTGCCGAGCATTTTTCAAATTGCAGAACATGCTGCGAGTTTCTGAGCATGATGCGAGTTGTCAAGCATTGTGTTTTTTGCCAAGCATGCTACGAGTTACCAAGTATGCTACTAGTTGTCGAGCATGATGCACGTTGTCGAGAATGATGCGCGTTGTCGAGCATAATGCGAGTTTCCTAGCAGGATGCGAGTAGCCGAGATGGTTGCGAGTTTCTGAGCATTATGCGAGTTGCTGAATATGCTGCAAGTTATGGAGCATGCTCCGAGTTGCCGAGTATGCTTTGATTTTCCGAGCATGCAGCGAGTTGCCGAGTATGCTTCGAGTTTTTGAGCATGATATGAGTGCTTGTGTACTCGAATTTGTCGAGCACTTTTGCGTGCTAGGATTTTCTGAGCAGTCTTACGTGCTCGGAGTTTCCAAGCAGTCTTGCGAGCTCGGATTTTCTGAGCATCTTACGTGCTCGGATTTTTGGAGCATTCTTGCGTGCTCGTATTTTCGGAGCATTCTTGTGTGCTTGGTTTTTCTGAGCATTCTTTCGTGCTCATTTTTTACGAGCATTCTTGTGTGCTCGGATTTTTCAACCAGTCTTGCGTGCTCAGATTTTTTGAGCAGTCTTATGTGCTCGGATTTTTCTAGCATTCTTACGTGCGGAAGGAGATTGTTCTCTAGGCGGTACGTCTCGTGGTCTGAGCAAGACATATGTTGGAGCTTGGTAGTTTGCGTTGAACGATAGAAATGTGCAGTCATAGTCGATCGTTCATGGACAGAGGATTATGTTGGACCGATCAGCTCGCGAACTGATCGCGAATCTGAACTAGCCACGGAAATATCAAGCCAAGCATAAAATTGCATCCTTTGAGAAGGACGTACATGAATGTGCGGTTTGGCAAGCCGCGCTGCTTGGACGTCTTGATTACTCGCACGATCGTCTATTGTATGCAGATAGACACTCGATTTTGTACGTGGGTGGTTGAGAAGCTGGTAATCATGATGGCTTTGAACACTGGCTGGCGTGACGGCGGGTCATCAACGACGATTGCTTAGGGAGAGTTTGACTCGACTGCGGTGTGAAGGTGTATGAGCATACTGAAGCAGATTTTCTGAACCGTTCGTCTACGGTACGATTGTTGGTTGTTTAGCTACTTGGCGTCGTGGCTAGATATGCAAATGAAGCAAAGTCAGAGACTCGTTGGATGTTCAAAACCGGTTAGACCATGATCATGATTTATAACCGCAAAGTCTTAAACTAAGGTGCTTAACATGTAAAATGAAATCAAAGAGCATTAGACTACAATAATGAACACACAAAAAAAATTTCACGATCTATTTACGACGTCGAACAATAATTTATCATGTTAATTTCCACGCAAGTTAGAGATATTAGTGGTTCTTGTAAACATAATTGTTTCTTTTTAAAAATAAAGTATTGAAAGCAGCAAACTTTTGACAAAGCTAAAATCGATAAGTCACAAAGAAGTTGAATAGATCGAAATAATTTATAAAGAAATTGATGATGAGAAGGCAAATAAGAATTTTGATACTTATCTCGATAAATCGGAGAGATCGTAAAGTTAGTTACGACGAAGACGATATTTGAACACTACAAAGTGTTCTTTTCGATTTCAATGAACTTTGATCCGATCTTGATATCGTTTTTACAATTTTTTGTTTGAGGTTGTGTTCACGCAATCTTCTCCGTCGACAATGATAGTCGTCGCAAGCCTTCTTGGTAGGATTAGTGGTGGTGGATTTGCTGTGTTGGATCTGACCACAAGAGGGGTTCGCTTGATTTCAAGTTGTGGTTAATGTTGCGTAGGCGGTTGCGTCTCTCATGTTTGTGTCTGTAAAGATGTTGCCTGTCACAGCATTGCCAGTCTTGACGTGCTCGTCATAGTGTTGTCTAATGCGATCGTTTTGTTTCGTCGATCGCCAGTTTGGTGATCAGTCATGTCTATGTTTCCATCTCCGTCAGTGGTCATATCTTCTTATCTGATTGTCTGTGGTTTTAAAGTGTAAAAAACTTGTATTCCCCACAGGCGGAGCTAAATTGTGGAGTCAAAACTTGCATTATCAATTTTTGTAGATCAAACTATTTAGGGAACAGAATCATTTAAAGTAAACGACATGAAAAGAGACTCGGAAGATATGTTTATTGATATGTTTGATCGGAAACAAAGTTCAAAGCGTAAGAGCTCAAGAAAAGTCCAAGTCTAGTTGTTAGGGTTTTCCAAGATGGTTTGATCATAGGAAGTCCTTCGTCATATATAGCCGCAGAGAGTTGGGTTCGTGGATATTCGCCTCAAGATTTCCGAAAATCTTCATGTTATCACATAATCCATTTATGTTGGGATTTACCTCTCTGCTCAGATCTTCCTCTTCTTGCTTGGATTTATCTTCTTCTTTTCTTTTCAAGTTTATCTTTCTGTTTTTGTAGTTATCTTTCTGCGGCTTAACTTTATCTTCTGAATGGGCCGAAAAGAGACGATATGAGTCCGTTTGAGTATAAGACAAAACTTGTGGGTTCGGACCAAGTTCGTATTTCGTATAACTTATTTGACGATTCTGTTAACGACTAGTAATGTATAAATTATTGTTATGAAGATGGGTTTCAGCTAGCCGCACATTCAGTGGAAGATATCAACGAGTGTCCGAGCAGTTAGTCTAAGCAAACTGTCCATTCGAAAGATTCGGGAAATATGTTCTGATCAGAACTTCCAAGGAAGTATGTTCTGCTCGGAACTTCCAACTTCAAGGAGGTATGTTCTACTCAGAACTTCTGAGAAGTGTGTTATGCTCGAAACTTCTGAAGGAGTATGTTCTGCTCTGAACTTCCGAGGGAGAATGTTCTACTAGGAACTCATGAGGGAGTGTGTTCGCTTGGAAAATTTGAGGGAATGTGCTCGGATTGTCCGAGCAGCTTATTCGAGCGTTTGAGCTTGCTCGTAGATATGTCGAGTGATATGCATGTATCTGTGATCTGTCCGAGCTGTATGATTGTTCAGAAATTCGGCTAAGTGATTTAGTATGCTTTACTCGAAACGTTATTCATTCGAAACATCGTTCTTACGAAGTGTCTTTATGCGAAAAAATGGTTGTCTAATTGTTGAACCGTTTTCGACTATTGGTTTCGTCGAGGAGAATTTTGACCCCAACATTCGTCAATTTTTTTGTCGAATAAAAATATTTTGTCAATATCGATAGAACAATCCTATAAAAATTAGTTATAGATCTAATTTTAAAATTCTAACTGCAAAAATATTTATTTTATTAATAAAAATAATTAATGTTAATTTAAATAGTTATTTTATTATATTCACTTATGAATTATGTCAAAAATATGAATTTGTGTTATTTTGTGTATGATTATTTTAATTTAGTTTTATAGTTTTTAATGATAGCATATAATTTTTTCTTTTTTATAAATCAAAATTTAGTTGATTTTAATTTATAATTATATTTTAATAATAATAACGAATTTAATTAATTTATTTTCTTAAGTTTGAATTTTTACATAAAATTTGATTATAATATAAAAAGAAAAAGAAATATATTAAAAATATATTATAATATAAATATAACTTTAGGCTTAGTTTCCGGAGAAATTTCTGTTTTCTGCGGATTTTTGTATCCTAAAAAAACGCATCCTACCTTAGACCATGTACATCGAAGCATATTAGCGGGTTCTAGGCGTGGTTTCTTAGGAGATTTTGCTTAAAAATAAATTAAAATTCCCTATATTATTAAGGATGAATCCTTAATTAGGAATTTTAAGAACCCATTTCTTTAAAACGTGGCAATCTCACGATCATCATCTCATTCCCTCGCAAGCTCTTTCGCCTTCTTTCGATCATTTCCTCCCAAAGAAGTTTCAATGATCTGAATCGTGTCTTTTCATTTCTACATGTAAGTTTTCCCCTTGTGTCGATCTCAAACTCGATCGGAATCAAGCGAAACCCAGGATCGTTGCATCTTGTAGGAACCCTAATTATTCAATTTCTTGACAAAATGATGCTTTTTTCTCTGTTGCAGTAAAATTTACGAGGTTGCAATTCTGTTTCTAACCTGAAAGATGGAAATAGAAACGGAACAGCACAGAGATGTCTCTGTCGATGACAACGACAGCCTCGTACCAGAGCATAGCTCAACAAAAGATAGCCTTCTCGAAGATATCTTAGTTAGTGGCCAAGTTATGAATCCAGAACTATCGAGTGCAGGTTCTGACGAAAGTTGAATTGGATTTTGCTTTTGTCTTTGAGAAGTTGGTGAATCTCAGTCTTCTTACTATGCAACTCTGCTCCAGGGAGAACGACTTTGACTCTTTTGTTTCTGAGAAGGTTTAAGAAGAAGATCCTTCCAGTAAGGATGATGATGATTCGGCTGAGAAGGCGTTGGAGTTTGATCTCTTGTCTTCAAGTCTCAGTTCAGTGTGAAAGAAGTCAAGTCTCTTCTTGGTTTTCTGGAGAACGAAATTCATAATGGCTGTGTCATGATATCTCCGTTTCAACATGATGGAGAAGCTATCTCGGATTTGGAAGGAAAGTTACATGATGCTGAACAATCTTTGAGCCAGTTAACAGACCAAGTGCTGGAAATGAAGAAGCAATCTTCTAATTTCACAAGTTATCTTCTGGTTTGGATGAACTTGAAGCTGTAAGTGACTAAACTAATTTAACTTTGATGTTCTATGGAACATATGTTCACTCTTGTTTTGTTAGGGTCTGGAGGGCGTGCTGCAGAGTCTCAAAACGATGGTGAGTTTGGTGATCTAAACGCTAAGATCAAAATGCAGACTGCTGATCAGCAAAGGAACGTTTTGAGGATGTTTGAGAAATTTTTGGCCAAGGAGATGGAACAGAGCCGACCAAACCAAAGAGAAGTTGATTATGGTATCTGAATCTAACACAGATCTCAACGAACAACTGAAATTCTGTAGAGGTAGATTGAAAGAAGCGGAGATATTTTTACAGCAAGCAGAAGAAAGAAAGCTGCGAACCGCTAAAGATATCGCATTGCATAACAAGATCATGAAAAAACTGGTCAACTAGCTTCTGAACGAGAACGCCTTCATAAACAGGTATAAAGACATTACCATAACTTCATTATAGTGACTTCATCATCATTATAGTGGATGCTTAGATATACAGTGACTTGTTTTTGCAGATAACTAACTTGTCAAGAGAGAATCGTGTGTTGATGGTGAAGTTGAAGAAGATTGGAAAGACCGGTAATATGGAGAGTGGAAAACCAAAGTCTGACCAGACTTCTCTTCATCAAGAAAGTAAACTTCAAGCCACCGTCACTTCACTAACTAATCAAGAGGTAAATCAGTCCTTCCCTAATAAAAATCTGTGTCTGCAGCGTTTTAAGTGAATTGTACTATTTGGGAATCTAATATTGAGTCTGTTCTTTTGAAGACTTTGTAGAAACTTGAGGATGCTTGAGAAATCTTTGGCCAAGGAGATGGAACTTGAGAAGAAACTAAGCGAGTCAAGAAATACTGAATACGAACTAGGGATGAAACTGTATTCTTCTGAACAGGATGTTGTCTACATGGAAGAAGTAATGGAAGATGCATACGCGAGGTTGCTCGAGGCAGATAATGCTTCTGAAGTCTTTAAAGGAATATCAAAGGAGATGTCTGGAAAACTCCAGATTCTTCAGTTCAATCTAAGCGGCTCTGTCAAGCGGGAAGACAACTTGATGTCTGAGCTCATTGATTCGAAAGAACGTTTAGAAGCTAAGGAAACTGCTTTGCAAAAGCTTGATAGTGGCAATGCAAGACTTGGTGACTTTCTTGTGGCTCAAACAGAATGAAACAAAAGAACATGATGCCACTTCAATGTTTAAAAAAATTCAATTAAAATGTTTAAAAAATTAATATTTTTTTTAAGTTAAGAACTCCACTTAGGAGTTCATCAATGGATGATAAAAAAAACAATGGATTCTTAACTATTCCAAATCACTTAAAAAATATTAAAAATTTCTTAAGAACCCATTTTGGGATTCATCAATGTACATGCTTTTAGTTTAATATAAATTTAACTTTAGACAGAAAAAAAAAATCTTTAAAATTGTGAAGTTAAAATGAGCCATCGATCTTATTATTAAGAAGTTCCGTAAACAGGGGCGGACCCACGTGGAGGTGTACGGGGTCACGTGCCCCCGGTTACATTATATAAAATTTTCAATATAGCATGAACATCATTGGTTAAATGTCGTAGTGGCAACGAGTGCCCCCGTTAGTTTTACAGTTCAAGTGTTTGATGCCCCCCTTCTACAGATTTGACCACGTTATGTCTAGTTAATGTTTCTTTAGGTCCCACGTTCTAATTTTTTACTCTTCTTTGTTCTTACGTGGGTCCCATATAATTTATTTTCTCTGCATCTTTCTTATTATTGTGGGTCTCATGATCTAAAAAAAATTGGGAGAATCCCATTTTAAATCATGAAAGTGGCAACCACTTCCACTTTAAACCTCGGCACTATAGCAGTACCATAACAAACACTCGAAGAGGCTATATAAACCTTTTAAACCTCCAATGTGCCAAATGTATTCGCGATTGAAATCACCGTAATGTGGATATAAACTACTTTAACGGAATAGTAACTCCATTCTACGGTCGTCTTTTTCACACGTTTGGAATTAAAAAACGTGACACAATTAAAAAAATGAAAATTAGAAACTTAAAAAAAAAAGAGAAACAAATAGAGGGGCCCGATTTCATTTCCCCCAAATCAGATTATTAGGGTTCTTAGCTTCTCAAGCGACTTTTGCGATTGAGCTGATTTAGGGGTCCGACTGTGAACAGCGAATCCAATGAAGAAGAAGAGAAAGGCGAGCAAGAAGGTGTTGGGGCTATGCGACCAAGGCGAATTTGGGTATCTTGTCTCCTCTTTCTCTTTAATTTCTTCTCTGCATCTGATTCGATTTCTGCTCTTTTCCTTCTTACGATTTACATGTTTTATTTTTTGATTTTTTCTGTCTCATTACAGTGATGAGAAAACCATTAAGCTAGTTATACATTACGGTGGAACAATGAAGGAAACAAATCGTGTATTCGAATACACTGGTGAGTTGGGTACGAAGAATGTGTTCTGGAAACTTGAAGAGTTTGAATGGGCGAAGTTTGAAGAGTTTGGAAGGTCAGTAGGATTGAACGGACCAGTAAAGCTGATTAACTACAAAGGAACAAGTGGGGATATAAGCAGTATTGATTATGTGTTTGATAGCTTGAATAGCGATATGGCCAATCTGTCTGGTTATGCAAAGTCAGCTGGTGAGATCGAAGTGTATCTAGAACAAGAGTGTGAAAATGAGGATGCTTAAAATGAGCAAGCTGGCGATGAGGGTTACGACCCTGATGATGAGGCAGCCGAAGATGACAGACCACCAATGGAAGAGGAAGACCCCCAAGATTCTGAAGATGAAAATCCCGCAACTGAACCAGAGGGAAATTCGAATGGGGAAGAGACAAAGTCAAAGAGTGTGAATGAGGTTGATGATGGAGAAGAGGTAATAATTGATGCTGGAAATGGTGCTGACGATGACAGGTTTTTAACTGTGTTTCAAGAAGCATCACAAATAGATCCAAATGTTGAAGAGTCGGTTCGCCAGCTTTTACAAGAACAGGAAAAGGAAGCGAAAGAAGCAGCTAATAGTGAAAGTGAATCTGATTTTGGGTTAGAAGATGTTATGTATCCAGATACTCCGTTAGAGTCGGATGAAGAGTGGGAACAGTGGAAAAATTTGAAGAAAAAGACAAGAAGCAATAAGAGCAACAAGCATTTTAATGGAGATCCGGATTCTGAGCCTTATTTGTGGTTATTTCATACATTCAATAGCGGCTTAGAGTTTAAAGATCAGCTTCTAAAGTATTCTTTGAATACTTGTTTTGATATTAAGATGGCTAAGTCTGAGAGAAATCGTATTGCCGTTGTATGCAAGCGGAAGAATTGCCCTCTTAGAGTGTTCTGTTCAATAGAGAAACCATTGAATAAATGGATGGTGAAGATGTGTCATTATAGACACGACCACGGGAAGTCAAGCAGGGTGTCTATGCTTAAGCAAGGTGTTATTGCAGGATTATTCAGAGAAGAGATTAGGAGGAATATTCACTTACCAGCAAAAGATATGAAAGACATCATTAAGGAGAGGTATGATATTGTTGTGAATCTCTCAAAGTGTTTCAAAGCTAGGTGTATTGCGTTGGATACAATCTTGGAAGATCAGACGATACAATTTGGTAAATTGTGGGATTATGAGTATGAGCTTAAACGGTCCAACAAGGATATTTCCACTGAAATTATAACTGTTGAGCTCGATGGTAGGGAACATTTCAGAGGCTTCTACGTTTGCTTTCATGAGCTGAAAGAGAGTTGGAAAAAATGTTGCAGACCAGTGATTGGTTTAGATGGGTGTTTCTTGAAGTGGGATTTAGAGGGTGACTTGTTGGCAGCAGTTGGTAGAGATGCGGATAATAAGATGTATCCGATTACATGGGCAGTTGTAACCGGCGAGAACAAGGACACTTGGGGCTGGTTTATTCAGAAGCTTAAGGTTGACTTAGGACTCGGTGTTGGTGTTGGGAATGTCCTGAAATCTACCGTACTATCTCTAGAAAGTATGATAAATGTCGAGATCAGACATAAGTCATAAATACTGGGTGATCATGATGACTTGCTAGAGTCCGCTCTTGATCTATAAGTTTAGGACTTATTACCAGTATTGTATGATCCCAAAGGGTCACACACCATAGCTAACGGGAAAGTTAACATGGAATGAATACGGTAAGATGCAAGGCATTTACTATATTTGTGCAGAGAGTTGGGCCGTTAGTTTAATCACTTGGGCCCATATCGAGACAAATGACTTGTGTCGATCGACACAAGTGTATGTGTCGGTCGACACAGTTGCGAAACCAAGACATCGGTTTAGGTTTATGACAGAGTCGATATTTATTTGAGTTGTCTCATAATTTCGACTAGAACGGTCTGCGACCTAAAACGTGAGCCGTCTCTCTTCTCTCTCTCTGATCAATCCATTGCTTTGGTCTAGCAACCATCCCGGCTTGTAAGAGTGTGGATACTGAAGGAGGAACATGCATCTGATCTGTTCTAGCTGATCTCATCATTACCATCCATCAATCCGCTGCAATCTGAAAGGTAATGATCAGGTTTGGTTTTGTGATTCGTTCTGCAAGAACCTAGATCTGAGTTATATGTGCTAGGTTGCAATCTGTTAATTGAACCATGAACACACATATATTCCTACAGTGGTATCAGAGCACCAGGTTATTGGTTTTTGCTTTATGAATCTGATTTAGGTTGTTCTTACTGTTTAAAATCGAATTTGGTTAAGAAATTTGATCAGAAAACATGAAAACCTAAGAATTAGATCGCATCAATCCGATTGAAAGCCATTGGTGTGCGATCTGGTCGCCCGTGTCGATCGACGAGGGAGCGAGGTATCGGTCGATATCGATCGATCCGATTGACATCTCGCGGTCCTGATGACCCGATTGACCCGAGCTGATACACGCTAGTATCGATCGACATGAAAGACTCATATCGATCGATACGAAGGCGATGCCCATGTCGATCAACGAGGGAGCGAGGTATCGGTCGATATCGATCGATCCGATTGACATCTCGCGGTCCTGATGACCCGATTGACCCGAGCTGATACTCGCTAGTATCGATCGACATGAAAGACTCATATCGATCGATACGAAGGCGATGCAGATAATCCGCGAGTAGCCAATCGGTTCAGCCGAGCTTCGTGGTTCATCTTTCCCTAAACCGAGACAATGAACCGATCAATCCGATTGTGGTTCATTGTCTACTTTAGCCAGAACCGCAAGTTAGGTCAAAATTGGCTAAAACACAAGGTGTTTCTTCCCGGTTTTGGACTTAACTAAACCGATCCAATTTAATTGGTGGTTCAAGCGGTTAACCCAAATCGCGGTTTACTGGAAATAATTTTATTTCTGGTTAAACCGGATTGAAATTCATAAAATTGAATTTTAACCTAAACCGAAGGCTGGTCTAAGTTTGATTTGGTTGGACCAAATAATTTAGAGCTGGTCTGGTTTAGTAAATAACCGATGGTTTTGATAGTTAATTTGGTCTTGGACCAGAATTAATAAACCGGATCGGTTATGTCAAATTATTGGGCCAGCTGGAATTCTATGGTCTTGGGCCAAGAATTGGGCCTATAATTTGTGACCCAACCCAAAATATTTAATAAAATATTAAATTAGAAATTTCTATTTTTAGTAAGTTACTAAATTTAGAAAGTTTCTAAATTAAGAAAGTTTCCCAAAATAGTAATCTTCTATTTTTGGAAATAAAACTTGAAAATCCTCAAAACAATATCAAGCTTGGATGTCTTGCCCAATCTTGTCAGCTACTTAACGCTTACTTGATTACAGATATGGCTTACAGTGTGAGGTGTCTGTTTTCGCGTAAGTAAAGTAGTATATAGTCACTAATTTCATTGGGAGTCCCAGATTTTAGTGATTATTTGGCTGAAAGAGATTGGTTTCCTTGACTGGGCCATCGGGAGTCCCGGGCCTTGAGACATCTGGTGAATTTGGGCCTCGGGTCCAATTCACAACCGAGAGTTATTGGTTATAACTAGCTGTGTGTATGCTTACCAAGTAAAGCTAATTCTGGGTGACGGCCAGTGGCCCACTTTGGAATTAGCTGAACATGGGTCTCGGAATCATTGTATTCATATGAGGTTAAACAAAGAAATTTTGAATGCAATGCGAGTTTTCTTATAAGTTGTTAAGATTACTCTTTTATGAACTTAATAACTAAAACTCTATTTATCTCTAAATTTCAGCTATGACAAGCACAAACAATCAAAACACTTTCTCGATCCGGTCTGTCCTTGAGATGGACAAACTGAACGGATCAAATTTCTTGACTTGGTCACGGAACCTGAGGCTAGTCCTCAGGCAGGAGAGAAAGGACTATGTCCTTGAGAAAGCTCTCCCCGTGAGGATCGGGTCCAATGCCTCTCATGCAGTATATAATGCTTGGAATAAGCATTATAATGATGCGGTAGATGTGCGTGGTCTGATATTGGCTACCATGGACTCAGATTTGCGGAAGCAATATGAGAGCATGGAGTCGCCAATAGAGATGATCAGCAGCCTGAAATTGAAATTTCAGGAGCAGGTAAGAGTGGAGAGATACCAGTTGGTTAAATCTCTCACTAGCTGCAAGCTACCAAATGATCATCCAGTAAGTCCTCATGTCAGTAAAATGATGGGTTACGTTGATAACCTGAGGAAACTGGATTATCCAGTTAGCCAGGAATTGGCAACTGAGATCATTCTGCAGTCACTGCCGTCAAGCTATGATAAGTTCGTAAGGAACTATATCAAGAAAGGCTTAACAAAGATGTTGACTGAACTGCATGATATGCTCAAGACAGTTGAGCCAAACGTGAAGAGTACCCTGTACAATCTCATGAATGAGAAGGGTAGGTTTACTAAACCTAAAGCTGACAAGGGTGAAGACAAAGTTGTCCAGATTTTGAATCATGGCAAGCGTGTGTCTTCTGAGCCCGAGTCAGATACCTCTTACGTTGGTAAGTGCTGCTACTGTAAAGAGACTGGGCATTGGAAAAGAGATTGCATTAAATTCATGGAAGATTATGAGGAGTTGAAGTTGATGTATGAGACTACTTCCTCAGGTATTCATGTTATTACTTCAAGTTATACCTTATAGGTATTGGATACTGGTTGTGGCACTGATATTTGTTATAATATGCAGAGCTTGAGCAACAGTAGAACGTTGAAGGAAGGGCAAGTGGAACTGCGTGTCTGGAAGGAGCTTGGGATGCTGCCTCAGCCGTAGGGTTTTCACTTGTAGATGCCTTTGAGGCTTGGTTTTATTAAGTAATTGCTACAATGTACCTGCTTAAAGCAGAGTTGTCTTTCATTTTCTTGTAAGAATTTGAATGTTTTTCGTTTTGATAAAAGACAAGTTTTGTTCTTTTGATCTTAATGAAATGTTAATTGTAGCACCCTATTCAAGGAATGGGTTTTATATCTTAAACCATAGAGTGCCTAAAATGTAACATAAATACCGAATTGGTTTAAATCTGATGAATTAAACCTGATTTTTCTTGGCATAAATGTTTTGGTCACATAGAGTAAGTCGGATTCAGAAACCCCATAGTTATGGACTTTTGGGCTCATTTGAATGGATATCTTATGAGACTTGAATTCTTCTTACTGGACCAAAACACAAAGGGCCCATCTTAGCCGAGCTAGAGAAAAGCCCAAAGGCTTATTGGACATTGGACATACTCATGTATGTGGTCCGATGAGCAGTAATGCCAGAGAAAATTTCATGTACTTCATTGTCTCTACTGATTACTTCAGTGAGTGTGACTGTGTTCATTTGATGAGACACAAGTCGGAATTCTTTGACATGGTCGAAAGAGTTCCAGAATGAAGTATAGAATCTGAATGACAGAAGTATTAAGACTCTGGATTAGAACACGAGTGAGAATACTTAAGTCATTGATTGTGTGATCATCTGAATGAGTGTGAAGTCGTTTCACAGCTCATTTCTCCTGAAAACCTAGAGGTGTTTTCTGTGAGAATGAATCAGATCTTATAAGAAATGATTAAAGATGAGTCACACGAATCTTCCATGATATTCTCTAAAATAGCGCTCAAGAAAGATCTAAGTTTACGCTGAAATAGTTCCACCAATATCAGTTGAAAGACACCACGTAAATGTGGATTGGAATCGATCCAAATTCGTCTTTACTGAGTATTTGTAGTTGTGCTACTTCGCTGGTTGTCCTAGGGAAACCAAGGCTTGTTACTTTTACGTCCGTTCTGTTTTCTAAGAAGGGAAGTTACTTTCCAAGAAGAACAGTGGGAGTAAAAGTATAACTCGAAGAAATTCGAGAAATACAGGAGGCTGCTCAACCTGTTGAGGGAGAGCAGCGGATGGATTTACAGATTTCTGTAGAATCTACACCTGTAGAGCCTGAAGTTCGCAGATATGAATGAATCAGTCACTAATCCGAGAGTGATTTCTCATCATTAGTTGAACCTGATGATCATTGAAAGTTCGCATGATCTGATGATCATTGAAAGCGACGAATCTGCGAAATTCAAAGAAGCGAAAGTGAGCCTGGACTCCGAAAAATTACATTTTGTGTAAGTTAGCTTCATTGATCTATTCATGGATGGAAGCAAACATATCGGAGTTGGAATCTTCGTTCTGTTAAAGTAGTCAAGGTTTTGACTTGAACAGGAACGAAGTGGAACTATGCGTTTACTAAAAGATAAGTGGGAGCAATATTGCATTTCTCATAGTGTATGTCGATGACATACTGATTCTCGAATATAACGTCCCAATGCTGCAGTCGGTAAAGGACTGGTTTGGGAGTTGGTTTCATGGTTGACATGGGTAAAGCCACGTAGTTCTTGGATTTTGGATCTAAAGATAGAGATCCAAAAGAGCTGGTAGGACAAAGTCAGGATTCTTAAATTGACAAAGTCCTACACGTAATCAGCAATCCAAGAAGGGTTTTATGCCAATGTCACATGGCAATTCATTAAGCAAGATACAGTGTCCTGCGATATCTGCTGAGCTTGAATGCATGGATAGGATTCCATATGCGACGGCAATTGGATCTATCATGTATGCCATGATACATACTTGTTTTGATGTTGCTTTAATGCTAAGCAAGACAAGTAAAGACCAGTCAAATCCAGCAAAGAATCACTGGATTGCCGTAAAGAATATTCTGAAGTATTTGAGGAATACTTAGGATAAGTTCTTGATTTACGGAGAAAGTGAGGTGCTACAAGTCGATAGAGTCTGAAAGGCAAGTTTCCAATAGACAAAGATAATTCCTGGTCACAGTCCGGCTATATCTTGTGTCTAACTGGCGGTGCAAGGCACTGTAGCTGACTCCATGACTTAAGCTGAACATTTCGCAGCTTGAGAAGCGGCGAAAGAGGTTGTTTGGAAAGTAGAGTTCATCACTGAACTAGATTTGATTCCCAGCGTAGTTAAGACTAGCTGCACATCAAAGGTCCAAACACCTTGAGGATAGGTATAACCTATTCCGCGAGATAAATGACAGAGGTGTTAAGTAGATAAGCAAGTTTCATCGAATGAGAATGTTGCTAATCTATTAACAAAGCCACTCCTTATGCCTAAGCACGAGTCGCGGACTGTAGCTGTAGGATGAGTGAAATTAAGATGTAGTCTTAATTTCAGTGGGAGTTTGTAAAGGGCTTTACTTAGTTATTTTGAATGGTTCATGAAAACATAGCATTTTATGTTTGTGAAATCTAATGATTTCTGGATTATTTTAACTGTGATATAAATAATCGTTCCAAAATGATTCATGTCATTATATATGGGCCATCGAAGTACATGAGTAGACTTGATCCTGAAACCCCATATTTAACGAAATGACATAAATCATAGTGTCCATAGTCGAAGGTTGTTGAAATTGGAACACCAACAACCACTTGAGACTAGATTGTGTTGAGACTTATGACCAAGTTTCGAGGGGTCATAGATGCGCGGCATCAAAGTCGACACATAGGTATATGTAGGGGAGCATATGACCGGACATGGCCCGCTAATGAGAACTCTGCAAGATATTAATATCTGTGTCATAAGAAGTTCTCATATACGACTATAGAGTATAGTCCTTAGACCTGAGTTCGCATGCATGTGGCTGCACATGGAGTAATGCGCTTTGATCATTGTCTAACGCTGTTTCGTAACTGGGAGCTATACGGACCTTGGTTGGGTGTATTATGAATTGTGTAGTTCATAGTGATGGAACAAGACGGGATTTGTCCCTGCCGTTTAACGGAGGTAATATCTCTAGGCCAATCGGAGATTTGATAGCTGGTAAGAGAATGGCCATTCCCAAACGGACTTGCCCAAGTCGTTTGCATTGTCAGTATCAAATCTGGTCCGATAAACATGGTCTGGCTATATAAGGATGACACGCATCTTGCCTTATGCCAGATCGAGATATTGAGACAAAAGGATTAGGGAATGTAGGATTCCAGTACAATCGGAAGATTGTTGGGAATGTCCTTTGTAGGATTCCAGTACAAGTGGGAGATTGTTGGGAATGTCCTGAAATCTACCGTACTATCTCTAGAAAGTATGATAAATGTCGAGATCAGACATAAGTCATAAATACTGGGTGATCATGATGACTTGCTAGAGTCCGCTCTTGATCTATAAGTTTAGGACTTATTACCAGTATTGTATGATCCCAAAGGGTCACACACCATAGCTAACGGGAAAGTTAACATGGAATGAATACGGTAAGATGCAAGGCATTTACTATATTTGTGCAGAGAGTTGGGCCGTTAGTTTAATCACTTGGGCCCATATCGAGACAAATGACTTGTGTCGATCGACACAAGTGTATGTGTCGGTCGACACAGTTGCGAAACCAAGACATCGGTTTAGGTTTATGACAGAGTCGATATTTATTTGAGTTGTCTCATAATTTCGACTAGAACGGTCTGCGACCTAAAACGTGAGCCGTCTCTCTTCTCTCTCTGATCAATCCATTGCTTTGGTCTAGCAACCATCCCGGCTTGTAAGAGTGTGGATACTGAAGGAGGAACAGGCATCTGATCTGTTCTAGCTGATCTCATCATTACCATCCATCAATCCGCTGCAATCTGAAAGGTAATGATCAGGTTTGGTTTTGTGATTCGTTCTGCAAGAACCTAGATCTGAGTTATATGTGCTAGGTTGCAATCTGTTAATTGAACCATGAACACACATATATTCCTACAGTTGGCAAGGATCTTACAGTTATTTCAGATAAGCAGAAGGTACTTTTTCTACTGTTTTGACTTTGAAACTTGCTTATTCAGAAGCGAAAGCTCAGTCTATCTACTGTTTTGAACTTGAATATTGCTGGTTTTTTCAGGGACTTATTCATGCAATGGGTGAGGAACTTCCTCTCGCAGAACACCGTATGTGCGCACGTCATATTTATGCTAATTGGAAGAAAGCTTTCTCTAAGTCAGAATACAAGAATCTGTTTTGGGGTGTGGCTTATAGTTACCACGAAGGAGAGTATAAGGAGAAGTTGAAGGCCGTAGAGACTTATGACCGTGTTGCTTATGAAGCTCTGTTAAAGACGGATCCGCACAGGTGGTGTAGAGCTTTCTTTGACCCTAAATCGCATTGTGCAGATGTTCACAACAACCTCTCGGAAGCATTCAACAGAACCATTAAAATGGCACGCACTAAACCTGTCATTACCATGCTGGAGGATATTAGAAGGCAGGCTATGAGAAGGATTTCAAGAAGATGGTTCAAAGCAAATAAGATCACTTCTCATCTCACCCCAATCACAATGGCCATTTTAGAGAAAGCTCGGGTTGCGAAGAAGTATTGCAGAACAATACGCAGTAGCACCAACTTGTACGAAGTAACTGAGTTTGATACAGTCGGATACACTGTTGATTTGGCAGCCCACCAATGCGCCTGCAGAAAATGGGACCTTACAGGTATGTTTAAATAGCAGCAGCTAATATGTACATTGTAGTTTCTTCTAGTAATGCGGTTTGTGGGTGTTAATCTGTATAGGAATTCCATGTAGACACGCAGTATGTGTGTTTGATGACAATAATCAGGATCCTGAAAAGTATGTGGCTGATTATTATGAAGCATCCGTGTTGAAGCGAACATATGACCTTAACATCAAACCTGTTAACGGCGAGAGGATGTGGACACCAACAGAGAAACCGCCTATCGTAATTCCTGACATTCGTAAGCCAAGAAGGAGACCTAAAACACGAAACAGAAGGCAAGAGCCTTTTGAGGATCTCAAGAATCCGGGTAAGGCAACTAGGCATGGAAGGGTGTTTCATTGCAGCCAATGTGGCCAAGAAGGACATATCAAAAGTGGTTGTAAAAATGAACCTGTCGTTGTGGAGGGCCCAAAAAACAGGCGAGGAAGGCCTCGCAAATGTGATCCTGAGGTACTGATTATTCATCAAAACACATGCTTCTAAGTTTATAGTGCACTAACTGTGTTTATGTCCACAGCTGCCACCAAATCCAAAGAAGACCAATCCTGCTCCTAAACCAAATGCGAAGAAGACCAAGGCTGCTCCTAAAACAAATCCACCAAAGAAAAGAAAAGCCGAGCTTCGGATTGGTGCCTCTCAACCGTTGTTGTCTACGGATACAGCTGCCGAATTTCCATTTTCTTCAAGTGCACCTGAGCCGTCAGTTTCTAGTAACAAGCCTAAGACAAGGAAGCGTGCAAGGCAATTGAAGACGACAACAGTGGAAAATACTCCAAGAGGAGAATGGATGTTTACAAGTCCCTTCACAGGTAGATCTTTTCAAGCTTTTGGAGACAAGCCGTATTTCCCTTCATCTCAGCCATAAGTCATGACGTTTCTTCTATCTATTATCTAAAACTTGTCGTACTTGTCTTAAAACTATTTTCTTTATGGATGTTGTATGAACTTGTTGTTTGTGTTAACCTTATGTGAGACCTTTTGTAACTTTGGTTTGGATTTTGTATGAACTTGTTGTTTGTGTTAACTTTGTGTTGAATATGCACAGGTGATTAGATAGCAAAAAGCTTACAAAAACAAAGTCATAAACATCAAACTTGGATAGCAAAAAGCTCCACAAAATGTCATAAACATCAAACTTAGAATCAGTCAATAAGTTCAAAGATAGTTCAAACTCAAACACACATAAACTACTTTTCGACAACAATACTAGTGCTTCCACAACGCCAAAATGACACCAAAAGCAATTGTGAAACCAACAGAAGAACTGATCAAGACATTGCGATACACATTACTCCTCTCATTGAGAACCATCACCTCAATCTTCAGCTTCTCACACACCTCACAGAGTTGCTCCGTTCCTTCGACCAAATCGTGATGCTGTCCAATCTTCACTCTTCCACCGTAGGATTGAAGAGAAACCATTGTGTCTTTCATGTTTTTAATCTCCTCTCGTTGCCGAATCATAACATCTCTTGCCTCCAGCAATGCTTCGTTTTGCCATCCGTGTGGTGCCTCTGTATCGAACCACTAGAAAAAGTTACAGTTTTCGTAACCGTTACCTGATTTACGACCGCGACATGTGTAGAACCGCCGACCAGGATTCTTCATGGTCCAAGCACGAGTTATTTTCGCCGGTGAGTTACAATTACAAACAACTATGGAATCCCTCCTCTGTTCAATGCTCGAAGAACTCCTGCTACTAGCCATCTACGCAATACGAACCATAAATTAACCTCATTCACATCATACAAACCCAGACTTATTAGAGAGATTTCATACAAGGAACAATAGAACTATAAGAACTAACCTTGATTCGGATTCGCTCTTCACAGTCGGACCCCTAAATCAGCTCAATCGCAAAAGTCGCTTGAGAAGCTAAGAACCCTAATAATTTGATTTGGGGGAAATGAAATCGGGCCCCTCTATTTGTTTCTCTTTTTTTTTTAAGTTTCTAATTTTCATTTTTTTAATTGTGTCACGTTTTTTAATTCCAAACGTGTGAAAAAGACACCGTAGAACGGAGTTACTGTTTCGTTAACGGAGTTTATATCCACGTTACGGTGATTTCAATCGCGAATTCATTTGGCACATTGGAGGTTTAAAAGGTTTATATAGCCTCTTCGAGTGTTTGTTATGGTACTGTTATAGTGTCGAGGTTTAAAGTGGAAGTGGTTGCCACTTTCATGGTTTAAAATGGGATTCTCCCAAAAAAAATTCTTATCAATCTCTCATTAATTTTCCCTCTGAAAATATTTTATCTTTGTTGTCAAAACAAAATAACTTTGAACTTATACTTTTAAGATAGATTAAATAATGAAATAATAGAAAATAAAATAAAAAGTAACAATAAATTTTTGAAACTAAATGACTTTAAAACAGTTTTATATTTATATATATATATATATATATATATATATATAAATGACTTTAAAACAGTTTTATATTTTCAAAAAAAAAAAATATATATATATATTATAACACTAAGTTTTTAAAATTAATATTTAAACTAAAAATTTGGTTGTTTATTTTATTTTGTATATATATATAGTTTTAATGATTTTTTTAATTAATATATATATGCTCCCGGTTTAAAAAATTTCTAGATCCGCCACTCTCCGTAAACAATTTAAAAGTAACATTTATTTAATACTTAGAAATTATTAAAAACAAATACAAGTTACAGTGAAAATAGGAACTAGCCTATCAATTAGGAAACATAATCTCATAATGGTGTTGTTCTTTTGTGCGTTGAGAAACTGCATCTCGCTGCAAAAACAAGATGTTGTTCTTCTAGTGGTACTTAAGAATGTCTAAACGGGCGGGTTCTAAACGGACAGAGCTTACACGGGCCTGCGTCTCGATTACCAAAAATCTAAAATATTCACATCTTTTTAAAAATAGCATTTTTCGCTAAAACCGTAAAATAGCGATTTCCCCTCAAAACAAATAAATTGTGTTTTTCCACAAAAACCGCAAAACTGTATTTTCCGCTAAAACCGCAAAATCACGTTTTCCCGCCAAAACCGCAAAATCACGTTTTCCCGCCAAAATCGCGGAATCGTGTTACAATCGGGGTAAAGGAATGTCTAGTAGGCTTCCGCTAACTTGGGTTCGATTCGAGTTGGCTACCGGAGCTTTCACCTGAGCTCTCCGGCCCAAGGATTGGTAACTTAAACCGACTAATTCTTTTGTTTTTTTTTTGCAATATTTTTACATCATGATAACAAAAATTGCTTGTACTCTTGTCTTCAATGCGATTTTATTTTCTATGGAAGGTGTATCGACTTGCCACATGACATACTAATATCTTGTCACAACCACCGTTTTTCTTTTAATTATTCTCGTCCTCTCTGGAACTGGTCTTGGAGTTTGTCTCCAGAAGATTGATGAAAATTATGGGTTATATTCTTGTACAAAGACTTGTGGCTATGCAGTGGACACTAAGTGTGCTACTCTACTTGATGTATAGGGTTGCTCGGATCAAAGTGAAACGCTTAAAGATCAAGTCATTGCACAAACTATCTAAGGCACTAACACGTTTTCAACATCCAAATTCCTCCAGCAATTTTATCACAAATAATAAATTCATGTACAAAAAAAAAAAAAAGGACTCGGGTGTATGATTGATGCTCTTCGGCTCTCATGGCTTAACATATTCTTTGATGAACTCTTGTACTTGATCTGTTTCTCCTGTTAATCAAGATGCTTCAGCGACTGTGACTTTGTTTACGCAATGCGAAAAGGAAAACACTTTTCCTTCAATCCCGAGAGTATGGTCATTGGCTATGTCAGCTGTTGAAATCGCACTCCTCGAAACCCTAAGTTTCTCTCTGCAAAAACATATATTATGAACACGAGGAGAATCATTGAGAGCTTATCTTATGGATATAGAAACAGATTCTTACATTTCTTTCTCTATCTGCTTGCGGATGAAAGCAGGACCGGGATCTTATTCTTAACCAAGCTCGCATTGGTCAGGATGTCGTAAAGGTACCTGGAAAAGTACAAAACCATGTTTAAGTGTCATTCTCAAAGAGGCACTAAGCAATATTTTGATATCTTACCCGTGGTAGAGGTATCAAATTGTTTTCAGCTATCTATCTCTTAGATATAGTCTAGATTTGTTTAGTTTTGACTTCAATATTTTTGTTGATTTATGTTTGTTTTGTTTTGTTATTAGTTAGTAATGGATCATATTCTACAATTTGAAGACAAAATTTTAAACAATCGCAAAAGTAAGTTTCATTGTACGTATGACTTAAACGAAAAAACTGGTTATATGATTAACCAAGTTATTAGTTTGTTTACATTTAAGTGATGATTGTTACACTTTGGTATTTGTATGGTTGATCCAGGTGATTGTTGAGAAGGGTAAGAAGAGTGATATACCCACCACCGAAAAGAAAAAATAAGCATCTTGATTATTATAATCAATATACATCTCATTCTGGAACTGACTTCTGACTGAATACTAATATTTTTCTGGATAATCAAAATTGCAGATACTTAGTCCCAGCTGATTTGACAGTGGGGCATTTCGTGTATGTCAATCAAAAAAGAATCAAACTGAGTGCAGAAAAGGCTATCTTTATATTTGTGGACAATGGTCTTACTCCAACTGGTAAATAGATCAGATCTACTGCTATATTCAAGACTTCCATTTTTTACAAATAAGCAAAAAGACCATTCAAAAAGGTCTACTTTCACACTACAAGAAAACAGGGCATTTACCGACGGAATTACCGACGGAATAAAATCCGTCTGAAATTATCGACGATAAACCGACGGAATTTCGACGGGACGTTTTCCGACGGAATTTCGTCGGAAATTTCCGACGGTTTCTCATTCCGTCGTAAATTCCTGACGATTAACCGACGGTTTAACTAGCCGTCGGTTTTCCGTCCTATTTCGGTCGGTTTAGCGTCAGTTTATTATAGCCGTTAATGTGACCGTTTATTTGACCGTTGGAGCGCCAAAAAACAGACCGATTTCCGGCGGATTTCCGTCGGAAATTCTTTTATATATATCTCATGTCTCCTCTCATCCCCTCCACACATATCCATCCATAACTCTCTCTCTCCCTCTCTCTTTAACCGAGCAAAATGTCATCTTCTAACTATTACCGATCGTGGATGGACGGAGTTAGGGTTGATGAGGCGACGAGCCTAGTCCATGAGCAATATGCACTTGGTATTGCGGAATTCATGTCTTTAGCTTCCAATCAACCACATACATTGAAAACCGGTAAGTTAAAATGTCCATGTCTTAATTGCCGAAATTTAAGAACTGTTATGATTGGCGAAGTATGGTATCACTTGTATTCAGTTGGGTTTATGTCGGGTTATAAGATTTGGTATCTCCATGGAGAAACTGCGGATTATGCAAGTAGTAGTAGAGAACCTTACAGAAGTATTAGTACTTTGGAACCTCATGTTAGTTCTAGCGAACCTTATAGTGCCGATGTAGATTTTGGTGTAGGTACCGTCCAGATGGTTAATGATGCATATAGAGAAAATATTTTAGAAGTAGGTGAACATCAAATTCCTAGGGTAGATGAGGAACCTAATGTAGAAACTAGGAGATTTTTTGACATGTTAGATGCAGCAAAGCGGCCACTTTACGATGGTTGCAGAGAGGGTCATTCGCCATTATCATCTGCTACACGATTAATGGGCATAAAGACGGACTACAATCTGCCGGAAGAATGTGTGGATGCATTTTGCGACTTTTTGAAAGATATTCTTCCAGAAGATAACCTTGCGCCAGCTTCATACAACGAGGTCGAGAAACTTGTTAAAGGGCTTGGATTACCGTATGAGATGATAGATGTGTGCATCGACAACTGTATGATATATTGGAGAGAAGATGACTACCGTCTGGATTGCAAATTCTGTAAGAAGCCTCGCTATGAGGATACTGGGGGAAGAGCTAAGGTTCCGTTCAAGAGAATGTGGTATATGCCGTTAACCGATAGGTTGAGGCGCTTATACCAATCAGAGAGAACTGCGGGGGAAATGAGATGGCATGCTGAGCATAGAAGAGGAGCAGAGATTGGACATCCATCGGATGCGGAAGCGTGGCGACATTTTCAGAGTGTATATCCAGATTTTGCATACGATCCACGTAACGTGTACCTCGGATTATGCACAGATGGTTTCAACCCGTTTGGAAGGCATGGGAGACAATATTCGTTGTGGCCCGTGATTTTAACTCCTTATAACCTACCACCAACTATGTGCATGCGTCGAGAGTTTCTTTTCCTCTCTGTACTCGTTCCCGGTCCAGAGCATCCCAGAAGATCACTTGATGTGTTCTTGCAGCCATTGATACATGAGTTGCAAATGTTATGGACGTCCGGTGTTGTAGCATACGATGTTTCATGCAAGGAAAATTTTATGATGAGGGCTGCATTGATGTGGACCATTAGCGATTTTCCGGCTTACGGTATGCTATCTGGATGGACAACACACGGGAGGTTAGCATGTCCGTATTGTCAGGAAAAGACAGATGCATTCCAGTTGAAGAATGGACGCAAGTCGTGTTGGTTTGATTGTCATAGAAGATTTCTACCGCATGATCATCCATATCGGAAAAACACAAAACTTTTTACGAAGAAGAGGAAAGTGTTTGATGATCCTATTCTCCAAGATGATGGCTCGCAAACTTTGGGGCTCTTAGAAACCTTTGGTGCACTAAGAACTGTTGACTGCGGTGGACAAGGGCATGAGAATATTTACGCAGCTGGTGTGGTCCACAATTGGCACAAGCAAAGCATCTTCTGGGATTTACCATATTGGAAGGACCAGTTACTAAGGCATAATCTTGATGTCATGCACATTGAGAAAAATTTCTTCGATAACATCATGAACACTGTTCTCAACGTGCAAGGGAAGACGAAAGATAATGTGAAGTCTAGGCTTGATTTACCTGAAATTTGTGATCGGCCGGAACTTCATCTTCAGAAGAACGGAAAACCGCCAATTCCAGCATATTGGCTAGACTCGAAGTCGAAGGAAGAGTTATTTAAGTGGATTATGCTACAAGTTAAATTCCCTGACGGGTATGCATCAAACTTGCGTAATTGTGTGGACACTGATGGAGGAAAGTTTATCGGAATGAAGAGTCATGATTGTCATGTGATGATGCAGCGACTCCTACCATTTGCATTTGCTCATCTCCTTCCTCGAGATGTCCACAAAGCAATTGCAGCTGTCGGATCTTTTTTCAGAGATATATCCACCAGGTCACTCACTAGTGAAGGGATCAGAAATCTGGAGCAAAATATTCCTAAAATCTTATGCAATCTAGAAAAGATATTTCCACCGTCTTTCTTCGATGTCATGGAACATTTGCCTATTCATCTACCAGGTGAAGCTAGACTTGGTGGTCCGGTACAATATCGGTGGATGTATCCTTTCGAGCGCTATATGTTCCACCTTAAAAAGAAGGTGAAGAATCCCGCTAAAGTGGAGGGCTCTATTGCCGCTCAATATAACAACGAAGAGACTGCGACATTTGCTAGCTACTACTTCCCTTCGCAAGTACGCACCAAGAGCAGGCGGCCAGCTAGGAACGATGATAGGGGAGAGAGGCAAATTTATAGGTCAGTTGTTCCTAACATTTTTCAACAGATTGGGCGGTTAAGTGGAAAAGCAGGCAAGCGGCAACTAACAACTCAAGAGCATACACATCTCCACAAGTACATTCTAACCAACTGCGAGGAAGTATCTGAATATGAGAGGTATATATATATGTGTTAGATTTATATTTTTATGTGCACTTGGTTTATTTATTTCTAATATACTAAATTTTCGTAGGTTATATATGGAAGCTCTCCAGTTTCATCATCCAGAACTGGACGAAGCCCAACGCGAGGCCCGTAAACAAAAAGACTTTAGTCATTGGTTAACCTTCTATGTAAGATTTTGTATCTCAGATCTTCTAAAACATAGGCGAAATAGAGTATTTTATAACTTTTATTTGATGCTCCTCTTAGGTCGGTGAGGAACAAAAAGCCGGACGTACCCCGGATGATTGGTTAGCTGACATAATAGAGGGCATCCACTACACAGCAAAGTCTTATCCGAGATATTGCACTAGGGGGTACGCTTTTAAGGTGCATGTAGAAGGGTCAACTAAAATTACCGCGGATCACGGAGTTTCATCTGCATCTGGCGAAGTTGTCTACTACGGTATTCTCAAAGAAATACTAGAAGTAAAGTACATAGGGAAGCTTGGAATGCGATGTGTATTTTTTCTATGCGATTGGTTTAACCCGGTCCTAGGGAAAGGTGTCGTGATAGATGAGTTCGGTGTGACGTCAATTAATTCGAGCAAAAAACTAAGAAACTACGATCCGTTCATTATTGCTTCGCAGGCAGATCAGGTTTGTAATTGTACATAATTATGTATAATATTTACAATTTAAGTAATCATTTTAACGTTGAATTATATTTATGCAGGTGTCTTACATTCCATACCCTCGTTTAACTTATAAAAGTGATCCATGGATCACGGTTACAAAAATAAATCCTCGAGGGAGGGTGTCCGGAGTCGAAGAACGCGAAGTAGAGCCTTTACAAACAAGTGTAAATGATTTCATAGCTCCTGTAGAAGAATCGCTTGAAGTAAATTTAGTTGTCGACTTTAGCCAATTCGGGGACATTGTTCTACATTCAGAATCCGAAGAGGAGAGAGGCGAATTTGATGACACCGACTCAATTTCTACCGACTACGATTCAAATAGTGACGAAGAATAAAAATGTATTACACTTGAGACATTCGTAAAACTTCTAAAATATAATAAAATAAATCCAATTAAATTTTCTAAATGTTTTACATTTAAAAAGGTACGGCGGCGAAATATTTTGTAAAATAAGTTGTAAAATTTTACGACGAAAAACCAACGATAATTTAAATAAACAACTAACACGGATTGGTTTAAAACCGTAGGTTATGAAGTCTCTATATATACAATTCCTATGTAACATTAAACGACTAATACTAAATGGTTCAACTGGTTGAAGGGGTAAAATTATATGCTAGAGGTGGATGGTTCGAATGAAACCACCTGCATATTTGTTTTTTAATTTACGACGGAAAACCGACGATAATTAAATAACCGACGGTTTTCCGTCGGAAATCGAAAAAAAAAATATCGGGACAATGAATCGAACCGCCCACCTAACGGTTATCATGTATATACCCTAACCATTTGAGACTTCTGGTGTTAATCGTTTACTGTTACATTGACAAAGTTTATATCTTTACAGGTTTAAAAAAAATTAAAACATAAATCCGTGGGAGGCAAGGTTCGAACCCCCACCCACATCCTTATGTTCTTTCACTTAAACCAATTGAGCCATTCTGAGTTAGTAGTTGAGGGTTACGTAGAAATTATATATATTATTAAGCTACTGTTTTGTTTAATAAAAAAAAAATTAACCAAAAAAAAATATTAACCAAATTAAAACATAGTTAAATATCATAAAAACAAAACATTACATATAATTAGAGTAGCATAATTATGATATAGCTTCATCAGTTATCATTCCTGAACCAATCTCCGATGTCAGTCTCTTCCCAAAGCTCGACCATGCGGTTCCAGTCCACTACAAGCATCCATGACGGTCTTCCTTCTCCTCTTAGCCACTGCAGTTTCACCCGCCGCATTTTGGTCTGGAAAACACGTCTGGCGACCCGGTGGAATTCCTGCCAAACCGTGAAGATTATATCGGGATTGAAATTGAAATAGGCCTGGGAATTAAAACCGCAAACAAATATTAATTAGTATAAAAAAATATTTTAACAAATAAGAAAAATATATATACTTACCAAGAAATCCTCGAACCATAACTCTTTGACGTTGGTCGGGACATTGTAATATGCAAGATAACCACCGACAAAACGATCCCGTATTACGTCGCTAATGACAGCCGGAATGGAAGCATTGTAACCAAACCAAATGGTCCGGTTTTGGCGGCTCGGATCCAAAACAGGAAGACGTTCCCGACCCGGTTGAGTTAATTCTCGAATTAACCAAGAACGCCATGACGGGGACAAAAAACGAAATCCATTTTCTGTTTTTGAGAGTAGAGAATGCTTGACTAGTTGATGCAAATCACAAAAACGTCCGTACATATTTATTAACAAAAAAATCTATGAAAAAACCGACGGTATTCCGTCGGTTTTTGAATTTAATACCCGAAAAGACATTTACCGAAGCGTTGCATGGGGAAGAGAGTGGAGTTAAATCGGTTTTGACCGTTTAATTCGATAATCCGATGGTTTTCCGACAGAAAACCGACGGGTAACCGACGGGATTCCGTCAAACATTTCCGACGGCATTCCGAGGGTTTAGGGTTTAGGGTTTCAATTATGGTTTAGTGTTTAGCATTTTATAATGTTCACACTAATATGTAACATTAACATTGATGTTTTGCATTACAAGTCTTTGTTTTAAGAATATTATAAAAATTACAACTTAGATAAGGTTTGACAAGAACTTCGACTTAACCGTTATTGTACAATACTAAGTGTTTAGATCCGACGTGTTGTAAATTTCTCAATGTCATACAAACCATGTCATTTAGTTCAGATACTGAAGTATAATAGTATCAACTATTATAACATTAACTATTGAGAGGTTTTGAGATGTTATGTTACCTAATACGAAACCCTAAACCTTGATCTGTCGAAATTCCGTCGGTAATTACCGACGGAATACCATCGAAAAATCTTCATTTCGACGGCAATCCGTCTGAATTTGTTAATAATTTATTATTAGAGTCAGCGTAACTAATACCCTAAACGAAACCCTAAACCCTCAGAATTCCGTCGGAAATATGTGACGGTTTTCTGTCGGTTTATTAGCATTTCCGACGGAAATGCGTCGGTTTATAGTCGGTAATGTTAATTACTCGGCCAAAGAGAGCAGTAACTTTCTACTCTTCCCCATGCACGTCTAGGTAAATGTCATTTCAGAAATTAACTCAGTTTCCGACGGGTTACCGTCGGTTTTACCGTCGGAATGTTTTCTATATATAGAACTCGATTGCATGAACATTCATTCAAATCACAAACACAAAACTTACCAAATGGATTTTGTTTATTTCTCTCCCGAAGCCCGTGAAACTGCATTACGCGAAATCGGAATGCCGGGGCGGGGACACCTTCCCAATCTCGATCCATCCCGCCAGACTCATCGATCGGTTTGGTTCGGGTACAACATCGTCATTATATCCGTTACCAGTGATATAATTGAGACACGTTAGCACGGCGGCGGCTATCTAACGTACTACCAACTTCCGACGTCCTTCAAGGAAGCTTGGTTTAGTGATTTTCTCGTAAGTAATGTTTTTAATTTATTATTAAAATATTGACTTAAACTAAACACAGGTTTTTTTATCACAGGAATACTTCACCTGCTCTCAAGACCATCTGTTCATAGTCTGGCGCGAATTCCACAGGACCGCTAGACGGGTTTTCCAGACGAAAATGAGGCGGCTGAAGCTACGTTGGGAAAGAGGAGAAGGAAGGCCTGCTTGGATTCCTGCGAGGTCTTGGAACCTCATGGTGCGTCAATGGCGGGAGACGGACGTGGGAGATTGGTTCACCAACCAATTCCCGAACTATAATAGATTTTAGTTAATGTTATTTTTATTTTAATGCAATGTTTTTTTTTTTTTTTTAAATGCAATGTTTTATTTTAATTATGAATCAATGTTAATTTTTTTTTTTAATGAACAATAGAACTAGTTAGTTATATCTACTATTTATATGTAACAATAACAATTATTACGAAATGGCTCAATTGGTTTAAGGCAGGAGGACAAGTGCTTGAGGTGGGGGGTTCGAGTTGAGGTATCAACGTTTTATTTTTAAAACCGTAAGTTTAAAAATTCTATAGACACTATTCCTATGTATCATTATCCAACAAATACTAAATGGCTCAGCTGGTACAATTGGTGGAAATATATGCTAGAGGTGGTTGGTTCGATTCCAACCTTGCACCAATTTGTTTTTTTATTTCCGACGGAAAACCGTCTGTTTTCGAAAATCCGTCGGTTTCCCGTCTGTTTATATGGCGCCTTTTTTTGGCGAAAATTTGGGAGTAACCGCCAAATTTTGGCGAAATTTTCTATTGGACCGCCAAAATTTCCGACGGAAAAACGACGGTAAATGATTTTCGACGGTTTTCCGTCAGAAACCTTTATAATTGTGTCGCGATTCATCTTCTTCCCCATTTCTCTGTAACATCTCTCTCTCTCTCAAATCGTCTTCTCCCATCTTCTCTCTACATTTCCGCCGCATTCTCGCCTCAAAACCCCAATTCCGGCCGTCAATGGAGAACATGAATGTGTAAGTTCACTTTTAACCGATTGAATTCTTTTAAATTTCTTGTTTTAGGTTGTTGGATGCTAGAACTTGGTTGCATGTGTACATTGATAGGTAGTTTCTAATGGGAATGTTAGATTGAACAATTTGATAGGATTTTGGATTGTTTACATATGTTTTTTGTGAATTTTTTTTATTTTTCAACCGTTTTTTTTTTTCAACCGAGTTTAAAACGTTTTTAAAACGATTTCAAACGTTTTAATATCGTTTTAGATCGTTTTTAAACATATCTAAACTCTAGAATTATTTCTAAGAACATTAATTATTTTTAGAATTTTTTTGGAAAATAACCTTGTTTTTTAAAACGTTTTGATTTAATTAAAACAATTTTATGAAAACGTTTTTAAAATTTTAATATTTTAAAATATTTTTATAAAATTTTCGAAATTTTATACAATTTTTTCAATTTTTAAAACAATTTGACATATTTATGAAAAACATTTTACTTTTTTTTATTTATAAATTTTGCAAAGTTTATCCCAATTTTGTATAATTTAGATATCGAATTGTCAATCTAAATTCTCGATTGGATTATAATTTTATAGGGACACTTTTATGACTTTTGAGGAGTTGTACAACACTCCGGCGAATGCTGTACCGTAGAATTCGTTACCAGAGGAGCCACCGCAGCGGCAAGCACCGAGACCCCGACGGTCTAGGTCGACTCAAGTGCGGCCTCCACCTGCTCCATTGTCTCAAACAGAGCCGGGAACGTCTCAGATTCGGCCGGAGGTTCCTAGTGGGAGTCACTCTGTGTCTCAGGCCACACAGTTTGTCCTCCCGAGTATTGCCGCAGAGATATCGGCAATACTCGATCTACCGGGACGAGAGCATCTCAAACGGCTCGATCCATTATACGAGACCAATCCGGGAACTTTGTGGTAATAAATCTTTTTAATGTTAAATTTTCATGTTATATTTGCTTATTATACAAATATTAAACTTTTGATTTTTTTGGTTTTATCAGGTTTACGTTGACCGAATCCAAGATCGCGAGGAGCATCTTGGGAATGATGTACAGCATGCTCCACGCCGGGTACCCGACGTACAGAGAAATGCCTTTAGCCTCTAGGCATAACTGGTTCCGCCAATTCGCGGTAAATAATGTTAACTTTGTTATATATATATATATTTTTTTTTTTAATTCTAACTAATATTTAATTTTCCTTTTTTTATAGCAAGAGTATACTTGGGATAGCAAGTATACAGAATTGGTGGAACAGGAGTTCCATGCGAAAGCAGCTTCGCATTACTCGAACGTCCTCAACATATGGAAGCAGAAGTGGTGCAACGCAGAAGTTCCCAAGGGTATTGACGAAGAAGGCGATACTTGGAAGGGGTTCGTCCGTCATTGGAGTAAGCCTGCGACCGCAGCAACCTCTTCGACAAACTCGCAGAACCGTAGAAGTCATAGGAACGGTGTCGGGATGGCAACTCATAATGCCGGAGCACGGAGCACTGCATCGAGGAAATTAATCTTGGTAAGTTTCTTTTTATTTTAATTTTCATTATGTTTAGATTTTTCTTTTAAAGTCAAAATTTGTTTTTGCAGAAACAAAAGAAAGGAGGAAAAGATCCGACTCATATTGAGCTCATCGAGGATGGTCACAAAAACAAGGAGACGGGCGAAATCCAAGATCCGATTGCTCGGAGGATTGTTGAGTCGACGAAGAGGCGTTTGGAAGAGGTGGTTACCCAATCTGAAGGAATCGGTTCGACGGAAGAGATACCGGACGAGCAAGTCAACGAAGTTTTCCTCGAGGTAAAATTCCAATTTAAATAAAATATGAATTAAGTTTAACAGTTATTTAATCTCTAACATAAATTCATAACTTAAATATTTACAGGAAACAGAGAAGAGAAGAGGCCGGATTTTCGGTTTGGGAAACTTGGCGGACAAAGCTACGACACCGCATTCACGTTTTCGTCCAGAGCCCGACGTGGATTTCGTCGAACTCATCAAGGAAAAGGATGCAGAGATCGAAGCGTTGAAGGCCAAGCAGGCGCAGATGGAAGTCCGGATGACAGAGAAAGAGGCAGAAACCTCGAGGAAGATGGAAGAGATGAGTACTCGGTTTGAGTACTTTATGCAGCACGGCCATCTTCCAGACGCCGCACCGACGAACCAGGGGGGAAAGGGGGGAAAGAAAAAGGGGACGGGAAAGAAAAAATAAACGGGAATGTAATTTAAAAACAGTTTTTTTTTAAAATAAATTTTAATAAATTTCTTTTTTTTTGGTTAAATATTCTCTAAATAATAAGAATATTTTAATATAAAAACTGTTCGGAATATTTTTTTTAAAATAAATTATAACGTATCCGTCGGAAACCCGTCGGTTGTGGACCGTCGGAAACCCGTCGGTTGTGGACCGTCGGAAACCCGTCGGTTGTGAACCGTCGGGAACCCGTCGGTTGTGAACCGTCGGGAACCCGTCGGTTGTGAACCGTCGGGAACCCGTCGGTTGTGAACCGTCGGGAACCCGTCGGTTGTGAACCGTCGGGAACCCGTCGGTTATTTTCCCTCGGAATACCGTCGGTTATATTTCGTCGTTTAACCGTCGGTCTATTTCGTCGGTTTATGATCGGTAATCCGTCGGTTTATTATCCGTCTGTTTTCCCTCGGTTTATTATTCCATCGGTAATCCGTCGATTTTTACAGACGAAAAACCGACGGGTATTTATTTCCGACGAAATAGAATTGACGGATTTTTTTGGTGGGAAATCCGTCGGAAATGGTCTTTTCCGAGGGAAACCCGTCGGAAATGTCCCTCGGAATTGGCCTGTTTTCTTGTAGTGTCATGTTTCTGATTTGATGATTACTTTGCAGGTGTACCAACGTCTGCTGTGTACGAAGAGAAAAAGGAAGATGATCGGTTCCTTTATATCACTTACCACGTTCTCTTCTAGAATTTAAAGACAAACTCTAAAACAATCACAAAAGTAAGTTTCATTGTTCTCATGACTTAAAACGAAAAAGTTGGTGATAGGATTAACCAAGTTATCAATTTGTTTACCTTTAATATTTTTGTTTTGCAGGTCAAATTCATTGACACATTTTGTAAATTGACTACCATGGAAGAACTGTACAGGTTCAAACATTAAAAAATTGTGCTCTTAACTTCCTCTGTTTATTATTTGATTTGATCTGACAATTTCTTATTGATCTTTTATGCTTGTTCTCAGGTGATGAATCTTTACTAATTCCGAAACTTGATTTCAAAGGTACGCTTGTCAACATATTTGTTTTGCCTAATTTTTAAGGTTCTACCATGCTTGTCATCAGGTTATGTTTATTATTTTTGTAGGTTGACTTCTTCAAAATCAGTGATGATGGAGCATACACTTGTAACAGAATCTTTGTAATTGTGAGTTTTTTTTTCCAATTTGCATATATATATATATATATATATATATATATATATATATATATATATATATATCCTTGACATGAATATATAGATTCTGATTGTTGAGTGTTGATATCTCTGTGTATATCTTAATATATTGATTCATGAAATGATAGCAGTAATATTTATTTGAGACTTATACTGTTTTGAATTGTTTGATTTCAGGGAGTGGTGCAATTATCAACATTTGGGAAGCATCAAAAGCATTGGTAATTTGAAGATCACTTGAAAAAGAAAAATCGAAAAAGGTAACCATTTAACTATAAAACATTTAAAACGATTTTAAAACTCATAGTAAGAATCGTATTGAACAAACAGTTTCTACAAGGTCATTTGATACTTAGAGTGTTATTCAATACGATTCCATATTAAAAATAGTAAAGTTATTTTACCAAAACCATAAAAATATTTGATCAATGTAATCCAGTTTTTAAAAAAAATATATATATATGTTAAGTTTTTTTTTAAAATAAATATCACGGAATACTTTGTCTGTACGTAGTACGAGCTTGCAAAAAAAAAAAAACAAATCATCTCACCATGTAAATGACAAAACGATGCATTCTGAAAATCATTTAGGTGATTTATGAGCCAAGATCTATATTTGTGAATGATCATTGAATGATTGGTATGATATATTTTTCCAAACTTTTCTTTTAATTATTGAAATTGTATTAGAAATATTTTTAATAGATATTTAATCGTAATTCATGTGTGTGTTTTGAACTTAATCTCAAAATTTGATCTGATGTGTTGATCTATTCAAAAGAAGAAAAAAAAGATATTAATAAAATCATATATGGTTTATGACTCACTTGCAAACTATACTACAAAAAAACTATATTTAAATAATATTCAAATACAAACTTTTCCGCAATTAAAAATTATTAGCAAAAACTTAATCCGTTTATTTAAATAAATTTTAACAAATTTGTAGAAAAAAAGATATTATAGAATATATGTACTACCATAGAACTTCTCATCAACACATCAGATCAAATTTTGAGATAAAGTTCAAAACACACAAATCTCAAAAACAAGTGACTTTGTTTACGCAATGCGAAAAGGAAAACACTTCTCCTTCAATCCCGAGAGTATGGTCATTGGCTATGTCAGCTGTTGAAATCGCACTCCTCGAAACCCTAAGTTTCTCTCTGCAAAAACATATATTATGAACACGAGGAGCATCATTGAGAGCTTATCTTATGGATATAGAAACAGATTCTTACATTTCTTTCTCTATCTGCTTGGGGATGAAAGCAGGACCGGGATCTTATTCTTAACCAAGCTCGCATTGGTCAGGATGTCGTAAAGGTACCTGGAAAAGTACAAAACTCGAGTGCATCCACTACAAACACAATAGCGGCTGCTCGAAGCAAGTATTCTTCTAGCTTAGATCTAAGCCGAGAGTGCCCAGGAACATCAACAAAGGTGCCTTCGTTAGGTTCCATTGATGTTACAGCACCCTGATGAGAAGATCCCTCTCGGAGCTGTCACAAATACAAAAATGTAAATGAAACCATCTCATAATAACACAACATTCACCTATTTGTTTCGTAAACATGCTAAAATTGAGACAAGAACAAAAACAATATTAAACCAAACTTTATTGGTTCAGATTAAAATTCGGAGTTGATTACAACGACTCAGAAAACCTTTTGTAATGCTCAAATCAGTTTGTCTCGATTAGAACCCTAATTTTATACGATCGTGAAATTGATTTGGGTTAACACGTTTTCTTAATTCCATGTAACATAGAGAATATTATTAATATATATATATATGCGATCACATTTTCTTTTCTTTTTTTACATATATGATTTTGATTACTTTCACACACACACATGTAACATAGACTAGATTGTTTATTTAAATATTTTTCTTTTCTTTTGATTTAAGTTCTGTTCAGATATTGGTCTCTATCAACCTTGTATATTTATAATCATTTGAAGGTTGTATTAACCCATTAGTCAAATCTAAATTGACTAGTGGTTGATATCTGGGTTTAATGGTTCGTTGTATGTTCATACTAGAGCAGTATTAGTTAAATGTTTTTTTACTATATCAAGGCCCTAACGATGTGGTAAGTTTTAAAAAGGTAATAGAAAAAATATCAAAACATACATTTTCGGTTTTTAAAGTTGCAATTACGTGCCACATAAGGAAAAAGGTATAAGTGATTTTTTTATTGCCTTAATCTCTACGACTCAAAATGAAGAAAAGGTACTATTTTTAATTTTGAACTCGTGAAAGAAAAATCGAAAGATCAAAAGTGAAGAAGTTAATTCAGAATTTGGAATTGATATTAAAGCTGACTTATAGTCTTTAGTTACTGATTATGGAGTTAATTTTTAGTTCGAAAACTAGATTTTGAGCACGGAATATGAGTTAAATAATTTTTTTTAATTTGTTTCATGAATTATTATTATTATTTTTAAGATTTTGTTGAATTATAGTAATGTTACTTTAAATCTTGTGTTTAATCGTTATTAATGTTATAGATGAGGAACAAATCAATTCAATTTTACCTATCCACTACCATACACAAATTGTTTGATCTGCGATTATTGCGGAATATTTTTCTATAATTGTTTTAATTTTTTTTTTTTATTGTTTTTATTAATTGAGATTTTTAACAGTTTTATTGTACAATTTATTCTAATTATTTTATTTTGTTTGAATATCAATTTTATCGTTTATATTGAAGATTATTTGTAAGTAAATTATTGTTTGTATAAAAAAAATTAAACTTTTTAATATTATTGGTTTTTTAAAAAGTTTAAAATATATTCTATTTATTATCTATATAATAATTTTAAGTGTTAATTATATTTTTATATTTATGTTTGGGTATGGTTTAATCAATATTCTATTTTTATTAAAATATAATTATATAAATAATAATAATGATTCAATTAATAATAATTTAATTTTCATAGAATAATGATAATTAAAAAATAATCTAAAAACATTAGATAAGAAATGTAGAACTAATAGTTGGAAAAATACATACAGTTTCTTTATATTAGGGTAAAATAATTAGTTTAAGGTTTAAAAATATTCAAGTTTTATAAATCTAAGTTGTATATTTTAAATTTTAAATTACAATAACATAAAATATAAAGATTCAATAATAATTATTGAATTGGGCATAATAACTAGAATACTTTTTGGCCCAAGAATAGTCACTTTAAACCCAAAAAACAAATAGTCAATTTAAGGTCCATGACCCAACAACAACAAAAAAATAAACAAAGACATACACACAAAAAAAATTCAGACAAAATCAATGTTTGTCTCGAGCAAAAGGAAATTAGGGTTAGATTCCCCTTATTCCTTCCATCTCGGGATATCGTATCAGGTGTTGTGGCTACCAAATCAAACGATGTTCATGGAATCGCTTATCACCGAATATGTCTGCTTTAAGGATCTTGATTTCGATATGGTTCCAGAATCCGAAGCACACACTCGTATATTTTACATTGTTCATAAGCTATTTGCAAATAACATTCACTTTTTTGTCTCCCGATTTACATAATATAGATTTTATAGTATCTGAATCTAAAGGTAGTTTTTATCGCCTCTTGCAGATCCGATTAAATCAAACATATCAGAGTAAGCAGCCATGAATTTTGTAACCAAAGTGAAGAAAAGGAGAGGTTAGAAGAAAACATTGACTGATCCATAGAAGAATCTGGAACCCTTGCTGGTAAAGACCGGATTATTGTTTTCGTTCAGTTGGTCGATTGGTGTCTGAAGAAAGGTTGTTCCCTCAAGCTTGTTTGAACAGTGTACCGTGATTGCCATTTCATGGAGATACTGTCGTCGATAACGATGATGAAGATGAAGAGGAGGGTAAGCCATCTGTCCTTGATTTTGGGTTCTCCGAGTAAAAATGGTTCTTCTTTGTTCATATCCTTCTTAAGATTTCCTCAGCTTCTTCTTCTCTTCTCTTTTGTGTGCTTACCATCTTTATCTGAAAGTTTTAGAGTCTGCTATCATTGAAGTATAAGAGGTTGAAGAAAGCTCAAATGGAAAGGGAAATTGGCCAGGAGTGATCCATCTGATGATGATTTGATATCTTACCCGTGGTAGAGGTATCAAATTGTTTTCAGCTATCTCTTAGATATAATCTAGATTTGTTTAGTTTTGACTCCAATATTTTGTTGATTTATGTTTGTTTTGTTCTGTTATTAGTTAGTAATGGATCACATTCTACAATTTGAAGACAAAATTTTAAACAATCGCAAAAGTAAGTTTCATTGTACTTATGACTTAAACGAAAAAACTGGTTATATGGTTAACCAAGTTATTAGTTTGTTTACATTTAAGTGATGATTGTTACACAGTGTATTTGTATGGTGGATCCAGGTGATTGTTGAGAAGGGTAAGAAGAGTGATATACCCACCATCGAAAAGAAAAATAAGCATCTTGATTATTATAATCAATATACATCTCATTCTGGAACTGACTTCTGTCTGAATACTAATATTTTTCTGGATAATCAAAATTGCAGATACTTAGTCCCAGCTGATTTGACAGTGGGGCATTTCGTGTATGTCAATTGCAAAAGAATCAAACTGAGTGCAGAAAAGGCTATCTTTATATTTGTGGACAATGGTCTTACTCCAACTGGTAAATAGATCAGATCTACTGCTATATTCAAGACTTCCATTTTTTACAAATAAGCAAAAAGACCATTCAAAGAGGTCTACTTTCATGTTTCTGATTTGATGATTACTTTGCAGGTGCACTAACGTCTGCTGTGTACGAAGAGATAAAGGAAGATGATCGGTTCCTTTATATCACTTACCACGTTCTCTTCTAGAATTTAAAGACAAACTCTAAAACAATCACAAAAGTAAGTTTCATTGTTCTCATGACTTAAAACGAAAAAGCTGGTGATAGGATTAACCTCAATTTGTTTACCTTTAATATTTCTGTTTTGCAGGTCAAATTCATTGACACATTTTGTAAATTGACTACCATGGAAGAACTGTACAGGTTCAAACATTAAAAAATTGTCCTCTGTTTGTTATTTGATTAGATCTGACAATTTCTTACTGATCTTTCATGTTTGTTCTCAGGTGATGCATCTTTACTGTTTCCGAAGCTTGATTTCAAATGTACGCTTGTCAACATATTTATTTTGCCTAATTTTTAAGGTTCTACCATGCTTGTCATCAGGTTATGTTTATTATTTTTGTAGGTTAACTTCTTCGAAATCAGTGATGATGGAGCATACGCCTGTAACAGAATCTTTGTAATTGTGAGTTTTTTCCAATTTGCTATATATATATATATATTATTTTATATATATATATATATATATATATATCCTTGACATGAATATATAGATTCTGATTGTTGAGTGTTGATATCTATGTGCATATCTTAATATATCGATTCATGAAATGATAGCAGTAATATTTATTTGAGACTTACGTTGTTTTGAATTGTTTGATTTCAGGGAGTGATGCATTTATCAACTTTTGGGAAGCATCAAAAGCATTGGTAATTTGAAAATCACTTGAAAAAGAAAAATCGAAAAAGGTAACCATTTAACTATAAAACGATTTTAAAACTCATAGTAAGAATCGTATTGAACAAACAGTTTCTACAGGGTCATTTGATACTTAGAGTGTTATTCAATACGATTCCATATTAAAAACAGTAAAGTTATTTTACCAAAACCATAAAAACATTTAAAAGAGAAATAAAATTCATTTAGCTGGTTAAAGCTAAAAAATCAAACAGTATGATTCTTACCAGTTGGTTCTAAATGAAGTATGATTAGTTGTATTTAAGTGTGCAATCATATTTAATATAAAAGTTAAACTTGTGGTTATTTAAAAGAAATCATAAATTAAACCAAAACTTTTTAAAACCACTATACGTTTTCTCAAGGGTCTATTGATAGTTAGAGCGTTAGTAAATATGATTCCTTAAACAAAAAAGTGGTAACGTTATTTTACTAACCACAAAACACTTAAAAGAGAAATGAAATTACATCTTTAAAAACAGTAAAGTTATTTTACCAACCGCAAAAACACTTAAATGAGAAGTAGAAACGTGTGCAATCAGATTTTATATTAAAGTTAATAAATCGAACCTGTAATATTAGATTAGTTAAGAAAATCAGTATGTCAAACACAATACAAATTACCTTTGTAGTAGTTGATTTTTGCAAACCTTATCAAGCAATAACCACATTTTCACCCGCTTCCAAGCAATTCGCCATTACTTGCTCAGCAAAACGACTCCACAGGCAACATGGTAGACGTTGATCCCTATTTTTAAATTCCAAACCTAGTTAAACAGAGTAAATTTGATAAATAACATTAATTTTAAATATTTTAGTTAATTAATAACAGAACAAAACAAACATAAATCAACAAATATTGGAGTTAAAACTAAACAAATCTAGACTATATCTAAGAGATAGATAGCTGAAAACAATTTGATACCTCTACCACGGGTAAGATATCAAAATCATCATCAGATGATCACCCCTGGCCAATTTCCATTTCCATCAATATTGAGACAAATACTTACTGTATCATCTGCTAATACCATCTCCAATGTTTCACCAGACTGAGAAGTGTACTGAGAGTGAAGCACCTTGACACGGATTCGTCAGCCAGATTTGAAAGGTTTGACATCTGCAAGGTTAGTAAAACCATGGTTTTTATTTGCCACAATCGACATTTCTTTAAAGGCTGTTTTATTTAAGTTGTGAATGAAATATTGATTGCTTAGCCAACTATTTATAGATGTCAGAAGATATAAGGTTTGAAATACAGAGAATATTTATCATTAAAGCTAGAATATACGATTACGATTTTATACCGAATATGCCAAGGATATGCGTAAGGTGCAAGTTACGGTATCTCGGCCATTAACTGTATGTATTTCATCGAATTATATGTCTAGATACATTTCTAGGTAATATATCTTGTTTAATTATTGAATATCTTGTTAGGTTGTTTGCTTAATCGGATTTTGTTAATATAAGAATATCTATAAATCGAAGATTAAGATTAGTAAAGAATTGATATCCTTTAAGTTTTGAATTACTCGAAACCAATATTGTTTGGTAGATTAATCGAATTTCTGAATATTTGTCCTGAAAATCTTGTTAGGTTTTGAATATCTGATTTAGGACCCGCGTTTGGTTTAGTTGCGGTGCTAAAACTAAACGATTGTTTAATTTATAGGAACTAATATTTGTCCTGAAAATGGTTGTTTAATTTATAGGAACTAATATATTTTGGTATATGGTTTGTTAAAACCGGTTTAGAAGACTATACACTAAATTGAAATTGAGGTGCTAAAACTAAACGATTTCAAAATTATTGTGTAGGTGTGAAATAAAAGTCAACCGGCCAGAAGAAATATAAAAAGAAATGAGTTTTGTTTATTTGGGAGTCATGTTCACCGGTTATTGAAAACATAGGTAATGAATTAAGATGAATCAATCTTGTTATGTGGTGGTTAGTATTGTCGTAAACCACAATCACTTTATATATGGAAGTTTGTGATTTTTTATGTCTGATTAGTGATTATTAAAAAATTAGAATTGGTAAGTGAGAACTGATTTGGTTTACGACAGATGATGTAAACCGCTTGGTACACAATCTAATTTTCGTATGTTGTTGTAAAAGACATAAAAGTCTTTAATGTAAAGGAAAAATAGCATCGTTAGTTCAGTGGCGAATTAATTTATAAACAGTGGGTAATTATTGTAATTAATTTATAAACAGTGGGTAATTATTGTTTTATACTTCTGTTTTAATAGTATATAAAGGTTTAAGAGGCCCGGTTAACAAAGAAAAATTATTACAGTATAAGCCAAGTTTGTGCATTCAAATTAAAATCTTTGGTTGAATCTTAATTTTATTTGTTCGTGTTGGAAATGTAATAGACTAATAGTCAACCTTCTTCGACGCTTACTAATATGTGATAATCCAATTTCATCAAACAGTGGCTGCAACACTTGCAATGAAAGATTACATGGAGGCTGCAGCAGTTGTTACCACAAGATTAAACTATATTCATCAAATAAGGCATACTCTACAAAGAGAGATCCTTTCTATGCTACATATTTCATTTCTTACCACAAGGATGGTTTCCATTTGAACATAATTTTGTTAGTATCTTCCTTCTCGATTTCATAAGTATCCCGTGATACGGTTAAATGACATAACACACTTAGAATATAATAACGGGGTGTATTAATGAATGAAAGTTAATAAATAATGAGATGTCGGAGAGTTAGTAATCTTACTAACTCTTAAACCGACAGATCGAGGACTTACTAAAAGAAACTTAGGAAGTGATAAAAAATGGTGTGATTGATGGACCGTCTACGGAATTAGTAATCCACTAATCCCAAGGTAGCGGACTGAATGAGTAAAGGTTAAGGAAATATAAAAAGTCGAATAAACCCAAATCATTGTTTGTGTGGTGTTGTGATTGATTGTTTGTGTGATTGTGTGTATCTACTTCGGTGTTGGACCGAGTAGACTGTTGATTGCTTGATTTTTTATCTACTTCGGTGCTGGGCCGAGTAGATTGTACTGTAGATACTTACTCTGGTGTGGGACCGAGTAAGTTTGGGTGATGTGGAGGTTGGTGATAGGACTTGCGGGATGGATTGGGAATTAAGATAGTGTTTCTGTTTGACCTTGTTGGTATTGTGTAATAGAGTCCCAGTGAGTCTGCTTGTTTACATTACTGTTATTAGGACTCTATTGGGCGCATTAGATCCCGCAAGTCTAGAGATGGCGTTCCGGTACTTCCGATCCGATTGGATCCTCGGGTAGTTACCTGATCAGGCACGTACCTTCGATAGTGGTTATGGCAGGTGTTAACCTATGGAGTGACGTCTATAGGTGTGTGGTCCAGAGAATACGGGGTCGCGTCCAAGGGCCGGACTGCATGGAAACTTGGGCTATCTAGGGATAGCCTGAGTCACCGCGTATCGATGGACAGAGAATGGTGTCCTAGCCGCAGGACTTCGTGTTATCGCCTAGGAGTCGTGGGAGGTTTTAGCTACCGTGGTGGCAACTAAGTGTTCCCGTGGAAGTCGCCGAGTTCGCAAAGTGGGCCCAGATGGTGTGGAGATTGCGTTAGAGCTGCGATAGATAGATCGAGTCTAATCAAGAACATGTGCTGCAGTGTTCTCGATTCACTTCGTTGATGATTGTGTTGTTATTTGAATGCTTGTGTATGTGATCAGCTATTATACTTGATTGTTATTTTGGGTTTGGGTGGGATTATTAGCTTATTAGCAGCCTTTAGTAGGGAGCCGTCTCACTGGGTAATCTTAGATTACTCACTAGACTCTTTTGTGTTTTTTCCAGGTTTAGCGTAGCTCGGCGGACGCGTAGGACACTTGGAGTAGTCTCGGGTTGGTATTGGGTATCGTTTATTACGCATTTTGACTGTTACTTTTGGGTTCGGATTTTGTTGGAACGTTCCGCTAAATTTTTGTATTAGACCGTATATTACTATGAATAAGATTTATATTTTTCAACTAATAAAAAAGGAATAATTACCTGATATACGGTTTCGTCCGAACCGAACACAACTCGTGGAAGCGGTATTGGTTGCGAAGCCTTGTATCATGGAAACGAGGTCAACGGAGTCAAAGATAGTTTGGTTCGAGCCTTTATCTCAAACCAGATTGTCTATGGCTTTTGTATTGTGAGAAACTCTTCTCGTATGACTGCTCGGGTTCGATCGGTCATGTTCTTGTTTGATTGTTGGCCGGTCAGCGGAAAACGGGAAGGAAGCGTTACAAAAAGGTGGTATCAGAGCATGGGTCGTCATGGGTTCGAATATTCCGGTTTTCAAACTTTTCAATTTTTTATCGAGTCAAAATGGGTCGCCAATGCAACCATTAGGAATCCAAGTCGCGTCCGTCTCCGGGGAATGGGTATTTTATTAGGATTGTGCTAATCATTTTGCTTTTGTTGCAGTCACGCAGCAGAGTTGTCCTAGGAGGATTGGTGTGTGTGCGCGGTTGCAAGACAGTAGAAGCGGCATCCGTAGTGGCGATCTAGGCAGACATTATGGTGGACCGTTTCCTCAAGCTAACGGAGACTCAGAAGTTCGGGGTCACTCAGCAGTAGCCACCGCCACCGGATGTTATTCCATTATTACCACCGTTGTTGCCCAAAAGTATCAGTCGTCGTCACCACCAGCACATTTCCTGTCGGCCGAGAAGTTGCGCTCGTTTCATGACATGATCGAGACCGCGACGCTCTGATAGGTCTAAGTTTTAATCATATTCTACTGCAAGTGCACAGCTATGCTATTGTAGTATTTAGGGTTTCGAGTCCACAAGGACTCACGGTCACACGATAGATTATGAGTAATCGAATTAAGCTAAGCAAATCAAATTGTAAAGCAGTAAATAAAATAGCAAGTAAACAGATCAAGTGAGGTGGATGTAAGCAATCAAATGAAGGCGTCAGGTTTCAGGAAGTTTTCAGGATATCATGAAATCAGGAAATCATATTAACAACAGTCAAGATTCAATCTATAGCGTTCTTGAACTAGAATCACAAAAGTATAACTAACCAACTTTCGCTGCGATAGTTATCTATGTCTAACACCCTAGCAGACCAACTTTCGTTGCAAATCCTAGAGTTCTAAACATGCATTAATTCCAAGTTCGTTCGTTCACAATTTCTCTAAACCAAATTTCTTTGCGAATAGATAAATTGCTCACCTAAATCAGATCTAGTTAATTAACCAACTTTCGTTGCGTGAATTAACATAATATCAATAATCTAAATGGCCAGTTCAGACTATACATTAAGAACAATTTAGATGAAGAACTAGATGATGAATCGTAATCTATTGGTTAATCTAACATTCCTTCAAATCCTTAATGAGGTCGTGGCATAAGATGGAGAAGAAGAGGAGACAAGTGGAAGGTGGAGATTACACCACTTTAGCTATATAAGGAGGCCTTGGGTCACCCATTTTCTTCACACCAAAAACAATTCTCAACAAGAGTAGTAAAGAAGAGAGAAAGAATAGAGGGAGAAGGGAATAAGGAGAGCAATAAGGAGGCGGCAAGAAGAAGGAGGAGGAGGAGGAGCCGAGAGGAGGAGAAGCCGGAGGGAAGAAGAAGGAGGAGCCGGAGGGAGAGAGAAGAAGAAGAGAAGGGCGTGAGAGAAGAGAGCGGAGAAGAAGAAGATGGAGAGAGAGAGATAGAGAGAGAGAGAGAGAGAGAGAGAGAGAGAGAGAGAGAGAGAGAGAGAGAGAGAGAGGCGTGAAGCTTGAAGAAAGAAGAAGATGGAGAGAGGAGAAGCGTGAAGCTTGAAGAAGAAGAAGATGGAGAGAGGAGAAGCGTGAAGGAGAGAGAGAAGATGAAGCTTATGGAGGGAGAAGAAAGAAAGAATATGAAGCGTGAAGAAGGAGAAGAGAGAGAAGAAGAAGAGAAGCATGAGAGATAAGATGAAGAAGCATGAAGAAGAGGAAGAGAGATGGAGAAAGACCGAAGAGGAGGAAGCAAAGGAGGAGAACCGGAGGAGAAGAAGAGAACCGTAAGAGGAGAGAGAGTGTTTCTGTTTGGTGATAGGACTTGCGGGATGGATTGGGAATTAAGATAGTGTTTCTGTTTGACCTTGTTGGTATTGCGTGATAGAGTCCCAGTGAGTCTGCTTGTTTATATTACTTTTATTAGGACTCTATAGGGCGTGTTAGATCCCGAAAGTCTAGAGATGGCGTTCCAGTACTTCCGACCCGATTTGATCCTCGGGTAGTTACCTGATCAGGCACGTACCTTCGGTTGTGGTTCTGGCAGGTGTTAACCTATGGAGTGACGTCTATAGGTGTGTGGTTCAGAGAATAAGGGGTCGCGTCCTAGGGCCGGACTGCAGGACTTCGTTTTATCGCCTAGGAGTCGTGGGAGGTTTTAGCTACCGTGGCGGCAGCTAAGTGTTCCCATGGAAGTCGCCGAGTTCGCAAAGTGGGCCCAGATGGTGTGGAGATTGCGTTAGAGCTGCGATAGATAGATCGAGTCTAATCAAGAACATGTACCGCAGTGTTCTCGATTCCCTTCGTTGATGATTTTGTTGTTATTTGAATGCTTGTGTGTGTTGTGAAGCTCATCACGTCTTGGTAGCACGTGATCAGCTATTATACTTGATTGTTATTTTGGGTTTGAGTGGGATTATTAGATTATTAGCAGCCTTTAGTTGTGAGCTGTCTCACTGGATAATCTTAGATTACTCATTAGACTCTTTTTTGTTTTTTTTCAGGTTTAGCGTAGCTCGGTGGACGCGTAGGACACTCGGAGTAGTCTCGGGTTGGCATTGGGTATCGTTTATTACGCATTTTGAATGTTACTTTCGGTTTCAGATTTTGTTGGAACGTTCCGCTAAATATTTGTATTAGACTGTATATTACTGTGAATAAGATTTATATTTTTCAACTAATAAAAACGGAATAATTTCCTGATATACGGTTTCGTCTGAACCGAACACAACTCGTGGAAGCGGTACAGGTTGCGAAGCCTTGTATCGTGGAAACGAGGTAAACGGAGTCAAAGATAGTTTGGTTCGAGCCTTTGTCTCAAACCAGATTGTCTTTGGCTTTCGTATTGTGACAAACTTTTCTCGTATGACTGCTCGGGTTCGATAGGTCATGTTCTTGTTTGATTGTTAGTCGGTCAGCTCGTCGGTCAGCAAAAACGAGAAAGGGGCGTTACAATCGGGGTAAAGGAATGTCTAGTAGGCTTCCGCTAACTTGGGTTCGATTCGAGTTGGCTACCGGAGCTTTCACGTGAGCTCTCCGGCCCAAGGATTGGTCACTTAAACCGACTAATTCTTTTTTTTTTTTTTTGCAATATTTATACATCATGATAACAAAAATTGCTTGTACTCTTGTCTTCAATGCGATTTTATTTTCTATGGAAGGTGTATCGACTTGCCACATGACATACTAATATCTTGTCACAACCACCGTTTTTTTATTAATTATTCTCGTCCTCTCTGGAACTGGTCTTGGAGTTTGTCTCCAGAAGATTGATGAAAATTATGGGTTATATTCTTGTACAAAGACTTGTGGCTATGCAGTGGACACTAAGTGTGCTACTCTACTTGATGTATAGGGTTGCTCGGATCAAAGTGAAACGCTTAAAGATCAAGTCATTGCACAAACTATCTAAGGCACTAACACGTTTTCAACATCCAAATTCCTCCAGCAATTTTATCACAAATAATAAATTCATGTACAAAAAAAAAAAAAAAGGACTCGGGTGTATGATTGATGCTCTTCGGCTCTCATGGCTTAACATATTCTTTGATGAACTCTTGTACTTGATCTGTTTCTCCTGTTAATCAAGATGCTTCAGCGACTGTGACTTTGTTTACGCAATGCGAAAAGGAAAACACTTTTCCTTCAATCCCGAGAGTATGGTCATTGGCTATGTCAGCTGTTGAAATCGCACTCCTCGAAACCCTAAGTTTCTCTCTGCAAAAACATATATTATGAACACGAGGAGAATCATTGAGAGCTTATCTTATGGATATAGAAACAGATTCTTACATTTCTTTCTCTATCTGCTTGCGGATGAAAGCAGGACCGGGATCTTATTCTTAACCAAGCTCGCATTGGTCAGGATGTCGTAAAGGTACCTGGAAAAGTACAAAACCATGTTTAAGTGTCATTCTCAAAGAGGCACTAAGCAATATTTTGATATCTTACCCGTGGTAGAGGTATCAAATTGTTTTCAGCTATCTATCTCTTAGATATAGTCTAGATTTTTTTAGTTTTGACTTCAATATTTTTGTTGATTTATGTTTGTTTTGTTTTGTTATTAGTTAGTAATGGATCATATTCTACAATTTGAAGACAAAATTTTAAACAATCGCAAAAGTAAGTTTCATTGTACTTATGACTTAAACGAAAAAACTGGTTATATGATTAACCAAGTTATTAGTTTGTTTACATTTAAGTGATGATTGTTACACTTTGGTATTTGTATGGTTGATCCAGTTGAGAAGGGTAAGAAGAGTGATATACCCACCACCGAAAAGAAAAAATAAGCATCTTGATTATTATAATCAATATACATCTCATTCTGGAACTGACTTCTGACTGAATACTAATATTTTTCTTGATAATCAAAATTGCAGATACTTAGTCCCAGCTGATTTGACAGTGGGGCATTTCGTGTATGTCAATCAAAAAAGAATCAAACTGAGTGCAGAAAAGGCTATCTTTATATTTGTGGACAATGGTCTTACTCCGACTGGTAAATAGATCAGATCTACTGCTATATTCAAGACTTCCATTTTTTACAAATAAGCAAAAAGACCATTCAGAAAGGTCTACTTTCATGTTTCTGATTTGATGATTACTTTGCAGGTGTACCAACGTCTGCTGTGTACGAAGAGAAAAAGGAAGATGATCGGTTCCTTTTTATCACTTACCACGTTCTCTTCTATAATTTAAAGGCAAACTCTAAAACAATCACAAAAGTAAGTTTCATTGTTCTCATGACTTAAAACGAAAAAGCTGGTGATAGGATTAACCAAGTTATCAATTTGTTTACCTTTAATATTTTTGTTTTGCAGGACAAATTCATTGACACATTTTGTAAATTGACTACCATGGAAGAACTGTACAGGTTCAAACATTAAAAAATTGTGCTCTTAACTTCCTTTGTTTATTATTTGATTAGATCTGACAATTTCTTATTGATCTTTCATGCTTGTTCTCAGGTGATGAATCTTTACTAATTCCGAAACTTGATTTCAAAGGTACGCTTGTCAACATATTTATTTTGCCTAATTTTTAAGGTTCTACCATGCTTGTCATCAGGTTATGTTTATTATTTTTGTAGGTTGACTTCTTCAAAATCAGTGATGATAGAGCATACGCGTGTAACATAATCTTTGTAATTGTGAGTTTTTTTTCCAATTTGCTTATAAATATATATATATATATATATATATATATATATTATTTTAAATATATATATATATATATATCCTTGACATGAATATATAGATTCTGATTGTTGAGTGTTGATATCTCTGTGCATATCTTAATATATCGATTCATGAAATGATAGCAGTAATATTTATTTGAGACTTACGTTGTTTTGAATTGTTTGATTTCAGGGAATGATGCATTTATCAACTTTTGGGAAGCATCAAAAGCATTGGTAATTTGAAGATCACTTGAAAAAGAAAAATCGAAAAAGGTAACCATTTAACTATAAAACGATTTTAAAACTCATAGTAAGAATCGTATTGAACAAACAGTTTCTACAGGGTCATTTGATACTTAGAGTGTTATTCAATACGATTCCATATTAAAAACAGTAAAGTTATTTTACCAAAACCATAAAAACATTTTAAAAGAGAAATAAAATTCATTTAGCTGGTTAAAGCTAAAAAATCAAACAGTATGATTCTTACCAGTTGGTTCTAAATGAAGTATGATTAGTTGTATTTAAGTGTGCAATCATATTTAATATAAAAGTTAAACTTGTGGTTATTTAAAAGAAATCATAAATTAAACCAAAACTTTTTAAAACCACTATACGTTTTCTCAAGGGTCTATTGATAGTTAGAGCGTTAGTAAATACGATTCCTTAAACAAAAAAGTGGTAACGTTATTTTACTAACCACAAAACACTTAAAAGAGAAATGAAATTACATCTTTAAAAACAGTAAAGTTATTTTACCAACCGCAAAAACACTTAAATGAGAAGTAGAAACGTGTGCAATCAGATTTTATATTAAAGTTAATAAATCGAACCTGTAATATTAGATTAGTTAAGAAAATCAGTATGTCAAACACATTACAAATGACCTTTGTAGTAGTTGATTTTTGCAAACCTTATCAAGCAATAACCACATTTTCACCCGCTTCCAAGCAATTCGCCATTACTTGCTCAGCAAAACGACTCCACAGGCAACATGGTAGACGTTGATCCCTATTTTTAAATTCCAAAGCTAGTTAAACAGAGCAAATTTGATAAATAACATTAATTTTAAATATTTTAGTTAATTAATAACAGAACAAAACAATTATAAATCAACAAATATTGGAGTTAAAACTAAACAAATCTAGACTATATCTAAGAGATAGATAGCTGAAAACAATTTGATACCTCTACCACAGGTAAGATATCAAAATCATCATCAGATGATCACCCCTGGCCAATTTCCATTTCCATCAATATTGAGACAAATACTTACTGTATCATCTGCTAATACCATCTCCAATGTTTCACCAGACTGAGAAGTGTACTGAGAGTGAAGCACCTTGACACGGATTCGTCAGCCAGATTTGAAAGGTTTGACATCTGCAAGGTTAGTAAAACCATGGTTTTTATTTGCCACAATCGACATTTCTTTAAAGGCTGTTTTATTTAAGTTGTGAATGAAATATTGATTGCTTAGCCAACTATTTATAGATGTCAGAAGATATAAGGTTTGAAATATAGAGAATATCTATCATTAAAGCTAGAATATACGATTACGATTTTATACCGAATATGCCAAGGATATGCGTAAGGTGCAAGTTACGGTATCTCGGCCATTAACTGTATGTATTTCATCGAATTATATGTCTAGATACATTTCTAGGTAATATATCTTGTTTAATTATTGAATATCTTGTTAGGTTGTTTGCTTAATCGGATTTTGTTAATATAAGAATATCTATAAATCGAAGATTAAGATTAGTAAAGAATTGATATCCTTTAAGTTTTGAATTACTCGAAACCAATATTGTTTGGTAGATTAATCGAATTTCTGAATATTTGTCCTGAAAATCTTGTTAGGTTTTGAATATCTGATTTAGGACCCGCGTTTGGTTTAGTTGCGGTGCTAAAACTAAACGATTGTTTAATTTATAGGAACTAATATTTGTCCTGAAAATGGTTGTTTAATTTATAGGAACTAATATATTTTTGTATATGGTTTGTTAAAACCGGTTTAGAAGACTATACACTAAATTGAAATTGCGGTGCTAAAACTAAACGATTTCAAAATTATTGTGTAGGTGTGAAATAAAAGTCAACCGGCCAGAAGAAATATAAAAAGAAATGAGTTTTGTTTATTTGGGAGTCATGTTCACCGGTTATTGAAAACATAGGTAATGAATTAAGATGAATCAATCTTGTTATGTGGTGGTTAGTATTGTCGTAAACCACAATCACTTTATATATGGAAGTTTGTGATTTTTTATGTCTGATTATTATTAAAAAATTAGAATTGGTAAGTGAGAACTAATTTGGTTTACGACAGATGATGTAAACCGCTTGGTACACAATCTAATTTTCGTATGTTGTTGTAAAAGACATAAAAGGAAAAATAGCATCGTTAGTTCAGTGGCTAATTAATTTATAAACAGTGGGTAATTATTGTAATTAATTTATAAAAAGTGGGTAATTATTATTTTGTACTTCTGTTTTAATAGTATATATAGGTTTAAGAGGCCCGGTTAACAAAGAAAAATTATTACAGTATAAGCCAAGTTTGTGCATTCAAATTAAAATCTTTGGTTGAATCTTAATTTTATTTGTTCGTGTTGGAAATGTAATAGACTAATAGTCAACCTTCTTCGACGCTTACTAATATGTGATAATCCAATTTCATCAAACACTGGCTGCAACACTTGCAATGAAAGATTACATGGAGGCTGCAGCAGTTGTTACCACAAGATTAAACTATATTCATCAAATAAGGCATACTCCACAAAGAGAGATCCTTTCTATGCTACATATTTCATTTCTTACCACAAGGATGGTTTCCATTTGAACATAATTTTGTTAGTGTCTTCCTTCTCGATTTCATAAGTATCCCGTGATACGGTTAAATGACATAACACACTTAGAATATAATAACGGGGTGTATTAATGAATGAAAGTTAATAAATAATGAGATGTCGGAGAGTTAGTAATCTTACTAACTCTTAAACCGACAGATCGAGGACTTACTAAAAGAAACTTAGGAAGTGATAAAAAATGGTGTGATTGATGGACCGTCTACGGAATTAGTAATCCACTAATCCCAAGGTAGCGGACTGAATGAGTAAAGGTTAAGGAAATATAAAAAGTCGAATAAACCCAAATCATTGTTTGTGTGGTGTTGTGATTGATTGTTTGTGTGATTGTGTGTATCTACTTCGGTGTTGGGCCGAGTAGACTGTTGATTGCTTGATTGTTTATCTACTTCGGTGCTGGGCCGAGTAGATTATACTGTAGATACTTACTCTGGTGTGGGACCGAGTAAGTTTGGGTGATGTGGAGGTTGGTGATAGGACTTGCGGGATGGATTGGGAATTAAGATAGTGTTTCTGTTTGACCTTGTTGGTATTGCGTAATAGAGTCCCAGTGAGTCTGCTTGTTTACATTACTGTTATTAGGACTCTATTGGGCGCATTAGATCCCGCAAGTCTAGAGATGGCGTTCCGGTACTTCCGATCCGATTGGATCCTCGGGTAGTTACCTGATCAGGCACGTACCTTCGATAGTGGTTATGGCAGGTGTTAACCTATGGAGTGACGTCTGTAGGTGTGTGGTCCATAGAATACGGGGTCGCGTCCAAGGGCCGGACTGCATGGAAACTTGGGCTATCTAGGGATAGCCTGAGTCACCGCGTATCGATGGACGGAGAATGGTGTCCTAGCCGCAGGACTTCGTGTTATCGCCTAGGAGTCGTGGGAGGTTTTAGCTACCGTGGTGGCAACTAAGTGTTCCCGTGGAAGTCGCCGAGTTCGCAAAGTGGGCCCAGATGGTGTGGAGTTTGCGTTAGAGCTGCGATAGATAGATCGAGTCTAATCAAGAACATGTGTTGCAGTGTTCTCGATTCACTTCGTTGATGATTGTGTTGTTATTTGAATGCTTGTGTATGTGATCAGCTATTATACTTGATTGTTATTTTGGGTTTGGGTGGGATTATTAGCTTATTAGCAGCCTTTAGTAGGGAGCCGTCTCACTGGGTAATCTTAGATTACTCACTAGACTCTTTTGTGTTTTTTCCAGGTTTAGCGTAGCTCGGCGGACGCGTAGGACACTTGGAGTAGTCTCGGGTTGAAATTGGGTATCGTTTATTACGCATTTTGACTGTTACTTTTGGGTTCGAATTTTGTTGGAACGTTCCACTAAATGTTTGTATTAGACCGTATATTACGATGAATAAGATTTATATTTTTCAACTAATAAAAAAGGAATAATTACCTGATATACGGTTTCGTCCGAACCGAACACAACTCGTGGAAGCGGTATTGGTTGCGAAGCCTTGTATCATGGAAACGAGGTCAACGGAGTCAAAGATAGTTTGGTTCGAGCCTTTATCTCAAACCAGATTGTCTATGGATTTTGTATTGTGATAAACTCTTCTCGTATGACTGCTCGGGTTCGATCGGTCATGTTCTTGTTTGATTGTTGGCTGGTCAGCTTGTCGGTCAGCGGAAAACGGGAAGGGAGCATTACAAAAAGGTGGTATCAGAGCAAGGGTCGTCATGGGTTCGAATATTCCGGTTTTCAAAGTTTTCAATTTTTTATCGAGTCAAAATGGGTCGCCAATGCAACCATTAGGAATTCAAGTCGCGTCCGTCTCCGAGGAATGGGTATTTTATTAGGATTGTGCTAATCATTTTACTTTTGTTGCAGTCACGCAGCAGAGTTTTCCTAGGAGGATTGGTGTGTGTGCGCGGTTGCAACGACAGTAGAAACGACATCCGTAGTGTCGATCTAGGCAGACATGATGGTGGACCGTTTCCTCAAGCTAACAGAGACTCAGAAGTTCGGGGTCACTCAGCAGTAGCCACCGCCACCGGATGTTATTCCATTATTACCACCGTTGTTGCCCAAAAGTATCAGTCGTCGTCACCACCAGCACATTTCCTGTCGGCCGAGAAGTTGCCCTCGTTTCATGACATGATCGAGACCGCGACGCTCTGATAGGTCTAAGTTTTAATCATATTCTACTGCAAGTGCACAGCTATGCTATTGTAGTATTTAGGGTTTCGAGTCCACAAGGACTCACGGTCACACGATAGATTATGAGTAATCGAATTAAGCTAAGCAAATCAAATTGTAAAGCAGTAAATAAAATAGCAAGTAAACAGATCAAGTGAGGTGGATGTAAGCAATCAAATGAAGGCGTCAGGTTTCAGGAAGTTTTCAGGATATCATGAAATCAGGAAATCATATTAACAACAGTCAAGATTCAATCTATAGCGTTCTTGAACTAGAATCACAAAAGTATAACTAACCAACTTTCGCTGCGATAGTTATCTATGTCTAACACCCTAGCAGACCAACTTTCGTTGCAAATCCTAGAGTTCTAAACATGCATTAATTCCAAGTTCGTTCGTTCACAATTTCTCTAAACCAAATTTCTTTGCGAATAGATAAATTGCTCACCTAAATCAGATCTAGTTAATTAACCAACTTTCGTTGCGTGAATTAACCTAATATCAATAATCTAAATGGCCAGTTCAGACTATACATTAAGAACAATTTAGATGAAGAACTAGATGATGAATCGTAATCTATTGGTTAATCTAACATTCCTTCAAATCCTTAATGAGAATCCCTAACCTAACAAGAGATCTACTCGGACATAGAAATCATAACAGAAAACATAGTCAAAATAGATATCATAGAATAATCAAAGGAATAAGAACAGGGGTTCGAATCTTCTCTCTGTCGAGTATCTGATCAGCCCCTAAAACTCTCTGAATGTAAAATAATGCGTAGCCTAAACAATGGCTTAAAAACCTAATTATAATGATCTAATCACGGCTGGAGCTTCTTTGTAATTATTGGAAACTTCAGGGCCAAAGTGCAATTTCCCGACTCTCTCATTAAACCGCTAAGAATGTCTTATGCGCATGTGTGTCGATCGATGCACAAGATGTTTCGATCGATGCACTCCTCTGTTTCGGACAGTGAACTCTATCTCTTGGGTTAATGCTTCAAAATGCTCCAGAAAGTGCCTTAATCACCTGATCCACTTCAAACGTGCATATATCTAATAACACATGTAAAAGACTCTAAAGAAACACCAAAAGACTCTAAAACATACTTATATCATGGTCTAGAAGCGGTAAAAACCATGATATATCAACTCCCCCACACTTAGCCTTTGCTTGGCCTCAAGCAAAACAGAGAACTAAATCATGGTAAATTTAAAACTTTCAGAAACTCTTTTCATCTTAGAAGCAACAACACTCAGATTCCCCTTAGTAAGCCACTGAAAGAATCACATGCTAGAAATCAAGACCAACATATACTTCCCCCACACTTAGCAACTTTCCTGAGTAAACTCCGCAATCAATCCAAAGCAATTCAAATTCACCCAACTGACTTCTATAAGCTATTAAGTGCGGTCTCACCTAAGGATTATCGATCAAAGGGCACATGGATTTTTACTCTGTTAGCTCTAGACCACCATACTATCTTTTTATGGTTCCTTTCTTCTCGTTTCCTTCCTTAGCAATCTTTCCCCATTGGGTATCATTTTTTTATCAGTGCTCTTCCCATTATGTGGTGTACTTTGGACACATTCCATAAATGCACATGAGGTAATAGTGGTTGCTACCACTCCTGTGACCACTTCGGAGCTACTATCTCATCCTCAGATTATTATTCTTGTTTTTTTTTACTTTAGGGAAGGGGAGAAGGGAACCTTACTTGAACAAGTTTACAGGCTGTGTCAGAACTAACAGAGTAGTCTATACCAAGCCCTTAGGTGAGAAAATTAAGTCAGGTTTACAGGGGTGAAGTCAGTAAAGGATCCTCTGAATACCTGAATTGATATGGGTGTCCTCAGTAGGCTGATCCGCATTGGGTTTTCTAATAGTCATAGATTGATCCTGCAACTTCATCCCAATGGTCACTTAAGTTCCTGCAAGTGCTGTTAACTTCTCAAAAATTTATTGTTTCCTACTTAGACTATTTTGACTCAATAAAATAAATTTTTGGACTGACTCTAAGAAAACAAAAGCGTGCGTCAGTAGCTACCTCCCCCACACTTGAAACACACTGTCCCCAGTGGTGTCAAGCTAAGGATCAGTAAGAAAAGAAATGTTAAAGGATGTGTTATGTTCTGTCTGATTTTTACCTGTCTCGCTCCTGCATCGATCGTTACGCATAAATGCGACGATCGTTGCAAGGCAATTGCGATTATGTGTCGATCGTTGCTCAGGACTGCAACGATCGCTTCATTGCGATTTTGTCGGATCAGTCAGCAGTTAGCAAGTTAGTCCGTGAGAAATTATCAAATCTCAAACCTGAAAGCTGAAAATCAATGCAAACAAGCAAAATCAAAGCAACAGATAGTCTAAAAGTAAGCACATCATCCCAAACATAAGTATCAATGAGAAAAATCAAAAGAAAAGTGCAAAAGAAAAAGTGCAAAAGAAAAAGTGAAAAAGAAATACAGAACCGATAGTCTGAAAATGGAGACCAATCTCACTCGCTCTCATCATCATCTCCATCCAAGGGATCAATACTGCTCGAGAGGATAGGAGTCGGAGAGCGCTGTCAACGACGACGAGCATAAACGGGCTGATGAACTTGTGGATGTCTCCTGCAAGTGCAGCCACGCATGAAATCCCAAATACTCTGCAGTATACCATCCTGACACTCTCTCCACTCGCCCTCAGTCATCTCACGGACTGGTACCGAAGGAGCTGGATAAGGACCAATGTCATGTGTAGCAGCAGCAGGCTCGGGCGCAGGAGTAGAAGAAAAACTCTGAGCAGATGGTCCCGGTGCAGAAGAAGAAGAAGCACCCAGAGGGTTAACCATCGTAGGAACGCCGCGTCTCAAGTTCCTAGGAGGCTCAAAGCGCAAGGCCTCCAAGGATTCAGATCTAATAAGATCAGCAGCAGGAAGCTGTACACACCACTCATCTGCATCTGCGTCATGATAAACCCAAAGCTTCTCTTCCTTCATCCAAGTGGTGTTCTTCAAATGACCATAATCCATCCACTGCCTCTTGGTGATGCACTCTCTCCCAGCAGTAGGGATCCTGAAATGCTGGAAAATAGGAGTAAGTAAACTCCCTACGAACTCACTCTTCTTCCCAGAAAATGGCTTAGTCTTCAGCTCGCACAAATGATCTGCAAAAACTGCTCCCAAGTTTAGCTGAGGAGTTGGGTCTTGCAATGGTGTCTCCTCGAACAAGGGACTCACGCCAGTGTATAGCAACTGCAACTCCATCTTCCTTTGCTTGTTCACCTCAGCCTTGCAGAGGAGAGTATAACCCAAAATGCGCCCAACATATCGCATGACCGGATGGCGCAATTGTATCTGCTTCGTAGTACGTGAGTTATACACCCCACAGCCAATGTGGTCCCAGAAAAACTGACAGCTCTCAGTGTCCCACTCTCTAACCAGAGAGCAATGAGTGGCCTGATCATCAAAGCCGTAGATCCTGCAGAGATCAAGAATGCTAATCCTATACCTGGATCCGTTGCACATGAATATGAGTGTACCTTCTCGAGCTCTCCTGAGAACAGGATCCGTGTAGACTCTACAAGTGGACAACAGCTGTCGCACCAAATCATGATAGAGATCCTAAATCCTCATCGGCATAGTCCCTAGCCCTATCTGTCTCGTAACCTCTAGCACCTGACTGTCAATCCCAAGCACCCTACAGGTCTGGTAGTCTGCAAATCGCGTAGGCTTGAGAGTTATGTCATGCCACGCGTTGTAGAACAGCGTGCCATAATCATCCCAAGACTCAGAAACTGGCCTCTCCAAACACGTGTCAGTCTCGGTCACTGTCTTAGCATCGTCCGTCCATGCTCTAGTCACAGGAATCTTGTCTTGCTCTGCCATAGGCCAAGGGAAATGCATTGTGCCAATCTCACCAGTGTAGGGGGCATGCATATGAGATGTGCGTACGAACTAGTCGGCAGGTGGTTCAGTATCAGCAGGCACATTCCATCACTTCCTCGGTGCCATCTGAAATCAAAGAAATGAGGCCCTGTTAGTCTTGCTGAATACTCTGTGAAATTGTGGTGCAACGACCGTTGCTTATATGCAGCGATCATTGCAAGGCGATTTTGCAGATTCCTCAAATCGCATAAGAATCAATTCCACAACCACATAAATAGTGTAATATCATCTTCAATCAACCCAAATCAAGCTTATAACAGTACGGATTCACCATTTTAAAGCCAATAACCTCTGATTTCTAAACCCTAAAATCGAATCTGAAATTGATGAATTTGAGAGACCTTGCCTCGGAATTGCTTCGAATAGGTTATAGAAATGGATAGAGCGTGTAAAAACAAGAAGAATAATGCTTTGAATCAATGAAAATTTTGAAGAATCGAACGATTTAGGTGATTGGCGATCCGGGTGTACGGACAAGCGAAATAGGGAAGAAGAGAAAGGAGAAAAGGTTAAAGGCACTTACCTGGTTCGTGACTGCAACGACCGTTGCATAAGAGCAACGATCGTTGCCGTTGAACCAATCCGATTCCGGTTTAGCACATGTGTACCTTTAATTTTGAAATTTAAACCATCTGCAATGACCGTTGCACAGGACCGCAACGATCGTCACAGAGCGACTTCATCTCCTCGTCATATCTCCCTGCAACGACCGTTGCGCAGGTCCGCAACGATCGTCACAGATCTCCAGACTCGAGTTCTGTAGTGAAAACACACTAGAAACAAAACCAAAACTTAAAATCTTAGAAAAAACACCAAAAAGAATATGTACAAACCAAACAGTGGGTTGCCTCCCACTCATCGCTTGTTTTAAGTCGTTAGCTTGACTGTGGCACATGGTCAGATGTCAGGTGGTTTCGCCAAAGGCAGAGCATGCCTTTTTGAAATTCTCCTCATCCATGGTGGCGTATATGCATTGCTTGCATGAGACTGGCCGAGAAACTTGGGAATAACAGCAAGGTTAGGTGGAATATTACGTTTCCTGACTCTATTCCCTGCAAAATTAGCATCAGAGTTAGCATGCTTGAAGTCAGAGAGTTCATTCCTTAGCTTGGTGAACTGTGGATTAGGTGTGATGTTTGGAGCTTTCTGCTTAAGAGCAGGTACAAGCTTTGAAGATGTTAGAGCGGGTTCAGTATGAACCGCCATCTTCTCCTCTCCAACCTCAGTCTCTTGTTCTATCTCAACACTGAAACTTTGTCCATCAATGGTGGGTCTCTGCAATCTGTCCATCTTAAACACCAAAGGTTGATCTCCCAAGTGGAGAGCAATCAAACTTTGTCTCACATCAATTACAGCTCCAGCAGTAGCTAAGAATGATCTTCCAAGCAGAATGGGATCACCTGGCTCAATCTTATATTTCAGCCCTATAAAGTCTGTTGGAATAAAGTGATTCCCAACTCTGAGAGAGATGTTCTCAAGAACTCCTTCTGGATATCTCTTTGATCGATCGGCTAGGACAAGAGCAATCCTAGTGGGCTGGAAATCCATCAGTCCCAATCTCACAGCCACAGAGTATGGCATGAGATTTATACTTGAGCCAAGACCACACAAAGACCTCTTGAATTTGTCTTTGTAGATAGAACAGTCTAACATAAAACCCCCTGGATCCTTTAGTTTCTCAGGAATCCTACCATGAATAACATCATCGCATACTTCAGAGACCATCAAGACGCTTTCTTCTTCAGTCATGTTACTAGAAATTAGGTCTGTGATACATCTCCTCACCACATGAATGTTCTTAACAACATCAATCAATTGGGCTTCAGTTAGCTTTTCTCTCATCTTCTCCATGCACTTTTCTAACTGAATCTCTTGCTTGGACTTCCAAGGGAAAGGAATCTTCGGTTTGTAAACTCTTTCTTCAGCTGCAATCGGCTTCCCTGGAGAGACTGGCTGCTCATGCCTATGGCGTCGATCAATACTGACACTCGGAAGTTGTGTCGATCGTTGCAGATCAGTGTCGATCGATGCAAGATCTTCATCTCGAGAGTTTCTCGGATTTTTCAGCTCCAAAACCTTAGTATCTTGACTCTGCTCAGCTCCATCTTCTGCCAAAGCTGTCTTAACATGTTCTGTCTGTATACTGGCTTCCACTTGCGTTATCCTAGCATCCAGATTATCAACTCTGCTTATCAAAGTCTCCAATTTTCCACTCAGATCCTTATACATGAAGTCCATATTTCCATTCAGATCTTGTGTCATCTTATTCTGTCCAAGGATTAGCTGCTCAAGCATAGACTCAATCCTTGTATGCTCATTAGTGGGTGGAACTTGGTGAGATAAATAGCCATAATTATTCTATCTCAGAGCTTGTCTCTGTTGATTTCTATATGTCTGTCCATGATAATCAGCTCCATCTACATAATTCACTTCTGCAAACTCTTCAGCTACTGCATCAGATTGAAATTGCCTCTTCCTAACTAGGATGTTGTGGACAGAATCCACTTTGACCCATATATCAGCTATCTGCAAGCTATCATCTCTGCCACTAGATCTCTGCCTTTCCTTGTCAGCATTCTTGACACTATTGATAGTTATCAAGTTCTCAATAAGCTCTTTAGCTTCCTATGGAGTCTTGGTATAGAAGTTCTCATCACTTTCTGCGTCCATAGATTTCTGATACCAAAAGTCCAAACCTCTGAAAAAGGTACATAAAAGCTGCACCTCGGAGAAACCATGGTGTGGACAATCTCTTTGATACCTTTTGAATCTCATCCAAGCTGCCTTAAAAGACTCTGTAGGTTCCTTCTTGAATGTCAAGAGGTCATGTCTAAGCTGTTCGGATCTAGCATCGTCATAAAAGTGTCTAAGGAACTCCTTCTTGACTGCATCCCAAGTGGTTAAAGATCTTGGCTGTAGTTGTTTCAACCAGTAAGCTGCTTCTCCATTGAGAGAGAATGAGAAGAGCTTACAGAAAATATAATCTGAAGATACTCCCTCAGCCTTGATACTGCTAGCCAGTTCCTCAAATATGTCTATATGATCCATAGGATGCTCACTAGAAAGACCATGGAACTGATGCTGTCCAACCAATGCGTAGTACTCTGGTTTCAGCCTGAACTCAGCTCTGGTGAACGGAGGTGGTCAAATTGCAGACCGATTAGCATATAATACATCTGGTCTGTTATAATCAGCAAGTGTCTTCTTTTGAAAATCCTCTTGTGGATGTTCCGCGCCCACGGCAACATCTGGTATGATCGGGCTCCTTCCCCATCCAGTTTCTGACCCTTCGCGTTGCGTATGTGACCCTCTAGGTCTCGTAAAATGTTGTCCTCACCGCGAATCAGAATAACAGGTTCCATAGAGAGAATCTTGCTAAATGCTCACGCTCTCGGTGTCTCGGGTTTCGCTTAGTGTCGATCGATGCAGAATCAGCGTCGATCGATGCAGAATCAGCGTCGATCGATGCAATGCGATTCCTGCAATAACAAAGAAACAGAAACGTGAGTAGACTTAGAAAAATAAGAAGAATGCTTAGTCTAAATCCTAATACTGAATCTATCGGCGAACTCAAAGAGTCCCCGGCAACGGCGCCAAAAACTTGATAGGTCTAAGTTTTAATCCTATTCTACTGCAAGTGCACAGTTATGCTATTGTAGTATTTAGGGTATCGAATCCACAAGGACTCACGGTCACACAATAGATTATGAGTAATCTAATTAAGCTAAGCGAATCAGATTGTAAAGCAGTAAACAAAATAGCAAGTAAACAGATCAAGTGAGGTGGATTTAAGCAATCATACGAAGGCGTCAGGTTTCGGGAAGTTCTCAGGATATCAGGAAATCCGATTAACAACAGTCAAGATTCAATCTATAGCGTTCTTAAACTAGAATCACAAAAGTATAACTAACCAACTTTCGCTGCGATAGTGATCTATGTCTAACAACCTAGCAGACCAAATTTCGTTGCGAATCCTAGAGTTCTAAACATGCATTACTTCCAAGTTCGTTCGTTCACAATATCTCTAAACCAAATTTCTTTGCGAATAGATAAATTGCTCACCTAAATCAGATCTAGTTAATTAACCAACTTTCATTGCGTGAATTAACCTAATATCAATAATCTAAATGGCCAGTTCAGATTAAGCATTAAGAACAATTTAGATGAAGAACTAGATGATGAATCTTAATCTATTGGTTAATCTAACATTCCTGCAAATCCCTAATGAGAATCCCTAACCTAACAAGAGATCTACTCGGATATAGCAATCAGAACAGAAAACATAGTCAAAATAGATATCATAGAATAATCAAAGGAATAAGAACAGGGGTTTGAAATCTTCTCTCTGTCGAGTATCTGATCAGCCCCTAAAACTCTCTGAATGAAAAATAATGCGTAGCCTAAACAATGGCTAAAAACCTAATTATAATGATCTAATCACGGCTGAGGCTTCTTTGTAATTATTGGAAACTTCTGGGCCAAAGTGCAATTTCCCAACTCTCTCATTAAACCGCCGAGAATGTCTTATGCGCATGTGTGTCGATCGATGCACAAGATGTGTCGATCAATGCATTCCTCTGTTTTGGACAATGAACTCTATCTCTCGGGTTAATGCTCCAAAATGCTCCAGAAAGTGCCTTAATCACCAGATCCACTCCAAACGTGCATATATCTAATAACACCTGTAAAAGACCCTAAAGAAACACTAAAAGACTCTAAAACATACTTATATCATGGTCTAAAACCGGTAAAAACCATGATATATCACGCTCTGCCACCACCACCACACTCATTCCATCCTCCTGGCGCACTTGCCGGTTAGGATCCACATGAGTGGTGTTGCTCATGTTGGAGATTAGGAAGTAGATTAGGCCCAGGTAAGTAAGGGCTCTAACTTGCTTTTTGATGTGTGCATATCGGTTGTGTAGCGGTGTTTCTTTTGGGACAGATTGGGAACCGATAGTATGTAGACTCCGACGGACCTATGTATCTAAAACTCTATGTGGTGAATAGATGCTTTATTTACGTAGTGGATGTGGAGTATTTCGGTTGTCGTTTTGAGTAGCAGAGTGGTTATATTGCATACCCATGATGGTTGTGAATGCAATATAGTTACGATGTGAAAATAGATGATGGTCCGAGCAGACGGTTTCCATCAGAACCCTAAGAGACAACTGCAATCGCCGATTTGCTTGATTGATTGTGTGTGATTGATTGCCTTGTTAGGGTGTTAGAATTGTGAATTGCTGTGATTGCTCGCTAGATTGGTAGTTGTTGATTTTGAATCTCTGCATTTCGTGTAATCGCTAGGTTGCTAGCAAATGGTTTTTATTTTATTTTAAGTAGCGAGATCATTTGGCTTGCTCGGTTATAATTGTTTTTTGTAAGAAAAGTTATAGGACCTCTTCGATAGAAATAAGCTCGTGATTAAAAATGCGGTTTTATAGGGAGCTTATTCGAGATTGAGCGGAATGATAGGATATTGTTATTTAGCCATGTGTGACCGCAAGGTACATGACTAAGTAACCTTATATCTGTGGGGAAAATATATCGGGAATAAGTTAAAAGAGGTCTAACCGTTCCAGTGTTATTGAGGTTGTTGATGTAGGACGTGATGGAAAATTTGACGAAGACAAGAGACCGAACCTGAACCCGAGAGACTAGAAGTGATCTCAAGAAGCAGTTTGACCTGAGCTTGCAAGTGAGTCAGTGGAGTTTCGGCACCAAAGTGGGTATCAGTGATAGGAGGAACCAAGATAGATGGGTATGATGAGTTAGCAAAGGAATTTGGAAGCATCAGTGACAGTTTTGGATCAGTTCAAAGTTACCAAAGGAAAGGCGGTTTGATATCCATGAAGCGTGGAGTTCAGTGATCGAGAAAGTTTGAGGCGTACATAAGTATGGCGGTTTAGTTTAGAAGGAGGAACATCAATATTACCGTAATGCCGATGGGGAGCAATAGGGATAAGCAGTAAAGATGAAACAAGTATCGAGAATAGAAGGAAAGTCGGTTTTGTGCCATTCGCGGAGGACGAAGCAAAGTGGAGAAGTCGGAAGTGTTGGTTCAAGATGGTATTAGTTGGCACATATCGATCATAAATCCGAGTGGAGCAAGTTCGTATTTCAAAAGTAAGTTGAGCGATGGATTAAAGTTCAGTTGGGTCAGCGTTCGAACACCGGAGCAGTGGAACCAGTTCCAAAGTGGAGACTTAAAGATTCAGACTCCGATTCGAAGTTTGTACTAACGGAGAATTCGGCGACCGAATTTCTATAAGTGGGGAAGAATGTAATATCCTGTTCCAAGAAATAGTCAACGGGTAGCAGGAAAGTCAACGAGGGGCATTTCTGTAACTTTCAAGTAAGGAAGGGCATTTTGGTAATTTTACCAAAATGCGAGCCGGAAGTGGAAATAGGCCAAGTGATCTTATTTTTGTCCATAAAGAACATTTATAAGACCAGAAATGGAAGAAGCGGAGTCTAAACGAGTTTTACGGACTATCGGGAAAGGAAACCGATAGAACCGATAAAACTTGTAAAATTCATTACGGGAGCTACGATAGTACGATTGAGGTGAAACGACTTGATAAATTCTTCTAAAATAGTATAGTATTTTTAAAAGAAGCTTGGAAGATTTATTTCAGAGGCTACAAAGTTTTAAAGATTTTTAACCGACTGTCGGGAATGGAAACCGACAAAACTGAGAAAAAGACGGAAACACCTCTAAACGTGCTCCATAAATTATGAAAATTTTATCACAGCTCCATTCAATTATGGATAGGATATGGTAAAAAGTATTGAGCAATATTTGATCCATGGATCAAGTTATAATGTTTAGACCATTAAGAGGTAATTAGTGGCTAAAAATCCAAAATAAATTCATAGGAGCTTGGGCTTGGACCAGGGTGATTAGGACTGATTAATAAGGTTACTTTGGACCTAAATCCAGCCCAGTATGAAGAATGGGCTACAATTCTGGTCCAAGAAATTTAGAAGCTTCTTAGCATTTTAGGTGCATGAATCTAAGGTTGTGAGTTGTCATCATTCCAAGGGCTGCATGGAGGAGGCTACAAGTGGATGGTGGTTGATCAAATGCATTGTTTTGGATGGATTTTGGTGGGCGGTCGTGGCATAAGGTGGAGAAGAAGAGGAGACAAGTGGAAGGTGGAGATTACACCACTTTAGCTATATAAGGAGAGGAATATGGCGGCGGCAAGAAGAAGGAGGTGGAGGAGGAGCCGAGAGGAGGAGAAGCCGGAGGGAAGAAGAAGGAGGAGCCGGAGGGAGAGAGAAGAAGAAGAGAAGAGAGAGAGAGAGAGAGAGAGAGAGGAGAGAGAGAAGGAGAGAGAGAGAGAGAGAGAGAGAGAGAGAGAGAGAGAGAGAGAGAGAGAGAGAGAGAGAGGCGTAAAGCTTGAAGAAAGAAGAAGATGGAGAGAGGAGAAGCATGAAGGGGAGAGAGAGAAGATGAAGCTTATGGAGGGAGAAGAAAGAAAGAATATGAAGCGTGAAGAAGGAGAAGAGAGAGAAGAAGAAGAGAAGCATGAGAGATAAGATGAAGAAGCATGAAGAAGAGGAAGAGAGAGAGAGAGAGAGAGATGGAGAAAGACCGAAGAGGAGGAAGCAAAGGAGGAGAACCGGAGGAGAAGGAGAAGGAGAGAAGAAGAAAACCGTAAGAGGAGAGCTGATTGTTATTTTGGGTTTTGGGTGGGATTTTTAGATTATTAGCAGTCTTTATTTGGGAGCTGTCTCACTGGGTAATCTTAGATTACTCATTAGATTCTTTTTTTGTTTTTTTTTAGGTTTAGCGTAGCTCGGTGGACGCGTAGGACACTCGGAGTAGTCTCGGGTTGGCATTGGGTATCGTTTATTACGCATTTTGAAATTTACTTTCGGTTTCGGATTTTGTTGGAACGTTCCGCTAAATGTTTGTATTAGACTGTATATTACTGTGAATAAGATTTATATTTTCAACTAATAAAAACGGAATAATTCCCTAATATACGGTTTCATCCGAACCGAACACAACTCGTGGAAGCAGTACAGGTTGCGAAGCCTTGTATCGTGGAAACGAGGTAAACGGAGTCAAAGATAGTTTGGTTCGAGCCTTTGTCTCAAACCAGATTGTCTCTGACTTTCGTATTGTGACAAACTTTTCTCGTATGGCTGCTCGGGTTCGATCGGTCATGTTCTTGTTTGATTACTAGCCGGTCAGCTCGTCGGTCAGCGGAAAACGAGAAAGGGGCGTTACAATCGGGGTAAAGGAATGTTTAGTAGGCTTCCGCTAACTTGGGTTCGATTCGAGTTGGCTACCGGAGCTTTCACGTGAGCTCTCCGGCCCAAGGATTGGTAACTTTGTCTGTACGTAGTACGGGCTTGCAAAAAAAAACAAATCATCTCATCATGTAAATGACAAAAAGGATGCATTCTGAAAATCATTTAGGTGATTTATGAGCCAAGATCTATATTTGTGAATGATCATTGAATGATTGGTATGATATATTTTTCCAAACTTTTCTTTTAATTATTGAAATTGTATTAGAAATATTTTTAATAGATATTTAATCGTAATTCATGTGTGTGTTTTGAACTTAATCTCAAAATTTGATCTGATGTGTTGATCTATTCAAAAGAAGAAAAAAAAGATATTAATAAAATCATATATGGTTTATGACTCACTTGCAAACTATACTACAAAAAAACTATATTTAAATAATATTCAAATACAAACTTTTCCACAATTAAAAATTATTAGCAAAAACTTAATCCGTTTATTTAAATAAATTTTAACAAATTTGTAGAAAAAAAGATATTATAGAATATATGTACTACCATAGAACTTCTGATCAATACATCAGATCAAATTTTGAGATAAAGTTCAAAACACACAAATCTCAAAAACAAGTGACTTTGTTTACGCAATGCGAAAAGGAAAACACTTCTCCTTCAATCCCGAGAGTATGGTCATTGGCTATGTCAGCTGTTGAAATCGCACTCCTCGAAACCCTAAGTTTCTCTCTGCAAAAAACATATATTATGAACACGAGGAGCATCATTGAGAGCTTATCTTATGGATATAGAAAACAGATTCTTACATTTCTTTCTCTATCTGCTTGGGGATGAAAGCAGGACCGGGATCTTATTCTTAACCAAGCTCGCATTGGTCAGGATGTCGTAAAGGTACCTGGAAAAAGTACAAAACTCGAGTGCATCCACTACAAACACAATAGCGGCTGCTCGAAGCAAGTATTCTTCTAGCTTAGATCTAAGCCGAGAGATCCCAGGAACATCAACAAAGGTGCCTTCGTTAGGTTCCATTGATGTTACAGCACCCTGATGAGAAGATCCCTCTCGGAGCTGTCACAAATACAAAAATGTAAATGAAACCATCTCATAATAACACAACATTCACCTATTTGTTTCGTAAACATGCTTCGCATGAGAAAAGGAACATAAACCAAAAACAGTAACTTGATGGAAGAGAACAGTTTTGCCACTTCCGCTGAGCCCACAGAGGAGTACAGTATTGGATTTCTTTCGTCTGAAGAAGCAAACTTCGCAAATCACAAGACTGCAAAGTGACGACATTAACCACCAAAACATTTTATTTTCTTATAGCAGTTATGCACCAAGAACATAAAAAAAAAAAAAACCCTAGATCCCGATAAAACAACTAAAATTGAGACAAGAACAAAAACAATATTAAACCAAACTTTATTGGTTCAGATTAAAATTCGGAGTTGATTACAACGACTCAGAAAACCTTTTGTAATGCTCAAATCAGTTTGTCTCGATTAGAACCCTAATTTTATACGATCGTGAAATTGATTTGGGTTAACACGTTTTCTTAATACCATGTAACATAGAGAATATTATTAATATATATATGCGATCACATTTTCTTTTCTTTTTTTACATATATGATATTGATTACTTTCACACACACACATGTAACATAGACTAGATTGTTTATTTAAATATTTTGCTAAAGGTATATGAAGAGGAAATTAAACCCTAACGATCACTTTTTTTTCTTGCTGCTTCCGGCACCAGTGATTTTTATCTCGGCCGGTTTCTTACTGTCCCACTTCAGCTTCACAGCAGGTGGCTTGACCGGCATGGATACACTTACCGGCGGTTTGTAGTCTCTCTTCTTAGGAATATCGGGCTTCTTTAATGCTGCTGGAAACGGGAAAAATTTGTCACTCATTGTTTCTTTTGATTGAAGTTCTGTTCAGATATTGGTCTCTATCAACCTTGTATATTTATAATCATTTGAAGGTTGTGTTAACCCATTAGTCAAATCTAAATTGACTAGTGGTTGATATGAGGGTTTAATGGTTCGTTGTATGTTCATACTAGAGCAGTATTAGTTAAATGTTTTTTTACTATATCAAGGCCCTAACGATGTGGTAAGTTTTAAAAAGGTAATAGAAAAAATATCAAAACATACATTTTCGGTTTTTAAAGTTGCAATTACGTGCCACATAAGGAAAAAGGTATAAGTGATTTTTTTATTGCCTTAATCTCTACGACTCAAAATGAAGAAAAGGTACTATTTTTAATTTTGAACTCGTGAAAGAAAAATCAAAAGATCAAAAGTGAAGAAGTTAATTCAGAATTTGGAACTGATATTAAAGCTGACTTATAGTCTTTAGTTACTGATTATAGAGTTAATTTTTAGTTGGAAAACTAGATTTTGAGCACGGACATGAGCTAAATAATTTTTTTTAATTTGTTTCATGAATTTTTATTATTATTTTTTTTTTAAGATTTTGTTGATTTATAGTAATGTTACTTTAAATCTTGTGTTTAATCGTTATTAATGTTATTGATCTGTGATTATTGTGGAATATTTTCTATAATTGTTTTAAGTTTTTTTTTGTTTTTGTTTATTGTTTTTATTAATTGAGATTTTTAACAGTTTTATTGTACAATTTATTCTAATTATTTTATTTTGTTTGAATATCAATTTTTTTGTTTATATTGAAGATTATTTGTAAGTAAATTATTGTTTGTATAAAAAATATTAAACTTTTTAATATTATTGGTTTTTTTAAAAGTTTAAAATATATTCTATTATTATCTATATAATAATTTTAAGTGTTAATTATATTTTTATATTTATGTTTGGGTTATGTTTGGGTATGGTTTAATCAAGATTCTATTTTTTTATTAAAATATAATTATATAAATAATAATAATGTTTCAATTAATAATAATTTAATTCTCATAGAATAATGATAATTAAAAAATAATCTAAAAAACATTAGATAAGAAATGTAGAACTAATAGTTGGAAAAATACATACAGTCTCTTTATATTAGGGTAAAATAATTAGTTTAAGGTTTAAAAATATTAGAGTTTTATAAATCTAAGTTGTATATTTTAAATTTTAAATTACAATAACATAAAATATAAAGATTTAATAATAATTATTGGATCGGGCATAATAACCAGAATACTTTTTGGCCCAAGAAAAGTCACTTTAAACCCAAAAAACAAATAATCAATTTAAGGCACATGACCCAACAACAAAAAAAATAAACAAAGACACACAAAAAAAATTTCAGACAAAATCAATGTTTGTCTTGAGCAAAAAGAAATTAGGGTTAGATTCCCCTTTTTCCTTCCATCTCGGGATATCGTATTAAGTATTGTGGCTACCAAATCAAACGATGTTCATGGAATCGCTTATCACCGAATCTGTCTGCTTTAAGGATCTTGATTTCGACATGGTTCCAGAATCCGAAGCACACACTCGTATATTTTACATTGTTCATAAGGTATTTGCAAATAACATTCACTTTTTTGTCTCCTGATTTACATAATTTAGATTTTATAGTATCTAAATCTAAAGGTAGTTTTTATCGCCTCTTGCAGATCCGATTAAATCAAACATATCAGAGTAAGCAGCCATGGATTTTGTAACCAAAGTGAAGAAAAGGCGAGGTTAGAAGAAAACATTGACTGGTCCATAGAAGAATCTGGAACCCTTGCTGGTAAAGACCGGATTATTGCTTTCGTTCAGTTGGTCGATTGGTGTCTGAAGCAAGGTTGTTCCCTCAAGCTTGTTTGAACAGTGTACCGTGATTGCCATTTCATAGAGATACTGTCGTCGATAACGATGATGAAGATGAAGAGGAGGGTAAGCCATCTGTCCTTGATTTTGGGTTCTCCGAGTAAAAATGGTTCTTCTTTGTTCATATCCTTCTTAAGATTTCCTCAGCTTCTTCTTCTCTTCTCTTTTGTGTGCTTACCATCTTTATCTGAAAGTTTTAGAGTCTGCTATCATTGAAGTATAAGAGGTTTAAGAAAGCTCAAATGGAAAGGGAAATTGGCCAGGGGTGATCCATCTGATGATGATTTGATATCTTACCCGTGGTAGAGGTATCAAATTGTTTTCAGCTATCTCTTAGATATAGTCTAGATTTGTTTAGTTTTGACTCCAATATTTTGTTGATTTATGTTTGTTTTGTTCTGTTATTAGTTAGTAATGGATCATATTCTACAATTTGAAGACAAAATTTTAAACAATCGCAAAAGTAAGTTTCATTGTACTTATGACTTAAACGAAAAAACTGGTTATATGGTTAAACAAGTTATTAGTTTGTTTACATTTAAGTGATGATTGTTACACTTTGGTATTTGTATGGTGGATCCAGGTGATTGTTGAGAAGGGTAAGAAGAGTGATATACCCACCATCGAAAAGAAAAAATAAGCATCTTGATTATTATAATAAATATACATCTCATTCTGGAACTGACTTCTGACTGAATACTAATATTTTCTGGATAATCAAAATTGCAGATACTTAGTCCCAGCTGATTTGACAGTGGGACATTTTGTGTATGTCAATTGCAAAAGAATCAAACTGAGTGCAGAAAAGGCTATCTTTATATTTGTGGACAATGGTCTTACTCCAACTGGTAAATAGATCAGATCTACTGCTATATTCAAGACTTCCATTTTTTACAAATAAGCAAAAAGACCATTCAAAGAGGTTTACTTTCATGTTTCTGATTTGATGATTACTTTGCAGGTGCACTAACGTCTGCTGTGTACGAAGAGAAAAAGGAAGAGGATCGGTTCCTTTATATCACTTACCACGTTCTCTTCTAGAATTTAAAGACAAACTCTAAAACAATCACAAAAGTAAGTTTCATTGTTCTCATGACTTAAAACGAAAAAGCTGGTGATAGGATTAACCAAGTTATCAATTTGTTTACCTTTAATATTCTTGTTTTGCAGGTCAAATTCATTGGCACATTTTGTAAATTGACTACCATGGAAGAACTATACAGGTTCAAACATTAAAAAATTGTGCTCTTAACTTCCTCTGTTTGTTATTTGATTAGATGTGACAATTTCTTACTAATCTTTCATGCTTGTTCTCAGGTGATGCATCTTTATTGTTTCCGAAGCTTGATTTCAAAGGTACGCTTGTCAACATATTTATTTTGCCTAACTTTTAAGGTTCTACCATGCTTGTCATCAGGTTATGTTTATTATTTTTGTAGGTTAACTTCTTCAAAATCAGTGATGATGGAGCATACGCCTGTAACAGAATCTTTGTAATTGTGAGTTTTTTTTTCCAATTTGCTTATATATATATATATATTTATATTATTTAAAATATATATATATCCTTGACATGAATATATAGATTCTGATTGTTGAGTGTTGATATCTCTGTGCATATCTTAATATATCGATTCATGAAATGATAGCAGTAATATTTATTTGAGACTTACGTTGTTTTGAATTGTTTGATTTCAGGGAGTGGTGCATTTATCAATATTTGGGAAGCATCAAAAGCATTGGTAATTTGAAGATCACTTGAAAAAGAAAAATCGAAAAAGGTAACCATTTAACTATAAAACATTTAAAACGATTTTAAAACTCATAGTAAGAATCGTATTGAACAAACAGTTTCTACATGGTCTTTTGATACTTAGAGTGTTATTCAGTACGATTCCATATTAAAAAAGTAAAGTTATTTTACCAAAACCATAAAAACATTTAAAAGAGAAATAAAATTCATTTAACTGGTTAAAGCTAAAAAATCAAACAGTACGATTCTTACCAGTTGGTTCTAAATGAAGTATGATTAGATGTATTTAAGTGTGCAATCATATTTAATATAAAAGTTAACTTGTGGTTATTTAAAAGCAATCATAAATTAAACCAAAACTTTTTAAAACCACTATACGTTTTCTCAAGGGTCTATTGATAGTTAGAGCGTTAGTAAATACGATTCCTTAAACAAAAAGTGGTAACGTTATTTTACTAACCACAAAAACACTTAAAAGAGAAATGAAATTACATCTTTAAAAACAGTAAAGTTATTTTACCAACCGCAAAAACACTTAAATGAGAAGTAGAAACGTGTGCAATCATATTTAATATTAAAGTAAATAAAAAATCGAACCTGTAATATTAGATTAGTTAAGAAAATCAGTATGTCAAACACAATACAAATTACCTTTGTAGTAGTTGATTTTTGCAAACCTTATCAAGCAATAACCACATTTTCACCCGCTTCCAAGCAATTCGCCATTACTTGCTCAGCAAAACGACTCCACAAGCAACATGGTAGACGTTGATCCCTATTTTTAAATTCCAAAGATAGTTAAACAGAGCAAAGTTGATAAATAACATTAATTTTAAATATTTCAGTTAACTAATAACATAACAAAACAAACATAAATCAACAAATATTGGAGTCAAAACTAAACAAATCTAGACTATATCTAAGAGATAGATAGCTGAAAACAATTTGATACCTCTACCACGGGTAAGATATCAAAATCATCATCAGATGATCACCCATGGCCAGTTTCCCTTTCCATCAATATTGAGACAAAAACTTACTGTATCATCTGCTAATACCATCTCCAATGTTTCACCAGACTGAGACGTGTACTGAGAGTGAAGCACCTTGACACGGATTCGCCAACCAGATTTGAAAGAATTGACATCTGCAAGGTTAGTAAAACCATGGTTTTTATTTGCCACAATCAACATTTCTTTAAAGGCTGTTTTACCTGAGTTGTGAAGAAATATTGATTGCTTAGCCGACTATTTATCGATGTCAGAAGATATAAGGTTTGGAATATAGAGAATATCTATCATTAAAGCTAGAATATACGATTAAGATTTTATACCGAATATGCCAAGGTTATGCGTAAGGTGCAAGTTACGGTATCTCGACCATTAACTGTATGTATTTCATCGAATTATATGTCTAGATACATTTCTAGGTAATATATCTTGTTTAATTATTGAATATCTTGTTAGGTTGTTTGCTTAATCGGATTTTGTTAATATAAGAATATCTATAAATCGAAGATTAAGATTAGTAAGGAATTGATATCCTTTAAGTTTTGAATTATTCGAAACCAATATTGTTTGTTAGATTAATCGAATTTCTGAATATTTGTCCTGAAAATCTTGTTAGGTTTTGAATATCTGATTTAGGACCCGCGTTTGGTTCAGTTGCGGTGCTAAAACTAAACGATTGTTTAATTTATAGGAACTAATATTTGTCCTGAAAATGGTTGTCTAATTTATAGGAACTAATATATTTTGGTATATGGTTTGTTAAAACCGGTTTAGAAGACTATACACTAAATTGAAATTGCAGTGCTAAAACTAAACGATTTCAAAATTATTGTGTAGGTGTGAAATAAAAGTCAACCGGCCAGAAGAAATATAAAAAGAAATGAGATTTGTGTATTTGGGAGTCATGTTCACCGGTTATTGAAAATATAGGTAATGAATTAAGATGAATCAATCTTGTTATGTGGTGGTTAGTATTGTCGTAAACCACAATCACTTTATATATGGAAGTTTTGTGATTTTTTATGTCTGATTATAAAAAAAAAATAGAATTGGTAAGTGAGAATTGATTTGGTTTACGACAGATGATGTAAACCGCTTGGTACACAATCTAATTTTCATATGTTGTTGTAAAAGACAGAAAAGTCTTTAATGGAAAGGAAAAATAGCATCGTTAGTTCAGTGGCATTGTGAGAGTCGAAACTCACACGGTCAAAACTTGTAGAGCAAAACTTTTAGGGAACAGAAACTTTCAAGGATAACCACGAAACTAGCAAACCCGGAGGATTTTTATTGATTAAAGTCGAAAACAATAAAAAGATCGGAAAGATAGTAAAGGAATCGGAAAAGAACAAAAGAACTCTCGAAAAGTCTAAAAGAAAACTGAAAAGCTCTTAAGTCTAAGTCTTAGGGTTTTTCGCTCCGTCTTGATCGTATGGCCGCTATCTTCTTTTATAGCTGCGGGAAGTCGGTCCTTGAGAATATTTTCGTCAGATATACGGAAATCTTCCTGTTGTTATCTCTTTCTTTTTTCCGTTAAGATTTACATTTCTCCCATAGATTTCCTTTCCGGCTCGTCGACATCTCTTCCTTTCACCTCAATCCTCTTTTGTCTTTCCGAGGCCTAACTTGTCTTCCGGATGGGCCGAGATTTAGGATGTTCCGAGTCCGTTAAAGTTTGTCGTATGCTTAGGCCTAAGTTCCCATTTTCCTCGACTTCGATCCACTAGCCCAAATCATTGGTTCGAGAGAGTATGGGCTTTCCGAAGAGAAGCGTTGGGACAAATTAAGCGCATCGGCAAATGTTTAGTTATCCATTCGGATAATTCGGATTGGAAAATCCAACCTGGTTCATCTCGGAAAATCTGAGATGGTTCATCTCGGAATTCCGAGGAGGTTCATCTCGGAAAGTCCGAGATGGTTCATCTCGGAGATCCGATATGGTTCATCTTGGATTTCCGAGATGGTTTCATCTCGGAAATCCGAGATGGTTTATCTAGGAAATCCGAGATGGTTTATCTCGGAAATCCGAGATGGTTTCATCTCGGAAATACGAGATGGTTTCATCTCGGAATTTCCGAGATGGTTTCATCTCGGAATTTCCGAGATGGTTTCATCTCCGAGATGGTTCATCTCGGAAATCCGAGATGGTTTCATCTCGGAAAATCAGAGATGGTTTATCTCGGAAAATCCGAGATGGTTTATCTCGGAAATACGAGATGGTTTCATCTCGGAATTTCCGAGATGGTTTCATCTCGGAAATCCGAGATGGTTTCATCTCGGAATTTCCGAGATGGTTTCATCTCCGAGATGGTTTCATCTCGAAAATCCGAGATGGTTCATCTCGGAATTTCCAAGATGGTTTCACCTCGGAAATCCGAGATGGTTTCACCTCGGAAATCCGAGATGGTTTCACCTCGGAAAATCCGAGATGGTTTCACCTCGGAAATCCGAGATGGTTTCACCTCGGAAATCGGAGATGGTTTCATCTTGGAATTTCCAAGACGGTTCATCTCGGAAAATCCGAGATGGTTCAGCTTGATTTTCCGAGCTGGTTCTGCTCGGAATTCCGAGCTGGTTCATCTCGGAAAATCTGAGATGGTTCATCTCGGAAAATCCAAGATGGTTCAGCTTGATTTTCCGATCTGGTTCTGCTCGGAATTCCTAGCTGGTTCATCTTGGAAAATCTGAGATGGTTCATCTTGGAATTCCGAGGAGGTTCATCTCGGAAACCGAGATGGTTCGTCTTGGAAAGTCCGAGATGGTTCATCTCGGAGATCCGAGCTGGTTCATCTCGGAGATCCGAGCTGGTTCATCTCGGATTCCGAGATGGTTCATCTCGGAATCCGAGATGGTTTGTCTCGGAAAGTCCGAGATGGTTCATCTCAGAGATCCGAGATGGCTCATCTCGGAAATCCGAGATGGTTTCATCTCGGAAATACGAGATGGTTTCATCTCCGAGATGGTTTCATCTCGGAAATACGAGATGGTTTCATCTCCGAGATGGTTTCATCTCGGAAAATCCGAGATGGTTTCACCTTGGAAATCCGAGATGGTTTCACCTCGGAAATCTGAGATGGTTTCACCTCGGAAATCCGAGATGGTTTCACCTCGGAAATCCGAGATGGTTTCACCTCGGAAATCCGAGATGGTTTCATCTTGGAATTTCTGAGACGGTTCATCTCGGAAAATCCGAGATGGTTCAGCTTGATTTTTCGAGCTGGTTCAGCTCGGAAATCCGAGCTGGTTCAGCCTAGTTTTCCGAGCTGGTTCAACTCGTACTTTGCCCTTTTCGAATGTTTCGTTGATCCGTAACTCTTGTTGGAAAGTGGATTTGTCCAACCGTGGTTTCGTCTATTTTCCGACTTCATTCTTCTGATAAATCGTCGATGTTTCGTACGATTTTTCCCTTTACACGAAACATTAGACGTTTGATGAATATTCGTTCGTCTCCGGCTATTCAATCCAGTCTCTCGGTTATTATTTTCGTCGAGGAGGTTTTTGACCTCAACAGTTAGCCCCCCAGCTCGTTATATCCGCATGTGGTGATGACGAGGTTATTTCGTTTATTTCGAGGCGAAAATAATTGTCCGAGAAGATTTCGTCCGTTGGTATCGTCTTCCGGTTGTATCCATTTCCTTGATGTCAAGGTCTTTTGGTATCACGCCTATTCACGCAGCGTTTTTGTCGTGATTCGTCGGGAAGGCTTGTGATAACATGAGTGAGGGTATGCTTGCGACAACTCGAGTGAGGGCATGCTTGCGGCAACTCGAGTGAGGGCATGCTTGCGACAACTCGAGTGAGGGCATGCTTGCGACAACTCGAGTGAGGGCATGCTTGCGACAATATGAGTAAAAAGCAATCATTTCGAACGTTCCATGCCTTAGTGAATTCTATATAATATTCATCTCTTTCTTCTTCACTTCTCACTCTTCACCAATAAGAATCCAAAGGTAACTTCTCTCTCTAGCTTCCTTCTAGCTTCTTCGTGAGCCTTTCTGAGATTTCTAGCTTCGTTTATGTGAGTTATAAGGCCTTAGATCTTTTTTGAGCCAAAATTTTCGTTCGGTAGTGTTTGCGACGGATATGGCAGATCGGGAGTCGGAACGTGGGTGTGTTGGCTCTTCTGCAGGGGAACCTTACACGGCCCGGCGCGCAGCCGGGTCTCGTACCATTCGTCCTTGCTCTTCGGCCACGGCGGATGCGCCGATCAAGGAAGTATTCAAAGATGCCCGAGTTAGCCAGGAAGAATATCTTCGTCATTGGGATTATCCTCCGGATGTGCCGAAAAAGAAACGGTCGAGAAAGAAGAAGATGGTTCCTGGCCCCGTCGGTTCGACTTTGTCGTCTGCCAAGTCTATCACTGCGCTTCGACGCGGACCCATGATCCCCGATGATGTTACAATAATGATTTCGTCCCCCAGCGATCGGGTCGAATCTCCGCCAGAAGGGTATTTTTCGGCGTATGAGATCTTTTTCGAACTGTGCTTCCTCTGGTTCCCGATCCACGACCTTATCATCCGCTACACCCGACGTCTCAATCTTGCCTTGACGCAAATCACTCCTAGGGGTTTGAGGCACCTGGTGGGCATACTGGTTCGCAGTTTCGAATGTGGGCTTGATCTCCGAGTGCTGCATCTCCGAAATATGCTGTATGTGGTTCCGACCCAGCGTGAGTCCGAGTTTTATCTCAGACCCTTTCTTCATCAGGCAGTTATAAAGGGTTTTGAGAAAAAAGACTGCGAATGAAAGCATCATTTCTTTTACGTCTTGATTGACGAAGCATCTATTGGAGAAGCTTGCATTTCGCCGAAGTTGAAATGAGGTAAGCTTGGTAGCTGATTTAGTTGTGTCCGTCATCTGGATTTCTTTTAAAACCGATTTTCTGATAAACGATTTTTTTTTGTTTTCAGTGAAGGATATTTGCGTGACGTCGTGCCCACGACAACTGGCTCCCCTTGTTTGGATGCTTCAGGAGGGCGACACGAATTGGTTACGGCATTTCTCGATCGAACGTGTTATCCGTGCTAGTCGAATGGAAGCCGCCCGTAAGGCGACAATATCTGACGGGAAAACAGTCGTTGACAGCGATTGTTTGGATGACATATGTTTCGACGATCTCGAATCGATATCTCCTTGGCTGGCGGAAGGGGTCGACCTTCCTGAGTTCGATTTTCATGGCCTTGAGGGATGGATTGGTCAAGGCTCTGCAGTAGGAGGTAGCATTCCGAGAACCTGTGCCGATGCTCATGTTCTGTGTGGTTCATCATCGGAATTACCGGATCGGGTCGTGGTCCCCGAGTCTAGTCGAAGGCCTGTGAAGAGACATGGGAAAGATTTCGAGGTTCCGCAACCAGACATCCCGGTGTGGCTCCGCAATGATGGCGGGTCTGCCGGTGCGGTTTCTAGCTTTTATGCCGACGTTCGTCATCCGGGAGATCCTTCCGCTAGAAGTGAGGACATTTTCTGTGGCGAATCTTACGTTGCCACTGGGCAAGATATGCTGAGGGTTAGTTTCATTACTTAGTGTGATGCAAGTTGTTTTATCCTACCCTTTTATTAACATGTCTCAATTTGTCTCCTAGGCCTGGGCCTCGGTCAACCGTTACGCCGCCAAAGCCGATACAAGGCTTTGCGGGATTCGGAATCGCTCTGCGAGACATTCCGTCGATAATGCGCGTTTGGCTGGTTCAGTTTCGGCTATGAAGCTTTCATGGAAGAGAAAAGACATGAATTCGAGACGGTGAGGCTTTCACTTGACGCTTTGAGGACCTCGGCTCGGGCTGACGTCGAGGCTTTAAGACTCCGACTTGCCGAAAAAAGGGCTTCTCGCGAGACATCTGTTCGGGTCGCGGCCGAGAAAGGGAAGAAAGGGATGCTGAAGAAAATTGTATCTCAATTTTCCAAGCTTAGGAAGATCTTTACGAAGTTGCCTTTGGCGGTAGAAAGGCAAAGCCAGTTTATCGCGGCAACAAGTAACCTGGACTTGATCACTGACTTGAGGTCTGAGCATCCTCCGGAATTCGAATCCGAGGAAGCTGATCTGCTGTCGAGAGTCGATCCAGGGGATCCCTTCGAGTATGCCCAGCTGATTGCCGAAGCTAATGGCTGTGTCCATCTACCGTCGTTCTAGGACGCTGATTCGATTAGGGGAGATTCTTAGTTTTAGCAGCATGACTGATTGTTAGCATTTGTTTGAATGTTTTAATATTCTCAACAACGGCTTGTATTTTCGTAAATCATCCAGTGTATGATGTTCGATTTGATTTCCGTTTAGATCAATGTTTAGACTAGTGTACCCAGAGGCATCTTACTGGATTTTGGATCCAAGAAGTAATGAAGTGGCTTTCTTGTCGTGGATCAGTTATGCACAGGTCAACGTGTTCGGGAACGTTTTCGTTGGACCTTCGTGACCGAGTTTGGTACTACTGCGAATGTCTCCGTCTTATATTCCCAAATCGGACACGTATAATGACATTGTCGAGACCAGCGTATCGTTCTTTACTGGGTTTGGATTCGATTCCGAGACTCTGCGAGGCCTTCACCTTGCGTCTCTCGTTTTTTGAAAATGAATCGGTATCCGTAGGACCACCTTTCGGAAGTACCGAACCAAGATGTACTTAGTTAAAACGTCATTTTACCAGCGTGCTAAGTAGCGTCATGCTGGGTTTCTTTTCGGAGGGGGGTTTATTATCGTCTCTAGTACTGGTGTGGTGGCTTTAAAGACCTGTCAACAACCCGTATTCGGGATTTTACGTCAACCTCTCGACTTTTGTTCCCTTTGCCGATAATAAACATTCATAGCGCGCTTTTATCCGTTTGTTGGATGTAATAGAGCCTCAATTCACATTGGATGCGTCGGCTTATATCCGCGGAGGATGTATGACTCCGTCCATCGCGGCTGTCGATAGACGAGATAAATTATTCCTAACTAACACGCATGCGATAAAATTGTAGGCCGGTCCTAAGTTCATATCTAATTTTTATCCTAAAGTAAATAAAACGAAAGAATTTTATTTTGTTACCTGGTGAAGGCGGAAGGAGTTATTTTCGAAATCTTGCGGAAAAGGCTGACTGGTGGGAAAGGTCCAGCTCGAATTTTCGGGTGTCCTCTTATGATTCGAGGATTTCTGAGATGGTCGAGTTTCAGGTCCTTGCTACTTTTAACTCGGATTCCCACGCTGGCTGGGGTTAGATCCGAGCTGTTTCAGCTCGAGTATCCGAGGCAATCTTGATCAAGCTGGCCAAGATTAATTAGTTTGAATTTTGACCGAACTTGTAAGTTTTGCGATTTTTTTGTTGTTGACAAATTACGAAATCTGATGTTGTTTCAAAAATTTGCGAGATCCGTTATGGAAGTATAGATATATACGGACCCACTCCCCCTCCTTTTTTTAGAGGGGGGACAACTGAACCAATCAAGAAGATTGGCTGCCTACGTACCCCTTTCGGGGATCAAGCCGTCCCGTAGTTCAAAATGGTTTTTTTTTTAGCGTCTTCGGTATCAGAACTTCCTCAGGTGCATTGCGTTCCATCCGACTTTGGTGCTGTCCGTGCTGTCGAGCTCGTATACTTCAGGACGGATCTCTCTCCTAATCATGTATGGTCCTTCCCAGTCTGCTTTGGTTTTCCGAAGTGTAGAGTTTTGCCAGACTCTTCTTAGGACGAGATCTCCTACAGAGAAGCGTTGGTCGTGACTGCCGGTTTGGCGAGATGGGCAGCTTCTTTCCGTGGTATTTGGCCGATGTCCCGATTTCTCATTATGTCGTCCTTAACTTCCCCAGATTTTGCTAACCCTGAAAGGGGTTGAGAACTTGAAGCACATGTGATAAGTCGATGGGACTGCCCTCATGGAATTTATCCACGGAATTCCGAGAATTGCTCCGTAGATTGTCGGGTGATCTACAACTGTAAATTCAATGACTTTGAAGGTTCCTCTGGCGACTATAGGCAGCTCCATTTTTCTGAAGTTGGTTACAGAGCCCCCAGCGAATCCTGTTAAGGACGTCTGGAAAGGTGTTACTTCGTTCAAGTTGATTCCCATCCTTTTCAGAGTCTCGCAGAAGATCAGATCCACAGAGCTTCCAGTGTCTATGAGTATGTTTGGTACACGGCGATTCCAGATGATTAGCTCCACGACCAGCGGCTGCTTTCCTGGGTGGCTGGTTTCCGATCTCGGCAGGTCCTCGAATGTTATCGTAGGATATGGGTAGCGTCTCGATGCTCGCTCTCTGATGCTTCTTCTCGGGATAGCTGTGTTAGGAGACCGTCGAGGATATGGGTCAAGAGGAGGTCTTTCCACGATCATGTTTATCCTTTGTCGGATGATCGCTTTAGGATCTTCGTCGTTCCCTTTCCTCCTCTTGTTGTTGCCTGTTGCGGTTTGCCCTTCTTGATGGCTCCGTTCTCAATCCATCTTGTTTGGATCGTTGCTTTTGTTCGGTCTACTCGACTGATTCGTCGCCTTCCCGTCGTCGAGGTCCTTTAGAGTTATTGAATCCCCTAGTTCTCCGGCTACGAGTTTAGCCGCGAGTCTGATTCCTAGTCTGCGACAGTTGGCAGTGTTATGTCCGTAGGATTGGTGGTTGTCACAGAAATCTTTTTCGTCATAGGAGCTAGGATTCCTCGTCCATGTGTTCCACGAGTTTTTCCTTCGTTCTGTTGGCTTGTTCTCTTGCTGGTCTGATCCGATTTGGTAATTGTGCGATCCGGTCGTCCTCTCATGCCGTAAAGTGCTGCTTGGCCTTGAAATTCGCCTCTCGCCACTCGCGCTCGCCGATGTACGGGTTTCCAGACTCGCGTTCTTTTTCGATTTGTGCTTTTCGGACAAGACCTTCATCTCCTCTTCATCTACGATGAAATCGATTGCTCTGTGTAAGGCGTCTGCCATTGTTTGTGGTCGGTTCAGCGAGATTTCTTTCCTGAAATCCGACTCGTACCAGAGTGCTTTCTTTAATGCATCGATGCCCACCTTATCGCTTAAATTCTCAATGCGGTTGGCGACTCTTTTAAATCCCTCAATGAATTTCCTTAGACTTTCGCTTTCGCCTTGACTCAAAGCCCACAGGTCGACGTCAGAAGTCTCCCTGTCCATGAAGATGGAGTACTGCTTCATAAATTCCTCCGATAGCTGCTGGAAATTTCCGATGGAGTCGCGCTCTAGCCTTGAAAACCACTCCAGGACTGCTCCTTTTAGATGTTCCACGAACAGAAGGCAAAAACCGGCATCTCTGTCCCTTCGGGTGAGATTTTCTCTTCCCACTGCGATTCGAAAGGCCATCATATGAGCCTTTGGACTAGTTGTTCCGTCGTAGAACGGGATTTTGAGCTTGCCTGGATTGGAAATCCGAGTTCCGGTTATTCGAGCTTTGAATGGCGTTTTTCTCGTCTCTTCCAAGACACGATCTATCTCCGGGGCAGCGCTGGTGGCTCGGTGAACTTGTGATCGCACAGTTTTGATTTTTGCCGTTGTCTGAGCCAGCGCGTCCCTGAGTTCGTCGAGTTCGCTCCTTCTGCTACTTCTCTGCCGTTGAGTTGGCCTGTTTTGGCGAGTTTGTTCTATGTCCTCTTCTTCCGAGAACTGGTCGTCGCTTTGATGTGGGACGTATCGATCTGCATCGATCCTTTCTTCGTCGTCGGAAGGTGACGCGGTTTTGTCTTCAGGTGGGATCGAGCCTTCGTTCTCGCAATCCTCTGTGTTGTCTGTCACCGTGGATTTTCGTCTTCGTATTATCGGAGGAGGATCCGTAGCATCGAGTCTTGTTGCCGGCGGAGTTCGTTCGCCTGTAGTCTGGTCACGATGTTGCGACGAATTCCTTGTCGGCTGATATATCATGGTTTTTACTAGTTTTAGACCATGATATAAGTGTGTTTTTAGTGTCTTTTGTGTTCTTTTAGAGTCTTTTACAGGTATAATCAGGTTTGGAGCTGAATTGGAGATAATGGAGCATTTTGGAGATTTTTGGAGTGTTTGGCCGAGAGATAGAGTTCACTGTCCGAAACAGAGGAAGGTGTCGATCGTTGCACTCTTGCATCGATCGATGCACCAGCGAGATGGGCCAAAAACTCGGCGGTTTAGAAGAGTGAAGAATTTGCACTTTGATCCAGAAGTTCCTGATATTTACAAAGAAGCCCCTGGCCGAGATTATGCCTATATAATAGAGTTTTTAGTGTTTTTATTAGAGACGCTTTATACTTTTTACATTACGCATTCTTAATTAAGAGAAGAGGATTTTAGAGCTTTTTGGGGCTGATCTGAACATGTTACATCATCTGTATTTGGAGAAGATTTCGAACCCCTTTTACTCTTATTCTTTTATGCAATTTATTCATTCTATGATTATGATTTCATTATCTATGTCTGAGTAGATTCCTAGTCAGGTTTAGGGTTTCTCACATAGGATTTCATGACTTGCTAGACTTGTTCAAATTCAGTTAAGGATTCATAACTATATCTGTTCTTCAATTTAATTATGCTTAAAGCTAGTTCTAACCTGATCAATTAGAATCTAGATCTTAGGTTGCTAAATACGTCACGGAAGTGGGGTTTAGGAATCTGAACTAATTAAATTGGGCAATTAAACTTTGCGCAAACGGAAGTTTGGTTTAGGATAATTGTGAACATATCAAACTTGGACTTATTGCTAGTTTAATCTGTTAGTTCTCGCAAACGAAAGTTTGGTTTGCTGCACTTAGACTTAGAGAATTATCGCAAAGGAATTTGGTTAATTCTATATCTGTGTTTTGAGTTCTAGAACTGCGCTTAATTAGATCCTTGCTGAATGAACTGTCTGCTTGTCTGATTTCCTGAGAATACCCTAGGCTTGACGCTTTTAATTACTTGCTTCACAACCGTTAATCTCTGCTACTGATTTACTTTCTCGCACCGCTTCTGATTCAATCACATTGCTTATTTCTAGTATTTATTCCTATAGTTTGATTCTCTTGAGACCAAGTGTCCCTGTGGATTCGATAACCCTATATACTACTTTGACATTGCTGTTCACTTGCAGTTTAGTATAGGGAAAACTTAGAACCTATCAAGTTTTTGGCGCCGTTGCCGGGGACTCTTTGAGTCTTCGATAGGACCGAACTTAGGGTTTTTGCTAGAAATTTTTCTTTTTGTTTTTGTTCTTTTTCGTTTTTTTTTATTTATTTTGATTTTGCTAACTTTTTCTCTGATTTCTCTCTGTCGCAGGTACGAATTTCGCCTTGCGTCGATCGTTGCATACCTTGCGTCGATCGTCACTAGGCGATTCTGAGAATTGAATCGATCGTTGCACTGATAGCATCGATCGTTGCTGGACGATTACAGACAGTTTATGCCAACGCAGAAAACTCGAAGTAATCCGAACTCGAGCTTGCTTAATCTCGGACTAGAGGAACTTGGACGTCTAGAAAGGACTAACAGAAGAGAAAAGAGAGAGAGAATGGTACGAGAACGTTTGATCTTGATACCAGATGCTGAAGGTACCCTGAGGGACCAAGATGACAACCCGTACAATGCTGCTGGGCATCGGGTTGATGCTGAAGGGAATGTCATCCCTGATCCTCCTGAGCAACAGGAGCTGAACCAAAACCAGGGTCAAGGACAGGCCCAAGGTAGAGAGATGGTGGTTCATGAGAGGACACTAGCTGATTACAACAGACCTGATGAGTTTCATGCAAACCGAGCAGCTCTAGTGCTTCCTACTTTCGAGAGGAATGATTTTGAGGTAAAAACCATCTACTACCAGCTGATGAGACAGATTGCTTTTCATGGTCTTCAAACAGAGCAGCCTATGGATCACATTGACAAGTTTGAGGACATAGTCACTGGCATGAAGTATGAAGGAGTATGCCCGGACTATCTGTTCCTTAAGCTATTTCCGCACAGTCTTGCTGGAGACGCTAGTGCATGGCTGAGACAACTGGCACCTGGTCAGTATACTACTTGGACAGCCTTAAAGAGTGAGTTCATGCGTCACTTTTATGATGATGCACGCTCGGATCAGTCCAGACAGGACATACTCACCTTTTCCCAAGGAGCTGTGGAGCCCTTGAAGACTGCCTGGATGAGATTTAAGCAGTATCAGCGTGACTGTCCACACCATGGATTCACAGAAGTACAGCTGATTGGTATCTTCTTCAGAGGCATAGATCTCCCTTATCAGACTGCGCTGGATAATTCCAGTAATGCTAATTTTAACACCAGGACTCCTACGCAAGCTAAGCAGTTGATAGAGAATCTGATTGGCAGCAACAGTTGCAAAACAATGGATGAAAGGAGAAAAAGATCTGGTGGAACTGTAGAGAATTCTGATATAGCTAATATAAGATCCAGATTGGACACAGTCTACAATCTCCTAACAAGTAAGAAATCTGTCCACTTTGCCCAAGATGTAGAGGTGATTCAGGCTGAGGAGGAAACTCAGGAAGAAGATGTGAATTTCATAGGAGGTTCTGGTTTCCAAGGTAATAGATTTGGTAATCAACAGGGGAACAGATTCTCCAATGGTGGACAGACTGGTGGTTTTCAGAAGACCTATGGACAAGGTACTCAGAGAACCTATGGATCTACATCCTATCAGACTCCTCCTGCACCTACAGCCCATGAGAGCAAAATGGAGGCTATGATGGAACAACTGATGGAGAGTCAAACCAAGCTTTCTGTGGACAACAATAAGAAGCTGGACGCTGTCTATCAAGACCTCAATGGGAAGTTTGAGTCACTGAGCACTCACATGAAGCAGTTGGATACTCAGGTGAACCAGATGTCCAGCTCACTGAAGGGAAAAGGAGTTGCAGAGACTCATATTAAGGCCTGGTCTGTACTCATTAATGATGGATCTTATCTAGGGGAGAAATTTGAGCTAAGTACAGCTGAGTTGGTGACTGAGGCAGAATTTTCGGATTTCTGTGAAAAACTCTCGGGTAGAAACTGCAGTGATGCAACGATCGACACGCAGCTGGCATCGATCGATGCAAGTCGTGAACGAGCAGAAGATCCGTGGGATGAAAGTGAGATTGATGCAGAACTAGCCCGCCTATTCCCTGATGTATCTGAGATCACTCAAGAGGATGTTTATGCACAAGCCATTAGGCAATATCCCAAGGTGTCTGAAGTGATTAAACAAGAGATTTAAGAGCTGAAAAGGCTAGAAGAGAGTGGTGAAGACTTGGAAGAAATTCCACCTTCTGATGATCCACCTTATCATCCATGTGTTCAGAGATATTTGAACAAGATGTTGCCTTTAGATGAGGAGCTGAGAGAATGGGTGATAATAGTTCCTCAGCGTATCAGTGATGTTCTGCTAACTAAGGTCCCGAAGAAACTGCCTGATCCTGGAGTTTTTGTGCTAGATTGTTCTATCTTTGAGGATAGTTTTAGGTGTTCTCTATGTGATTTAGGAGCTGCTGGAAGCATAATGCCTTACTCTGTGGCAGAGAAGCTGGGAATGTTGGATTTTACTCCTACTAGGACTTCTCTTATCCTAGCTGATCAGTCCATACGAGTTCCTGAAGGACTTCTTATGGACATTCCGGTGAGAGTTGGGAACTACTTAGTTCCAACGGATTTCCTTGTGCTGAAATATGACTGTAATCCGGATGAAGCTTTATTGCTTGGGAGACCATTCTTGGCTACAGCAGGAGCTGTGATTGATGTTAGACAGAGTCTAATAGACCTCCACCTGGGAGATGAACCGCTGCGGTATGAGATGGAGAAGCTGCGAAAGCCACTGATAGATGGGCAAACATTCACCATAAGGGACACAGATTTTGAGCAGCCTGATCATACCATGGTTATAGATCCTGGAGCACATTTCACTCCATCTTTTCTTGGACATGAGCATTCCGCAACAGCTTACTCACCACCTTGGATGAGGAGACTTGAACAGAGACAGAAAAAGTCTCTGTCAGGACCTCCTGGTACTTGAAAGATCTCATCCGTCCGGTCAAGCTATTGACCTTAAACAAGCGCTGGGTGGGAGGCAACCCACCATTAGGTACTAGTGTTTTTCTTTTTCATTTTTGGTGTTTTTGTTAGGATTTTACGTTTGTTTTTGTTTCTGGTGAGTTTATGTTTGCAGGTCTCGGTTAATTCGCAGTGCAGCGATCGATGCATTGTTGCATCGATCGTCACAACACGAAAGGAATCGCATTGCAGCGATCGTTGCGGTCCTGGGCAACGATCGACTATACATGAAAAATCGCCAAGTAACGGTCGATGCACTTAGTGCAACGATCGATGCCTGAGCGACAGAGGTAACCCGACAGACATAATTCCACCTTTTCAATTTTATTTTCTTTTTACCGAGCCTTCGTTGGACACTACTGGGGACAGTGTGTCTTAAGTGTGGGGGAGGTGCTACTGACTTTTGTTTTCTGTTTTCTTAAGAGTCAGTCCGTTTTTCAAAAAAAAAAAAAAAAATTTGTTTTATTGAGTCAAAATTGTTTAAGTAAGAAACTATGATTTTCTGAGAAGATTTACAAGACTTGCAGGAACTTAAGTAACCATTGGGATGAAGTTGCAGGATCTATCTATGACTATTAGAAAACTCCATCACAGATCAACCTACTGGGAACACCCACATCACTTCAGGTATCAGAGGATCCTTTTACTGACTTCAACCTTAATACTGACTTAGAATTTCTCACCTAAGGGCTTGGTATGCTTTATGTCGGATTCCCTGTTAGTTCTGACACAGCCTGTAAACCTGTCCTATTTAGTCCCCTTCTCCCCTTCTGTAAAGTAAAAAAAAAAATAATAATAAACTGAGGATGAGTTAGTAACTCCGAAGTGGTCATGGGAATAGTAGCAAACACTATTATCTCTCATGTGATCCATGGAATGTGTCCAAAGTACACCCCATAACGGGAAGAACACTGATAAAAAAAATAAAATGATACCCAGTGGGGAAAAATCAGTTGTTAAAGAAGGGAAAGAGAAGAAAGGGACTAGAGAAAGATAGTATGGTGGTCTAGAGCTGATAAGGTAAGAATCCATGTGCCTTTAGATCGATACTCCTTAGGTGAGACCGCAGTTAAATACTTGCAGAAGTCAGTAGGGAGAATTTGAATGCTTGAATGTGATTGTGGAGCTTTACCTAGGACAGTTGCTAAGTGTGGGGGAAGTACATGTTGGTCTTGATATCCTGTGATTGATTCTTGCAGTGGTTTACTAAGGGGAATCTGAGTATTGTAGCTTCTAGGATGAAATGAGTTTCTGAAGAGTTTTCAAACCTCTTCACCATGTTCTAGTTCTCTGTTTTGCTTGAGGGCAAGCAAAGGCTAAGTGTGGGGGAGTTGATATATCATGGTTTTTACTAGTTTTAGACCATGATATAAGTGTGTTTTTAGTGTCTTTTGTGTTCTTTTAGAGTCTTTTACAGGTATAATCAGGTTTGGAGCTGAATTGGAGATAATGGAGCATTTTGGAGATTTTTGGAGTGTTTGGCCGAGAGATAGAGTTCACTGTCCGAAACAGAGGAAGGTGTCGATCGTTGCACTCTTGCATCGATCGATGCACCAGCGAGATGGGCCAAAAACTCGGCGGTTTAGAAGAGTGAAGAATTTTCACTTTGATCCAGAAGTTCCTGATATTTACAAAGAAGCCCCTGGCCGAGATTATGCCTATATAATAGAGTTTTTAGTGTTTTTATTAGAGACGCTTTATACTTTTTACATTACGCATTCTTAATTAAGAGCAGAGGATTTTAGAGCTTTTTGAGGCTGATCTGAACCTGTTACATCATCTGTATTTGGAGAAGATTTCGAACCCCTTTTACTCTTATTCTTTTATGCAATTTATTCATTCTATGATTATGATTTCATTATCTATGTCTGAGTAGATTCCTAGTCAGGTTTAGGGTTTCTCACATAGGATTTCATGACTTGCTAGACTTGTTCAAATTCAGTTAAGGATTCATAACTATATCTGTTCTTCAATTTAATTGTGCTTAAAGCTAGTTCTAACCTGATCAATTAGAATCTAGATCTTAGGTTGCTAAATACATCACGGAAGTGGGGTTTAGGAATCTGAACTAATTAAATTGGGCAATTAAACTTTGCGCAAACGGAAGTTTGGTTTAGGATAATTGTGAACATATCAAACTTGGACTTATTGCTAGTTTAATATGTTAGTTCTTGCAAACGAAAGTTTGGTTTGCTGCACTTAGACTTAGAGAATTATCGCAAAGGAATTTGGTTAATTCTATATCTGTGTTTTGAGTTCTAGAACTGCGCTTAATTAGATCCTTGCTGAATGAACTGTCTGCTTGTCTGATTTCCTGAGAATACCCTAGGCTTGACGCTTTTAATTACTTGCTTCACAACCGTTAATCTCTGCTACTGATTTACTTTCTCGCACCGCTTCTGATTCAATCACATTGCTTCTATCTAGTATTTATTCCTATAGTTTGATTCTCTTGAGACCAAGTGTCCCTGTGGATTCGATAACCCTATATACTACTTTGACATTGCTGTTCACTTGCAGTTTAGTATAGGGAAAACTTAGAACCTATCATCGGCTCTCCGGAATCCGAGAAGTCTAGGCGTCTTCGTTCAGTCGGGGCGAAGTTCACCATTCGGGTGGTTCGAGTGCGGTTTCCGGTTTTCAGTTTTTCGATCTGCTCAGTGAGGGTGCTGTTTGCCTTTTCTTGTTCTTCCGCCTTCTCTCTCAGTGCAGCCACCATCTCTTTCAATTCGGCAAGAGTGGCGTTGATCGTCGCGTCCGATGCGGTCGTGTTTGTAACGTCGCCACTTGCCGAAGTGTTACCAGTGGTAACGTTGGGCGTGTTGTTATCGATCGGTAGCTGCCGATCTGTTTCGTCTTCGTTTCCGATGATGGCCATCTCTTCGGGTTTGTTAACCGGTGGTTTTTAAGTGTCGAAAGTTTCTTGTCCCCACAGACGGCGCCAAACTGTGAGAGTCGAAACTCACACGGTCAAAACTTGTAGATCAAAACTTTTAGGGAACATAAACTTTCAAGAATAACCACAAAACTAGCAAACCCGGAGGATTTTTATTGATTAAAGTCGAAAACAATACAAAGAGCGGAAAGAAAGTAAAGGAATCGGAAAAGAACAAAAGAACTCTCAAAAAGTCTAAAAGAAAACTGAAAAGCTCTTAAGTCTAAGTCTTAGGGTTTTTCGCTCCGTCTTGATCGTATGGCCGCTATCTTCTTTTATAGCTGCAGGAAGTCGGTCCTTGAGAATATTTTCGTCAGATTTACAGAAATCTTCCTGTTGTTATCTCTTTCCTTTTTCGGTTAAGATTTACATTTCTCCCTTAGATTTCCTTTCCGGCTTGTCGACATCTCTTCCTTTCACCTCAATCGTCTTTCGTCTTTCCGAGGCCTAACTTGTCTTCCGGATGGGCCGAGATTTGGGATGTTCCGAGTCCGTTAAAGTTTGTCGTATGCTTAGGCCTAAGTTCCCATTTTCCTCGATTTTGATCCACTAGCCCAAATCATTGGTCCGAGAGAGTATGGGCTTTCCGAAGGGAAGCATTGCGACAAATTATGCGCATCAGCAAATGTTTAGTTATCCATTCGGATAATTCGGATTGGAAAATCCAACCTAGTTCATCTCGGAAAATTCGAGACGGTTCATCTCGGAATTCCGAGGAGGTTCATCTCGGAATCCGAGATGGTTCGTCTGGGAAAGTCCGAGATGGTTCATCTCGGAAATCCGAGATGGTTTCACCTCGGAAATCCGAGGTGGTTTTACCTCTGAAATCCGAGATGGTTTCATTTTGGAATTTCCGAGATGGTTCAGCTTGATTTTCCGAGCTGGTTCAGCTCGGAAATCCGAGCTGGTTCGGCCCAATTTTACGAGCTGGTTCAACTCGTACTTTGCCCTGTTTGGATGTTTCGTTGATCCGTAACTCTTGTTGGAAAGTGGATTTGTCCAACCGTGGTTTCGTCTATTTTCCGACATCATTCTTCCGATAAATCGTCGATGTTTCGTACGATTTTTCCCTTTACACGAAACATTAGACGTTTGATGAATATTTGTTCGTCTCCGGCTATTCAATCATGTCTCTCGGTTATTATTTTCGTCGAGGAGGTTTTTGACCTCAACAGGCATTGTTTGTAATTAATTTATAAACAGTGGGTAATTATTGTTTTGTATTTCTGTTTTAATAGTATAGATAGGTTTAAGAGGCCCGGTTAACAAAGAAAAATTATTACAGTATAAGCCAAGTTTGTGAATTCAAATTATAATCTTTTGTTAAATCTTAATTTTGTTTGTTCGTGTTGGAAATGTAGTAGACTAATAGTCAACCTTCTTCGACGCTTACTAATATGTGATAATCCAATTTCATCAAACAGTGGCTGCAACACTTGCAATGCAAGATTACATGGAGGCTGCAGCAGTTGTTACCACAAGATTAAACTATATTCATCAAATAAGGCATACTCTACAAAGAGAGATCCTTTCTATGCTACATATTTCATTTCCTACCACAAGGATGGTTTCCATTTGAACATAATTTTGTTGGTGTCTTCCTTCTCGCTTTCATAAGTATCCCATGATACGGTTAAATGACATAACACACTTATAATATAATAACGGGGTGGATTAATGAATGAAAGTTAATGAATAATGAGATGTCGGAGAGTTAGTAATCTTACTAACTCTTAAACCGACAGATCGAGGACTTACTATAAGAAACTTAGGAAGTGATAAAAAGTGGTGTGATTGATGGACCGTCTACGGAATTAGTAATCCACTAATCCCAGGGTAGCGGACTGAATGAGTAAAGGTTAAGGAAATATAAAAATTCGAATAAACCCAAATCATTGTTTGTGTGGTGTTGTGATTGATTGTTTGTGTGATTGTGTGGATCTACTTCGTTGTTGGGCCGAGTAGACTGTTGATTGCTTGATTGTTTATCTACTTCGGTGCTGGGCCGAGTAGGCTGTACTGTAGATACTTACTCTGGTGCGGGACCGAGTATGTTTGGGTGATGTGGAGGTTGGTGATAGGACTTGCGGGATGGATTGAGAATTAAGATAGTGTTTCTGTTTGACCTTGTTGGTATTGCGTAATAGAGTCCCAGTGAGTGTGCTTGTTTACATTACTGTTATTAGGACTCTATTGGGCGCATTAGATCCCAGAAGTCTAGAGATGGCGTTCCGGTACTTCCGATCCGATTGGATCCTCGGGTAGTAACCTGATCAGGCACGTACCTTCGATAGTGGTTCTGGCAGGTGTTAACCTATGGAGTGACGTCTGTAGGTGTGTGGTCCGGAGAATACGGGGTCGCCTCCTAGGGCCGGACTGCATGGAAACTTGGGCTATCTAGGGATAGCCTGAGTCACCGTGTATCGATGGACGGAGAACGGTGTCCTAGCCGCAAGTCTTTGTGTTATCGCCTAGGAGTCGTGGGAGGTTTTAGCTACCGTGGCGGCGACTAAGTGTTCCCGTGGAAGTCGCCAAGTTCGCAAAGTGGGCCCAGATGGTGTGGAGATTGCGTTAGAGCTGCGATAGATAGATCGAGTCTAATCAAGAACATGTGCTGCAGTGTTCTCGATTCACTTCGTTGATGATTGTGTTGTTATTTGAATGCTTGTGTGTGTTGTGAAGCTCAGCACGTCTTGGTAGCACGTGATCAGCTATTATACTTGATTGTTATTTTGGGTTTGGGTGGGATTATTAGCTTATTAGCAGCTTTTAGTAGGGAGTCGTCTCACTGGATAATCTTAGATTACTCATTAGACTCTTTTGTGTTTTTTTTTCAGGTTTAGCGTACCTCGGCGGACGCGTAGGACACTTGGAGTAGTCTCGGGTTGGCATTGGGTATCGTTTATTACGCATTTTGACTGTTACTTTCGGTTTCGGATTTTGTTGGAATGTTCCGCTAAATGTTTGTATTAGGCCGTATATTACTACGAATAAGATTTATATTTTTCAACTAATAAAAAAGGAATAATTACCTGATATACGGTTTCGTCCGAACCGAACACAACTCGTGGAAGCGGTACAGGTTGTGAAGCCTTGTATCATGGAAAAGAGGTAAATGGAGTCAAAGATAGTTTTGTTCGAGCCTTTATCTCAAACCAGATCGTCTATGGCTTTTGTATTGTGACAAACTCTTCTCGTATGACTGCTCGGGTTTGATCGGTCATGTTCTTGTTTGATTGTTGGCCGGTCAGCGGAAAATGGGAAGGGAGCGTTACAAAAAGGTGGTATCAGAGCATGGGTCGTCATGGGTTCGAATATTCCGGTTTTTCAAAGTTTTCAAAGTTTTATCGAGTCAAAATGGGTCGCCAATGAAACCATTAGGAATCCAAGTCGCGTCCGTCTCCGAGGAATGGGTATTTTATTAGGATTGTGCTAATCATTTTACTTTTGTTGCAGTCACGCAGCAGAGTTTTCCTAGGAGGATTGGTGTGTGTGCGCGGTTGCAACGACAGTAGAAGCGACATCCGTAGTGGCGATCTAGGCAGACATGATGGTGGACCGTTTCCTCAAGCTAACGGTGACTCAGAAGTTCGGGGTCACTCAGCAGTAGCCACCGCCACCGGATGTTATTCCATTATTACCACCGTTGTTGCCCAAAAGTATCAGTCGTCGTCACCACCAGCACATTTCCTGTCGGCCGAGAAGTTGCGCTCGTTTCATGACATGATCGAGACCGCGACGCTCTGATAGGTCTAATTTTTAATCATATTCTACTGCAAGTGCACAGCTATGCTATTGTAGTATTTAGGGTATCGAATTCACAAGGACTCACGGTCACACGATAGATTATGAGTAATCGAATTAAGCTAAGCAAATCAAATTGTAAAGCAGTAAATAAAATAGCAAGTAAATAGATCCAGTGAGGTGGATGTAAGCAATCAAACGAAGGCGTCAGGTTTCGGGAAGTTCTCAGGATATCAGAAAATCAGATTAATAACAGTCAAGATTCAATCTATAGTGTTCTTGAACTAGAATCACAAAAGTATAACTAACCAACTTTCGCTGCGATAGTTATCTATGTCTAACAACCTAGCAGACCAACTTTCGTTGCGAATCCAAGAGTTCTAAACATGCATTAATTCCAAGTTCGTTCGTTCACAATATCTCTAAACCAAATTTCTTTGCGAATAGATAAATTGCTCAACTAAATCAGATCTAGTTAATTAACCAACTTTCGTTGCGTGAATTGACCTAATATTAATAATCTAAATGGCCAGTTCAGACTAAGTATTAAGAAAAATTTAGATGAAGAACTAGATGATGAATCTTAATCTATTGGTTAATCTAACATTCCTTCAAATCCCTAATGAGAATCCCTAACCTAACAAGAGATCTACTCGGACATAGCAATCATAACAGAAAACATAGTCAAAATATATATCATAGAATAATCAAAGGAATAAGAACATGGGTTCGAATCTTCTCTCTGTCGAGTATCTGAGCAGCCCCTAAAACTCTCTGAATGTAAAATAATGTGTAGCCTAAACAATGGCTTAAAAACCTAATTTAATGATATAATCACGGCTAGGGCTTCTTTGTAATTATTGGAAACTTCTGGGCCAAAGTGCAACTTCCCAACTCTCTCATTAAACCGCCGAGAATGTCTTATGCGCATGTGTGTCGATCGATGCACAAGATGTGTCGATCGATGCACTCCTCTGTTTCGGACAGTGAACTCTATCTCTTGGGTTAATGCTTCAAAATGCTCCAGAAAGTGCCTTAATCACCAAATCCACTTCAAACGTGCATATATCTAATAACACATGTAAAAGACTCTAAAGAAACACCAAAAGACTCTAAAACATACTTATATCATGGTCTAAAACCGGTAAAAACCATGATATATCAACTCCCCCACACTTAGCCTTTGCTTGCCCTCACGCAAAACAGAGAACTAAATCATGGTAAATTTAAAACTTTCATAAACTCTTTTCATCTTAGAACCAACAACACTCAGATTTCCCTTAGTAAGCCACTGAAAGAATCACCTGCAAGAAATCAAGACCAACATATACTTCCCCCACACTTAGCAAATGTCCTGAGTAAACTCCACAATCAATCCAAAGCAATTCAAATTCACCCAACTGACTTCTATAAGCTATTAAGTACTGTCTAACCTAAGGATTATCGATCAAAGGGCACATGGATTTTTACTCTGTTAGCTCTAGACCACCATACTATCTTTTTCTGGTTCCTTTCTTCTCTTTTCCTTCTTTAGCAATCTGATTTTTCCCCATTGGGTATCATTTTTTTATCAGTGCTCTTCCCGTTATGGGGTGTACTTTGGACACATTCCATGAATGCACAAGAGGTAATAGTGGTTGCTACCACTCCAGTGACCACTTCGGAGATACTAGCTCATCCTCACTTTATTATTCTTTTTTTTTTTTTACTTTAGGGAAGGGGAGAAGGGAACCTTACTTGGACAGGTTTACAGGCTGTGTCAGAACTAACAGAGGAGTCTATACCAAACCCTTAGGTGAGAAAATTAAGTCAGGTTTACAGGGGTGAAGTCAGTAAAGGATCCTCTGAATACCTGAATTGATATGGGTGTCCTCAGTAGGCTGATCCGCATTGGGTTTTCTAATAGTCATAGATTGATCCTGCAACTTCATCCCAATGGTCACTTAAGTTCCTGCAAGTGCTGTTAACTTCTCAAAAATTTATTGTTTCCTACTTAGACTATTTTGACTCAATAAAACAAATTTTTGGACTGACTCTAAGAAAACAAAAGCGTGTGTCAGTAACTACCTCCCCCACACTTGAAACACACTGTCCCCAGTGGTGTCAAGCTAAGAATCGGTAAGAAAAGAAATGTTAAAGGATGTGTTATGTTCTGTCTGATTTTTACCTGTCTCGCTCCTGCATCGATCGTTACGCATAAATGCGATGATCGTTGCAAGGCAATTGCGATTATGTGTCGATCGTTGCTCAGGATCGCAATGATCGCTTCAATGCGATTTTGTCGGATCAGTCAGCAGTTAGCAAGTTAGTCTGTGAGAAATTCTCAAATCTCAAACCTGAAAGCTGAAAATCAATAGCAAACAAGCAAAATCAAAGCAACAGATAGTCTAAAAGTAAGCACATCATCCCAAACATAAGTATCAATGAGAAAAATCAAAAGAAAAGTGAAAAAGAAAAAGTGAAAAAGAAATACAAAACCGATAGTCTGAAAATGGAGACCAATCTCACTCGCTCTCATCATCATCTCTATCCAATGGATCAGTACTGCTCGAGAGGACAAGAGTTGGAGAGCGTTGTCGACGACGACGAGCAGAAACGGGCTGATGAACTTGTGGCTGTCTCCTGCAAGTGCAGCCACGCATGAAATCCCAAATACTCTGCAGTATACCTTCCTGACACTCTCTCCACTCGCCCTCAGTCATCTCACGCACTGGTACCGAAGGAGCTGGATAAGGACCAATATCATGTGTAGCAGCAGCAGGCTCGGGCGCAGGAGTAGAAGCAAAACTCTGAGCAGATGGTCCTGGTGCAGAAGAAGAAGAAGAAGCACCCAGAGGGTTAACCATCGTAGGAACGCCGCGTCTCAAGTTCCTAGGAGGCTCAAAGCGCAAGGCCTCAAAGGAATCAACTCTAGTAAGATCAGCAGCAGGAAGCTGTACACCCACTCATCTGCATCTGCGTCATGATAAACCCAAAGCTTCTCTTCCTTCATCCAAGTGGTGTTCTTCAAATGACCATAATCCATCCACTGCCTCTTGGTGATGCACTCTCTCCCAGCAGTAGGGACCCTGAAATGCTGGAAAATGGGAGTAAGTAAACTCTCTACGTACTCACTCTTCTTCCCAGAAAATGGTTTAGTCTTCAGCTCGCACAAATGATCTGCAAAAACTACTCCCAAGTTTAGCTGAGGAGCTGGGTCTTGCAATGGTGTCTCCTCGAACAAGTGACTCATGCCAGGGTATAGCAACTGCATTTCCAGCTTTCTTTGCTTGTTCACCTCAGCCTTGCAGAGGAAAGTATAACCCAAAATGCGCCCAACATATCGCAGGACCGGATGGCGCAATTGTATCTGCTTCGTAGTACGTGAGTTATACACCTCACAGCCAATGTGGTCCCATAAAACTGACAGCTCTCAGTGTCGCACTCTCTAACCAGAGAGCAATGAGTGGCCTGATCATCAAAGCCGTAGATCCTGCAGAGATCACGAATGCTAATCATATACCTGGATCCGTCGCACATGAATGTGAGTGTACCTTCTCGAGCTCTCCTGAGAACAGGATCCGTGTAGTAGACTCTACAAGTAGACAACAGCTGTCGCACCAAATCAGGATAGAGATCATAACTCCTCATCGGCATAGTCCCTAGCCCTATCTGTCTCGTAACCTCTATCACATGACTGTCAATCCCAAGCATCCTACAGGTCTGGTAGTCTGCAAATCGCGTAGGCTTGAGAGTCATGTCATGCCACGCGTTGTAGAACAATGTGCCATAATCATCCCAAGACTCAGAAACTGGCCTCTCCAAACATGCATCACTCTCGGTCACTGTCTTAGCATCGTCCGTCCATGCTCTAGTCACAGGAATCTTGTCCTGCTCTACCTTAGGCCAAGGGAAACGCACTGTGCCAATCTCACTAGTGTAGGGGGCAGGCATAGGAGATGTGCGTACGAACCAGTCGGCAGGGGGTTCAGTATCAGCATGCACATTCCATCACTTCCTCGGTGCCATCTGAAATCAAAGAAATGAGGCCCTGTTAGTCACGCTGAATACTCTGTGAAATCGCGGTGCAACGACCGTTGCTTATATGCAGCGATCGTTGCAAGGCGATTTTGCAGATTCCTCAAATCGCGTAAGAATCAATTCCACAACCACATAAATAGTGTAATATCATCATCAATCAACCCAAAACAAGCTTATAATAGTACGGATTCACCATATTAAAGCCAATAACATCTAATTTCTAAACCCTAAAAATTTAATCTGAAAATGATGAATTTGAGAGACCTTACCTCGGAATTGCTTCAAATAGGTTATAGAAATGGATAGAGCGTGTAAAAACAAGAAGAATAATGCTTCGAATCAATGAAAATGATGAAGAATCGAACGATTTAGGTGATTGGCGATCCGGGTGTACGGACAAGCGAAATAGGGAAGAAGAGAAAGGAGAAAAGGTTAAAGGCACTTTACTGGTTCGTGACTGCAACGACCGTTGCATAAGAGCAATGATCGTTGCCGTTGAACCAATCCGATTCCGGTTTAGCACATGTGTACCTTTAATTTTGAAATTTAAACCATCTGCAACGACCGTTGCACGGGACCGCAACGATCGTCACAGAGCGACTTCATCTCCTCGTCATATCTCCCTGCAACGACCGTTGCGCAGGTCCGCAACGATCGTCACAGATCTCCAGACTCGAGTTCTGTGGTGAAAACACACTAGAAACAAAACCAAAACGTAAAATCTTAGAAAAATTACCAAAAAGAATATGTACAAACCAAACAGTCCTCCCACTCAGCGCTTGTTTTAAGTCGTTAGCTTGACTGTGGCACATGGTCAGATGTCAGGTGGTTTCGCCAAAGGCAGAGCATGCCTTTTCGAAATTCTCCTCATCCATGGTGGCGTATATGCATTGCTTGCATGAGACTGACCGAGGAACTTGGGAATAACAACAAGGTCAGGTGGAACATTACGTTTCCTGACTCTATTCCCTGCAAAATTAGCATCAGAGTTAGCATGCTTGAAGTCACAGAGTTCATTCCTTAGCTTGGTGAACTGCGGATTAGGTGTGATGTTTGGAGCTTTCTGCTTAAGAGAAGGTACAAGCTTTGAAGATGTTAGAGCGTTCAGTATGAACCGCCATCTTCTGCTTTCCAACCTCAGTCTCTTGTTCTATCTCAACACTGAAATTTTGTCCATCAATGGTGGGTCTCTGCAATCTGTCCATCTTAAACACCAAAGGTTGATCTCCCAAGTGGAGAGCAATCAAACTTTGTCTCACATCAATTACAGCTCCAGCAGTAGCAAGGAATGATCTTCCAAGCAGAATGTGATCATCTGGCTACAATCTCACACTTCAGCCCCATAAAGTCTGTTGGAATAAAGTGATTCCCAACTCTGAGAGGGATGTTCTCAAGAACTCCTTCTGGATATCTCTTTGATCGATCGGCTAGGACAAGAGCGATCCTAGTGGGCTGGAAATCCATCAGTCCCAATCTCACAGCCACAGAGTATGGCATGAGATTTATACTTGAGCCAAGACCACACAAAGACCTCTTGAATTTGTCTTTGTAGATAGAACAGTCTAACATAAAACCTCCTGGATCCTTTAGTTTCTCAGGAATCCTACCATGAATAACATCATCGCATACTTCAGAGACCATCAAGACGCTTTCTTCTTCAGTCATGTTACTAGAAATTAGCTCTGTGATACATCTCCTCACCACAGGAATGTTCTTAACATCATCAATCAATTGGGCTTCAGTTAGCTTTTCTCTCATCTTCTCCATGCACTTTTCTAACTGAATCTCTTGCTTGGACTTCCAAGGGAAAGGAATCTTCGGTTTGTAAACTCTTTCTTCAGCTGCAATCGGCTTCCCTGGAGAGACTAGCTGCTCATTCCCATGGCGTCGATCATTACTGACACTCGGAAGTTGTGTCGATCGTTGCAGATCAGTGTCGATCGATGCAAGATCTTCATCTCGAGAGTGTCTCGGATTTTTCAGCTCCAAAACCTTAGTATCTTGATTCTGCTCAGCTCCATCTTCTGCCAAAGCTGTCTTAACATGTCCTGTCTGTATACTGGCTTCCACTTGCGTTATCCTAGCATCCAGATTATCAACTCTGCTTGTCAAAGTCTCCAATTTTCCACTCAGATCCTGATACATGAAGTCCATATTTCCATTCAGATCTTGTGTCATCTTATTCTGTACAAGGAGTAGCTGCTCAAGCATAGACTCAATCCTTGTATGCTCATTATTGGGAGGAACTTGGTGAGATGAATAGCCATAATCATTCGATCTCAGAGCTTTTCTCTGTTGATTTCTATATGTCTGTCCATGATAATCAGCTCCATCTACATAATTCACTTCTGCAAACTCTTCAGCTACTGCATCAGATTGAAATTTTCTCTTCCTAACTAGGATATTGTGGACAGAATCCACTTTGACCCATATATCAGTTATCTGCAAGCTATCATCTCTGCCACTTGATCTCTGGTTTTCCTTGTCAGCATTCTTGACACTATTTCTAGTTATCAAGTTCTCAATAAGCACTTTAGCTTCCTCTAGAGTCTTGGTATAGAAGTTCTCATCACTTGCTGCATCCATAGCTTTCTGATACCAAAATTCCAAACCTCTGAAAAAGGCACATAAAAGCTGCACCTCGGAGAAACCATGGTGTGGACAATCTCTTTGATACCTTTTGAATCTCATCCAAGCTGCCTTAAAAGACTCTGTAGGTTCCTGCTTGAATGTCAAGAGGTCATGTCTAAGCTGTTCGGATCTAGCATCGCCATTAAAGTGTCTAAGGAACTCCTTCTTGACTGCATCCCAAGTGATTGAAGATCTTGGCTGTAGTTGTTTCAACCAGTAAGCTGCTTCTCCATTGAGAGAGAATGGGAAGAGCTTACAGAAAAGATAATCTGAAGATACTCCCTCAGCCTTGATACTGCTAGCCAATTCCTCAAATGTGTTTATATGATCCATAGGATGCTCACTAGAAAGACCATGGAACTGATGTTGTCCAACCAATGCGTAGTACTCTGGTTTCAGCCTGAACTCAGCTCTGGTGAACGGAGGTGGTCGAATCGCAGACCGATTAACATAGAATACATCTGGTCTGTTATAATCAGCAAGTGTCTTCTTCTGAAAAGCCTCTTGTGGATGTTCCGCGCCCACGGCAACATGTGGTATGATGGGGTTTCCTTCCCCATCCAGTTTCTGACCCTTCGCGTTGCGTATGCGACCCTCTAGGTCTCGTAAAATGCTGTCCTCACCGCGAATCAGAATAACAGGTTCCATACAGAGAATCCTGCTAAATGCTCACACTGTCGGTGTCTCGGGTTTCGCTTTGTGTCGATCGATGCAGAATCAGCGTCGATCGAGGCAGAATCAGCGTCGATCGATGCAATGCGATTCCTGCAATACCAAAGAAACAGAAACATGAGTAGACTTAGAAAAATAAGAAGAATGCTTAGTCTAAATCCTAATACTGAATCTATCGGCGAACTCAAAGAGTCCTCGGCAACGGCGCCAAAAACTTGATAGTTCTAAGTTTTAATCCTATTCTACTGCAAGTGCACAGTTATGCTATTGTATTATTTAGGGTATTGAATCCACAAGGACTCACGGTCACACAATATATTATGAGTAATCGAATTAAGCTAAGCGAATCAGATTGTAAAGCAGTAAACCAAATAGCAAGTAAACAGATCAAGTGAGGTGGATGTAAGCAATCAAACGAAGGCGTCAGGTTTCGGAAAGTTCTCAGGATATCAAGAAATCAGATTAACAACAGTCAAGATTCAATCTATAGCGTTCTTGAACTAGAATCACAAAAGTATAACTAACCAACTTTCGCTGCGATAGTGATCTATGTCTAACAACCTAGCAGACCAACTTTCGTTGTGAATCCTAGAGTTCTAAACATGCATTACTTCCAAGTTCGTTCGTTCACAATATCTCTAAACCAAATTTCTTTGCGAATAGATAAATTGCTCACCTAAATCAGATCTAGTTAATTAACCAACTTTCGTTGCGTGAATTAACCTAATATCAATAATCTAAATGGCCAGTTCAGATTAAGCATTAAGAACAGTTTAGATGAAGAACTAGATGATGAATCTTAATCTATTGGTTAATCTAACATTCCTGCAAATCCCTAATGAGAATCCCTAACCTAACAAGAGATCTACTCGGACATAGCAATCATAACAGAAAACATAGTCAAAATAGATATCATAGAATAATCAAAGGAATAAGAACAGGGGTTTGAAATCATCTCTCTGTCGAGTATCTGATCAGCCCCTAAAACTCTCTGAATGTAAAATAATGCGTATCCTAAACAATGGCTTAAAACTTAATTATAATGATCTAATCACGGCTAGGGCTTCTTTGTAATTATTGAAAACTTCTCGGCCAAAGTGCAATTTCCCAACTCTCTCATTAAACCGCCGAGAATGTCTTATGCGCATGTGTGTCGATCGATGCACAAGATGTGTCGATCGATGCACTCCTCTATTTTGGACAGTGAACTCTATCTCTTGGGTTAATGCTCCAAAATGCTCCAGAAAGTGCCTTAATCACCAGATCCACTCCAAACGTGCATATATCTAATAACACCTGTAAAAGACCCTAAAGAAACACCAAAAGACTCTAAAACATACTTATATCATGGTCTAAAACCGGTAAAAACCATGATATATCACGCTCCGCCACCACCACCACACTCATTCCATCCTCTTGGCGCACCTGCCGGTTAGGATCCACATGAGTGGTATCGCTCATGTTGGAGATTAGGAAGTAGATTAGGCCCATGTAAGTAAGGGCTCTAACTCGCTTTTTGATGTGTGCATATCGGTTATGTAGCGGTGTTTCTTTTGGGACAGATTGGGAACCGATAGTATGTAGACTCCGACGGACCTATGTATCTAAAACTCTATGTGGTGAATAGATGTTTTATTTACGTAGTGGATGTGGAGTATTTCGATTGTCGTTTTGAGTAGCGGAGTGGATATATTGCATACCCATGATGGTTGTGAATGCAATATAGTTACGATGTGAAAATAGATGATGGTCCGAGCAGACGGTTTCCATCAGAACCCTAAGAGACAACTGCAATCGCCGTTTTGCTTGATTGATTGTGTGTGATTGATTGCCTTGCTAGGGTGTTAGAATTGTGAATTGTTGTGATTGCTCGCTAGGTTGGTAGTTGTTGATTTTGAATCTCTGCATTTCGTTTAATCGCTAGGTTGCTAGCAAGTGATTTTTTTTTTTATTTTAAGTAGCGAGATCATTTCGCTTGCTCGGTTATAATTGTTTTTGTAAGAAAAGTTATAGGACTTCTTCGATAGAAATAAGCTTGTGATTAAAAATGCGGTTTTATAGGGACCCTTATTCGAGATTGAGCGGAATGATAGGATATTGTTATTTAGCCATGTGTGACCGTAAGGTACATGACTAAGTAACCTTATTTCTATGGGGAAAAGATATCAGGAATAAGTTAAAAGAGGTCTAACCGTTCCAGTGTTATTGAGGTTGTTGATGTAGGACGTGATGGAAAATTTGACGAAGACAAGAGACCGAACCCGAACCCGAGAGACTAGAAGTGAGTCAGTGGAGTTTCGGCACCAGAGTGGGTATCAGTGATAGGAGGAACCAAGATAGATGGGTATGATGAGTTAGCAAAGGAATTTGGAAGCATCAGTGACAGTTTTGGATCAGTTCAAAGTTACCAAAGGAAAGGCGGTTTGATATCCATGAAGCGTGGAGTTCAGTGATCGAGAACGTTTGAGGCGTACATAAGTATGGCGGTTTAGTTTAGAAGGAGGAACATCAATATTACCGTAATGCCGATGGGGAGCGATAGGGATAAGCAGTAAAGATGAAACAAGTATCGAGAATAGAAGGAAAGTCGGTTTTGTGCCATTCGCGGAGGTTGAAGCAAAGTGGAGAAGTCGGAAGTGTTGGTTCAAGATGGTATTAGTTGGCACATATGGATCAGAAATCCGAGTAGAGCAAGTTCATATTTCAAAAGTAAGTTGAGCGATGGAGTAAAGTTCAGTTGGGTCAGCGGTTCGAACACCGGAGCAGTGGAACCAATTCCAAAGTGGAGACTTACAGATTCAGACTCCGATTCGAAATTTGTAGTAACAGAGAATTCGGGGATCGAATTTCTGTAAGTGGGGAAGAATGTAATATCCTGTTCCAAGAAATAGTCAACGGGCAGCAGAAAAGTCAACGAGGGGCATTTCTGTAACTTTCAAGAAAGGAAGGACATTTTGGTAATTTTACCAAAATGCGAGCCGGAAGTGGAAATAGGCCAAGTGATCTTCTTTTTTTTCCATAAAGAACATTTATAAGACCATAAATGGAAGAAGCAGAGTCTAAACGAGGTTTACGGACTATCGGGAAAGGAAACCGATAAAACCGATAAAACTTGTAAAATTCATTACGGGAGCTACGGGAGTACGATTGAGGTGAAACGACTTGATACATTCTTCTAAAAGAGTCTAGTATTTTTAAAAGAAGCTTGGAATATTTATTTCAGAGTCTACGAAGTTTTAAAGATTTTTAACAGACTGTCGGAAATGGAAACCAACAAAACCGAGAAAAAGACGGAAACACCTCTAAACGTGCTCCATAAATTATGAAAATTTTATCACAGCTCCATTCAATTATGGATAGGGATATGGTTAAAAGGATTGAGAAATATTTGATCCCTGGATCAAGTTATAATTTTTAGACCATTAAGAGGTAATTAGTGGCTAAAAATCCAAAATAAATTCATAGGAGCTTGGGCTTGAACCAGAGTGATTAGGACTGATTAATAAGGTTACTTTGGACCTAAATCCAGCCCAGTATGAAGAATGTACCACGAATTCTGGTCCAAGAAATTTAGAAGCTTCTTAGCATTTTAGGTGGATGAATCTAAGGTGGTGAATTGTCATCAATCCAAGGGCCGCATGGAGGAGGCTACAAGTGGATGGTGGTTGATCAAATGCATTGTTTTTGGATGGATTTTGGTGAGGAGGTCGTGGCATAAGATGGAGAAGAAGAGGAGACAAGTGGAAGGTGGAGATTACACCACTTTAGCTATATAAGGAGGCCTTGGGTCACCCATTTTCTTCACACCAAAAACAATTCTAAACAAGAGTAGTAAAGAAGAGAGAAAGAATAGAGGGAGAAGGGAATAAGGAGAGCAATAAGGAGGCGGCAAGAAGAAGGAGGAGGAGGAGGAGGAGCCGAGAGGAGGAGAAGCTGGAGGGAAGAAGAAGGAGGAGCCGGAGGGAGAGAGAAGAAGAAGAGAAGGGCGTGAGAGAAGAGAGAGGAGAAGAAGAAGATGGAGAGAGAGAGATAGAGAGAGAGAGAGAGAGAGAGAGAGAGAGAGAGAGAGAGAGAGAGAGAGAGAGAGAGAGAGAGAGAGAGAGAGAGAGAGAGAGAGAGAGAGAGAGAGAGGCGTGAAGCTTGAAGAAAGAAGAATATGGAGAGAGGAGAAGCGTGAAGCTTGAAGAAGAAGAAGATGGAGAGAGGAGAAGCGTGAAGGAGAGAGAGAGAAGATGAAGCTTATGGAGGGAGAAGAAAGAAAGAATATGAAGCGTGAAGAAGGAGAAGAGAGAGAAGAAGAAGAGAAGCATGAGAGATAAGATGAAGAAGCATGAAGAAAGACCGAAGAGGAAGAGAGATGGAGAAAGACCGAAGAGGAGGAAGCAAAGGAGGAGAACCGGAGGAGAAGAAGAGAACCGTAAGAGGAGAGAGAGTGTTTCTGTTTGGTGATAGGACTTGCGGGATGGGGGAAAACGGCTTTTTCCCCCATGAACTTGGAGCCGAAACAGATTTTCATACACGACATATCAAGCCATGCCAAAAACACCAACAACTAACTTAATTTTTGAATTTCACACATGTAGTATCCAAAAACGGCTAATTCCACCAAATCCAATAACAGTGTTAATTTGCCGTTAACAGAATTATTAAATCATTAACCCCGTTTAATTATTCTCGTCCTCTCTGGAACTGGTCTTGGAGTTTGTCTCCAGAAGATTGATGAAAATTATGGGTTATATTCTTGTACAAAGACTTGTGGCTATGCAGTGGACACTAAGTGTGCTACTCTACTTGATGTATAGGGTTGCTCGGATCAAAGTGAAACGCTTAAAGATCAAGTCATTGCACAAACTATCTAAGGCACTAACACGTTTTCAACATCCAAATTCCTCCAGCAATTTTATCACAAATAATAAATTCATGTACAAAAAAAAAAAAAAGGACTCGGGTGTATGATTGATGCTCTTCGGCTCTCATGGCTTAACATATTCTTTGATGAACTCTTGTACTTGATCTGTTTCTCCTGTTAATCAAGATGCTTCAGCGACTGTGACTTTGTTTACGCAATGCGAAAAGGAAAACACTTTTCCTTCAATCCCGAGAGTATGGTCATTGGCTATGTCAGCTGTTGAAATCGCACTCCTCGAAACCCTAAGTTTCTCTCTGCAAAAACATATATTATGAACACGAGGAGAATCATTGAGAGCTTATCTTATGGATATAGAAACAGATTCTTACATTTCTTTCTCTATCTGCTTGCGGATGAAAGCAGGACCGGGATCTTATTCTTAACCAAGCTCGCATTGGTCAGGATGTCGTAAAGGTACCTGGAAAAGTACAAAACCATATATAAGTGTCATTCTCAAAGAGGCACTAAGGATTATTTTGATATCTTATCCGTGGTAGAGGTATCAAATTGTTTTCAGCTATCTATCTCTTAGATATAGTCTAGATTTGTTTAGTTTTGACTTCAATATTTTTGTTGATTTATGTTTTTTTTGTTTTGTTATTAGTTAGTAATGGATCATATTCTACAATTTGAAGACAAAATTTTAAACAATCGCAAAAGTAAGTTTCATTGTACGTATGACTTAAACGAAAAAACTGGTTATATGATTAACCAAGTTATTAGTTTGTTTACATTTAAGTGATGATTGTTACACTTTGGTATTTGTATGGTTGATCCAGGTGATTGTTGAGAAGGGGTAAGAAGAGTGATATACCCACCACCGAAAAGAAAAAATAAGCATCTTGATTATTATAATCAATATACATCTCATTCTGGAACTGACTTCTGACTGAATACTAATATTTTTCTGGATAATCAAAATTGCAGATACTTAGTCCCAGCTGATTTGACAGTGGGGCATTTCGTGTATGTCAATCGCAAAAGAATCAAACTGAGTGCAGAAAAGGCTATCTTTATATTTGTGGACAATGGTCTTACTCCAACTGGTAAATAGATCAGATCTACTGCTATATTCAAGACTTCCATTTTTTACAAATAAGCAAAAAGACCATTCAAAAAGGTCTACTTTCATGTTTCTGATTTGATGATTACTTTGCAGGTGTACCAACGTCTGCTGTGTACGAAGAGAAAAAGGAAGATGATCGGTTCCTTTATATCACTTACCACGTTCTCTTCTATAATTTAAAGACAAACTCTAAAACAATCACAAAAGTAAGTTTCATTGTTCTCATGACTTAAAACGAAAAAGTTGGTGATAGGATTAACCAAGTTATCAATTTGTTTACCTTTAATATTTTTGTTTTGCAGGTCAAATTCATTGACACATTTTGTAAATTGACTACCATGGAAGAACTGTACAGGTTCAAACATTAAAAAATTGTGCTCTTAACTTCCTCTGTTTATTATTTGATTTGATCTGACAATTTCTTATTGATCTTTTATGCTTGTTCTCAGGTGATGAATCTTTACTAATTCCGAAACTTGATTTCAAAGGTACGCTTGTCAACATATTTGTTTTGCCTAATTTTTAAGGTTCTACCATGCTTGTCATCAGGTTATGTTTATTATTTTTGTAGGTTGACTTCTTCAAAATCAGTGATGATGGAGCATACGCTTGTAACAGAATCTTTGTAATTGTGAGTTTTTTTTCCAATTTTCATATATATATATATATATATATATATATATATCCTTGACATGAATATATAGATTCTGATTGTTGAGTGTTGATATCTCTGTGTATATCTTAATATATTGATTCATGAAATGATAGCAGTAATATTTATTTGAGACTTATACTGTTTTGAATTGTTTGATTTCAGGGAGTGGTGCAATTATCAACATTTGGGAAGCATCAAAAGCATTGGTAATTTGAAGATCACTTGAAAAAGAAAAATCGAAAAAGGTAACCATTTAACTATAAAACATTTAAAACGATTTTAAAACTCATAGTAAGAATCGTATTGAACAAACAGTTTCTACAAGGTCATTTGATACTTAGAGTGTTATTCAATACGATTCCATATTAAAAATAGTAAAGTTATTTTACCAAAACCATAAAAATATTTGATCAATGTAATCCAGTTTTTTAAAAAAATATATATATATGTTAAGTTTTTTTTTAAAAATAAATATCACGGAATACTTTGTCTGTACGTAGTACGAGCTTGCAAAAAAAAAAAACAAATCATCTCACCATGTAAATGACAAAACGATGCATTCTGAAAATCATTTAGGTGATTTATGAGCCAAGATCTATATTTGTGAATGATCATTGAATGATTGGTATGATATATTTTTCCAAACTTTTCTTTTAATTATTGAAATTGTATTAGAAATATTTTTAATAGATATTTAATCGTAATTCATGTGTGTGTTTTGAACTTAATCTCAAAATTTGATCTGATGTGTTGATCTATTCAAAAGAAGAAAAAAAAGATATTAATAAAATCATATATGGTTTATGACTCACTTGCAAACTATACTACAAAAAAACTATATTTAAATAATATTCAAATACAAACTTTTCCACAATTAAAAATTATTAGCAAAAACTTAATCCGTTTATTTAAATAAATTTTAACAAATTTGTAGAAAAAAAAAGATATTATAGAATATATGTACTACCATAGAACTTCTCATCAACACATCAGATCAAATTTTGAGATAAAGTTCAAAACACACAAATCTCAAAAACAAGTGACTTTGTTTACGCAATGCGAAAAGGAAAACACTTCTCCTTCAATCCCGAGAGTATGGTCATTGGCTATGTCAGCTGTTGAAATCGCACTCCTCGAAACCCTAAGTTTCTCTCTGCAAAAACATATATTATGAACACGAGGAGCATCATTGAGAGCTTATCTTATGGATATAGAAACAGATTCTCTATCTGCTTGGGGATGAAAGCAGGACCGGGATCTTATTCTTAACCAAGCTCGCATTGGTCAGGATGTCGTAAAGGTACCTGGAAAAGTACAAAAATCGAGTGCATCCACTACAAACACAATAGCGGCTGCTCGAAGCAAGTATTCTTCTAGCTTAGATCTAAGCCGAGAGTGCCCAGGAACATCAACAAAGGTGCCTTCGTTAGGTTCCATTGATGTTACAGCACCCTGATGAGAAGATCCCTCTCGGAGCTGTCACAAATACAAAAATGTAAATGAAACCATCTCATAATAACACAACATTCACCTATTTGTTTCGTAAACATGCTTCGCATGAGAAAAGGAACATAAACCAAAAACAGTAACTTGATGGAAGAGAACAGTTTTGCCACTTCCGCTGAGCCCACAGAGGAGTACAGTATTGGATTTCTTTCGTCTGAAGAAGCAAACTTCGCAAATCACAAGACAGCAAAGTGACGACATTAACCACCAAAACATTTTATTTTCTTATAGCAGTTATGCACCAAGAACATAAAAAAAAAAAAAAAAACCCTAGATCCCGATAAAACAACTAAAATTGAGACAAGAACAAAAACAATATTAAACCAAACTTTATTGGTTCAGATTAAAATTCGGAGTTGATTACAACGACTCAGAAAACCTTTTGTAATGCTCAAATCAGTTTGTCTCGATTAGAACCCTAATTTTATACGATCGTGAAATTGATTTGGGTTAACACGTTTTCTTAATACCATGTAACATAGAGAATATTATTAATATATATATGCGATCACATTTTCTTTTCTTTTTTTACATATATGATATTGATTACTTTCACACACACACATGTAACATAGACTAGATTGTTTATTTAAATATTTTGCTAAAGGTATATGAAGAGGAAATTAAACCCTAACGATCACTTTTTTTTCTTGCTGCTTCCGGCACCAGTGATTTTTATCTCGGCCGGTTTCTTACTGTCCCACTTCAGCTTCACAGCAGGTGGCTTGACCGGCATGGATACACTTACCGGCGGTTTGTAGTCTCTCTTCTTAGGAATATCGGGCTTCTTTAATGCTGCTGGAAACGGGAAAAATTTGTCACTCATTGTTTCTTTTGATTGAAGTTCTGTTCAGATATTGGTCTCTATCAACCTTGTATATTTATAATCATTTGAAGGTTGTGTTAACCCATTAGTCAAATCTAAATTGACTAGTGGTTGATATCAGGGTTTAATGGTTCGTTGTATGTTCATACTAGAGCAGTATTAGTTAAATGTTTTTTTACTATATCAAGGCCCTAACGATGTGGTAAGTTTTAAAAAGGTAATAGAAAAAATATCAAAACATACATTTTCGGTTTTTAAAGTTGCAATTACGTGCCACATAAGGAAAAAGGTATAAGTGATTTTTTTATTGCCTTAATCTCTACGACTCAAAATGAAGAAAAGGTACTATTTTTAATTTTGAACTCGTGAAAGAAAAATCAAAAGATCAAAAGTGAAGAAGTTAATTCAGAATTTGGAACTGATATTAAAGCTGACTTATAGTCTTTAGTTACTGATTATGGAGTTAATTTTTAGTTGGAAAACTAGATTTTGAGCACGGAATATGAGTTAAATAATTTTTTTAATTTGTTTCATGAATTATTATTATTATTATTATTTTTAAGATTTTGTTGAATTATAGTAATGTTACTTTAAATCTTGTGTTTAATCGTTATTAATGTTATAGATGAGGAACAAATCAATTCAGTTTTACCTATCCACTACCATACACAAATTGTTTGATCTGCGATTATTGCGGAATATTTTTCTATAATTGTTTTAATTTTTTTTTGTTTTTATTTATTGTTTTTATTAATTGAGATTTTTAACAGTTTTATTGTACAATTTATTCTAATTATTTTATTTTGTTTGAATATCAATTTTTTCGTTTATATTGAAGATTATTTGTAAGTAAATTATTGTTTGTATAAAAAAAAATTAAACTTTTTAATATTATTGGTTTTTTAAAAAGTTTAAAATATATTCTATTTATTATCTATATAATAATTTTAAGTGTTAATTATATTTTTATATTTATGTTTGGGTATGGTTTAATCAATATTCTATTTTTATTAAAATATAATTATATAAATAATAATAATGATTCAATTAATAATAATTTAATTTTCATAGAATAATGATAATTAAAAAATAATCTAAAAACATTAGATAAGAAATGTAGAACTAATAGTTGGAAAAATACATATAGTCTCTTTATATTAGGGTAAAATAATTAGTTTAAGGTTTAAAATATTCAAGTTTTATAAATCTAAGTTGTATATTTTAAATTTTAAATTACAATAACATAAAATATAAAGATTTAATAATAATTATTGGATTGGGCATAATAACCAGAATAATTTTTGGCCCAAGAAAAGTCACTTTAAACCTAAAAACAAATAATCAATTTAAGGCCCATGACCCAACAACAACAAAAAAATAAACAAAGACACACACAAAAAAAAAATTCACACAAAATCAATGTTTGTCTTGAGCAAAAGGAAATTAGGGTTAGATTCCCCTTTTTCCTTCCATCTCGGTATATCGTATTAGGTGTTGTGGCTACCAAATCAAACGATGTTCATGGAATCGCTTATCACCGAATCTGTCTGCTTTAAGGATCTTGATTTCGATATGGTTCCAGAATCCGAAGCACACGCTCGTATATTTTACATTGTTCATAAGGTATTTGCAAATAACATTCACTTTTTTGTCTCTTGATTTACATAATATAGATTTTATAGTATCTGAATGTAAAGGTAGTTTTTATCGCCTCTTTCAGATCCGATTAAATCAAACATATCAGAGTAAGCAGCCATGGATTTTGTAACCAAAGTGAAGAAAAGGCGAGGTTAGAAGAAAACATTGACTGATCCATAGAAGAATCTGGAACCCTTGCTGGTAAAGACCGGATTATTTTTTTCGTTCAGTTGGTCGATTGGTGTCTGAAGAAAGGTTGTTCCCTCAAGCTTGTTTGAAAAGTGTACCGTGATTGCCATTTCATGGAGATACTGTCGTCGATAACGATGATGAAGATGAAGAGGAGGGTAAGCCATCTGTCCTTGATTTTGGGTTCTCCGAGTAAAAATGGTTCTTCTTTGTTCATATCCTTCTTAAGATTTCCTCAGCTTCTTCTTCTCTTCTCTTTTGTGTGCTTACCATCTTTATCTGAAAGTTTTAGAGTCTGCTATCATTGAAGTATAAGAGGTTGAAGAAAGCTCAAATGGAAAGGGAAATTGGCCAGGGGTGATCCATCTGATGATGATTTTGATAACTTACCCGTGGTAATGGTATCAAATTGTTTTCAGCTATCTATCTCTTAGATATAGTCTAGATTTGTTTAGTTTTGACTCCAATATTTTTGTTGATTTATGTTTGTTTTGTTCTGTTATTAGTTAGTAATGGATCATATTCTACAATTTGAAGACAAAATTTTAAACAATCGCAAAAGTAAGTTTCATTGTACTTATGACTTAAAAGAATGCTTAGTCTAAATCCTAATACTGAATCTATCGGCGAACTCAAAGAGTCCCCGGCAACGGCGCCAAAAACTTGATAGGTCTAAGTTTTAATCCTATTCTACTGCAAGTGCACAGTTATGCTATTGTAGTATTTAGGGTATCGAATCCACAAGGACTCACGGTCACACAATAGATTATGAGTAATCGAATTAAGCTAAGCGAATCAGATTGTAAAGCAGTAAACAAAATAGCAAGTAAACAGATCAAGTGAGGTGGATGTAAGCAATCAAACGAAGGCGTCAGGTTTCGGGAAGTTCTCAGGATATCAGGAAATCAGATTAACAACAGTCAAGATTCAATCTATAGCGTTCTTAAACTAGAATCACAAAAGTATAACTAACCAACTTCCGCTGCGATAGTGATCTATGTCTAACAACCTAGCAGACCAAATTTCGTTGCGAATCCTAGAGTTCTAAACATGCATTACTTCCAAGTTCGTTCGTTCACAATATCTCTAAACCAAATTTCTTTGCGAATAGATAAATTGCTCACCTAAATCAGATCTAGTTAATTAACCAACTTTCGTTGCGTGAATTAACCTAATATCAATAATCTAAATGGCCAGTTCAGATTAAGCATTAAGAACAATTTAGATGAAGAACTAGATGATGAATCTTAATCTATTGGTTAATCTAACATTCCTGCAAATCCCTAATGAGAATCCCTAACCTAACAAGAGATCTACTCGGACATAGCAATCAGAACAGAAAACATAGTCAAAATAGATATCATAGAATAATCAAAGGAATAAGAACAGGGGTTTGAAATCTTCTCTCTGTCGAGTATCTGATCAGCCCCTAAAACTCTCTGAATGAAAAATAATGCGTAGCCTAAACAATGGCTAAAAACCTAATTATAATGATCTAATCACGGCTGAGGCTTCTTTGTATTTATTGGAAACTTCTGGGCCAAAGTGCAATTTCCCAACTCTCTCATTAAACCGCCGAGAATGTCTTATGCGCATGTGTGTCGATCGATGCACAAGATGTGTCGATCGATGCATTCCTCTGTTTTGGACAATGAACTCTATCTCTCGGGTTAATGCTCCAAAAATCTCCAGAAAGTGCCTTAATCACCAGATCCACTCCAAACGTGCATATATCTAATAACACCTGTAAAAGACCCTAAAGAAACACCAAAAGACTCTAAAACATACTTATATCATGGTCTAAAACTGGTAAAAACCATGATATATCACGCTCCGCCACCACCACCACACTCATTCCATCCTCCTGGCGCACTTGCCGGTTAGGATCCACATGAGTGGTGTTGCTCATGTTGGAGATTAGGAAGTAGATTAGGCCCAGGTAAGTAAGGGCTCTAACTTGCTTTTTGATGTGTGCATATCGGTTGTGTAGCGGTGTTTCTTTTGGGACAGATTGGGAACCGATAGTATGTAGACTCCGACGGACCTATGTATCTAAAACTCTATGTGGTGAATAGATGCTTTATTTACGTAGTGGATGTGGAGTATTTCGGTTGTCGTTTTGAGTAGCAGAGTGGTTATATTGCATACCCATGATGGTTGTGAATGCAATATAGTTACGATGTGAAAATAGATGATGGTCCGAGCAGACGGTTTCCATCAAAACCCTAAGAGACAACTGCAATCGCCGATTTGCTTGATTGATTGTGTGTGATTGATTGCCTTGTTAGGGTGTTAGAATTGTGAATTGCTGTGATTGCTCGCTAGATTGGTAGTTGTTGATTTTGAATCTCTGCATTTCGTTTAATCGCTAGGTTGCTAGCAAATAATTTTTTTTTTTATTTTAAGTAGCGAGATCATTTGGCTTGCTCGGTTATAATTGTTTTTTGTAAGAAAAGTTATAGGACCTCTTCGATAGAAATAAGCTCGTGATTAAAAATGCGGTTTTATAGGGAGCTTATTCGAGATTGAGCGGAATGATAGGATATTGTTATTTAGCCATGTGTGACCGTAAGGTACATGACTAAGTAACCTTATTTCTATGGGGAAAAGATATCGGGAATAAGTTAAAAGAGGTCTAACCGTTCCAGTGTTATTGAGGTTGTTGATGTAGGACGTGATGGAAAATTTGACGAAGACAAGAGACCGAACCTGAACCCGAGAGACTAGAAGTGATCTCAAGAAGCAGTTTGACCTGAGCTTGCAAGTGAGTCCGTGGAGTTTCGGCACCAAAGTGGGTATCAGTGATAGGAGGAACCAAGATAGATGGGTATGATGAGTTAGCAAAGGAATTTGGAAGCATCAGTGACAGTTTTGGATCAGTTCAAAGTTACCAAAGGAAAGGCGGTTTGATATCCATGAAGCGTGGAGTTCAGTGATCGAGAAAGTTTGAGGCGTACATAAGTATGGCGGTTTAGTTTAGAAGGAGGAACATCAATATTACCGTAATGCCGATGGGGAGCAATAGGGATAAGCAGTAAAGATGAAACAAGTATCGAGAATAGAAGGAAAGTCGGTTTTGTGCCATTCGCGGAGATCGAAGCAAAGTGGAGAAGTCGGAAGTGTTGGTTCAAGATGGTATTAGTTGGCACATATCGATCAGAAATCCGAGTGGAGAAAGTTCGTATTTCAAAAGTAAGTTGAGCGATGGAGTAAAGTTCAGTTGGGTCAGCGTTCGAACACCGGAGCAGTGGAACCAGTTCCAAAGTGGAGACTTAAAGATTCAGACTCCGATTCGAAGTTTGTAGTAACGAAGAATTCAGGGACCGAATTTCTATAAGTGGGGAAGAATGTAATATCCTGTTCCAAGAAATAGTCAACGGGTAGCAGGAAAGTCAACGAGGGGCATTTCTGTAACTTTCAAGTAAGGAAGGGCATTTTGGTAATTTTACCAAAATGCGAGCCGGAAGTGGAAATAGGCCAAGTGATCTTATTTTTGTCCATAAAGAACATTTATAAGACCAGAAATGGAAGAAGCGGAGTCTAAACGAGTTTTACGGACTATCGGGAAAGGAAACCGATAGAACCGATAAAACTTGTAAAATTCATTACGGGAGCTACGATAGTACGATTGAGGTGAAACGACTTGATAAATTCTTCTAATATAGTATAGTATTTTTAAAAGAAGCTTGGAAGATTTATTTCAGAGGCTACAAAGTTTTAAAGATTTTTAACCGACTGTCGGGAATGGAAACCGATAAAACCGATAAAAAGACGGAAACACCTCTAAACGTGCTCCATAAATTATGAAAAATTTATCACAGCTCCATTCAATTATGTATAGGATATGGTAAAAAGTATTGAGCAATATTTGATCCATGGATCAAGTTATAATGTTTAGACCATTAAGAGGTAATTAGTGGCTAAAAATCCAAAATAAATTCATAGGAGCTTGGGCTTGGACCAGGGTGATTAGGACTGATTAATAAGGTTACTTTGGACCTAAATCCAGCCCAGTATGAAGAATGGGCTACGAATTCTGGTCCAAGAAATTTAGAAGCTTCTTAGCATTTTAGGTGTATGAATCTAAGGTTGTGAGTTGTCATCAATCCAAGGGCTGCATGGAGGAGGCTACAAGTGGATGGTGGTTGATCAAATGCATTGTTTTGGATGGATTTTGGTGAGGCGTTCGTGGCATAAGGTGGAGAAGAAGAGGAGACAAGTGGAAGGTGGAGATTACACCACTTTAGCTACATAAGGAGAGGAATATGGCGGCGGCAAGAAGAAGGAGGAGGAGGAGGAGGAGGAGGAGCCGAGAGGAGGAGAAGCCGGAGGGAAGAAGAAGGAGGAGCCGGAGGGAGAGAGAAGAAGAAGATAAGAGAGAGAGAGAGAGAGAGAGAGAGAGAGAGAGAGAGAGAGAGAGAGAGAGAGAGAGAGAGAGAGAGAGAGAGAGAGAGAGAGAGAGAGAGAGAGAGAGAGAGAGAGAGGCGTAAAGCTTGAAGAAAGAAGAAGATGGAGAGAGGAGAAGCGTGAAGGAGAGAGAGAGAAGATGAAGCTTATGGAGGGAGAAGAAAGAAAGAATATGAAGCGTGAAGAAGGAGAAGAGAGAGAAGAAGAAGAGAAGCATGAGAGATAAGATGAAGAAGCATGAAGAAGAGGAAGAGAGAGAGAGAGAGATGGAGAAAGACCGAAGAGGAGGAAGCAAAGGAGGAGAACCGGAGGAGAAGGAGAAGGAGAGAAGAAGAAAACCGTAAGAGGAGAGCTGATTGTTATTTTGGGTTTGGGTGGGATTATTAGATTATTAGCAGTCTTTATTTGGGAGCTGTCTCACTGGGTAATCTTAGATTACTCATTAGATTCTTTTTTTGTTTTTTTTCAGGTTTAGCGTAGCTCGGTGGACGCGTAGGACACTCGGAGTAGTCTCGGGTTGGCATTGGGTATCGTTTATTACGCATTTTGAAATTTACTTTCGGTTTCGGATTTTGTTGGAACCTTCCGCTAAATGTTTGTATTAGACTGTATATTACTGTGAATAAGATTTATATTTTCAACTAATAAAAACGGAATAATTCCCTAATATACGGTTTCATCCGAACCGAACACAACTCGTGGAAGCGGTACAGGTTGCGAAGCCTTGTATCGTGGAAACGAGGTAAACGGAGTCAAAGATAGTTTGGTTCGAGCCTTTGTCTCAAACCAGATTGTCTCTGGCTTTCGTATTGTGACAAACTTTTCTCGTATGGCTGCTCGGGTTCGATCGGTTATGTTCTTGTTTGATTACTAGCCGGTCAGCTCGTCGGTCAGCGGAAAACGAGAAAGGGGCGTTACAATCGGGGTAAAGGAATGTTTAGTAGGCTTCCGCTAACTTGGGTTCGATTCGAGTTGGCTACCGGAGCTTTCACGTGAGCTCTCCGGCCCAAGGATTGGTAACTTTGTCTGTACGTAGTACGGGCTTGCAAAAAAAAAACAAATCATCTCATCATGTAAATGACAAAAAGGATGCATTCTGAAAATCATTTAGGTGATTTATGAGCCAAGATCTATATTTGTGAATGATCATTGAATGATTGGTATGATATATTTTTCCAAACTTTTCTTTTAATTATTGAAATTGTATTAGAAATATTTTTAATAGATATTTAATCGTAATTCATGTGTGTGTTTTGAACTTAATTTCAAAATTTGATCTGATGTGTTGATCTATTCAAAAGAAGAAAAAAAAGATATTATAACGTATCCGTCGGAAACCCGTCGGTTGTGGACCGTCGGAAACCCGTCGGTTGTGGACCGTCGGAAACCCGTCGGTTGTGGACCGTCGGAAACCCGTCGGTTGTGAACCGTCGGGAACCCGTCGGTTGTGAACCGTCGGGAACCCGTCGGTTGTGAACCGTCGGGAACCCGTCGGTTGTGAACCGTCGGGAACCCGTCGGTTATGTTCCCTCGGAATACCGTCGGTTATTTTCCCTCGGAATACCGTCGGTTATATTTCGTCGTTTAACCGTCGGTCTATTTCGTCGGTTTATGATCGGTAATCCGTCGGTTTATTATCCGTCTGTTTTCCCTCGGTTTATTATTCCATCGGTAATCCGTCGATTTTTACAGACGAAAAACCGACGGGTATTTATTTCCGACGAAATAGAATTGACGGATTTTTTTGGTGGGAAATCCGTCGGAAATGGTCTTTTCCGAGGGAAACCCGTCGGAAATGTCCCTCGGAATTGGCCTGTTTTCTTGTAGTGTCATGTTTCTGATTTGATGATTACTTTGCAGGTGTACCAACGTCTGCTGTGTACGAAGAGAAAAAGGAAGATGATCGGTTCCTTTATATCACTTACCACGTTCTCTTCTAGAATTTAAAGACAAACTCTAAAACAATCACAAAAGTAAGTTGGTGATAGGATTAACCAAGTTATCAATTTGTTTACCTTTAATATTTTTGTTTTGCAGGTCAAATTCATTGACACATTTTGTAAATTGACTACCATGGAAGAACTGTACAGGTTCAAACATTAAAAAATTGTGCTCTTAACTTCCTCTGTTTATTATTTGATTTGATCTGACAATTTCTTATTGATCTTTTATGCTTGTTCTCAGGTGATGAATCTTTACTAATTCCGAAACTTGATTTCAAAGGTACGCTTGTCAACATATTTGTTTTGCCTAATTTTTAAGGTTCTACCATGCTTGTCATCAGGTTATGTTTATTATTTTTGTAGGTTGACTTCTTCAAAATCAGTGATGATGGAGCATACACTTGTAACAGAATCTTTGTAATTGTGAGTTTTTTTTTCCAATTTGCATATATATATATATATATATATATCCTTGACATGAATATATAGATTCTGATTGTTGAGTGTTGATATCTCTGTGTATATCTTAATATATTGATTCATGAAATGATAGCAGTAATATTTATTTGAGACTTATACTGTTTTGAATTGTTTGATTTCAGGGAGTGGTGCAATTATCAACATTTGGGAAGCATCAAAAGCATTGGTAATTTGAAGATCACTTGAAAAAGAAAAATCGAAAAAGGTAACCATTTAACTATAAAACATTTAAAACGATTTTAAAACTCATAGTAAGAATCGTATTGAACAAACAGTTTCTACAAGGTCATTTGATACTTAGAGTGTTATTCAATACGATTCCATATTAAAAATAGTAAAGTTATTTTACCAAAACCATAAAAATATTTGATCAATGTAATCCAGTTTTTTAAAAAAATATATATATATGTTAAGTTTTTTTTTAAAATAAATATCACGGAATACTTTGTCTGTACGTAGTACGAGCTTGCAAAAAAAAAAAACAAATCATCTCACCATGTAAATGACAAAACGATGCATTCTGAAAATCATTTAGGTGATTTATGAGCCAAGATCTATATTTGTGAATGATCATTGAATGATTGGTATGATATATTTTTCCAAACTTTTCTTTTAATTATTGAAATTGTATTAGAAATATTTTTAATAGATATTTAATCGTAATTCATGTGTGTGTTTTGAACTTAATCTCAAAATTTGATCTGATGTGTTGATCTATTCAAAAGAAGAAAAAAAGATATTAATAAAATCATATATGGTTTATGACTCACTTGCAAACTATACTACAAAAAAACTATATTTAAATAATATTCAAATACAAACTTTTCCACAATTAAAAATTATTAGCAAAAACTTAATCCGTTTATTTAAATAAATTTTAACAAATTTGTAGAAAAAAAGATATTATAGAATATATGTACTACCATAGAACTTCTCATCAACACATCAGATCAAATTTTGAGATAAAGTTCAAAACACACAAATCTCAAAAACAAGTGACTTTGTTTACGCAATGCGAAAAGGAAAACACTTCTCCTTCAATCCCGAGAGTATGGTCATTGGCTATGTCAGCTGTTGAAATCGCACTCCTCGAAACCCTAAGTTTCTCTCTGCAAAAACATATATTATGAACACGAGGAGCATCATTGAGAGCTTATCTTATGGATATAGAAACAGATTCTCTATCTGCTTGGGGATGAAAGCAGGACCGGGATCTTATTCTTAACCAAGCTCGCATTGGTCAGGATGTCGTAAAGGTACCTGGAAAAGTACAAAAATCGAGTGCATCCACTACAAACACAATAGCGGCTGCTCGAAGCAAGTATTCTTCTAGCTTAGATCTAAGCCGAGAGTGCCCAGGAACATCAACAAAGGTGCCTTCGTTAGGTTCCATTGATGTTACAGCACCCTGATGAGAAGATCCCTCTCGGAGCTGTCACAAATACAAAAATGTAAATGAAACCTTCTCATAATAACACAACATTCACCTATTTGTTTCGTAAACATGCTTCGCATGAGAAAAGGAACATAAACCAAAAACAGTAACTTGATGGAAGAGAACAGTTTTGCCACTTCCGCTGAGCCCACAGAGGAGTACAGTATTGGATTTCTTTCGTCTGAAGAAGCAAACTTCGCAAATCACAAGACAGCAAAGTGACGACATTAACCACCAAAACATTTTATTTTCTTATAGCAGTTATGCACCAAGAACATAAAAAAAAAAAAAAACCCTAGATCCCGATAAAACAACTAAAATTGAGACAAGAACAAAAACAATATTAAACCAAACTTTATTGGTTCAGATTAAAATTCGGAGTTGATTACAACGACTCAGAAAACCTTTTGTAATGCTCAAATCAGTTTGTCTCGATTAGAACCCTAATTTTATACGATCGTGAAATTGATTTGGGTTAACACGTTTTCTTAATACCATGTAACATAGAGAATATTATTAATATATATATGCGATCACATTTTCTTTTCTTTTTTTACATATATGATATTGATTACTTTCACACACACACATGTAACATAGACTAGATTGTTTATTTAAATATTTTGCTAAAGGTATATGAAGAGGAAATTAAACCCTAACGATCACTTTTCTTTCTTGCTGCTTCCGGCACCAGTGATTTTTATCTCGGCCGGTTTCTTAATTACTGTCCCACTTCAGCTTCACAGCAGGTGGCTTGACCGGCATGGATACACTTACCGGCGGTTTGTAGTCTCTCTTCTTAGGAATATCGGGCTTCTTTAATGCTGCTGGAAACGGGAAAAATTTGTCACTCATTGTTTCTTTTGATTGAAGTTCTGTTCAGATATTGGTCTCTATCAACCTTGTATATTTATAATCATTTGAAGGTTGTGTTAACCCATTTGTCAAATCTAAATTGACTAGTGGTTGATATCAGGGTTTAATGGTTCGTTGTATGTTCATACTAGAGCAGTATTAGTTAAATGTTTTTTTACTATATCAAGGCCCTAACGATGTGGTAAGTTTTAAAAAGGTAATAGAAAAAATATCAAAACATACATTTTCGGTTTTTAAAGTTGCAATTACGTGCCACATAAGGAAAAAGGTATAAGTGATTTTTTTATTGCCTTAATCTCTACGACTCAAAATGAAGAAAAGGTACTATTTTTAATTTTGAACTCGTGAAAGAAAAATCAAAAGATCAAAAGTGAAGAAGTTAATTCAGAATTTGGAACTGATATTAAAGCTGACTTATAGTCTTTAGTTACTGATTATGGAGTTAATTTTTGAGCGCAGAATATGAGCTAAATAATTTTTTTTTATTTGTTTTATGAATTTTTATTATTATTTTTTTTTAAAAGATTTTGTTGATTTATAGTAATGTTACTTTAAATCTTGTGTTTAATCGTTATTAATGTTATAGATGAGGAACAAATCAATTCAATTTTACCTATCCACTACCATACACAAATTGTTTGATCTGCGATTATTGCGGAATATTTTCTATAATTGTTTTAAGTTTTTTTTTGTTTTTGTTTATTGTTTTTATTAATTGAGTTTTTTAACAGTTTTATTGTACAATTTATTCTAATTATTTTATTTTGTTTGAATATCAATTTTTTTGTTTATATTGAAGATTATTTGTAAGTAAATTATTGTTTGTATAAAAAATATTAAACTTTTTAATATTATTGGTTTTTTTAAAAGTTTAAAATATATTCTATTATTATCTATATAATAATTTTAAGTGTTAATTATATTTTTATATTTATGTTTGGGTATGGTTTAATCAATATTCTATTTTTTATTAAAATATAATTATATAAATAATAATAATGTTTCAATTAATAATAATTTAATTCTCATAGAATAATGATAATTAAAAAATAATCTAAAAAACATTAGATAAGAAATGTAGAACTAATAGTTGGAAAAATACATACAGTCTCTTTATATTAGGGTAAAATAATTAGTTTAAGGTTTAAAAATATTCAAGTTTTATAAATCTAAGTTGTATATTTTAAATTCTAAATTACAATAACATAAAATATAAAGATTTAATAATAATTATTGGATTGGGCATAATAACCAGAATACTTTTTGGCCCAAGAAAAGTCACTTTAAACCCAAAAAACAAATAATCAATTTAAGGCCCATGACCCAACAACAAAAAAAAAATAAACAAAGACACACACAAAAAAAATTTCAGACAAAATCAATGTTTGTCTTGAGCAAAAGGAAATTAGGGTTAGATTCCCCTTTTTCCTTCCATCTCGGGATATCGTATTAAGTGTTGTGGCTACCAAATCAAACGATGTTCATGGAATCGCTTATCACCGAATCTGTCTGCTTTAAGGATCTTGATTTCGACATGGTTCCAGAATCCGAAGCACACGCTCGTATATTTTACATTGTTCATAAGGTATTTGCAAATAACATTCACTTTTTTGTCTCCTGATTTACATAATATAGATTTTATAGTATCTGAATCTAAAGGTAGTTTTTATCGCCTCTTGCAGATCCGATTAAATCAAACATATCAGAGTAAGCAGCCATGGATTCTGTAACCAAAGTGAAGAAAAGGCGAGGTTAGAAGAAAACATTGACTGGTCCATAGAAGAATCTGGAACCCTTGCTGGTAAAGACCGGATTATTGTTTTCGTTCAGTTGGTCGATTGGTGTCTGAAGCAAGGTTGTTCCATCAAGCTTGTTTGAACAGTGTACCGTGATTGCCATTTCATAGAGATACTGTCGTCGATAACGATGATGAAGATGAAGAGGAGGGTAAGCCATCTTTCCTTGATTTTGGGTTCTCCGAGTAAAAATGGTTCTTCTTTGTTCATATCCTTCTTAAGATTTCCTCAGCTTCTTCTTCTCTTCTCTTTTGTGTGCTTACCATCTTTATCTGAAAGTTTTAGAGTCTGCTATCATTGAAGTATAAGAGGTTTAAGAAAGCTCAAATGGAAAGGGAAATTGGCCAGGGGTGATCCATCTGATGATGATTTGATATCTTACCCGTGGTAGAGGTATCAAATTGTTTTCAGCTATCTCTTAGATATAGTCTAGATTTGTTTAGTTTTGACTCCAATATTTTGTTGATTTATGTTTGTTTTGTTCTGTTATTAGTTAGTAATGGATCATATTCTACAATTTGAAGACAAAATTTTAAACAATCGCAAAAGTAAATTTCATTGTACTTATGACTTAAACGAAAAAACTGGTTATATGGTTAAACAAGTTATTAGTTTGTTTACATTTAAGTGATGATTGTTACACTTTGATATTTGTATGGTGGATCCAGGTGATTGTTGAGAAGGGTAAGAAGAGTGATATACCCACCATTGAAAAGAAAAAAATAAGCATCTTGATTATTATAATCAATATACATCTCATTCTGGAACTGACTTCTGACTGAATACTAATATTTTCTGGATAATCAAAATTGCAGATACTTAGTCCCAGCTGATTTGACAGTGGGACATTTTGTGTATGTCAATTGCAAAAGAATCAAACTGAGTGCAGAAAAGGCTATCTTTATATTTGTGGACAATGGTCTTACTCCAACTGGTAAATAGATCAGATCTACTGCTATATTCAAGACTTACATTTTTTACAAATAAGCAAAAAGACCATTCAAAGAGGTGTACTTTCATGTTTCTGATTTGATGATTACTTTGCAGGTGCACTAACGTCTGCTGTGTACGAAGAGAAAAAGGAAGAGGATCGGTTCCTTTATATCACTTACCACGTTCTCTTCTAGAATTTAAAGACAAACTCTAAAACAATCACAAAAGTAAGTTTCATTGTTCTCATGACTTAAAACGAAAAAGTTGGTGATAGGATTAACCAAGTTATCAATTTGTTTACCTTTAATATTCTTGTTTTGCAGGTCAAATTCATTGACACATTTTGTAAATTGACTACCATGGAAGAACTATACAGGTTCAAACATTAAAAAATTGTGCTCTTAACTTCCTCTGTTTGTTATTTGATTAGATCTGACAATTTCTTACTAATCTTTCATGCTTGTTCTCAGGTGATGCATCTTTACTGTTTCCAAAGCTTGATTTCAAAGGTACGCTTGTCAACATATTTATTTTGCCTAATTTTTAAGGTTCTACCATGCTTGTCATCAGGTTATGTTTATTATTTTTGTAGGTTAACTTCTTCAAAATCAGTGATGATGGAGCATACGCCTGTAACAGAATCTTTGTAATTGTGAGTTTTTTTTTTTCCAATTTGCTTATATATGTATATATATATTTATATTATTTTAAATATATATATATCCTTGACATGAATATATAGATTCTGATTGTTGAGTGTTGATATCTCTGTGCATATCTTAATATATCGATTCATGAAATGATAGCAGTACTATTTATTTGAGACTTACGTTGTTTTGAATTGTTTGATTTCAGGGAGTGGTGCATTTATCAATATTTGGGAAGCATCAAAAGCATTGGTAATTTGAAGATCACTTGAAAAAGAAAAATCGAAAAAGGTAACCATTTAACTATAAAACATTTAAAACGATTTTAAAACTCATAGTAAGAATCGTATTGAACAAACAGTTTCTACATGGTCTTTTGATACTTAGAGTGTTATTCAGTACGATTCCATATTAAAAAAAAGTAAAGTTATTTTACCAAAACCATAAAAACATTTAAAAGAGAAATAAAATTCATTTAACTGGTTAAAGCTAAAAAATCAAACAGTACGATTCTTACCAGTTGGTTCTAAATGAAATATGATTAGATGTATTTAAGTGTGCAATCATATTTAATATAAAAGTTAAACTTGTGGTTATTTAAAAGCAATCATAAATTAAACCAAAACTTTTTAAAACCACTATACGTTTTCTCAAGGGTCTATTGATAGTTAGAGCGTTAGTAAATACGATTCCTTAAACAAAAAAGTGGTAACGTTATTTTACTAACCACAAAAACACTTAAAAGAGAAATGAAATTACATCTTTAAAAACAGTAAAGTTATTTTACCAACCGCAAAAACACTTAAATGAGAAGTAGAAACGTGTGCAATCATATTTAATATTAAAGTAAATAAATCGAACCTGTAATATTAGATTAGTTAAGAAAATCAGTATGTCAAACACAATACAAATTACCTTTGTAGTAGTTGATTTTTGCAAACCTTATCAAACAATAACCACATTTTCACCCGCTTCCAAGCAATTCGCCATTACTTGCTCAGCAAAACGACTCCACAAGCAACATGGTAGACGTTGATCCCTATTTTTAAATTCCAAAGCTAGTTAAACAGAGCAAAGTTGATAAATAACATTAATTTTAAATATTTCAGTTAACTAATAACAGAACAAAACAAACATAAATCAACAAATATTGGAGTCAAAACTAAACAAATCTAGACTATATCTAAGAGATAAATAGCTGAAAACAATTTGATACCTCTACCACGGGTAAGATATCAAAATCATCATCAGATGATCACCCATGGCCAGTTTCCCTTTCCATCAATATTGAGACAAAAACTTACTGTATCATCTGCTAATACCATCTCCAATGTTTCACCAGACTGAGACGTGTACTGAGAGTGAAGCACCTTGACACGGATTCGCCAACCAGATTTGAAAGAATTGACATCTGCAAGGTTAGTAAAACCATGGTTTTTATTTGCCACAATCAACATTTCTTTAAAGGCTGTTTTACCTGAGTTGTGAAGAAATATTGATTGCTTAGCCGACTATTTATCGATGTCAGAAGATATAAGGTTTGGAATATAGAGAATATCTATCATTAAAGCTAGAATATACGATTAAGATTTTATACCGAATATGCCAAGGTTATGCGTAAGGTGCAAGTTACGGTATCTCGACCATTAACTGTATGTATTTCATCGAATTATATGTCTAGATACATTTCTAGGTAATATATCTTGTTTAATTATTGAATATCTTGTTAGGTTGTTTGCTTAATCGGATTTTGTTAATATAAGAAAATCTATAAATCGAAGATTAAGATTAGTAAGGAATTGATATCCACTACAAGAAAACAGGACGTTATCGACGGAATTACTGACAAAAAAAATCCGTCGGAAATTACCGACGATAAACCGACGAATTTTCGACGGGACGTTTTTCGACGGAATACCGTCGGAAATTTCCGACGGTTTCTCATTCCGTCGGAAAAACCCGACGATAAACCGACGGTTTAACTTTCCGTCGCATGGTGCAAATTTTTTTTTTGTTTTTAAAAATATTTATGACGGAAATCCGTCAATATTTATATTTTTGACGGAAATCCGTCGATATTTATTTTTCCGACGGAAATCCGTCGATAATTACCGACGGATTTTCGACGGATTAGGGTTTAGGGTTTCGGAATGAGAAACAAATAATCGTAAAGCCTCTTAGTAGTTAATGTAATGATTGTTTGTACTATTAGATTTTAATATCTGATCCAAATGACATGGTTTGTATGATTAGAAAAACTAAATGTATTAAAGTTACAATGTATTTTTTTTTTTTTTTTAAAAATATTTCTGACGGAAATCCGTCAATATTTATATTTCTGACGGATATCCGTCGATATTTATTTTTCCGACGGAAATCCGTCGATAATTACCGACGGATTTTCGACGGATTAGGGTTTAGGGTTTCGGAATGAGAAACAAATAATCGTAAAGCCTCTTAGTAGTTAATGTAATGATTGTTTGTACTATTAGATTTTAATATCTGATCCAAATGACATGGTTTGTATGATTAGAAAAACTAAATGTATTAAAGTTACAATGTATTTTTTTTTAAAAAAAAAATATTTCTGACGGAAATCCGTCGATATTTATATTTCAGACGGAAATCCGTCGATATTTATTATTTCAACGGAAATCCGTCGATAATTACCGACGGATTTTCGACGGATTAGGGTTTAGGGTTTCGGAATGGGAAACAAATAATCGTAAAGCCTCTCATGTGTTAATGTAATGATATTTTGTACTATTAGTTTTCAATATCTGATCCAAATGACATGGTTTGTATGATTAGAAAAAATTACAACACGTCGGACCGAAACACTTCGTAGTATATAATAACGGTTAAGACGTAGTTAGTGTCAAACCTTATCTAACTTTTCATTTTAATAATTTTCCTTAAACTGAGGTTTATAATCAAAAACTTCAATGTTATTGTTGCATATAAATGTGAACATTATAAAATGCCAAAGTCAAAACCCTAATTGAAACCCTAAACCCTAATTGAAACCCTAAACCCTCAAAATTTCGTCAGAAATTTTTGACGGAATTCCGTCGGTTTTCCCTCAGTTTTTCGTCAGTTTTCCGTCATAAATTATGGCGCCTTTTTCATGAAAATTTTTGGCGTAACCGCCAAAATTTGGCGAAATCAATTGAACCGCCAAAATTTCCGACGGAAAACAGACGGTAAATGATTTCCGACGGATTTCCGTCAAAAATTGTTTTTAATTGTCTCTACCAAACTTCTTCTTCTCTATTTCTCTGAAACCTCTCTCTCTCTCTCATCTCTCGGCATCTCTGTTCTTCTCTCTAGAAATTCGCCGGTTTCTCACCGTGAAACACCAAATCCGACCGCCAAATTCATCATGAACATGTAAGTGATCCTTTCAACCGATTGATTTTCTTTTAAATCTCTTGTTTAGGTTGTAGGATTCTAGGAAATGGTTGCATGTCTAGATTGAAAGGTATTTTAGGTTGAGAATGATGGATTGAACATTAGTTATTAAGATTTTGGATTGTTTGGGTATGAATATTTTGATTTCTTAATATTTTTTTTGTTAAAACCGATTTAAACGTTTTGGAAAACGTTTTTAAACGTTTTAAAACATGTAAAACTCTTGAAATATTTTTATGAACATGAAATATATTTTTGGAATTTTTTTTGAAAATTGTTTTGAATTGTAAAACGTTTTTATCTTATAAAAACCATTTTCTAAAAATGTTTTTCACATTTTATATTTAATAAATATTTTAAATGTTATTTAATATTTTAGAAACTTTTCAGAAAGTTTTAAAAGATTTTTAAGAATTTTTAAAACATTTTGAAATATTTATTAAATATATTTAGTAAATATTAATAAATTTCTGTTTTTATTATATTTCTAAATAATAATAATAATTAATTTTCGAAATATAATTTTTTTATTTTTTTTTACTTATCCGTCGGAATTCCGTCGGTAATATTCCATCAAAATTCCGTCGGTAATATTCCGTCAGAAATTCGTCGGTATTATGTCCGTCAAAATCCTGTCGATAATCCGTCGATTTTATTTTTGACGGTAATCAGTCGGTTTTTACTGACGAAAAACCGACGGGAATTTTTTTCCGACGAAATAGAAATGACGGAATTTTTTGGTCGGAAATCCGTCGGAAATGACCATTTTTGACGGATATCCGTCTGTTTTTTCCCTCGATAATGGCATGTTTTCTTGTAGTGATCCTTTAAGTTTTGAATTATTCGAAACCAATATTGTTTGTTAGATTAATCGAATTTCTGAATATTTGTCCTGAAAATCTTGTTAGGTTTTGAATATCTGATTTAGGACCCGCGTTTGGTTCAGTTGCGGTGCTAAAACTAAACGATTGTTTAATTTATAGAAACTAATATTTGTCCTGAAAATGGTTGTCTAATTTATAGGAACTAATATATTTTGGTATATGGTTTGTTAAAACCGGTTTAGAAGACTATACACTAAATTGAAATTGCAGTGCTAAAACTAAACGATTTCAAAATTATTGTGTAGGTGTGAAATAAAAGTCAACCGGCCAGAAGAAATATAAAAAGAAATGAGATTTGTGTATTTGGGAGTCATGTTCACCGGTTATTGAAAATATAGGTAATGAATTAAGATGAATCAATCTTGTTATGTGGTGGTTAGTATTGTCGTAAACCACAATCACTTTATATATGGAAGTTTTGTGATTTTTTATGTCTGATTATAAAAAAAAAATAGAATTGGTAAGTGAGAATTGATTTGGTTTACGACAGATGATGTAAACCGCTTGGTACACAATCTAATTTTCATATGTTGTTGTAAAAGACAGAAAAGTCTTTAATGGAAAGGAAAAATAGCATCGTTAGTTCAGTGGCATTGTGAGAGTCGAAACTCACACGGTCAAAACTTGTAGAGCAAAACTTTTAGGGAACAGAAACTTTGAAGGATAACCACGAAACTAGCAAACCCGGAGGATTTTTATTGATTAAAGTCGAAAACAATAAAAAGATCGGAAAGATAGTAAAGGAATCGGAAAAGAACAAAAGAACTCTCGAAAAGTCTAAAAGAAAACTGAAAAGCTCTTAAGTCTAAGTCTTAGGGTTTTTCGCTCCGTCTTGATCGTATGGCCGCTATCTTCTTTTATAGCTGCGGGAAGTCGGTCCTTGAGAATATTTTCGTCAGATATACGGAAATCTTCCTGTTGTTATCTCTTTCTTTTTTCCGTTAAGATTTACATTTCTCCCATAGATTTCCTTTCCGGCTCGTCGACATCTCTTCCTTTCACCTCAATCCTCTTTTGTCTTTCCGAGGCCTAACTTGTCTTCCGGATGGGCCGAGATTTAGGATGTTCCGAATCCGTTAAAGTTTGTCGTATGCTTAGGCCTAAGTTCCCATTTTCCTCGACTTCGATCCACTAGCCCAAATCATTGGTCCGAGAGAGTATGGGCTTTCCGAAGGGAAGCGTTGGGACAAATTAAGCGCATCGGCAAATGTTTAGTTATCCATTCGGATAATTCGGATTGGAAAATCCAACCTGGTTCATCTCGGAAAATCTGAGATGGTTCATCTCGGAATTCCGAGGAGGTTCATCTCGGAAAGTCCGAGATGGTTCATCTCGGAGATCCGATATGGTTCATCTCGGAGATCCGATATGGTTCATCTTGGATTTCCGAGATGGTTTCATCTCGGAAATCCGAGATGGTTTATCTAGGAAATCCGAGATGGTTTATCTCGGAAATTCGAGATGGTTTCATCTCGGAAATACGAGATGGTTTCATCTCGGAATTTCCGAGATGGTTTCATCTCCGAGATGGTTCATCTCGGAAATCCGAGATGGTTTCATCTCGGAAATCCGAGATGGTTTCATCTCGGAAAATCAGAGATGGTTTATCTCGGAAATCCGAGATGGTTTATCTCGGAAATCCGAGATGGTTTATCTCGGAAATACGAGATGGTTTCATCTCGGAAATACGAGATGGTTTCATCTCCGAGATGGTTTCATCTGGAAAATCCGAGATGGTTCATCTCGGAATTTCCAAGATGGTTTCATCTCGGAAATCCGAGATGGTTTCACCTCGGAAAATCCGAGATGGTTTCACCTCGGAAATCTGAGATGGTTTCACCTCGGAAATCGGAGATGGTTTCATCTTGGAATTTCCAAGACGGTTCATCTCGGAAAATCCGACATGGTTCAGCTTGATTTTCCGAGCTGGTTCTGCTCGGAATTCCGAGCTGGTTCATCTCGGAAAATCTGAGATGGTTCATCTCGGAAAATCCAAGATGGTTCAGCTTGATTTTCCGAGCTGGTTCTGCTCGGAATTCCTAGCTGGTTCATCTTGGAAAATCTGAGATGGTTCATCTTGGAATTCCGAGGAGGTTTATCTCGGAAACCGAGATGGTTCGTCTTGGAAAGTCCGAGATGGTTCATCTCGGAGATCCGAGCTGGTTCATCTCGGAATCCGAGATGGTTCATCTCGGAATCCGAGATGGTTTGTCTCGGAAAGTCCGAGATGGTTCATCTCAGAGATCCGAGATGGCTCATCTCGGAAATCCGAGATGGTTTCATCTCGGAAATACGAGATGGTTTCATCTCCGAGATGGTTTCATCTCGGAAAATCCGAGATGGTTTCACCTCGGAAATCCGAGATGGTTTCACCTCGGAAATCCGAGATGGTTTCACCTCGGAAATCCGAGATGGTTTCATCTTGGAATTTCTGAGACGGTTCATCTCGGAAAATCCGAGATGGTTCAGCTTGATTTTTCGAGCTGGTTCAGCTCGGAAATCCGAGCTGGTTCGGCCTAGTTTTCCGAGCTGGTTCAACTCGTACTTTGCCCTTTTCGAATGTTTCGTTGATCCGTAACTCTTGTTGGAAAGTGGATTTGTCCAACCGTGGTTTCGTCTATTTTCCGACTTCATTCTTCTGATAAATCGTCGATGTTTCGTACGATTTTTCCCTTTACACGAAACATTAGACGTTTGATGAATATTCGTTCGTCTCCGGCTATTCAATCCAGTCTCTCGGTTATTATTTTCGTCGAGGAGGTTTTTGACCTCAACAGTTAGCCCCCCAGCTCGTTATATCCGCATGTGGTGATGACGAGGTTATTTCGTTTATTTCGAGGCGAAAACAATTGTCCGAGAAGATTTCGTCCGTTGGTATCGTCTTCCGGTTGTATCCATTTCCTTGATGTCAAGGTCTTTTGGTATCACGCCTATTCACGCAGCGTTTTTGTCGTGATTCGTCGGGAAGGCTTGTGATAACATGAGTGAGGGTATGCTTGCGACAACTCGAGTGAGGGCATGCTTGCGGCAACTCGAGTGAGGGCATGCTTGCGACAACTCGAGTGAGGGCATGCTTGCGACAACTCGAGTGAGGGCATGCTTGCGACAATATGAGTAAAAAGCAATCATTTCGAACGTTCCATGCCTTAGTGAATTCTATATAATATTCATCTCTTTCTTCTTCACTTCTCACTCTTCACCAATAAGAATCCAAAGGTAACTTCTCTCTCTAGCTTCCTTCTAGCTTCTTCGTGAGCCTTGCTGAGATTTCTAGCTTCGTTTATGTGAGTTATAAGGCCTTAGATCTTTTTGAGCCAAAATTTTCGTTCGGTAGTGTTTGCGACGGATATGGCAGATCGGGAGTCGGAACGTGGGTGTGTTGGCTCTTCTGCAGGGGAACCTTACACGGCCTGGCGGGCAGCCGGGTCTCGTACCATTCGTCCTTGCTCTTCGGCCACGGCGGATGCGCCGATCAAGGAAGTATTCAAAGATGCCCGAGTTAGCCAGGAAGAATATCTTCTTCATTGGGATTATCCTCCGGATGTGCCGAAAAAGAAACGGTCGAGAAAGAAGAAAATGGTTCCTGGCCCCGTCGGTTCGACTTTGTCGTCTGCCAAGTCTATCACTGCGCTTCGACGCGGACCCATGATCCCCGATGATGTTACAATAATGATTTCGTCCCCCAGCGATCGGGTCGAATCTCCGCCAGAAGGGTATTTTTCGGCGTATGAGATCTTTTTCGAACTGTGCTTCCTCTGGGTTCTGATCCACGACCTTATCATCCGCTACACCCGACGTCTCAATCTTGCCTTGACGCAAATCACTCCTAGGGTTTGAGGCACCTGGTGGGCATACTGGTTCGCAGTTTCGAATGTGGGCTTGATCTCCGAGTGCTGCATCTCCGAAATATGCTGTATGTGGTTCCGACCCAGCGTGAGTCCGAGTTTTATCTCAGACCCTTTCTTCATCGGGCAGTTATAAAGGGTTTTGAGAAAAAAGACTGCGAATGAAGGCATCATTTCTTTTACGTCTTGATTGACGAAGCATCTATTGGAGAAGCTTGCATTTCGCCGAAGTTGAAATGAGGTAAGCTTGGTAGCTGATTTAGTTGTGTCCGTCATCTGGATTTCTTTTAAAACCGATTTTCTGATAAACGATTTTTTTTTGTTTTCAGTGAAGGATATTTGCGTGACGTCGTGCCCACGGCAACTGGCTCCCCTTGTTTGGATGCTTCAGGAGGGCGACACGAATTGGTTACGGCATTTCTCGATCGAACGTGTTATCCGTGCTAGTCGAATGGAAGCCGCCCGTAAGGAGACAATATCTGACGAGAAAACAGTCGTTGACGGCGATTGTTTGGATGACATATGTTTCGACGATCTCGAATCGATATCTCCTTGGCTGGCGGAAGAGGCCGACCTTCCTGAGTTCGATTTTCATGGCCTTGAGGGATGGATTGGTCAAGGCTCTGCAGTAGGAGGTAGCATTCCGAGAACCTGTGCCGATGCTCATGTTCTGTGTGGTTCATCATTGGAATTACCGGATCGGGTCGTGGTCCCCGAGTCTAGTCGAAGGCCTGTGAAGAGACATGGGAAAGATTTCGAGGTTCCGCAACTAGACATCCCGGTGTGGCTCCGCAATGATGGCGGGTCTGCCGGTGCGGTTTCTAGCTTTTATGCCGACGTTCGTCATCCGGGAGATCCTTCCGCTAGAAGTGAGGACATGTTCTGTGGCGAATCTTACGTTGGCACTGGGCAAGATATGCTGAGGGTTAGTTTCATTACTTAGTGTGGTGCAAGTTGTTTTATCCTACCCTTTTATTAACATGTCTCAATTTGTCTCCTAGGCCTGGGCCTCGGTCAACCGTTACGCCGCCAAAGCCGATACAAGGCTTTGCGGGATTCGGAATCGCTCTGCGAGACATTCCGTCGATAATGCGCGTTTGGCTGGTTCAGTTTCGGCTATGAAGCTTTCATGGAAGAGAAAAGACATGAATTCAAGACGGTGAGGCTTTCACTTGACGCTTTGAGGACCTCGGCTCGGGCTGACGTCGAGGCTTTAAGAATCCGACTTGCCGAAAAAGGGCTTCTCGCGAGACATCTGTTCGGGTCGCGGCCGAGAAAGGGAAGAAAGGGATGCTGAAGAAAATTGTATCTCAATTTTCCAAGCTTAGGAAGATCTTTACGAAGTTGCCTTTGGCGGTAGAAAGGCAAAGCCAGTTTATCGCGGCAACAAGTAACCTGGACTTGATCACTGACTTGAGGTCTGAGCATCCTCCGGCATTCGAATCCGAGGAAGCTGATCTGCTGTCGAGATTCGATCCAGGGGATCCCTTCGAGTATGCCCAGCTGATTGCCGAAGCTAATGGCTGTGTCGATCTACCGTCGTTCGAGGACGCTGATTCGATTAGGGGAGATTCTTAGTTTTAGCAGCATGACTGATTGTTAGCATTTGTTTGAATGTTTTAATATTCTCAACAACGACTTGTATTTTCGTAAATCATCCAGTGTATGATGTTCGATTTGATTTCCGTTTAGATCAATGTTTAGACTAGTGTACCCGGAGGCATCTTACTGGATTTTGGATCCAAGAAGTAATGAAGTGGCTTTCTTGTCGTGGATCAGTTATGCACAGGTCAACGTGTTCGGAAACGTTTTCGTTGGACCTTCGTGACCGAGTTTGGTACTACTGCGAATGTCTCCGTCTTATATTCCCAAATCGGACACGTATAATGACATTGTCGAGACCAGCGTATCGTTCTTTACTGGGTTTGGATTCGATTCCGAGACTCTGCGAGGCCTTCACCTTGCGTCTCTCGTTTTTTAAAAATGAATCGGTATCCGTAGGACCACCTTTCGGAAGTACCGAACCAAGATGTACTTAGTTAAAACGTCATTTTACCAGCGTGCTAAGTAGCGTCATGCTGGGTTTCTTTTCGGAGGGGGGTTTATTATCGTCTCTAGTACTGGTGTGGTGGCTTTAAAGACCTGTCAACAACCCGTATTCGGGATTTTACGTCAACCTCTCGACTTTTGTTCCCTTTGCCGATAATAAACATTCATAGCGCGCTTTTATCCGTTTGTTGGATGTAATAGAGCCTCAATTCACATTGGATGCGTCGGCTTATATCCGCGGAGGATGTATGACTCTGTCCATCGCGGCTGTCGATAGACGAGATAAATTATTCCTAACTAACACGCATGCGATAAAATTGTAGGCCGGTCCTAAGTTCATATCTAATTTTTATCCTAAAGTAAATAAAACGAAAGAATTTTATTTTGTTACCTGGTGAAGGCGGAAGGAGTTATTTTCGAAATCTTGCGGAAAAGGCTGACTGGTGGGAAAGGTCCAGCTCGAATTTTCGGGTGTCCTCTTATGATTCGAGGATTTCTGAGATGGTCGAGTTTCAGGTCCTTGCTACTTTTAACTCGGATTCCCACGCTGGCTGGGGTTAGATCCGAGCTGTTTCAGCTCGAGTATCCGAGGCAATCTTGATCAAGCTGGCCAAGATTAATTAGTTTGAATTTTGACCGAACTTGTAAGTTTTGCGATTTTTTTGTTGTTGAAAAATTACGAAATCTGATGTTGTTTCAAAAATTTGCGAGATCCGTTATGGAAGTATAGATATATACGGACCCACTCCCCCTCCTTTTTTTAGAGGGGGGACAGCTGAACCAATCAAGAAGATTGGCTGCCTACGTACCCTTTTCGGGGATCAAGCCGTCCCGTAGTTCAAAATGGTTTTTTTTTTTAGCGTCTTCGGTATCAGAACTTCCTCAGGTGCATTGCGTTCCATCCGACTTTGGTGCTGTCCGTGCTGTCGAGCTCGTATACTTCAGGACGGATCTCTCTCCTAATCATGTATGGTCCTTCCCAGTCTGCTTTGGTTTTCCGAAGTGTCGGGTTTTACCAGACTCTTCTTAGGACGAGATCTCCTACAGATAAGCGTTGGTCGTGACTGCCGGTTTGGCGAGATGGGCAGCTTCTTTCCGTGGTATTTGGCCGATGTCCCGATTTCTCATTCTGTCGTCCTTAACTTCCCCAGATTTTGCTAACCCCGAAAGGGGTTGAGAACTTGAAGCACATGTGATAAGTCGATGGGACTGCCCTCATGGAATTTATCCACGGAATTCCGAGAATTGCTCCGTAGATTGTCGGGTGATCTACAACTATAAATTCAATGACTTTGAAGGTTCCTCTGGCGACTATAGGCAGCTCCATTTTTCTGAAGTTGGTTACAGAGCCCCCAGCGAATCCTGTTAAGGACGTCTGGAAAGGTGTTACTTCGTTCAAGTTGATTCCCATCCTTTTCAGAGTTTCGCAGAAGATCAGATCCACAGAGCTTCCAGTGTCTATGAGTATTTTTGGTACACGGCGATTCCAGATGATTAGCTCCACGACCAGCGGCTGCTTTCCTGGGTGGCTGGTTTCCGATCTCGGCAGGTCCTCGAATGTTATCGTAGGATCTGGGTAGCGTCTCGATGCTCGCTCTCTGATGCTTCATCTCGGGATAGCTGTGTTAGGAGACCGTCGAGGATATGGGTCAAGAGGAGGTCTTCGTCTCGGGCAATACTGAGGCCTTTCCACGATCATGTTTATCCTTTGTCGGATGATCGCTTTAGGATCTTCGTCGTTCCCTTTCCTCCTCTTGTTGTTGCCTGTTGCGGTTTGCCCTTCTTGATGGCTCCGTTCTCGATCCATCTTGTTTGGATCGTTGCTTTTGTTCGGTATACTCGACTGATTCGTCGCCTTCCCGTCGTCGAGGTCCTTTAGAGTTATTGAATCCCCTAGTTCTCCGGCTACGAGTTTAGCCGCGAGTCTGATTCCTAGTCTGCGACAGTTGGCAGTGTTATGTCCGTAGGATTGGTGGTTGTCACAGAAATCTTTTTCGTCATAGGAGCTAGGATTCCTCGTCCATGTGTTCCACGAGTTTTTCCTTCGTTCTGTTGGCTTGTTCTCTTGCTGGTCTGATCCGATTTGGTAATTGTGCGATCCGGTCGTCCTCTCGTGCCGTAAAGTGCTGCTTGGCCTTGAAATTCGCCTCTCTCCACTCGCGCTCGCCGATGTACGGGTTTCCAGACTCGCGTTCTTTTTCGATTTGTGCTTTTCGGACAAGACCTTCATCTCCTCTTCATCTACGATGAAATCGATTGCTCTGTGTAAGGCGTCTGCCATTGTTTGTGGTCGGTTCAGCGAGATTTCTTTCCTGAAATCCGACTCGTACCAGAGTGCTTTCTTTAATGCATCGATGCCCACCTTATCGCTTAAATTCTCAATGCGGTTGGCGACTCTTTTGAATCCCTCAATGAATTTCCTTAGACTTTCGCTTTCGCCTTGACTCAAATCCCACAGGTCGACGTCAGAAGTCTCCCTGTCCATGAAGATGGAGTACTGCTTCATAAATTCCTCCGATAGCTGCTGGAAATTTCCGATGGAGTCGCGCTCTAGCCTTGAAAACCACTCCAGGACTGCTCCTTTTAGATGTTCCACGAACAGAAGGCAAAAACCGGCATCTCTGTCCCTTCGGGTGTGATTTGCTCTTCCCACTGCGATTCGAAAGGCCATCATATGAGCCTTTGGACTAGTTGTTCCGTCGTAGAACGGGATTTTGAGCTTGCCTGGATTGGAAATCCGAGTTCCGGTTATTCGAGCTTTGAATGGCGTTTTTCTCGTCTCTTCCAAGACACGATCTATCTCCGGGGCAGCGCTGGTGGCTCGGTGAACTTGTGATCGCACAGTTTTGATTTCTGCCGTTGTCTGAGCCAGCGCGTCCCTGAGTTCGTCGAGTTCGCTCCTTCTGCTACTTCTCTGCCGTTGAGTTGGCCTGTTTTGGCGAGTTTGTTCTATGTCCTCTTCTTCCGAGAACTGGTCGTCGCTTTGATGTGGGACGTATCGATCTGCATCGATCCTTTCTTCGTCGTCGGAAGGTGACGCGGTTTTGTCTTCAGGTCGGATCGAGCCTTCGTTCTCGCAATCCTCTGTGTTGTCTGTCACCGTGGATTTTCGTCTTCGTATTATCGGAGGAGGATCCGTAGCATCGAGTCTTGTTGCCGGCGGAGTTCGTTCGTCTGTAGTCTGGTCATGATGTTGCGACGAATTCCTTGTCGGCTCTCCGGAATCCGAGAAGTCTAGGCGTCTTCGTTCAGTCGGGGCGAAGTTCACCATTCGGGTGGTTCGAGTGCGGTTTCCGGTTTTCAGTTTTTCGATCTGCTCAGTGAGGGTGCTGTTTGCCTTTTCTTGTTCTTCCGCCTTCTCTCTCAGTGCAGCCACCATCTCTTTCAATTCGGCAAGAGTGGCGTTGATCGTCGCGTCCGATGCGGTCATGTTTGTAACGTCGCCACTTGCCGAAGTGTTACCAGTGGTAACGTTGGGCGTGTTGTTATCGATCGGTAGCTGCCGATCTGTTTCGTCTTCGTTTCCGATGATGGCCATCTCTTCGGGTTTGTTAACCGGTGGTTTTTAAGTGTCGAAAGTTTCTTGTCCCCACAGACGGCGCCAAACTGTGAGAGTCGAAACTCACACGGTCAAAACTTGTAGATCAAAACTTTTAGGGAACATAAACTTTCAAGGATAACTACAAAACTAGCAAACCCGGAGAATTTTTATTGATTAAAGTCGAAAACAATACAAAGAGCGGAAAGAAAGTAAAGGAATCGGAAAAGAACAAAAGAACTCTCAAAAAGTCTAAAAGAAAACTGAAAAGCTCTTAAGTTTAAGTCTTAGGGTTTTTCGCTCCGTCTTGATCGTATGGCCGCTATCTTCTTTTATAGCTGCAGGAAGTCGGTCCTTGAGAATATTTTCGTCAGATTTACAGAAATCTTCTTGTTGTTATCTCTTTCCTTTTTCGGTTAAGATTTACATTTCTCCATTAGATTTCCTTTCCGGCTTGTCGACATCTCTTCCTTTCACCTCAATCCTCTTTCGTCTTTCCGAGGCCTAACTTGTCTTCCGGATGGGCCGAGATTTGGGATGTTCCGAGTCCGTTAAAGTTTGTCGTATGCTTAGGCCTAAGTTCCCATTTTCCTCGATTTTGATCCACTAGCCCAAATCATTGGTCCGAGAGAGTATGGGCTTTCCGAAGGGAAGCATTGCGACAAATTATGCGCATCAGCAAATTTTTAGTTATCCATTCGGATAATTCGGATTGGAAAATCCAACCTAGTTCATCTCGGAAAATTCGAGACGGTTCATCTCGGAATTCCGAGGAGGTTCATCTCGGAATCCGAGATGGTTCGTCTGGGAAAGTCCGAGATGGTTCATCTCGGAAATCCGAGATGGTTCATCTCGGAAATCCGAGATGGTTTCACCTCGGAAATCCGAGGTGGTTTTACCTCGGAAATCCGAGATGGTTTCACCTCAGAAATCCGAGATGGTTTCATTTTGGAATTTCCGAGACGGTTCATCTCGGAAAATCCGAGATGGTTCAGCTTGATTTTCTGAGCTGGTTCTGCTCGGAATTCCGAGCTGGTTCAGCTCGGAAATCCGAGCTGGTTCGGCCCAATTTTACGAGCTGGTTCAACTCGTACTTTGCCCTGTTTGGATGTTTCGTTGATCCGTAACTCTTGTTGGAAAGTGGATTTGTCCAACCGTGGTTTCGTCTATTTTCCGACATCATTCTTCCGATAAATCGTCGATGTTTCGTTTGATTTTTCCCTTTACACGAAACATTAGACGTTTGATGAATATTTGTTCGTCTCCGGCTATTCAATCATGTCTCTCGGTTATTATTTTCGTCGAGGAGGTTTTTGACCTCAACAGGCATTGTTTGTAATTAATTTATAAACAGTGGGTAATTATTGTTTTGTATTTCTGTTTTAATAGTATAGATAGGTTTAAGAGGCCCGGTTAACAAAGAAAAATTATTACAGTATAAGCCAAGTTTGTGAATTCAAATTATAATCTTTTGTTAAATCTTAATTTTGTTTGTTCGTGTTGGAAATGTAGTAGACTAATAGTCAACCTTCTTCGACGCTTACTAATATGTGATAATCCAATTTCATCAAACAGTGGCTGCAACACTTGCAATGCAAGATTACATGGAGGCTGCAGCAGTTGTTACCACAAGATTAAACTATATTCATCAAATAAGGCATACTCTACAAAGAGAGATCCTTTCTATGCTACATATTTCATTTCCTACCACAAGGATGGTTTCCATTTGAACATAATTTTGTTGGTGTCTTCCTTCTCGCTTTCATAAGTATCCCATGATACGGTTAAATGACATAACACACTTATAATATAATAACGGGGTGGATTAATGAATGAAAGTTAATGAATAATGAGATGTCGGAGAGTTAGTAATCTTACTAACTCTTAAACCAACAGATCGAGGACTTACTATAAGAAACTTAGGAAGTGATAAAAAGTGGTGTGATTGATGGACCGTCTACGGAATTAGTAATCCACTAATCCCAGGGTAGCGGACTGAATGAGTAAAGGTTAAGGAAATATAAAAATTCGAATAAACCCAAATCATTGTTTGTGTGGTGTTGTGATTGATTGTTTGTGTGATTGTGTGTATCTACTTCGTTGTTGGGCCGAGTAGACTGTTGATTGCTTGATTGTTTATCTACTTCGGTGCTGGGCCGAGTAGGCTGTACTGTAGATACTTACTCTGGTGCGGGACCGAGTATGTTTGGGTGATGTGGAGGTTGGTGATAGGACTTGCGGGATGGATTGAGAATTAAGATAGTGTTTCTGTTTGACCTTGTTGGTATTGCGTAATAGAGTCCCAGTGAGTGTGCTTGTTTACATTACTGTTATTAGGACTCTATTGGGCGCATTAGATCCCAGAAGTCTAGAGATGGCGTTCCGGTACTTCCGATCCGATTAGATCCTCGGGTAGTAACCTGATCAGGCACGTACCTTCGATAGTGGTTCTGGCAGGTGTTAACCTATGGAGTGACGTCTGTAGGTGTGTGGTCCGGAGAATACGGGGTCGCGTCCTAGGGCCGGACTGCATGGAAACTTGGGCTATCTAGGGATAGCCTGAGTCACCGCGTATCGATGGACGGAGAACGGTGTCCTAGCCGCAAGTCTTTGTGTTATCGCCTAGGAGTCGTGGGAGGTTTTAGCTACCGTGGCGGCAACTAAGTGTTCCCGTGGAAGTCGCCAAGTCCGCAAAGTGGGCCCAGATGGTGTGGAGATTGCGTTAGAGCTGCGATAGATAGATCGAGTCTAATCAAGAACATGTGCTGCAGTGTTCTCGATTCACTTAGTTGATGATTGTGTTGTTATTTGAATGCTTGTGTGTGTTGTGAAGCTCAGAACGTCTTGGTAGCACGTGATCAGCTATTATACTTGATTGTTATTTTGGGTTTGGGTGGGATTATTAGCTTATTAGCAGCTTTTAGTAGGGAGTCGTCTCACTGGATAATCTTAGATTACTCATTAGACTCTTTTGTGTTTTTTTTCAGGTTTAGCGTACCTCGGCGGACGCGTAGGACACTTGGAGTAGTCTCGGGTTGGCATTGGGTATCGTTTATTACGCATTTTGACTGTTACTTTCGGTTTCGGATTTTGTTGGAATGTTCCGCTAAATGTTTGTATTAGGCCGTATATTACTACGAATAAGATTTATATTTTTCAACTAATAAAAAAGGAATAATTACCTGATATACGGTTTCGTCCGAACCGAACACAACTCGTGGAAGCGGTACAGGTTGTGAAGCCTTGTATCATGGAAAAGAGGTAAATGGAGTCAAAGATAGTTTTGTTCGAGCCTTTATCTCAAACCAGATCGTCTATGGCTTTTGTATTGTGACAAACTCTTCTCGTATGACTGCTCGGGTTTGATCGGTCATGTTCTTGTTTGATTGTTGGCTGGTCAGCGGAAAATGGGAAGGGAGCGTTACAAAAAGGTGGTATCAGAGCATGGGTCGTCATGGGTTCGAATATTCCGGTTTTTCAAAGTTTTCAAAGTTTTATCGAGTCAAAATGGGTCGCCAATGAAACCATTAGGAATCCAAGTCGCGTCCGTCTCCGAGGAATGGGTATTTTATTAGGATTGTGCTAATCATTTTACTTTTGTTGCAGTCACGCAGCAGAGTTTTCCTAGGAGGATTGGTGTGTGTGCGCGGTTGCAACGACAGTAGAAGCGACATCCGTAGTGTCGATCTAGGCAGACATGATGGTGGACCGTTTCCTCAAGCTAACGGTGACTCAGAAGTTCGGGGTCACTCAGAAGTAGCCACCGCCACCGGATGTTATTCCATTATTACCACCGTTGTTGCCCAAAAGTATCAGTCGTCGTCACCACCAGCACATTTCCTGTCGGCCGAGAAGTTGCGCTCGTTTCATGACATGATCGAGACCGCGACGCTCTGATAGGTCTAAGTTTTAATCATATTCTACTGCAAGTGCACAGCTATGCTATTGTAGTATTTAGGGTATCGAATTCACAAGGACTCACGGTCACACGATAGATTATGAGTAATCGAATTAAGCTAAGCAAATCAAATTGTAAAGCAGTAAATAAAATAGCAAGTAAATAGATCCAGTGAGGTGGATGTAAGCAATCAAACGAAGGCGTCAGGTTTCGGAAAGTTCTCAGGATATCAGAAAATCAGATTAATAACAGTCAAGATTCAATCTATAGTGTTCTTGAACTAGAATCACAAAAGTATAACTAACCAACTTTCGCTGCGATAGTTATCTATGTCTAACAACCTAGCAGACCAACTTTCGTTGCGAATCCTAGAGTTCTAAACATGCATTAATTCCAAGTTCGTTCGTTCACAATATCTCTAAACCAAATTTCTTTGCGAATAGATAAATTGCTCAACTAAATCAGATCTAGTTAATTAACCAACTTTCGTTGCGTGAATTGACCTAATATTAATAATCTAAATTGCCAGTTCAGACTAAGTATTAAGAAAAATTTAGATGAAGAACTAGATGATGAATCTTAATCTATTGGTTAATCTAACATTCCTTCAAATCCCTAATGAGAATCCCTAACCTAACAAGAGATCTACTCGGACATAGCAATCATAACAGAAAACATAGTCAAAATATATATCATAGAATAATCAAAGGAATAAGAACATGGGTTCGAATCTTCTCTCTGTCGAGTATCTGAGCAGCCCCTAAAACTCTCTGAATGTAAAATAATGTGTAGCCTAAACAATGGCTTAAAAACCTAATTTAATGATATAATCACGGCTAGGGCTTCTTTATAATTATTGGAAACTTCTGGGCCAAAGTGCAACTTCCCAACTCTCTCATTAAACCGCCGAGAATGTCTTATGCGCATGTGTGTCGATCGATGCACAAGATGTGTCGATCGATGCACTCCTCTGTTTCGGACAGTGAACTCTATCTCTTGGGTTAATGCTTCAAAATGCTCCAGAAAGTGCCTTAATCACCAGATCCACTTCAAACGTGCATATATCTAATAACACATGTAAAAGACTCTAAAGAAACACCAAAAGACTCTAAAACATACTTATATCATGGTCTAAAACCGGTAAAAACCATGATATATCAACTCCCCCACACTTAGCCTTTGCTTGCCCTCAAGCAAAACAGAGAACTAAATCATGGTAAATTTAAAACTTTCATAAACTCTTTTCATCTTAGAACCAACAACACTCAGATTTCCCTTAGTAAGCCACTGAAAGAATCACCTGCAAGAAATCAAGACCAACATATACTTCCCCCACACTTAGCAAATGTCCTGAGTAAACTCCACAATCAATCCAAAGCAATTGAAATTCACCCAACTGACTTATATAAGCTATTAAGTACTGTCTAACCTAAGGATTATCGATCAAAGGGCACATGGATTTTTACTCTGTTAGCTCTAGACCACCATACTATCTTTTTCTGGTTCCTTTCTTCTCTTTTCCTTCCTTAGCAATCTGATTTTTCCCCATTGGGTATCATTTTTTTATCAGTGCTCTTCCCGTTATGGGATGTACTTTGGACACATTCCATGAATGTACAAGAGGTAATAGTGGTTGCTACCACTCCAGTGACCACTTCGGAGATACTAGTTCATCCTCACTTTATTATTCTTTTTTTTTTTTACTTTAGGGAAGGGGAGAAGGTAACCTTACTTGGACAGGTTTACAGGCTGTGTCAGAACTAACAGAGGAGTCTATACCAAACCCTTAGGTGAGAAAATTAAGTCAGGTTTACAGGGGTGAAGTCAGTAAAGGATCCTCTGAATACCTGAATTGATATGGGTGTCCTCAGTAGGCTGATCCGCATTGGGTTTTCTAATAGTCATAGATTGATCCTGCAACTTCATCCCAATGGTCACTTAAGTTCCTGCAAGTGCTGTTAACTTCTCAAAAATTTATTGTTTCCTACTTAGACTATTTTGACTCAATAAAACAAATTTTTGGACTGACTCTAAGAAAACAAAAGCGTGTGTCAGTAACTACCTCCCCCACACTTGAAACACACTGTCCCCAGTGGTGTCAAGCTAAGAATCGGTAAGAAAAGAAATGTTAAAGGATGTGTTATGTTCTGTCTGATTTTTACGTGTCTCGCTCCTGCATCGATCGTTACGCATAAATGCGATGATCGTTGCAAGGCAATTGCGATTATGTGTCGATCGTTGCTCAGGATCGCAATGATCGCTTCAATGCGATTTTGTCGGATCAGTCAGCAGTTAGCAAGTTAGTCTGTGAGAAATTCTCAAATCTCAAACCTGAAAGCTGAAAATCAATAGCAAACAAGCAAAATAAAAGCAACAGATAGTCTAAAAGTAAGCACATCATCCCAAACATAAGTATCAATGAGAAAAATCAAAAGAAAAGTGAAAAAGAAAAAGTGAAAAAGAAATACAAAACCGATAGTCTGAAAATGGAGACCAATCTCACTCGCTCTCATCATCATCTCTATCCAATGGATCAGTACTGCTCGAGAGGACAAGAGTCGGAGAGCGTTGTCGACGACGACGAGCAGAAACGGGCTGATGAACTTGTGGCTGTCTCCTGCAAGTGCAGCCACGCATGAAATCCCAAATACTCTGCAGTATACCTTCCTGACACTCTCTCCACTCGCCCTCAGTCATCTCACGCACTGGTACCGAAGGAGCTGGATAAGGACCAATATCATGTGTAGCAGCAGCAGGCTCGGGCGCAGGAGTAGAAGCAAAACTCTGAGCAGATGGTCCTGGTGCAGAAGAAGAAGAAGAAGCACCCAGAGGGTTAACCATCGTAGGAACGCCGCGTCTCAAGTTCCTAGGAGGCTCAAAGCGCAAGGCCTCAAAGGAATCAACTCTAGTAAGATCAGCAGCAGGAAGCTGTACACCCACTCATCTGCATCTGCGTCATGATAAACCCAAAGCTTCTCTTCCTTCATCCAAGTGGTGTTCTTCAAATGACCATAATCCATCCACTGCCTCTTGGTGATGCACTCTCTCCCAGCAGTAGGGACCCTGAAATGCTGGAAAATGGGAGTAAGTAAACTCTCTACGTACTCACTCTTCTTCCCAGAAAATGGTTTAGTCTTCAGCTCGCACAAATGATCTGCAAAAACTACTCCCAAGTTTAGCTGAGGAGCTGGGTCTTGCAATGGTGTCTCCTCGAACAAGTGACTCATGCCAGGGTATAGCAACTGCATTTCCAGCTTTCTTTGCTTGTTCACCTCAGCCTTGCAGAGGAAAGTATAACCCAAAATGCGCCCAACATATCGCAGGACCGGATGGCGCAATTGTATCTGCTTCGTAGTACGTGAGTTATACACCTCACAGCCAATGTGGTCCCATAAAACTGACAGCTCTCAGTGTCGCACTCTCTAACCAGAGAGCAATGAGTGGCCTGATCATCAAAGCCGTAGATCCTGCAGAGATCACGAATGCTAATCATATACTTGGATCCGTCGCACATGAATGTGAGTGTACCTTCTCGAGCTCTCCTGAGAACAGGATCCGTGTAGTAGACTCTACAAGTAGACAACAGCTGTCGCACCAAATCAGGATAGAGATCATAACTCCTCATCGGCATAGTCCCTAGCCCTATCTGTCTCGTAACCTCTATCACATGACTGTCAATCCCAAGCATCCTACAGGTCTGGTAGTCTGCAAATCGCGTAGGCTTGAGAGTCATGTCATGCCACGCGTTGTAGAACAATGTGCCATAATCATCCCAAGACTCAGAAACTGGCCTCTCCAAACATGCATCACTCTCGGTCACTGTCTTAGCATCGTCCGTCCATGCTCTAGTCACAGGAATCTTGTCCTGCTCTACCTTAGGCCAAGGGAAACGCACTGTGCCAATCTCACCAGTGTAGGGGGCAGGCATAGGAGATGTGCGTACGAACCAGTCGGCAGGGGGTTCAGTATCAGCATGCACATTCCATCACTTCCTCGGTGCCATCTGAAATCAAAGAAATGAGGCCCTGTTAGTCACGCTGAATACTCTGTGAAATCGCGGTGCAACGACCGTTGCTTATATGCAGCGATCGTTGCAAGGCGATTTTGCAGATTCCTCAAATCGCGTAAGAATCAATTCCACAACCACATAAATAGTGTAATATCATCATCAATCAACCCAAAACAAGCTTATAATAGTACGGATTCACCATATTAAAGCCAATAACATCTAATTTCTAAACCCTAAAAATTTAATCTGAAAATGATGAATTTGAGAGACCTTACCTCGGAATTGCTTCAAATAGGTTATAGAAATGGATAGAGCGTGTAAAAACAAGAAGAATAATGCTTCGAATCAATGAAAATGATGAAGAATCGAACGATTTAGGTGATTGGCGATCCGGGTGTACGGACAAGCGAAATAGGGAAGAAGAGAAAGGAGAAAAGGTTAAAGGCACTTTACTGGTTCGTGACTGCAACGACCGTTGCATAAGAGCAATGATCGTTGCCGTTGAACCAATCCGATTCCGGTTTAGCACATGTGTACCTTTAATTTTGAAATTTAAACCATCTGCAACGACCGTTGCACGGGACCGCAACGATCGTCACAGAGCGACTTCATCTCCTCGTCATATCTCCCTGCAACGACCGTTGCGCAGGTCCGCAACGATCGTCACAGATCTCCAGACTCGAGTTCTGTGGTGAAAACACACTAGAAACAAAACCAAAACGTAAAATCTTAGAAAAATTACCAAAAAGAATATGTACAAACCAAACAGTCCTCCCACTCAGCGCTTGTTTTAAGTCGTTAGCTTGACTGTGGCACATGGTCAGATGTCAGGTGGTTTCGCCAAAGGCAGAGCATGCCTTTTCGAAATTCTCCTCATCCATGGTGGCGTATATGCATTGCTTGCATGAGACTGACCGAGGAACTTGGGAATAACAACAAGGTCAGGTGGAACATTACGTTTCCTGACTCTATTCCCTGCAAAATTAGCATCAGAGTTAGCATGCTTGAAGTCACAGAGTTCATTCCTTAGCTTGGTGAACTGCGGATTAGGTGTGATGTTTGGAGCTTTCTGCTTAAGAGAAGGTACAAGCTTTGAAGATGTTAGAGCGTTCAGTATGAACCGCCATCTTCTGCTTTCCAACCTCAGTCTCTTGTTCTATCTCAACACTGAAATTTTGTCCATCAATGGTGGGTCTCTGCAATCTGTCCATCGTAAACACCAAAGGTTGATCTCCCAAGTGGAGAGCAATCAAACTTTGTCTCACATCAATTACAGCTCCAGCAGTAGCAAGGAATGATCTTCCAAGCAGAATGTGATCATCTGGCTCAATCTCACACTTCAGCCCCATAAAGTCTGTTGGAATAAAGTGATTCCCAACTCTGAGAGGGATGTTCTCAAGAACTCCTTCTGGATATCTCTTTGATCGATCGGCTAGGACAAGAGCGATCCTAGTGGGCTGGAAATCCATCAGTCCCAATCTCACAGCCACAGAGTATGGCATGAGATTTATACTTGAGCCAAGACCACACAAAGACCTCTTGAATTTGTCTTTGTAGATAGAACAGTCTAACATAAAACCTCCTGGATCCTTTAGTTTCTCAGGAATCCTACCATGAATAACATCATCGCATACTTCAGAGACCATCAAGACGCTTTCTTCTTCAGTCATGTTACTAGAAATTAGCTCTGTGATACATCTCCTCACCACAGGAATGTTCTTAACATCATCAATCAATTGGGCTTCAGTTAGCTTTTCTCTCATCTTCTCCATGCACTTTTCTAACTGAATCTCTTGCTTGGACTTCCAAGGGAAAGGAATCTTCGGTTTGTAAACTCTTTCTTCAGCTGCAATCGGCTTCCCTGGAGAGACTAGCTGCTCATTCCCATGGCGTCGATCATTACTGACACTCGGAAGTTGTGTCGATCGTTGCAGATCAGTGTCGATCGATGCAAGATCTTCATCTCGAGAGTGTCTCGGATTTTTCAGCTCCAAAACCTTAGTATCTTGATTCTGCTCAGCTCCATCTTCTGCCAAAGCTGTCTTAACATGTCCTGTCTGTATACTGGCTTCCACTTGCGTTATCCTAGCATCCAAATTATCAACTCTGCTTGTCAAAGTCTCCAATTTTCCACTCAGATCCTGATACATGAAGTCCATATTTCCATTCAGATCTTGTGTCATCTTATTCTGTACAAGGAGTAGCTGCTCAAGCATAGACTCAATCCTTGTATGCTCATTATTGGGAGGAACTTGGTGAGATGAATAGCCATAATCATTCGATCTCAGAGCTTTTCTCTGTTGATTTCTATATGTCTGTCCATGATAATCAGCTCCATCTACATAATTCACTTCTGCAAACTCTTCAGCTACTGCATCAGATTGAAATTTTCTCTTCCTAACTAGGATATTGTGGACAGAATCCACTTTGACCCATATATCAGTTATCTGCAAGCTATCATCTCTGCCACTTGATCTCTGGTTTTCCTTGTCAGCATTCTTGACACTATTTCTAGTTATCAAGTTCTCAATAAGCACTTTAGCTTCCTCTAGAGTCTTGGTATAGAAGTTCTCATCACTTGCTGCATCCATAGCTTTCTGATACCAAAATTCCAAACCTCTGAAAAAGGCACATAAAAGCTGCACCTCGGAGAAACCATGGTGTGGACAATCTCTTTGATACCTTTTGAATCTCATCCAAGCTGCCTTAAAAGACTCTGTAGGTTCCTGCTTGAATGTCAAGAGGTCATGTCTAAGCTGTTCGGATCTAGCATCGCCATTAAAGTGTCTAAGGAACTCCTTCTTGACTGCATCCCAAGTGATTGAAGATCTTGGCTGTAGTTGTTTCAACCAGTAAGCTGCTTCTCCATTGAGAGAGAATGGGAAGAGCTTACAGAAAAGATAATCTGAAGATACTCCCTCAGCCTTGATACTGCTAGCCAATTCCTCAAATGTGTTTATATGATCCATAGGATGCTCACTAGAAAGACCATGGAACTGATGTTGTCCAACCAATGCGTAGTACTCTGGTTTCAGCCTGAACTCAGCTCTGGTGAACGGAGGTGGTCGAATCGCAGACCGATTAACATAGAATACATCTGGTCTGTTATAATCAGCAAGTGTCTTCTTCTGAAAAGCCTCTTGTGGATGTTCCGCGCCCACGGCAACATGTGGTATGATGGGGTTTCCTTCCCCATCCAGTTTCTGACCCTTCGCGTTGCGTATGCGACCCTCTAGGTCTCGTAAAATGCTGTCCTCACCGCGAATCAGAATAACAGGTTCCATACAGAGAATCCTGCTAAATGCTCACACTGTCGGTGTCTCGGGTTTCGCTTTGTGTCGATCGATGCAGAATCAGCGTCGATCGAGGCAGAATCAGCGTCGATCGATGCAATGCGATTCCTGCAATACCAAAGAAACAGAAACATGAGTAGACTTAGAAAAATAAGAAGAATGCTTAGTCTAAATCCTAATACTGAATCTATCGGCGAACTCAAAGAGTCCTCGGCAACGGCGCCAAAAACTTGATAGTTCTAAGTTTTAATCCTATTCTACTGCAAGTGCACAGTTATGCTATTGTATTATTTAGGGTATTGAATCCACAAGGACTCACGGTCACACAATATATTATGAGTAATCGAATTAAGCTAAGCGAATCAGATTGTAAAGCAGTAAACCAAATAGCAAGTAAACAGATCAAGTGAGGTGGATGTAAGCAATCAAACGAAGGCGTCAGGTTTCGGAAAGTTCTCAGGATATCAAGAAATCAGATTAACAACAGTCAAGATTCAATCTATAGCGTTCTTGAACTAGAATCACAAAAGTATAACTAACCAACTTTCGCTGCGATAGTGATCTATGTCTAACAACCTAGCAGACCAACTTTCGTTGTGAATCCTAGAGTTCTAAACATGCATTACTTCCAAGTTCGTTCGTTCACAATATCTCTAAACCAAATTTCTTTGCGAATAGATAAATTGCTCACCTAAATCAGATCTAGTTAATTAACCAACTTTCGTTGCGTGAATTAACCTAATATCAATAATCTAAATGGCCAGTTCAGATTAAGCATTAAGAACAGTTTAGATGAAGAACTAGATGATGAATCTTAATCTATTGGTTAATCTAACATTCCTGCAAATCCCTAATGAGAATCCCTAACCTAACAAGAGATCTACTCGGACATAGCAATCATAACAGAAAACATAGTCAAAATAGATATCATAGAATAATCAAAGGAATAAGAACAGGGGTTTGAAATCATCTCTCTGTCGAGTATCTGATCAGCCCCTAAAACTCTCTGAATGTAAAATAATGCGTATCCTAAACAATGGCTTAAAACTTAATTATAATGATCTAATCACGGCTAGGGCTTCTTTGTAATTATTGAAAACTTCTCGGCCAAAGTGCAATTTCCCAACTCTCTCATTAAACCGCCGAGAATGTCTTATGCGCATGTGTGTCGATCGATGCACAAGATGTGTCGATCGATGCACTCCTCTATTTTGGACAGTGAACTCTATCTCTTGGGTTAATGCTCCAAAATGCTCCAGAAAGTGCCTTAATCACCAGATCCACTCCAAACGTGCATATATCTAATAACACCTGTAAAAGACCCTAAAGAAACACCAAAAGACTCTAAAACATACTTATATCATGGTCTAAAACCGGTAAAAACCATGATATATCACGCTCCGCCACCACCACCACACTCATTCCATCCTCTTGGCGCACCTGCCGGTTAGGATCCACATGAGTGGTATCGCTCATGTTGGAGATTAGGAAGTAGATTAGGCCCATGTAAGTAAGGGCTCTAACTCGCTTTTTGATGTGTGCATATCGGTTATGTAGCGGTGTTTCTTTTGGGACAGATTGGGAACCGATAGTATGTAGACTCCGACGGACCTATGTATCTAAAACTCTATGTGGTGAATAGATGTTTTATTTACGTAGTGGATGTGGAGTATTTCGATTGTCGTTTTGAGTAGCGGAGTGGATATATTGCATACCCATGATGGTTGTGAATGCAATATAGTTACGATGTGAAAATAGATGATGGTCCGAGCAGACGGTTTCCATCAGAACCCTAAGAGACAACTGCAATCGCCGTTTTGCTTGATTGATTGTGTGTGATTGATTGCCTTGCTAGGGTGTTAGAATTGTGAATTGTTGTGATTGCTCGCTAGGTTGGTAGTTGTTGATTTTGAATCTCTGCATTTCGTTTAATCGCTAGGTTGCTAGCAAGTGATTTTTTTTTTATTTTAAGTAGCGAGATCATTTCGCTTGCTCGGTTATAATTGTTTTTGTAAGAAAAGTTATAGGACTTCTTCGATAGAAATAAGCTTGTGATTAAAAATGCGGTTTTATAGGGACCTTATTCGAGATTGAGCGGAATGATAGGATATTGTTATTTAGCCATGTGTGACCGTAAGGTACATGACTAAGTAACCTTATTTCTATGGGGAAAAGATATCAGGAATAAGTTAAAAGAGGTCTAACCGTTCCAGTGTTATTGAGGTTGTTGATGTAGGACGTGATGGAAAATTTGACGAAGACAAGAGACCGAACCCGAACCCGAGAGACTAGAAGTGAGTCAGTGGAGTTTCGGCACCAGAGTGGGTATCAGTGATAGGAGGAACCAAGATAGATGGGTATGATGAGTTAGCAAAGGAATTTGGAAGCATCAGTGACAGTTTTGGATCAGTTCAAAGTTACCAAAGGAAAGGCGGTTTGATATCCATGAAGCGTGGAGTTCAGTGATCGAGAACGTTTGAGGCGTACATAAGTATGGCGGTTTAGTTTAGAAGGAGGAACATCAATATTACCGTAATGCCGATGGGGAGCGATAGGGATAAGCAGTAAAGATGAAACAAGTATCGAGAATAGAAGGAAAGTCGGTTTTGTGCCATTCGCGGAGGTTGAAGCAAAGTGGAGAAGTCGGAAGTGTTGGTTCAAGATGGTATTAGTTGGCACATATGGATCAGAAATCCGAGTAGAGCAAGTTCATATTTCAAAAGTAAGTTGAGCGATGGAGTAAAGTTCAGTTGGGTCAGCGTTCGAACACCGGAGCAGTGGAACCAATTCCAAAGTGGAGACTTACAGATTCAGACTCCGATTCGAAATTTGTAGTAACAGAGAATTCGGGGATCGAATTTCTGTAAGTGGGGAAGAATGTAATATCCTGTTCCAAGAAATAGTCAACGGGCAGCAGAAAAGTCAACGAGGGGCATTTCTGTAACTTTCAAGAAAGGAAGGACATTTTGGTAATTTTACCAAAATGCGAGCCGGAAGTGGAAATAGGCCAAGTGATCTTCTTTTTTTTCCATAAAGAACATTTATAAGACCATAAATGGAAGAAGCAGAGTCTAAACGAGGTTTACGGACTATCGGGAAAGGAAACCGATAAAACCGATAAAACTTGTAAAATTCATTACGGGAGCTACGGGAGTACGATTGAGGTGAAACGACTTGATACATTCTTCTAAAAGAGTCTAGTATTTTTAAAAGAAGCTTGGAATATTTATTTCAGAGTCTACGAAGTTTTAAAGATTTTTAACAGACTGTCGGAAATGGAAACCAACAAAACCGAGAAAAAGACGGAAACACCTCTAAACGTGCTCCATAAATTATGAAAATTTTATCACAGCTCCATTCAATTATGGATAGGATATGGTTAAAAGGATTGAGAAATATTTGATCCCTGGATCAAGTTATAATTTTTAGACCATTAAGAGGTAATTAGTGGCTAAAAATCCAAAATAAATTCATAGGAGCTTGGGCTTGAACCAGAGTGATTAGGACTGATTAATAAGGTTACTTTGGACCTAAATCCAGCCCAGTATGAAGAATGTACCACGAATTCTGGTCCAAGAAATTTAGAAGCTTCTTAGCATTTTAGGTGGATGAATCTAAGGTGGTGAATTGTCATCAATCCAAGGGCCGCATGGAGGAGGCTACAAGTGGATGGTGGTTGATCAAATGCATTGTTTTTGGATGGATTTTGGTGAGGAGGTCGTGGCATAAGATGGAGAAGAAGAGGAGACAAGTGGAAGGTGGAGATTACACCACTTTAGCTATATAAGGAGGCCTTGGGTCACCCATTTTCTTCACACCAAAAACAATTCTCAACAAGAGTAGTAAAGAAGAGAGAAAGAATAGAGGGAGAAGGGAATAAGGAGAGCAATAAGGAGGCGGCAAGAAGAAGGGGGAGGAGGAGGAGGAGCCGAGAGGAGGAGAAGCCGGAGGGAAGAAGAAGGAGGAGCCGGAGGGAGAGAGAAGAAGAAGAGAAGGGCGTGAGAGAAGAGAGAGGAGAAGAAGAAGATGGAGAGAGAGAGATAGAGAGAGAGAGAGAGAGAGAGAGAGAGAGAGAGAGAGAGAGAGAGAGAGATAGAGAGAGAGAGAGGCGTGAAGCTTGAAGAAAGAAGAAGATGGAGAGAGGAGAAGCGTGAAGCTTGAAGAAGAAGAAGATGGAGAGAGGAGAAGCGTGAAGGAGAGAGAGAAGATGAAGCTTATGGAGGGAGAAGAAAGAAAGAATATGAAGCGTGAAGAAGGAGAAGAGAGAGAAGAAGAAGAGAAGCATGGGAGATAAGATGAAGAAGCATGAAGAAGAGGAAGAGAGATGGAGAAAGACCGAAGAGGAGGAAGCAAAGGAGGAGAACCGGAGGAGAAGAAGAGAACCGTAAGAGGAGAGAGAGTGTTTCTGTTTGGTGATAGGACTTGCGGGATGGATTGGGAATTAAGATAGTGTTTCTGTTTGACCTTGTTGGTATTGCGTGATAGAGTCCCAGTGAGTCTGCTTGTTTATATTACTTTTATTAGGACTCTATAGGGCGTGTTAGATCCCGAAAGTCTAGAGATGGCGTTCCAGTACTTCCGACCCGATTTGATCCTCGGGTAGTTACCTGATCAGGCACGTACCTTCGGTTGTGGTTCTGGCAGGTGTTAACCTATGGAGTGACGTCTATAGGTGTGTGGTTCAGAGAATAAGGGGTCGCGTCCTAGGGCCGGACAGCAGGACTTCGTTTTATCGCCTAGAAGTCGTGGGAGGTTTTAGCTACCGTGGCGGCAGCTAAGTGTTCCCATGGAAGTCGCCGAGTTCGCAAAGTGGGCCCAGATGGTGTGAAGATTGCGTTAGAGCTGCGATAGATAGATCGAGTCTAATCAAGAACATGTACCGCAGTGTTCTCGATTCCCTTCGTTGATGATTGTGTTGTTATTTGAATGCTTGTGTGTGTTGTGAAGCTCATCACGTCTTGGTAGCACGTGATCAGCTATTATACTTGATTGTTATTTTGGGTTTGAGTGGGATTATTAGATTATTAGCAGCCTTTAGTTGTGAGCTGTCTCACTGGATAATCTTAGATTACTCATTAGACTCTTTTTTGTTTTTTTTCAGGTTTAGCGTAGCTCGGTGGACGCGTAGGACACTCGGAGTAGTCTCGGGTTGGCATTGGGTATCGTTTATTACGCATTTTGAATGTTACTTTCGGTTTCAGATTTTGTTGGAACGTTCCGCTAAATGTTTGTATTAGACTGTATATTACTGTGAATAAGATTTATATTTTTCAACTAATAAAAACGGAATAATTTCCTGATATACGGTTTCGTCTGAACCGAACACAACTCGTGGAAGCGGTACAGGTTGCGAAGTCTTGTATCGTGGAAACGAGGTAAACGGAGTCAAAGATAGTTTGGTTCGAGCCTTTGTTTCAAACCAGATTGTCTCTGGCTTTCGTATTGTGACAAACTTTTCTCGTATGACTGCTCGGGTTCGATCGGTCATGTTCTTGTTTAATTGTTAGTCGGTCAGCTCGTCGGTCAGCAAAAACGAGAAAGGGGCGTTACAATCGGGGTAAAGGAATGTCTAGTAGGCTTCCGCTAACTTGGGTTCGATTCGAGTTGGCTACCGGAGCTTTCACGTGAGCTCTCCGGCCCAAGGATTGGTCACTTAAACCGACTAATTCTTTTTTTTTTTTTTGCAATATTTATACATCATGATAACAAAAATTGCTTGTACTCTTGTCTTCAATGCGATTTTATTTTCTATGGAAGGTGTATCGACTTGCCACATGACATACTAATATCTTGTCACAACCACCGTTTTTTTATTAATTATTCTCGTCCTCTCTGGAACTGGTCTTGGAGTTTGTCTCCAGAAGATTGATGAAAATTATGGGTTATATTCTTGTACAAAGACTTGTGGCTATGCAGTGGACACTAAGTGTGCTACTCTACTTGATGTATAGGGTTGCTCGGATCAAAGTGAAACGCTTAAAGATCAAGTCATTGCACAAACTATCTAAGGCACTAACACGTTTTCAACATCCAAATTCCTCCAGCAATTTTATCACAAATAATAAATTCATGTACAAAAAAAAAAAAAAAGGACTCGGGTGTATGATTGATGCTCTTCGGCTCTCATGGCTTAACATATTCTTTGATGAACTCTTGTACTTGATCTGTTTCTCCTGTTAATCAAGATGCTTCAGCGACTGTGACTTTGTTTACGCAATGCGAAAAGGAAAACACTTTTCCTTCAATCCCGAGAGTATGGTCATTGGCTATGTCAGCTGTTGAAATCGCACTCCTCGCACTACAAGAAAAACTGTTTTTAGCCACGAACGAGCCATGAACAGTTCGTGGCTAAGAATTTTCCAGCCACGAATAGTTACGAATCAGCCACGACTGCAAATCGTGGCTAATTCGTAGATATTCGTGGCTATTTAGCCACGAAAAAATATTTGTGGCTATCCGTGGATAATTAGCCACAAATAGCCACTAACTAGTCGTGGAAGAGCATAGCCACAACTAGCCACGAAGATATTTGTGGCTACCTAGCCACGATCTGAAATCGTTGCTATTTGTGGCTAATTTAGCCACGAATAGCCATGATATTATCGTGGAAGAGATTAGCCACGAAATAGCCACGGATAGCCACGATTTTATTCGTGGCTATTTCAAACCCTAAACCCTAAATACACCCTAAAACCCCAAACTCAAAATCTTAAACTCTTAATCATAAACTATAAAATCAAAAAACAAACCATTAGTTATATATACATAAAACTATTATTTCAAATTCAATACCACAATATTCATATCCTAAATTATATAAACATATACATATAAAACCTTAAACTATAACCAAAAATCTAATAACTAAAACTCTAAAAACTATAATATACCTAAATTAAGATTCAAAACTTATAAAAAAACTTTTATTTCCAAATCTACTATTTTCAAATCCAATACCACATATTCATATCCTAAACAACTCATAAACCCTAAACAAACCCTAAACTCTAAATTATAAACAAAAATATAACTAACAAAACTTTAAGTCATATAACTTATCCATATATATATATATATATATATATAACTTTAAACTATAACCAAATCAAACCTAAAAAGTCTAAAACTATTATTTCTAAATACAACTTTTCAAACTATATACCCTAAACTTTAAACAAATTCTAAAACCCTAAACTACAAACAAAAATTTAACTAGCAAAACTTTAAACCTTAAATTGTAAACTTTATATTTATAAACTAAAATCCTCTAACTTATATATTAATTAAATTGATATTTTATTTGAAAAGTTTATCATAAACTTTTAATCCTTAAATTTCACATTAAAACATAAAATTAATTTATATTGATTGTAAACTGATTGTATAATTTTTTTTTTTAATATTGTAGCTTAATTTCACATTAAGACATAAAATTATAAGTAGCTTAATTCTTATTGGTTGATAAAAAATGGTAAGGATTGAGATCTCTTTTAATATTGACCATTGATTAATTCTAGATCTAAAGGTCATAGATTAATTTTCCTTTAACCTAATCCCACTTCCTCAACCCATCCGCCGTTCACTTAAGATTCTTCTTTCTCTTTATTTTGTTTTTCTTTTTCAGAAAGTGATAGAGTTCCATGAAGCAGATGATGGAGATTAACAAAAAAGAGAAGAAGAGTCCTCGTCCTCGTCTCTCTTCTCCCGCTCCTCCATTTCATTCAGGACTACTGAGTCTCGCTCCCGACTCTGCGTTTCCGGTTCCGCGGTGAGCAGTTAATAGATGAATTCGATATATACATTACATAAACGTATTGTTTCTGTTCACCCTCTTCGATTCGCATTCGCATCCTCATGTCCGGTGTGATTTTGCTTGAAATTTTGAGTTTTTATTTAACCACGGCTAGGGTTTCCTTTGGGATTCCTCTGAGCGTGTTATGAATGGTGTGTTTTGGGTCTTGTATTCCATACTTCAATTTTGGGCGTCTTCGAAGCTCGTGTTTAGGGTGTTGTCTTTTGTTCGTCACTGGATATTATAAATTAGATTTAGCTGGAGTCATAGGGTTTCGATTCCGTTTGGTAAAGGTCTTTGCTTTAGCGTCAATTGCTTACATTAATGTGACTCGTGAGTATGTTTCGTCCCTCATTTCTTGATTTTTTGAACATATGTAGGACGAGGAAGATGAAGAAAGAGCCGAAATCAGCAAACGTGAGAAGGCTAGACTTAGAGAAATGCAAAAGATGAAGAAACAGAAAATTCAACAAATTTTAGACGCCCAAAATGCTTCCATAGATGCAGATATGGTAAGCTAGTAAAAACATTTGTTAGGATTTGAGCATTGACAAATCTTAATCGTTCTATGTATGTAGAACAACAATGGAAAGGGGAGAATGAAGTATCTTCTGCAACAAGCCGAGTTTTTTGCACATTTTGCTAAAAGTGACCCATCTCCGTCTCAGAAAAGGGGGAAAGGAAGGTGTGTTGGAACTGGCGAGTTGGAGGTACGGCATGGCGGAGGAGGCACTTCACATCGGCAGAAGCGGCGACTCGGCGGCACGGCGGAGGCAGATCGGCAGAAGGTGGTGGCGGTCTGTAAAAGGAGAAGGTGGTGGTGGTTCCGCTATGGGTGGTGGTTACGGAGACGAGGCCGCCGGTAATTCATACAGGAATATACATATATATATATGTATATATATATATATATTGTATTTGTATTGTATTTTGTATTTGTATTGTATTTTGTTATAAATAAAAAATAAAGATTTTATTTTTTGTATTTTTATATTTTTTTTGTTTTTTGTAACTATATAGCTACGACTATATCGTGGCTAGACGTGGTAAATATCCACGAATAAGGTCGTGTCTATTCGTGGCTAATATCCACGAATATATCGTGGTTAGTCGTAGCTAAATAGCCATGAACTCGTTTGTAGCTATTCATGGCTAATAGCCACAAATAGGTTCGTGGCTACACCGTGGCAAGGTTGCTACGACTAGCCACGAATAGCCACGGTTAAACATTAGCAACGAGCTCGAAGCTACGAAACATTTTCGTGGCTATTCGTGGCTAAGGGCGAATTAGCCACGGATTTTTGGCTCTAGCCACGAAAAAATTCGTGGCTAAATACAATTTTTCTTGTAGTGTCGAAACCCTAAGTTTCTCTCTGCAAAAACATATATTATGAACACGAGGAGAATCATTGAGAGCTTATCTTATGGATATAGAAACAGATTCTTACATTTCTTTCTCTATCTGCTTGCGGATGAAAGCAGGACCGGGATCTTATTCTTAACCAAGCTCGCATTGGTCAGGATGTCGTAAAGGTACCTGGAAAAGTACAAAACCATGTTTAAGTGTCATTCTCAAAGAGGCACTAAGCAATATTTTGATATCTTACCCGTGGTAGAGGTATCAAATTGTTTTCAGCTATCTATCTCTTAGATATAGTCTAGATTTGTTTAGTTTTGACTTCAATATTTTTGTTGATTTATGTTTGTTTTGTTTTGTTATTAGTTAGTAATGGATCATATTCTACAATTTGAAGACAAAATTTTAAACAATCGCAAAAGTAAGTTTCATTGTACTTATGACTTAAACGAAAAAACTGGTTATATGATTAACCAAGTTATTAGTTTGTTTACATTTAAGTGATGATTGTTACACTTTGGTATTTGTATGGTTGATCCAGGTGATTGTTGAGAAGGGTAAGAAGAGTGATATACCCACCACCGAAAAGAAAAAATAAGCATCTTGATTATTATAATCAATATACATCTCATTCTGGAACTGACTTCTGACTGAATACTAATATTTTTCTGGATAATCAAAATTGCAGATACTTAGTCCCAGCTGATTTGACAGTGGGGCATTTCGTGTATGTCAATCGCAAAAGAATCAAACTGAGTGCAGAAAAGGCTATCTTTATATTTGTGGACAATGGTCTTACTCCAACTGGTAAATAGATCAGATCTACTGCTATATTCAAGACTTCCATTTTTTACAAATAAGCAAAAAGACCATTCAAAAAGGTCTACTTTCATGTTTCTGATTTGATGATTACTTTGCAGGTGTACCAACGTCTGCTGTGTACGAAGAGAAAAAGGAAGATGATCGGTTCCTTTATATCACTTACCACGTTCTCTTCTATAATTTAAAGACAAACTCTAAAACAATCACAAAAGTAAGTTTAATTGTTCTCATGACTTAAAACGAAAAAGTTGGTGATAGGATTAACCAAGTTATCAATTTGTTTACCTTTAATATTTTTGTTTTGCAGGTCAAATTCATTGACACATTTTGTAAATTGACTACCATGGAAGAACTGTACAGGTTCAAACATTAAAAAATTGTGCTCTTAACTTCCTCTGTTTATTATTTGATTTGATCTGACAATTTCTTATTGATCTTTTATGCTTGTTCTCAGGTGATGAATCTTTACTAATTCCGAAACTTGATTTCAAAGGTACGCTTGTCAACATATTTGTTTTGCCTAATTTTTAAGGTTCTACCATGCTTGTCATTGTTGGAATTATGTCCAGTAATCTCTGTACTGTCTCTAGAAAGTAAGAGTATGTCAATGATCAGACATAAGTCATATAATACTGGGGGTCATGATGGCTTGCTAGAGTCCGCTCATGATCTATAAATCTCGGATTTATTGCCTTTATTATATGATCCCATATGGGTCACACGCCTAAGCTAACGGGAAAATACGAAGGAACGATTTAGCAAAAGTACGGTAAAAGTGCTAGGCATTTACTGTACTAAGAGAGAGATTAAAGGGCCTGATTAAATCTAAGGGATTTAATCAGACTGGGAATTGGGCCCAAAAGGCCCAACAAGACTGGACAAGGGTTTTTAATTATAAACTTGACCTAGCTCTTATTTCTCTGAGCCTCTTCTGCGCCAACTCTCTCTCTCTCTATGGCCTCCCTCCTCTTCGGTCTAGCAGCCAATTTCCTGTGCGTGCGTGTGTGAGCCTTTGGAGGAGCTATCTCTTGGTGGTTCTGCTGATCTCTGACCCGTACCTCCTCTTTCCGCTGCATAACAAGGTAACAGGTGAGATCCTTTATGATTCTGCAAGAGAACCTAGATCTGGCATGTTTAGTAGGATCAATTAATCTGATAATTGAACCAGGAAAGACTAAACGAATCCTTCAGTGGTATCAGAGCCATTGGTTCTGTTAGGATTTCTTGTTAGAATCATGTTTAGGTTGTTTAGAAGTGTTTGAATCAATCTATGATAAGAAAACACTTAAGAAACAAAGAATTAAAACCTAAACATGAAATCGCATGATCCGATCTATAGTGAATCGGAATGCGTCGGAATGATGATCTCCAAAGGATCACCATGTCCGGATCGTGTAAGGCACGGTGGACCGATCAACCGAGCGATCGCATGGATCGACCCGAACCGATCGCGTCCCGTCCCGATGCCTCCCGTCCCGATCACACGTCCGGATCGAGTCGCGTCGCGTCGTCCCGATCGGCTGAGCGGTATGCGTCGTGGTATGCATCCCGATCGGCTGAGGAGACGCGTCGTCGTCCCGATCAGCTGCGGCGCGAGAGATGGACCGGTCTGCTGTGCGATCGCGTCCCGCTTCTCTCGGCCCAAGCTCGGCCCGTCCCGTCCCGCTATCGTCCGCGTCCGTGCATCGCGTGGAGCTTGGTCACGACCGTGATCGGTTCGTGACCATTCGGGTCGGTTTTGGTTCGTGGTTCGTTTTAAAACTTATTAAAACTTAATCGTCACGGTTTAATAAACAGACTTAATAAAATTTATTAAGTTCTGGTTAAACCGGGATAAGAAATCCAAAGTCGTAAAATTGGATTTAGTGCCTAAACCAGTGGTTTTCTAATTTGATTTGGTTGGACCAAATAAACTGAGAAAATCCGGTTTAGTAAATAACCGGTTGACAATTGTGGTCATCGTAGTAATTGATTTTGGTTAGACCAATTTTAATGAACCAGACCGGTTATGTCATTTAATTGGGCAATTGGGTTATGTCTTGGACATGGACCAATTCTTGGGCCTCGGGCCAAGAAGTTAAAACAATTGGGCCAATTATTTGAGTCTTTTCTTCAGATTTAATTTAAAATTCATTTATATAAAATTAAAATCGATTTTAAATTAATCTGTTTTTCAAAAAATCTGAAATTAGAAAGTTTCTTAAATTAGAAGTTTCTAGATTTGCATGTTTTGGATTTTAGGAAATTTCTATATTTAGAAAGTTTCCAATTTTAGGAAGTTTCCAATTTTAGAAAGTTTCCAAAATTAGTAGGTTTCCCAAAAAGGAAAGTTTCCCAAAATAGTAATCTTCTATTTTGGGATAAAAGTTTAATAAACCTACAAACCTCAAACAATATCAAGCGTTGGATGTCTTGTCCAGTCTATGTCAGCTGTCGAAGCCCATTCAATTGTACTCATGGCCTTACAGTGTGAGGGTGTCTACTTTTGCGTGGGTAAGACGGTTTGTGATTCATAAATGTCATTGGGAGTCCCAGACATTAGTGATTACATGACTGTATAGTCTGGTTTTCTTGACTAGGCCATCGGGAGTCCCGGGCCTTGAGACATCAGAGTGGATTGGGCCTCGGGCCCAGATTCACAACCAAGAGTTATATCACGGATATAATTAGCCGAGATAGGGCTTACCGATATAAGCTAAGTTTGGGTGACGGCCAGTGGCCCACTTTGATCTTAGTTATATGTGGATCTTGGAATCATTATATTCTATTGAGGGTAACTGATGTTATTGAATATAATGAGAGATTAATCATATTATCTATAATGCGAGTTTAATCATATTGAACATATTAACTAAAATTCTTTTATCTTAAATTTCAGTTATGACTAGCACAAACAATCAAAACACTTTCTCGATCCGGTCTGTCCTTGAGATGGACAAGCTGAACGGATCAAACTTCTTGACTTGGTCGCGGAACCTGAGGCTAGTCCTCAGACAGGAGAGAAAGGACTATGTCCTTGAGAGAGCTCTCCCCGTGAGGATCGGGTCCAATGCTTCTCATGCAGTATATGATGCTTGGAATAAGCATTATAATGATGCGGTAGATGTGCGTGGTCTGATATTGGCTACCATGGACTCAGACTTGCGGAAGCAATATGAGAACATGAAGTCGCCAATAGAGATGATCAACAGCCTGAAATTGAAATTTCAGGAGCAGATAAGAGTGGAGAGATACCAGTTGGTTAAGTCTCTCACTAGCTGCAAGCTACCAAATGATCATCCAGTGTGTCCTCATGTCAGTAAAATGATGGGTTACATTGATAACCTGAGGAAACTGGATTATCCAGTTAGCCAAGAATTGGAAACTGAAATCATTCTACAGTCACTGCCGTCAAGCTATGATAAGTTCAGAAGGAACTATATCAAGAAAGGCTTAACGAAGACGCTGACTGAACTGCATGATATGCTCAAGACAGTTGAGCCAAACGTGAAGAGTACCCTGAATAATCTCATGATAGAGAAGGGTAGGTTTGCTAAACCTAATGCTGACAAGGGTGAAGGCAAAGTTGTCCAGATTTTGAATCATGGCAAGCGTGTGTCTTCTGAGCCCGAGTCAGATACCTCTTACGTTGGTAAGTGCTGCTACTGTAAAGAGACAGGGCATTGGAAGAGAGATTGCATTAAATTCATGGAAGATGATGAGGAGTTGAAGTTGATGTATGAGACTACTTCCTCAGGTATTCATGTTATTACTTCAAGTTCTACCTTAAAGGTATTGGATACTGGTTGTGGCACTGATATTTGTAGTAATATGCAGAGCCTAAGCAACAGTAGAATGTTGAAGGAAGGACAAGTGGATCTACATGTCTGGAAGGAGCGATGGACGCTGCCTCAGCCGTAGGGTTTTCACTTGTAGATGCCTTCGAGGCTTGGTTTTGTATTAAGTAATTGCTACAATGTACCTGCTTTAAGCAGAGTTGTTTTTCATTTTCTTGTAAGAATTTGAATGTTTTTCATTTTGATAAAAGACAAGGTTTTGTTCTTTTGATCTTAATGAAATGTTAATTGTAGCACCCTATTCAAGGAATGGGTTTTATATCTTAAACCAAAGAGTGCCTAAATGTAACATAAATACCGAATTGGTTTAAATCTGATGAATTAAACCTGATTTTTCTTGGCATAAAAGTCTTGGTCACATAGAGTAAGTCGGATTCAGAAATCCCATAGTTATGGACTGTTGGGCTCATTTGATACGATATCTTATGAGACTTGAATTCTGCTTACTGGACCAAAAGGCAAAGGGCCTATCTTAGCCGAGCTAGAGAAAGGCCCAAAGGCTTATTGGACCTTGAACATACTCATGTATGTGGCCCAATGAACAGTAATGCCAGAGAAAATTTCCTGTACTTCATTGTCTCTACTGATTGCTTCAGTGAGTGTGACTGTGTTCATTTGATGAGACACAAGTCGGAATTCTTTGATATGATCGAAAGAGTTCCAGAATGAGGTATAGAATCTTAGTGACAGAAGTATTAAGACTCTTGATTAGATCACGAGTGAGAATACTTAAGTCATTGATGGTGTGATCATCTGAATGAGTGTGAAATCGTTTCACAGCTCATTTCTCCTGAAAACCTTGAGGTATTTTTGTGAGAAAGAATCAGATCTTATTAGAAATGACTAAAGATGAGTCACACGAATCTTCCATGATATTCTTTAAGAATAACGCTCTAAAATATCTAAGTTTACGCTGAAATAGTTCCACCAATATCAGTTGAAAGACACCACGTAAATGTGGATTGGAATCGATCCAAATTCGTCTTTACTGAGTATTTGTAGTTGAGCTACTTCGCTGGTTGTCCTAGGGAAACCAAGGCTTGTTATCTTTTACGTCCATTCTGTTTTCAAGAAGGGAAGTTACTTTCCAGGAAGAACAGTGGGAGTAAAAGTATGACTCGAAGAAATTCGACAAATACAGGTGGCTGCTCAACCTGTTGAGAGAGAGCAACGGATGGATTTACAGATTTCTGTAGAATCTACACCTGTAGAGCCTGAAGTTCGCAGACATGAATGAATCAGTCACTAATCCGAGAGTGATTTCTCGTCATTAATTGAACCTGATGATCATTGAAAGTTCGCATGATCTGATGATCATTGAAAGCGACGAATCTGCGAAATTCAAATAAGCGGAAGTGAGCCCGGACTCCGAAAAATTACACTTTGTGTAAGTTAGCTTCATCGATCCATTCATGGATGGAAGCAAACATATCGGAGTTGGAATCTTCGTTCTGTTGAAGTAGTCAAGGTTTTGACCTGAATAGGAACGAAATGGAACTGTGCGTTTACTAATAGATAAGTGGGAGCGATGTTGCATTTCTCATATTGTATGTCGATGACATACTGATTCTCGGAAATAACGTCCCAATACTGCAGTCGGTAAAGGACTGGCTTGGGAGTTGGTTTTGTGAAAGACATGGGTAAAGCCACGTAGTTCTTGGATTCTGGATCTAAAGATAGAGATCCAGAAGAGCTGGTAGGACAAAGTCAGGATTCTTACATTGACAAAGTCCTACACGTTTTGAGCAATCCAAGAATGGTTTTATGCCAATGTCACATGGCATTAAGTTAAGCAAGATACAGTATCCTACGATAACTGCCGAGCTTAAATGCATGGATGAGATTCCATATGCGTCGGCAATTGGATCTATCATGTATGCCATTAAACGTACTTGTTTGATGTTGTTTTAATGTTAAGCAAGACAAGTAAAGACCAGTCAAATCTAGAAAAGAATCACTGGATTGCCGTAAAGAATATCCTAAAGTATTTGAGGAATACTTAGGATAAGTTCTTGATTTACGGAGAAAGTGAGGTGCTACAAGTCGATAGAGTCTGAAAGGCAAGTTTCCAACAGACAAAGATGATTTCCGGTCACAGTCCGGTTATATCTTGTGTCTGTCTGGCGGTGCAAGGCACTGTTGCTGACTCCATGACTTAAGCTGAACATTTCGCAGCTTGGGTAGAGGCGAAAGAGGTTGTTTGGAAAGAAGAGTTCTTCACTGAACTTGATGTGATTCCCAGCATAGATGAGACTAGCTGCACATCAGAGGTCCAAACACCTTGAGGGTAGGTATAACCTATTCCGTGAGATAAATGACAGAGGTGTTAAGTAGATCAGCAAGTTTCAACGAATGAAGACGATGCTAATCTATTAACGAAGCCACTCCTTAGGCCTAAGCACGAGTCGCGAACTGTTGCTGTAGGATAAGTGAAATTAAGATGTAGTCTTAATTTCAGTGGGAGTTAGTAAAGGGCTTTATTTAGTTATTGATATGTTCTTGTAAAACATTTTAAGATGTTTAGTAAAATTATTTTATGATTATTTTAACTGTGATGAAATAATCGTTCCAAAATGATATGAACCATTTTATAGGTCATCGAAGTAAGTGACTTGATCTTGAGTCATCAAAGTCATTTAGCTTGATCATGAGACCCTATATTTGATAGATGGCTTATATCATCCTGTCCCTAGTCGAAGGTTGTTGAAATTGGAACACCAACAACCGTGTGAGACTAGATTGGTATGTGACTTATGACAAAGTCTCAGGATGTCATAGATGCACGGCATCAAAGTCAGTGCATAGGTGTATGTTGGGGTACATACGACCGGACATGACCCGATTATAAGAACTCTTCAGGATATTTATATCTGTGTCATAAGAGATTCTTACTACGACTATAGAGTATAGTCCTTAGACCTGAGTTCGCATGCATGTGACTGCACATGAACTGATGCGCTTTGATCATTGTCTAAAGCTGTCGTTAAGCGATAGTTATAAGGACCTTGTTTGGGTGCATCATGAAGTGAGTAGTTTACAGTGATGGAACAAGAAGGGATTTGTCCCTCCAATATAAATGGAGTGAATATCTCTAGGCCAATCGGAGATTTGAATACTGGAAAATGCATGGCCATGCTCAAACGGACTGTCCCGAGTCGTTTGGATTGTCAGTATCAAATCAGAGTCCGATGAACAAGATTAGGCTTTATAAGGATGACACTAATCTTGCCTTATGACTAATCGAGATATTGAGACAAAAGGATTATGAATACAGAGATTCCAGTTCAAGTGGGAGATTGTTGGAATTATGTCCAGTAATCTCTGTACTGTCTCTAGAAAGTAAGAGTATGTCAATGATCAGACATAAGTCATATAATACTAGGGGTCATGATGGCTTGCTAGAGTCCGCTCATGATCTATAAATCTCGGATTTATTGCCTTTATTATATGATCCCATATGGGTCACACGCCTAAGCTAACGGGAAAATACGAAGGAACGGTTTAGCAAAAGTACGGTAAAAGTGCTAGGCATTTACTGTACTAAGAGAGAGATTAAAGGGCCTGATTAAATCTAAGGGATTTAATCAGACTAGGAATTGGGCCCAAAAGGCCCAACAAGACTGGACAAGGGTTTTTAATTATAAACTTGACCTAGCTCTTATTTCTCTGAGCCTCTTCTGCGCCAACTCTCTCTCTCTCTGCGGCCTCCCTCCTCTTCGGTCTAGCAGCCAATTTCCTGTGCGTGCGTGTGTGAGCCTTTGGAGGAGCTATCTCTTGGTGGTTCTGCTGATCTCTGACCCGTACCTCCTCTTTCCGCTGCATAACAAGGTAACAGGTGAGATCCTTTATGATTCTGCAAGAGAACCTAGATCTGGCATGTTTAGTAGGATCAATTAATCTGATAATTGAACCAGGAAAGACTAAACGAATCCTTCAGTCATCAGGTTATGTTTATTATTTTTGTAGGTTGACTTCTTCAAAATCAGTGATGATGGAGCATACGCTTGTAACAGAATCTTTGTAATTGTGAGTTTTTTTTCCAATTTGCATATATATATATATCCTTGACATGAATATATAGATTCTGATTGTTGAGTGTTGATATCTCTGTGTATATCTTAATATATTGATTCATGAAATGATAGCAGTAATATTTATTTAAGACTTATACTGTTTTGAATTGTTTGATTTCAGGGAGTGGTGCAATTATCAACATTTGGGAAGCATCAAAAGCAAAAAAACTTCATTATCCAATAATAACATGGGTACGCGTTCGCCCTAGATGCTCTCTGACCCGCGCCCCGAGGTGCCGCCGCCGCCCACCGGATGAAGCCAGATCCGCCGTCGCTGCTTCATCGTCGCTGCGCCACTGCCGCTGCTCCACCGTCATGATGCCGGTCTCTGCTCTGCCTGTCTCTCCTCCTTCGCGAGTCGCCATGGTCGTCGAAGCTCGGATTTTGCCTGCTCCCACCAAGCCGCCAGATCCTCCTCCGCCTCCACTGTTCTCTCAGCGGTCTCTGTTCCTCGTCGCCCCACTGGTCTCCGGCGTCGCCTCTCCGCTCAATCGATGGGATTTGTCGTCGACACTTTTCTGTGTTTTTGACTCAGCTCCATCCCGTCGTTTAGACCCAGACCCAAAGCTTCTCTCCTCTGCTCCGCCGTTACTCCTGCCGGACGTCAAGCCTCCGCCATCGATTTGTCTTTTGGATCCGCCTTTGAAGCTCGTGAATTTGTCTCCTCCTCTCCTATTGGCGTTATCTTCATCGAGGTTCCTGGCCTCAGTTTTCTCTCTGGCAATAAGGAAGCGATTGTGTTTGTTGGACGATTCACCTGGGATTCGAGTGTTTGGCAAGTTTGTGGTTTTGATTTCTACAGATCCAGATCCAGATTGTATCAAGCTCAAATCTACTTTTGTGCTCTCTTGGGTCTCATTCTTCGCCTGTATGCGATATTTTGCTGTGCCATACGGCTGCTTCCTCAGTCATCATTCCAGGTTTATGGTTTATTGGCCTCCTCCTATTTTCATCATACCATTACTTATGAGGAGGTCACATCTCTTCCAACAGTTGAGCTCTGTTTCTGCTAAGGCATCCGTGAGCACACTTCATCTTTTCTGGGTTTTGTGGAGCTTTCTGGTTGTTGTTTGGCCAACTCCGCCGGTTCCTCCTAAGCCACCGGACCCTAGCTACTCTCGGGCTTACCTGATCTTCTTGATTTCGTCCGCCGTTGCAGTTGTGACCCTCTCCATAGTTGGGGACATGTCAAATTTAACTGCTTTCTTTTCCGCCTTTGCCACGCCTCTCGCTTCTCTAGGATTGAAGCTATCTTCACCAACCCACTCTGTAGTATCAGGTTTTATTATCTTTAGCTTAAGATATCAAGTGACCAAATTACCTCGTTATGAGGCTTTTGAGGGGGTATCAAGGGATAAGTTTCTTGTTCTTTGGCTGTTGGACTCTGTCTCTAGGCGAAAATTACCTCTTTATGAGGATTCTCTACCTCAGTATGAGGACTCTTTACCTCAGTATGAGGGCTCTTTACCTCTTTGTGAGGCTTATTTACCTCAGTATGAGGATGTTACCCAAATTCTCTATTCCGTTCTTGTGCAATTCTCTGCTCTGTTGGTTGTGTTACCTTGTGATGCAGGATTACATCTCCGGAATTTTAGAGACGCTACCACGACCACCAATCTTCGATCTCTAGTATCAGATTCGGTTTGTCGCTTCTGGAAGATTTTGATTGCTCAGATCTCCTCGCGAGGGAGGACTTCCTCACAGTTACCAGGCTCCTCAAGTAGATGCTCAGTCATCTCAGTAGCCAAACTTCATGCTGCTTCCTATGCACTTGTTGCCGAAGTATGCTCGGGCAATGGATCACCAAGTGTGCTCTCACATTCCCAAGACTTCATCTCATTAAGCACTTTTGAGTTCATTTCAAGTGTTTTTAATGGTTTGTATGTGTTTATCCTCTATGTTTATGATTCCCGCTTTGCGTCTGTTGCAGCGGTTGAATTAGCCAGTTTGGCTCTTGCTTTATGGTTCTTGAACGTTTACTCCGTTTATGGAGAGTAGAAGATGATATAAAAGTTTATTTTGACCAAAAAAAAAAGGGAAGCATCAAAAGCATTGGTAATTTGAAGATCACTTGAAAAAGAAAAATCGAAAAAGGTAACCATTTAACTATAAAACATTTAAAACGATTTTAAAACTCATAGTAAGAATCGTATTGAACAAACAGTTTCTACAAGGTCATTTGATACTTAGAGTGTTATTCAATACGATTCCATATTAAAAATAGTAAAGTTATTTTACCAAAACCATAAAAATATTTGATCAATGTAATCCAGTTTTTTTAAAAAATATATATATATGTTAAGTTTTTAAAAAAAATAAATATCACGGAATACTTTGTCTGTACGTAGTACGAGCTTGCAAAAAAAAAAAAACAAATCATCTCACCATGTAAATGACAAAACGATGCATTCTGAAAATCATTTAGGTGATTTATGAGCCAAGATCTATATTTGTGAATGATCATTGAATGATTGGTATGATATATTTTTCCAAACTTTTCTTTTAATTATTGAAATTGTATTAGAAATATTTTTAATAGATATTTAATCGTAATTCATGTGTGTGTTTTGAACTTAATCTCAAAATTTGATCAGATGTGTTGATCTATTCAAAAGAAGAAAAAAAAGATATTAATAAAATCATATATGGTTTATGACTCACTTGCAAACTATACTACAAAAAAACTATATTTAAATAATATTCAAATACAAAATTTTCCACAATTAAAAATTATTAGCAAAAACTTAATCCGTTTATTTAAATAAATTTTAACAAATTTGTAGAAAAAAAAAAGATATTATAGAATATATGTACTACCATAGAACTTCTCATCAACATATCAGATCAAATTTTGAGATAAAGTTCAAAACACACAAATCTCAAAAACAAGTGACTTTGTTTACGCAATGCGAAAAGGAAAACACTTCTCCTTCAATCCCGAGAGTATGGTCATTGGCTATGTCAGCTGTTGAAATCGCACTCCTCGAAACCCTAAGTTTCTCTCTGCAAAAACATATATTATGAACACGAGGAGCATCATTGAGAGCTTATCTTATGGATATAGAAACAGATTCTCTATCTGCTTGGGGATGAAAGCAGGACCGGGATCTTATTCTTAACCAAGCTCGCATTGGTCAGGATGTCGTAAAGGTACCTGGAAAAGTACAAAACTCGAGTGCATCCACTACAAACACAATAGCGGCTGCTCGAAGCAAGTATTCTTCTAGCTTAGATCTAAGCCGAGAGTGCCCAGGAACATCAACAAAGGTGCCTTCGTTAGGTTCCATTGATGTTACAGCACCCTGATGAGAAGATCCCTCTCGGAGCTGTCACAAATACAAAAATGTAAATGAAACCATCTCATAATAACACAACATTCACCTATTTGTTTCGTAAACATGCTTCGCATGAGAAAAGGAACATAAACCAAAAACAGTAACTTGATGGAAGAGAACAGTTTTGCCACTTCCGCTGAGCCCACAGAGGAGTACAGTATTGGATTTCTTTCGTCTGAAGAAGCAAACTTCGCAAATCACAAGACAGCAAAGTGACGACATTAACCACCAAAACATTTTATTTTCTTATAGCAGTTATGCACCAAGAACATAAAAAAAAAAAAAAAAAACCCTAGATCCCGATAAAACAACTAAAATTGAGACAAGAACAAAAACAATATTAAACCAAACTTTATTGGTTCAGATTAAAATTCGGAGTTGATTACAACGACTCAGAAAACCTTTTGTAATGCTCAAATCAGTTTGTCTCGATTAGAACCCTAATTTTATACGATCGTGAAATTGATTTGGGTTAACACGTTTTCTTAATACCATGTAACATAGAGAATATTATTAATATATATATGCGATCACATTTTCTTTTCTTTTTTTACATATATGATATTGATTACTTTCACACACACACATGTAACATAGACTAGATTGTTTATTTAAATATTTTGCTAAAGGTATATGAAGAGGAAATTAAACCCTAACGATCACTTTTTTTTCTTGCTGCTTCCGGCACCAGTGATTTTTATCTCGGCCGGTTTCTTACTGTCCCACTTCAGCTTCACAGCAGGTGGCTTGACCGGCATGGATACACTTACCGGCGGTTTGTAATCTCTCTTCTTAGGAATATCGGGCTTCTTTAATGCTGCTGGAAACGGGAAAAATTTGTCACTCATTGTTTCTTTTGATTGAAGTTCTGTTCAGATATTGGTCTCTATCAACCTTGTATATTTATAATCATTTGAAGGTTGTGTTAACCCATTAGTCAAATCTAAATTGACTAGTGGTTGATATCAGGGTTTAATGGTTCGTTGTATGTTCATACTAGAGCAGTATTAGTTAAATGTTTTTTTACTATATCAAGGCCCTAACGATGTGGTAAGTTTTAAAAAGGTAATAGAAAAAATATCAAAACATACATTTTCGGTTTTTAAAGTTGCAATTACGTGCCACATAAGGAAAAAGGTATAAGTGATTTTTTTATTGCCTTAATCTCTACGACTCAAAATGAAGAAAAGGTACTATTTTTAATTTTGAACTCGTGAAAGAAAAATCAAAAGATCAAAAGTGAAGAAGTTAATTCAGAATTTGGAACTGATATTAAAGCTGACTTATAGTCTTTAGACCACCCCCATCGGCGGTTCTTAGGGGGTGGGGTTCTAAAAAAAAAATAATATTATAATATAAAGGAAGAGAGAGGTTGGAGGAGGGGTTCTTATTTGGGAGTTTTTTAAAACCTGGGTTCGCCACGTGGCGGAACCCGGTTGATTACTTTTTTTTTTTTTTTTTTTTCACCAGCTAAAAAAAAAAAAAAACAATAAAAAATTAAAATAAGAACCCCCTAATGGGGTTCACCGATGGGCCTGCTCTTAGTTACTGATTATGGAGTTAATTTTTAGTTGGAAAACTAGATTTTGAGCACGGAATATGAGTTAAATATTTTTTTTAATTTGTTTCATGAATTATTATTATTATTATTATTTTTAAGATTTTGTTGAATTATAGTAATGTTACTTTAAATCTTGTGTTTAATCGTTATTAATGTTATAGATGAGGAACAAATCAATTCAATTTTACCTATCCACTACCATACACAAATTGTTTGATCTGCGATTATTGCGGAATATTTTTCTATAATTGTTTTATTATTTTTTTTTTATTTATTGTTTTTATTAATTGAGATTTTTAACAGTTTTATTGTACAATTTATTCTAATTATTTTATTTTGTTTGAATATCAATTTTTTCGTTTATATTGAAGATTATTTGTAAGTAAATTATTGTTTGTATAAAAAAATTAAACTTTTTAATATTATTGGTTTTTTTAAAAGTTTAAAATATATTCTATTTATTATCTATATAATAATTTTAAGTGTTAATTATATTTTTATATTTATGTTTGGGTATGGTTTAATCAATATTCTATTTTTATTAAAATATAATTATATAAATAATAATAATGATTCAATTAATAATAATTTAATTTTCATAGAATAATGATAATTAAAAAATAATCTAAAAACATTAGATAAGAAATGTAGAACTAATAGTTGGAAAAATACATATAGTCTCTTTATATATTAGGGTAAAATAATTAGTTTAAGGTTTAAAATATTCAAGTTTTATAAATCTAAGTTGTATATTTTAAATTTTAAATTACAATAACATAAAATATAAAGATTTAATAATAATTATTGGATTGGGCATAATAACCAGAATAATTTTTGGCCCAAGAAAAGTCACTTTAAATAAACAAAGACACACACAAAAAAAAAAATTCACACAAAATCAATGTTTGTCTTGAGCAAAAGGAAATTAGGGTTAGATTCCCCTTTTTCCTTCCATCTCGGTATATCGTATTAGGTGTTGTGGCTACCAAATCAAACGATGTTCATGGAATCGCTTATCACCGAATCTGTCTGCTTTAAGGATCTTGATTTCGATATGGTTCCAGAATCCGAAGCACACGCTCGTATATTTTACATTGTTCATAAGGTATTTGCAAATAACATTCACTTTTTTGTCTCCTGATTTACATAATATAGATTTTATAGTATCTGAATGTAAAGGTAGTTTTTATCGCCTCTTTCAGATCCGATTAAATCAAACATATCAGAGTAAGCAGCCATGGATTTTGTAACCAAAGTGAAGAAAAGGCGAGGTTAGAAGAAAACATTGACTGATCCATAGAAGAATCTGGAACCCTTGCTGGTAAAGACCGGATTATTTTTTTCGTTCAGTTGGTCGATTGGTGTCTGAAGAAAGGTTGTTCCCTCAAGCTTGTTTGAACAGTGTGTTGGAATTGTGTCCAGTAATCTCGGTACTGTCTCTAGAAAGTAAGAGTATGTCAATGATCAGACATAAGTCATATAATACTGGGGGTCATGATGGCTTGCTAGAGTCCGCTCATGATCTATAAGTCTTGGACTTATTGCCTTTATTATATGATCCCATATGGGTCACACGCCTAAGCCAACAGGAAAATGTGTAGGAACGGTTTAGCAGAAGTACGGTAAAAGTGCTAGGCATTTACTGTACTTAGAGAGAATAAAAGGGTTTGGCGACTCTGTGTCGATCGATACACAAGGAGTGTCGATCGACACAGTGCGCGAACGCTTTCGAGTTATTTGGTATTTGGGCCATATGGCCCAAACGGAATTGGACAAGTTTTATAAGAAAAACTTGAGTCTTTTTCTTCTCCAACCCTAACGAGCCGCGCCTCTCTCTCTCTCCTGCGCCGAGTTCCTCAGTGGCCTAGCAGCCTTCTTCCTGATTGGTGTGCGTGTGTGAACCTCTGGAGGAGTTATCTCTCGGTGGCTCTCTGATCTCTGACATACCATCCCTTTCCGCTGCAATTAACAGGTATAAGGTGAGATCATCAATTGTTTCTATTCGAGAAGAACCTAGATCAGCATGTTTAGGATGATCTGAATCTGGAATTGAATCAGGATCAACTAAATAATCCTTCAGTGGTATCAGAGCCAGGTTCTGGTTTTTCTTGTTTAGATTCATGTTTAGGATTGTTTTTCTTGTTTAAAAGTGTTTTGAATCAACTACTGATAAGAGAAAACATTTAAGTAACAAGAATTGAAATCTAAACACATGAAAAATCGCATGATCAAACTATATTGATTTGGTATGCGATCTGATCCGAGAGAATGAGAATCGGCTGGGATTGCATGTATCGATCGATACGATCGCATGGATCGGTCGATACAATTCGAAGATCGCATGGATCGATCGATACGATCGCATGGATCGGTCGATACAGTCTATCGGCTAACCCTGTTAACGCGTGAAAGCATCGATCGATGCAGGATCGATGCAGGTTCGATATTGGTGCATCGACCGATGCGGTTGGTGCACATCGATCGACACGGTTAGGGTTTTGGCTCGGTTCAGTGCATGCGTGAGAGCATCGATCGATACAGGATCGATGCACGATCGATGCAGGATCGATGCTGAGAGCATCGACCGATGTGGTTGATGGATCGATCGACACGGTTGGTTCATCGATCGACATGGTTGGTTTAAAGGCTCGGTTTAATTTTGATTAAAATTAATTCGTCCTGGTTTAATAAACAGATTTAATAATTTTATTAAGTCTGGTTAAACCGGGACAAGAAATCCAATGTCGAAAGAATTATTGGATTTAGTGCCTAAACCAGGATTTTCTAATTTGATTTGGTTGGACCAAATAAATTGAGAAAATCCGGTTTAGTAAATAACCGGTTGACAATTGTGGTCATCGTAGTAATTAAAATTTGGTTAGACCAATTTTAATGAACCAGACCGGTTATGTCATTTAATTGGACAACTGGGTCATGTCTTGGACATGGACCAATTCTTGGGCCTCGGGCCAAGAAGTTAAAACAATTGGGTCAATTATTTGAGTCTTTCTTCAGATTAATTTAAAATTTATTTTATAAAATTATAAAGTCGATTTTAAATTAAAGTTTCCGATATTTTGAAATTAGAAAGTTTCTTAATTTATAGAAGTTTCTAGATTTGCATGATTCGGATTTTAAGAAATTTCTAAAGTTAGAAAGTTTCCGTTTTTAGAAAGTTTCCAATTTTAGAAAGTTTCCAAAAATAGTAGGTTTCCAAAATGGAAAGTTTCCCGAAATAGTAATCTTCTATTTTTGGAATGAATTTTTAAATAAACCTACGAACCTCAAATAATATCAAGCGTTGGATGTCTTGTCCATTCTATGTCAGCTGTCGAAGCCCATTCAATTGTATTCATGGCCTTACAGTGTGAGGGTGTCTGCTTTTGCGTGGGTAAGACGGTTTGTGATTCATAAATGTCATTGGGAGTCCCAGACATTAATGATTACATGACTGTATAGTCTGGTTTTCTTGACTAGGCCATCGGGAGTCCCGGGCCTTGAGACATCAGAGTGGATTGGGCCTCGGGCCCAGATTCACAACCAAGAGTTATATCACGGATATAATTAGCCGATATAGGGCTTACCGATATAAGCTAAGGTTTGGTGACGGCCAGTGGCCCACTTTAATCTTAGTTATATGTGGATCTTGGAATCATTATATTCTATTGAGGGTAACTTATGTTATTGAATATAATGCGTGATTAATCATATTAAATTTAATACGAGATTAATCATATTGAACATATTAACTAAAATCCTTTTATCTTATATTTCAGTTATGACTAGCACAAACAATCAAAACACTTTCTCGATACGGTCTGTCCTTAAGATGGACATGCTGAACGGATCAAATTTCTTGACTTGGTCGCGGAACCTGAGGCTAGTCCTCAGACAGGAGAGAAAGGACTATGTCCTTGAGAGAGCTCTCCCCGTGAGGATCGGGTCCAATGCTTCTCATGCAGTATATGATGCTTGGAATAAGCATTATAATGATGCGGTAGATGTGCGTGGTCTGATATTGGCTACCATGGACTCAGACTTGCAGAAGCAATATGAGAACATGGAGTCGCCAATAGAGATGATCAGCAGCCTGAAATTGAAATTTCAGGAGCAGATAAGAGTGGAGAGATACCGGTTGGTTAAGTCTCTCACTAGCTGCAAGCTACCAAATGATAATCCAGTTAGTCCTCATGTCAGTAAAATGATGGGTTACATTGATAACCTGAGGAAACTGGATTATCCAGTTAGCCAAGAGTTGGCAACTGAAATCATTCTGCAGTCACTGCCGTCAAGCTATGATAAGTTCAGAAAGAACTATATTAAGAAAGGCTTAACGAAGACACTGACTGAACTGCATGATATGCTCAAGACAGTTGAGCCAAACGTGAAGAGTACCCTGTACAATCTCATGAATGAGAAGGGTAGGTTTACTAAACCTAATGCTGACAAGGGTGAAGACAAAGTTGTCCAGATTTTGAATCATGGCAAGCGTGTGTCTTCTGAGCCCGAGTCAGATACCTCTTACGTTGGTAAGTGCTGCTACTGTAAGGAGACAGGGCATTGGAAGAGAGATTGCATTAAATTCATGGAAGATGATGAGGAGTTAAAGTCAATGTATGAGACTACTTCCTCAGGTATTCATGTTATTACTTCAAGTTCTACCTTAAAGGTATTGGATACTGGTTGTGGCACTGATATTTGTGATAATATGCAGAGCCTAAGCAACAGTAGAACGTCCTTAAAGGTATTGGATACTGGTTGTGGCACTGATATTTGTGATAATATGCAGAGCCTAAGCAACAGTAGAACGTTGAAGGAAGGGCAAGTAAAACTACATGTCTGGAAGGAGCTTGGGATGCTGCCTCAGACGTAGGGTTTTCACTTATAGATCCCTTTGAGGCTTGGTTTTGTATTAAGTAATTGCTACAATGTATTTGCTTTAAGCAGAGTTGTCTTTCATTTTCTTGTAAGAATTTGAATGTTTTTCATTTTGATAAAAGACAAGTTTTGTTCTTTTGATCTTAATGAAATATTAATTGTAGCACCCTATTCATGGAATGGGTTTTTATATCTTAAACCAAAGAGTGCCCAAATGTAACATAAATACCGAATTGGTTTAAATCTAATGAATTAAACCTGATTTTTCTTGGCATAAAAGTCTTGGTCACATAGAGTAAGTCGGATTCAGAAATCCCATAGTTATGGACTGTTGGGCTCATTTGATAAGATATCTTATGAGACTTGAATTCTGTTTACTGGACCAAAAGGAAAAGGGCCTATCTTAGCCGAGCTAGAGAAAGGCCCAAAGGCTTATTGGACCTGGAACATACTGATGTATGTGGCCCAATGAGCAGTAATGCCAGAGAAAATTTCTTGTACTTCATTGTCTCTACTGATTACTTCAGTGAGTGTGACTGTGTTCATTTGATGAGACACAAGTCGGAATTCTTTGACATGGTCGAAAGAGTTCCAGAATGAAGTATAGGATCTGAGTGACAAAAGTATTAAGACTCTGGATTAAATCACGAGTGAGAATACTTAAGTCATTGATTGTGTGATCATCTTAATGAGTGTGAAATCGTTTCACAGCTCATTTCTCCTGAAAACCTGAAGGTGTTTCTGTGAGAAAGAATCAGATCTTATTAGAAATGATTAAAGATGAGTCACACGAATCTTCCATGATATTATTTAAGAATAACGCTCTAAAATATCTAAGTTTACGCTGAAATAGTTCCACAAATATCAGTTGAAAGACACCACGTTAATGTGGATTGGAATCGATCCAAATTTGTCTTTACTGAGTATTTGTAGTTGTGCTACTTCGCTGGTTGTCCTAGAGAAACTAAGGCTTGTTACTTTTACGTCCAATCTGTTTTCTAAGAAGGGAAGTTATTTTCCAAGAAGAACAGTGGGAGTAAAAGCATAACTCGAAGTTTTCTTAAGGAAACCAAGGCTCGGTACTTTTACGACCATTCTGTTTTCTAAGAAGGGAAATTACTTTCCAAGAAGAACAGTGGGAGTAAAAAGTATTTTTACGACCATTCTGTTTTCTAAGAAGGGAAGTTACTTTCCAAGAAGAACAGTGGGAGTAAAAGTACAACTCGAAGAAATTCGAGAAATACAGGAGGCTGCTTAACCTATTGAGGGAGAGCAGCGGAAGGATTTACAGATTTCTGTAGAATCTACACCTGTGGAGCCTGAAGTTCGCAGATATGAAAGAATCAGTCACTAATCCGAGAGTGAATTCTCGTCATTAGTTCAGCCTGATGATCATTGAATGTTCGCATGATCTGATGATCATTGAAAGCGACGAATCTGCGAAATCCTAGGAAGCGAAAGTGAGCCCAGACTCCGAAGAATTACATTTTGTGTAAGTTGGCTTCATCGATCCATTCATGGATGGAAGCAAACATATCGGAGTTGGAATCTTCGTTCTGTTGAAGTAGTCAAGGTTTTTGACTTGAACAGGAACGAAGCGGAACTGTGTGTTTACTAATAGATTGGTGGGAGCGATATTGCATTTCTCAAAGTGTATGTCGATAACATACTGATTCTCGGATATAACGTCCCAATGCTGTAGTCGGTAAAGGACTAGCTTGGGAGTTGGTTTAATGATTGACATGGGTAAAGCCACGTAGTTCTTGGATTTTGGATCTAAAGATAGAGATCCAAAAGAGCTGGTAGGACAACGTCAGGATTCTTAAATTGACAATGTCAATGTCAATGTCAGGATCCAAGAAGGGTTTTATGCCAATGTCACATGGCATTAAGTTAAGCAAGATACAGTATCCTACGATAACTGCTGAGCTTAAATGCATGGATAGGATTCCATATGCTTCGGTAATTGGATCTATCATGTATGCCATGAAACGTACTTGTTTGATGTTGCTTTAATGTTAAGCAAGACAAGTAAAGACCAGTCAAATCCAGCAAAGAATCACTGGATTGCCGTAAAGAATGTCCTAAAATATTTGAGGAATACTAAGGATAAATTCTTGAGTTACGGAGAAAGTGAGGTGCTACAAAGTCGGTAGAGTCTGAAAGGCAAGTTTCCTATAGACAAAGATGATTTCCGATCACAGTCCGGTTATATCTTGTGTCTATCTGGCGGTGCAAGGCACTGTTGCTGACTCCATGACTTAAGCTGAACATTTCGCAGCTTGGGAAGTCGCGAAAGAGGTTGTTTGGAAAGAAGAGTTCGTCACTGAACTTGATGTGATTTACAGCATAGATGAGACTAGCTGCACATCAGAGGTCCAAACACCTTGAGGATAGGTATAACCTATTCCGTAAGATAAATGACAGAGATGTTAAGTAGATCAGCAAGTTTCAACGAATGAGAACGTTGCTAATCTATTAACGAAGCCACTCCTTAGGCCTAAGCACGAGTCGCGGACTGTTGCTGTAGGATAAGTGAAATTAAGATGTAGTCTTAATTTCAGTGGGAGTTATTAAAGGGCTTTATTTAGTTATTGGATATGTTCTTGAAACAACATTTAAGATGTTTAATGAAATTATTATTTCAAGATTATTTTAACTGTGATGAAATAATCGTTCCAAAGTAATATGAACCATTTTATAGGTCATCGAAGTAAATGACTTGATCTTGAGTCATCGAAGTCATTTAGCTTGATCATGAGACCCTATATTTGATAGATGTTTTATATCATCCCGTCCCTAGTCGAAGGTTGTTGAAATTGGAACACCAACAACCGTGTGAGACTGGATTGGTACGTGACTTATGACAAAGTCTCAGTGTGTCATAGATGCGCGGCATCAAAGTCAGTACATAGGTGTATGTTTGGGAACATACGACCGGACAAGACCCGCTTATAAGAACTCTTCAGGATATTTATATCTGTGTCATAAGAGATTCTTACTACGACTATAGAGTATAGTCCTTAGACCTGAGTTCGCATGCATGTGACTGCACATGGACTGATGCACTTTGATCATTGTCTAACGCTATCGTTCTGCGATAGTTATAAGGACCTTGTTTGGGTACATTATGAAATGAGTAGTTTACAGTGATGGAACAAGACGGAATTTGTCCCTCCAATATAAATGGAGTGAATATCTCTAGGCCAATCGGAGATTTGAATACTGGAAAATGCATGGCCATGCTCAAACGGACTGTCCCGAGTCGTTTGGATTGTCAGTATCGAATCAGAGTCCGATGAACAAGATTAGACTTTATAAGGATGACACCAATCTTGCCTTATGACTAATCGAGATATTGTGACAAAAGGATTATGAATACAGAGATTCCAGTACAAGTGGGAGATTGTTGGAATTGTGTCCAGTAATCTCGGTACTGTCTCTAGAAAGTAAGAGTATGTCAATGATCAGACATAAGTCATATAATACTGGGGGTCATGATGGCTTGCTAGAGTCCGCTCATGATCTATAAGTCTTGGACTTATTGCCTTTATTATATGATCCCATATGGGTCACACGCCTAAGCCAACAGGAAAATGTGTAGGAACGGTTTAGCAGAAGTACGGTAAAAGTGCTAGGCATTTACTGTACTTAGAGAGAATAAAAGGGTTTGGCGACTCTGTGTCGATCGATACACAAGGAGTGTCGATCGACACAGTGCGCGAACGCTTTCGAGTTATTTGGTATTTGGGCCATATGGCCCAAACGGAATTGGACAAGTTTTATAAGAAAAACTTGAGTCTTTTTCTTCTCCAACCCTAACGAGCCGCGCCTCTCTCTCTCTCCTGCGCCGAGTTCCTCAGTGGCCTAGCAGCCTTCTTCCTGATTGGTGTGCGTGTGTGAACCTCTGGAGGAGTTATCTCTCGGTGGCTCTCTGATCTCTGACATACCATCCCTTTCCGCTGCAATTAACAGGTATAAGGTGAGATCATCAATTGTTTCTATTCGAGAAGAACCTAGATCAGCATGTTTAGGATGATCTGAATCTGGAATTGAATCAGGATCAACTAAATAATCCTTCACAGTGTACCGTGATTGCCATTTCATGGAGATACTGTCGTCGATAACGATGATGAAGATGAAGAGGAGGGTAAGCCATCTGTCCTTGATTTTGGGTTCTCCGAGTAAAAATGGTTCTTCTTTGTTCATATCCTTCTTAAGATTTCCTCAGCTTCTTCTTCTCTTCTCTTTTGTGTGCTTACCATCTTTATCTGAAAGTTTTAGAGTCTGCTATCATTGAAGTATAAGAGGTTGAAGAAAGCTCAAATGGAAAGGGAAATTGGCCAGGGGTGATCCATCTGATGATGATTTTGATAACTTACCCGTGGTAAAGGTATCAAATTGTTTTCAGCTATCTATCTCTTAGATATAGTCTAGATTTGTTTAGTTTTGACTCCAATATTTTTGTTGATTTATGTTTGTTTTGTTCTGTTATTAGTTAGTAATGGATCATATTCTACAATTTGAAGACAAAATTTAAACAATCGCAAAAGTAAGTTTCATTGTACTTATGACTTAAACGAAAAAACTGGTTATATGATTAACCAAGTTATTAGTTAGTTTACATTTAAGTGATGATTGTTACACTTTGGTATTTGTATGGTGGATCCAGGTGATTGTTGAGAAGGGTAAGAAGAGTGATATACCCACCATCGAAAAGAAAAAATAAGCATCTTGATTATTATAATCAATATACATCTCATTCTGGAACTGACTTCTGACTGAATACTAATATTTTTCTTGATAATCAAAATTGCAGATACTTAGTCCCAGCTGATTTGACAGTGGGGCATTTCGTGTATGTCAATCGAAAAAGAATCAAACTGAGTGCAGAAAAGGCTATCTTTATATTTGTGGACAATGGTCTTACTCCGACTGGTAAATAGATCAGATCTACTGCCATATTCAAGACTTCCATTTTTTACAAATAAGCAAAAAGACCATTCAGAAAGGTCTACTTTCATGTTTCTGATTTGATGATTACTTTGCAGGTGTACCAACGTCTGCTGTGTACGAAGAGAAAAAGGAAGATGATTGGTTCCTTTATATCACTTACCACGTTCTCTTCTATAATTTAAAGGCAAACTCTAAAACAATCACAAAAGTAAGTTTCATTGTTCTCATGACTTAAAACGAAAAAGCTGGTGATAGGATTAACCAAGTTATCAATTTGTTTACCTTTAATATTTTTGTTTTGCAGGTCAAATTCATTGACACATTTTGTAAATTGACTACCATGGAAGAACTGTACAGGTTCAAACATTAAAAAATTGTGCTCTTAACTTCCTCTGTTTATTATTTGATTAGATCTGACAATTTCTTATTGATCTTTCATGCTTGTTCTCAGGTGATGAATCTTTACTAATTCCGAAACTTGATTTCAAAGGTACGCTTGTCAACATATTTATTTTGCCTAATTTTTAAGGTTCTACCATGCTTGTCATCAGGTTATGTTTATTATTTTTGTAGGTTGACTTCTTCAAAATCAGTGATGATAGAGCATACGCCTGTAACAGAATCTTTGTAATTGTGAGTTTTTTTCCAATTTGCTTATAAATATATATATATACATATATATATATATATATTATTTTAAATATATATATATATATATATATATCCTTGACATGAATATATAGATTCTGATTGTTGAGTGTTGATATCTCTGTGCATATCTTAATATATCGATTCATGAAATGAGAGCAGTAATATTTATTTGAGACTTACGTTGTTTTGAATTGTTTGATTTCAGGGAGTGATGCATTTATCAACTTTTGGGAAGCATCAAAAGCATTGGTAATTTGAAGATCACTTGAAAAAGAAAAATCGAAAAAGGTAACCATTTAACTATAAAACGATTTTAAAACTCATAGTAAGAATCGTATTGAATAAACAGTTTCTACAAGGTCATTTGATACTTAGAGTGTTATTCAATACGATTCCATATTAAAAACAGTAAAGTTATTTTACCAAAACCATAAAAACATTTAAAAGAGAAATAAAATTCATTTAGCTGGTTAAAGCTAAAAAATCAAACAGTATGATTCTTACCAGTTGGTTCTAAATGAAGTATGATTAGTTGTATTTAAGTGTGCAATCATATTTAATATAAAAGTTAAACTTGTGGTTATTTAAAAGAAATCATAAATTAAACCAAAACTTTTTAAAACCACTATACGTTTTCTCAAGGGTCTATTGATAGTTAGAGCGTTAGTAAATACGATTCCTTAAACAAAAAAGTGGTAACGTTATTTTACTAACCACAAAACACTTAAAAGAGAAATGAAATTACATCTTTAAAAACAGTAAAGTTATTTTACCAAACGCAAAAACACTTAAATGAGAAGTAGAAACGTGTGCAATCAGATTTTATATTAAAGTTAATAAATCGAACCTGTAATATTAGATTAGTTAAGAAAATCAGTATGTCAAACACATTACAAATTACCTTTGTAGTAGTTGATTTTTGCAAACCTTATCAAGCAATAACCACATTTTCACCCGCTTCCAAGCAATTCGCCATTACTTGCTCAGCAAAACGACTCCACATGCAACATGGTAGACGTTGATCCCTATTTTTAAATTCCAAAGCTAGTTAAACAGAGCAAATTTGATAAATAACATTAATTTTAAATATTTTAGTTAATTAATAACAGAACAAAACAAACATAAATCAACAAATATTGGAGTTAAAACTAAACAAATCTAGACTATATCTAAGAGATAGATAGCTGAAAACAATTTGATACCTCTACCACAGGTAAGATATCAAAATCATCATCAGATGATCACCCCTGGCCAATTTCCATTTCCATCAATATTGAGACAAATACTTACTGTATCATCTGCTAATACCATCTCCAATGTTTCACCAGACTGAGAAGTGTACTGAGAGTGAAGCACCTTGACACGGATTCGTCAGCCAGATTTGAAAGGTTTGACATCTGCAAGGTTAGTAAAACCATGGTTTTTATTTGCCACAATCGACATTTCTTTAAAGGCTGTTTTATTTAAGTTGTGAATGAAATATTGATTGCTTAGCCAACTATTTATAGATGTCAGAAGATATAAGGTTTGAAATATAGAGAATATCTATCATTAAAGCTAGAATATACGATTACGATTTTATACCGAATATGCCAAGGATATGCGTAAGGTGCAAGTTACGGTATCTCGGCCATTAACTGTATGTATTTCATCGAATTATATGTCTAGATACATTTCTAGGTAATATATCTTGTTTAATTATTGAATATCTTGTTAGGTTGTTTGCTTAATCGGATTTTGTTAATATAAGAATATCTATAAATCGAAGATTAAGATTAGTAAAGAATTGATATCCTTTAAGTTTTGAATTACTCGAAACCAATATTGTTTGGTAGATTAATCGAATTTCTGAATATTTGTCCTGAAAATCTTGTTAGGTTTTGAATATCTGATTTAGGACCCGCGTTTGGTTTAGTTGTGGTGCTAAAACTAAACGATTGTTTAATTTATAGGAACTAATATTTGTCCTGAAAATGGTTGTTTAATTTATAGGAACTAATATATTTTGGTATATGGTTTGTTAAAACCGGTTTAGAAGACTATACACTAAATTGAAATTGCGGTGCTAAAACTAAACGATTTCAAAATTATTGTGTAGGTGTGAAATAAAAGTCAACCGGCCAGAAGAAATATAAAAAGAAATGAGTTTTGTTTATTTGGGAGTCATGTTCACCGGTTATTGAAAACATAGGTAATGAATTAAGATGAATCAATCTTGTTATGTGGTGGTTAGTATTGTCGTAAACCACAATCACTTTATATATGGAAGTTTGTGATTTTTTATGTCTGATTATTAAAAAATTAGAATTGGTAAGTGAGAACTGATTTGGTTTACGACAGATGATGTAAACCGCTTGGTACACAATCTAATTTTCGTATGTTGTTGTAAAAGACATAAAAGGAAAAATAGCATCGTTAGTTCAGTGGCTAATTAATTTATAAACAGTGGGTAATTATTGTAATTAATTTATAAAAAGTGGGTAATTATTATTTTGTACTTCTGTTTTAATAGTATATATAGGTTTAAGAGGCCCGGTTAACAAAGAAAAATTATTACAGTATAAGCCAAGTTTGTGCATTCAAATTAAAATCTTTGGTTGAATCTTAATTTTATTTGTTCGTGTTGGAAATGTAATAGACTAATAGTCAACCTTCTTCGACGCTTACTAATATGTGATAATCCAATTTCATCAAACAGTGGCTGCAACACTTGCAATGAAAGATTACATGGAGGCTGCAGCAGTTGTTACCACAAGATTAAACTATATTCATCAAATAAGGCATACTCTACAAAGAGAGATCCTTTCTATGCTACATATTTCATTTCCTACCACAAGGATGGTTTCCATTTGAACATAATTTTGTTAGTGTCTTCCTTCTCGATTTCATAAGTATCCCGTGATACGGTTAAATGACATAACACACTTAGAATATAATAACGGGGTGAATTAATGAATGAAAGTTAATAAATAATGAGATGTCGGAGATTTAGTAATCTTACTAACTCTTAAACCGACAGATCGAGGACTTACTAAAAGAAACTTAGGAAGTGATAAAAAAATGGTGTGATTGATGGACCGTCTACGGAATTAGTAATCCACTAATCCCAAGGTAGCGGACTGAATGAGTAAAGGTTAAGGAAATATAAAAAGTCGAATAAACCCAAATCATTGTTTGTGTGGTGTTGTGATTGATTGTTTGTGTGATTGTGTGTATATACTTCGGTGTTGGGCCGAGTAGACTGTTGATTGCTTGATTGTTTATCTACTTCGGTGCTGGGCCGAGTAGATTGTACTATAGATACTTACTCTGGTGTGGGACCGAGTAAGTTTGGGTGATGTGGAGGTTGGTGATAGGACTTGCGGGATGGATTGGGAATTAAGATAGTGTTTCTGTTTGACCTTGTTGGTATTGCGTAATAGAGTCCCAGTGAGTCTGCTTGTTTACATTACTGTTATTAGGACTCTATTGGGTGCATTAGATCCCGCAAGTCTAGAGATGGCGTTCCGGTACTTCCGATCCGATTGGATCCTCGGGTAGTTACCTGATCAGGCACGTACCTTCGATAGTGGTTATGGCAGGTGTTAACCTATGGAGTGACGTCTGTAGGTGTGTGGTCCAGAGAATACGGGGTCGCGTCCAAGGGCCGGACTGCATGGAAACTTGGGCTATCTAGGGATAGCCTGAGTCACCGCGTATCGATGGACGGAGAATGGTGTCCTAGCCGCAGGACTTCGTGTTATCGCCTAGGAGTCGTGGGAGGTTTTAGCTACCGTGGTGGCAACTAAGTGTTCCCGTGGAAGTCGCCGAGTTCGCAAAGTGGGCCCAGATGGTGTGGAGATTGCGTTAGAGCTGCGATAGATAGATCGAGTCTAATCAAGAACATGTGCTGCAGTGTTCTCGATTCACTTCGTTGATGATTGTGTTGTTATTTGAATGCTTGTGTATGTGATCATCTATTATACTTGATTGTTATTTTGGGTTTGGGTGGGATTATTAGCTTATTAGCAGCCTTTAGTAGGGAGCCGTCTCACTGGGTAATCTTAGATTACTCACTAGACTCTTTTGTGTTTTTTCCAGGTTTAGCGTAGCTCGGCGGACGCGTAGGACACTTGGAGTAGTCTCGGGTTGAAATTGGGTATCGTTTACTACGCATTTTGACTGTTACTTTTGGGTTCGGATTTTGTTGGAACGTTCCACTAAATGTTTGTATTAGACCGTATATTACGATGAATAAGATTTATATTTTTCAACTAATAAAAAAGGAATAATTACCTGATATACGGTTTCGTCCGAACCGAACAAAACTCGTGGAAGCGGTATTGGTTGCGAAGCCTTGTATCATGGAAATGAGGTCAACGGAGTCAAAGATAGTTTGGTTCGAGCCTTTATCTCAAACCAGATTGTCTATGGATTTTGTATTGTGATAAACTCTTCTCGTATGACTGCTCGGGTTCGATCGGTCATGTTCTTGTTTGATTGTTGGCCGGTCAGCTTGTCGGTCAGCGGAAAACGGGAAGGGAGCATTACAAAAAGGTGGTATCAGAGCAAGGGTCGTCATGGGTTCGAATATTCCGGTTTTCAAAGTTTTCAATTTTTTATCGAGTCAAAATGGGTCGCCAATGCAACCATTAGGAATCCAAGTCGCGTCCGTCTCCGAGGAATGGGTATTTTATTAGGATTGTGCTAATCATTTTACTTTTGTTGCAGTCACGCAGCAGAGTTTTCCTAGGAGGATTGGTGTGTGTGCGCGGTTGCAACGACAGTAGAAGCGACATCCGTAGTGTCGATCTAGGCAGACATTATGGTGGACCGTTTCCTCAAGCTAACGGAGACTCAGAAGTTCGGGGTCACTCAGCAGTAGCCACCGCCACCGGATGTTATTCCATTATTACCACCGTTGTTGCCCAAAAGTATCAGTCGTCGTCACCACCAGCACATTTCCTGTCGGCCGAGAAGTTGCGCTCGTTTCATGACATGATCGAGACCGCGACGCTCTGATAGGTCTAAGTTTTAATCATATTCTACTGCAAGTGCACAGCTATGCTATTGTAGTATTTAGGGTTTCGAGTCCACAAGGACTCACGGTCACACGATAGATTATGAGTAATCGAATTAAGCTAAGCAAATCAAATTGTAAAGCAGTAAATAAAATAGCAAGTAAACAGATCAAGTGAGGTGGATGTAAGCAATCAAATGAAGGCGTCAGGTTTCAGGAAGTTTTCAGGATATCATGAAATCAGGAAATCATATTAACAACAGTCAAGATTCAATCTATAGCGTTCTTGAACTAGAATCACAAAAGTATAACTAACCAACTTTCGCTGCGATAGTTATCTATGTCTAACACCCTAGCAGACCAACTTTCGTTGCAAATCCTAGAGTTCTAAACATGCATTAATTCCAAGTTCGTTCGTTCACAATTTCTCTAAACCAAATTTCTTTGCGAATAGATAAATTGCTCACCTAAATCAGATCTAGTTAATTAACCAACTTTCGTTGCGTGAATTAACATAATATCAATAATCTAAATGGCCAGTTCAGACTATACATTAAGAACAATTTAGATGAAGAACTAGATGATGAATCGTAATCTATTGGTTAATCTAACATTCCTTCAAATCCTTAATGAGGTCGTGGCATAAGATGGAGAAGAAGAGGAGACAAGTGGAAGGTGGAGATTACACCACTTTAGCTATATAAGGAGGCCTTGGGTCACCCATTTTCTTCACACCAAAAACAATTCTCAACAAGAGTAGTAAAGAAGAGAGAAAGAATAGAGGGAGAAGGGAATAAGGAGAGCAATAAGGAGGCGGCAAGAAGAAGGAGGAGGAGGAGGAGCCGAGAGGAGGAGAAGCCGGAGGGAAGAAGAAGGAGGAGCCGGAGGGAGAGAGAAGAAGAAGAGAAGGGCGTGAGAGAAGAGAGCGGAGAAGAAGAAGATGGAGAGAGAGAGATAGAGAGAGAGAGAGAGAGAGAGAGAGAGAGAGAGAGAGAGAGAGAGAGAGAGGCGTGAAGCTTGAAGAAAGAAGAAGATGGAGAGAGGAGAAGCGTGAAGCTTGAAGAAGAAGAAGATGGAGAGAGGAGAAGCGTGAAGGAGAGAGAGAAGATGAAGCTTATGGAGGGAGAAGAAAGAAAGAATATGAAGCGTGAAGAAGGAGAAGAGAGAGAAGAAGAAGAGAAGCATGAGAGATAAGATGAAGAAGCATGAAGAAGAGGAAGAGAGATGGAGAAAGACCGAAGAGGAGGAAGCAAAGGAGGAGAACCGGAGGAGAAGAAGAGAACCGTAAGAGGAGAGAGAGTGTTTCTGTTTGGTGATAGGACTTGCGGGATGGATTGGGAATTAAGATAGTGTTTCTGTTTGACCTTGTTGGTATTGCGTGATAGAGTCCCAGTGAGTCTGCTTGTTTATATTACTTTTATTAGGACTCTATAGGGCGTGTTAGATCCCGAAAGTCTAGAGATGGCGTTCCAGTACTTCCGACCCGATTTGATCCTCGGGTAGTTACCTGATCAGGCACGTACCTTCGGTTGTGGTTCTGGCAGGTGTTAACCTATGGAGTGACGTCTATAGGTGTGTGGTTCAGAGAATAAGGGGTCGCGTCCTAGGGCCGGACTGCAGGACTTCGTTTTATCGCCTAGGAGTCGTGGGAGGTTTTAGCTACCGTGGCGGCAGCTAAGTGTTCCCATGGAAGTCGCCGAGTTCGCAAAGTGGGCCCAGATGGTGTGGAGATTGCGTTAGAGCTGCGATAGATAGATCGAGTCTAATCAAGAACATGTACCGCAGTGTTCTCGATTCCCTTCGTTGATGATTTTGTTGTTATTTGAATGCTTGTGTGTGTTGTGAAGCTCATCACGTCTTGGTAGCACGTGATCAGCTATTATACTTGATTGTTATTTTGGGTTTGAGTGGGATTATTAGATTATTAGCAGCCTTTAGTTGTGAGCTGTCTCACTGGATAATCTTAGATTACTCATTAGACTCTTTTTTGTTTTTTTTCAGGTTTAGCGTAGCTCGGTGGACGCGTAGGACACTCGGAGTAGTCTCGGGTTGGCATTGGGTATCGTTTATTACGCATTTTGAATGTTACTTTCGGTTTCAGATTTTGTTGGAACGTTCCGCTAAATATTTGTATTAGACTGTATATTACTGTGAATAAGATTTATATTTTTCAACTAATAAAAACGGAATAATTTCCTGATATACGGTTTCGTCTGAACCGAACACAACTCGTGGAAGCGGTACAGGTTGCGAAGCCTTGTATCGTGGAAACGAGGTAAACGGAGTCAAAGATAGTTTGGTTCGAGCCTTTGTCTCAAACCAGATTGTCTTTGGCTTTCGTATTGTGACAAACTTTTCTCGTATGACTGCTCGGGTTCGATAGGTCATGTTCTTGTTTGATTGTTAGTCGGTCAGCTCGTCGGTCAGCAAAAACGAGAAAGGGGCGTTACAATCGGGGTAAAGGAATGTCTAGTAGGCTTCCGCTAACTTGGGTTCGATTCGAGTTGGCTACCGGAGCTTTCACGTGAGCTCTCCGGCCCAAGGATTGGTCACTTAAACCGACTAATTCTTTTTTTTTTTTTTTGCAATATTTATACATCATGATAACAAAAATTGCTTGTACTCTTGTCTTCAATGCGATTTTATTTTCTATGGAAGGTGTATCGACTTGCCACATGACATACTAATATCTTGTCACAACCACCGTTTTTTTATTAATTATTCTCGTCCTCTCTGGAACTGGTCTTGGAGTTTGTCTCCAGAAGATTGATGAAAATTATGGGTTATATTCTTGTACAAAGACTTGTGGCTATGCAGTGGACACTAAGTGTGCTACTCTACTTGATGTATAGGGTTGCTCGGATCAAAGTGAAACGCTTAAAGATCAAGTCATTGCACAAACTATCTAAGGCACTAACACGTTTTCAACATCCAAATTCCTCCAGCAATTTTATCACAAATAATAAATTCATGTACAAAAAAAAAAAAAAAGGACTCGGGTGTATGATTGATGCTCTTCGGCTCTCATGGCTTAACATATTCTTTGATGAACTCTTGTACTTGATCTGTTTCTCCTGTTAATCAAGATGCTTCAGCGACTGTGACTTTGTTTACGCAATGCGAAAAGGAAAACACTTTTCCTTCAATCCCGAGAGTATGGTCATTGGCTATGTCAGCTGTTGAAATCGCACTCCTCGAAACCCTAAGTTTCTCTCTGCAAAAACATATATTATGAACACGAGGAGAATCATTGAGAGCTTATCTTATGGATATAGAAACAGATTCTTACATTTCTTTCTCTATCTGCTTGCGGATGAAAGCAGGACCGGGATCTTATTCTTAACCAAGCTCGCATTGGTCAGGATGTCGTAAAGGTACCTGGAAAAGTACAAAACCATGTTTAAGTGTCATTCTCAAAGAGGCACTAAGCAATATTTTGATATCTTACCCGTGGTAGAGGTATCAAATTGTTTTCAGCTATCTATCTCTTAGATATAGTCTAGATTTTTTTAGTTTTGACTTCAATATTTTTGTTGATTTATGTTTGTTTTGTTTTGTTATTAGTTAGTAATGGATCATATTCTACAATTTGAAGACAAAATTTTAAACAATCGCAAAAGTAAGTTTCATTGTACTTATGACTTAAACGAAAAAACTGGTTATATGATTAACCAAGTTATTAGTTTGTTTACATTTAAGTGATGATTGTTACACTTTGGTATTTGTATGGTTGATCCAGTTGAGAAGGGTAAGAAGAGTGATATACCCACCACCGAAAAGAAAAAATAAGCATCTTGATTATTATAATCAATATACATCTCATTCTGGAACTGACTTCTGACTGAATACTAATATTTTTCTTGATAATCAAAATTGCAGATACTTAGTCCCAGCTGATTTGACAGTGGGGCATTTCGTGTATGTCAATCAAAAAAGAATCAAACTGAGTGCAGAAAAGGCTATCTTTATATTTGTGGACAATGGTCTTACTCCGACTGGTAAATAGATCAGATCTACTGCTATATTCAAGACTTCCATTTTTTACAAATAAGCAAAAAGACCATTCAGAAAGGTCTACTTTCATGTTTCTGATTTGATGATTACTTTGCAGGTGTACCAACGTCTGCTGTGTACGAAGAGAAAAAGGAAGATGATCGGTTCCTTTTTATCACTTACCACGTTCTCTTCTATAATTTAAAGGCAAACTCTAAAACAATCACAAAAGTAAGTTTCATTGTTCTCATGACTTAAAACGAAAAAGCTGGTGATAGGATTAACCAAGTTATCAATTTGTTTACCTTTAATATTTTTGTTTTGCAGGACAAATTCATTGACACATTTTGTAAATTGACTACCATGGAAGAACTGTACAGGTTCAAACATTAAAAAATTGTGCTCTTAACTTCCTCTGTTTATTATTTGATTAGATCTGACAATTTCTTATTGATCTTTCATGCTTGTTCTCAGGTGATGAATCTTTACTAATTCCGAAACTTGATTTCAAAGGTACGCTTGTCAACATATTTATTTTGCCTAATTTTTAAGGTTCTACCATGCTTGTCATCAGGTTATGTTTATTATTTTTGTAGGTTGACTTCTTCAAAATCAGTGATGATAGAGCATACGCGTGTAACATAATCTTTGTAATTGTGAGTTTTTTTTCCAATTTGCTTATAAATATATATATATATATATATATATATATTATTTTAAATATATATATATATATATCCTTGACATGAATATATAGATTCTGATTGTTGAGTGTTGATATCTCTGTGCATATCTTAATATATCGATTCATGAAATGAGAGCAGTAATATTTATTTGAGACTTACGTTGTTTTGAATTGTTTGATTTCAGGGAATGATGCATTTATCAACTTTTGGGAAGCATCAAAAGCATTGGTAATTTGAAGATCACTTGAAAAAGAAAAATCGAAAAAGGTAACCATTTAACTATAAAACGATTTTAAAACTCATAGTAAGAATCGTATTGAACAAACAGTTTCTACAGGGTCATTTGATACTTAGAGTGTTATTCAATACGATTCCATATTAAAAACAGTAAAGTTATTTTACCAAAACCATAAAAACATTTTAAAAGAGAAATAAAATTCATTTAGCTGGTTAAAGCTAAAAAATCAAACAGTATGATTCTTACCAGTTGGTTCTAAATGAAGTATGATTAGTTGTATTTAAGTGTGCAATCATATTTAATATAAAAGTTAAACTTGTGGTTATTTAAAAGAAATCATAAATTAAACCAAAACTTTTTAAAACCACTATACGTTTTCTCAAGGGTCTATTGATAGTTAGAGCGTTAGTAAATACGATTCCTTAAACAAAAAAGTGGTAACGTTATTTTACTAACCACAAAACACTTAAAAGAGAAATGAAATTACATCTTTAAAAACAGTAAAGTTATTTTACCAACCGCAAAAACACTTAAATGAGAAGTAGAAACGTGTGCAATCAGATTTTATATTAAAGTTAATAAATCGAACCTGTAATATTAGATTAGTTAAGAAAATCAGTATGTCAAACACATTACAAATGACCTTTGTAGTAGTTGATTTTTGCAAACCTTATCAAGCAATAACCACATTTTCACCCGCTTCCAAGCAATTCGCCATTACTTGCTCAGCAAAACGACTCCACAGGCAACATGGTAGACGTTGATCCCTATTTTTAAATTCCAAAGCTAGTTAAACAGAGCAAATTTGATAAATAACATTAATTTTAAATATTTTAGTTAATTAATAACAGAACAAAACAATTATAAATCAACAAATATTGGAGTTAAAACTAAACAAATCTAGACTATATCTAAGAGATAGATAGCTGAAAACAATTTGATACCTCTACCACAGGTAAGATATCAAAATCATCATCAGATGATCACCCCTGGCCAATTTCCATTTCCATCAATATTGAGACAAATACTTACTGTATCATCTGCTAATACCATCTCCAATGTTTCACCAGACTGAGAAGTGTACTGAGAGTGAAGCACCTTGACACGGATTCGTCAGCCAGATTTGAAAGGTTTGACATCTGCAAGGTTAGTAAAACCATGGTTTTTATTTGCCACAATCGACATTTCTTTAAAGGCTGTTTTATTTAAGTTGTGAATGAAATATTGATTGCTTAGCCAACTATTTATAGATGTCAGAAGATATAAGGTTTGAAATATAGAGAATATCTATCATTAAAGCTAGAATATACGATTACGATTTTATACCGAATATGCCAAGGATATGCGTAAGGTGCAAGTTACGGTATCTCGGCCATTAACTGTATGTATTTCATCGAATTATATGTCTAGATACATTTCTAGGTAATATATCTTGTTTAATTATTGAATATCTTGTTAGGTTGTTTGCTTAATCGGATTTTGTTAATATAAGAATATCTATAAATCGAAGATTAAGATTAGTAAAGAATTGATATCCTTTAAGTTTTGAATTACTCGAAACCAATATTGTTTGGTAGATTAATCGAATTTCTGAATATTTGTCCTGAAAATCTTGTTAGGTTTTGAATATCTGATTTAGGACCCGCGTTTGGTTTAGTTGCGGTGCTAAAACTAAACGATTGTTTAATTTATAGGAACTAATATTTGTCCTGAAAATGGTTGTTTAATTTATAGGAACTAATATATTTTTGTATATGGTTTGTTAAAACCGGTTTAGAAGACTATACACTAAATTGAAATTGCGGTGCTAAAACTAAACGATTTCAAAATTATTGTGTAGGTGTGAAATAAAAGTCAACCGGCCAGAAGAAATATAAAAAGAAATGAGTTTTGTTTATTTGGGAGTCATGTTCACCGGTTATTGAAAACATAGGTAATGAATTAAGATGAATCAATCTTGTTATGTGGTGGTTAGTATTGTCGTAAACCACAATCACTTTATATATGGAAGTTTGTGATTTTTTATGTCTGATTATTAAAAAATTAGAATTGGTAAGTGAGAACTAATTTGGTTTACGACAGATGATGTAAACCGCTTGGTACACAATCTAATTTTCGTATGTTGTTGTAAAAGACATAAAAGGAAAAATAGCATCGTTAGTTCAGTGGCTAATTAATTTATAAACAGTGGGTAATTATTGTAATTAATTTATAAAAAGTGGGTAATTATTATTTTGTACTTCTGTTTTAATAGTATATATAGGTTTAAGAGGCCCGGTTAACAAAGAAAAATTATTACAGTATAAGCCAAGTTTGTGCATTCAAATTAAAATCTTTGGTTGAATCTTAATTTTATTTGTTCGTGTTGGAAATGTAATAGACTAATAGTCAACCTTCTTCGACGCTTACTAATATGTGATAATCCAATTTCATCAAACACTGGCTGCAACACTTGCAATGAAAGATTACATGGAGGCTGCAGCAGTTGTTACCACAAGATTAAACTATATTCATCAAATAAGGCATACTCCACAAAGAGAGATCCTTTCTATGCTACATATTTCATTTCTTACCACAAGGATGGTTTCCATTTGAACATAATTTTGTTAGTGTCTTCCTTCTCGATTTCATAAGTATCCCGTGATACGGTTAAATGACATAACACACTTAGAATATAATAACGGGGTGTATTAATGAATGAAAGTTAATAAATAATGAGATGTCGGAGAGTTAGTAATCTTACTAACTCTTAAACCGACAGATCGAGGACTTACTAAAAGAAACTTAGGAAGTGATAAAAAATGGTGTGATTGATGGACCGTCTACGGAATTAGTAATCCACTAATCCCAAGGTAGCGGACTGAATGAGTAAAGGTTAAGGAAATATAAAAAGTCGAATAAACCCAAATCATTGTTTGTGTGGTGTTGTGATTGATTGTTTGTGTGATTGTGTGTATCTACTTCGGTGTTGGGCCGAGTAGACTGTTGATTGCTTGATTGTTTATCTACTTCGGTGCTGGGCCGAGTAGATTATACTGTAGATACTTACTCTGGTGTGGGACCGAGTAAGTTTGGGTGATGTGGAGGTTGGTGATAGGACTTGCGGGATGGATTGGGAATTAAGATAGTGTTTCTGTTTGACCTTGTTGGTATTGCGTAATAGAGTCCCAGTGAGTCTGCTTGTTTACATTACTGTTATTAGGACTCTATTGGGCGCATTAGATCCCGCAAGTCTAGAGATGGCGTTCCGGTACTTCCGATCCGATTGGATCCTCGGGTAGTTACCTGATCAGGCACGTACCTTCGATAGTGGTTATGGCAGGTGTTAACCTATGGAGTGACGTCTGTAGGTGTGTGGTCCATAGAATACGGGGTCGCGTCCAAGGGCCGGACTGCATGGAAACTTGGGCTATCTAGGGATAGCCTGAGTCACCGCGTATCGATGGACGGAGAATGGTGTCCTAGCCGCAGGACTTCGTGTTATCGCCTAGGAGTCGTGGGAGGTTTTAGCTACCGTGGTGGCAACTAAGTGTTCCCGTGGAAGTCGCCGAGTTCGCAAAGTGGGCCCAGATGGTGTGGAGTTTGCGTTAGAGCTGCGATAGATAGATCGAGTCTAATCAAGAACATGTGTTGCAGTGTTCTCGATTCACTTCGTTGATGATTGTGTTGTTATTTGAATGCTTGTGTATGTGATCAGCTATTATACTTGATTGTTATTTTGGGTTTGGGTGGGATTATTAGCTTATTAGCAGCCTTTAGTAGGGAGCCGTCTCACTGGGTAATCTTAGATTACTCACTAGACTCTTTTGTGTTTTTTCCAGGTTTAGCGTAGCTCGGCGGACGCGTAGGACACTTGGAGTAGTCTCGGGTTGAAATTGGGTATCGTTTATTACGCATTTTGACTGTTACTTTTGGGTTCGAATTTTGTTGGAACGTTCCACTAAATGTTTGTATTAGACCGTATATTACGATGAATAAGATTTATATTTTTCAACTAATAAAAAAGGAATAATTACCTGATATACGGTTTCGTCCGAACCGAACACAACTCGTGGAAGCGGTATTGGTTGCGAAGCCTTGTATCATGGAAACGAGGTCAACGGAGTCAAAGATAGTTTGGTTCGAGCCTTTATCTCAAACCAGATTGTCTATGGATTTTGTATTGTGATAAACTCTTCTCGTATGACTGCTCGGGTTCGATCGGTCATGTTCTTGTTTGATTGTTGGCTGGTCAGCTTGTCGGTCAGCGGAAAACGGGAAGGGAGCATTACAAAAAGGTGGTATCAGAGCAAGGGTCGTCATGGGTTCGAATATTCCGGTTTTCAAAGTTTTCAATTTTTTATCGAGTCAAAATGGGTCGCCAATGCAACCATTAGGAATTCAAGTCGCGTCCGTCTCCGAGGAATGGGTATTTTATTAGGATTGTGCTAATCATTTTACTTTTGTTGCAGTCACGCAGCAGAGTTTTCCTAGGAGGATTGGTGTGTGTGCGCGGTTGCAACGACAGTAGAAACGACATCCGTAGTGTCGATCTAGGCAGACATGATGGTGGACCGTTTCCTCAAGCTAACAGAGACTCAGAAGTTCGGGGTCACTCAGCAGTAGCCACCGCCACCGGATGTTATTCCATTATTACCACCGTTGTTGCCCAAAAGTATCAGTCGTCGTCACCACCAGCACATTTCCTGTCGGCCGAGAAGTTGCCCTCGTTTCATGACATGATCGAGACCGCGACGCTCTGATAGGTCTAAGTTTTAATCATATTCTACTGCAAGTGCACAGCTATGCTATTGTAGTATTTAGGGTTTCGAGTCCACAAGGACTCACGGTCACACGATAGATTATGAGTAATCGAATTAAGCTAAGCAAATCAAATTGTAAAGCAGTAAATAAAATAGCAAGTAAACAGATCAAGTGAGGTGGATGTAAGCAATCAAATGAAGGCGTCAGGTTTCAGGAAGTTTTCAGGATATCATGAAATCAGGAAATCATATTAACAACAGTCAAGATTCAATCTATAGCGTTCTTGAACTAGAATCACAAAAGTATAACTAACCAACTTTCGCTGCGATAGTTATCTATGTCTAACACCCTAGCAGACCAACTTTCGTTGCAAATCCTAGAGTTCTAAACATGCATTAATTCCAAGTTCGTTCGTTCACAATTTCTCTAAACCAAATTTCTTTGCGAATAGATAAATTGCTCACCTAAATCAGATCTAGTTAATTAACCAACTTTCGTTGCGTGAATTAACCTAATATCAATAATCTAAATGGCCAGTTCAGACTATACATTAAGAACAATTTAGATGAAGAACTAGATGATGAATCGTAATCTATTGGTTAATCTAACATTCCTTCAAATCCTTAATGAGAATCCCTAACCTAACAAGAGATCTACTCGGACATAGAAATCATAACAGAAAACATAGTCAAAATAGATATCATAGAATAATCAAAGGAATAAGAACAGGGGTTCGAATCTTCTCTCTGTCGAGTATCTGATCAGCCCCTAAAACTCTCTGAATGTAAAATAATGCGTAGCCTAAACAATGGCTTAAAAACCTAATTATAATGATCTAATCACGGCTGGAGCTTCTTTGTAATTATTGGAAACTTCAGGGCCAAAGTGCAATTTCCCGACTCTCTCATTAAACCGCTAAGAATGTCTTATGCGCATGTGTGTCGATCGATGCACAAGATGTTTCGATCGATGCACTCCTCTGTTTCGGACAGTGAACTCTATCTCTTGGGTTAATGCTTCAAAATGCTCCAGAAAGTGCCTTAATCACCTGATCCACTTCAAACGTGCATATATCTAATAACACATGTAAAAGACTCTAAAGAAACACCAAAAGACTCTAAAACATACTTATATCATGGTCTAGAACCGGTAAAAACCATGATATATCAACTCCCCCACACTTAGCCTTTGCTTGGCCTCAAGCAAAACAGAGAACTAAATCATGGTAAATTTAAAACTTTCATAAACTCTTTTCATCTTAGAACCAACAACACTCAGATTTCCCTTAGTAAGCCACTGAAAGAATCACATGCTAGAAATCAAGACCAACATATACTTCCCCCACACTTAGGAACTGTCCTGAGTAAACTCCACAATCAATCCAAAGCAATTCAAATTCACCCAACTGACTTCTATAAGCTATTAAGTGCGGTCTCACCTAAGGATTATCGATCAAAGGGCACATGGATTTTTACTCTGTTATCTCTAGCCCACCATACTATCTTTTTATGGTTCCTTTCTTCTCTTTTCCTTCCTTAGCAATCTTTCCCCATTGGGTATCATTTTTTTATCAGTGCTCTTCCCGTTATGTGGTGTACTTTGGACACATTCCATAAATGCACAGGAGGTAATAGTGGTTGCTACCACTCCCGTGACCACTTCGGAGCTACTAGCTCATCCTCAGATTATTATTCTTTTTTTTTACTTTAGGGAAGGGGAGAAGGGAACCTTACTTGAACAGGTTTACAGGCTGTGTCAGAACTAACAGAGGAGTCTATACTAAGCCCTTAGGTGAGAAAATTAAGTCAGGTTTACAGGGGTGAAGTCAGTAAAGGATCCTCTGAATACCTGAATTGATATGGGTGTCCTCAGTAGGCTGATCCGCATTGGGTTTTCTAATAGTCATAGATTGATCCTGCAACTTCATCCCAATGGTCACTTAAGTTCCTGCAAGTGCTGTTAACTTCTCAAAAATTTATTGTTTCCTACTTAGACTATTTTGACTCAATAAAATAAATTTTTGGACTGGCTCTAAGAAAACAAAAGCGTGCGTCAGTAGCTACCTCCCCCACACTTGAAACACACTGTCCCCAGTGGTGTCAAGCTAAGGATCGGTAAGAAAAGAAATGTTAAAGGATGTGTTATGTTCTGTCTGATTTTTACCTGTCTCGCTCCTGCATCGATCGTTACGCATAAATGCGACGATCGTTGCAAGGCAATTGCGATTATGTGTCGATCGTTGCTCAGGACTGCAACGATCGCTTCAATGCGATTTTGTCGGATCAGTCAGCAGTTAGCAAGTTAGTCCGTGAGAAATTATCAAATCTCAAACCTGAAAGCTAAAAATCAATGCAAACAAGCAAAATCAAAGCAACAGATAGTCTAAAAGTAAGCACATCATCCCAAACATAAGTATCAATGAGAAAAATCAAAAGAAAAGTGCAAAAGAAAAAGTGCAAAAGAAAAAGTGAAAAAGAAATACAGAACCGATTGTCTGAAAATGGAGACCAATCTCACTCGCTCTCATCATCATCTCCATCCAAGGGATCAATACTGCTCGAGAGGATAGGAGTCGGAGAGCGCTGTCAACGACGACAAGCAGAAACGGGCTGATGAACTTGTGGCTGTCTCCTGCAAGTGCAGCCACGCATGAAATCCCAAATACTCTGCAGTATACCATCCTGACACTCTCTCCACTCGCCCTCAGTCATCTCACGGACTGGTACCGAAGGAGATAGATAAGGACCAATGTCATCGGGCGCAGGAGTAGAAGCAAAACTCTGAGCAGATGGTCCCGATGCAGAAGAAGAAGAAGCACCCAGAGGGTTAACCATCGTAGGAACGCCGCGTCTCAAGTTCCTAGGAGGCTCAAAGCGCAAGGCCTCCAAGGATTCAGATCTAATAAGATCAGCAGCAGGAAGCTGTACACACCACTCATCTGCATCTGCGTCATGATAAACCCAAAGCTTCTCTTCCTTCATCCAAGTGGTGTTCTTCAAATGACCATAATCCATCCACTGCCTCTTGGTGATGCACTCTCTCCCAGCAGTAGGGATCCTGAAATGCTGGAAAATGGGAGTAAGTAAACTCCCTACGGACTCACTCTTCTTCCCAGAAAATGGCTTAGTCTTCAGCTCGCACAAATGATCTGCAAAAACTGCTCCCAAGTTTAGCTGAGGAGCTGGGTCTTGCAATGGTGTCTCCTCGAACAAGGGACTCACGCCAGTGTATAGCAACTGCAACTCCATCTTCCTTTGCTTGTTCACCTCAGCCTTGCAGAGGAGAGTATAACCCAAAATGCGCCCAACATATCGCAGGACCGGATGGCGCAATTGTATCTGCTTCGTAGTACGTGAGTTATACACCCCACAGCCAATGTGGTCCCAGAAAAACTGACAGCTCTCAGTGTCCCACTCTCTAACCAGAGAGCAATGAGTGGCCTGATCATCAAAGCCGTAGATCCTGCAGAGATCAAGAATGCTAATCCTATACCTGGATCCGTTGCACATGAATGTGAGTGTACCTTCTCGAGCTCTCCTGAGAACAGGATCCGTGTAGACTCTACAAGTGGACAACAGCTGTCGCACCAAATCAGGATAGAGATCATAAATCCTCATCGGCATAGTCCCTAGCCCTATCTGTCTCGTAACCTCTAGCACATGACTGTCAATCCCAAGCACCCTACAGGTCTGGTAGTCTGCAAATCGCGTAGGCTTGAGAGTCATGTCATGCCACGCGTTGTAGAACAACGTGCCATAATCATCCCAAGACTCAGAAACTGGCCTCTCCAAAAATGTGTCAGTCTCGGTCACTGTCTTAGCATCGTCCGTCCATACTCTAGTCACATGAATCTTGTCCTGCTCTGCCATAGGCCAAGGGAAACGCATTGTGCCAATCTCACCAGTGTAGGGGGCAGGCATATGAGATGTGCGTACGAACTAGTCGGCAGGTGGTTCAGTATCAGCAGGCACATTCCATCACTTCCTCGGTGCCATCTGAAATCAAAGAAATGAGGCCCTGTTAGTCTTGCTGAATACTCTGTGAAATCGTGGTGCAACAACCGTTGCTTATATGCAGCGATCGTTGCAAGGCGATTTTGCAGATTCCTCAAATCGCATAAGAATCAATTCCACAACCACATAAATAGTGTAATATCATCTTCAATCAACCCAAATCAAGCTTATAACAGTACGGATTCACCATTTTAAAGCCAATAACCTCTGATTTCTAAACCCTAAAATCGAATCTGAAATTGATGAATTTGAGAGACCTTGCCTCGGAATTGCTTCGAATAGGTTATAGAAATGGATAGAGCGTGTAAAAACAAGAAGAATAATGCTTTGAATCAATGAAAATTTTGAAAAATCGAATGATTTAGGTGATTGGCGATCCGGGTGTACGGACAAGCGAAATAGGGAAGAAGAGAAAGGAGAAAAGGTTAAAGGCACTTACCTGGTTCGTGACTGCAACGACCGTTGCATAAGAGCAACGATCGTTGCCGTTGAACCAATCCGATTCCGGTTTAGCACATGTGTACCTTTAATTTTGAAATTTAAACCATCTGCAACGACCGTTGCACAGGACCGCAACGATCGTCACAGAGCGACTTCATCTCCTCGTCATATCTCCCTGCAACGACCGTTGCACAGGTCCGCAACGATCGTCACAGATCTCCAGACTCGAGTTCTGTAGTGAAAACACACTAGAAACAAAACCAAAACTTAAAATCTTAGAAAAAACACCAAAAAGAATATGTACAAACCAAACAGTGGATTGCCTCCCACTCATCGCTTGTTTTAAGTCGTTAGCTTGACTGTGGCACATGGTCAGATGTGAGGTGGTTTCGCCAAAGGCAGAGCATGCCTTTTTGAAATTCTCCTCATCCATGGTGGCGTATATGCATTGCTTGCATGAGACTGGCCGAGAAACTTGGGAATAACAGCAAGGTCAGGTGGAATATTACGTTTCCTGACTCTATTCCCTGCAAAATTAGCATCAGAGTTAGCATGCTTGAAGTCAGAGAGTTCATTCCTTAGCTTGGTGAACTGTGGATTAGGTGTGATGTTTGGAGCTTTCTGCTTAAGAGCAGGTACAAGCTTTGAAGATGTTAGAGCGGGTTCAGTATGAACCGCCATCTTCTCCTCTCCAACCTCAGTCTCTTGTTCTATCTCAACACTGAAACTTTGTCCATCAATGGTGGGTCTCTGCAATCTGTCCATCTTAAACACCAAAGGTTGATCTCCCAAGTGGAGAGCAATCAAACTTTGTCTCACATCAATTACAGCTCCAGCAGTAGCTAAGAATGATCTTCCAAGCAGAATGGGATCATCTGGCTCAATCTTATACTTCAGCCCTATAAAGTCTGTTGGAATAAAGTGATTCCCAACTCTGAGAGAGATGTTCTCAAGAACTCCTTCTGGATATCTCTTTGATCGATCGGCTAGGACAAGAGCAATCCTAGTGGGCTGGAAATCCATCAGTCCCAATCTCACAGCCACAGAGTATGTCATGAGATTTTTACTTGAGCCAAGACCACACAAAGACCTCTTGAATCTGTCTTTGTAGATAAAACAGTCTAACATAAAACCCCCTGGATCCTTTAGTTTCTCAGGAATCCTACCATGAATAACATCATCGCATACTTCAGAGACCATCAAGACGCTTTCTTCTTCAGTCATGTTACTAGAAATTAGGTCTGTGATACATCTCCTCACCACATGAATGTTCTTAACAACATCAATCAATTGGGCTTCAGTTAGCTTTTCTCTCATCTTCTCCATGCACTTTTCTAACTGAATCTCTTGCTTGGACTTCCAAGGGAAAGGAATATTCGGTTTGTAAACTCTTTCTTCAGCTCCAATCGGCTTCCCTGGAGAGACTGGCTGCTCATGCCTATGGCGTCGATCAATACTGACACTCGGAAGTTGTGTCGATCGTTGCAGATCAGTGTCGATCGATGCAAGATCTTCATCTCGAGAGTTTCTCGGATTTTTCAGCTCCAAAACCTTAGTATCTTGATTCTGCTCAGCTCCATCTTCTGCCAAAGCTGTCTTAACATGTTCTGTCTGTATAATGGCTTCCACTTGCGTTATCCTAGCATCCAGATTATCAACTCTGCTTATCAAAGTCTCCAATTTTCCACTCAGATCCTGATACATGAAGTACATATTTCCATTCAGATCTTGTGTTATCTTATTCTGTCCAAGGAGTAGCTGCTCAAGCATAGACTCAATCCTTGTATGCTCATTAGTGGGTGGAACTTGGTGAGATGAATAGCCATAATCATTCGATCTCAGAGCTTGTCTCTGTTGATTTCTATATATCTGTCCATGATAATCAGCTCCATCTACATAATTCACTTCTGCAAACTCTTCAGCTACTGCATCAGATTGAAATTGCCTCTTCCTAACTAGGATGTTGTGGACAGAATCCACTTTGACCCATATATCAGCTATCTGCAAGCTATCATCTCTGCCACTAGATCTCTACCTTTCCTTGTCAGCATTCTTGACACTATTGATAGTTATCAAGTTCTCAATAAGCTCTTTAGCTTCCTCTGGAGTCTTGGTATAGAAGTTCTCATCACTTGTTGCGTCCATAGCTTTCTGATACCAAAAGTCCAAACCTCTGAAAAAGGTACATAAAAGCTGCACCTCGGAGAAACCATGGTGTGGAAAATCTCTTTGATACCTTTTGAATCTCATCCAAGCTGCCTTAAAAGACTCTGTAGGTTCCTGCTTGAATGTCAAGAGGTCATGTCTAAGCTGTTCGGATCTAGCATCGTCATAAAAGTGTCTAAGGAACTCCTTCTTGACTGCATCCCAAGTGGTTAAAGATCTTGGCTGTAGTTGTTTCAACCAGTAAGCTGCTTCTCCATTGAGAGAGAATGAGAAGAGCTTACAGAAAATATAATCTGAAGATACTCCCTCAGCCTTGATACTGCTAGCCAGTTCCTCAAATATGTCTATATGATCCATAGGATGCTCACTAGAAAGACCATGGAACTGATGATGTCCAACCAATGCGTAGTACTCTGGTTTCAGCCTGAACTCAGCTCTGGTGAACGGAGGTGGTCGAATTGCAGACCGATTAGCATATAATACATCTGGTCTGTTATAATCAGCAAGTGTCTTCTTTTGAAAATCCTCTTGTGGATGTTCCGCGCCCACGGCAACATCTGGTATGATCGGGCTCCTTCCCCATCCAGTTTCTGACCCTTCGCGTTGCGTATGTGACCCTCTAGGTCTCGTAAAATGTTGTCCTCACCGCGAATCAGAATAACAGGTTCCATAGAGAGAATCTTGCTAAATGCTCACGCTCTCGGTGTCTCGGGTTTCGCTTTGTGTCGATCGATGCAGAATCAGCGTCGATCGATGCAGAATCAGCATCGATCGATGCAATGCGATTCCTGCAATAACAAAGAAACAGAAACGTGAGTAGACTTAGAAAAATAAGAAGAATGCTTAGTCTAAATCCTAATACTGAATCTATCGGCGAACTCAAAGAGTCCCCGGCAACGGCGCCAAAAACTTGATAGGTCTAAGTTTTAATCCTATTCCACTGCAAGTGCACAGTTATGCTATTGTAGTATTTAGGGTATCGAATCCACAAGGACTCACGGTCACACAATAGATTATGAGTAATCGAATTAAGCTAAGCGAATCAGATTGTAAAGCAGTAAACAAAATAGCAAGTAAACAGATCAAGTGAGGTGGATGTAAGCAATCAAACGAAGGCGTCAGGTTTCGGGAAGTTCTCAGGATATCAGGAAATCAGATTAACAACAGTCAAGATTCAATCTATAGCGTTCTTAAACTAGAATCACAAAAGTATAACTAGCCAACTTTCGCTGCGATAGTGATCTATGTCTAACAACCTAGCAGACCAAATTTCGTTGCGAATCCTAGAGTTCTAAACATGCATTACTTCCAAGTTCGTTCGTTCACAATATCTCTAAACCAAATTTCTTTGCGAATAGATAAATTGCTCACCTAAATCAGATCTAGTTAATTAACCAACTTTCGTTGCGTGAATTAACCTAATATCAATAATCTAAATGGCCAGTTCAGATTAAGCATTAAGAACAATTTAGATGAAGAACTAGATGATGAATCTTAATCTATTGGTTAATCTAACATTCCTGCAAATCCCTAATGAGAATCCCTAACCTAACAAGAGATCTACTCGGACATAGCAATCAGAACAGAAAACATAGTCAAAATAGATATCATAGAATAATCAAAGGAATAAGAACAGGGGTTTGAAATCTTCTCTCTGTCGAGTATCTGATCAGCCCCTAAAACTCCCTGAATGAAAAATAATGCGTAGCCTAAACAATGGCTAAAAAACTAATTATAATGATCTAATCACGGCTGAGGCTTCTTTGTATTTATTGGAAACTTCTGGGCCAAAGTGCAATTTCCCAACTCTCTCATTAAACCGCCGAGAATGTCTTATGCGCATGTGTGTCGATCGATGCACAAGATGTGTCGATCGATGCATTCCTCTGTTTTGGACAATGAACTCTATCTCTCGGGTTAATGCTCCAAAAATCTCCAGAAAGTGCCTTAATCACCAGATCCACTCCAAACGTGCATATATCTAATAACACCTGTAAAAGACCCTAAAGAAACACCAAAAGACTCTAAAACATACTTATATCATGGTCTAAAACCGGTAAAAACCATGATATATCACGCTCCGCCACCACCACCACACTCATTCCATCCTCCTGGCGCACTTGCCGGTTAGGATCCACATGAGTGGTGTTGCTCATGTTGGAGATTAGGAAGTAGATTAGGCTCAGGTAAGTAAGGGCTCTAACTTGCTTTTTGATGTGTGCATATCGGTTGTGTAGCGGTGTTTCTTTTGGGACAGATTGGGAACCGATAGTATGTAGACTCCGACGGACCTATGTATCTAAAACTCTATGTGGTGAATAGATGCTTTATTTACGTAGTGGATGTGGAGTATTTCGGTTGTCGTTTTAAGTAGCAGAGTGGTTATATTGCATACCCATGATGGTTGTGAATGCAATATAGTTACGATGTGAAAATAGATGACGGTCCGAGCAGACGGTTTCCATCAAAACCCTAAGAGACAACTGCAATCGCCGATTTGCTTGATTGATTGTGTGTGATTGATTGCCTTGTTAGGGTGTTAGAATTGTGAATTGCTTTGATTGCTCGCTAGATTGGTAGTTGTTGATTTTGAATCTCTGCATTTCGTTTAATCGCTAGGTTGCTAGCAAATAATTTTTTTTTTTATTTTAAGTAGCGAGATCATTTGGCTTGCTCGGTTATAATTGTTTTTTGTAAGAAAAGTTATAGGACCTCTTCGATAGAAATAAGCTCGTGATTAAAAATGCGGTTTTATAGGGAGCTTATTCGAGATTGAGCGGAATGATAGGATATTGTTATTTAGCCATGTGTGACCGTAAGGTACATGACTAAGTAACCTTATTTCTATGGGGAAAAGATATCGAGAATAAGTTAAAAGAGGTCTAACCGTTCCAGTGTTATTGAGGTTGTTGATGTAGGACGTGATGGAAAATTTGACGAAGACAAGAGACCGAACCTGAACCCGAGAGACTAGAAGTGATCTCAAGAAGCAGTTTGACCTGAGCTTGCAAGTGAGTCCGTGGAGTTTCGGCACCAAAGTGGGTATCAGTGATAGGAGGAACCAAGATAGATGGGTATGATGAGTTATCAAAGGAATTTGGAAGCATCAGTGACAATTTTGGATCAGTTCAAAGTTACCAAAGGAAAGGCGGTTTGATATCCATGAAGCGTGGAGTTCAGTGATCGAGAAAGTTTGAGGCGTACATAAGTATGGCGGTTTAGTTTAGAAGGAGGAACATCAATATTACCGTAATGCCGATGGGGAGCAATAGGGATAAGCAGTAAAGATGAAACAAGTATCGAGAATAGAAGGAAAGTCGGTTTTGTGCCATTCGCGGAGGTCGAAGCAAAGTGGAGAAGTCGGAAGTGTTGGTTCAAGATGGTATTAGTTGGCACATATCGATCAGAAATCCGAGTGGAGAAAGTTCGTATTTCAAAAATAAGTTGAGCGATGGAGTAAAGTTCAGTTGGGTCAGCGTTCGAACACCGGAGCAGTGGAACCAGTTCCAAAGTGGAGACTTAAAGATTCAGACTCCGATTCGAAGTTTGTAGTAACGAAGAATTCAGGGACCGAATTTCTATAAGTGGGGAAGAATGTAATATCCTGTTCCAAGAAATAGTCAACGGGTAGCAGGAAAGTCAACGAGGGGCATTTCTGTAACTTTCAAGTAAGGAAGGGCATTTTGGTAATTTTACCAAAATGCGAGACGGAAGTGGAAATATGCCAAGTGATCTTATTTTTGTCCATAAAGAACATTTATAAGACCAGAAATGGAAGAAGCGGAGTCTAAACGAGTTTTACGGACTATCGGGAAAGGAAACCGATAGAACCGATAAAACTTGTAAAATTCATTACGGGAGCTACGATAGTACGATTGAGGTGAAACGACTTGATAAATTCTTCTAAAATAGTATAGTATTTTTAAAAGAAGCTTGGAAGATTTATTTCAGAGGCTACAAAGTTTTAAAGATTTTTAACCGACTGTCGGGAATGGAAACCGATAAAACCGAGAAAAAGACGGAAACACCTCTAAACGTGCTCCATAAATTATGAAAATTTTATCACAGCTCCATTCAATTATGGATAGGATATGGTAAAAAGTATTGAGCAATATTTGATCCATGGATCAAGTTATAATGTTTAGACCATTAAGAGGTAATTAGTGGCTAAAAATCCAAAATAAATTCATAGGAGCTTGGGCTTGGACCAGGGTGATTAGGACTGATTAATAAGGTTACTTTGGACCTAAATCCAGCCCAGTATGAAGAATGGGCTACGAATTCTGGTCCAAGAAATTTAGAAGCTTATTAGCATTTTAGGTGTATGAATCTAAGGTTGTGAGTTGTCATCAATCCAAGGGCTGCATGGAGGAGGCAACAAGTGGATGGTGGTTGATCAAATGCATTGTTTTGGATGGATTTTGGTGAGGCGTTCGTGGCATAAGGTGGAGAAGAAGAGGAGACAAGTGGAAGGTGGAGATTACACCACTTTAGCTACATAAGGAGAGGAATATGGCGGCGGCAAGAAGAAGGAGGAGGAGGAGGAGCCGAGAGGAGGAGAAGCCGGAGGGAAGAAGAAGGAGGAGCCGGAGGGAGAGAGAAGAAGAAGAGAGAGAGAGAGAGAGAGAGAGAGAGAGAGAGAGAGAGAGAGAGGCGTAAAGCTTGAAGAAAGAAGAAGATGGAGAGAGGAGAAGCGTGAAGGAGAGAGAGAGAAGATGAAGCTTATGGAGGGAGAAGAAAGAAAGAATATGAAGCGTGAAGAAGGAGAAGAGAGAGAAGAAGAAGAGAAGCATGAGAGATAAGATGAAGAAGCATGAAGAAGAGGAAGAGAGAGAGAGAGAGATGGAGAAAGACCGAAGAGGAGGAAGCAAAGGAGGAGAACCGGAGGAGAAGGAGAAGGAGAGAAGAAGAAAACCGTAAGAGGAGAGCTGATTGTTATTTTGGGTTTGGGTGGGATTTTTAGATTATTAGCAGTCTTTATTTGGGAGCTGTCTCACTGGGTAATCTTAGATTACTCATTAGATTCTTTTTTGTTTTTTTTAGGTTTAGCGTAGCTCGGTGGACGCGTAGGACACTCGGAGTAGTCTCGGGTTGGCATTGGGTATCGTTTATTACGCATTTTGAAATTTACTTTCGGTTTCGGATTTTGTTGGAACGTTCCGCTAAATGTTTGTATTAGACTGTATATTACTGTGAATAAGATTTATATTTTCAACTAATAAAAACGGAATAATTCCCTAATATACGGTTTCATCCGAACCGAACACAACTCGTGGAAGCAGTACAGGTTGCGAAGCCTTGTATCGTGGAAACGAGGTAAACGGAGTCAAAGATAGTTTGGTTCGAGCCTTTGTCTCAAACCAGATTGTCTCTGACTTTCGTATTGTGACAAACTTTTCTCGTATGGCTGCTCGGGTTCGATCGGTCATGTTCTTGTTTGATTACTAGCCGGTCAGCTCGTCGGTCAGCGGAAAACGAGAAAGGGGCGTTACAATCGGGGTAAAGGAATGTTTAGTAGGCTTCCGCTAACTTGGGTTCGATTCGAGTTGGCTACCGGAGCTTTCACGTGAGCTCTCCGGCCCAAGGATTGGTAACTTTGTCTGTACGTAGTACGGGCTTGCAAAAAAAAACAAATCATCTCATCATGTAAATGACAAAAAGGATGCATTCTGAAAATCATTTAGGTGATTTATGAGCCAAGATCTATATTTGTGAATGATCATTGAATGATTGGTATGATATATTTTTCCAAACTTTTCTTTTAATTATTGAAATTGTATTAGAAATATTTTTAATAGATATTTAATCGTAATTCATGTGTGTGTTTTGAACTTAATCTCAAAATTTGATCTGATGTGTTGATCTATTCAAAAGAAGAAAAAAAAGATATTAATAAAATCATATATGGTTTATGACTCACTTGCAAACTATACTACAAAAAAACTATATTTAAATAATATTCAAATACAAACTTTTCCACAATTAAAAATTATTAGCAAAAACTTAATCCGTTTATTTAAATAAATTTTAACAAATTTGTAGAAAAAAAGATATTATAGAATATATGTACTACCATAGAACTTCTGATCAATACATCAGATCAAATTTTGAGATAAAGTTCAAAACACACAAATCTCAAAAACAAGTGACTTTGTTTACGCAATGCGAAAAGGAAAACACTTCTCCTTCAATCCCGAGAGTATGGTCATTGGCTATGTCAGCTGTTGAAATCGCACTCCTCGAAACCCTAAGTTTCTCTCTGCAAAAACATATATTATGAACACGAGGAGCATCATTGAGAGCTTATCTTATGGATATAGAAACAGATTCTCTATCTGCTTGGGGATGAAAGCAGGACCGGGATCTTATTCTTAACCAAGCTCGCATTGGTCAGGATGTCGTAAAGGTACCTGGAAAAGTACAAAACTCGAGTGCATCCACTACAAACACAATAGCGGCTGCTCGAAGCAAGTATTCTTCTAGCTTAGATCTAAGCCGAGAGTGCCCAGGAACATCAACAAAGGTGCCTTCGTTAGGTTCCATTGATGTTACAGCACCCTGATGAGAAGATCCCTCTCGGAGCTGTCACAAATACAAAAATGTAAATGAAACCATCTCATAATAACACAACATTCACCTATTTGTTTCGTAAACATGCTTCGCATGAGAAAAGGAACATAAACCAAAAACAGTAACTTGATGGAAGAGAACAGTTTTGCCACTTCCGCTGAGCCCACAGAGGAGTACAGTATTGGATTTCTTTCGTCTGAAGAAGCAAACTTCGCAAATCACAAGACAGCAAAGTGACGACATTAACCACCAAAACATTTTATTTTCTTATAGCAGTTATGCACCAAGAACATAAAAAAAAAAAAAAAAAAAAACCCTAGATCCCGATAAAACAACTAAAATTGAGACAAGAACAAAAACAATATTAAACCAAACTTTATTGGTTCAGATTAAAATTCGGAGTTGATTACAACGACTCAGAAAACCTTTTGTAATGCTCAAATCAGTTTGTCTCGATTAGAACCCTAATTTTATACGATCGTGAAATTGATTTGGGTTAACACGTTTTCTTAATACCATGTAACATAGAGAATATTATTAATATATATATGCGATCACATTTTCTTTTCTTTTTTTACATATATGATATTGATTACTTTCACACACACACATGTAACATAGACTAGATTGTTTATTTAAATATTTTGCTAAAGGTATATGAAGAGGAAATTAAACCCTAACGATCACTTTTTTTTCTTGCTGCTTCCGGCACCAGTGATTTTTATCTCGGCCGGTTTCTTACTGTCCCACTTCAGCTTCACAGCAGGTGGCTTGACCGGCATGGATACACTTACCGGCGGTTTGTAGTCTCTCTTCTTAGGAATATCGGGCTTCTTTAATGCTGCTGGAAACGGGAAAAATTTGTCACTCATTGTTTCTTTTGATTGAAGTTCTGTTCAGATATTGGTCTCTATCAACCTTGTATATTTATAATCATTTGAAGGTTGTGTTAACCCATTAGTCAAATCTAAATTGACTAGTGGTTGATATCAGGGTTTAATGGTTCGTTGTATGTTCATACTAGAGCAGTATTAGTTAAATGTTTTTTTACTATATCAAGGCCCTAACGATGTGGTAAGTTTTAAAAAGGTAATAGAAAAAATATCAAAACATACATTTTCGGTTTTTAAAGTTGCAATTACGTGCCACATAAGGAAAAAGGTATAAGTGATTTTTTTATTGCCTTAATCTCTACGACTCAAAATGAAGAAAAGGTACTATTTTTAATTTTGAACTCGTGAAAGAAAAATCAAAAGATCAAAAGTGAAGAAGTTAATTAGAATTTGGAACTGATATTAAAGCTGACTTATAGTCTTTAGTTACTGATTATGGAGTTAATTTTTGAGCGCAGAATATGAGCTAAATAATTTTTTTTTATTTGTTTTATGAATTTTTATTATTATTTTTTTTTTAAGATTTTGTTGATTTATAGTAATGTTACTTTAAATCTTGTGTTTAATCGTTATTAATGTTATAGATGAGGAACAAATCAATTCAATTTTACCTATCCACTACCATACACAAATTGTTTGATCTGCGATTATTGCGGAATATTTTCTATAATTGTTTTAAGTTTTTTTTTGTTTTTGTTTATTGTTTTTATTAATTGAGTTTTTTAACAGTTTTATTGTACAATTTATTCTAATTATTTTATTTTGTTTGAATATCAATTTTTTTGTTTATATTGAAGATTATTTGTAAGTAAATTATTGTTTGTATAAAAAATATTAAACTTTTTAATATTATTGGTTTTTTTAAAAGTTTAAAATATATTCTATTATTATCTATATAATAATTTTAAGTGTTAATTATATTTTTATATTTATGTTTGGGTATGGTTTAATCAATATTCTATTTTTTTATTAAAATATAATTATATAAATAATAATAATGTTTCAATTAATAATAATTTAATTCTCATAGAATAATGATAATTAAAAAATAATCTAAAAAACATTAGATAAGAAATGTAGAACTAATAGTTGGAAAAATACATACAGTCTCTTTATATTAGGGTAAAATAATTAGTTTAAGGTTTAAAAATATTCAAGTTTTATAAATCTAAGTTGTATATTTTAAATTCTAAATTACAATAACATAAAATATAAAGATTTAATAATAATTATTGGATTGGGCATAATAACCAGAATACTTTTTGGCCCAAGAAAAGTCACTTTAAACCCAAAAAACAAATAATCAATTTAAGGCCCATGACCCAACAACAAAAAAAAATAAACAAAGACACACACAAAAAAAATTTCAGACAAAATCAATGTTTGTCTTGAGCAAAAGGAAATTAGGGTTAGATTCCCCTTTTTCCTTCCATCTCGGGATATCGTATTAAGTGTTGTGGCTACCAAATCAAACGATGTTCATGGAATCGCTTATCACCGAATCTGTCTGCTTTAAGGATCTTGATTTCGACATGGTTCCAGAATCCGAAGCACACGCTCGTATATTTTACATTGTTCATAAGGTATTTGCAAATAACATTCACTTTTTTGTCTCCTGATTTACATAATATAGATTTTATAGTATCTGAATCTAAAGGTAGTTTTTATCGCCTCTTGCAGATCCGATTAAATCAAACATATCAGAGTAAGCAGCCATGGATTTTGTAACCAAAGTGAAGAAAAGGCGAGGTTAGAAGAAAACATTGACTGGTCCATAGAAGAATCTGGAACCCTTGCTGGTAAAGACCGGATTATTGTTTTCGTTCAGTTGGTCGATTGGTGTCTGAAGCAAGGTTGTTCCATCAAGCTTGTTTGAACAGTGTACCGTGATTGCCATTTCATAGAGATACTGTCGTCGATAACGATGATGAAGATGAAGAGGAGGGTAAGCCATCTGTCCTTGATTTTGGGTTCTCCGAGTAAAAATGGTTCTTCTTTGTTCATATCCTTCTTAAGATTTCCTCAGCTTCTTCTTCTCTTCTCTTTTGTGTGCTTACCATCTTTATCTGAAAGTTTTAGAGTCTGCTATCATTGAAGTATAAGAGGTTTAAGAAAGCTCAAATGGAAAGGGAAATTGGCCAGGGGTGATCCATCTGATGATGATTTGATATCTTACCCGTGGTAGAGGTATCAAATTGTTTTCAGCTATCTCTTAGATATAGTCTAGATTTGTTTAGTTTTGACTCCAATATTTTGTTGATTTATGTTTGTTTTGTTCTGTTATTAGTTAGTAATGGATCATATTCTACAATTTGAAGACAAAATTTTAAACAATCGCAAAAGTAAGTTTCATTGTACTTATGACTTAAACGAAAAAACTGGTTATATGGTTAAACAAGTTATTAGTTTGTTTACATTTAAGTGATGATTGTTACACTTTGGTATTTGTATGGTGGATCCAGGTGATTGTTGAGAAGGGTAAGAAGAGTGATATACCCACCATTGAAAAGAAAAAAATAAGCATCTTGATTATTATAATCAATATACATCTCATTCTGGAACTGACTTCTGACTGAATACTAATATTTTCAGGATAATCAAAATTGCAGATACTTAGTCCCAGCTGATTTGACAGTGGGACATTTTGTGTATGTCAATTGCAAAAGAATCAAACTGAGTGCAGAAAAGGCTATCTTTATATTTGTGGACTATGGTCTTACTCCAACTGGTAAATAGATCAGATCTACTGCTATATTCAAGACTTACATTTTTTACAAATAAGCAAAAAGACCATTCAAAGAGGTGTACTTTCATGTTTCTGATTTGATGATTACTTTGCAGGTGCACTAACGTCTGCTGTGTACGAAGAGAAAAAGGAAGAGGATCGGTTCCTTTATATCACTTACTACGTTCTCTTCTAGAATTTAAAGACAAACTCTAAAACAATCACAAAAGTAAGTTTCATTGTTCTCATGACTTAAAACGAAAAAGTTGGTGATAGGATTAACCAAGTTATCAATTTGTTTACCTTTAATATTCTTGTTTTGCAGGTCAAATTCATTGACACATTTTGTAAATTGACTACCATGGAAGAACTATACAGGTTCAAACATTAAAAAATTGTGCTCTTAACTTCCTCTGTTTGTTATTTGATTAGATCTGACAATTTCTTACTAATCTTTCATGCTTGTTCTCAGGTGATGCATCTTTACTGTTTCCGAAGCTTGATTTCAAAGGTACGCATGTCAACATATTTATTTTGCCTAATTTTTAAGGTTCTACCATGCTTGTCATCAGGTTATGTTTATTATTTTTGTAGGTTAACTTCTTCAAAATCAGTGATGATGGAGCATACGCCTGTAACATAATCTTTGTAATTGTGAGTTTTTTTTTTCCAATTTGCTTATATATGTATATATATATATTTATATTATTTTAAATATATATATATCCTTGACATGAATATATAGATTCTGATTGTTGAGTGTTGATATCTCTATGCATATCTTAATATATCGATTCATGAAATGATAGCAGTACTATTTATTTGAGACTTACGTTGTTTTGAATTGTTTGATTTCAGGGAGTGGTGCATTTATCAATATTTGGGAAGCATCAAAAGCATTGGTAATTTGAAGATCACTTGAAAAAGAAAAATCGAAAAAGGTAACCATTTAACTATAAAACATTTAAAACGATTTTAAAACTCATAGTAAGAATCGTATTGAACAAACAGTTTCTACATGGTCTTTTGATACTTAGAGTGTTATTCAGTACGATTCCATATTAAAAAAAAGTAAAGTTATTTTACCAAAACCATAAAAACATTTAAAAGAGAAATAAAATTCATTTAACTGGTTAAAGCTAAAAAATCAAACAGTACGATTCTTACCAGTTGGTTCTAAATGAAATATGATTAGATGTATTTAAGTGTGCAATCATATTTAATATAAAAGTTAAACTTGTGGTTATTTAAAAGCAATCATAAATTAAACCAAAACTTTTTAAAACCACTATACGTTTTCTCAAGGGTCTATTGATAGTTAGAGCGTTAGTAAATACGATTCCTTAAACAAAAAAGTGGTAACGTTATTTTACTAACCACAAAAACACTTAAAAGAGAAATGAAATTACATCTTTAAAAACAGTAAAGTTATTTTACCAACCGCAAAAACACTTAAATGAGAAGTAGAAACGTGTGCAATCATATTTAATATTAAAGTAAATAAATCGAACCTGTAATATTAGATTAGTTAAGAAAATCAGTATGTCAAACACAATACAAATTACCTTTGTAGTAGTTGATTTTTGCAAACCTTATCAAACAATAACCACATTTTCACCCGCTTCCAAGCAATTCGCCATTACTTGCTCAGCAAAACGACTCCACAAGCAACATGGTAGACGTTGATCCCTATTTTTAAATTCCAAAGCTAGTTAAACAGAGCAAAGTTGATAAATAACATTAATTTTAAATATTTCAGTTAACTAATAACAGAACAAAACAAACATAAATCAACAAATATTGGAGTCAAAACTAAACAAATCTAGACTATATCTAAGAGATAAATAGCTGAAAACAATTTGATACCTCTACCACGGGTAAGATATCAAAATCATCATCAGATGATCACCCATGGCCAGTTTCCCTTTCCATCAATATTGAGACAAAAACTTACTGTATCATCTGCTAATACCATCTCCAATGTTTCACCAGACTGAGACGTGTACTGAGAGTGAAGCACCTTGACACGGATTCGCCAACCAGATTTGAAAGAATTGACATCTGCAAGGTTAGTAAAACCATGGTTTTTATTTGCCACAATCAACATTTCTTTAAAGGCTGTTTTACCTGAGTTGTGAAGAAATATTGATTGCTTAGCCGACTATTTATCGATGTCAGAAGATATAAGGTTTGGAATATAGAGAATATCTATCATTAAAGCTAGAATATACGATTAAGATTTTATACCGAATATGCCAAGGTTATGCGTAAGGTGCAAGTTACGGTATCTCGACCATTAACTGTATGTATTTCATCGAATTATATGTCTAGATACATTTCTAGGTAATATATCTTGTTTAATTATTGAATATCTTGTTAGGTTGTTTGCTTAATCGGATTTTGTTAATATAAGAATATCTATAAATCTAAGATTAAGATTAGTAAGGAATTGATATCCTTTAAGTTTTGAATTATTCGAAACCAATATTGTTTGTTAGATTAATCGAATTTCTGAATATTTGTCCTGAAAATCTTGTTAGGTTTTGAATATCTGATTTAGGACCCGCGTTTGGTTCAGTTGCGGTGCTAAAACTAAACGATTGTTTAATTTATAGGAACTAATATTTGTCCTGAAAATGGTTGTCTAATTTATAGGAACTAATATATTTTGGTATATGGTTTGTTAAAACCGGTTTAGAAGACTATACACTAAATTGAAATTGCAGTGCTAAAACTAAACGATTTCAAAATTATTGTGTAGGTGTGAAATAAAAGTCAACCGGCCAGAAGAAATATAAAAAGAAATGAGATTTGTGTATTTGGGAGTCATGTTCACCGGTTATTGAAAATATAGGTAATGAATTAAGATGAATCAATCTTGTTATGTGGTGGTTAGTATTGTCTTAAACCACAATCACTTTATATATGGAAGTTTTGTGATTTTTTATGTCTGATTATAAAAAAAAATAGAATTGGTAAGTGAGAATTGATTTGGTTTACGACAGATGATGTAAACCGCTTGGTACACAATCTAATTTTCATATGTTGTTGTAAAAGACAGAAAAGTCTTTAATGGAAAGGAAAAATAGCATCGTTAGTTCAGTGGCATTGTGAGAGTCGAAACTCACACGGTCAAAACTTGTAGAGCAAAACTTTTAGGGAACAGAAACTTTCAAGGATAACCACGAAACTAGCAAACCCGGAGGATTTTTATTGATTAAAGTCGAAAACAATAAAAAGATCGGAAAGATAGTAAAGGAATCGGAAAAGAACAAAAGAACTCTCTAAAAGTCTAAAAGAAAACTGAAAAGCTCTTAAGTCTAAGTCTTAGGGTTTTTCGCTCCGTCTTGATCGTATGGCCGCTATCTTCTTTTATAGCTGCGGGAAGTCGGTCCTTGAGAATATTTTCGTCAGATATACGGAAATCTTCCTGTTGTTATCTCTTTCTTTTTTCCGTTAAGATTTACATTTCTCCCATAGATTTCCTTTCCGGCTCGTCGACATCTCTTCCTTTCACCTCAATCCTCTTTTGTCTTTCCGAGGCCTAACTTGTCTTCCGGATGGGCCGAGATTTAGGATGTTCCGAGTCCGTTAAAGTTTGTCGTATGCTTAGGCCTAAGTTCCCATTTTCCTCGACTTCGATCCACTAGCCCAAATCATTGGTCCGAGAGAGTATGGGCTTTCCGAAGGGAAGCGTTGGGACAAATTAAGCGCATCGGCAAATGTTTAGTTATCCATTCGGATAATTCGGATTGGAAAATCCAACCTGGTTCATCTCGGAAAATCTGAGATGGTTCATCTCGGAATTCCGAGGAGGTTCATCTCGGAAAGTCCGAGATGGTTCATCTCGGAGATCCGATATGGTTCATCTTGGATTTCCGAGATGGTTTCATCTCGGAAATCCGAGATGGTTTATCTAGGAAATCCGAGATGGTTTATCTCGGAAATCCGAGATGGTTTCATCTCGGAAATACGAGATGGTTTCATCTCGGAATTTCCGAGATGGTTTCATCTCCGAGATGGTTCATCTCGGAAATCCGAGATGGTTTCATCTCGGAAATCCGAGATGGTTTCATCTCGGAAAATCAGAGATGGTTTATCTCGGAAAATCCGAGATGGTTTATCTCGGAAATCCGAGATGGTTTCATCTCGGAAATACGAGATGGTTTCATCTCGGAATTTCCGAGATGGTTTCATCTCGGAATTTCCGAGATGGTTTCATCTCCGAGATGGTTTCATCTCGAAAATCCGAGATGGTTCATCTCGGAATTTCCAAGATGGTTTCATCTCGGAAATCCGAGATGGTTTCACCTCGGAAAATCCGAGATGGTTTCACCTCGGAAAATCCGAGATGGTTTCACCTCGGAAAATCCGAGATGGTTTCACCTCGGAAATCGGAGATGGTTTCATCTTGGAATTTCCAAGACGGTTCATCTCGGAAAATCCGAGATGGTTCAGCTTGATTTTCCGAGCTGGTTCTGCTCGGAATTCCGAGCTGGTTCATCTCGGAAAATCTGAGATGGTTCATCTCGGAAAATCCAAGATGGTTCAGCTTGATTTTCCGAGCTGGTTCTGCTCGGAATTCCTAGCTGGTTCATCTTGGAAAATCTGAGATGGTTCATCTTGGAATTCCGAGGAGGTTCATCTCGGAAACCGAGATGGTTCGTCTTGGAAAGTCTGAGATGGTTCATCTCGGAGATCCGAGCTGGTTCATCTCGGAATCCGAGATGGTTCATCTCGGAATCCGAGATGGTTTGTCTCGGAAAGTCCGAGATGGTTCATCTCAGAGATCCGAGATGGCTCATCTCGGAAATCCAAGATGGTTTCATCTCGGAAATACGAGATGGTTTCATCTCCGAGATGGTTTCATCTCGGAAATACGAGATGGTTTCATCTCCGAGATGGTTTCATCTCCGAGATGGTTTCATCTCCGAAAATCCGAGATGGTTTCACCTTGGAAATCCGAGATGGTTTCACCTCGGAAATCCGAGATGGTTTCACCTCGGAAATCCGAGATGGTTTCACCTCGGAAATCCGAGATGGTTTCACCTCGGAAATCCGAGATGGTTTCATCTTGGAATTTCTGAGACGGTTCATCTCGGAAAATCCGAGATGGTTCAGCTTGATTTTTCGAGCTGGTTCAGCTTGGAAATCCGAGCTGGTTCGGCCTAGTTTTCCGAGCTGGTTCAACTCGTACTTTGCCCTTTTCGAATGTTTCGTTGATCCGTAACTCTTGTTGGAAAGTGGTTTTGTCCAACCGTGGTTTCGTCTATTTTCCGACTTCATTCTTCTGATAAATCGTCGATGTTTCGTACGATTTTTCCCTTTACACGAAACATTAGACGTTTGATGAATATTCGTTCGTCTCCGGCTATTCAATCCAGTCTCTCGGTTATTATTTTCGTCGAGGAGGTTTTTGACCTCAACAGTTAGCCCCCCAGCTCGTTATATCCGCATGTGGTGATGACGAGGTTATTTTGTTTATTTCGAGGCGAAAACAATTGTCCGAGAAGATTTCGTCCGTTGGTATCGTCTTCCGGTTGTATCTATTTCCTTGATGTCAAGGTCTTTTGGTATCACGCCTATTCACGCAGCGTTTTTGTCGTGATTCGTCGGGAAGGCTTGTGATAACATGAGTGAGGGTATGCTTGCGACAACTCGAGTGAGGGCATGCTTGCGGCAACTCGAGTGAGGGCATGCTTGCGACAACTCGAGTGAGGGCATGCTTGCGACAACTCGAGTGAGGGCATGCTTGCGACAATATGAGTAAAAAGCAATCATTTCGAACGTTCCATGCCTTAGTGAATTCTATATAATATTCATCTCTTTCTTCTTCACTTCTCACTCTTCACCAATAAGAATCCAAAGGTAACTTCTCTCTAGCTTCCTTCTAGCTTCTTCGTGAGCCTTGCTGAGATTTTTAGCTTCGTTTATGTGAGTTATAAGGCCTTAGATCTTTTTTGAGCCAAAATTTTCGTTCGGTAGTGTTTGCGACGGATATGGCAGATCGGGAGTCGGAACGTGGGTGTGTTGGCTCTTCTGCAGGGGAACCTTACACGGCCCGGCGCGCAGCCGGGTCTCGTACCATTCGTCCTTGCTCTTCGGCCACGGCGGATGCGCCGATCAAGGAAGTATTCAAAGATGCCCGAGTTAGCCAGGAAGAATATCTTCGTCATTGGGATTATCCTCCGGATGTGCCGAAAAAGAAACGGTCGAGAAAGAAGAAGATGGTTCCTGGCCCCGTCGGTTCGACTTTGTCGTCTGCCAAGTCTATCACTGCGCTTCGACGCGGACCCATGATCCCCGATGATGTTACAATAATGATTTCGTCCCCCAGCGATCGGGTCGAATCTCCGCCAGAAGGGTATTTTTCGGCGTATGAGATCTTTTTCGAACTGTGCTTCCTCTGGTTCCCGATCCACGACCTTATCATCCGCTACACCCGACGTCTCAATCTTGCCTTGACGCAAATCACTCCTAGGGGTTTGAGGCACCTGGTGGGCATACTGGTTCGCAGTTTCGAATGTGGCCTTGATCTCCGAGTGCTGCATCTCCGAAATATGTTGTATGTGGTTCCGACCCAGCGTGAGTCCGAGTTTTATCTCAGACCCTTTCTTCATCTGGCAGTTATAAAGGGTTTTGAGAAAAAAGACTGCGAATGAAGGCATCATTTCTTTTACGTCTTGATTGACGAAGCATCTATTGGAGAAGCTTGCATTTCGCCGAAGTAGAAATGAGGTAAGCTTGGTAGCTGATTTAGTTGTGTCCGTCATCTGGATTTCTTTTAAAACCGATTTTCTGATAAACGATTTTTTTTTGTTTTCAGTGAAGGATATTTGCGTGACGTCGTGCCCACGGCAACTGGCTCCCCTTGTTTGGATGCTTCAGGAGGGCGACACGAATTGGTTACGGCATTTCTCGATCGAACGTGTTATCCGTGCTAGTCGAATGGAAGCCGCCCGTAAGGCGACAATATCTGACGGGAAAACAGTCATTGACGGCGATTGTTTGGATGACATATGTTTCGACGATCTCGAATCGATATCTCCTTGGCTGGCGGAAGGGGTCGACCTTCCTGAGTTCGATTTTCATGGCCTTGAGGGATGGATTGGTCAAGGCTCTGCAGTAGGAGGTAGCATTCCGAGAACCTGTGCCGATGCTCATGTTCTGTGTGGTTCATCATCGGAATTACCGGATCGGGTCGTGGTCCCCGAGTCTAGTCGAAGGCCTGTGAAGAGACATGGGAAAGATTTCGAGGTTCCGCAACCAGACATCCCGGTGTGGCTCCGCAATGATGGCGGTTCTGCCGGTGCGGTTTCTAGCTTTTATGCCGACGTTCGTCATCCGGGAGATCCTTCCGCTAGAAGTGAGGACATGTTCTGTGGTGAATCTTACGTTGCCACTGGGCAAGATATGCTGAGGGTTAGTTTCATTACTTAGTGTGATGCAAGTTGTTTTATCCTACCCTTTTATTAACATGTCTCAATTTGTCTCCTAGGCCTGGGCCTCGGTCAACCGTTACGCCGCCAAAGCCGATACAAGGCTTTGCGGGATTCGGAATCGCTCTGCGAGACATTCCGTCGATAATGCGCGTTTGGCTGGTTCAGTTTCGGCTATGAAGCTTTCATGGAAGAGAAAAGACATGAATTCGAGACGGTGAGGCTTTCACTTGACGCTTTGAGGACCTCGGCTCGGGCTGACGTCGAGGCTTTAAGAATCCGACTTGCCGAAAAAGGGCTTCTCGCGAGACATCTGTTCGGGTCGCGGCCGAGAAAGGGAAGAAAGGGATGCTGAAGAAAATTGTATCTCAATTTTCCAAGCTTAGGAATATCTTTACGAAGTTGCCTTTGGCGGTAGAAAGGCAAAGCCAGTTTATCGCGGCAACAAGTAACCTGGACTTGATCACTGACTTGAGGTCTGAGCATCCTCCGGCATTCGAATCCGAGGAAGCTGATCTGCTGTCGAGAGTCGATCCAGGGGATCCCTTCGAGTATGCCCAGCTGATTGCCGAAGCTAATGGCTGTGTCGATCTACCGTCGTTCGAGGACGCTGATTCGATTAGGGGAGATTCTTAGTTTTAGCAGCATGACTGATTGTTAGCATTTGTTTGAATGTTTTAATATTCTCAACAACGACTTGTATTTTCGTAAATCATCCAGTGTATGATGTTCGATTTGATTTCCGTTTAGATCAATGTTTAGACTAGTGTACCCAGAGGCATCTTACTGGATTTTGGATCCAAGAAGTAATGAAGTGGCTTTCTTGTCGTGGATCAGTTATGCACAGGTCAACGTGTTCGGGAACGTTTTCGTTGGACCTTCATGACCGAGTTTGGTACTACTGCGAATGTCTCCGTCTTATATTCCCAAATCGGACACGTATAATGACATTGTCGAGACCAGCGTATCGTTCTTTACTGGGTTTGGATTCGATTCCGAGACTCTGCGAGGCCTTCACCTTGCGTCTCTCGTTTTTTGAAAATGAATCGGTATCCGTAGGACCACCTTTCGGAAGTACCGAACCAAGATGTACTTAGTTAAAACGTCATTTTACCAGCGTGCTAAGTAGCGTCATGCTGGGTTTCTTTTCGGAGGGGGGTTTATTATCGTCTCTAGTACTGGTGTGGTGGCTTTAAAGACCTGTCAACAACCCGTATTCGGGATTTTACGTCAACCTCTCGACTTTTGTTCCCTTTGCCGATAATAAACATTCATAGCGCGCTTTTATCCGTTTGTTGGATGTAATAGAGCCTCAATTCACATTGGATGCGTCGGCTTATATCCGCGGAGGATGTATGACTCCGTCCATCGCGGCTGTCGATAGACGAGATAAATTATTCCTAACTAACACGCATGCGATAAAATTGTAGGCCGGTCCTAAGTTCATATCTAATTTTTATCCTAAAGTAAATAAAACGAAAGAATTTTATTTTGTTACCTGGTGAAGGCGGAAGGAGTTATTTTCGAAATCTTGCGGAAAAGGCTGACTGGTGGGAAAGGTCCAGCTCGAATTTTCGGGTGTCCTCTTATGATTCGAGGATTTCTGAGATGGTCGAGTTTCAGGTCCTTGCTACTTTTAACTCGGATTCCCACGCTGGCTGGGGTTAGATCCGAGCTGTTTCAGCTCGAGTATCCGAGGCAATCTTGATCAAGCTGGCCAAGATTAATTAGTTTGAATTTTGACCGAACTTGTAAGTTTTGCGATTTTTTTGTTGTTGACAAATTACGAAATCTGATGTTGTTTCAAAAATTTGCGAGATCCGTTATGGAAGTATAGATATATACGGACCCACTCCCCCTCCTTTTTTTAGAGGGGGGACAACTGAACCAATCAAGAAGATTGGCTGCCTACGTACCCCTTTCGGGGATCAAGCCGTCCCGTAGTTCAAAATGGTTTTTTTTTTAGCGTCTTCGGTATCAGAACTTCCTCAGGTGCATTGCGTTCCATCCGACTTTGGTGCTGTCCGTGCTGTCGAGCTCGTATACTTCAGGACGGATCTCTCTCCTAATCATGTATGGTCCTTCCCAGTCTGCTTTGGTTTTCCGAAGTGTAGAGTTTTGCCAGACTCTTCTTAGGACGAGATCTCCTACAGAGAAGCGTTGGTCGTGACTGCCGGTTTGGCGAGATGGGCAGCTTCTTTCCGTGGTATTTGGCCGATGTCCCGATTTCTCATTATGTCGTCCTTAACTTCCCCAGATTTTGCTAACCCTGAAAGGGGTTGAGAACTTGAAGCACATGTGATAAGTCGATGGGACTGCCCTCATGGAATTTATCCACGGAATTCCGAGAATTGCTCCGTAGATTGTCGGGTGATCTACAACTGTAAATTCAATGACTTTGAAGGTTCCTCTGGCGACTATAGGCAGCTCCATTTTTCTGAAGTTGGTTACAGAGCCCCCAGCGAATCCTGTTAAGGACGTCTGGAAAGGTGTTACTTCGTTCAAGTTGATTCCCATCCTTTTCAGAGTCTCGCAGAAGATCAGATCCACAGAGCTTCCAGTGTCTATGAGTATGTTTGGTACACGGCGATTCCAGATGATTAGCTCCACGACCAGCGGCTGCTTTCCTGGGTGGCTGGTTTCCGATCTCGGCAGGTCCTCGAATGTTATCGTAGGATATGGGTAGCGTCTCGATGCTCGCTCTCTGATGCTTCTTCTCGGGATAGCTGTGTTAGGAGACCGTCGAGGATATGGGTCAAGAGGAGGTCTTTCCACGATCATGTTTATCCTTTGTCGGATGATCGCTTTAGGATCTTCGTCGTTCCCTTTCCTCCTCTTGTTGTTGCCTGTTGCGGTTTGCCCTTCTTGATGGCTCCGTTCTCAATCCATCTTGTTTGGATCGTTGCTTTTGTTCGGTCTACTCGACTGATTCGTCGCCTTCCCGTCGTCGAGGTCCTTTAGAGTTATTGAATCCCCTAGTTCTCCGGCTACGAGTTTAGCCGCGAGTCTGATTCCTAGTCTGCGACAGTTGGCAGTGTTATGTCCGTAGGATTGGTGGTTGTCACAGAAATCTTTTTCGTCATAGGAGCTAGGATTCCTCGTCCATGTGTTCCACGAGTTTTTCCTTCGTTCTGTTGGCTTGTTCTCTTGCTGGTCTGATCCGATTTGGTAATTGTGCGATCCGGTCGTCCTCTCATGCCGTAAAGTGCTGCTTGGCCTTGAAATTCGCCTCTCGCCACTCGCGCTCGCCGATGTACGGGTTTCCAGACTCGCGTTCTTTTTCGATTTGTGCTTTTCGGACAAGACCTTCATCTCCTCTTCATCTACGATGAAATCGATTGCTCTGTGTAAGGCGTCTGCCATTGTTTGTGGTCGGTTCAGCGAGATTTCTTTCCTGAAATCCGACTCGTACCAGAGTGCTTTCTTTAATGCATCGATGCCCACCTTATCGCTTAAATTCTCAATGCGGTTGGCGACTCTTTTAAATCCCTCAATGAATTTCCTTAGACTTTCGCTTTCGCCTTGACTCAAAGCCCACAGGTCGACGTCAGAAGTCTCCCTGTCCATGAAGATGGAGTACTGCTTCATAAATTCCTCCGATAGCTGCTGGAAATTTCCGATGGAGTCGCGCTCTAGCCTTGAAAACCACTCCAGGACTGCTCCTTTTAGATGTTCCACGAACAGAAGGCAAAAACCGGCATCTCTGTCCCTTCGGGTGAGATTTTCTCTTCCCACTGCGATTCGAAAGGCCATCATATGAGCCTTTGGACTAGTTGTTCCGTCGTAGAACGGGATTTTGAGCTTGCCTGGATTGGAAATCCGAGTTCCGGTTATTCGAGCTTTGAATGGCGTTTTTCTCGTCTCTTCCAAGACACGATCTATCTCCGGGGCAGCGCTGGTGGCTCGGTGAACTTGTGATCGCACAGTTTTGATTTTTGCCGTTGTCTGAGCCAGCGCGTCCCTGAGTTCGTCGAGTTCGCTCCTTCTGCTACTTCTCTGCCGTTGAGTTGGCCTGTTTTGGCGAGTTTGTTCTATGTCCTCTTCTTCCGAGAACTGGTCGTCGCTTTGATGTGGGACGTATCGATCTGCATCGATCCTTTCTTCGTCGTCGGAAGGTGACGCGGTTTTGTCTTCAGGTGGGATCGAGCCTTCGTTCTCGCAATCCTCTGTGTTGTCTGTCACCGTGGATTTTCGTCTTCGTATTATCGGAGGAGGATCCGTAGCATCGAGTCTTGTTGCCGGCGGAGTTCGTTCGCCTGTAGTCTGGTCACGATGTTGCGACGAATTCCTTGTCGGCTGATATATCATGGTTTTTACTAGTTTTAGACCATGATATAAGTGTGTTTTTAGTGTCTTTTGTGTTCCTTTAGAGTCTTTTACAGGTATAATCAGGTTTGGAGCTGAATTGGAGATAATGGAGCATTTTGGAGATTTTTGGAGTGTTTGGCCGAGAGATAGAGTTCACTGTCCGAAACAGAGGAAGGTGTCGATCGTTGCACTCTTGCATCGATCGATGCACCAGCGAGATGGGCCAAAAACTCGGCGGTTTAGAAGAGTGAAGAATTTGCACTTTGATCCAGAAGTTCCTGATATTTACAAAGAAGCCCCTGGCCGAGATTATGCCTATATAATAGAGTTTTTAGTGTTTTTATTAGAGACGCTTTATACTTTTTACATTACGCATTCTTAATTAAGAGAAGAGGATTTTAGAGCTTTTTGGGGCTGATCTGAACATGTTACATCATCTGTATTTGGAGAAGATTTCGAACCCCTTTTACTCTTATTCTTTTATGCAATTTATTCATTCTATGATTATGATTTCATTATCTATGTCTGAGTAGATTCCTAGTCAGGTTTAGGGTTTCTCACATAGGATTTCATGACTTGCTAGACTTGTTCAAATTCAGTTAAGGATTCATAACTATATCTGTTCTTCAATTTAATTATGCTTAAAGCTAGTTCTAACCTGATCAATTAGAATCTAGATCTTAGGTTGCTAAATACGTCACGGAAGTGGGGTTTAGGAATCTGAACTAATTAAATTGGGCAATTAAACTTTGCGCAAACGGAAGTTTGGTTTAGGATAATTGTGAACATATCAAACTTGGACTTATTGCTAGTTTAATCTGTTAGTTCTCGCAAACGAAAGTTTGGTTTGCTGCACTTAGACTTAGAGAATTATCGCAAAGGAATTTGGTTAATTCTATATCTGTGTTTTGAGTTCTAGAACTGCGCTTAATTAGATCCTTGCTGAATGAACTGTCTGCTTGTCTGATTTCCTGAGAATACCCTAGGCTTGACGCTTTTAATTACTTGCTTCACAACCGTTAATCTCTGCTACTGATTTACTTTCTCGCACCGCTTCTGATTCAATCACATTGCTTATTTCTAGTATTTATTCCTATAGTTTGATTCTCTTGAGACCAAGTGTCCCTGTGGATTCGATAACCCTATATACTACTTTGACATTGCTGTTCACTTGCAGTTTAGTATAGGGAAAACTTAGAACCTATCAAGTTTTTGGCGCCGTTGCCGGGGACTCTTTGAGTCTTCGATAGGACCGAACTTAGGGTTTTTGCTAGAAATTTTTCTTTTTGTTTTTGTTCTTTTTCGTTTTTTTTTATTTATTTTGATTTTGCTAACTTTTTCTCTGATTTCTCTCTGTCGCAGGTACGAATTTCGCCTTGCGTCGATCGTTGCATACCTTGCGTCGATCGTCACTAGGCGATTCTGAGAATTGAATCGATCGTTGCACTGATAGCATCGATCGTTGCTGGACGATTACAGACAGTTTATGCCAACGCAGAAAACTCGAAGTAATCCGAACTCGAGCTTGCTTAATCTCAGACTAGAGGAACTTGGACGTCTAGAAAGGACTAACAGAAGAGAAAAGAGAGAGAGAATGGTACGAGAACGTTTGATCTTGATACCAGATGCTGAAGGTACCCTGAGGGACCAAGATGACAACCCGTACAATGCTGCTGGGCATCGGGTTGATGCTGAAGGGAATGTCATCCCTGATCCTCCTGAGCAACAGGAGCTGAACCAAAACCAGGGTCAAGGACAGGCCCAAGGTAGAGAGATGGTGGTTCATGAGAGGACACTAGCTGATTACAACAGACCTGATGAGTTTCATGCAAACCGAGCAGCTCTAGTGCTTCCTACTTTCGAGAGGAATGATTTTGAGGTAAAAACCATCTACTACCAGCTGATGAGACAGATTGCTTTTCATGGTCTTCAAACAGAGCAGCCTATGGATCACATTGACAAGTTTGAGGACATAGTCACTGGCATGAAGTATGAAGGAGTATGCCCGGACTATCTGTTCCTTAAGCTATTTCCGCACAGTCTTGCTGGAGACGCTAGTGCATGGCTGAGACAACTGGCACCTGGTCAGTATACTACTTGGACAGCCTTAAAGAGTGAGTTCATGCGTCACTTTTATGATGATGCACGCTCGGATCAGTCCAGACAGGACATACTCACCTTTTCCCAAGGAGCTGTGGAGCCCTTGAAGACTGCCTGGATGAGATTTAAGCAGTATCAGCGTGACTGTCCACACCATGGATTCACAGAAGTACAGCTGATTGGTATCTTCTTCAGAGGCATAGATCTCCCTTATCAGACTGCGCTGGATAATTCCAGTAATGCTAATTTTAACACCAGGACTCCTACGCAAGCTAAGCAGTTGATAGAGAATCTGATTGGCAGCAACAGTTGCAAAACAATGGATGAAAGGAGAAAAAGATCTGGTGGAACTGTAGAGAATTCTGATATAGCTAATATAAGATCCAGATTGGACACAGTCTACAATCTCCTAACAAGTAAGAAATCTGTCCACTTTGCCCAAGATGTAGAGGTGATTCAGGCTGAGGAGGAAACTCAGGAAGAAGATGTGAATTTCATAGGAGGTTCTGGTTTCCAAGGTAATAGATTTGGTAATCAACAGGGGAACAGATTCTCCAATGGTGGACAGACTGGTGGTTTTCAGAAGACCTATGGACAAGGTACTCAGAGAACCTATGGATCTACATCCTATCAGACTCCTCCTGCACCTACAGCCCATGAGAGCAAAATGGAGGCTATGATGGAACAACTGATGGAGAGTCAAACCAAGCTTTCTGTGGACAACAATAAGAAGCTGGACGCTGTCTATCAAGACCTCAATGGGAAGTTTGAGTCACTGAGCACTCACATGAAGCAGTTGGACACTCAGGTGAACCAGATGTCCAGCTCACTGAAGGGAAAAGGAGTTGCAGAGACTCATATTAAGGCCTGGTCTGTACTCATTAATGATGGATCTTATCTAGGGGAGAAATTTGAGCTAAGTACAGCTGAGTTGGTGACTGAGGCAGAATTTTCGGATTTCTGTGAAAAACTCTCGGGTAGAAACTGCAGTGATGCAACGATCGACACGCAGCTGGCATCGATCGATGCAAGTCGTGAACGAGCAGAAGATCCGTGGGATGAAAGTGAGATTGATGCAGAACTAGCCCGCCTATTCCCTGATGTATCTGAGATCACTCAAGAGGATGTTTATGCACAAGCCATTAGGCAATATCCCAAGGTGTCTGAAGTGATTAAACAAGAGATTTAAGAGCTGAAAAGGCTAGAAGAGAGTGGTGAAGACTTGGAAGAAATTCCACCTTCTGATGATCCACCTTATCATCCATGTGTTCAGAGATATTTGAACAAGATGTTGCCTTTAGATGAGGAGCTGAGAGAATGGGTGATAATAGTTCCTCAGCGTATCAGTGATGTTCTGCTAACTAAGGTCCCGAAGAAACTGCCTGATCCTGGAGTTTTTGTGCTAGATTGTTCTATCTTTGAGGATAGTTTTAGGTGTTCTCTATGTGATTTAGGAGCTGCTGGAAGCATAATGCCTTACTCTGTGGCAGAGAAGCTGGGAATGTTGGATTTTACTCCTACTAGGACTTCTCTTATCCTAGCTGATCAGTCCATACGAGTTCCTGAAGGACTTCTTATGGACATTCCGGTGAGAGTTGGGAACTACTTAGTTCCAACGGATTTCCTTGTGCTGAAATATGACTGTAATCCGGATGAAGCTTTATTGCTTGGGAGACCATTCTTGGCTACAGCAGGAGCTGTGATTGATGTTAGACAGAGTCTAATAGACCTCCACCTGGGAGATGAACCGCTGCGGTATGAGATGGAGAAGCTGCGAAAGCCACTGATAGATGGGCAAACATTCACCATAAGGGACACAGATTTTGAGCAGCCTGATCATACCATGGTTATAGATCCTGGAGCACATTTCACTCCATCTTTTCTTGGACATGAGCATTCCGCAACAGCTTACTCACCACCTTGGATGAGGAGACTTGAACAGAGACAGAAAAAGTCTCTGTCAGGACCTCCTGGTACTTGAAAGATCTCATCCGTCCGGTCAAGCTATTGACCTTAAACAAGCGCTGGGTGGGAGGCAACCCACCATTAGGTACTAGTGTTTTTCTTTTTCATTTTTGGTGTTTTTGTTAGGATTTTACGTTTGTTTTTGTTTCTGGTGAGTTTATGTTTGCAGGTCTCGGTTAATTCGCAGTGCAGCGATCGATGCATTGTTGCATCGATCGTCACAACACGAAAGGAATCGCATTGCAGCGATCGTTGCGGTCCTGGGCAACGATCGACTATACATGAAAAATCGCCAAGTAACGGTCGATGCACTTAGTGCAACGATCGATGCCTGAGCGACAGAGGTAACCCGACAGACATAATTCCACCTTTTCAATTTTATTTTCTTTTTACCGAGCCTTCGTTGGACACTACTGGGGACAGTGTGTCTTAAGTGTGGGGGAGGTGCTACTGACTTTTGTTTTCTGTTTTCTTAAGAGTCAGTCCGTTTTTCAAAAAAAAAAAAAAAAATTTGTTTTATTGAGTCAAAATTGTTTAAGTAAGAAACTATGATTTTCTGAGAAGATTTACAAGACTTGCAGGAACTTAAGTAACCATTGGGATGAAGTTGCAGGATCTATCTATGACTATTAGAAAACTCCATCACAGATCAACCTACTGGGAACACCCACATCACTTCAGGTATCAGAGGATCCTTTTACTGACTTCAACCTTAATACTGACTTAGAATTTCTCACCTAAGGGCTTGGTATGCTTTATGTCGGACTCCCTGTTAGTTCTGACACAGCCTGTAAACCTGTCCTATTTAGTCCCCTTCTCCCCTTCTGTAAAGTAAAAAAAAAAAAAATAATAAACTGAGGATGAGTTAGTAACTCCGAAGTGGTCATGGGAATAGTAGCAAACACTATTATCTCTCATGTGATCCATGGAATGTGTCCAAAGTACACCCCATAACGGGAAGAACACTGATAAAAAAAATAAAATGATACCCAGTGGGGAAAAATCAGTTGTTAAAGAAGGGAAAGAGAAGAAAGGGACTAGAGAAAGATAGTATGGTGGTCTAGAGCTGATAAGGTAAGAATCCATGTGCCTTTAGATCGATACTCCTTAGGTGAGACCGCAGTTAAATACTTGCAGAAGTCAGTAGGGAGAATTTGAATGCTTGAATGTGATTGTGGAGCTTTACCTAGGACAGTTGCTAAGTGTGGGGGAAGTACATGTTGGTCTTGATATCCTGTGATTGATTCTTGCAGTGGTTTACTAAGGGGAATCTGAGTATTGTAGCTTCTAGGATGAAATGAGTTTCTGAAGAGTTTTCAAACCTCTTCACCATGTTCTAGTTCTCTGTTTTGCTTGAGGGCAAGCAAAGGCTAAGTGTGGGGGAGTTGATATATCATGGTTTTTACTAGTTTTAGACCATGATATAAGTGTGTTTTTAGTGTCTTTTGTGTTCTTTTAGAGTCTTTTACAGGTATAATCAGGTTTGGAGCTGAATTGGAGATAATGGAGCATTTTGGAGATTTTTGGAGTGTTTGGCCGAGAGATAGAGTTCACTGTCCGAAACAGAGGAAGGTGTCGATCGTTGCACTCTTGCATCGATCGATGCACCAGCGAGATGGGCCAAAAACTCGGCGGTTTAGAAGAGTGAAGAATTTTCACTTTGATCCAGAAGTTCCTGATATTTACAAAGAAGCCCCTGGCCGAGATTATGCCTATATAATAGAGTTTTTAGTGTTTTTATTAGAGACGCTTTATACTTTTTACATTACGCATTCTTAATTAAGAGCAGAGGATTTTAGAGCTTTTTGAGGCTGATCTGAACCTGTTACATCATCTGTATTTGGAGAAGATTTCGAACCCCTTTTACTCTTATTCTTTTATGCAATTTATTCATTCTATGATTATGATTTCATTATCTATGTCTGAGTAGATTCCTAGTCAGGTTTAGGGTTTCTCACATAGGATTTCATGACTTGCTAGACTTGTTCAAATTCAGTTAAGGATTCATAACTATATCTGTTCTTCAATTTAATTGTGCTTAAAGCTAGTTCTAACCTGATCAATTAGAATCTAGATCTTAGGTTGCTAAATACATCACGGAAGTGGGGTTTAGGAATCTGAACTAATTAAATTGGGCAATTAAACTTTGCGCAAACGGAAGTTTGGTTTAGGATAATTGTGAACATATCAAACTTGGACTTATTGCTAGTTTAATATGTTAGTTCTTGCAAACGAAAGTTTGGTTTGCTGCACTTAGACTTAGAGAATTATCGCAAAGGAATTTGGTTAATTCTATATCTGTGTTTTGAGTTCTAGAACTGCGCTTAATTAGATCCTTGCTGAATGAACTGTCTGCTTGTCTGATTTCCTGAGAATACCCTAGGCTTGACGCTTTTAATTACTTGCTTCACAACCGTTAATCTCTGCTACTGATTTACTTTCTCGCACCGCTTCTGATTCAATCACATTGCTTCTTTCTAGTATTTATTCCTATAGTTTGATTCTCTTGAGACCAAGTGTCCCTGTGGATTCGATAACCCTATATACTACTTTGACATTGCTGTTCACTTGCAGTTTAGTATAGGGAAAACTTAGAACCTATCATCGGCTCTCCGGAATCCGAGAAGTCTAGGCGTCTTCGTTCAGTCGGGGCGAAGTTCACCATTCGGGTGGTTCGAGTGCGGTTTCCGGTTTTCAGTTTTTCGATCTGCTCAGTGAGGGTGCTGTTTGCCTTTTCTTGTTCTTCCGCCTTCTCTCTCAGTGCAGCCACCATCTCTTTCAATTCGGCAAGAGTGGCGTTGATCGTCGCGTCCGATGCGGTCGTGTTTGTAACGTCGCCACTTGCCGAAGTGTTACCAGTGGTAACGTTGGGCGTGTTGTTATCGATCGGTAGCTGCCGATCTGTTTCGTCTTCGTTTCCGATGATGGCCATCTCTTCGGGTTTGTTAACCGGTGGTTTTTAAGTGTCGAAAGTTTCTTGTCCCCACAGACGGCGCCAAACTGTGAGAGTCGAAACTCACACGGTCAAAACTTGTAGATCAAAACTTTTAGGGAACATAAACTTTCAAGAATAACCACAAAACTAGCAAACCCGGAGGATTTTTATTGATTAAAGTCGAAAACAATACAAAGAGCGGAAAGAAAGTAAAGGAATCGGAAAAGAACAAAAGAACTCTCAAAAAGTCTAAAAGAAAACTGAAAAGCTCTTAAGTCTAAGTCTTAGGGTTTTTCGCTCCGTCTTGATCGTATGGCCGCTATCTTCTTTTATAGCTGCAGGAAGTCGGTCCTTGAGAATATTTTCGTCAGATTTACAGAAATCTTCCTGTTGTTATCTCTTTCCTTTTTCGGTTAAGATTTACATTTCTCCCTTAGATTTCCTTTCCGGCTTGTCGACATCTCTTCCTTTCACCTCAATCGTCTTTCGTCTTTCCGAGGCCTAACTTGTCTTCCGGATGGGCCGAGATTTGGGATGTTCCGAGTCCGTTAAAGTTTGTCGTATGCTTAGGCCTAAGTTCCCATTTTCCTCGATTTTGATCCACTAGCCCAAATCATTGGTCCGAGAGAGTATGGGCTTTCCGAAGGGAAGCATTGCGACAAATTATGCGCATCAGCAAATGTTTAGTTATCCATTCGGATAATTCGGATTGGAAAATCCAACCTAGTTCATCTCGGAAAATTCGAGACGGTTCATCTCGGAATTCCGAGGAGGTTCATCTCGGAATCCGAGATGGTTCGTCTGGGAAAGTCCGAGATGGTTCATCTCGGAAATCCGAGATGGTTTCACCTCGGAAATCCGAGGTGGTTTTACCTCTGAAATCCGAGATGGTTTCATTTTGGAATTTCCGAGATGGTTCAGCTTGATTTTCCGAGCTGGTTCTGCTCGGAATTCCGAGCTGGTTCAGCTCGGAATTCCGAGCTGGTTCAGCTCGGAAATCCGAGCTGGTTCGGCCCAATTTTACGAGCTGGTTCAACTCGTACTTTGCCCTGTTTGGATGTTTCGTTGATCCGTAACTCTTGTTGGAAAGTGGATTTGTCCAACCGTGGTTTCGTCTATTTTCCGACATCATTCTTCCGATAAATCGTCGATGTTTCGTACGATTTTTCCCTTTACACGAAACATTAGACGTTTGATGAATATTTGTTCGTCTCCGGCTATTCAATCATGTCTCTCGGTTATTATTTTCGTCGAGGAGGTTTTTGACCTCAACAGGCATTGTTTGTAATTAATTTATAAACAGTGGGTAATTATTGTTTTGTATTTTTGTTTTAATAGTATAGATAGGTTTAAGAGGCCCGGTTAACAAAGAAAAATTATTACAGTATAAGCCAAGTTTGTGAATTCAAATTATAATCTTTTGTTAAATCTTAATTTTGTTTGTTCGTGTTGGAAATGTAGTAGACTAATAGTCAACCTTCTTCGACGCTTACTAATATGTGATAATCCAATTTCATCAAACAGTGGCTGCAACACTTGCAATGCAAGATTACATGGAGGCTGCAGCAGTTGTTACCACAAGATTAAACTATATTCATCAAATAAGGCATACTCTACAAAGAGAGATCCTTTCTATGCTACATATTTCATTTCCTACCACAAGGATGGTTTCCATTTGAACATAATTTTGTTGGTGTCTTCCTTCTCGCTTTCATAAGTATCCCATGATACGGTTAAATGACATAACACACTTATAATATAATAACGGGGTGGATTAATGAATGAAAGTTAATGAATAATGAGATGTCGGAGAGTTAGTAGTCTTACTAACTCTTAAACCGACAGATCGAGTACTTACTATAAGAAACTTAGGAAGTGATAAAAAGTGGTGTGATTGATGGACCGTCTACGGAATTAGTAATCCACTAATCCCAGGGTAGCGGACTGAATGAGTAAAGGTTAAGGAAATATAAAAATTCGAATAAACCCAAATCATTGTTTGTGTGGTGTTGTGATTGATTGTTTGTGTGATTGTGTGTATCTACTTCGTTGTTGGGCCGAGTAGACTGTTGATTGCTTGATTGTTTATCTACTTCGGTGCTGGGCCGAGTAGGCTGTACTGTAGATACTTACTCTGGTGCGGGACCGAGTATGTTTGGGTGATGTGGAGGTTGGTGATAGGACTTGCGGGATGGATTGAGAATTAAGATAGTGTTTCTGTTTGACCTTGTTGGTATTGCGTAATAGAGTCCCAGTGAGTGTGCTTGTTTACATTACTGTTATTAGGACTCTATTGGGCGCATTAGATCCCAGAAGTCTAGAGATGGCGTTCCGGTACTTCCGATCCGATTGGATCCTCGGGTAGTAACCTGATCAGGCACGTACCTTCGATAGTGGTTCTGGCAGGTGTTAACCTATGGAGTGACGTCTGTAGGTGTGTGGTCCGGAGAATACGGGGTCGCCTCCTAGGGCCGGACTGCATGGAAACTTGGGCTATCTAGGGATAGCCTGAGTCACCGTGTATCGATGGACGGAGAACGGTGTCCTAGCCGCAAGTCTTTGTGTTATCGCCTAGGAGTCGTGGGAGGTTTTAGCTACCGTGGCGGCGACTAAGTGTTCCCGTGGAAGTCGCCAAGTTCGCAAAGTGGGCCCAGATGGTGTGGAGATTGCGTTAGAGCTGCGATAGATAGATCGAGTCTAATCAAGAACATGTGCTGCAGTGTTCTCGATTCACTTCGTTGATGATTGTGTTGTTATTTGAATGCTTGTGTGTGTTGTGAAGCTCAGCACGTCTTGGTAGCACGTGATCAGCTATTATACTTGATTGTTATTTTGGGTTTGGGTGGGATTATTAGCTTATTAGCAGCTTTTAGTAGGGAGTCGTCTCACTGGATAATCTTAGATTACTCATTAGACTCTTTTGTGTTTTTTTTTCAGGTTTAGCGTACCTCGGCGGACGCGTAGGACACTTGGAGTAGTCTCGGGTTGGCATTGGGTATCGTTTATTACGCATTTTGACTGTTACTTTCGGTTTCGGATTTTGTTGGAATGTTCCGCTAAATGTTTGTATTAGGCCGTATATTACTACGAATAAGATTTATATTTTTCAACTAATAAAAAAGGAATAATTACCTGATATACGGTTTCGTCCGAACCGAACACAACTCGTGGAAGCGGTACAGGTTGTGAAGCCTTGTATCATGGAAAAGAGGTAAATGGAGTCAAAGATAGTTTTGTTCGAGCCTTTATCTCAAACCAGATCGTCTATGGCTTTTGTATTGTGACAAACTCTTCTCGTATGACTGCTCGGGTTTGATCGGTCATGTTCTTGTTTGATTGTTGGCCGGTCAGCGGAAAATGGGAAGGGAGCGTTACAAAAAGGTGGTATCAGAGCATGGGTCGTCATGGGTTCGAATATTCCGGTTTTTCAAAGTTTTCAAAGTTTTATCGAGTCAAAATGGGTCGCCAATGAAACCATTAGGAATCCAAGTCGCGTCCGTCTCCGAGGAATGGGTATTTTATTAGGATTGTGCTAATCATTTTACTTTTGTTGCAGTCACGCAGCAGAGTTTTCCTAGGAGGATTGGTGTGTGTGCGCGGTTGCAACGACAGTAGAAGCGACATCCGTAGTGGCGATCTAGGCAGACATGATGGTGGACCGTTTCCTCAAGCTAACGGTGACTCAGAAGTTCGGGGTCACTCAGCAGTAGCCACCGCCACCGGATGTTATTCCATTATTACCACCGTTGTTGCCCAAAAGTATCAGTCGTCGTCACCACCAGCACATTTCCTGTCGGCCGAGAAGTTGCGCTCGTTTCATGACATGATCGAGACCGCGACGCTCTGATAGGTCTAATTTTTAATCATATTCTACTGCAAGTGCACAGCTATGCTATTGTAGTATTTAGGGTATCGAATTCACAAGGACTCACGGTCACACGATAGATTATGAGTAATCGAATTAAGCTAAGCAAATCAAATTGTAAAGCAGTAAATAAAATAGCAAGTAAATAGATCCAGTGAGGTGGATGTAAGCAATCAAACGAAGGCGTCAGGTTTCGGGAAGTTCTCAGGATATCAGAAAATCAGATTAATAACAGTCAAGATTCAATCTATAGTGTTCTTGAACTAGAATCACAAAAGTATAACTAACCAACTTTCGCTGCGATAGTTATCTATGTCTAACAACCTAGCAGACCAACTTTCGTTGCGAATCCAAGAGTTCTAAACATGCATTAATTCCAAGTTCGTTCGTTCACAATATCTCTAAACCAAATTTCTTTGCGAATAGATAAATTGCTCAACTAAATCAGATCTAGTTAATTAACCAACTTTCGTTGCGTGAATTGACCTAATATTAATAATCTAAATGGCCAGTTCAGACTAAGTATTAAGAAAAATTTAGATGAAGAACTAGATGATGAATCTTAATCTATTGGTTAATCTAACATTCCTTCAAATCCCTAATGAGAATCCCTAACCTAACAAGAGATCTACTCGGACATAGCAATCATAACAGAAAACATAGTCAAAATATATATCATAGAATAATCAAAGGAATAAGAACATGGGTTCGAATCTTCTCTCTGTCGAGTATCTGAGCAGCCCCTAAAACTCTCTGAATGTAAAATAATGTGTAGCCTAAACAATGGCTTAAAAACCTAATTTAATGATATAATCACGGCTAGGGCTTCTTTGTAATTATTGGAAACTTCTGGGCCAAAGTGCAACTTCCCAACTCTCTCATTAAACCGCCGAGAATGTCTTATGCGCATGTGTGTCGATCGATGCACAAGATGTGTCGATCGATGCACTCCTCTGTTTCGGACAGTGAACTCTATCTCTTGGGTTAATGCTTCAAAATGCTCCAGAAAGTGCCTTAATCACCAAATCCACTTCAAACGTGCATATATCTAATAACACATGTAAAAGACTCTAAAGAAACACCAAAAGACTCTAAAACATACTTATATCATGGTCTAAAACCGGTAAAAACCATGATATATCAACTCCCCCACACTTAGCCTTTGCTTGCCCTCACGCAAAACAGAGAACTAAATCATGGTAAATTTAAAACTTTCATAAACTCTTTTCATCTTAGAACCAACAACACTCAGATTTCCCTTAGTAAGCCACTGAAAGAATCACCTGCAAGAAATCAAGACCAACATATACTTCCCCCACACTTAGCAAATGTCCTGAGTAAACTCCACAATCAATCCAAAGCAATTCAAATTCACCCAACTGACTTCTATAAGCTATTAAGTACTGTCTAACCTAAGGATTATCGATCAAAGGGCACATGGATTTTTACTCTGTTAGCTCTAGACCACCATACTATCTTTTTCTGGTTCCTTTCTTCTCTTTTCCTTCTTTAGCAATCTGATTTTTCCCCATTGGGTATCATTTTTTTATCAGTGCTCTTCCCGTTATGGGGTGTACTTTGGACACATTCCATGAATGCACAAGAGGTAATAGTGGTTGCTACCACTCCAGTGACCACTTCGGAGATACTAGCTCATCCTCACTTTATTATTCTTTTTTTTTTTTTACTTTAGGGAAGGGGAGAAGGGAACCTTACTTGGACAGGTTTACAGGCTGTGTCAGAACTAACAGAGGAGTCTATACCAAACCCTTAGGTGAGAAAATTAAGTCAGGTTTACAGGGGTGAAGTCAGTAAAGGATCCTCTGAATACCTGAATTGATATGGGTGTCCTCAGTAGGCTGATCCGCATTGGGTTTTCTAATAGTCATAGATTGATCCTGCAACTTCATCCCAATGGTCACTTAAGTTCCTGCAAGTGCTGTTAACTTCTCAAAAATTTATTGTTTCCTACTTAGACTATTTTGACTCAATAAAACAAATTTTTGGACTGACTCTAAGAAAACAAAAGCGTGTGTCAGTAACTACCTCCCCCACACTTGAAACACACTGTCCCCAGTGGTGTCAAGCTAAGAATCGGTAAGAAAAGAAATGTTAAAGGATGTGTTATGTTCTGTCTGATTTTTACCTGTCTCGCTCCTGCATCGATCGTTACGCATAAATGCGATGATCGTTGCAAGGCAATTGCGATTATGTGTCGATCGTTGCTCAGGATCGCAATGATCGCTTCAATGCGATTTTGTCGGATCAGTCAGCAGTTAGCAAGTTAGTCTGTGAGAAATTCTCAAATCTCAAACCTGAAAGCTGAAAATCAATAGCAAACAAGCAAAATCAAAGCAACAGATAGTCTAAAAGTAAGCACATCATCCCAAACATAAGTATCAATGAGAAAAATCAAAAGAAAAGTGAAAAAGAAAAAGTGAAAAAGAAATACAAAACCGATAGTCTGAAAATCGAGACCAATCTCACTCGCTCTCATCATCATCTCTATCCAATGGATCAGTACTGCTCGAGAGGACAAGAGTTGGAGAGCGTTGTCGACGACGACGAGCAGAAACGGGCTGATGAACTTGTGGCTGTCTCCTGCAAGTGCAGCCACGCATGAAATCCCAAATACTCTGCAGTATACCTTCCTGACACTCTCTCCACTCGCCCTCAGTCATCTCACGCACTGGTACCGAAGGAGCTGGATAAGGACCAATGTCATGTGTAGCAGCAGCAGGCTCGGGCGCAGGAGTAGAAGCAAAACTCTGAGCAGATGGTCCTGGTGCAGAAGAAGAAGAAGAAGCACCCAGAGGGTTAACCATTGTAGGAACGCCGCGTCTCAAGTTCCTAGGAGGCTCAAAGCGCAAGGCCTCAAAGGAATCAACTCTAGTAAGATCAGCAGCAGGAAGCTGTACACCCACTCATCTGCATCTGCGTCATGATAAACCCAAAGCATCTCTTCCTTCATCCAAGTGGTGTTCTTCAAATGACCATAATCCATCCACTGCCTCTTGGTGATGCACTCTCTCCCAGCAGTAGGGACCCTGAAATGCTGGAAAATGGGAGTAAGTAAACTCTCTACGGACTCACTCTTCTTCCCAGAAAATGGTTTAGTCTTCAGCTCGCACAAATGATCTGCAAAAACTACTCCCAAGTTTAGCTGAGGAGCTGGGTCTTGCAATGGTGTCTCCTCGAACAAGTGACTCATGCCAGGGTATAGCAACTGCATTTCCAGCTTTCTTTGCTTGTTCACCTCAGCCTTGCAGAGGAAAGTATAACCCAAAATGCGCCCAACATATCGCAGGACCGGATGGCGCAATTGTATCTGCTTCGTAGTACGTGAGTTATACACCTCACAGCCAATGTGGTCCCATAAAACTGACAGCTCTCAGTGTCGCACTCTCTAACCAGAGAGCAATGAGTGGCCTGATCATCAAAGCCGTAGATCCTGCAGAGATCACGAATGCTAATCATATACCTGGATCCGTCGCACATGAATGTGAGTGTACCTTCTCGAGCTCTCCTGAGAACAGGATCCGTGTAGTAGACTCTACAAGTGGACAACAGCTGTCGCACCAAATCAGGATAGAGATCATAACTCCTCATCGGCATAGTCCCTAGCCCTATCTGTCTCGTAACCTCTATCACATGACTGTCAATCCCAAGCATCCTACAGGTCTGGTAGTCTGCAAATCGCGTAGGCTTGAGAGTCATGTCATGCCACGCGTTGTAGAACAATGTGCCATAATCATCCCAAGACTCAGAAACTGGCCTCTCCAAACATGCATCACTCTCGGTCACTGTCTTAGCATCGTCCGTCCATGCTCTAGTCACAGGAATCTTGTCCTGCTCTGCCTTAGGCCAAGGGAAACGCACTGTGCCAATCTCACCAGTGTAGGGGGCAGGCATAGGAGATGTGCGTACGAACCAGTCGGCAGGGGGTTCAGTATCAGCAGGCACATTCCATCACTTCCTCGGTGCCATCTGAAATCAAAGAAATGAGGCCCTGTTAGTCACGCTGAATACTCTGTGAAATCGCGGTGCAACGACCGTTGCTTATATGCAGCGATCGTTGCAAGGCGATTTTGCAGATTCCTCAAATCGCGTAAGAATCAATTCCACAACCACATAAATAGTGTAATATCATCATCAATCAACCCAAAACAAGCTTATAATAGTACGGATTCACCATATTAAAGCCAATAACATCTAATTTCTAAACCCTAAAAATTGAATCTGAAAATGATGAATTTGAGAGACCTTACCTCGGAATTGCTTCAAATAGGTTATAGAAATGGATAGAGCGTGTAAAAACAAGAAGAATAATGCTTTGAATCAATGAAAATGATGAAGAATCGAACGATTTAGGTGATTGGCGATCCGGGTGTACGGACAAGCGAAATAGGGAAGAAGAGAAAGGAGAAAAGGTTAAAGGCACTTTCCTGGTTCGTGACTGCAACGACCGTTGCATAAGAGCAATGATCGTTGCCGTTGAACCAATCCGATTCCGGTTTAGCACATGTGTACCTTTAATTTTGAAATTTAAACCATCTGCAACGACCGTTGCACGGGACCGCAACGATCGTCACAGAGCGACTTCATCTCCTCGTCATATCTCCCTGCAACGACCGTTGCGCAGGTCCGCAACGATCGTCACAGATCTCCAGACTCGAGTTCTGTGGTGAAAACACACTAGAAACAAAACCAAAACGTAAAATCTTAGAAAAATTACCAAAAAGAATATGTACAAACCAAACAGTCCTCCCACTCAGCGCTTGTTTTAAGTCGTTAGCTTGACTGTGGCACATGGTCAGATGTCAGGTGGTTTCGCCAAAGGCAGAGCATGCCTTTTCGAAATTCTCCTCATCCATGGTGGCGTATATGCATTGCTTGCATGAGACTGACCGAGGAACTTGGGAATAACAGCAAGGTCAGGTGGAACATTACGTTTCCTGACTATATTCCCTGCAAAATTAGCATCAGAGTTAGCATGCTTGAAGTCACAGAGTTCATTCCTTAGCTTGGTGAACTGCGGATTAGGTGTGATGTTTGGAGCTTTCTGCTTAAGAGAAGGTACAAGCTTTGAAGATGTTAGAGCGTTCAGTATGAACCGCCATCTTCTGCTTTCCAACCTCAGTCTCTTGTTCTATCTCAACACTGAAATTTTGTCCATCAATGGTGGGTCTCTGCAATCTGTCCATCTTAAACACCAAAGGTTGATCTCCCAAGTGGAGAGCAATCAAACTTTGTCTCACATCAATTACAGCTCCAGCAGTAGCTAGGAATGATCTTCCAAGCAGAATGTGATCATCTGGCTACAATCTCACACTTCAGCCCCATAAAGTCTGTTGGAATAAAGTGATTCCCAACTCTGAGAGGGATGTTCTCAAGAACTCCTTCTGGATATCTCTTTGATCGATCGGCTAGGACAAGAGAGATCCTAGTGGGCTGGAAATCCATCAGTCCCAATCTCACAGCCACAGAGTATGGCATGAGATTTATACTTGAGCCAAGACCACACAAAGACCTCTTGAATTTGTCTTTGTAGATAGAACAGTCTAACATAAAACCCCCTGGATCCTTTAGTTTCTCAGGAATCCTACCATGAATAACATCATCGCATACTTCAGAGACCATCAAGACGCTTTCTTCTTCAGTCATGTTACTAGAAATTAGCTATGTGATACATCTCCTCACCACAGGAATGTTCTTAACATCATCAATCAATTGGGGTTCAGTTAGCTTTTCTCTCATCTTCTCCATGCACTTTTCTAACTGAATCTCTTGCTTGGACTTCCAAGGGAAAGGAATCTTCGGTTTGTAAACTCTTTCTTCAGCTGCAATCGGCTTCCCTGGAGAGACTAGCTGCTCATTCCCATGGCGTCGATCATTACTGACACTCGGAAGTTGTGTCGATCGTTGCAGATCAGTGTCGATCGATGCAAGATCTTCATCTCGAGAGTGTCTCAGATTTTTCAGCTCCAAAACCTTAGTATCTTGATTCTGCTCAACTCCATCTTCTGCCAAAGCTGTCTTAACATGTCCTGTCTGTATACTGGCTTCCACTTGCGTTATCCTAGCATCCAGATTATCAACTCTGCTTGTCAAAGTCTCCAATTTTCCACTCAGATCCTGATACATGAAGTCCATATTTCCATTCAGATCTTGTGTCATCTTATTCTGTCCAAGGAGTAGCTGCTCAAGCATAGACTCAATCCTTGTATGCTCATTATTGGGAGGAACTTGGTGAGATGAATAGTCATAATCATTCGATCTCAGAGCTTTTCTCTGTTGATTTCTATATGTCTGTCCATGATAATCAGCTCCATCTACATAATTCACTTCTGCAAACTCTTCAGCTACTGCATCAGATTGAAATTTTCTCTTCCTAACTAGGATATTGTGGACAGAATCCACTTTGACCCATATATCAGTTATCTGCAAGCTATCATCTCTGCCACTTGATCTCTGGTTTTCCTTGTCAGCATTCTTGACACTATTTCTAGTTATCAAGTTCTCAATAAGCACTTTAGCTTCCTCTAGAGTCTTGGTATAGAAGTTCTCATCACTTGCTGCATCCATAGCTTTCTGATACCAAAATTCCAAACCTCTGAAAAAGGCACATAAAAGCTGCACCTCGGAGAAACCATGGTGTGGACAATCTCTTTGATACCTTTTGAATCTCATCCAAGCTGCCTTAAAAGACTCTGTAGGTTCCTGCTTGAATGTCAAGAGGTCATGTCTAAGCTGTTCGGATCTAGCATCGCCATTAAAGTGTCTAAGGAACTCCTTCTTGACTGCATCCCAAGTGATTGAAGATCTTAGTTGTAGTTGTTTCAACCAGTAAGCTGCTTCTCCATTGAGAGAGAATGGGAAGAGCTTACAGAAAAGATAATCTGAAGATACTCCCTCAGCCTTGATACTGCTAGCCAATTCCTCAAATGTGTTTATATGATCCATAGGATGCTCACTAGAAAGACCATGGAACTGATGTTGTCCAACCAATGCGTAGTACTCTGGTTTCAGCCTGAACTCAGCTCTGGTGAACGGAAGTGGTCGAATCGCAGACCGATTAACATAGAATACATCTGGTCTGTTATAATCAGCAAGTGTCTTCTTCTGAAAAGCCTCTTGTGGATGTTCCGCGCCCACGGCAACATGTGGTATGATGGGGTTTCCTTCCCCATCCAGTTTCTGACCCTTCGCGTTGCGTATGCGACCCTCTAGGTCTCGTAAAATGCTGTCCTCACCGCGAATCAGAATAACAGGTTCCATAGAGAGAATCCTGCTAAATGCTCACACTGTCGGTGTCTCGGGTTTCGCTTTGTGTCGATCGATGCAGAATCAGCGTCGATCGAGGCAGAATCAGCGTCGATCGATGCAATGCGATTCCTGCAATACCAAAGAAACAGAAACATGAGTAGACTTAGAAAAATAAGAAGAATGCTTAGTCTAAATCCTAATACTGAATCTATCGGCGAACTCAAAGAGTCCTTGGCAACGGCGCCAAAAACTTGATAGTTCTAAGTTTTAATCCTATTCTACTGCAAGTGCACAGTTATGCTATTGTATTATTTAGGGTATTGAATCCACAAGGACTCACGGTCACAAAATATATTATGAGTAATCGAATTAAGCTAAGCGAATCAGATTGTAAAGCAGTAAACCAAATAGCAAGTAAACAGATCAAGTGAGGTGGATGTAAGCAATCAAACGAAGGCGTCAGGTTTCGGGAAGTTCTCAGGATATCAAGAAATCAGATTAACAACAGTCAAGATTCAATCTATAGCGTTCTTGAACTAGAATCACAAAAGTATAACTAACCAACTTTCGCTGCGATAGTGATCTATGTCTAACAACCTAGCAGACCAACTTTCGTTGTGAATCCTATAGTTCTAAACATGCATTAGTTCCAAGTTCGTTCGTTCACAATATCTTTAAACCAAATTTCTTTGCGAATAGATAAATTGCTCACCTAAATCAGATCTAGTTAATTAACCAACTTTCGTTGCGTGAATTAACCTAATATCAATAATCTAAATGGCCAGTTCAGATTAAGCATTAAGAACAGTTTAGATGAAGAACTAGATGATGAATCTTAATCTATTGGTTAATCTAACATTCCTGCAAATCCCTAATGAGAATCCCTAACCTAACAAGAGATCTACTCGGACATAGCAATCATAACAGAAAACATAGTCAAAATAGATATCATAGAATAATCAAAGGAATAAGAACAGGGGTTTGAAATCATCTCTCTGTCGAGTATCTGATCAGCCCCTAAAACTCTCTGAATGTAAAATAATGCGTATCCTAAACAATGGCTTAAAACTTAATTATAATGATCTAATCACGGCTAGGGCTTCTTTGTAATTATTGGAAACTTCTGGGCCAAAGTGCAATTTCCCAACTCTCTCATTAAACCGCCGAGAATGTCTTATGCGCATGTGTGTCGATCGATGCACAAGATGTGTCGATCGATGCACTCCTCTATTTTGGACAGTGAACTCTATCTCTTGGGTTAATGCTCCAAAATGCTCCAGAAAGTGCCTTAATCACCAGATCCACTCCAAACGTGCATATATCTAATAATACCTGTAAAAGACCCTAAAGAAACACCAAAAGACTCTAAAACATACTTATATCATGGTCTAAAACCGGTAAAAACCATGATATATCACGCTCCGCCACCACCACCACACTCATTCCATCCTCTTGGCGCACCTGCCGGTTAGGATCCACATGAGTGGTATCGCTCATGTTGGAGATTAGGAAGTAGATTAGGCCCAGGTAATTAAGGGCTCTAACTCGCTTTTTGATGTGTGCATATCGGTTATGTAGCGGTGTTTCTTTTGGGACAGATTGGGAACCGATAGTATGTAGACTCCGACGGACCTATGTATCTAAAACTCTATGTGGTGAATAGATGTTTTATTTACGTAGTGGATGTGGAGTATTTCGATTGTCGTTTTGAGTAGCGGAGTGGATATATTGCATACCCATGATGGTTGTGAATGCAATATAGTTACGATGTGAAAATAGATGATGGTCCGAGCAGACGGTTTCCATCAGAACCCTAAGAGACAACTGCAATTGCCGATTTGCTTGATTGATTGTGTGTGATTGATTGCCTTGCTAGGGTGTTAGAATTGTGAATTGTTGTGATTGCTCGCTAGGTTGGTAGTTGTTGATTTTGAATCTCTGCATTTCGTTTAATCGCGAGGTTGCTAGCAAGTGATTTTTTTTATTTTAAGTAGCGAGATCATTTCGCTTGCTCGGTTATAATTGTTTTTTGTAAGAAAAGTTATAGGACTTCTTCGATAGAAATAAGCTCGTGATTAAAAATGCGGTTTTATAGGGACCTTATTCGAGATTGAGCGGAATGATAGGATATTGTTATTTAGCCATGTGTGACCGTAAGGTACATGACTAAGTAACCTTATTTCTATGGGGAAAAGATATCAGGAATAAGTTAAAAGAGGTCTAACCGTTCCAGTGTTATTGAGGTTGTTGATGTAGGACGTGATGGAAAATTTGACGAAGACAAGAGACCGAACCCGAACCCGAGAGACTAGAAGTGAGTCAGTGGAGTTTCGGCACCAGAGTGGGTATCAGTGATAGGAGGAACCAAGATAGATGGGTATGATGAGTTAGCAAAGGAATTTGGAAGCATCAGTGACAGTTTTGGATCAGTTCAAAGTTACCAAAGGAAAGGCGGTTTGATATCCATGAAGCGTGGAGTTCAGTGATCGAGAACGTTTGAGGCGTACATAAGTATGGCGGTTTAGTTTAGAAGGAGGAACATCAATATTACCGTAATGCCGATGGGGAGCGATAGGGATAAGCAGTAAAGTTGAAACAAGTATCGAGAATAGAAGGAAAGTCGGTTTTGTGCCATTCGCGGAGGTTGAAGCAAAGTGGAGAAGTCGGAAGTGTTGGTTCAAGATGGTATTAGTTGGCACATATGGATCAGAAATCCGAGTAGAGCAAGTTCATATTTCAAAAGTAAGTTGAGTGATGGAGTAAAGTTCAGTTGGGTCAGCGTTCGAACACCGGAGCAGTGGAACCAATTCCAAAGTGGAGACTTACAGATTCAGACTCCGATTCGAACTTTGTAGTAACAGAGAATTCGGGGATCGAATTTCTGTAAGTGGGGAAGAATGTAATATCCTGTTCCAAGAAATAGTCAACGGGCAGCAGAAAAGTCAACGAGGGGCATTTCTGTAACTTTCAAGAAAGGAAGGACATTTTGGTAATTTTACCAAAATGCGAGCCGGAAGTGGAAATAGGCCAAGTGATCTTCTTTTTTTCCATAAAGAACATTTATAAGACCATAAATGGAAGAATCAGAGTCTAAACGAGGTTTACAGACTATCGGGAAAGGAAACCGATAAAACCGATAAAACTTGTAAAATTCATTACGGGAGCTACGGGAGTACGATTGAGGTGAAACGACTTGATACATTCTTCTAAAAGAGTCTAGTATTTTTAAAAGAAGCTTGGAATATTTATTTCAGAGTCTACGAAGTTTTAAAGATTTTTAACAGACTGTCGGAAATGGAAACCAACAAAACCGAGAAAAAGACGGAAACACCTCTAAACGTGCTCCATAAATTATGAAAATTTTATCACAGCTCCATTCAATTATGGATAGGATATGGTTAAAAGGATTGAGAAATATTTGATCCCTGGATCAAGTTATAATTTTTAGACCATTAAGAAGTAATTAGTGGCTAAAAATCCAAAATAAATTCATAGGAGCTTGGGCTTGAACCAGAGTGATTAGGACTGATTAATAAGGTTACTTTGGACCTAAATCCAGCCCAGTATGAAGAATGTACCACGAATTCTGGTCCAAGAAATTTAGAAGCTTCTTAGCATTTTAGGTGGATGAATCTAAGGTGGTGAATTGTCATCAATCCAAGGGCCGCATGGAGGAGGCTACAAGTGGATGGTGGTTGATCAAATGCATTGTTTTTGGATGGATTTTGGTGAGGAGGTCGTGGCATAAGATGGAGAAGAAGAGGAGACAAGTGGAAGGTGGAGATTACACCACTTTAGCTATATAAGGAGGCCTTGGGTCACCCATTTTCTTCACACCAAAAACAATTCTAAACAAGAGTAGTAAAGAAGAGAGAAAGAATAGAGGGAGAAGGGAATAAGGAGAGCAATAAGGAGGCGGCAAGAAGAAGGAGGAGGAGGAGGAGGAGCCGAGAGGAGGAGAAGCTGGAGGGAAGAAGAAGGAGGAGCCGGAGGGAGAGAGAAGAAGAAGAGAAGGGCGTGAGAGAAGAGAGAGGAGAAGAAGAAGATGGAGAGAGAGAGATAGAGAGAGAGAGAGAGAGAGAGAGAGAGAGAGAGAGAGAGAGAGAGAGAGAGAGAGAGAGAGAGAGAGAGAGAGAGAGAGAGAGAGAGAGAGAGAGAGAGCGTGAAGCTTGAAGAAAGAAGAATATGGAGAGAGGAGAAGCGTGAAGCTTGAAGAAGAAGAAGATGGAGAGAGGAGAAGCGTGAAGGAGAGAGAGAGAAGATGAAGCTTATGGAGGGAGAAGAAAGAAAGAATATGAAGCGTGAAGAAGGAGAAGAGAGAGAAGAAGAAGAGAAGCATGAGAGATAAGATGAAGAAGCATGAAGAAAGACCGAAGAGGAAGAGAGATGGAGAAAGACCGAAGAGGAGGAAGCAAAGGAGGAGAACCGGAGGAGAAGAAGAGAACCGTAAGAGGAGAGAGAGTGTTTCTGTTTGGTGATAGGACTTGCGGGATGGGGGAAAACGGCTTTTTCCCCCATGAACTTGGAGCCGAAACAGATTTTCATACACGACATATCAAGCCATGCCAAAAACACCAACAACTAACTTAATTTTTGAATTTCACACATGTAGTATCCAAAAACGGCTAATTCCACCAAATCCAATAACAGTGTTAATTTGCCGTTAACAGAATTATTAAATCATTAACCCCGTTTAATTATTCTCGTCCTCTCTGGAACTGGTCTTGGAGTTTGTCTCCAGAAGATTGATGAAAATTATGGGTTATATTCTTGTACAAAGACTTGTGGCTATGCAGTGGACACTAAGTGTGCTACTCTACTTGATGTATAGGGTTGCTCGGATCAAAGTGAAACGCTTAAAGATCAAGTCATTGCACAAACTATCTAAGGCACTAACACGTTTTCAACATCCAAATTCCTCCAGCAATTTTATCACAAATAATAAATTCATGTACAAAAAAAAAAAAAAGGACTCGGGTGTATGATTGATGCTCTTCGGCTCTCATGGCTTAACATATTCTTTGATGAACTCTTGTACTTGATCTGTTTCTCCTGTTAATCAAGATGCTTCAGCGACTGTGACTTTGTTTACGCAATGCGAAAAGGAAAACACTTTTCCTTCAATCCCGAGAGTATGGTCATTGGCTATGTCAGCTGTTGAAATCGCACTCCTCGAAACCCTAAGTTTCTCTCTGCAAAAACATATATTATGAACACGAGGAGAATCATTGAGAGCTTATCTTATGGATATAGAAACAGATTCTTACATTTCTTTCTCTATCTGCTTGCGGATGAAAGCAGGACCGGGATCTTATTCTTAACCAAGCTCGCATTGGTCAGGATGTCGTAAAGGTACCTGGAAAAGTACAAAACCATATATAAGTGTCATTCTCAAAGAGGCACTAAGGATTATTTTGATATCTTATCCGTGGTAGAGGTATCAAATTGTTTTCAGCTATCTATCTCTTAGATATAGTCTAGATTTGTTTAGTTTTGACTTCAATATTTTTGTTGATTTATGTTTTTTTTGTTTTGTTATTAGTTAGTAATGGATCATATTCTACAATTTGAAGACAAAATTTTAAACAATCGCAAAAGTAAGTTTCATTGTACGTATGACTTAAACGAAAAAACTGGTTATATGATTAACCAAGTTATTAGTTTGTTTACATTTAAGTGATGATTGTTACACTTTGGTATTTGTATGGTTGATCCAGGTGATTGTTGAGAAGGGTAAGAAGAGTGATATACCCACCACCGAAAAGAAAAAATAAGCATCTTGATTATTATAATCAATATACATCTCATTCTGGAACTGACTTCTGACTGAATACTAATATTTTTCTGGATAATCAAAATTGCAGATACTTAGTCCCAGCTGATTTGACAGTGGGGCATTTCGTGTATGTCAATCGCAAAAGAATCAAACTGAGTGCAGAAAAGGCTATCTTTATATTTGTGGACAATGGTCTTACTCCAACTGGTAAATAGATCAGATCTACTGCTATATTCAAGACTTCCATTTTTTACAAATAAGCAAAAAGACCATTCAAAAAGGTCTACTTTCATGTTTCTGATTTGATGATTACTTTGCAGGTGTACCAACGTCTGCTGTGTACGAAGAGAAAAAGGAAGATGATCGGTTCCTTTATATCACTTACCACGTTCTCTTCTATAATTTAAAGACAAACTCTAAAACAATCACAAAAGTAAGTTTCATTGTTCTCATGACTTAAAACGAAAAAGTTGGTGATAGGATTAACCAAGTTATCAATTTGTTTACCTTTAATATTTTTGTTTTGCAGGTCAAATTCATTGACACATTTTGTAAATTGACTACCATGGAAGAACTGTACAGGTTCAAACATTAAAAAATTGTGCTCTTAACTTCCTCTGTTTATTATTTGATTTGATCTGACAATTTCTTATTGATCTTTTATGCTTGTTCTCAGGTGATGAATCTTTACTAATTCTGAAACTTGATTTCAAAGGTACGCTTGTCAACATATTTGTTTTGCCTAATTTTTAAGGTTCTACCATGCTTGTCATCAGGTTATGTTTATTATTTTTGTAGGTTGACTTCTTCAAAATCAGTGATGATGGAGCATACGCTTGTAACAGAATCTTTGTAATTGTGAGTTTTTTTTCCAATTTTCATATATATATATATATATATATATATATATATATATATCCTTGACATGAATATATAGATTCTGATTGTTGAGTGTTGATATCTCTGTGTATATCTTAATATATTGATTCATGAAATGATAGCAGTAATATTTATTTGAGACTTATACTGTTTTGAATTGTTTGATTTCAGGGAGTGGTGCAATTATCAACATTTGGGAAGCATCAAAAGCATTGGTAATTTGAAGATCACTTGAAAAAGAAAAATCGAAAAAGGTAACCATTTAACTATAAAACATTTAAAACGATTTTAAAACTCATAGTAAGAATCGTATTGAACAAACAGTTTCTACAAGGTCATTTGATACTTAGAGTGTTATTCAATACGATTCCATATTAAAAATAGTAAAGTTATTTTACCAAAACCATAAAAATATTTGATCAATGTAATCCAGTTTTTTTAAAAAATATATATATATGTTAAGTTTTTTTTTAAAAATAAATATCACGGAATACTTTGTCTGTACGTAGTACGAGCTTGCAAAAAAAAAAACAAATCATCTCACCATGTAAATGACAAAACGATGCATTCTGAAAATCATTTAGGTGATTTATGAGCCAAGATCTATATTTGTGAATGATCATTGAATGATTGGTATGATATATTTTTCCAAACTTTTCTTTTAATTATTGAAATTGTATTAGAAATATTTTTAATAGATATTTAATCGTAATTCATGTGTGTGTTTTGAACTTAATCTCAAAATTTGATCTGATGTGTTGATCTATTCAAAAGAAGAAAAAAAAGATATTAATAAAATCATATATGGTTTATGACTCACTTGCAAACTATACTACAAAAAAACTATATTTAAATAATATTCAAATACAAACTTTTCCACAATTAAAAATTATTAGCAAAAACTTAATCCGTTTATTTAAATAAATTTTAACAAATTTGTAGAAAAAAAAAGATATTATAGAATATATGTACTACCATAGAACTTCTCATCAACACATCAGATCAAATTTTGAGATAAAGTTCAAAACACACAAATCTCAAAAACAAGTGACTTTGTTTACGCAATGCGAAAAGGAAAACACTTCTCCTTCAATCCCGAGAGTATGGTCATTGGCTATGTCAGCTGTTGAAATCGCACTCCTCGAAACCCTAAGTTTCTCTCTGCAAAAACATATATTATGAACACGAGGAGCATCATTGAGAGCTTATCTTATGGATATAGAAACAGATTCTCTATCTGCTTGGGGATGAAAGCAGGACCGGGATCTTATTCTTAACCAAGCTCGCATTGGTCAGGATGTCGTAAAGGTACCTGGAAAAGTACAAAACTCGAGTGCATCCACTACAAACACAATAGCGGCTGCTCGAAGCAAGTATTCTTCTAGCTTAGATCTAAGCCGAGAGTGCCCAGGAACATCAACAAAGGTGCCTTCGTTAGGTTCCATTGATGTTACAGCACCCTGATGAGAAGATCCCTCTCGGAGCTGTCACAAATACAAAAATGTAAATGAAACCATCTCATAATAACACAACATTCACCTATTTGTTTCGTAAACATGCTTCGCATGAGAAAAGGAACATAAACCAAAAACAGTAACTTGATGGAAGAGAACAGTTTTGCCACTTCCGCTGAGCCCACAGAGGAGTACAGTATTGGATTTCTTTCGTCTGAAGAAGCAAACTTCGCAAATCACAAGACAGCAAAGTGACGACATTAACCACCAAAACATTTTATTTTCTTATAGCAGTTATGCACCAAGAACATAAAAAAAAAAAAAAAAAAAACCCTAGATCCCGATAAAACAACTAAAATTGAGACAAGAACAAAAACAATATTAAACCAAACTTTATTGGTTCAGATTAAAATTCGGAGTTGATTACAACGACTCAGAAAACCTTTTGTAATGCTCAAATCAGTTTGTCTCGATTAGAACCCTAATTTTATACGATCGTGAAATTGATTTGGGTTAACACGTTTTCTTAATACCATGTAACATAGAGAATATTATTAATATATATATGCGATCACATTTTCTTTTCTTTTTTTACATATATGATATTGATTACTTTCACACACACACATGTAACATAGACTAGATTGTTTATTTAAATATTTTGCTAAAGGTATATGAAGAGGAAATTAAACCCTAACGATCACTTTTTTTTCTTGCTGCTTCCGGCACCAGTGATTTTTATCTCGGCCGGTTTCTTACTGTCCCACTTCAGCTTCACAGCAGGTGGCTTGACCGGCATGGATACACTTACCGGCGGTTTGTAGTCTCTCTTCTTAGGAATATCGGGCTTCTTTAATGCTGCTGGAAACGGGAAAAATTTGTCACTCATTGTTTCTTTTGATTGAAGTTCTGTTCAGATATTGGTCTCTATCAACCTTGTATATTTATAATCATTTGAAGGTTGTGTTAACCCATTAGCCAAATCTAAATTGACTAGTGGTTGATATCAGGGTTTAATGGTTCGTTGTATGTTCATACTAGAGCAGTATTAGTTAAATGTTTTTTTACTATATCAAGGCCCTAACGATGTGGTAAGTTTTAAAAAGGTAATAGAAAAAATATCAAAACATACATTTTCGGTTTTTAAAGTTGCAATTACGTGCCACATAAGGAAAAAGGTATAAGTGATTTTTTTATTGCCTTAATCTCTACGACTCAAAATGAAGAAAAGGTACTATTTTTAATTTTGAACTCGTGAAAGAAAAATCAAAAGATCAAAAGTGAAGAAGTTAATTCAGAATTTGGAACTGATATTAAAGCTGACTTATAGTCTTTAGTTACTGATTATGGAGTTAATTTTTAGTTGGAAAACTAGATTTTGAGCACGGAATATGAGTTAAATAATTTTTTTAATTTGTTTCATGAATTATTATTATTATTATTATTTTTAAGATTTTGTTGAATTATAGTAATGTTACTTTAAATCTTGTGTTTAATCGTTATTAATGTTATAGATGAGGAACAAATCAATTCAGTTTTACCTATCCACTACCATACACAAATTGTTTGATCTGCGATTATTGCGGAATATTTTTCTATAATTGTTTTAATTTTTTTTTGTTTTTATTTATTGTTTTTATTAATTGAGATTTTTTAACAGTTTTATTGTACAATTTATTCTAATTATTTTATTTTGTTTGAATATCAATTTTTTCGTTTATATTGAAGATTATTTGTAAGTAAATTATTGTTTGTATAAAAAAAAAATTAAACTTTTTAATATTATTGGTTTTTTAAAAAGTTTAAAATATATTCTATTTATTATCTATATAATAATTTTAAGTGTTAATTATATTTTTATATTTATGTTTGGGTATGGTTTAATCAATATTCTATTTTTATTAAAATATAATTATATAAATAATAATAATGATTCAATTAATAATAATTTAATTTTCATAGAATAATGATAATTAAAAAATAATCTAAAAACATTAGATAAGAAATGTAGAACTAATAGTTGGAAAAATACATATAGTCTCTTTATATTAGGGTAAAATAATTAGTTTAAGGTTTAAAATATTCAAGTTTTATAAATCTAAGTTGTATATTTTAAATTTTAAATTACAATAACATAAAATATAAAGATTTAATAATAATTATTGGATTGGGCATAATAACCAGAATAATTTTTGGCCCAAGAAAAGTCACTTTAAACCTAAAAACAAATAATCAATTTAAGGCCCATGACCCAACAACAACAAAAAAATAAACAAAGACACACACAAAAAAAAAATTCACACAAAATCAATGTTTGTCTTGAGCAAAAGGAAATTAGGGTTAGATTCCCCTTTTTCCTTCCATCTCGGTATATCGTATTAGGTGTTGTGGCTACCAAATCAAACGATGTTCATGGAATCGCTTATCACCGAATCTGTCTGCTTTAAGGATCTTGATTTCGATATGGTTCCAGAATCCGAAGCACACGCTCGTATATTTTACATTGTTCATAAGGTATTTGCAAATAACATTCACTTTTTTTGTCTCTTGATTTACATAATATAGATTTTATAGTATCTGAATGTAAAGGTAGTTTTTATCGCCTCTTTCAGATCCGATTAAATCAAACATATCAGAGTAAGCAGCCATGGATTTTGTAACCAAAGTGAAGAAAAGGCGAGGTTAGAAGAAAACATTGACTGATCCATAGAAGAATCTGGAACCCTTGCTGGTAAAGACCGGATTATTTTTTTCGTTCAGTTGGTCGATTGGTGTCTGAAGAAAGGTTGTTCCCTCAAGCTTGTTTGAAAAGTGTACCGTGATTGCCATTTCATGGAGATACTGTCGTCGATAACGATGATGAAGATGAAGAGGAGGGTAAGCCATCTGTCCTTGATTTTGGGTTCTCCGAGTAAAAATGGTTCTTCTTTGTTCATATCCTTCTTAAGATTTCCTCAGCTTCTTCTTCTCTTCTCTTTTGTGTGCTTACCATCTTTATCTGAAAGTTTTAGAGTCTGCTATCATTGAAGTATAAGAGGTTGAAGAAAGCTCAAATGGAAAGGGAAATTGGCCAGGGGTGATCCATCTGATGATGATTTTGATAACTTACCCGTGGTAATGGTATCAAATTGTTTTCAGCTATCTATCTCTTAGATATAGTCTAGATTTGTTTAGTTTTGACTCCAATATTTTTGTTGATTTATGTTTGTTTTGTTCTGTTATTAGTTAGTAATGGATCATATTCTACAATTTGAAGACAAAATTTTAAACAATCGCAAAAGTAAGTTTCATTGTACTTATGACTTAAAAGAATGCTTAGTCTAAATCCTAATACTGAATCTATCGGCGAACTCAAAGAGTCCCCGGCAACGGCGCCAAAAACTTGATAGGTCTAAGTTTTAATCCTATTCTACTGCAAGTGCACAGTTATGCTATTGTAGTATTTAGGGTATCGAATCCACAAGGACTCACGGTCACACAATAGATTATGAGTAATCGAATTAAGCTAAGCGAATCAGATTGTAAAGCAGTAAACAAAATAGCAAGTAAACAGATCAAGTGAGGTGGATGTAAGCAATCAAACGAAGGCGTCAGGTTTCGGGAAGTTCTCAGGATATCAGGAAATCAGATTAACAACAGTCAAGATTCAATCTATAGCGTTCTTAAACTAGAATCACAAAAGTATAACTAACCAACTTCCGCTGCGATAGTGATCTATGTCTAACAACCTAGCAGACCAAATTTCGTTGCGAATCCTAGAGTTCTAAACATGCATTACTTCCAAGTTCGTTCGTTCACAATATCTCTAAACCAAATTTCTTTGCGAATAGATAAATTGCTCACCTAAATCAGATCTAGTTAATTAACCAACTTTCGTTGCGTGAATTAACCTAATATCAATAATCTAAATGGCCAGTTCAGATTAAGCATTAAGAACAATTTAGATGAAGAACTAGATGATGAATCTTAATCTATTGGTTAATCTAACATTCCTGCAAATCCCTAATGAGAATCCCTAACCTAACAAGAGATCTACTCGGACATAGCAATCAGAACAGAAAACATAGTCAAAATAGATATCATAGAATAATCAAAGGAATAAGAACAGGGGTTTGAAATCTTCTCTCTGTCGAGTATCTGATCAGCCCCTAAAACTCTCTGAATGAAAAATAATGCGTAGCCTAAACAATGGCTAAAAACCTAATTATAATGATCTAATCACGGCTGAGGCTTCTTTGTATTTATTGGAAACTTCTGGGCCAAAGTGCAATTTCCCAACTCTCTCATTAAACCGCCGAGAATGTCTTATGCGCATGTGTGTCGATCGATGCACAAGATGTGTCGATCGATGCATTCCTCTGTTTTGGACAATGAACTCTATCTCTCGGGTTAATGCTCCAAAAATCTCCAGAAAGTGCCTTAATCACCAGATCCACTCCAAACGTGCATATATCTAATAACACCTGTAAAAGACCCTAAAGAAACACCAAAAGACTCTAAAACATACTTATATCATGGTCTAAAACTGGTAAAAACCATGATATATCACGCTCCGCCACCACCACCACACTCATTCCATCCTCCTGGCGCACTTGCCGGTTAGGATCCACATGAGTGGTGTTGCTCATGTTGGAGATTAGGAAGTAGATTAGGCCCAGGTAAGTAAGGGCTCTAACTTGCTTTTTGATGTGTGCATATCGGTTGTGTAGCGGTGTTTCTTTTGGGACAGATTGGGAACCGATAGTATGTAGACTCCGACGGACCTATGTATCTAAAACTCTATGTGGTGAATAGATGCTTTATTTACGTAGTGGATGTGGAGTATTTCGGTTGTCGTTTTGAGTAGCAGAGTGGTTATATTGCATACCCATGATGGTTGTGAATGCAATATAGTTACGATGTGAAAATAGATGATGGTCCGAGCAGACGGTTTCCATCAAAACCCTAAGAGACAACTGCAATCGCCGATTTGCTTGATTGATTGTGTGTGATTGATTGCCTTGTTAGGGTGTTAGAATTGTGAATTGCTGTGATTGCTCGCTAGATTGGTAGTTGTTGATTTTGAATCTCTGCATTTCGTTTAATCGCTAGGTTGCTAGCAAATAATTTTTTTTTTTATTTTAAGTAGCGAGATCATTTGGCTTGCTCGGTTATAATTGTTTTTTGTAAGAAAAGTTATAGGACCTCTTCGATAGAAATAAGCTCGTGATTAAAAATGCGGTTTTATAGGGAGCTTATTCGAGATTGAGCGGAATGATAGGATATTGTTATTTAGCCATGTGTGACCGTAAGGTACATGACTAAGTAACCTTATTTCTATGGGGAAAAGATATCGGGAATAAGTTAAAAGAGGTCTAACCGTTCCAGTGTTATTGAGGTTGTTGATGTAGGACGTGATGGAAAATTTGACGAAGACAAGAGACCGAACCTGAACCCGAGAGACTAGAAGTGATCTCAAGAAGCAGTTTGACCTGAGCTTGCAAGTGAGTCCGTGGAGTTTCGGCACCAAAGTGGGTATCAGTGATAGGAGGAACCAAGATAGATGGGTATGATGAGTTAGCAAAGGAATTTGGAAGCATCAGTGACAGTTTTGGATCAGTTCAAAGTTACCAAAGGAAAGGCGGTTTGATATCCATGAAGCGTGGAGTTCAGTGATCGAGAAAGTTTGAGGCGTACATAAGTATGGCGGTTTAGTTTAGAAGGAGGAACATCAATATTACCGTAATGCCGATGGGGAGCAATAGGGATAAGCAGTAAAGATGAAACAAGTATCGAGAATAGAAGGAAAGTCGGTTTTGTGCCATTCGCGGAGATCGAAGCAAAGTGGAGAAGTCGGAAGTGTTGGTTCAAGATGGTATTAGTTGGCACATATCGATCAGAAATCCGAGTGGAGAAAGTTCGTATTTCAAAAGTAAGTTGAGCGATGGAGTAAAGTTCAGTTGGGTCAGCGTTCGAACACCGGAGCAGTGGAACCAGTTCCAAAGTGGAGACTTAAAGATTCAGACTCCGATTCGAAGTTTGTAGTAACGAAGAATTCAGGGACCGAATTTCTATAAGTGGGGAAGAATGTAATATCCTGTTCCAAGAAATAGTCAACGGGGTAGCAGGAAAGTCAACGAGGGGCATTTCTGTAACTTTCAAGTAAGGAAGGGCATTTTGGTAATTTTACCAAAATGCGAGCCGGAAGTGGAAATAGGCCAAGTGATCTTATTTTTGTCCATAAAGAACATTTATAAGACCAGAAATGGAAGAAGCGGAGTCTAAACGAGTTTTACGGACTATCGGGAAAGGAAACCGATAGAACCGATAAAACTTGTAAAATTCATTACGGGAGCTACGATAGTACGATTGAGGTGAAACGACTTGATAAATTCTTCTAATATAGTATAGTATTTTTAAAAGAAGCTTGGAAGATTTATTTCAGAGGCTACAAAGTTTTAAAGATTTTTAACCGACTGTCGGGAATGGAAACCGATAAAACCGAGAAAAAGACGGAAACACCTCTAAACGTGCTCCATAAATTATGAAAATTTTATCACAGCTCCATTCAATTATGTATAGGATATGGTAAAAAGTATTGAGCAATATTTGATCCATGGATCAAGTTATAATGTTTAGACCATTAAGAGGTAATTAGTGGCTAAAAATCCAAAATAAATTCATAGGAGCTTGGGCTTGGACCAGGGTGATTAGGACTGATTAATAAGGTTACTTTGGACCTAAATCCAGCCCAGTATGAAGAATGGGCTACGAATTCTGGTCCAAGAAATTTAGAAGCTTCTTAGCATTTTAGGTGTATGAATCTAAGGTTGTGAGTTGTCATCAATCCAAGGGCTGCATGGAGGAGGCTACAAGTGGATGGTGGTTGATCAAATGCATTGTTTTGGATGGATTTTGGTGAGGCGTTCGTGGCATAAGGTGGAGAAGAAGAGGAGACAAGTGGAAGGTGGAGATTACACCACTTTAGCTACATAAGGAGAGGAATATGGCGGCGGCAAGAAGAAGGAGGAGGAGGAGGAGGAGGAGGAGGAGCCGAGAGGAGGAGAAGCCGGAGGGAAGAAGAAGGAGGAGCCGGAGGGAGAGAGAAGAAGAAGATAAGAGAGAGAGAGAGAGAGAGAGAGAGAGAGAGAGAGAGAGAGAGAGAGAGAGAGAGAGAGAGAGAGAGAGAGAGAGGCGTAAAGCTTGAAGAAAGAAGAAGATGGAGAGAGGAGAAGCGTGAAGGAGAGAGAGAGAAGATGAAGCTTATGGAGGGAGAAGAAAGAAAGAATATGAAGCGTGAAGAAGGAGAAGAGAGAGAAGAAGAAGAGAAGCATGAGAGATAAGATGAAGAAGCATGAAGAAGAGGAAGAGAGAGAGAGAGAGATGGAGAAAGACCGAAGAGGAGGAAGCAAAGGAGGAGAACCGGAGGAGAAGGAGAAGGAGAGAAGAAGAAAACCGTAAGAGGAGAGCTGATTGTTATTTTGGGTTTGGGTGGGATTATTAGATTATTAGCAGTCTTTATTTGGGAGCTGTCTCACTGGGTAATCTTAGATTACTCATTAGATTCTTTTTTTGTTTTTTTTCAGGTTTAGCGTAGCTCGGTGGACGCGTAGGACACTCGGAGTAGTCTCGGGTTGGCATTGGGTATCGTTTATTACGCATTTTGAAATTTACTTTCGGTTTCGGATTTTGTTGGAACCTTCCGCTAAATGTTTGTATTAGACTGTATATTACTGTGAATAAGATTTATATTTTCAACTAATAAAAACGGAATAATTCCCTAATATACGGTTTCATCCGAACCGAACACAACTCGTGGAAGCGGTACAGGTTGCGAAGCCTTGTATCGTGGAAACGAGGTAAACGGAGTCAAAGATAGTTTGGTTCGAGCCTTTGTCTCAAACCAGATTGTCTCTGGCTTTCGTATTGTGACAAACTTTTCTCGTATGGCTGCTCGGGTTCGATCGGTTATGTTCTTGTTTGATTACTAGCCGGTCAGCTCGTCGGTCAGCGGAAAACGAGAAAGGGGCGTTACAATCGGGGTAAAGGAATGTTTAGTAGGCTTCCGCTAACTTGGGTTCGATTCGAGTTGGCTACCGGAGCTTTCACGTGAGCTCTCCGGCCCAAGGATTGGTAACTTTGTCTGTACGTAGTACGGGCTTGCAAAAAAAAAAACAAATCATCTCATCATGTAAATGACAAAAAGGATGCATTCTGAAAATCATTTAGGTGATTTATGAGCCAAGATCTATATTTGTGAATGATCATTGAATGATTGGTATGATATATTTTTCCAAACTTTTCTTTTAATTATTGAAATTGTATTAGAAATATTTTTAATAGATATTTAATCGTAATTCATGTGTGTGTTTTGAACTTAATCTCAAAATTTGATCTGATGTGTTGATCTATTCAAAAGAAGAAAAAAAAGATATTATAACGTATCCGTCGGAAACCCGTCGGTTGTGGACCGTCGGAAACCCGTCGGTTGTGGACCGTCGGAAACCCGTCGGTTGTGGACCGTCGGAAACCCGTCGGTTGTGAACCGTCGGGAACCCGTCGGTTGTGAACCGTCGGGAACCCGTCGGTTGTGAACCGTCGGGAACCCGTCGGTTGTGAACCGTCGGGAACCCGTCGGTTATGTTCCCTCGGAATACCGTCGGTTATTTTCCCTCGGAATACCGTCGGTTATATTTCGTCGTTTAACCGTCGGTCTATTTCGTCGGTTTATGATCGGTAATCCGTCGGTTTATTATCCGTCTGTTTTCCCTCGGTTTATTATTCCATCGGTAATCCGTCGATTTTTACAGACGAAAAACCGACGGGTATTTATTTCCGACGAAATAGAATTGACGGATTTTTTTGGTGGGAAATCCGTCGGAAATGGTCTTTTCCGAGGGAAACCCGTCGGAAATGTCCCTCGGAATTGGCCTGTTTTCTTGTAGTGTCATGTTTCTGATTTGATGATTACTTTGCAGGTGTACCAACGTCTGCTGTGTACGAAGAGAAAAAGGAAGATGATCGGTTCCTTTATATCACTTACCACGTTCTCTTCTAGAATTTAAAGACAAACTCTAAAACAATCACAAAAGTAAGTTTCATTGTTCTCATGACTTAAAACGAAAAAGTTGGTGATAGGATTAACCAAGTTATCAATTTGTTTACCTTTAATATTTTTGTTTTGCAGGTCAAATTCATTGACACATTTTGTAAATTGACTACCATGGAAGAACTGTACAGGTTCAAACATTAAAAAATTGTGCTCTTAACTTCCTCTGTTTATTATTTGATTTGATCTGACAATTTCTTATTGATCTTTTATGCTTGTTCTCAGGTGATGAATCTTTACTAATTCCGAAACTTGATTTCAAAGGTACGCTTGTCAACATATTTGTTTTGCCTAATTTTTAAGGTTCTACCATGCTTGTCATCAGGTTATGTTTATTATTTTTGTAGGTTGACTTCTTCAAAATCAGTGATGATGGAGCATACACTTGTAACAGAATCTTTGTAATTGTGAGTTTTTTTTTCCAATTTGCATATATATATATATATATATATATATATATATATATATATATATATATATATATATATATATATATATATATATATATATATATATATATCCTTGACATGAATATATAGATTCTGATTGTTGAGTGTTGATATCTCTGTGTATATCTTAATATATTGATTCATGAAATGATAGCAGTAATATTTATTTGAGACTTATACTGTTTTGAATTGTTTGATTTCAGGGAGTGGTGCAATTATCAACATTTGGGAAGCATCAAAAGCATTGGTAATTTGAAGATCACTTGAAAAAGAAAAATCGAAAAAGGTACCATTTAACTATAAAACATTTAAAACGATTTTAAAACTCATAGTAAGAATCGTATTGAACAAACAGTTTCTACAAGGTCATTTGATACTTAGAGTGTTATTCAATACGATTCCATATTAAAAATAGTAAAGTTATTTTACCAAAACCATAAAAATATTTGATCAATGTAATCCAGTTTTTTTAAAAAATATATATATATGTTAAGTTTTTTTTTAAAATAAATATCACGGAATACTTTGTCTGTACGTAGTACGAGCTTGCAAAAAAAAAAAAAACAAATCATCTCACCATGTAAATGACAAAACGATGCATTCTGAAAATCATTTAGGTGATTTATGAGCCAAGATCTATATTTGTGAATGATCATTGAATGATTGGTATGATATATTTTTCCAAACTTTTCTTTTAATTATTGAAATTGTATTAGAAATATTTTTAATAGATATTTAATCGTAATTCATGTGTGTGTTTTGAACTTAATCTCAAAATTTGATCTGATGTGTTGATCTATTCAAAAGAAGAAAAAAAAGATATTAATAAAATCATATATGGTTTATGACTCACTTGCAAACTATACTACAAAAAAACTATATTTAAATAATATTCAAATACAAACTTTTCCACAATTAAAAATTATTAGCAAAAACTTAATCCGTTTATTTAAATAAATTTTAACAAATTTGTAGAAAAAAAGATATTATAGAATATATGTACTACCATAGAACTTCTCATCAACACATCAGATCAAATTTTGAGATAAAGTTCAAAACACACAAATCTCAAAAACAAGTGACTTTGTTTACGCAATGCGAAAAGGAAAACACTTCTCCTTCAATCCCGAGAGTATGGTCATTGGCTATGTCAGCTGTTGAAATCGCACTCCTCGAAACCCTAAGTTTCTCTCTGCAAAAACATATATTATGAACACGAGGAGCATCATTGAGAGCTTATCTTATGGATATAGAAACAGATTCTTACATTTCTTTCTCTATCTGCTTGGGGATGAAAGCAGGACCGGGATCTTATTCTTAACCAAGCTCGCATTGGTCAGGATGTCGTAAAGGTACCTGGAAAAGTACAAAACTCGAGTGCATCCACTACAAACACAATAGCGGCTGCTCGAAGCAAGTATTCTTCTAGCTTAGATCTAAGCCGAGAGTGCCCAGGAACATCAACAAAGGTGCCTTCGTTAGGTTCCATTGATGTTACAGCACCCTGATGAGAAGATCCCTCTCGGAGCTGTCACAAATACAAAAATGTAAATGAAACCATCTCATAATAACACAACATTCACCTATTTGTTTCGTAAACATGCTTCGCATGAGAAAAGGAACATAAACCAAAAACAGTAACTTGATGGAAGAGAACAGTTTTGCCACTTCCGCTGAGCCCACAGAGGAGTACAGTATTGGATTTCTTTCGTCTGAAGAAGCAAACTTCGCAAATCACAAGACAGCAAAGTGACGACATTAACCACCAAAACATTTTATTTTCTTATAGCAGTTATGCACCAAGAACATAAAAAAAAAAAAAAAACCCTAGATCCCGATAAAACAACTAAAATTGAGACAAGAACAAAAACAATATTAAACCAAACTTTATTGGTTCAGATTAAAATTCGGAGTTGATTACAACGACTCAGAAAACCTTTTGTAATGCTCAAATCAGTTTGTCTCGATTAGAACCCTAATTTTATACGATCGTGAAATTGATTTGGGTTAACACGTTTTCTTAATACCATGTAACATAGAGAATATTATTAATATATATATGCGATCACATTTTCTTTTCTTTTTTTACATATATGATATTGATTACTTTCACACACACACATGTAACATAGACTAGATTGTTTATTTAAATATTTTGCTAAAGGTATATGAAGAGGAAATTAAACCCTAACGATCACTTTTCTTTCTTGCTGCTTCCGGCACCAGTGATTTTTATCTCGGCCGGTTTCTTACTGTCCCACTTCAGCTTCACAGCAGGTGGCTTGACCGGCATGGATACACTTACCGGCGGTTTGTAGTCTCTCTTCTTAGGAATATCGGGCTTCTTTAATGCTGCTGGAAACGGGAAAAATTTGTCACTCATTGTTTCTTTTGATTGAAGTTCTGTTCAGATATTGGTCTCTATCAACCTTGTATATTTATAATCATTTGAAGGTTGTGTTAACCCATTTGTCAAATCTAAATTGACTAGTGGTTGATATCAGGGTTTAATGGTTCGTTGTATGTTCATACTAGAGCAGTATTAGTTAAATGTTTTTTTACTATATCAAGGCCCTAACGATGTGGTAAGTTTTAAAAAGGTAATAGAAAAAATATCAAAACATACATTTTCGGTTTTTAAAGTTGCAATTACGTGCCACATAAGGAAAAAGGTATAAGTGATTTTTTTATTGCCTTAATCTCTACGACTCAAAATGAAGAAAAGGTACTATTTTTAATTTTGAACTCGTGAAAGAAAAATCAAAAGATCAAAAGTGAAGAAGTTAATTCAGAATTTGGAACTGATATTAAAGCTGACTTATAGTCTTTAGTTACTGATTATGGAGTTAATTTTTGAGCGCAGAATATGAGCTAAATAATTTTTTTTTATTTGTTTTATGAATTTTTATTATTATTTTTTTTTAAAGATTTTGTTGATTTATAGTAATGTTACTTTAAATCTTGTGTTTAATCGTTATTAATGTTATAGATGAGGAACAAATCAATTCAATTTTACCTATCCACTACCATACACAAATTGTTTGATCTGCGATTATTGCGGAATATTTTCTATAATTGTTTTAAGTTTTTTTTTGTTTTTGTTTATTGTTTTTATTAATTGAGTTTTTTAACAGTTTTATTGTACAATTTATTCTAATTATTTTATTTTGTTTGAATATCAATTTTTTTGTTTATATTGAAGATTATTTGTAAGTAAATTATTGTTTGTATAAAAAATATTAAACTTTTTAATATTATTGGTTTTTTTAAAAGTTTAAAATATATTCTATTATTATCTATATAATAATTTTAAGTGTTAATTATATTTTTATATTTATGTTTGGGTATGGTTTAATCAATATTCTATTTTTTATTAAAATATAATTATATAAATAATAATAATGTTTCAATTAATAATAATTTAATTCTCATAGAATAATGATAATTAAAAAATAATCTAAAAAACATTAGATAAGAAATGTAGAACTAATAGTTGGAAAAATACATACAGTCTCTTTATATTAGGGTAAAATAATTAGTTTAAGGTTTAAAAATATTCAAGTTTTATAAATCTAAGTTGTATATTTTAAATTCTAAATTACAATAACATAAAATATAAAGATTTAATAATAATTATTGGATTGGGCATAATAACCAGAATACTTTTTGGCCCAAGAAAAGTCACTTTAAACCCAAAAAACAAATAATCAATTTAAGGCCCATGACCCAACAACAAAAAAAAAATAAACAAAGACACACACAAAAAAAATTTCAGACAAAATCAATGTTTGTCTTGAGCAAAAGGAAATTAGGGTTAGATTCCCCTTTTTCCTTCCATCTCGGGATATCGTATTAAGTGTTGTGGCTACCAAATCAAACGATGTTCATGGAATCGCTTATCACCGAATCTGTCTGCTTTAAGGATCTTGATTTCGACATGGTTCCAGAATCCGAAGCACACGCTCGTATATTTTACATTGTTCATAAGGTATTTGCAAATAACATTCACTTTTTTGTCTCCTGATTTACATAATATAGATTTTATAGTATCTGAATCTAAAGGTAGTTTTTATCGCCTCTTGCAGATCCGATTAAATCAAACATATCAGAGTAAGCAGCCATGGATTCTGTAACCAAAGTGAAGAAAAGGCGAGGTTAGAAGAAAACATTGACTGGTCCATAGAAGAATCTGGAACCCTTGCTGGTAAAGACCGGATTATTGTTTTCGTTCAGTTGGTCGATTGGTGTCTGAAGCAAGGTTGTTCCATCAAGCTTGTTTGAACAGTGTACCGTGATTGCCATTTCATAGAGATACTGTCGTCGATAACGATGATGAAGATGAAGAGGAGGGTAAGCCATCTTTCCTTGATTTTGGGTTCTCCGAGTAAAAATGGTTCTTCTTTGTTCATATCCTTCTTAAGATTTCCTCAGCTTCTTCTTCTCTTCTCTTTTGTGTGCTTACCATCTTTATCTGAAAGTTTTAGAGTCTGCTATCATTGAAGTATAAGAGGTTTAAGAAAGCTCAAATGGAAAGGGAAATTGGCCAGGGGTGATCCATCTGATGATGATTTGATATCTTACCCGTGGTAGAGGTATCAAATTGTTTTCAGCTATCTCTTAGATATAGTCTAGATTTGTTTAGTTTTGACTCCAATATTTTGTTGATTTATGTTTGTTTTGTTCTGTTATTAGTTAGTAATGGATCATATTCTACAATTTGAAGACAAAATTTTAAACAATCGCAAAAGTAAATTTCATTGTACTTATGACTTAAACGAAAAAACTGGTTATATGGTTAAACAAGTTATTAGTTTGTTTACATTTAAGTGATGATTGTTACACTTTGATATTTGTATGGTGGATCCAGGTGATTGTTGAGAAGGGTAAGAAGAGTGATATACCCACCATTGAAAAGAAAAAAATAAGCATCTTGATTATTATAATCAATATACATCTCATTCTGGAACTGACTTCTGACTGAATACTAATATTTTCTGGATAATCAAAATTGCAGATACTTAGTCCCAGCTGATTTGACAGTGGGACATTTTGTGTATGTCAATTGCAAAAGAATCAAACTGAGTGCAGAAAAGGCTATCTTTATATTTGTGGACAATGGTCTTACTCCAACTGGTAAATAGATCAGATCTACTGCTATATTCAAGACTTACATTTTTTACAAATAAGCAAAAAGACCATTCAAAGAGGTGTACTTTCATGTTTCTGATTTGATGATTACTTTGCAGGTGCACTAACGTCTGCTGTGTACGAAGAGAAAAAGGAAGAGGATCGGTTCCTTTATATCACTTACCACGTTCTCTTCTAGAATTTAAAGACAAACTCTAAAACAATCACAAAAGTAAGTTTCATTGTTCTCATGACTTAAAACGAAAAAGTTGGTGATAGGATTAACCAAGTTATCAATTTGTTTACCTTTAATATTCTTGTTTTGCAGGTCAAATTCATTGACACATTTTGTAAATTGACTACCATGGAAGAACTATACAGGTTCAAACATTAAAAAATTGTGCTCTTAACTTCCTCTGTTTGTTATTTGATTAGATCTGACAATTTCTTACTAATCTTTCATGCTTGTTCTCAGGTGATGCATCTTTACTGTTTCCAAAGCTTGATTTCAAAGGTACGCTTGTCAACATATTTATTTTGCCTAATTTTTAAGGTTCTACCATGCTTGTCATCAGGTTATGTTTATTATTTTTGTAGGTTAACTTCTTCAAAATCAGTGATGATGGAGCATACGCCTGTAACATAATCTTTGTAATTGTGAGTTTTTTTTTTCCAATTTGCTTATATATGTATATATATATATTTATATTATTTTAAATATATATATATCCTTGACATGAATATATAGATTCTGATTGTTGAGTGTTGATATCTCTATGCATATCTTAATATATCGATTCATGAAATGATAGCAGTACTATTTATTTGAGACTTACGTTGTTTTGAATTGTTTGATTTCAGGGAGTGGTGCATTTATCAATATTTGGGAAGCATCAAAAGCATTGGTAATTTGAAGATCACTTGAAAAAGAAAAATCGAAAAAGGTAACCATTTAACTATAAAACATTTAAAACGATTTTAAAACTCATAGTAAGAATCGTATTGAACAAACAGTTTCTACATGGTCTTTTGATACTTAGAGTGTTATTCAGTACGATTCCATATTAAAAAAAAGTAAAGTTATTTTACCAAAACCATAAAAACATTTAAAAGAGAAATAAAATTCATTTAACTGGTTAAAGCTAAAAAATCAAACAGTACGATTCTTACCAGTTGGTTCTAAATGAAATATGATTAGATGTATTTAAGTGTGCAATCATATTTAATATAAAAGTTAAACTTGTGGTTATTTAAAAGCAATCATAAATTAAACCAAAACTTTTTAAAACCACTATACGTTTTCTCAAGGGTCTATTGATAGTTAGAGCGTTAGTAAATACGATTCCTTAAACAAAAAAGTGGTAACGTTATTTTACTAACCACAAAAACACTTAAAAGAGAAATGAAATTACATCTTTAAAAACAGTAAAGTTATTTTACCAACCGCAAAAACACTTAAATGAGAAGTAGAAACGTGTGCAATCATATTTAATATTAAAGTAAATAAATCGAACCTGTAATATTAGATTAGTTAAGAAAATCAGTATGTCAAACACAATACAAATTACCTTTGTAGTAGTTGATTTTTGCAAACCTTATCAAACAATAACCACATTTTCACCCGCTTCCAAGCAATTCGCCATTACTTGCTCAGCAAAACGACTCCACAAGCAACATGGTAGACGTTGATCCCTATTTTTAAATTCCAAAGCTAGTTAAACAGAGCAAAGTTGATAAATAACATTAATTTTAAATATTTCAGTTAACTAATAACAGAACAAAACAAACATAAATCAACAAATATTGGAGTCAAAACTAAACAAATCTAGACTATATCTAAGAGATAAATAGCTGAAAACAATTTGATACCTCTACCACGGGTAAGATATCAAAATCATCATCAGATGATCACCCATGGCCAGTTTCCCTTTCCATCAATATTGAGACAAAAACTTACTGTATCATCTGCTAATACCATCTCCAATGTTTCACCAGACTGAGACGTGTACTGAGAGTGAAGCACCTTGACACGGATTCGCCAACCAGATTTGAAAGAATTGACATCTGCAAGGTTAGTAAAACCATGGTTTTTATTTGCCACAATCAACATTTCTTTAAAGGCTGTTTTACCTGAGTTGTGAAGAAATATTGATTGCTTAGCCGACTATTTATCGATGTCAGAAGATATAAGGTTTGGAATATAGAGAATATCTATCATTAAAGCTAGAATATACGATTAAGATTTTATACCGAATATGCCAAGGTTATGCGTAAGGTGCAAGTTACGGTATCTCGACCATTAACTGTATGTATTTCATCGAATTATATGTCTAGATACATTTCTAGGTAATATATCTTGTTTAATTATTGAATATCTTGTTAGGTTGTTTGCTTAATCGGATTTTGTTAATATAAGAAAATCTATAAATCGAAGATTAAGATTAGTAAGGAATTGATATCCACTACAAGAAAACAGGACGTTATCGACGGAATTACTGACAAAAAAAATCCGTCGGAAATTACCGACGATAAACCGACGAATTTTCGACGGGACGTTTTTCGACGGAATACCGTCGGAAATTTCCGACGGTTTCTCATTCCGTCGGAAAAACCCGACGATAAACCGACGGTTTAACTTTCCGTCGCATGGTGCAAATTTTTTTTTTGTTTTTAAAAATATTTCTGACGGAAATCCGTCAATATTTATATTTTTGACGGAAATCCGTCGATATTTATTTTTCCGACGGATTTTCGACGGATTAGGGTTTAGGGTTTCGGAATGAGAAACAAATAATCGTAAAGCCTCTTAGTAGTTAATGTAATGATTGTTTGTACTATTAGATTTTAATATCTGATCCAAATGACATGGTTTGTATGATTAGAAAAACTAAATGTATTAAAGTTACAATGTATTTTTTTTTTTTTTTTTTAAATATTTCTGACGGAAATCCGTCAATATTTATATTTCTGACGGATATCCGTCGATATTTATTTTTCCGACGGAAATCCGTCGATAATTACCGACGGATTTTCGACGGATTAGGGTTTAGGGTTTCGGAATGAGAAACAAATAATCGTAAAGCCTCTTAGTAGTTAATGTAATGATTGTTTGTACTATTAGATTTTAATATCTGATCCAAATGACATGGTTTGTATGATTAGAAAAACTAAATGTATTAAAGTTACAATGTATTTTTTTTAAAAAAAAAAATATTTCTGACGGAAATCCGTCGATATTTATATTTCAGACGGAAATCCGTCGATATTTATTATTTCAACGGAAATCCGTCGATAATTACCGACGGATTTTCGACGGATTAGGGTTTAGGGTTTCGGAATGGGAAACAAATAATCGTAAAGCCTCTCATGTGTTAATGTAATGATATTTTGTACTATTAGTTTTAAATATCTGATCCAAATGACATGGTTTGTATGATTAGAAAAAATTACAACACGTCGGACCGAAACACTTCGTAGTATATAATAACGGTTAAGACGTAGTTAGTGTCAAACCTTATCTAACTTTTCATTTTAATAATTTTCCTTAAACTGAGGTTTATAATCAAAAACTTCAATGTTATTGTTGCATATAAATGTGAACATTATAAAATGCCAAAGTCAAAACCCTAATTGAAACCCTAAACCCTAATTGAAACCCTAAACCCTCAAAATTTCGTCAGAAATTTTTGACGGAATTCCGTCGGTTTTCCCTCAGTTTTTCGTCAGTTTTCCGTCATAAATTATGGCGCCTTTTTCATGAAAATTTTTGGCGTAACCGCCAAAATTTGGCGAAATCAATTGAACCGCCAAAATTTCCGACGGAAAACAGACGGTAAATGATTTCCGACGGATTTCCGTCAAAAATTGTTTTTAATTGTCTCTACCAAACTTCTTCTTCTCTATTTCTCTGAAACCTCTCTCTCTCTCTCATCTCTCGGCATCTCTGTTCTTCTCTCTAGAAATTCGCCGGTTTCTCACCGTGAAACACCAAATCCGACCGCCAAATTCATCATGAACATGTAAGTGATCCTTTCAACCGATTGATTTTCTTTTAAATCTCTTGTTTAGGTTGTAGGATTCTAGGAAATGGTTGCATGTCTAGATTGAAAGGTATTTTAGGTTGAGAATGATGGATTGAACATTAGTTATTAAGATTTTGGATTGTTTGGGTATGAATATTTTGATTTCTTAATATTTTTTTTGTTAAAACCGATTTAAACGTTTTGGAAAACGTTTTTAAACGTTTTAAAACATGTAAAACTCTTGAAATATTTTTATGAACATGAAATATATTTTTGGAATTTTTTTTGAAAATTGTTTTGAATTGTAAAACGTTTTTATCTTATAAAAACCATTTTCTAAAAATGTTTTTCACATTTTATATTTAATAAATATTTTAAATGTTATTTAATATTTTAGAAACTTTTCAGAAAGTTTTAAAAGATTTTTAAGAATTTTTAAAACATTTTGAAATATTTATTAAATATATTTAGTAAATATTAATAAATTTCTGTTTTTATTATATTTCTAAATAATAATAATAATTAATTTTCGAAATATAATTTTTTTATTTTTTTTTACTTATCCGTCGGAATTCCGTCGGTAATATTCCATCAAAATTCCGTCGGTAATATTCCGTCAGAAATTCGTCGGTATTATGTCCGTCAAAATCCTGTCGATAATCCGTCGATTTTATTTTTGACGGTAATCAGTCGGTTTTTACTGACGAAAAACCGACGGGAATTTTTTTCCGACGAAATAGAAATGACGGAATTTTTTGGTCGGAAATCCGTCGGAAATGACCATTTTTGACGGATATCCGTCTGTTTTTTCCCTCGATAATGGCATGTTTTCTTGTAGTGATCCTTTAAGTTTTGAATTATTCGAAACCAATATTGTTTGTTAGATTAATCGAATTTCTGAATATTTGTCCTGAAAATCTTGTTAGGTTTTGAATATCTGATTTAGGACCCGCGTTTGGTTCAGTTGCGGTGCTAAAACTAAACGATTGTTTAATTTATAGAAACTAATATTTGTCCTGAAAATGGTTGTCTAATTTATAGGAACTAATATATTTTGGTATATGGTTTGTTAAAACCGGTTTAGAAGACTATACACTAAATTGAAATTGCAGTGCTAAAACTAAACGATTTCAAAATTATTGTGTAGGTGTGAAATAAAAGTCAACCGGCCAGAAGAAATATAAAAAGAAATGAGATTTGTGTATTTGGGAGTCATGTTCACCGGTTATTGAAAATATAGGTAATGAATTAAGATGAATCAATCTTGTTATGTGGTGGTTAGTATTGTCGTAAACCACAATCACTTTATATATGGAAGTTTTGTGATTTTTTATGTCTGATTATAAAAAAAAATAGAATTGGTAAGTGAGAATTGATTTGGTTTACGACAGATGATGTAAACCGCTTGGTACACAATCTAATTTTCATATGTTGTTGTAAAAGACAGAAAAGTCTTTAATGGAAAGGAAAAATAGCATCGTTAGTTCAGTGGCATTGTGAGAGTCGAAACTCACACGGTCAAAACTTGTAGAGCAAAACTTTTAGGGAACAGAAACTTTGAAGGATAACCACGAAACTAGCAAACCCGGAGGATTTTTATTGATTAAAGTCGAAAACAATAAAAAGATCGGAAAGATAGTAAAGGAATCGGAAAAGAACAAAAGAACTCTCGAAAAGTCTAAAAGAAAACTGAAAAGCTCTTAAGTCTAAGTCTTAGGGTTTTTCGCTCCGTCTTGATCGTATGGCCGCTATCTTCTTTTATAGCTGCGGGAAGTCGGTCCTTGAGAATATTTTCGTCAGATATACGGAAATCTTCCTGTTGTTATCTCTTTCTTTTTTCCGTTAAGATTTACATTTCTCCCATAGATTTCCTTTCCGGCTCGTCGACATCTCTTCCTTTCACCTCAATCCTCTTTTGTCTTTCCGAGGCCTAACTTGTCTTCCGGATGGGCCGAGATTTAGGATGTTCCGAATCCGTTAAAGTTTGTCGTATGCTTAGGCCTAAGTTCCCATTTTCCTCGACTTCGATCCACTAGCCCAAATCATTGGTCCGAGAGAGTATGGGCTTTCCGAAGGGAAGCGTTGGGACAAATTAAGCGCATCGGCAAATGTTTAGTTATCCATTCGGATAATTCGGATTGGAAAATCCAACCTGGTTCATCTCGGAAAATCTGAGATGGTTCATCTCGGAATTCCGAGGAGGTTCATCTCGGAAAGTCCGAGATGGTTCATCTCGGAGATCCGATATGGTTCATCTCGGAGATCCGATATGGTTCATCTAGGATTTCCGAGATGGTTTCATCTCGGAAATCCGAGATGGTTTATCTAGGAAATCCGAGATGGTTTATCTCGGAAATTCGAGATGGTTTCATCTCGGAAATACGAGATGGTTTCATCTCGGAATTTCCGAGATGGTTTCATCTCCGAGATGGTTCATCTCGGAAATCCGAGATGGTTTCATCTCGGAAATCCGAGATGGTTTCATCTCGGAAAATCAGAGATGGTTTATCTCGGAAATCCGAGATGGTTTATCTCGGAAATCCGAGATGGTTTATCTCGGAAATACGAGATGGTTTCATCTCGGAAATACGAGATGGTTTCATCTCCGAGATGGTTTCATCTGGAAAATCCGAGATGGTTCATCTCGGAATTTCCAAGATGGTTTCATCTCGGAAATCCGAGATGGTTTCACCTCGGAAAATCCGAGATGGTTTCACCTCGGAAATCTGAGATGGTTTCACCTCGGAAATCGGAGATGGTTTCATCTTGGAATTTCCAAGACGGTTCATCTCGGAAAATCCGACATGGTTCAGCTTGATTTTCCGAGCTGGTTCTGCTCGGAATTCCGAGCTGGTTCATCTCGGAAAATCTGAGATGGTTCATCTCGGAAAATCCAAGATGGTTCAGCTTGATTTTCCGAGCTGGTTCTGCTCGGAATTCCTAGCTGGTTCATCTTGGAAAATCTGAGATGGTTCATCTTGGAATTCCGAGGAGGTTTATCTCGGAAACCGAGATGGTTCGTCTTGGAAAGTCCGAGATGGTTCATCTCGGAGATCCGAGCTGGTTCATCTCGGAATCCGAGATGGTTCATCTCGGAATCCGAGATGGTTTGTCTCGGAAAGTCCGAGATGGTTCATCTCAGAGATCCGAGATGGCTCATCTCGGAAATCCGAGATGGTTTCATCTCGGAAATACGAGATGGTTTCATCTCCGAGATGGTTTCATCTCGGAAAATCCGAGATGGTTTCACCTCGGAAATCCGAGATGGTTTCACCTCGGAAATCCGAGATGGTTTCACCTCGGAAATCCGAGATGGTTTCATCTTGGAATTTCTGAGACGGTTCATCTCGGAAAATCCGAGATGGTTCAGCTTGATTTTTCGAGCTGGTTCAGCTCGGAAATCCGAGCTGGTTCGGCCTAGTTTTCCGAGCTGGTTCAACTCGTACTTTGCCCTTTTCGAATGTTTCGTTGATCCGTAACTCTTGTTGGAAAGTGGATTTGTCCAACCGTGGTTTCGTCTATTTTCCGACTTCATTCTTCTGATAAATCGTCGATGTTTCGTACGATTTTTCCCTTTACACGAAACATTAGACGTTTGATGAATATTCGTTCGTCTCCGGCTATTCAATCCAGTCTCTCGGTTATTATTTTCGTCGAGGAGGTTTTTGACCTCAACAGTTAGCCCCCCAGCTCGTTATATCCGCATGTGGTGATGACGAGGTTATTTCGTTTATTTCGAGGCGAAAACAATTGTCCGAGAAGATTTCGTCCGTTGGTATCGTCTTCCGGTTGTATCCATTTCCTTGATGTCAAGGTCTTTTGGTATCACGCCTATTCACGCAGCGTTTTTGTCGTGATTCGTCGGGAAGGCTTGTGATAACATGAGTGAGGGTATGCTTGCGACAACTCGAGTGAGGGCATGCTTGCGGCAACTCGAGTGAGGGCATGCTTGCGACAACTCGAGTGAGGGCATGCTTGCGACAACTCGAGTGAGGGCATGCTTGCGACAATATGAGTAAAAAGCAATCATTTCGAACGTTCCATGCCTTAGTGAATTCTATATAATATTCATCTCTTTCTTCTTCACTTCTCACTCTTCACCAATAAGAATCCAAAGGTAACTTCTCTCTCTAGCTTCCTTCTAGCTTCTTCGTGAGCCTTGCTGAGATTTCTAGCTTCGTTTATGTGAGTTATAAGGCCTTAGATCTTTTTGAGCCAAAATTTTCGTTCGGTAGTGTTTGCGACGGATATGGCAGATCGGGAGTCGGAACGTGGGTGTGTTGGCTCTTCTGCAGGGGAACCTTACACGGCCCGGCGGGCAGCCGGGTCTCGTACCATTCGTCCTTGCTCTTCGGCCACGGCGGATGCGCCGATCAAGGAAGTATTCAAAGATGCCCGAGTTAGCCAGGAAGAATATCTTCTTCATTGGGATTATCCTCCGGATGTGCCGAAAAAGAAACGGTCGAGAAAGAAGAAAATGGTTCCTGGCCCCGTCGGTTCGACTTTGTCGTCTGCCAAGTCTATCACTGCGCTTCGACGCGGACCCATGATCCCCGATGATGTTACAATAATGATTTCGTCCCCCAGCGATCGGGTCGAATCTCCGCCAGAAGGGTATTTTTCGGCGTATGAGATCTTTTTCGAACTGTGCTTCCTCTGGGTTCTGATCCACGACCTTATCATCCGCTACACCCGACGTCTCAATCTTGCCTTGACGCAAATCACTCCTAGGGTTTGAGGCACCTGGTGGGCATACTGGTTCGCAGTTTCGAATGTGGGCTTGATCTCCGAGTGCTGCATCTCCGAAATATGCTGTATGTGGTTCCGACCCAGCGTGAGTCCGAGTTTTATCTCAGACCCTTTCTTCATCGGGCAGTTATAAAGGGTTTTGAGAAAAAAGACTGCGAATGAAGGCATCATTTCTTTTACGTCTTGATTGACGAAGCATCTATTGGAGAAGCTTGCATTTCGCCGAAGTTGAAATGAGGTAAGCTTGGTAGCTGATTTAGTTGTGTCCGTCATCTGGATTTCTTTTAAAACCGATTTTCTGATAAACGATTTTTTTTTGTTTTCAGTGAAGGATATTTGCGTGACGTCGTGCCCACGGCAACTGGCTCCCCTTGTTTGGATGCTTCAGGAGGGCGACACGAATTGGTTACGGCATTTCTCGATCGAACGTGTTATCCGTGCTAGTCGAATGGAAGCCGCCCGTAAGGAGACAATATCTGACGAGAAAACAGTCGTTGACGGCGATTGTTTGGATGACATATGTTTCGACGATCTCGAATCGATATCTGCTTGGCTGGCGGAAGAGGCCGACCTTCCTGAGTTCGATTTTCATGGCCTTGAGGGATGGATTGGTCAAGGCTCTGCAGTAGGAGGTAGCATTCCGAGAACCTGTGCCGATGCTCATGTTCTGTGTGGTTCATCATTGGAATTACCGGATCGGGTCGTGGTCCCCGAGTCTAGTCGAAGGCCTGTGAAGAGACATGGGAAAGATTTCGAGGTTCCGCAACTAGACATCCCGGTGTGGCTCCGCAATGATGGCGGGTCTGCCGGTGCGGTTTCTAGCTTTTATGCCGACGTTCGTCATCCGGGAGATCCTTCCGCTAGAAGTGAGGACATGTTCTGTGGCGAATCTTACGTTGGCACTGGGCAAGATATGCTGAGGGTTAGTTTCATTACTTAGTGTGGTGCAAGTTGTTTTATCCTACCCTTTTATTAACATGTCTCAATTTGTCTCCTAGGCCTGGGCCTCGGTCAACCGTTACGCCGCCAAAGCCGATACAAGGCTTTGCGGGATTCGGAATCGCTCTGCGAGACATTCCGTCGATAATGCGCGTTTGGCTGGTTCAGTTTCGGCTATGAAGCTTTCATGGAAGAGAAAAGACATGAATTCAAGACGGTGAGGCTTTCACTTGACGCTTTGAGGACCTCGGCTCGGGCTGACGTCGAGGCTTTAAGAATCCGACTTGCCGAAAAAGGGCTTCTCGCGAGACATCTGTTCGGGTCGCGGCCGAGAAAGGGAAGAAAGGGATGCTGAAGAAAATTGTATCTCAATTTTCCAAGCTTAGGAAGATCTTTACGAAGTTGCCTTTGGCGGTAGAAAGGCAAAGCCAGTTTATCGCGGCAACAAGTAACCTGGACTTGATCACTGACTTGAGGTCTGAGCATCCTCCGGCATTCGAATCCGAGGAAGCTGATCTGCTGTCGAGATTCGATCCAGGGGATCCCTTCGAGTATGCCCAGCTGATTGCCGAAGCTAATGGCTGTGTCGATCTACCGTCGTTCGAGGACGCTGATTCGATTAGGGGAGATTCTTAGTTTTAGCAGCATGACTGATTGTTAGCATTTGTTTGAATGTTTTAATATTCTCAACAACGACTTGTATTTTCGTAAATCATCCAGTGTATGATGTTCGATTTGATTTCCGTTTAGATCAATGTTTAGACTAGTGTACCCGGAGGCATCTTACTGGATTTTGGATCCAAGAAGTAATGAAGTGGCTTTCTTGTCGTGGATCAGTTATGCACAGGTCAACGTGTTCGGAAACGTTTTCGTTGGACCTTCGTGACCGAGTTTGGTACTACTGCGAATGTCTCCGTCTTATATTCCCAAATCGGACACGTATAATGACATTGTCGAGACCAGCGTATCGTTCTTTACTGGGTTTGGATTCGATTCCGAGACTCTGCGAGGCCTTCACCTTGCGTCTCTCGTTTTTTAAAAATGAATCGGTATCCGTAGGACCACCTTTCGGAAGTACCGAACCAAGATGTACTTAGTTAAAACGTCATTTTACCAGCGTGCTAAGTAGCGTCATGCTGGGTTTCTTTTCGGAGGGGGGTTTATTATCGTCTCTAGTACTGGTGTGGTGGCTTTAAAGACCTGTCAACAACCCGTATTCGGGATTTTACGTCAACCTCTCGACTTTTGTTCCCTTTGCCGATAATAAACATTCATAGCGCGCTTTTATCCGTTTGTTGGATGTAATAGAGCCTCAATTCACATTGGATGCGTCGGCTTATATCCGCGGAGGATGTATGACTCCGTCCATCGCGGCTGTCGATAGACGAGATAAATTATTCCTAACTAACACGCATGCGATAAAATTGTAGGCCGGTCCTAAGTTCATATCTAATTTTTATCCTAAAGTAAATAAAACGAAAGAATTTTATTTTGTTACCTGGTGAAGGCGGAAGGAGTTATTTTCGAAATCTTGCGGAAAAGGCTGACTGGTGGGAAAGGTCCAGCTCGAATTTTCGGGTGTCCTCTTATGATTCGAGGATTTCTGAGATGGTCGAGTTTCAGGTCCTTGCTACTTTTAACTCGGATTCCCACGCTGGCTGGGGTTAGATCCGAGCTGTTTCAGCTCGAGTATCCGAGGCAATCTTGATCAAGCTGGCCAAGATTAATTAGTTTGAATTTTGACCGAACTTGTAAGTTTTGCGATTTTTTTGTTGTTGAAAAATTACGAAATCTGATGTTGTTTCAAAAATTTGCGAGATCCGTTATGGAAGTATAGATATATACGGACCCACTCCCCCTCCTTTTTTTAGAGGGGGGACAGCTGAACCAATCAAGAAGATTGGCTGCCTACGTACCCTTTTCGGGGATCAAGCCGTCCCGTAGTTCAAAATGGTTTTTTTTTTTAGCGTCTTCGGTATCAGAACTTCCTCAGGTGCATTGCGTTCCATCCGACTTTGGTGCTGTCCGTGCTGTCGAGCTCGTATACTTCAGGACGGATCTCTCTCCTAATCATGTATGGTCCTTCCCAGTCTGCTTTGGTTTTCCGAAGTGTCGGGTTTTGCCAGACTCTTCTTAGGACGAGATCTCCTACAGATAAGCGTTGGTCGTGACTGCCGGTTTGGCGAGATGGGCAGCTTCTTTCCGTGGTATTTGGCCGATGTCCCGATTTCTCATTCTGTCGTCCTTAACTTCCCCAGATTTTGCTAACCCCGAAAGGGGTTGAGAACTTGAAGCACATGTGATAAGTCGATGGGACTGCCCTCATGGAATTTATCCACGGAATTCCGAGAATTGCTCCGTAGATTGTCGGGTGATCTACAACTATAAATTCAATGACTTTGAAGGTTCCTCTGGCGACTATAGGCAGCTCCATTTTTCTGAAGTTGGTTACAGAGCCCCCAGCGAATCCTGTTAAGGACGTCTGGAAAGGTGTTACTTCGTTCAAGTTGATTCCCATCCTTTTCAGAGTTTCGCAGAAGATCAGATCCACAGAGCTTCCAGTGTCTATGAGTATTTTGGTACACGGCGATTCCAGATGATTAGCTCCACGACCAGCGGCTGCTTTCCTGGGTGGCTGGTTTCCGATCTCGGCAGGTCCTCGAATGTTATCGTAGGATCTGGGTAGCGTCTCGATGCTCGCTCTCTGATGCTTCATCTCGGGATAGCTGTGTTAGGAGACCGTCGAGGATATGGGTCAAGAGGAGGTCTTCGTCTCGGGCAATACTGAGGCCTTTCCACGATCATGTTTATCCTTTGTCGGATGATCGCTTTAGGATCTTCGTCGTTCCCTTTCCTCCTCTTGTTGTTGCCTGTTGCGGTTTGCCCTTCTTGATGGCTCCGTTCTCGATCCATCTTGTTTGGATCGTTGCTTTTGTTCGGTATACTCGACTGATTCGTCGCCTTCCCGTCGTCGAGGTCCTTTAGAGTTATTGAATCCCCTAGTTCTCCGGCTACGAGTTTAGCCGCGAGTCTGATTCCTAGTCTGCGACAGTTGGCAGTGTTATGTCCGTAGGATTGGTGGTTGTCACAGAAATCTTTTTCGTCATAGGAGCTAGGATTCCTCGTCCATGTGTTCCACGAGTTTTTCCTTCGTTCTGTTGGCTTGTTCTCTTGCTGGTCTGATCCGATTTGGTAATTGTGCGATCCGGTCGTCCTCTCGTGCCGTAAAGTGCTGCTTGGCCTTGAAATTCGCCTCTCGCCACTCGCGCTCGCCGATGTACAGGTTTCCAGACTCGCGTTCTTTTTCGATTTGTGCTTTTCGGACAAGACCTTCATCTCCTCTTCATCTACGATGAAATCGATTGCTCTGTGTAAGGCGTCTGCCATTGTTTGTGGTCGGTTCAGCGAGATTTCTTTCCTGAAATCCGACTCGTACCAGAGTGCTTTCTTTAATGCATCGATGCCCACCTTATCGCTTAAATTCTCAATGCGGTTGGCGACTCTTTTGAATCCCTCAATGAATTTCCTTAGACTTTCGCTTTCGCCTTGACTCAAAGCCCACAGGTCGACATCAGAAGTCTCCCTGTCCATGAAGATGGAGTACTGCTTCATAAATTCCTCCGATAGCTGCTGGAAATTTTCGATGGAGTCGCGCTCTAGCCTTGAAAACCACTCCAGGACTGCTCCTTTTAGATGTTCCACGAACAGAAGGCAAAAACCGGCATCTCTGTCCCTTCGGGTGAGATTTGCTCTTCCCACTGCGATTCGAAAGGCCATCATATGAGCCTTTGGACTAGTTGTTCCGTCGTAGAACGGGATTTTGAGCTTGCCTGGATTGGAAATCCGAGTTCCGGTTATTCGAGCTTTGAATGGCGTTTTTCTCGTCTCTTCCAAGACACGATCTATCTCCGGGGCAGCGCTGGTGGTTCGGTGAACTTGTGATCGCACAGTTTTGATTTTTGCCGTTGTCTGAGCCAGCGCGTCCCTGAGTTCGTCGAGTTCGCTCCTTCTGCTACTTCTCTGCCGTTGAGTTGGCCTGTTTTGGCGAGTTTGTTCTATTTCCTCTTCTTCCGAGAACTGGTCGTCGCTTTGATGTGGGACGTATCGATCTGCATCGATCCTTTCTTCGTCGTCGGAAGGTGACGCGGTTTTGTCTTCAGGTGGGATCGAGCCTTCGTTCTCGCAATCCTCTGTGTTGTCTGTCACCGTGGATTTTCGTCTTCGTATTATCGGAGGAGGATCCGTAGCATCGAGTCTTGTTTCCGGCGGAGTTCGTTCGCCTGTAGTCTGGTCACGATGTTGCGACGAATTCCTTGTCGGCTCTCCGGAATCCGAGAAGTCTAGGCGTCTTCGTTCAGTCGGGGCGAAGTTCACCATTCGGGTGGTTCGAGTGCGTTTTCCGGTTTTCAGTTTTTCGATCTGCTCAGTGAGGGTGCTGTTTGCCTTTTCTTGTTCTTCCGCCTTCTCTCTCAGTGCAGCCACCATCTCTTTCAATTCGGCAAGAGTGGCGTTGATCGTCGCGTCCGATGCGGTCGTGTTTGTAACGTCGCCACTTGCCGAAGTGTTACCAGTGGTAACGTTGGGCGTGTTGTTATCGATCGGTAGCTGCCGATCTGTTTCGTCTTCGTTTCCGATGATGGCCATCTCTTCGGGTTTGTTAACCGGTGGTTTTTAAGTGTCGAAAGTTTCTTGTCCCCACAGACGGCGCCAAACTGTGAGAGTCGAAACTCACACGGTCAAAACTTGTAGATCAAAACTTTTAGGGAACATAAACTTTCAAGGATAACCATAAAACTAGCAAACCCGGAGGATTTTTATTGATTAAAGTCGAAAACAATACAAAGAGCGGAAAGAAAGTAAAGGAATCGGAAAAGAACAAAAGAACTCTCAAAAAGTCTAAAAGAAAACTGAAAAGCTCTTAAGTCTAAGTCTTAGGGTTTTTCGCTCCGTCTTGATCGTATGGCCGCTATCTTCTTTTATAGCTGCAGGAAGTCGGTCCTTGAGAATATTTTCGTCAGATTTACAGAAATCTTCCTGTTGTTATCTCTTTCCTTTTTCGGTTAAGATTTACATTTCTCCCTTAGATTTCCTTTCCGGCTTGTCGACATCTCTTCCTTTCACCTCAATCCTCTTTCGTCTTTCCGAGGCCTAACTTGTCTTCCGGATGGGCCGAGATTTGGGATGTTCCGAGTCCGTTAAAGTTTGTCGTATGCTTAGGCCTAAGTTCCCATTTTCCTCGATTTTGATCCACTAGCCCAAATCATTGGTCCGAGAGAGTATGGGCTTTCCGAAGGGAAGCATTGCGACAAATTATGCGCATCAGCAAATGTTTAGTTATCCATTCGGATAATTCGGATTGGAAAATCCAACCTAGTTCATCTCGGAAAATTCGAGACGGTTCATCTCGGAATTCCGAGGAGGTTCATCTCGGAATCCGAGATGGTTCGTCTGGGAAAGTCCGAGATGGTTCATCTCGGAAATCCGAGATGGTTTCACCTCGGAAATCCGAGGTGGTTTTACCTCGGAAATCCGAGATTGTTTCACCTCAGAAATCCGAGATGGTTTCATTTTGGAATTTCCGAGATGGTTCAGCTTGATTTTCCGAGCTGGTTCAGCTCGGAAATCCGAGCTGGTTCGGCCCAATTTTACGAGCTGGTTCAACTCGTACTTTGCCCTGTTTGGATGTTTCGTTGATCCGTAACTCTTGTTGGAAAGTGGATTTGTCCAACCGTGGTTTCGTCTATTTTCCGACATCATTCTTCCGATAAATCGTCGATGTTTCGTACGATTTTTCCCTTTACACGAAACATTAGACGTTTGATGAATATTTGTTCGTCTCCGGCTATTCAATCATGTCTCTCGGTTATTATTTTCGTCGAGGAGGTTTTTGACCTCAACAGGCATTGTTTGTAATTAATTTATAAACAGTGGGTAATTATTGTTTTTTATTTCTGTTTTAATAGTATAGATAGGTTTAAGAGGCCCGGTTAACAAAGAAAAATTATTACAGTATAAGCCAAGTTTGTGAATTCAAATTATAATCTTTTGTTAAATCTTAATTTTGTTTGTTCGTGTTGGAAATGTAGTAGACTAATAGTCAACCTTCTTCGACGCTTACTAATATGTGATAATCCAATTTCATCAAACAGTGGCTGCAACACTTGCAATGCAAGATTACATGGAGGCTGCAGCAGTTGTTACCACAAGATTAAACTATATTCATCAAATAAGGCATACTCTACAAAGAGAGATCCTTTCTATGCTACATATTTCATTTCCTACCACAAGGATGGTTTCCATTTGAACATAATTTTGTTGGTGTCTTCCTTCTCGCTTTCATAAGTATCCCATGATACGGTTAAATGACATAACACACTTATAATATAATAACGGGGTGGATTAATGAATGAAAGTTAATGAATAATGAGATGTCGGAGAGTTAGTAATCTTACTAACTCTTAAACCGACAGATCGAGGACTTACTATAAGAAACTTAGGAAGTGATAAAAAGTGGTGTGATTGATGGACCGTCTACGGAATTAGTAATCCACTAATCCCAGGGTAGCGGACTGAATGAGTAAAGGTTAAGGAAATATAAAAATTCGAATAAACCCAAATCATTGTTTGTGTGGTGTTGTGATTGATTGTTTGTGTGATTGTGTGTATCTACTTCGTTGTTGGGCCGAGTAGACTGTTGATTGCTTGATTGTTTATCTACTTCGGTGCTGGGCCGAGTAGGCTGTACTGTAGATACTTACTCTGGTGCGGGACCGAGTATGTTTGGGTGATGTGGAGGTTGGTGATAGGACTTGCGGGATGGATTGAGAATTAAGATAGTGTTTCTGTTTGACCTTGTTGGTATTGCGTAATAGAGTCCCAGTGAGTGTGCTTGTTTACATTACTGTTATTAGGACTCTATTGGGCGCATTAGATCCCAGAAGTCTAGAGATGGCGTTCCGGTACTTCCGATCCGATTGGATCCTCAGGTAGTAACCTGATCAGGCACGTACCTTCGATAGTGGTTCTGGCAGGTGTTAACCTATGGAGTGACGTCTGTAGGTGTGTGGTCCGGAGAATACGGGGTCGCGTCCTAGGGCCGGACTGCATGGAAACTTGGGCTATCTAGGGATAGCCTGAGTCACCGCGTATCGATGGACGGAGAACGGTGTCCTAGGCGCAAGTCTTTGTGTTATCGCCTAGGAGTCGTGGGAGGTTTTAGCTACCGTGGCGGCACCTAAGTGTTCCCGTGGAAGTCGCCAAGTTCGCAAAGTGGGCCCAGATGGTGTGGAGATTGCGTTAGAGCTGCGATAGATAGATCGAGTCTAATCAAGCACATGTGCTGCAGTTTTCTCGATTCACTTCGTTGATGATTGTGTTGTTATTTGAATGCTTGTGTGTGTTGTGAAGCTCAGCACGTCTTGGTAGCACGTGATCAGCTATTATACTTGATTGTTATTTTGGGTTTGGGTGGGATTATTAGCTTATTAGCAGCTTTTAGTAGGGAGTCGTCTCACTGGATAATCTTAGATTACTCATTAGACTCTTTTGTGTTTTTTTCAGGTTTAGCGTACCTCGGCGGACGCGTAGGACACTTGGAGTAGTCTCGGGTTGGCATTGGGTATCGTTTATTACGCATTTTGACTGTTACTTTCGGTTTCGGATTTTGTTGGAATGTTCCGCTAAATGTTTGTATTAGGCCGTATATTACTACGAATAAGATTTATATTTTTCAACTAATAAAAAAGGAATAATTACCTGATATACGGTTTCGTCCGAACCGAACACAACTCGTGGAAGCGGTACAGGTTGTGAAGCCTTGTATCATGGAAAAGAGGTAAATGGAGTCAAAGATAGTTTTGTTCGAGCCTTTATCTCAAACCAGATCGTCTATGGCTTTTGTATTGTGACAAACTCTTCTCGTATGACTGCTCGGGTTTGATCGGTCATGTTCTTGTTTGATTGTTGGCCGGTCAGCGGAAAATGGGAAGGGAGCGTTACAAAAAGGTGGTATCAGAGCATGGGTCGTCATGGGTTCGAATATTCCGGTTTTTCAAAGTTTTATCGAGTCAAAATGGGTCGCCAATGAAACCATTAGGAATCCAAGTCGCGTCCGTCTCCGAGGAATGGGTATTTTATTAGGATTGTGCTAATCATTTTACTTTTGTTGCAGTCACGCAGCAGAGTTTTCCTAGGAGGATTGGTGTGTGTGCGCGGTTGCAACGACAGTAGAAGCGACATCCGTAGTGTCGATCTAGGCAGACATGATGGTGGACCGTTTCCTCAAGCTAACGGTGACTCAGAAGTTCGGGGTCACTCAGCAGTAGCCACCGCCACCGGATGTTATTCCATTATTACCACCGTTGTTGCCCAAAAGTATCAGTCGTCGTCACCACCAGCACATTTCCTGTCGGCCGAGAAGTTGCGCTCGTTTCATGACATGATCGAGACCGCGGCGCTCTGATAGGTCTAAGTTTTAATCATATTCTACTGCAAGTGCACAGCTATGCTATTGTAGTATTTAGGGTATCGAATTCACAAGGACTCACGGTCACACGATAGATTATGAGTAATCGAATTAAGCTAAGCAAATCAAATTGTAAAGCAGTAAATAAAATAGCAAGTAAATAGATCCAGTGAGGTGGATGTAAGCAATCAAACGAAGGCGTCAGGTTTCGGGAAGTTCTCAGGATATCAGAAAATCAGATTAATAACAGTCAAGATTCAATCTATAGTGTTCTTGAACTAGAATCACAAAAGTATAACTAACCAACTTTCGCTGCGATGGTTATCTATGTCTAACAACCTAGCAGACCAACTTTCGTTGCGAATCCTAGAGTTCTAAACATGCATTAATTCCAAGTTCGTTCGTTCACAATATCTCTAAACCAAATTTCTTTGCGAATAGATAAATTGCTCAACTAAATCAGATCTAGTTAATTAACCAACTTTCGTTGCGTGAATTGACCTAATATTAATAATCTAAATGGCCAGTTCAGACTAAGTATTAAGAAAAATTTAGATGAAGAACTAGATGATGAATCTTAATCTATTGGTTAATCTAACATTCCTTCAAATCCCTAATGAGAATCCCTAACCTAACAAGAGATCTACTCGGACATAGCAATCATAACAGAAAACATAGTCAAAATATATATCATAGAATAATCAAAGGAATAAGAACATGGGTTCGAATCTTCTCTCTGTCGAGTATCTGAGCAGCCCCTAAAACTCTCTGAATGTAAAATAATGTGTAGCCTAAACAATGGCTTAAAAACCTAATTTAATGATATAATCACGGCTAGGGCTTTTTTGTAATTATTGGAAACTTCTGGGCCAAAGTGCAACTTCCCAACTCTCTCATTAAACCGCCGAGAATGTCTTATGCGCATGTGTGTCGATCGATGCACAAGATGTGTCGATCGATGCACTCCTCTGTTTCGGACAGTGAACTCTATCTCTTGGGTTAATGCTTCAAAATGCTCCAGAAAGTGTCTTAATCACCAAATCCACTTCAAACGTGCATATATCTAATAACACATGTAAAAGACTCTAAAGAAACACCAAAAGACTCTAAAACATACTTATATCATGGTCTAAAACCGGTAAAAACCATGATATATCAACTCCCCCACACTTAGCCTTTGCTTGCCCTCAAGCAAAACAGAGAACTAAATCATGGTAAATTTAAACTTTCATAAACTCTTTTCATCTTAGAACCAACAACACTCAGATTTCCCTTAGTAAGCCACTGAAAGAATCACCTGCAAGAAATCAAGACCAACATATACTTCCCCCACACTTAGCAAATGTCCTGAGTAAACTCCACAATCAATCCAAAACAATTCAAATTCACCCAACTGACTTCTATAAGCTATTAAGTAATGTCTAACCTAAGGATTATCGATCAAAGGGCACATGGATTTTTACTCTGTTAGCTCTAGACCACCATACTATCTTTTTCTGGTTCCTTTCTTCTCTTTTCCTTCCTTACCAATCTGATTTTTCCCCATTGGGTATCATTTTTTTATCAGTGCTCTTCCCGTTATGGGGTGTACTTTGGACACATTTCATGAATGTACAAGAGGTAATAGTGGTTGCTACCACTCCAGTGACCACTTCGGAGATACTAGCTCATCCTCACTTTATTATTCTTTTTTTTTTTTACTTTAGGGAAGGGGAGAAGGGAACCTTACTTGGACAGGTTTACAGGCTGTGTCAGAACTAACAGAGGATTCTATACCAAACCCTTAGGTGAGAAAATTAAGTCAGGTTTACAGGGGTGAAGTCAGTAAAGGATCCTCTGAATACCTGAATTGATATGGGTGTCCTCAGTAGGCTGATCCGCATTGGGTTTTCTAATAGTCATAGATTGATCCTGCAACTTCATCCCAATGGTCACTTAAGTTCCTGCAAGTGCTGTTAACTTCTCAAAAATTTATTGTTTCCTACTTAGACTATTTTGACTCAATAAAACAAATTTTTGGACTGACTCTAAGAAAACAAAAGCGTGTGTCAGTAACTACCTCCCCCACACTTGAAACACACTGTCCCCAGTGGTGTCAAGCTAAGAATCGGTAAGAAAAGAAATGTTAAAGGATGTGTTATGTTCTGTCTGATTTTTACCTGTCTCGCTCCTGCATCGATCGTTACGCATAAATGCGATGATCGTTGCAAGGCAATTGCGATTATGTGTCGATCGTTGCTCAGGATCGCAATGATCGCTTCAATGCGATTTTGTCGGATCAGTCAGCAGTTAGCAAGTTAGTCTGTGAGAAATTCTCAAATCTCAAACCTGAAAGCTGAAAATCAATAGCAAACAAGCAAAATCAAAGCAACAGATAGTCTAAAAGTAAGCACATCATCCCAAACATAAGTATCAATGAGAAAAATCAAAAGAAAAGTGAAAAAGAAAAAGTGAAAAAGAAATACAAAACCGATAGTCTGAAAATGGAGACCAATCTCACTCGCTCTCATCATCATCTCTATCCAATGGATCAGTACTGCTCGAGAGGACAAGAGTCGGAGAGCGTTGTCGACGACGACGAGCAGAAACGGGCTGATGAACTTGTGGCTGTCTCCTGCAAGTGCAGCCACGCATGAAATCCCAAATACTCTGCAGTATACCTTCCTGACACTCTCTCCACTCGCCCTCAGTCATCTCACGCACTGGTACCGAAGGAGCTGGATAAGGACCAATATCATGTGTAGCAGCAGCAGGCTCGGGCGCAGGAGTAGAAGCAAAACTCTGAGCAGATGGTCCTGGTGCAGAAGAAGAAGAAGAAGCACCCAGAGGGTTAACCATCGTAGGAACGCCGCGTCTCAAGTTCCTAGGAGGCTCAAAGCGCAAGGCCTCAAAGGAATCAACTCTAGTAAGATCAGCAGCAGGAAGCTGTACACCCACTCATCTGCATCTGCGTCATGATAAACCCAAAGCATCTCTTCCTTCATCCAAGTGGTGTTCTTCAAATGACCATAATCCATCCACTGCCTCTTGGTGATGCACTCTCTCCCAGCAGTAGGGACCCTGAAATGCTGGAAAATGGGAGTAAGTAAACTCTCTACGGACTCACTCTTCTTCCCAGAAAATGGTTTAGTCTTCAGCTCGCACAAATGATCTGCAAAAACTACTCCCAAGTTTAGCTGAGGAGCTGGGTCTTGCAATGGTGTCTCCTCGAACAAGTGACTCATGCCAGGGTATAGCAACTGCATTTCCAGCTTTCTTTGCTTGTTCACCTCAGCCTTGCAGAGGAAAGTATAACCCAAAATGCGCCCAACATATCGCAGGACCGGATGGCGCAATTGTATCTGCTTCGTAGTACGTGAGTTATACACCTCACAGCCAATGTGGTCCCATAAAACTGACAGCTCTCAGTGTCGCACTCTCTAACCAGAGAGCAATGAGTGGCCTGATCATCAAAGCCGTAGATCCTGCAGAGATCACGAATGCTAATCATATACCTGGATCCGTCGCACATGAATGTGAGTGTACCTTCTCGAGCTCTCCTGAGAACAGGATCCGTGTAGTAGACTCTACAAGTGGACAACAGCTGTCGCACCAAATCAGGATAGAGATCATAACTCCTCATCGGCATAGTCCCTAGCCCTATCTGTCTCGTAACCTCTATCACATGACTGTCAATCCCAAGCATCCTACAGGTCTGGTAGTCTGCAAATCGCGTAGGCTTGAGAGTCATGTCATGCCACGCGTTGTAGAACAATGTGCCATAATCATCCCAAGACTCAGAAACTGGCCTCTCCAAACATGCATCACTCTCGGTCACTGTCTTAGCATCGTCCGTCCATGCTCTAGTCACAGGAATCTTGTCCTGCTCTGCCTTAGGCCAAGGGAAACGCACTGTGCCAATCTCACCAGTGTAGGGGGCAGGCATAGGAGATGTGCGTACGAACCAGTCGGCAGGGGGTTCAGTATCAGCAGGCACATTCCATCACTTCCTCGGTGCCATCTGAAATCAAAGAAATGAGGCCCTGTTAGTCACGCTGAATACTCTGTGAAATCGCGGTGCAACGACCGTTGCTTATATGCAGCGATCGTTGCAAGGCGATTTTGCAGATTCCTCAAATCGCGTAAGAATCAATTCCACAACCACATAAATAGTGTAATATCATCATCAATCAACCCAAAACAAGCTTATAATAGTACGGATTCACCATATTAAAGCCAATAACATCTAATTTCTAAACCCTAAAAATTGAATCTGAAAATGATGAATTTGAGAGACCTTACCTCGGAATTGCTTCAAATAGGTTATAGAAATGGATAGAGCGTGTAAAAACAAGAAGAATAATGCTTTGAATCAATGAAAATGATGAAGAATCGAACGATTTAGGTGATTGGCGATCCGGGTGTACGGACAAGCGAAATAGGGAAGAAGAGAAAGGAGAAAAGGTTAAAGGCACTTTCCTGGTTCGTGACTGCAACGACCGTTGCATAAGAGCAATGATCGTTGCCGTTGAACCAATCCGATTCCGGTTTAGCACATGTGTACCTTTAATTTTGAAATTTAAACCATCTGCAACGACCGTTGCACGGGACCGCAACGATCGTCACAGAGCGACTTCATCTCCTCGTCATATCTCCCTGCAACGACCGTTGCGCAGGTCCGCAACGATCGTCACAGATCTCCAGACTCGAGTTCTGTGGTGAAAACACACTAGAAACAAAACCAAAACGTAAAATCTTAGAAAAATTACCAAAAAGAATATGTACAAACCAAACAGTCCTCCCACTCAGCGCTTGTTTTAAGTCGTTAGCTTGACTGTGGCACATGGTCAGATGTCAGGTGGTTTCGCCAAAGGCAGAGCATGCCTTTTCGAAATTCTCCTCATCCATGGTGGCGTATATGCATTGCTTGCATGAGACTGACCGAGGAACTTGGGAATAACAGCAAGGTCAGGTGGAACATTACGTTTCCTGACTATATTCCCTGCAAAATTAGCATCAGAGTTAGCATGCTTGAAGTCACAGAGTTCATTCCTTAGCTTGGTGAACTGCGGATTAGGTGTGATGTTTGGAGCTTTCTGCTTAAGAGAAGGTACAAGCTTTGAAGATGTTAGAGCGTTCAGTATGAACCGCCATCTTCTGCTTTCCAACCTCAGTCTCTTGTTCTATCTCAACACTGAAATTTTGTCCATCAATGGTGGGTCTCTGCAATCTGTCCATCTTAAACACCAAAGGTTGATCTCCCAAGTGGAGAGCAATCAAACTTTGTCTCACATCAATTACAGCTCCAGCAGTAGCTAGGAATGATCTTCCAAGCAGAATGTGATCATCTGGCTACAATCTCACACTTCAGCCCCATAAAGTCTGTTGGAATAAAGTGATTCCCAACTCTGAGAGGGATGTTCTCAAGAACTCCTTCTGGATATCTCTTTGATCGATCGGCTAGGACAAGAGAGATCCTAGTGGGCTGGAAATCCATCAGTCCCAATCTCACAGCCACAGAGTATGGCATGAGATTTATACTTGAGCCAAGACCACACAAAGACCTCTTGAATTTGTCTTTGTAGATAGAACAGTCTAACATAAAACCCCCTGGATCCTTTAGTTTCTCAGGAATCCTACCATGAATAACATCATCGCATACTTCAGAGACCATCAAGACGCTTTCTTCTTCAGTCATGTTACTAGAAATTAGCTATGTGATACATCTCCTCACCACAGGAATGTTCTTAACATCATCAATCAATTGGGGTTCAGTTAGCTTTTCTCTCATCTTCTCCATGCACTTTTCTAACTGAATCTCTTGCTTGGACTTCCAAGGGAAAGGAATCTTCGGTTTGTAAACTCTTTCTTCAGCTGCAATCGGCTTCCCTGGAGAGACTAGCTGCTCATTCCCATGGCGTCGATCATTACTGACACTCGGAAGTTGTGTCGATCGTTGCAGATCAGTGTCGATCGATGCAAGATCTTCATCTCGAGAGTGTCTCAGATTTTTCAGCTCCAAAACCTTAGTATCTTGATTCTGCTCAACTCCATCTTCTGCCAAAGCTGTCTTAACATGTCCTGTCTGTATACTGGCTTCCACTTGCGTTATCCTAGCATCCAGATTATCAACTCTGCTTGTCAAAGTCTCCAATTTTCCACTCAGATCCTGATACATGAAGTCCATATTTCCATTCAGATCTTGTGTCATCTTATTCTGTCCAAGGAGTAGCTGCTCAAGCATAGACTCAATCCTTGTATGCTCATTATTGGGAGGAACTTGGTGAGATGAATAGTCATAATCATTCGATCTCAGAGCTTTTCTCTGTTGATTTCTATATGTCTGTCCATGATAATCAGCTCCATCTACATAATTCACTTCTGCAAACTCTTCAGCTACTGCATCAGATTGAAATTTTCTCTTCCTAACTAGGATATTGTGGACAGAATCCACTTTGACCCATATATCAGTTATCTGCAAGCTATCATCTCTGCCACTTGATCTCTGGTTTTCCTTGTCAGCATTCTTGACACTATTTCTAGTTATCAAGTTCTCAATAAGCACTTTAGCTTCCTCTAGAGTCTTGGTATAGAAGTTCTCATCACTTGCTGCATCCATAGCTTTCTGATACCAAAATTCCAAACCTCTGAAAAAGGCACATAAAAGCTGCACCTCGGAGAAACCATGGTGTGGACAATCTCTTTGATACCTTTTGAATCTCATCCAAGCTGCCTTAAAAGACTCTGTAGGTTCCTGCTTGAATGTCAAGAGGTCATGTCTAAGCTGTTCGGATCTAGCATCGCCATTAAAGTGTCTAAGGAACTCCTTCTTGACTGCATCCCAAGTGATTGAAGATCTTAGTTGTAGTTGTTTCAACCAGTAAGCTGCTTCTCCATTGAGAGAGAATGGGAAGAGCTTACAGAAAAGATAATCTGAAGATACTCCCTCAGCCTTGATACTGCTAGCCAATTCCTCAAATGTGTTTATATGATCCATAGGATGCTCACTAGAAAGACCATGGAACTGATGTTGTCCAACCAATGCGTAGTACTCTGGTTTCAGCCTGAACTCAGCTCTGGTGAACGGAAGTGGTCGAATCGCAGACCGATTAACATAGAATACATCTGGTCTGTTATAATCAGCAAGTGTCTTCTTCTGAAAAGCCTCTTGTGGATGTTCCGCGCCCACGGCAACATGTGGTATGATGGGGTTTCCTTCCCCATCCAGTTTCTGACCCTTCGCGTTGCGTATGCGACCCTCTAGGTCTCGTAAAATGCTGTCCTCACCGCGAATCAGAATAACAGGTTCCATAGAGAGAATCCTGCTAAATGCTCACACTGTCGGTGTCTCGGGTTTCGCTTTGTGTCGATCGATGCAGAATCAGCGTCGATCGAGGCAGAATCAGCGTCGATCGATGCAATGCGATTCCTGCAATACCAAAGAAACAGAAACATGAGTAGACTTAGAAAAATAAGAAGAATGCTTAGTCTAAATCCTAATACTGAATCTATCGGCGAACTCAAAGAGTCCTTGGCAACGGCGCCAAAAACTTGATAGTTCTAAGTTTTAATCCTATTCTACTGCAAGTGCACAGTTATGCTATTGTATTATTTAGGGTATTGAATCCACAAGGACTCACGGTCACAAAATATATTATGAGTAATCGAATTAAGCTAAGCGAATCAGATTGTAAAGCAGTAAACCAAATAGCAAGTAAACAGATCAAGTGAGGTGGATGTAAGCAATCAAACGAAGGCGTCAGGTTTCGGGAAGTTCTCAGGATATCAAGAAATCAGATTAACAACAGTCAAGATTCAATCTATAGCGTTCTTGAACTAGAATCACAAAAGTATAACTAACCAACTTTCGCTGCGATAGTGATCTATGTCTAACAACCTAGCAGACCAACTTTCGTTGTGAATCCTATAGTTCTAAACATGCATTAGTTCCAAGTTCGTTCGTTCACAATATCTTTAAACCAAATTTCTTTGCGAATAGATAAATTGCTCACCTAAATCAGATCTAGTTAATTAACCAACTTTCGTTGCGTGAATTAACCTAATATCAATAATCTAAATGGCCAGTTCAGATTAAGCATTAAGAACAGTTTAGATGAAGAACTAGATGATGAATCTTAATCTATTGGTTAATCTAACATTCCTGCAAATCCCTAATGAGAATCCCTAACCTAACAAGAGATCTACTCGGACATAGCAATCATAACAGAAAACATAGTCAAAATAGATATCATAGAATAATCAAAGGAATAAGAACAGGGGTTTGAAATCATCTCTCTGTCGAGTATCTGATCAGCCCCTAAAACTCTCTGAATGTAAAATAATGCGTATCCTAAACAATGGCTTAAAACTTAATTATAATGATCTAATCACGGCTAGGGCTTCTTTGTAATTATTGGAAACTTCTGGGCCAAAGTGCAATTTCCCAACTCTCTCATTAAACCGCCGAGAATGTCTTATGCGCATGTGTGTCGATCGATGCACAAGATGTGTCGATCGATGCACTCCTCTATTTTGGACAGTGAACTCTATCTCTTGGGTTAATGCTCCAAAATGCTCCAGAAAGTGCCTTAATCACCAGATCCACTCCAAACGTGCATATATCTAATAATACCTGTAAAAGACCCTAAAGAAACACCAAAAGACTCTAAAACATACTTATATCATGGTCTAAAACCGGTAAAAACCATGATATATCACGCTCCGCCACCACCACCACACTCATTCCATCCTCTTGGCGCACCTGCCGGTTAGGATCCACATGAGTGGTATCGCTCATGTTGGAGATTAGGAAGTAGATTAGGCCCAGGTAATTAAGGGCTCTAACTCGCTTTTTGATGTGTGCATATCGGTTATGTAGCGGTGTTTCTTTTGGGACAGATTGGGAACCGATAGTATGTAGACTCCGACGGACCTATGTATCTAAAACTCTATGTGGTGAATAGATGTTTTATTTACGTAGTGGATGTGGAGTATTTCGATTGTCGTTTTGAGTAGCGGAGTGGATATATTGCATACCCATGATGGTTGTGAATGCAATATAGTTACGATGTGAAAATAGATGATGGTCCGAGCAGACGGTTTCCATCAGAACCCTAAGAGACAACTGCAATCGCCGATTTGCTTGATTGATTGTGTGTGATTGATTGCCTTGCTAGGGTGTTAGAATTGTGAATTGTTGTGATTGCTCGCTAGGTTGGTAGTTGTTGATTTTGAATCTCTGCATTTCGTTTAATCGCGAGGTTGCTAGCAAGTGATTTTTTTTTATTTTAAGTAGCGAGATCATTTCGCTTGCTCGGTTATAATTGTTTTTGTAAGAAAAGTTATAGGACTTCTTCGATAGAAATAAGCTTGTGATTAAAAATGCGGTTTTATAGGGACCTTATTCGAGATTGAGCGGAATGATAGGATATTGTTATTTAGCCATGTGTGACCGTAAGGTACATGACTAAGTAACCTTATTTCTATGGGGAAAAGATATCAGGAATAAGTTAAAAGAGGTCTAACCGTTCCAGTGTTATTGAGGTTGTTGATGTAGGACGTGATGGAAAATTTGACGAAGACAAGAGACCGAACCCGAACCCGAGAGACTAGAAGTGAGTCAGTGGAGTTTCGGCACCAGAGTGGGTATCAGTGATAGGAGGAACCAAGATAGATGGGTATGATGAGTTAGCAAAGGAATTTGGAAGCATCAGTGACAGTTTTGGATCAGTTCAAAGTTACCAAAGGAAAGGCGGTTTGATATCCATGAAGCGTGGAGTTCAGTGATCGAGAACGTTTGAGGCGTACATAAGTATGGCGGTTTAGTTTAGAAGGAGGAACATCAATATTACCGTAATGCCGATGGGGAGCGATAGGGATAAGCAGTAAAGATGAAACAAGTATCGAGAATAGAAGGAAAGTCGGTTTTGTGCCATTCGCGGAGGTTGAAGCAAAGTGGAGAAGTCGGAAGTGTTGGTTCAAGATGGTATTAGTTGGCACATATGGATCAGAAATCCGAGTAGAGCAAGTTCATATTTCAAAAGTAAGTTGAGCGATGGAGTAAAGTTCAGTTGGGTCAGCGTTCGAACACCGGAGCAGTGGAACCAATTCCAAAGTGGAGACTTACAGATTCAGACTCCGATTCGAAATTTGTAGTAACAGAGAATTCGGGGATCGAATTTCTGTAAGTGGGGAAGAATGTAATATCCTGTTCCAAGAAATAGTCAACGGGCAGCAGAAAAGTCAACGAGGGGCATTTCTGTAACTTTCAAGAAAGGAAGGACATTTTGGTAATTTTACCAAAATGCGAGCCGGAAGTGGAAATAGGCCAAGTGATCTTCTTTTTTTTCCATAAAGAACATTTATAAGACCATAAATGGAAGAAGCAGAGTCTAAACGAGGTTTACGGACTATCGGGAAAGGAAACCGATAAAACCGATAAAACTTGTAAAATTCATTACGGGAGCTACGGGAGTACGATTGAGGTGAAACGACTTGATACATTCTTCTAAAAGAGTCTAGTATTTTTAAAAGAAGCTTGGAATATTTATTTCAGAGTCTACGAAGTTTTAAAGATTTTTAACAGACTGTCGGAAATGGAAACCAACAAAACCGAGAAAAAGACGGAAACACCTCTAAACGTGCTCCATAAATTATGAAAATTTTATCACAGCTCCATTCAATTATGGATAGGATATGGTTAAAAGGATTGAGAAATATTTGATCCCTGGATCAAGTTATAATTTTTAGACCATTAAGAGGTAATTAGTGGCTAAAAATCCAAAATAAATTCATAGGAGGCTTGGGCTTGAACCAGAGTGATTAGGACTGATTAATAAGGTTACTTTGGACCTAAATCCAGCCCAGTATGAAGAATGTACCACGAATTCTGGTCCAAGAAATTTAGAAGCTTCTTAGCATTTTAGGTGGATGAATCTAAGGTGGTGAATTGTCATCAATCCAAGGGCCGCATGGAGGAGGCTACAAGTGGATGGTGGTTGATCAAATGCATTGTTTTTTGGATGGATTTTGGTGAGGAGGTCGTGGCATAAGATGGAGAAGAAGAGGAGACAAGTGGAAGGTGGAGATTACACCACTTTAGCTATATAAGGAGGCCTTGGGTCACCCATTTTCTTCACACCAAAAACAATTCTCAACAAGAGTAGTAAAGAAGAGAGAAAGAATAGAGGGAGAAGGGAATAAGGAGAGCAATAAGGAGGCGGCAAGAAGAAGGGGGAGGAGGAGGAGGAGCCGAGAGGAGGGAGAAGCCGGAGGGAAGAAGAAGGAGGAGCCGGAGGGAGAGAGAAGAAGGAAGAGAGAAGGGCGTGAGGAGAAGAAGAGAGGAGAAGAAGAAGATGGAGAGAGAGAGATAGAGAGAGAGAGAGAGAGAGAGAGAGAGAGAGAGAGAGAGAGAGAGAGAGAGAGAGAGAGAGAGAGAGAGAGAGAGAGAGATAGAGAGAGAGAGAGGCGTGAAGCTTGAAGAAAGAAGAAGATGGAGAGAGGAGAAGCGTGAAGCTTGAAGAAGAAGAAGATGGAGAGAGGAGAAGCGTGAAGGAGAGAGAGAAGATGAAGCTTATGGAGGGAGAAGAAAGAAAGAATATGAAGCGTGAAGAAGGAGAAGAGAGAGAAGAAGAAGAGAAGCATGGGAGATAAGATGAAGAAGCATGAAGAAGAGGAAGAGAGATGGAGAAAGACCGAAGAGGAGGAAGCAAAGGAGGAGAACCGGAGGAGAAGAAGAGAACCGTAAGAGGAGAGAGAGTGTTTCTGTTTGGTGATAGGACTTGCGGGATGGATTGGGAATTAAGATAGTGTTTCTGTTTGACCTTGTTGGTATTGCGTGATAGAGTCCCAGTGAGTCTGCTTGTTTATATTACTTTTATTAGGACTCTATAGGGCGTGTTAGATCCCGAAAGTCTAGAGATGGCGTTCCAGTACTTCCGACCCGATTTGATCCTCGGGTAGTTACCTGATCAGGCACGTACCTTCGGTTGTGGTTCTGGCAGGTGTTAACCTATGGAGTGACGTCTATAGGTGTGTGGTTCAGAGAATAAGGGGGTCGCGTCCTAGGGCCGGACAGCAGGACTTCGTTTTATCGCCTAGAAGTCGTGGGAGGTTTTAGCTACCGTGGCGGCAGCTAAGTGTTCCCATGGAAGTCGCCGAGTTCGCAAAGTGGGCCCAGATGGTGTGAAGATTTGCGTTAGAGCTGCGATAGATAGATCGAGTCTAATCAAGAACATGTACCGCAGTGTTCTCGATTCCCTTCGTTGATGATTGTGTTGTTATTTGAATGCTTGTGTGTGTTGTGAAGCTCATCACGTCTTGGTAGCACGTGATCAGCTATTATACTTGATTGTTATTTTGGGTTTGAGTGGGATTATTAGATTATTAGCAGCCTTTAGTTGTGAGCTGTCTCACTGGATAATCTTAGATTACTCATTAGACTCTTTTTTGTTTTTTTTCAGGTTTAGCGTAGCTCGGTGGACGCGTAGGACACTCGGAGTAGTCTCGGGTTGGCATTGGGTATCGTTTATTACGCATTTTGAATGTTACTTTCGGTTTCAGATTTTGTTGGAACGTTCCCGCTAAATGTTTGTATTAGACTGTATATTACTGTGAATAAGATTTATATTTTTCAACTAATAAAAACGGAATAATTTCCTGATATACGGTTTCGTCTGAACCGAACACAACTCGTGGAAGCGGTACAGGTTGCGAAGTCTTGTATCGTGGAAACGAGGTAAACGGAGTCAAAGATAGTTTGGTTCGAGCCTTTGTTTCAAACCAGATTGTCTCTGGCTTTCGTATTGTGACAAACTTTTCTCGTATGACTGCTCGGGTTCGATCTGTCATGTTCTTGTTTAATTGTTAGTCGGTCAGCTCGTCGGTCAGCAAAAACGAGAAAGGGGCGTTACAATCGGGGTAAAGGAATGTCTAGTAGGCTTCCGCTAACTTGGGTTCGATTCGAGTTGGCTACCGGAGCTTTCACGTGAGCTCTCCGGCCCAAGGATTGGTCACTTAAACCGACTAATTCTTTTTTTTTTTTTTTGCAATATTTATACATCATGATAACAAAAATTGCTTGTACTCTTGTCTTCAATGCGATTTTATTTTCTATGGAAGGTGTATCGACTTGCCACATGACATACTAATATCTTGTCACAACCACCGTTTTTTTATTAATTATTCTCGTCCTCTCTGGAACTGGTCCTTGGAGTTTGTCTCCAGAAGATTGATGAAAATTATGGGTTATATTCTTGTACAAAGACTTGTGGCTATGCAGTGGACACTAAGTGTGCTACTCTACTTGATGTATAGGGTTGCTCGGATCAAAGTGAAACGCTTAAAGATCAAGTCATTGCACAAACTATCTAAGGCACTAACACGTTTTCAACATCCAAATTCCTCCAGCAATTTTATCACAAATAATAAATTCATGTACAAAAAAAAAAAAAAAGGACCTCGGGTGTATGATTGATGCTCTTCGGCTCTCATGGCTTAACATATTCTTTGATGAACTCTTGTACTTGATCTGTTTCTCCTGTTAATCAAGATGCTTCAGCGACTGTGACTTTGTTTACGCAATGCGAAAAGGAAAACACTTTTCCTTCAATCCCGAGAGTATGGTCATTGGCTATGTCAGCTGTTGAAATCGCACTCCTCGCACTACAAGAAAAACTGTTTTTAGCCACGAACGAGCCATGAACAGTTCGTGGCTAAGAATTTTCCAGCCACGAATAGTTACGAATCAGCCACGACTGCAAATCGTGGCTAATTCGTAGATATTCGTGGCTATTTAGCCACGAAAAAATATTTGTGGCTATCCGTGGATAATTAGCCACAAATAGCCACTAACTAGTCGTGGAAGAGCATAGCCACAACTAGCCACGAAGATATTTGTGGCTACCTAGCCACGATCTGAAATCGTTGCTATTTGTGGCTAATTTAGCCACGAATAGCCATGATATTATCGTGGAAGAGATTAGCCACGAAAATAGCCACGGATAGCCACGATTTTATTCGTGGCTATTTCAAAACCCTAAACCCTAAATACACCCTAAAACCCCAAACTCAAAATCTTAAACTCTTAATCATAAACTATAAAATCAAAAAACAAACCATTAGTTATATATACATAAAACTATTATTTCAAATTCAATACCACAATATTCATATCCTAAATTATATAAACATATACATATAAAACCTTAAACTATAACCAAAAATCTAATAACTAAAACTCTAAAAACTATAATATACCTAAATTAAGATTCAAAACTTATAAAAAAACTTTTATTTCCAAATCTACTATTTTCAAATCCAATACCACATATTCATATCCTAAACAACTCATAAACCCTAAACAAACCCTAAACTCTAAATTATAAACAAAAATATAACTAACAAAACTTTAAGTCATATAACTTATCCATATATATATATATATATATATATAACTTTAAACTATAACCAAATCAAACCTAAAAAGTCTAAAACTATTATTTCTAAATACAACTTTTCAAACTATATACCCTAAACTTTAAACAAATTCTAAAACCCTAAACTACAAACAAAAATTTAACTAGCAAAACTTTAAACCTTAAATTGTAAACTTTATATTTATAAACTAAAATCCTCTAACTTATATATTAATTAAATTGATATTTTATTTGAAAAGTTTATCATAAACTTTTAATCCTTAAATTTCACATTAAAACATAAAATTAATTTATATTGATTGTAAACTGATTGTATAATTTTTTTTTTTAATATTGTAGCTTAATTTCACATTAAGACATAAAATTATAAGTAGCTTAATTCTTATTGGTTGATAAAAAATGGTAAGGATTGAGATCTCTTTTAATATTGACCATTGATTAATTCTAGATCTAAAGGTCATAGATTAATTTTCCTTTAACCTAATCCCACTTCCTCAACCCATCCGCCGTTCACTTAAGATTCTTCTTTCTCTTTATTTTGTTTTTCTTTTTCAGAAAGTGATAGAGTTCCATGAAGCAGATGATGGAGATTAACAAAAAAGAGAAGAAGAGTCCTCGTCCTCGTCTCTCTTCTCCCGCTCCTCCATTTCATTCAGGACTACTGAGTCTCGCTCCCGACTCTGCGTTTCCGGTTCCGCGGTGAGCAGTTAATAGATGAATTCGATATATACATTACATAAACGTATTGTTTCTGTTCACCCTCTTCGATTCGCATTCGCATCCTCATGTCCGGTGTGATTTTGCTTGAAATTTTGAGTTTTTATTTAACCACGGCTAGGGTTTCCTTTGGGATTCCTCTGAGCGTGTTATGAATGGTGTGTTTTGGGTCTTGTATTCCATACTTCAATTTTGGGCGTCTTCGAAGCTCGTGTTTAGGGTGTTGTCTTTTGTTCGTCACTGGATATTATAAATTAGATTTAGCTGGAGTCATAGGGTTTCGATTCCGTTTGGTAAAGGTCTTTGCTTTAGCGTCAATTGCTTACATTAATGTGACTCGTGAGTATGTTTCGTCCCTCATTTCTTGATTTTTTGAACATATGTAGGACGAGGAAGATGAAGAAAGAGCCGAAATCAGCAAACGTGAGAAGGCTAGACTTAGAGAAATGCAAAAGATGAAGAAACAGAAAATTCAACAAATTTTAGACGCCCAAAATGCTTCCATAGATGCAGATATGGTAAGCTAGTAAAAACATTTGTTAGGATTTGAGCATTGACAAATCTTAATCGTTCTATGTATGTAGAACAACAATGGAAAGGGGAGAATGAAGTATCTTCTGCAACAAGCCGAGTTTTTTGCACATTTTGCTAAAAGTGACCCATCTCCGTCTCAGAAAAGGGGGAAAGGAAGGTGTGTTGGAACTGGCGAGTTGGAGGTACGGCATGGCGGAGGAGGCACTTCACATCGGCAGAAGCGGCGACTCGGCGGCACGGCGGAGGCAGATCGGCAGAAGGTGGTGGTGGTCTGTAAAAGGAGAAGGTGGTGGTGGTTCCGCTATGGGTGGTGGTTACGGAGACGAGGCCGCCGGTAATTCATACAGGAATATACATATATATATATGTATATATATATATATATTGTATTTGTATTGTATTTTGTATTTGTATTGTATTTTGTTATAAATAAAAAAATAAAGATTTTATTTTTTGTATTTTTATATTTTTTTTGTTTTTTGTAACTATATAGCTACGACTATATCGTGGCTAGACGTGGTAAATATCCACGAATAAGGTCGTGTCTATTCGTGGCTAATATCCACGAATATATCGTGGTTAGTCGTAGCTAAATAGCCATGAACTCGTTTGTAGCTATTCATGGCTAATAGCCACAAATAGGTTCGTGGCTACACCGTGGCAAGGTTGCTACGACTAGCCACGAATAGCCACGGTTAAACATTAGCAACGAGCTCGAAGCTACGAAACATTTTCGTGGCTATTCGTGGCTAAGGGCGAATTAGCCACGGATTTTTGGCTCTAGCCACGAAAAAAATTCGTGGCTAAATACAATTTTTCTTGTAGTGTCGAAACCCTAAGTTTCTCTCTGCAAAAACATATATTATGAACACGAGGAGAATCATTGAGAGCTTATCTTATGGATATAGAAACAGATTCTTACATTTCTTTCTCTAATCTGCTTGCGGATGAAAGCAGGACCGGGATCTTATTCTTAACCAAGCTCGCATTGGTCAGGATGTCGTAAAGGTACCTGGAAAAAGTACAAAAACCATGTTTAAGTGTCATTCTCAAAGAGGCACTAAGCAAATATTTTGATATCTTACCCGTGGTAGAGGTATCAAATTGTTTTCAGCTATCTATCTCTTAGATATAGTCTAGATTTGTTTAGTTTTGACTTCAATATTTTTGTTGATTTATGTTTGTTTTGTTTTGTTATTAGTTAGTAATGGATCATATTCTACAATTTGAAGACAAAATTTTAAACAATCGCAAAAGTAAGTTTCATTGTACTTATGACTTAAACGAAAAAACTGGTTATATGATTAACCAAGTTATTAGTTTGTTTACATTTAAGTGATGATTGTTACACTTTGGTATTTGTATGGTTGATCCAGGTGATTGTTGAGAAGGGTAAGAAGAGTGATATACCCACCACCGAAAAGAAAAAATAAGCATCTTGATTATTATAATCAATATACATCTCATTCTGGAACTGACTTCTGACTGAATACTAATATTTTTCTGGATAATCAAAATTGCAGATACTTAGTCCCAGCTGATTTGACAGTGGGGCATTTCGTGTATGTCAATCGCAAAAGAATCAAACTGAGTGCAGAAAAGGCTATCTTTATATTTGTGGACAATGGTCTTACTCCAACTGGTAAATAGATCAGATCTACTGCTATATTCAAGACTTCCATTTTTTACAAATAAGCAAAAAGACCATTCAAAAAGGTCTACTTTCATGTTTCTGATTTGATGATTACTTTGCAGGTGTACCAACGTCTGCTGTGTACGAAGAGAAAAAGGAAGATGATCGGTTCCTTTATATCACTTACCACGTTCTCTTCTATAATTTAAAGACAAACTCTAAAACAATCACAAAAGTAAGTTTAATTGTTCTCATGACTTAAAACGAAAAAGTTGGTGATAGGATTAACCAAGTTATCAATTTGTTTACCTTTAATATTTTTGTTTTGCAGGTCAAATTCATTGACACATTTTGTAAATTGACTACCATGGAAGAACTGTACAGGTTCAAACATTAAAAAATTGTGCTCTTAACTTCCTCTGTTTATTATTTGATTTGATCTGACAATTTCTTATTGATCTTTTATGCTTGTTCTCAGGTGATGAATCTTTACTAATTCCGAAACTTGATTTCAAAGGTACGCTTGTCAACATATTTGTTTTGCCTAATTTTTAAGGTTCTACCATGCTTGTCATTGTTGGAATTATGTCCAGTAATCTCTGTACTATCTCTAGAAAGTAAGAGTATGTCAATGATCAGACATAAGTCATATAATACTGGGGGTCATGATGGCTTGCTAGAGTCCGCTCATGATCTTTAAATCTCGGATTTATTGCCTTTATTATATGATCCCATATGGGTCACACGCCTAAGCTAACGGGAAAATACGAAGGAACGGTTTAGCAAAAGTACGGTAAAAGTGCTAGGCATTTACTGTACTAAGAGAGAGATTAAAGGGCCTGATTAAATCTAAGGGATTTAATCAGACTGGGAATTGGGCCCAAAAGGCCCAACAAGACTGGACAAGGGTTTTTAATTATAAACTTGACCTAGCTCTTATTTCTCTGAGCCTCTTCTGCGCCAACTCTCTCTCTCTCTCTATGGCCTCCCTCCTCTTCGGTCTAGCAGCCAATTTCCTGTGCGTGCGTGTGTGAGCCTTTGGAGGAGCTATCTCTTGGTGGTTCTGCTGATCTCTGACCCGTACCTCCTCTTTCCGCTGCATAACAAGGTAACAGGTGAGATCCTTTATGATTCTGCAAGAGAACCTAGATCTGGCATGTTTAGTAGGATCAATTAATCTGATAATTGAACCAGGAAAGACTAAACGAATCCTTCAGTGGTATCAGAGCCATTGGTTCTGTTAGGATTTCTTGTTAGAATCATGTTTAGGTTGTTTAGAAGTGTTTGAATCAATCTATGATAAGAAAACACTTAAGAAACAAAGAATTAAAACCTAAACATGAAATCGCATGATCCGATCTATAGTGAATCGGAATGCGTCGGAATGATGATCTCCAAAGGATCACCATGTCCGGATCGTGTAAGGCACGGTGGACCGATCAACCGAGCGATCGCATGGATCGACCCGAACCGATCGCGTCCCGTCCCGATGCCTCCCGTCCCGATCACACGTCCGGATCGAGTCGCGTCGCGTCGTCCCGATCGGCTGAGCGGTATGCGTCGTGGTATGCATCCCGATCGGCTGAGGAGACGCGTCGTCGTCCCGATCAGCTGCGGCGCGAGAGATGGACCGGTCTGCTGTGCGATCGCGTCCCGCTTCTCTCGGCCCAAGCTCGGCCCGTCCCGTCCCGCTATCGTCCGCGTCCGTGCATCGCGTGGAGCTTGGTCACGACCGTGATCGGTTCGTGACCATTCGGGTCGGTTTTGGTTCGTGGTTCGTTTTAAAACTTATTAAAACTTAATCGTCACGGTTTAATAAACAGACTTAATAAAATTTATTAAGTTCTGGTTAAACCGGGATAAGAAATCCAAAGTCGTAAAATTGGATTTAGTGCCTAAACCAGTGGTTTTCTAATTTGATTTGGTTGGACCAAATAAATTGAGAAAATCCGGTTTAGTAAATAACCGGTTGACAATTGTGGTCATCGTAGTAATTGATTTTGGTTAGACCAATTTTAATGAACCAGACCGGTTATGTCATTTAATTGGGCAATTGGGTTATGTCTTGGACATGGACCAATTCTTGGGCCTCGGGCCAAGAAGTTAAAACAATTGGGCCAATTATTTGAGTCTTTTCTTCAGATTTAATTTAAAATTCATTTATATAAAATTAAAATCGATTTTAAATTAATCTGTTTTTCAAAAAAATCTGAAATTAGAAAGTTTCTTAAATTAGAAGTTTCTAGATTTGCATGTTTTGGATTTTAGGAAATTTCTATATTTAGAAAGTTTCCAATTTTAGGAAGTTTCCAATTTTAGAAAGTTTCCAAAATTAGTAGGTTTCCCAAAAAGGAAAGTTTCCCAAAATAGTAATCTTCTATTTTGGGATAAAAGTTTAATAAACCTACAAACCTCAAACAATATCAAGCGTTGGATGTCTTGTCCAGTCTATGTCAGCTGTCGAAGCCCATTCAATTGTACTCATGGCCTTACAGTGTGAGGGTGTCTACTTTTGCGTGGGTAAGACGGTTTGTGATTCATAAATGTCATTGGGAGTCCCAGACATTAGTGATTACATGACTGTATAGTCTGGTTTTCTTGACTAGGCCATCGGGAGTCCCGGGCCTTGAGACATCAGAGTGGATTGGGCCTCGGGCCCAGATTCACAACCAAGAGTTATATCACGGATATAATTAGCCGAGATAGGGCTTACCGATATAAGCTAAGTTTGGGTGACGGCCAGTGGCCCACTTTGATCTTAGTTATATGTGGATCTTGGAATCATTATATTCTATTGAGGGTAACTGATGTTATTGAATATAATGAGAGATTAATCATATTATCTATAATGCGAGTTTAATCATATTGAACATATTAACTAAAATTCTTTTATCTTAAATTTCAGTTATGACTAGCACAAACAATCAAAACACTTTCTCGATCCGGTCTGTCCTTGAGATGGACAAGCTGAACGGATCAAACTTCTTGACTTGGTCGCGGAACCTGAGGCTAGTCCTCAGACAGGAGAGAAAGGACTATGTCCTTGAGAGAGCTCTCCCCGTGAGGATCGGGTCCAATGCTTCTCATGCAGTATATGATGCTTGGAATAAGCATTATAATGATGCGGTAGATGTGCGTGGTCTGATATTGGCTACCATGGACTCAGACTTGCGGAAGCAATATGAGAACATGAAGTCGCCAATAGAGATGATCAACAGCCTGAAATTGAAATTTCAGGAGCAGATAAGAGTGGAGAGATACCAGTTGGTTAAGTCTCTCACTAGCTGCAAGCTACCAAATGATCATCCAGTGAGTCCTCATGTCAGTAAAATGATGGGTTACATTGATAACCTGAGGAAACTGGATTATCCAGTTAGCCAAGAATTGGAAACTGAAATCATTCTACAGTCACTGCCGTCAAGCTATGATAAGTTCAGAAGGAACTATATCAAGAAAGGCTTAACGAAGACGCTGACTGAACTGCATGATATGCTCAAGACAGTTGAGCCAAACGTGAAGAGTACCCTGAATAATCTCATGATAGAGAAGGGTAGGTTTGCTAAACCTAATGCTGACAAGGGTGAAGGCAAAGTTGTCCAGATTTTGAATCATGGCAAGCGTGTGTCTTCTGAGCCCGAGTCAGATACCTCTTACGTTGGTAAGTGCTGCTACTGTAAAGAGACAGGGCATTGGAAGAGAGATTGCATTAAATTCATGGAAGATGATGAGGAGTTGAAGTTGATGTATGAGACTACTTCCTCAGGTATTCATGTTATTACTTCAAGTTCTACCTTAAAGGTATTGGATACTGGTTGTGGCACTGATATTTGTAGTAATATGCAGAGCCTAAGCAACAGTAGAATGTTGAAGGAAGGACAAGTGGATCTACATGTCTGGAAGGAGCGATGGACGCTGCCTCAGCCGTAGGGTTTTCACTTGTAGATGCCTTCGAGGCTTGGTTTTGTATTAAGTAATTGCTACAATGTACCTGCTTTAAGCAGAGTTGTTTTTCATTTTCTTGTAAGAATTTGAATGTTTTTCATTTTGATAAAAGACAAGGTTTTGTTCTTTTGATCTTAATGAAATGTTAATTGTAGCACCCTATTCAAGGAATGGGTTTTATATCTTAAACCAAAGAGTGCCTAAATGTAACATAAATACCGAATTGGTTTAAATCTGATGAATTAAACCTGATTTTTCTTGGCATAAAAGTCTTGGTCACATAGAGTAAGTCGGATTCAGAAATCCCATAGTTATGGACTGTTGGGCTCATTTGATACGATATCTTATGAGACTTGAATTCTGCTTACTGGACCAAAAGGCAAAGGGCCTATCTTAGCCGAGCTAGAGAAAGGCCCAAAGGCTTATTGGACCTTGAACATACTCATGTATGTGGCCCAATGAACAGTAATGCCAGAGAAAATTTCCTGTACTTCATTGTCTCTACTGATTGCTTCAGTGAGTGTGACTGTGTTCATTTGATGAGACACAAGTCGGAATTCTTTGATATGATCGAAAGAGTTCCAGAATGAGGTATAGAATCTTAGTGACAGAAGTATTAAGACTCTTGATTAGATCACGAGTGAGAATACTTAAGTCATTGATGGTGTGATCATCTGAATGAGTGTGAAATCGTTTCACAGCTCATTTCTCCTGAAAACCTTGAGGTATTTTTGTGAGAAAGAATCAGATCTTATTAGAAATGACTAAAGATGAGTCACACGAATCTTCCATGATATTCTTTAAGAATAACGCTCTAAAATATCTAAGTTTACGCTGAAATAGTTCCACCAATATCAGTTGAAAGACACCACGTAAATGTGGATTGGAATCGATCCAAATTCGTCTTTACTGAGTATTTGTAGTTGAGCTACTTCGCTGGTTGTCCTAGGGAAACCAAGGCTTGTTATCTTTTACGTCCATTCTGTTTTCAAGAAGGGAAGTTACTTTCCAGGAAGAACAGTGGGAGTAAAAGTATGACTCGAAGAAATTCGACAAATACAGGTGGCTGCTCAACCTGTTGAGAGAGAGCAACGGATGGATTTACAGATTTCTGTAGAATCTACACCTGTAGAGCCTGAAGTTCGCAGACATGAATGAATCAGTCACTAATCCGAGAGTGATTTCTCGTCATTAATTGAACCTGATGATCATTGAAAGTTCGCATGATCTGATGATCATTGAAAGCGACGAATCTGCGAAATTCAAATAAGCGGAAGTGAGCCCGGACTCCGAAAAATTACACTTTGTGTAAGTTAGCTTCATCGATCCATTCATGGATGGAAGCAAACATATCGGAGTTGGAATCTTCGTTCTGTTGAAGTAGTCAAGGTTTTGACCTGAACAGGAACGAAATGGAACTGTGCGTTTACTAATAGATAAGTGGGAGCGATGTTGCATTTCTCATATTGTATGTCGATGACATACTGATTCTCGGAAATAACGTCCCAATACTGCAGTCGGTAAAGGACTGGCTTGGGAGTTGGTTTTGTGAAAGACATGGGTAAAGCCACGTAGTTCTTGGATTCTGGATCTAAAGATAGAGATCCAGAAGAGCTGGTAGGACAAAGTCAGGATTCTTACATTGACAAAGTCCTACACGTTTTGAGCAATCCAAGAATGGTTTTATGCCAATGTCACATGGCATTAAGTTAAGCAAGATACAGTATCCTACGATAACTGCCGAGCTTAAATGCATGGATGAGATTCCATATGCGTCGGCAATTGGATCTATCATGTATGCCATTAAACGTACTTGTTTGATGTTGTTTTAATGTTAAGCAAGACAAGTAAAGACCAGTCAAATCTAGAAAAGAATCACTGGATTGCCGTAAAGAATATCCTAAAGTATTTGAGGAATACTTAGGATAAGTTCTTGATTTACGGAGAAAGTGAGGTGCTACAAGTCGATAGAGTCTGAAAGGCAAGTTTCCAACAGACAAAGATGATTTCCGGTCACAGTCCGGTTATATCTTGTGTCTGTCTGGCGGTGCAAGGCACTGTTGCTGACTCCATGACTTAAGCTGAACATTTCGCAGCTTGGGTAGAGGCGAAAGAGGTTGTTTGGAAAGAAGAGTTCTTCACTGAACTTGATGTGATTCCCAGCATAGATGAGACTAGCTGCACATCAGAGGTCCAAACACCTTGAGGGTAGGTATAACCTATTCCGTGAGATAAATGACAGAGGTGTTAAGTAGATCAGCAAGTTTCAACGAATGAAGACGATGCTAATCTATTAACGAAGCCACTCCTTAGGCCTAAGCACGAGTCGCGAACTGTTGCTGTAGGATAAGTGAAATTAAGATGTAGTCTTAATTTCAGTGGGAGTTAGTAAAGGGCTTTATTTAGTTATTGATATGTTCTTGTAAAACATTTTAAGATGTTTAGTAAAATTATTTTATGATTATTTTAACTGTGATGAAATAATCGTTCCAAAATGATATGAACCATTTTATAGGTCATCGAAGTAAGTGACTTGATCTTGAGTCATCAAAGTCATTTAGCTTGATCATGAGACCCTATATTTGATAGATGGCTTATATCATCCTGTCCCTAGTCGAAGGTTGTTGAAATTGGAACACCAACAACCGTGTGAGACTAGATTGGTATGTGACTTATGACAAAGTCTCAGGATGTCATAGATGCACGGCATCAAAGTCAGTGCATAGGTGTATGTTGGGGTACATACGACCGGACATGACCCGATTATAAGAACTCTTCAGGATATTTATATCTGTGTCATAAGAGATTCTTACTACGACTATAGAGTATAGTCCTTAGACCTGAGTTCGCATGCATGTGACTGCACATGAACTGATGCGCTTTGATCATTGTCTAAAGCTGTCGTTAAGCGATAGTTATAAGGACCTTGTTTGGGTGCATCATGAAGTGAGTAGTTTACAGTGATGGAACAAGAAGGGATTTGTCCCTCCAATATAAATGGAGTGAATATCTCTAGGCCAATCGGAGATTTGAATACTGGAAAATGCATGGCCATGCTCAAACGGACTGTCCCGAGTCGTTTGGATTGTCAGTATCAAATCAGAGTCCGATGAACAAGATTAGGCTTTATAAGGATGACACTAATCTTGCCTTATGACTAATCGAGATATTGAGACAAAAGGATTATGAATACAGAGATTCCAGTTCAAGTGGGAGATTGTTGGAATTATGTCCAGTAATCTCTGTACTGTCTCTAGAAAGTAAGAGTATGTCAATGATCAGACATAAGTCATATAATACTGGGGGTCATGATGGCTTGCTAGAGTCCGCTCATGATCTATAAATCTCGGATTTATTGCCTTTATTATATGATCCCATATGGGTCACACGCCTAACCTAACGGGAAAATACGAAGGAACGGTTTAGCAAAAGTACGGTAAAAGTGCTAGGCATTTACTGTACTAAGAGAGAGATTAAAGGGCCTGATTAAATCTAAGGGATTTAATCAGACTAGGAATTGGGCCCAAAAGGCCCAACAAGACTGGACAAGGGTTTTTAATTATAAACTTGACCTAGCTCTTATTTCTCTGAGCCTCTTCTGCGCCAACTCTCTCTCTCTCTGCGGCCTCCCTCCTCTTCGGTCTAGCAGCCAATTTCCTGTGCGTGCGTGTGTGAGCCTTTGGAGGAGCTATCTCTTGGTGGTTCTGCTGATCTCTGACCCGTACCTCCTCTTTCCGCTGCATAACAAGGTAACAGGTGAGATCCTTTATGATTCTGCAAGAGAACCTAGATCTGGCATGTTTAGTAGGATCAATTAATCTGATAATTGAACCAGGAAAGACTAAACGAATCCTTCAGTCATCAGGTTATGTTTATTATTTTTGTAGGTTGACTTCTTCAAAATCAGTGATGATGGAGCATACGCTTGTAACAGAATCTTTGTAATTGTGAGTTTTTTTTCCAATTTGCATATATATATATATATATATATATATATATATATATATATATATCCTTGACATGAATATATAGATTCTGATTGTTGAGTGTTGATATCTCTGTGTATATCTTAATATATTGATTCATGAAATGATAGCAGTAATATTTATTTAAGACTTATACTGTTTTGAATTGTTTGATTTCAGGGAGTGGTGCAATTATCAACATTTGGGAAGCATCAAAAGCAAAAAAACTTCATTATCCAATAATAACATGGGTACGCGTTCGCCCTAGATGCTCTCTGACCCGCGCCCCGAGGTGCCGCCGCCGCCCACCGGATGAAGCCAGATCCGCCGTCGCTGCTTCATCGTCGCTGCGCCACTGCCGCTGCTCCACCGTCATGATGCCGGTCTCTGCTCTGCCTGTCTCTCCTCCTTCGCGAGTCGCCATGGTCGTCGAAGCTCGGATTTTGCCTGCTCCCACCAAGCCGCCAGATCCTCCTCCGCCTCCACTGTTCTCTCAGCGGTCTCTGTTCCTCGTCGCCCCACTGGTCTCCGGCGTCGCCTCTCCGCTCAATCGATGGGATTTGTCGTCGACACTTTTCTGTGTTTTTGACTCAGCTCCATCCCGTCGTTTAGACCCAGACCCAAAGCTTCTCTCCTCTGCTCCGCCGTTACTCCTGCCGGACGTCAAGCCTCCGCCATCGATTTGTCTTTTGGATCCGCCTTTGAAGCTCGTGAATTTGTCTCCTCCTCTCCTATTGGCGTTATCTTCATCGAGGTTCCTGGCCTCAGTTTTCTCTCTGGCAATAAGGAAGCGATTGTGTTTGTTGGACGATTCACCTGGGATTCGAGTGTTTGGCAAGTTTGTGGTTTTGATTTCTACAGATCCAGATCCAGATTGTATCAAGCTCAAATCTACTTTTGTGCTCTCTTGGGTCTCATTCTTCGCCTGTATGCGATATTTTGCTGTGCCATACGGCTGCTTCCTCAGTCATCATTCCAGGTTTATGGTTTATTGGCCTCCTCCTATTTTCATCATACCATTACTTATGAGGAGGTCACATCTCTTCCAACAGTTGAGCTCTGTTTCTGCTAAGGCATCCGTGAGCACACTTCATCTTTTCTGGGTTTTGTGGAGCTTTCTGGTTGTTGTTTGGCCAACTCCGCCGGTTCCTCCTAAGCCACCGGACCCTAGCTACTCTCGGGCTTACCTGATCTTCTTGATTTCGTCCGCCGTTGCAGTTGTGACCCTCTCCATAGTTGGGGACATGTCAAATTTAACTGCTTTCTTTTCCGCCTTTGCCACGCCTCTCGCTTCTCTAGGATTGAAGCTATCTTCACCAACCCACTCTGTAGTATCAGGTTTTATTATCTTTAGCTTAAGATATCAAGTGACCAAATTACCTCGTTATGAGGCTTTTGAGGGGGTATCAAGGGATAAGTTTCTTGTTCTTTGGCTGTTGGACTCTGTCTCTAGGCGAAAATTACCTCTTTATGAGGATTCTCTACCTCAGTATGAGGACTCTTTACCTCAGTATGAGGGCTCTTTACCTCTTTGTGAGGCTTATTTACCTCAGTATGAGGATGTTACCCAAATTCTCTATTCCGTTCTTGTGCAATTCTCTGCTCTGTTGGTTGTGTTACCTTGTGATGCAGGATTACATCTCCGGAATTTTAGAGACGCTACCACGACCACCAATCTTCGATCTCTAGTATCAGATTCGGTTTGTCGCTTCTGGAAGATTTTGATTGCTCAGATCTCCTCGCGAGGGAGGACTTCCTCACAGTTACCAGGCTCCTCAAGTAGATGCTCAGTCATCTCAGTAGCCAAACTTCATGCTGCTTCCTATGCACTTGTTGCCGAAGTATGCTCGGGCAATGGATCACCAAGTGTGCTCTCACATTCCCAAGACTTCATCTCATTAAGCACTTTTGAGTTCATTTCAAGTGTTTTTAATGGTTTGTATGTGTTTATCCTCTATGTTTATGATTCCCGCTTTGCGTCTGTTGCAGCGGTTGAATTAGCCAGTTTGGCTCTTGCTTTATGGTTCTTGAACGTTTACTCCGTTTATGGAGAGTAGAAGATGATATAAAAGTTTATTTTGACCAAAAAAAAAGGGAAGCATCAAAAGCATTGGTAATTTGAAGATCACTTGAAAAAGAAAAATCGAAAAAGGTAACCATTTAACTATAAAACATTTAAAACGATTTTAAAACTCATAGTAAGAATCGTATTGAACAAACAGTTTCTACAAGGTCATTTGATACTTAGAGTGTTATTCAATACGATTCCATATTAAAAATAGTAAAGTTATTTTACCAAAACCATAAAAATATTTGATCAATGTAATCCAGTTTTTAAAAAAAATATATATATATGTTAAGTTTTTTTTAAAAATAAATATCACGGAATACTTTGTCTGTACGTAGTACGAGCTTGCAAAAAAAAAAAAAACAAATCATCTCACCATGTAAATGACAAAACGATGCATTCTGAAAATCATTTAGGTGATTTATGAGCCAAGATCTATATTTGTGAATGATCATTGAATGATTGGTATGATATATTTTTCCAAACTTTTCTTTTAATTATTGAAATTGTATTAGAAATATTTTTAATAGATATTTAATCGTAATTCATGTGTGTGTTTTGAACTTAATCTCAAAATTTGATCTGATGTGTTGATCTATTCAAAAGAAGAAAAAAAAGATATTATAGAATATATGTACTACCATAGAACTTCTCATCAACACATCAGATCAAATTTTGAGATAAAGTTCAAAACACACAAATCTCAAAAACAAGTGACTTTGTTTACGCAATGCGAAAAGGAAAACACTTCCCCTTCAATCCCGAGAGTATGGTCATTGGCTATGTCAGCTGTTGAAATCGCACTCCTCGAAACCCTAAGTTTCTCTCTGCAAAAACATATATTATGAACACGAGGAGCATCATTGAGAGCTTATCTTATGGATATAGAAACAGATTCTTACATTTCTTTCTCTATCTGCTTGGGGATGAAAGCAGGACCGGGATCTTATTCTTAACCAAGCTCGCATTGGTCAGGATGTCGTAAAGGTACCTGGAAAAGTACAAAACTCGAGTGCATCCACTACAAACACAATAGCGGCTGCTCGAAGCAAGTATTCTTCTAGCTTAGATCTAAGCCGAGAGTGCCCAGGAACATCAACAAAGGTGCCTTCGTTAGGTTCCATTGATGTTACAGCACCCTGATGAGAAGATCCCTCTCGGAGCTGTCACAAATACAAAAATGTAAATGAAACCATCTCATAATAACACAACATTCACCTATTTGTTTCGTAAACATGCTTCGCATGAGAAAAGGAACATAAACCAAAAACAGTAACTTGATGGAAGAGAACAGTTTTGCCACTTCCGCTGAGCCCACAGAGGAGTACAGTATTGGATTTCTTTCGTCTGAAGAAGCAAACTTCGCAAATCACAAGACAGCAAGGTGACGACATTAACCACCAAAACATTTTATTTTCTTATAGCAGTTATGCACCAAGAACATAAAAAAAAAAAAAAAAAAAAACCCTAGATCCCGATAAAACAACTAAAATTGAGACAAGAACAAAAACAATATTAAACCAAACTTTATTGGTTCAGATTAAAATTCGGAGTTGATTACAACGACTCAGAAAACCTTTTGTAATGCTCAAATCAGTTTGTCTCGATTAGAACCCTAATTTTATACGATCGTGAAATTGATTTGGGTTAACACGTTTTCTTAATACCATGTAACATAGAGAATATTATTAATATATATATGCGATCACATTTTCTTTTCTTTTTTTACATATATGATATTGATTACTTTCACACACACACATGTAACATAGACTAGATTGTTTATTTAAATATTTTGCTAAAGGTATATGAAGAGGAAATTAAACCCTAACGATCACTTTTTTTTCTTGCTGCTTCCGGCACCAGTGATTTTTATCTCGGCCGGTTTCTTACTGTCCCACTTCAGCTTCACAGCAGGTGGCTTGACCGGCATGGATACACTTACCGGCGGTTTGTAGTCTCTCTTCTTAGGAATATCGGGCTTCTTTAATGCTGCTGGAAACGGGAAAAATTTGTCACTCATTGTTTCTTTTGATTGAAGTTCTGTTCAGATATTGGTCTCTATCAACCTTGTATATTTATAATCATTTGAAGGTTGTGTTAACCCATTAGTCAAATCTAAATTGACTAGTGGTTGATATCAGGGTTTAATGGTTCGTTGTATGTTCATACTAGAGCAGTATTAGTTAAATGTTTTTTTACTATATCAAGGCCCTAACGATGTGGTAAGTTTTAAAAAGGTAATAGAAAAAATATCAAAACATACATTTTCGGTTTTTAAAGTTGCAATTACGTGCCACATAAGGAAAAAGGTATAAGTGATTTTTTTATTGCCTTAATCTCTACGACTCAAAATGAAGAAAAGGTACTATTTTTAATTTTGAACTCGTGAAAGAAAAATCAAAAGATCAAAAGTGAAGAAGTTAATTCAGAATTTGGAACTGATATTAAAGCTGACTTATAGTCTTTAGACCACCCCCATCGGCGGTTCTTAGGGGGTGGGGTTCTAAAAAAAAAATAATATTATAATATAAAGGAAGAGAGAGGTTGGAGGAGGGGTTCTTATTTGAGAGTTTTTTAAAACCCGGGTTCGCCACGTGGCGGAACCCGGTTGATTACTTTTTTTTTTTTTTTTTTTTCACCAGCTAAAAAAAAAAAAAAACAATAAAAAATTAAAATAAGAACCCCCTAATGGGGTTCACCGATGGGCCTGCTCTTAGTTACTGATTATGGAGTTAATTTTTAGTTGGAAAACTAGATTTTGAGCACGGAATATGAGTTAAATATTTTTTTTAATTTGTTTCATGAATTATTATTATTATTATTATTTTTAAGATTTTGTTGAATTATAGTAATGTTACTTTAAATCTTGTGTTTAATCGTTATTAATGTTATAGATGAGGAACAAATCAATTCAATTTTACCTATCCACTACCATACACAAATTGTTTGATCTGCGATTATTGCGGAATATTTTTCTATAATTGTTTTATTATTTTTTTTTTTATTTATTGTTTTTATTAATTGAGATTTTTAACAGTTTTATTGTACAATTTATTCTAATTATTTTATTTTGTTTGAATATCAATTTTTTCGTTTATATTGAAGATTATTTGTAAGTAAATTATTGTTTGTATAAAAAAATTAAACTTTTTAATATTATTGGTTTTTTTAAAAGTTTAAAATATATTCTATTTATTATCTATATAATAATTTTAAGTGTTAATTATATTTTTATATTTATGTTTGGGTATGGTTTAATCAATATTCTATTTTTATTAAAATATAATTATATAAATAATAATAATGATTCAATTAATAATAATTTAATTTTCATAGAATAATGATAATTAAAAAATAATCTAAAAACATTAGATAAGAAATGTAGAACTAATAGTTGGAAAAATACATATAGTCTCTTTATATTAGGGTAAAATAATTAGTTTAAGGTTTAAAATATTCAAGTTTTATAAATCTAAGTTGTATATTTTAAATTTTAAATTACAATAACATAAAATATAAAGATTTAATAATAATTATTGGATTGGGCATAATAACCAAAATAATTTTTGGCCCAAGAAAAGTCACTTTAAACCTAAAAACAAATAATCAATTTAAGGCCCATGACCCAACAACAACAAAAAAAATAAACAAAGACACACACAAAAAAAAAAATTCACACAAAATCAATGTTTGTCTTGAGCAAAAGGAAATTAGGGTTAGATTCCCCTTTTTCCTTCCATCTCGGTATATCGTATTAGGTGTTGTGGCTACCAAATCAAACGATGTTCATGGAATCGCTTATCACCGAATCTGTCTGCTTTAAGGATCTTGATTTCGATATGGTTCCAGAATCCGAAGCACACGCTCGTATATTTTACATTGTTCATAAGGTATTTGCAAATAACATTCACTTTTTTGTCTCCTGATTTACATAATATAGATTTTATAGTATCTGAATTTAAAGGTAGTTTTTATCGCCTCTTTCAGATCCGATTAAATCAAACATATCAGAGTAAGCAGCCATGGATTTTGTAACCAAAGCGAAGAAAAGGCGAGGTTAGAAGAAAACATTGACTGATCCATAGAAGAATCTGGAACCCTTGCTGGTAAAGACCGGATTATTTTTTTCGTTCAGTTGGTCGATTGGTGTCTGAAGAAAGGTTGTTCCCTCAAGCTTGTTTGAACAGTGTACCGTGATTGCCATTTCATGGAGATACTGTCGTCGATAACGATGATGAAGATGAAGAGGAGGGTAAGCCATCTGTCCTTGATTTTGGGTTCTCCGAGTAAAAATGGTTCTTCTTTGTTCATATCCTTCTTAAGATTTCCTCAACTTCTTCTTCTCTTCTCTTTTGTGTGCTTACCATCTTTATCTGAAAGTTTTAGAGTCTGCTATCATTGAAGTATAAGAGGTTGAAGAAAGCTCAAATGGAAAGGGAAATTGGCCAAGGGTGATCCATCTGATGATGATTTTGATAACTTACCCGTGGTAAAGGTATCAAATTGTTTTCAGCTATCTATCTCTTAGATATAGTCTAGATTTGTTTAGTTTTGACTCCAATATTTTGTTGATTTATGTTTGTTTTGTTCTGTTATTAGTTAGTAATGGATCATATTCTACAATTTGAAGATAAAATTTTAAACAATCGCAAAAGTAAGTTTCATTGTACTTATGACTTAAACGAAAAAACTGGTTATATGATTAACCAAGTTATTAGTTAGTTTACATTTAAGTGATGATTGTTACACTTTGGTATTTGTATGGTGGATCCAGGTGATTGTTGAGAAGGGTAAGAAGAGTGATATACCCACCATCGAAAAGAAAAAATAAGCATCTTGATTATTATAATCAATATACATCTCATTCTGGAACTGACTTCTGACTGAATACTAATATTTTTCTTGATAATCAAAATTGCAGATACTTAGTCCCAGCTGATTTGACAGTGGGGCATTTCGTGTATGTCAATCGAAAAAGAATCAAACTGAGTGCAGAAAAGGCTATCTTTATATTTGTGGACAATGGTCTTACTCCGACTGGTAAATAGATCAGATCTACTGCTATATTCAAGACTTCCATTTTTTACAAATAAGCAAAAAGACCATTCAGAAAGGTCTACTTTCATGTTTCTGATTTGATGATTACTTTGCAGGTGTACCAACGTCTGCTGTGTACGAAGAGAAAAAGGAAGATGATCGGTTCCTTTATATCACTTACCACGTTCTCTTCTATAATTTAAAGGCAAACTCTAAAACAATCACAAAAGTAAGTTTCATTGTTCTCATGACTTAAAACGAAAAAGCTGGTGATAGGATTAACCAAGTTATCAATTTGTTTACCTTTAATATTTTTGTTTTGCAGGTCAAATTCATTGACACATTTTGTAAATTGACTACCATGGAAGAACTGTACAGGTTCAAACATTAAAAAATTGTGCTCTTAACTTCCTCTGTTTATTATTTGATTAGATCTGACAATTTCTTATTGATCTTTCATGCTTGTTCTCAGGTGATGAATCTTTACTAATTCTGAAACTTGATTTCAAAGGTACGCTTGTCAACATATTTATTTTGCCTAATTTTTAAGGTTCTACCATGCTTGTCATCAGGTTATGTTTATTATTTTTGTAGGTTGACTTCTTCAAAATCAGTGATGATAGAGCATACGCCTGTAACAGAATCTTTGTAATTGTGAGTTTTTTTTCCAATTTGCTTATAATATATATATATATATTATTTTAAATATATATATATATATATCCTTGACATGAATATATAGATTCTGATTGTTGAGTGTTGATATCTCTGTGCATATCTTAATATATCGATTCATGAAATGATAGCAGTAATATTTATTTGAGACTTACGTTGTTTTGAATTGTTTGATTTCAGGGAGTGATGCATTTATCAACTTTTGGGAAGCATCAAAAGCATTGGTAATTTGAAGATCACTTGAAAAAGAAAAATCGAAAAAGGTAACCATTTAACTATAAAACGATTTTAAAACTCATAGTAAGAATCGTATTGAACAAACAGTTTCTACAGGGTCATTTGATACTTAGAGTGTTATTCAATACGATTCCATATTAAAAACAGTAAAGTTATTTTACCAAAACCATAAAAACATTTAAAAGAGAAATAAAATTCATTTAGCTGGTTAAAGCTAAAAAATCAAACAGTATGATTCTTACCAGTTGGTTCTAAATGAAGTATGATTAGTTGTATTTAAGTGTGCAATCATATTTAATATAAAAGTTAAACTTGTGGTTATTTAAAAGAAATCATAAATTAAACCAAAACTTTTTAAAACCACTATACGTTTTCTCAAGGGTCTATTGATAGTTAGAGCGTTAGTAAATACGATTCCTTAAACAAAAAAGTGGTAACGTTATTTTACTAACCACAAAACACTTAAAAGAGAAATGAAATTACATCTTTAAAAACAGTAAAGTTATTTTACCAACCGCAAAAACACTTAAATGAGAACTAGAAACGTGTGCAATCAGATTTTATATTAAAGTTAATAAATCGAACCTGTAATATTAGATTAGTTAAGAAAATCAGTATGTCAAACACATTACAAATTACCTTTGTAGTAGTTGATTTTTGCAAACCTTATCAAGCAATAACCACATTTTCACCCGCTTCCAAGCAATTCGCCATTACTTGCTCAGCAAAACGACTCCACAGGCAACATGGTAGACGTTGATCCCTATTTTTAAATTCCAAAGCTAGTTAAACAGAGCAAATTTGATAAATAACATTAATTTTAAATATTTTAGTTAATTAATAACAGAACAAAACAATTATAAATCAACAAATATTGGAGTTAAAACTAAACAAATCTAGACTATATCTAAGAGATAGATAGCTGAAAACAATTTGATACCTCTACCACAGGTAAGATATCAAAATCATCATCAGATGATCACCCCTGGCCAATTTCCATTTCCATCAATATTGAGACAAATACTTATTGTATCATCTGCTAATACCATCTCCAATGTTTCACCAGACTGAGAAGTGTACTGAGAGTGAAGCACCTTGACACGGATTCGTCAGCCAGATTTGAAAGGTTTGACATCTGCAAGGTTAGTAAAACCATGGTTTTTATTTGCCACAATCGACATTTCTTTAAAGGCTGTTTTATTTAAGTTGTGAATGAAATATTGATTGCTTAGCCAACTATTTATAGATGTCAGAAGATATAAGGTTTGAAATATAGAGAATATCTATCATTAAAGCTAGAATATACGATTACGATTTTATACCGAATATGCCAAGGATATGCGTAAGGTGCAAGTTACGGTATCTCGGCCATTAACTGTATGTATTTCATCGAATTATATGTCTAGATACATTTCTAGGTAATATATCTTGTTTAATTATTGAATATCTTGTTAGGTTGTTTGCTTAATCGGATTTTGTTAATATAAGAATATCTATAAATCGAAGATTAAGATTAGTAAAGAATTGATATCCTTTAAGTTTTGAATTACTCGAAACCAATATTGTTTGGTAGATTAATCGAATTTCTGAATATTTGTCCTGAAAATCCTGTTAGGTTTTGAATATCTGATTTAGGACCCGCGTTTGGTTTAGTTGCGGTGCTAAAACTAAACGATTGTTTAATTTATAGGAACTAATATTTGTCCTGAAAATGGTTGTTTAATTTATAGGAACTAATATATTTTGGTATATGGTTTGTTAAAACCGGTTTAGAAGACTATACACTAAATTGAAATTGCGGTGCTAAAACTAAACGATTTCAAAATTATTGTGTAGGTGTGAAATAAAAGTCAACCGGCCAGAAGAAATATAAAAAGAAATGAGTTTTGTTTATTTGGGAGTCATGTTCACCGGTTATTGAAAACATAGGTAATGAATTAAGATGAATCAATCTTGTTATGTGGTGGTTAGTATTGTCGTAAACCACAATCACTTTATATATGGAAGTTTGTGATTTTTTATGTCTGATTATTAAAAAATTAGAATTGGTAAGTGAGAACTGATTTGGTTTACGACAGATGATGTAAACCGCTTGGTACACAATCTAATTTTCGTATGTTGTTGTAAAAGACATAAAAGGAAAAATAGCATCGTTAGTTCAGTGGCTAATTAATTTATAAACAGTGGGTAATTATTGTAATTAATTTATAAACAGTGGGTAATTATTATTTTGTACTTCTGTTTTAATAGTATATATAGGTTTAAGAGGCCCGGTTAACAAAGAAAAATTATTACAGTATAAGCCAAGTTTGTGCATTCAAATTAAAATCTTTGGTTGAATCTTAATTTTATTTGTTCGTGTTGGAAATGTAATAGACTAATAGTCAACCTTCTTCGACGCTTACTAATATGTGATAATCCAATTTCATCAAACAGTGGCTGCAACACTTGCAATGAAAGATTACATGGAGGCTGCAGCAGTTGTTACCACAAGATTAAACTATATTCATCAAATAAGGCATACTCTACAAAGAGAGATCCTTTCTATGCTACATATTTCATTTCTTACCACAAGGATGGTTTCCATTTGAACATAATTTTGTTAGTGTCTTCCTTCTCGATTTCATAAGTATCCCGTGATACGGTTAAATGACATAACACACTTAGAATATAATAACGGGGTGTATTAATGAATGAAAGTTAATAAATAATGAGATGTCGGAGAGTTAGTAATCTTACTAACTCTTAAACCGACAGGTCGAGGACTTACTAAAAGAAACTTAGGAAGTGATAAAAAATGGTGTGATTGATGGACCGTCTACGGAATTAGTAATCCACTAATCCCAAGGCAGCGGACTGAATGAGTAAAGGTTAAGGAAATATAAAAAGTCGAATAAACCCAAATCATTGTTTGTGTGGTGTTGTGATTGATTGTTTGTGTGATTGTGTGTATCTACTTCGGTGTTGGGCCGAGTAGACTGTTGATTGCTTGATTGTTTATCTACTTCGGTGCTGGGCCGAGTAGATTGTACTGTAGATACTTACTCTGGTGTGGGACCGAGTAAGTTTGGGTGATGTGGAGGTTGGTGATAGGACTTGCGGGATGGATTGGGAATTAAGATAGTGTTTCTGTTTGACCTTGTTGGTATTGCGTAATAGAGTCCCAGTGAGTCTGCTTGTTTACATTACTGTTATTAGGACTCTATTGGGCGCATTAGATCCCGCAAGTCTAGAGATGGCGTTCCGGTACTTCCGATCCGATTGGATCCTCGGGTAGTTACCTGATCAGGCACGTACCTTCGATAGTGGTTATGGCAGGTGTTAACCTATGGAGTGACGTCTGTAGGTGTGTGGTCCAGAGAATACGGGGTCGCGTCCAAGGGCCGGACTGCATGGAAACTTGGGCTATCTAGGGATAGCCTGAGTCACCGCGTATCGATGGACGGAGAATGGTTTCCTAGCCGCAGGATTTCGTGTTATCGCCTAGGAGTCGTGGGAGGTTTTAGCTACCGTGGTGGCAACTAAGTGTTCCCGTGGAAGTCGCCGAGTTCGAAAAGTGGGCCCAGATGGTGTGGAGATTGCGTTAGAGCTGCGATAGATAGATCGAGTCCAATCAAGAACATGTGCTGCAGTGTTCTCGATTCACTTCGTTGATGATTGTGTTGTTATTTGAATGCTTGTGTATGTGATCAGCTATTATACTTGATTGTTATTTTGGGTTTGGGTGGGATTATTAGCTTATTAGCAGCCTTTAGTAGGGAGCCGTCTCACTGGGTAATCTTAGATTACTCACTAGACTCTTTTGTGTTTTTTCCAGGTTTAGCGTAGCTCGGCGGACGCGTAGGACACTTGGAGTAGTCTCAGGTTGAAATTGGGTATCGTTTATTACGCATTTTGACTGTTACTTTTGGGTTCGGATTTTGTTGGAACGTTCCACTAAATGTTTGTATTAGACCGTATATTACGATGAATAAGATTTATATTTTTCAACTAATAAAAAAGGAATAATTACCTGATATACGGTTTCGTCCGAACCGAACACAACTCGTGGAAGCGGTATTGGTTGCGAAGCCTTGTATCATGGAAACGAGGTCAACGGAGTCAAAGATAGTTTGGTTCGAGCCTTTATCTCAAACCAGATGGTCTATGGATTTTGTATTGTGATAAACTCTTCTCGTATGACTGCTCGGGTTCGATCGGTCATGTTCTTGTTTGATTGTTGGCCGGTCAGCTTGTCGGTCAGCGGAAAACGGGAAGGGAGCATTACAAAAAGGTGGTATCAGAGCAAGGGTCGTCATGGGTTCGAATATTCCGGTTTTCAAAGTTTTCAATTTTTTATCGAGTCAAAATGGGTCGCCAATGCAACCATTAGGAATCCAAGTCGCGTCCGTCTCCGAGGAATGGGTATTTTATTAGGATTGTGCTAATCATTTTACTTTTGTTGCAGTCACGCAGCAGAGTTTTCCTAGGAGGATTGGTGTGTGTGCGCGGTTGCAACGACAGTAGAAACGACATCCGTAGTGTCGATCTAGGCAGACATGATGGTGGACCGTTTCCTCAAGCTAACGGAGACTCAGAAGTTCGGGGTCACTCAGCAGTAGCCACCGCCACCGGATGTTATTCCATTATTACCACCGTTGTTGCCCAAAAGTATCAGTCGTCGTCACCACCAGCACATTTCCTGTCGGCCGAGAAGTTGCGCTCGTTTCATGACATGATCGAGACCGCGACGCTCAGATAGGTCTAAGTTTTAATCATATTCTACTGCAAGTGCACAGCTATGCTATTGTAGTATTTAGGGTTTCGAGTCCACAAGGACTCACGGTCACACGATAGATTATGAGTAATCGAATTAAGCTAAGCAAATCAAATTGTAAAGCAGTAAATAAAATAGCAAGTAAACAGATCAAGTGAGGTGGATGTAAGCAATCAAATGAAGGCGTCAGGTTTCAGGAAGTTTTCAGGATATCATGAAATCAGGAAATCATATTAACAACAGTCAAGATTCAATCTATAGCGTTCTTGAACTAGAATCACAAAAGTATAACTAACCAACTTTCGCTGCGATAGTTATCTATGTCTAACACCCTAGCAGACCAACTTTCGTTGCAAATCCTAGAGTTCTAAACATGCATTAATTCCAAGTTCGTTCGTTCACAATTTCTCTAAACCAAATTTCTTTGCGAATAGATAAATTGCTCACCTAAATCAGATCTAGTTAATTAACCAACTTTCGTTGCGTGAATTAACCTAATATCAATAATCTAAATGGCCAGTTCAGACTATACATTAAGAACAATTTAGATGAAGAACTAGATGATGAATCGTAATCTATTGGTTAATCTAACATTCCTTCAAATCCTTAATGAGAATCCCTAACCTAACAAGAGATCTACTCGGACATAGAAATCATAACAGAAAACATAGTCAAAATAGATATCATAGAATAATCAAAGGAATAAGAACAGGGGTTCGAATCTTCTCTCTGTCGAGTATCTGATCAGCCCCTAAAACTCTCTGAATGTAAAATAATGCGTAGCCTAAACAATGGCTTAAAAACCTAATTATAATGATCTAATCACGGCTGGAGCTTCTTTGTAATTATTGGAAACTTCAGGGCCAAAGTGCAATTTCCCGACTCTCTCATTAAACCGCTAAGAATGTCTTATGCGCATGTGTGTCGATCGATGCACAAGATGTTTCGATCGATGCACTCCTCTGTTTCGGACAGTGAACTCTATCTCTTGGGTTAATGCTTCAAAATGCTCCAGAAAGTGCCTTAATCACCTGATCCACTTCAAACGTGCATATATCTAATAACACATGTAAAAGACTCTAAAGAAACACCAAAAGACTCTAAAACATACTTATATCATGGTCTAGAACCGGTAAAAACCATGATATATCAACTCCCCCACACTTAGCCTTTGCTTGGCCTCAAGCAAAACAGAGAACTAAATCATGGTAAATTTAAAACTTTCATAAACTCTTTTCATCTTAGAACCAACAACACTCAGATTTCCCTTAGTAAGCCACTGAAAGAATCACATGCTAGAAATCAAGACCAACATATACTTCCCCCACACTTAGGAACTGTCCTGAGTAAACTCCACAATCAATCCAAAGCAATTCAAATTCACCCAACTGACTTCTATAAGCTATTAAGTGCGGTCTCACCTAAGGATTATCGATCAAAGGGCACATGGATTTTTACTCTGTTATCTCTAGCCCACCATACTATCTTTTTATGGTTCCTTTCTTCTCTTTTCCTTCCTTAGCAATCTTTCCCCATTGGGTATCATTTTTTTATCAGTGCTCTTCCCGTTATGTGGTGTACTTTGGACACATTCCATAAATGCACAGGAGGTAATAGTGGTTGCTACCACTCCCGTGACCACTTCGGAGCTACTAGCTCATCCTCAGATTATTATTCTTTTTTTTTTTACTTTAGGGAAGGGGAGAAGGGAACCTTACTTGAACAGGTTTACAGGCTGTGTCAGAACTAACAGAGGAGTCTATACTAAGCCCTTAGGTGAGAAAATTAAGTCAGGTTTACAGGGGTGAAGTCAGTAAAGGATCCTTTGAATACCTGAATTGATATGGGTGTCCTCAGTAGGCTGATCCGCATTGGGTTTTCTAATAGTCATAGATTGATCCTGCAACTTCATCCCAATGGTCACTTAAGTTCCTGCAAGTGCTGTTAACTTCTCAAAAATTTATTGTTTCCTACTTAGACTATTTTGACTCAATAAAATAAAATTTTGGACTGACTCTAAGAAAACAAAAGCGTGCGTCAGTAGCTACCTCCCCCACACTTGAAACACACTGTCCCCAGTGGTGTCAAGCTAAGGATCGGTAAGAAAAGAAATGTTAAAGGATGTGTTATGTTCTGTCTGATTTTTACCTGTCTCGCTCCTGCATCGATCGTTACGCATAAATGCGACGATCGTTGCAAGGCAATTGCGATTATGTGTCGATCGTTGCTCAGGACTGCAACGATCGCTTCAATGCGATTTTGTCGGATCAGTCAGCAGTTAGCAAGTTAGTCCGTGAGAAATTATCAAATCTCAAACCTGAAAGCTAAAAATCAATGCAAACAAGCAAAATCAAAGCAACAGATAGTCTAAAAGTAAGAACATCATCCCAAACATAAGTATCAATGAGAAAAATCAAAAGAAAAGTGCAAAAGAAAAAGTGCAAAAGAAAAAGTGAAAAAGAAATACAGAACCGATTGTCTGAAAATGGAGACCAATCTCACTCGCTCTCATCATCATCTCCATCCAAGGGATCAATACTGCTCGAGAGGATAGGAGTCGGAGAGCGCTGTCAACGACGACGAGCAGAAACGGGCTGATGAACTTGTGGCTGTCTCCTGCAAGTTCAGCCACGCATGAAATCCAAAATACTCTGCAGTATACCATCCTGACACTCTCTCCACTCGCCCTCAGTCATCTCACGGACTGGTACCGAAGGAGCTAGATAAGGACCAATGTCATGTGTAGCAGCAGCAGGCTCGGGCGCAGGAGTCGAAGCAAAACTCTGAGCAGATGGTCCCGATGCAGAAGAAGAAGAAGCACCCAGAGGGTTAACCATCGTAGGAACGCCGCGTCTCAAGTTCCTAGGAGGCTCAAAGCGCAAGGCCTCCAAGGATTCAGATCTAATAAGATCAGCAGCAGGAAGCTGTACACACCACTCATCTGCATCTGCGTCATGATAAACCCAAAGCTTCTCTTCCTTCATCCAAGTGGTGTTCTTCAAATGACCATAATCCATCCACTGCCTCTTGGTGATTCACTCTCTCCCAGCAGTAGGGATCCTGAAATGCTGGAAAATGGGAGTAAGTAAACTCCCTACGGACTCACTCTTCTTCCCAGAAAATGGCTTAGTCTTCAGCTCGCACAAATGATCTGCAAAAACTGCTCCCAAGTTTAGCTGAGGAGCTGGGTCTTGCAATGGTGTCTCCTCGAACAAGGGACTCACGCCAGTGTATAGCAACTGCAACTCCATCTTCCTTTGCTTGTTCACCTCAGCCTTGCAGAGGAGAGTATAACCCAAAATGCGCCCAACATATCGCAGGACCGGATGGCGCAATTGTATCTGCTTCGTAGTACGTGAGTTATACACCCCACAGCCAATGTGGTCCCAGAAAAACTGACAGCTCTCAGTGTCCCACTCTCTAACCAGAGAGCAATGAGTGGCCTGATCATCAAAGCCGTAGATCCTGCAGAGATCAAGAATGCTAATCCTATACCTGGATCCGTTGCACATGAATGTGAGTGTACCTTCTCGAGCTCTCCTGAGAACAGGATCCGTGTAGACTCTACAAGTGGACAACAGCTGTCGCACCAAATCAGGATAGAGATCATAAATCCTCATCGGCATAGTCCCTAGCCCTATCTGTCTCGTAACCTCTAGCACATGACTGTCAATCCCAAGCACCCTACAGGTCTGGTAGTCTGCAAATCGCGTAGGCTTGAGAGTCATGTCATGCCACGCGTTGTAGAACAGCGTGCCATAATCATCCCAAGACTCAGAAACTGGCCTCTCCAAACACGTGTCAGTCTCGGTCACTGTCTTAGCATCGTCCGTCCATGCTCTAGTCACATGAATCTTGTCCTACTCTGCCATAGGCCAAGGGAAACGCATTGTGCCAATCTCACCAGTGTAGGGGGCAGGCATATGAGATGTGCGTACGAACTAGTCGACAGGTGGTTCAGTATCAGCAGGCACATTCCATCACTTCCTCGGTGCCATCTGAAATCAAAGAAATGAGGCCCTGTTAGTCTTGCTGAATACTCTGTGAAATCGTGGTGCAACAACCGTTGCTTATATGCAGCGATCGTTGCAAGGCGATTTTGCAGATTCCTCAAATCGCATAAGAATCAATTCCACAACCACATAAATAGTGTAATATCATCTTCAATCAACCCAAATCAAGCTTATAACAGTACGGATTCACCATTTTAAAGCCAATAACCTCTGATTTCTAAACCCTAAAATCGAATCTGAAATTGATGAATTTGAGAGACCTTGCCTCGGAATTGCTTCGAATAGGTTATAGAAATGGATAGAGCGTGTAAAAACAAGAAGAATAATGCTTTGAATCAATGAAAATTTTGAAAAATCGAACGATTTAGGTGATTGGCGATCCGGGTGTACGGACAAGCGAAATAGGGAAGAAGAGAAAGGAGAAAAGGTTAAAGGCACTTACCTGGTTCGTGACTGCAACGACCGTTGCATAAGAGCAACGATCGTTGCCGTTGAACCAATCCGATTCCGGTTTAGCACATGTGTACCTTTAATTTTGAAATTTAAACCATCTGCAACGACCGTTGCACAGGACCGCAACGATCGTCACAGAGCGACTTCATCTCCTCGTCATATCTCCCTGCAACGACCGTTGCACAGGTCCGCAACGATCGTCACAGATCTCCAGACTCGAGTTCTGTAGTGAAAACACACTAGAAACAAAACCAAAACTTAAAATCTTAGAAAAAACACCAAAAAGAATATGTACAAACCAAACAGTAGATTGCCTCCCACTCATCGCTTGTTTTAAGTCGTTAGCTTGACTGTGGCACATGGTCAGATGTCAGGTGGTTTCGCCAAAGGCAGAGCATGCCTTTTTGAAATTCTCCTCATCCATGGTGGCGTATATGCATTGCTTGCATGAGACTGGCCGAGAAACTTGGGAATAACAGCAAGGTCAGGTGGAATATTACGTTTCCTGACTCTATTCCCTGCAAAATTAGCATCAGAGTTAGCATGCTTGAAGTCAGAGAGTTCATTCCTTAGCTTGGTGAACTGTGGATTAGGTGTGATGTTTGGAGCTTTCTGCTTAAGAGCAGGTACAAGCTTTGAAGATGTTAGAGCGGGTTCAGTATGAACCGCCATCTTCTCCTCTCCAACCTCAGTCTCTTGTTCTATCTCAACACTGAAACTTTGTCCATCAATGGTGGGTCTCTGCAATCTGTCCATCTTAAACACCAAAGGTTGATCTCCCAAGTGGAGAGCAATCAAACTTTGTCTCACATCAATTACAGCTCCAGCAGTAGCTAAGAATGATCTTCCAAGCAGAATGGGATCATCTGGCTCAATCTTATACTTCAGCCCTATAAAGTCTGTTGGAATAAAGTGATTCCCAACTCTGAGAGAGATGTTCTCAAGAACTCCTTCTGGATATCTCTTTGATCGATCGGCTAGGACAAGAGCAATCCTAGTGGGCTGGAAATCCATCAGTCCCAATCTCACAGCCACAGAGTATGTCATGAGATTTTTACTTGAGCCAAGACCACACAAAGACCTCTTGAATCTGTCTTTGTAGATAAAACAGTCTAACATAAAACCCCCTGGATCCTTTAGTTTCTCAGGAATCCTACCATGAATAACATCATCGCATACTTCAGAGACCATCAAGACGCTTTCTTCTTCAGTCATGTTACTAGAAATTAGGTCTGTGATACATCTCCTCACCACATGAATGTTCTTAACAACATCAATCAATTGGGCTTCAGTTAGCTTTTCTCTCATCTTCTCCATGCACTTTTCTAACTGAATCTCTTGCTTGGACTTCCAAGGGAAAGGAATATTCGGTTTGTAAACTCTTTCTTCAGCTCCAATCGGCTTCCCTGGAGAGACTGGCTGCTCATGCCTATGGCGTCGATCAATACTGACACTCGGAAGTTGTGTCGATCGTTGCAGATCAGTGTCGATCGATGCAAGATCTTCATCTCGAGAGTTTCTCGGATTTTTCAGCTCCAAAACCTTAGTATCTTGATTCTGCTCAGCTCCATCTTCTGCCAAAGCTGTCTTAACATGTTCTGTCTGTATAATGGCTTCCACTTGCGTTATCCTAGCATCCAGATTATCAACTCTGCTTATCAAAGTCTCCAATTTTCCACTCAGATCCTGATACATGAAGTACATATTTCCATTCAGATCTTGTGTTATCTTATTCTGTCCAAGGAGTAGCTGCTCAAGCATAGACTCAATCCTTGTATGCTCATTAGTGGGTGGAACTTGGTGAGATGAATAGCCATAATCATTCGATCTCAGAGCTTGTCTCTGTTGATTTCTATATATCTGTCCATGATAATCAGCTCCATCTACATAATTCACTTCTGCAAACTCTTCAGCTACTGCATCAGATTGAAATTGCCTCTTCCTAACTAGGATGTTGTGGACAGAATCCACTTTGACCCATATATCAGCTATCTGCAAGCTATCATCTCTGCCACTAGATCTCTACCTTTCCTTGTCAGCATTCTTGACACTATTGATAGTTATCAAGTTCTCAATAAGCTCTTTAGCTTCCTCTGGAGTCTTGGTATAGAAGTTCTCATCACTTGTTGCGTCCATAGCTTTCTGATACCAAAAGTCCAAACCTCTGAAAAAGGTACATAAAAGCTGCACCTCGGAGAAACCATGGTGTGGAAAATCTCTTTGATACCTTTTGAATCTCATCCAAGCTGCCTTAAAAGACTCTGTAGGTTCCTGCTTGAATGTCAAGAGGTCATGTCTAAGCTGTTCGGATCTAGCATCGTCATAAAAGTGTCTAAGGAACTCCTTCTTGACTGCATCCCAAGTGGTTAAAGATCTTGGCTGTAGTTGTTTCAACCAGTAAGCTGCTTCTCCATTGAGAGAGAATGAGAAGAGCTTACAGAAAATATAATCTGAAGATACTCCCTCAGCCTTGATACTGCTAGCCAGTTCCTCAAATATGTCTATATGATCCATAGGATGCTCACTAGAAAGACCATGGAACTGATGATGTCCAACCAATGCGTAGTACTCTGGTTTCAGCCTGAACTCAGCTCTGGTGAACGGAGGTGGTCGAATTGCAGACCGATTAGCATATAATACATCTGGTCTGTTATAATCAGCAAGTGTCTTCTTTTGAAAATCCTCTTGTGGATGTTCCGCGCCCACGGCAACATCTGGTATGATCGGGCTCCTTCCCCATCCAGTTTCTGACCCTTCGCGTTGCGTATGTGACCCTCTAGGTCTCGTAAAATGTTGTCCTCACCGCGAATCAGAATAACAGGTTCCATAGAGAGAATCTTGCTAAATGCTCACGCTCTCGGTGTCTCGGGTTTCGCTTTGTGTCGATCGATGCAGAATCAGCGTCGATCGATGCAGAATCAGCATCGATCGATGCAATGCGATTCCTGCAATAACAAAGAAACAGAAACGTGAGTAGACTTAGAAAAATAATAAGAATGCTTAGTCTAAATCCTAATACTGAATCTATCGGCGAACTCAAAGAGTCCCCGGCAACGGCGCCAAAAACTTGATAGGTCTAAGTTTTAATCCTATTCTACTGCAAGTGCACAGTTATGCTATTGTAGTATTTAGGGTATCGAATCCACAAGGACTCACGGTCACACAATAGATTATGAGTAATCGAATTAAGCTAAGCGAATCAGATTGTAAAGCAGTAAACAAAATAGCAAGTAAACAGATCAAGTGAGGTGGATGTAAGCAATCAAACGAAGGCGTCAGGTTTCGGGAAGTTCTCAGGATATCAGGAAATCAGATTAACAACAGTCAAGATTCAATCTATAGCGTTCTTAAACTAGAATCACAAAAGTATAACTAACCAACTTTCGCTGCGATAGTGATCTATGTCTAACAACCTAGCAGACCAAATTTCGTTGCGAATCCTAGAGTTCTAAACATGCATTACTTCCAAGTTCGTTCGTTCACAATATCTCTAAACCAAATTTCTTTGCGAATAGATAAATTGCTCACCTAAATCAGATCTAGTTAATTAACCAACTTTCGTTGCGTGAATTAACCTAATATCAATAATCTAAATGGCCAGTTCAGATTAAGCATTAAGAACAATTTAGATGAAGAACTAGATGATGAATCTTAATCTATTGGTTAATCTAACATTCCTGCAAATCCCTAATGAGAATCCCTAACCTAACAAGAGATCTACTCGGACATAGCAATCAGAACAGAAAACATAGTCAAAATAGATATCATAGAATAATCAAAGGAATAAGAACAGGGGTTTGAAATCTTCTCTCTGTCGAGTATCTGATCAGCCCCTAAAACTCTCTGAATGAAAAATAATGCGTAGCCTAAACAATGGCTAAAAACCTAATTATAATGATCTAATCACGGCTGAGGCTTCTTTGTATTTATTGGAAACTTCTGGGCCAAAGTGCAATTTCCCAACTCTCTCATTAAACCGCCGAGAATGTCTTATGCACATGTGTGTCGATCGATGCACAAGATGTGTCGATCGATGCATTCCTCTGTTTTGGACAATGAACTCTATCTCTCGGGTTAATGCTCCAAAAATCTCCAGAAAGTGCCTTAATCACCAGATCCACTCCAAACGTGCATATATCTAATAACACCTGTAAAAGACCCTAAAGAAACACCAAAAGACTCTAAAACATACTTATATCATGGTCTAAAACCGGTAAAAACCATGATATATCACGCTCCGCCACCACCACCACACTCATTCCATCCTCCTGGCGCACTTGCCGGTTAGGATCCACATGAGTGGTGTTGCTCATGTTGGAGATTAGGAAGTAGATTAGGCCCAGGTAAGTAAGGGCTCTAACTTGCTTTTTGATGTGTGCATATCGGTTGTGTAGCGGTGTTTCTTTTGGGACAGATTGGGAACCGATAGTATGTAGACTCCGACGGACCTATGTATCTAAAACTCTATGTGGTGAATAGATGCTTTATTTACGTAGTGGATGTGGAGTATTTCGGTTGTCGTTTTGAGTAGCAGAGTGGTTATATTGCATACCCATGATGGTTGTGAATGCAATATAGTTACGATGTGAAAATAGATGATGGTCCGAGCAGACGGTTTCCATCAAAACCCTAAGAGACAACTGCAATCGCCGATTTGCTTGATTGATTGTGTGTGATTGATTGCCTTGTTAGGGTGTTAGAATTGTGAATTGCTGTGATTGCTCGCTAGATTGGTAGTTGTTGATTTTGAATCTCTGCATTTCGTTTAATCGCTAGGTTGCTAGCAAATAATTTTTTTTATTTTAAGTAGCGAGATCATTTGGCTTGCTCGGTTATAATTGTTTTTTGTAAGAAAAGTTATAGGACCTCTTCGATAGAAATAAGCTCGTGATTAAAAATGCGGTTTTATAGGGAGCTTATTCGAGATTGAGCGGAATGATAGGATATTGTTATTTAGCCATGTGTGACCGTAAGGTACATGACTAAGTAACCTTATTTCTATGGGGAAAAGATATCGGGAATAAGTTAAAAGAGGTCTAACCGTTCCAGTGTTATTGAGGTTGTTGATGTAGGACGTGATGGAAAATTTGACGAAGACAAGAGACCGAACCTGAACCCGAGAGACTAGAAGTGATCTCAAGAAGCAGTTTGACCTGAGCTTGCAAGTGAGTCCGTGGAGTTTCGGCACCAAAGTGGGTATCAGTGATAGGAGGAACCAAGATAGATGGGTATGATGAGTTAGCAAAGGAATTTGGAAGCATCAGTGACAGTTTTGGATCAGTTCAAAGTTACCAAAGGAAAGGCGGTTTGATATCCATGAAGCGTGGAGTTCAGTGATCGAGAAAGTTTGAGGCGTACATAAGTATGGCGGTTTAGTTTAGAAGGAGGAACATCAATATTACCGTAATGCCGATGGGGAGCAATAGGGATAAGCAGTAAAGATGAAACAAGTATCGAGAATAGAAGGAAAGTCGGTTTTGTGCCATTCGCGGAGGTCGAAGCAAAGTGGAGAAGTCGGAAGTGTTGGTTCAAGATGGTATTAGTTGGCACATATCGATCAGAAATCCGAGTGGAGCAAGTTCGTATTTCAAAAGTAAGTTGAGCGATGGAGTAAAGTTCAGTTGGGTCAGCGTTCGAACACCGGAGCAGTGGAACCAGTTCCAAAGTGGAGACTTAAAGATTCAGACTCCGATTCGAAGTTTGTAGTAACGAAGAATTCAGGGACCGAATTTCTATAAGTGGGGAAGAATGTAATATCCTGTTCCAAGAAATAGTCAACGGGTAGCAGGAAAGTCAACGAGGGGCATTTCTGTAACTTTCAAGTAAGGAAGGGCATTTTGGTAATTTTACCATGATCTTATTTTTGTCCATAAAGAACATTTATAAGACCAGAAATGGAAGAAGCGGAGTCTAAACGAGTTTTACGGACTATCGGGAAAGGAAACCGATAGAACCGATAAAACTTGTAAAATTCATTACGGGAGCTACGATAGTACGATTGAGGTGAAACGACTTGATAAATTCTTCTAAAATAGTATAGTATTTTTAAAAGAAGCTTGGGAGATTTATTTCAGAGGCTACAAAGTTTTAAAGATTTTTAACCGACTGTCGGGATTGGAAACCGATAAAACCGAGAAAAAGACGGAAACACCTCTAAACGTGCTCCATAAATTATGAAAATTTTATCACAGCTCCATTCAATTATGGATAGGATATGGTAAAAAGTATTGAGCAATATTTGATCCATGGATCAAGTTATAATGTTTAGACCATTAAGAGGTAATTAGTGGCTAAAAATCCAAAATAAATTCATAGGAGCTTGGGCTTGGACCAGGGTGATTAGGACTGATTAATAAGGTTACTTTGGACCTAAATCCAGCCCAGTATGAAGAATGGGCTACGAATTCTGGTCCAAGAAATTTAGAAGCTTCTTAGCATTTTAGGTGTATGAATCTAAGGTTGTGAGTTGTCATCAATCCAAGGGCTGCATGGAGGAGGCTACAAGTGGATGGTGGTTGATCAAATGCATTGTTTTGGATGGATTTTGGTGAGGCGTTCGTGGCATAAGGTGGAGAAGAAGAGGAGACAAGTGGAAGGTGGAGATTACACCACTTTAGCTACATAAGGAGAGGAATATGGCGGCGGCAAGAAGAAGGAGGAGGAGGAGAAAGAGGAGGAGCCGAGAGGAGGAGAAGCCGGAGGGAAGAAGAAGGAGGAGCCGGAGGGAGAGAGAAGAAGAAGATAAGAGAGAGAGAGAGAGAGAGAGAGAGAGAGAGAGAGAGAGAGAGAGAGAGAGAGAGAGAGAGAGAGAGAGAGAGAGAGAGAGAGAGAGAGAGAGGCGTAAAGCTTGAAGAAAGAAGAAGATGGAGAGAGGAGAAGCGTGAAGGAGATAGAGAGAAGATGAAGCTTATGGAGGGAGAAGAAAGAAAGAATATGAAGCGTGAAGAAGGAGAAGAGAGAGAAGAAGAAGAGAAGCATGAGAGATAAGATGAAGAAGCATGAAGAAGAGGAAGAGAGAGAGAGATGGAGAAAGACCGAAGAGGAGGAAGCAAAGGAGGAGAACCGGAGGAGAAGGAGAAGGAGAGAAGAAGAAAACCGTAAGAGGAGAGCTGATTGTTATTTTGGGTTTGGGTGGGATTATTAGATTATTAGCAGTCTTTATTTGGGAGTTGTCTCACTGGGTAATCTTAGATTACTCATTAGATTCTTTTTTGTTTTTTTCAGGTTTAGCGTAGCTCGGTGGACGCGTAGGACACTCGGAGTAGTCTCGGGTTGGCATTGGGTATCGTTTATTACGCATTTTGAAATTTACTTTCGGTTTCGGATTTTGTTGGAACGTTCCGCTAAATGTTTGTATTAGACTGTATATTACTGTGAATAAGATTTATATTTTCAACTAATAAAAACGGAATAATTCCCTAATATACGGTTTCATCCGAACCGAACACAACTCGTGGAAGCGGTACAGGTTGCGAAGCCTTGTATCGTGGAAACGAGGTAAACGGAGTCAAAGATAGTTTGGTTCGAGCCTTTGTCTCAAACCAGATTGTCTCTGACTTTCGTATTGTGACAAACTTTTCTCGTATGGCTGCTCGGGTTCGATCGGTCATGTTCTTGTTTGATTACTAGCCGGTCAGCTCGTCGGTCAGCGGAAAACGAGAAAGGGGCGTTACAATCGGGGTAAAGGAATGTTTAGTAGGCTTCCGCTAACTTGGGTTCGATTCGAGTTGGCTACCGGAGCTTTCACGTGAGCTCTCCGGCCCAAGGATTGGTAACTTTGTCTGTACGTAGTACGGGCTTGCAAAAAAAAAAACAAATCATCTCATCATGTAAATGACAAAAAGGATGCATTCTGAAAATCATTTAGGTGATTTATGAGCCAAGATCTATATTTGTGAATGATCATTGAATGATTGGTATGATATATTTTTCCAAACTTTTCTTTTAATTATTGAAATTGTATTAGAAATATTTTTAATAGATATTTAATCGTAATTCATGTGTGTGTTTTGAACTTAATCTCAAAATTTGATCTGATGTGTTGATCTATTCAAAAGAAGAAAAAAAAGATATTAATAAAATCATATATGGTTTATGACTCACTTGCAAACTATACTACAAAAAAACTATATTTAAATAATATTCAAATACAAACTTTTCCACAATTAAAAATTATTAGCAAAAACTTAATCCGTTTATTTAAATAAATTTTAACAAATTTGTAGAAAAAAAGATATTATAGAATATATGTACTACCATAGAACTTCTCATCAACACATCAGATCAAATTTTAAGATAAAGTTCAAAACACACAAATCTCAAAAACAAGTGACTTTGTTTACGCAATGCGAAAAGGAAAACACTTCTCCTTCAATCCCGAGAGTATGGTCATTGGCTATGTCAGCTGTTGAAATCGCACTCCTCGAAACCCTAAGTTTCTCTCTGCAAAAACATATATTATGAACACGAGGAGCATCATTGAGAGCTTATCTTATGGTATAGAAACAGATTCTCTATCTGCTTGGGGATGAAAGCAGGACCGGGATCTTATTCTTAACCAAGCTCGCATTGGTCAGGATGTCGTAAAGGTACCTGGAAAAGTACAAAAATCGAGTGCATCCACTACAAACACAATAGCGGCTGCTCGAAGCAAGTATTCTTCTAGCTTAGATCTAAGCCGAGAGTGCCCAGGAACATCAACAAAGGTGCCTTCGTTAGGTTCCATTGATGTTACAGCACCCTGATGAGAAGATCCCTCTCGGAGCTGTCACAAATACAAAAATGTAAATGAAACCATCTCATAATAACACAACATTCACCTATTTGTTTCGTAAACATGCTTCGCATGAGAAAAGGAACATAAACCAAAAACAGTAACTTGATGGAAGAGAACAGTTTTGCCACTTCCGCTGAGCCCACAGAGGAGTACAGTATTGGATTTCTTTCGTCTGAAGAAGCAAACTTCGCAAATCACAAGACAGCAAAGTGACGACATTAACCACCAAAACATTTTATTTTCTTATAGCAGTTATGCACCAAGAACATAAAAAAAAAAAAAAAACCCTAGATCCCGATAAAACAACTAAAATTGAGACAAGAACAAAAACAATATTAAACCAAACTTTATTGGTTCAGATTAAAATTCGGAGTTGATTACAACGACTCAGAAAACCTTTTGTAATGCTCAAATCAGTTTGTCTCGATTAGAACCCTAATTTTATACGATCGTGAAATTGATTTGGGTTAACACGTTTTCTTAATTCCATGTAACATAGAGAATATTATTAATATATATATATATGCGATCACATTTTCTTTTCTTTTTTTACATATATGATTTTGATTACTTTCACACACACACATGTAACATAGACTAGATTGTTTATTTAAATATTTTTCTTTTCTTTTGATTTAAGTTCTGTTCAGATATTGGTCTCTATCAACCTTGTATATTTATAATCATTTGAAGGTTGTATTAACCCATTAGTCAAATCTAAATTGACTAGTGGTTGATATCTGGGTTTAATGGTTCGTTGTATGTTCATACTAGAGCAGTATTAGTTAAATGTTTTTTTACTATATCAAGGCCCTAACGATGTGGTAAGTTTTAAAAAGGTAATAGAAAAAATATCAAAACATACATTTTCGGTTTTTAAAGTTGCAATTACGTGCCACATAAGGAAAAAGGTATAAGTGATTTTTTTATTGCCTTAATCTCTACGACTCAAAATGAAGAAAAGGTACTATTTTTAATTTTGAACTCGTGAAAGAAAAATCAAAAGATCAAAAGTGAAGAAGTTAATTCAGAATTTGGAACTGATATTAAAGCTGACTTATAGTCTTTAGTTACTGATTATAGAGTTAATTTTTAGTTGGAAAACTAGATTTTGAGCACGGACATGAGCTAAATAATTTTTTTAATTTGTTTCATGAATTTTTATTATTATTATTTTTTTAAAGATTTTGTTGATTTATAGTAATGTTACTTTAAATCTTGTGTTTAATCCTTATTAATGTTATTGATCTGTGATTATTGTGGAATATTTTATATAATTGTTTTAAGTTTTTTTTTGTTTTTGTTTATTGTTTTTATTAATTGAGATTTTTAACAGTTTTATTGTACAATTTATTCTAATTATTTTATTTTGTTTGAATATCAATTTTTTTTGTTTATATTGAAGATTATTTGTAAGTAAATTATTGTTTGTATAAAAAATATTAAACTTTTTAATATTATTGGTTTTTTTAAAAGTTTAAAATATATTCTATTATTATCTATATAATAATTTTAAGTGTTAATTATATTTTTATATTTATGTTTGGGTTATGTTTGGGTATGGTTTAATCAAGATTCTATTTTTTTATTAAAATATAATTATATAAATAATAATAATGTTTCAATTAATAATAATTTAATTCTCATAGAATAATGATAATTAAAAAATAATCTAAAAAACATTAGATAAGAAATGTAGAACTAATAGTTGGAAAAATACATACAGTCTCTTTATATTAGGGTAAAATAATTAGTTTAAGGTTTAAAAATATTAGAGTTTTATAAATCTAAGTTGTATATTTTAAATTTTAAATTACAATAACATAAAATATAAAGATTTAATAATAATTATTGGATCGGGCATAATAACCAGAATACTTTTTGGCCCAAGAAAAGTCACTTTAAACCCAAAAAATAAATAATCAATTTAAGGCACATGACCCAACAACAAAAAAATAATAAACAAAGACACACACAAAAAAAATTTCAGACAAAATCAATGTTTGTCTTGAGCAAAAGGAAATTAGGGTTAGATTCCCCTTTTTCCTTCCATCTCGGGATATCGTATTAAGTGTTGTGGCTACCAAATCAAACGATGTTCATGGAATCGCTTATCACCGAATCTGTCTGCTTTAAGGATCTTGATTTCGACATGGTTCCAGAATCCGAAGCACACGCTCGTATATTTTACATTGTTCATAAGGTATTTGCAAATAACATTCACTTTTTTGTCTCCTGATTTACATAATTTAGATTTTATAGTATCTGAATCTAAAGGTAGTTTTTATCGCCTCTTGCAGATCCGATTAAATCAAACATATCAGAGTAAGCAGCCATGGATTTTGTAACCAAAGTGAAGAAAAGGCGAGGTTAGAAGAAAACATTGACTGGTCCATAGAAGAATCTGGAACCCTTGCTGGTAAAGACCGGATTATTGTTTTCGTTCAGTTGGTCGATTGGTGTCTGAAGCAAGGTTGTTCCCTCAAGCTTGTTTGAACTGTGTACCGTGATTGCCATTTCATAGAGATACTGTCGTCGATAACGATGATGAAGATGAAGAGGAGGGTAAGCCATCTGTCCTTGATTTTGGGTTCTCCGAGTAAAAATGGTTCTTCTTTGTTCATATCCTTCTTAAGATTTCCTCAGCTTCTTCTTCTCTTCTCTTTTGTGTGCTTACCATCTTTATCTGAAAGTTTTAGAGTATGCTATCATTGAAGTATAAGAGGTTTAAGAAAGCTCAAATGGAAAGGGAAATTGGCCAGGGGTGATCCATCTGATGATGATTTGATATCTTACCCGTGGTAGAGGTATCAAATTGTTTTCAGCTATCTCTTAGATATAGTCTAGATTTGTTTAGTTTTGACTCCAATATTTTGTTGATTTATGTTTGTTTTGTTCTGTTATTAGTTAGTAATGGATCATATTCTACAATTTGAAGACAAAATTTTAAACAATCGCAAAAGTAAGTTTCATTGTACTTATGACTTAAACGAAAAAACTGGTTATATGGTTAAACAAGTTATTAGTTTGTTTACATTTAAGTGATGATTGTTACACTTTGGTATTTGTATGGTGGATCCAGGTGATTGTTGAGAAGGGTAAGAAGAGTGATATACCCACCATCGAAAAGAAAAAATAAGCATCTTGATTATTATAATCAATATACATCTCATTCTGGAACTGACTTCTGACTGAATACTAATATTTTCTGGATAATCAAAATTGCAGATACTTAGTCCCAGCTGATTTGACAGTGGGACATTTTGTGTATGTCAATTGCAAAAGAATCAAACTGAGTGCAGAAAAGGCTATCTTTATATTTGTGGACAATGGTCTTACTCCAACTGGTAAATAGATCAGATCTACTGCTATATTCAAGACTTCCATTTTTTACAAATAAGCAAAAAGACCATTCAAAGAGGTTTACTTTCATGTTTCTGATTTGATGATTACTTTGCAGGTGCACTAACGTCTGCTGTGTACGAAGAGAAAAAGGAAGAGGATCGGTTCCTTTATATCACTTACCACGTTCTCTTCTAGAATTTAAAGACAAACTCTAAAACAATCACAAAAGTAAGTTTCATTGTTCTCATGACTTAAAACGAAAAAGCTGGTGATAGGATTAACCAAGTTATCAATTTGTTTACCTTTAATATTCTTGTTTTGCAGGTCAAATTCATTGACACATTTTGTAAATTGACTACCATGGAAGAACTATACAGGTTCAAACATTAAAAAATTGTGCTCTTAACTTCCTCTGTTTGTTATTTGATTAGATGTGACAATTTCTTACTAATCTTTCATGCTTGTTCTCAGGTGATGCATCTTTATTGTTTCCGAAGCTTGATTTCAAAGGTACGCTTGTCAACATATTTATTTTGCCTAACTTTTAAGGTTCTACCATGCTTGTCATCAGGTTATGTTTATTATTTTTGTAGGTTAACTTCTTCAAAATCAGTGATGATGGAGCATACGCCTGTAACAGAATCTTTGTAATTGTGAGTTTTTTTTTTCCAATTTGCTTATATATATATATTTATATTATTTAAAATATATATATATATATCCTTGACATGAATATATAGATTCTGATTGTTGAGTGTTGATATCTCTGTGCATATCTTAATATATCGATTCATGAAATGATAGCAGTAATATTTATTTGAGACTTACGTTGTTTTGAATTGTTTGATTTCAGGGAGTGGTGCATTTATCAATATTTGGGAAGCATCAAAAGCATTGGTAATTTGAAGATCACTTGAAAAAGAAAAATCGAAAAAGGTAACCATTTAACTATAAAACATTTAAAACGATTTTAAAACTCATAGTAAGAATCGTATTGAACAAACAGTTTCTACATGGTCTTTTGATACTTAGAGTGTTATTCAGTACGATTCTATATTAAAAAAAGTAAAGTTATTTTACCAAAACCATAAAAACATTTAAAAGAGAAATAAAATTCATTTAACTGGTTAAAGCTAAAAAATCAAACAGTACGATTCGTACCAGTTGGTTCTAAATGAAGTATGATTAGATGTATTTAAGTGTGCAATCATATTTAATATAAAAGTTAACTTGTGGTTATTTAAAAGCAATCATAAATTAAACCAAAACTCATCGAATCGAAACGGCACTCAGCCTCAAGCTATTTTTTGCTTAGCTCCTTCAGTCTAAGATAGAGGGTTTCACCCCTTTTAACTTTCCTTTTCTCCTTCACAAGTGTGTAAGGGCAATCAACCGGCTTATTGGCAACGGTATTCTAATAAGGAATAGACATATTGCTATTTCCTTCTTTGCATATTCTCTTATTACATTTTCCTTTTCATACGACAAACTATCCTATTCTTGCTACCCTTGGTGTTCAAGTTTACTCAAGTATGGAAAGATATAATGCAAACGACCATCAATCACGCTTGCACATTCCTCAACGATACGCCTTTGATACTTTGGATATCTTCGCCGTCAAGAAGAGTCATCAGAACCACCGGTTTTGCGTGACAAAAGTGCTTCCGACGATGGCGGAGAACCTCCACAATGCACTGAAGTCAATGACGATCATTGATGACGATCCTATAGTGCTCCCGGACACCCCACAATTCAGAGTATTTGATGAAAACTGCAACAGCTTACTGGGAAGGCTTCTCAATCCCGAATGTCAGTCAATGGCGAAGATGATAGAGTATATGCCAACGGCTTGGAGAGTGTATGATCGAGTCCGAGGGATTGCTTTATCACGAGATCGCTTTCAGTTCATATTTCAGAGAGAAGAAGATCTGTTAACAGTGCTGAAGGATAGGCCTTGGTCCTATAATCGCTGGACAATGGTACTAGAACGATGGGCTCCAACGATACCAAGAGATTTCCTAACAACCATGGAGTTATGGATCCGTATCAAGCATATACTGGTGAATCATTTTACCCTTGATACCATGAACACACTGGCGTCCAAGATAGGACACGTTGAGGAGATCGCTTACGACCCAAAGAGTTCACAAATCAGAGATTATATCCGTGCAAGGGTTACATTCAACGTCGACAATCCAGCAATTGCGGCGAAGCAACTAGTACTACCATCTGGAGAAATAGTTGTCATTGTGTTTGAGTATGAGAAGATACACAAAAGATGCTTCCATTGCCAACGCCTCACTCATGAAAAGCTGGTCTGCCCCTGGCTGAAGAAAGGAAGAACGCAGAGAATATCGACTCGGGATAATCCTGATGCTGATAAACAAAGTTCAGAACATGCTCAGGTGCAAACACAAACCAAACAGTCTTTGGAGCCTCCACCGGGTTTCCCACCCCTATTCCCAGAACTGTCGAAAGAAGAGCAGAAGATGGCCATCCAATACATCTCTCACTCTAATGAAACAGAACGCAATGCTCGCATCCAAAGGGTCCAACAATCTATTGAAGAGGCAAAACAGAATTTGACTATCAACCTGTTGAAGATAACACATGATCTGGACAAAGGCAAGGGTCACGTGTATGACTACGACACTATGTCTAGAAGACTACAAAGACCAGACTCAATGAAGGATAAGCAAGCCTTATCTGCTCCTGCGCTTCCATGCCCAAGTGAACAAGATGTTCCATCTTCTTCGGCAAGCAGTTGCTCATCTCCTTTTCAGTTCCAAGGGGCCACGGGTTTCAATCTGGGGGCTGCAAAGCCTTCGATTGCCGGCACCTCTTCAACTGTAAAAAAGAGCAGGAAGCGTCCTCCATCGTGGAGGAGGAAGAACAGAGCTTCATACACCACGGGTGTATCACCACAGCCTCAGTCCTTGGGAGATACTGGTACCAAGGAACACACGTCCTACAAGAGAAAAGCTGAAGATCCACAGCCTTCTCCGAGCAAAAAAGGATCAAAAAACCAAACTTCTTCGGTGGCTTCCGGTTTGAAGCCGCTGCAAATCCAATGAGTCTAATGAGCTGGAACTGTCAAGGAGCTGGAAGCACCGAGACAGTTCAACACATCCGGGAAATCAGAAGAAAATACTTTCCGGATTTCATTTTTTTGATGGAAACAAAGCAAAAGTATAGTTATTTGCATGATTTACAGTTGAGTTTGGGTTACGATGATCTTGTCACGGTTGAACCAGAGGGTTTAAGTGGAGGTTTGGCAGTTATGTGGAAAAATAATTACGAAGTGGAAGTTCTTTCTAAGAATAAAAGGATTATTGATTTAAAAGTTAAGTTGGGATCTCTTACATTTTTCGTCTCATGCGTCTACGGGGACCCTGTCCCAGCGAGACGACAGTTAGTTTGGGATCAGCTCATCTCCATCGGGCTAAGGCGAGATGCAGCATGGCTGTTAGTAGGAGACTTTAACGAGTTAATGTGCAACGAGGAGAAGGTTGGAGGAGCAGTACGTCACGAATCGACGTTCTGGAATTTTAGACGTATGGCAGAGAACTGCAAGATAAAAGAAATGAGAAGTGTGGGGAATTCATTATCTTGGGCAGGCTGGAGGGATAAAGTGTGGATACAATGCCGGCTAGATCGAAGCTTTGGCAATGATGAATGGTATAGAATTTTTCCATTATGCAAAACAGAGTACCTTGATCTATGGGCTTCAGATCATCGTCCACTCTGCGTGAGCTTTGTCTGGGAAGCTCAAACCACTGGCCGTGGGCGGTTTTACTTTGACAAGAGGATGGTGAGTAAACCAGGATTTGAAGAGGCAGTGAAAAAAGGCTGGATAGATGATGACCAAACGGAGGAGTTGACTCTGATGGATCGAATAGCACGATGTCGATCTGAACTTGCAAAATGGAAGAAGGTTTCCAATCTAAACTCCAAGGATAAAATCACAGCCTTACGTCAACAACTGGAACGAGAAATAGCCAAAGTGCAACCAAGAGCCAATGTGATGAGAAGTCTGAAACTAGAACTATCCCAAGCGTACAAAGACGAAGAGATATTTTGGAGACAACGATGCAAAGAGCAGTGGCTCAAAGGTGGTGATAAAAACACCCCATTTTTTCAGAATAGTGTGAAAGGCATGAAAATCAGAAACAAAGTGTTAATGCTTAAAAACACAGAAGGTGAGGAACTATACTCAGAAGGAGCCAAAGGAGATACAGCAGTAGAATACTTTCGTGAGCTGTTTCTAAGCTCTAATCCCTTTGACCTTGAGTCACTGTTTGAAGGTTTTTCTGGCAAAGTTTCCCCTGAGATGAATGAGGCGTTGACAGCCCCAGTTACTGATGATGAAATTAAAAATGCAGCTTTCAGTGTTAAGGGCAGTAGCGCACCTGGCGAAGATGGTCTTACCGGAGTCTTTTACAAGCGAATGTGGCACGTGGTAGGGAAGGCAGTGATTTCTGAGGTAAAGCGTTTCTTCGAGACCTCTACCCTCCCTGCTGGCTGGAACCACACACAACTCTGCTTAATCCCGAAAATCCCCCGGCCAACGGAAATGAAAGATATGAGGCCTATCAGCCTATGTTCTGTCCACTATAAGATTGTTTCGAAAATACTGTGCTCACGCCTGAAGCATGTACTGCCTACGATCGTTTCGGATACGCAAGGAGCCTTCGTGGCAGGCCGGTTAATCACAAATAACATTATAGTGGCTCACGAGATGGTACATGGCCTCCGAACCAAAGAAAAGGTCGCTCGAGATTACATGGCTATAAAAACAGATATGTCAAAGGCGTACGATCGGGTGGAGTGGAGTTTTCTCGAGTGTCTAATAGAGAAAATGAACTTTGATCATCAATGGATCCGATGGATTATGGCTTGCGTTACTACAATATCTTACTCAGTACTGCTCAATGGTCGAGCCTACGGTTTTATCAAACCCGAAAGAGGGATACGACAGGGTGACCCTCTATCGCCCTTCCTCTTCATTATGTGTGCAGAAGCTTTAGTAAGTTGCTTGAATTTTTCAGAAGCTACTGGCCGACTCCATGGTATACGACTCACGCCCAGCAGCCCGTCGGTTCATCACCTATTATTTGCCGATGATAGCCTCTTGATGTGCAAAGCCACAGTTGCGGAAAGTTCGGAGATTGTACGATGCCTTAAACTCTATGGAGATGCATATGGTCAAGTTATTAACTTCCAAAAGTCGTCCATCATCTTTGGCTCCAAAGTGCCTCCAATTGAAAAACAGAGCATCAAAGAGATCTTGGGAATTGAAAAAGAAGGAGGGGATGGATCATACCTAGGTCTACCGGAGTGCTTTAATGGCTCCAAAAAAGAACTCCTAAGCTTTACTCGGGACAAACTTCATGGGCGACTCAACGGCTGGTTCTCAAAAGCCTTGTCACAGGGAGGGAAAGAGATTCTCATAAAATCTGTTTGCCTTGCACTGCCAATATATGCGATGTCGGTTTTTAAACTCCCCAAAACCTTTGTGATAAGATCACTAGTGCCATAGTGGAGTTTTGGTGGAGCAGTGGCAATAATAGGAGGAAGATCTCATGGGTGTCTTGGAAGAGAATGTGTAAACGAAAGGAAGAAGGAGGACTTGGCTTCCATGACATTGCTCGGTTTAATCAAGCCTTACTCGGGAAGCAGGCTTGGCGCATCTGGTCTCAACCGGACTCTCTCGTAGCCAGAGTGCTTAAAGCCAGATATTTCAAGAATGGTGATTTTCTAGGATGCGGAACTGGTTCTCGGCCATCTTTTGCTTGGAGGAGCATAATACATGGTCGAGAACTACTGCTCAAAGGGATGGTGCGGTCGATAGGTGATGGACAAGACACCAATGTGTGGGCGCACAAATGGATAATTGATCCGGTACCTAGATATCCATGTTACAAGGAGGACAGTCCAGTCAACCTATCTCTACATGTCTCTGACCTCATCATTCCCGGAACTAACCTATGGGATGTCAATATGGTAAGGAACACTTTCACAAATAAAGACGCTGGCATCATCTTATCATTGAAACCGACCAGTCACACTAAGGATGCAGACGTCTGGGGTTTCTCTAAACACGGCGTATACACGTCCCAAAGCGGTTACCGTCTCTTAGAATCCTTAGTTGATCAGAACACTGATGCTAATGGGCTCCCTCCAATCGAAAAACAGCTTTGGACGAATATTTGGAAAATCAAAACGCTTCCAAAGATAAGGCATTTCTTCTGGAGAGCTCTCTCAGGGGCTGTTGCAGTCAAAGAACGGCTACGATCCCATGGAATACAAGTTGATACATCCTATCCTCAATGTGGAACGGCTGCTGAAACAGTTAGCCATGCCCTGTTTAGGTGTGATTGTGCCAAGGAAGTCTGGGAAAAATCAAACATCACCTTCCCTCCTGCAGGTGCTTTCTCTAACTCTACATTCCTGAACATTCATCATCTACTCAAAAGTATGAAGGACAGGACAGTGGAGGAAAGAACCCGGCGTGCTTACCCATGGGTATTATGGCACATCTGGAAGGCCAGGAATGCCAATGTGTTTGAACAGACAAAGCTAAGCCCAACTGCTATATGGGAAAAGGCTCTTGAGGATGCAGATATATGGTTCATAGTGAACCAGGAACAAAGCTCAGAAGCTCAGACTGAATCGCTTGGCCCACCTAGAGGTAAATGGATTAAGCCTCCCTATGGAACTCTAAAATGTAATATAGGAGCTTCCTGGTCTGATCTCAGCTTCAATGGGGGAGCAGCTTGGGTTGTACGAGACTCCAATGGTGATACTGTATGTCACAGCAGGAGATCCTTCTTTCCGGTTCGCTCGAGGGAGGAAAATGAACTCCGAGCTCTGTCGTGGGCAGTAGAGAGCATGACTCATCTACGTTTCAAGAGCATAATTTTTGAATCTAACCTCAGCCTTGCCAGGAACATCATGACGAATCAGCACCTTTTCCCGGAACATAATGAGCTAATCTCAGAGACCATGACTTCTCTTGCTTATTTTGATAATTTTAGCTGTGAACATGTGATCCAGGACAGAAACACAGTAGCAACGAGGATTGCAGAAAGTGTCAACTCCTGCTACAAACTTCAATCGTACGTCGCTAGAGGGGGTCCAGCATGGCTACGGCCATTACTTCTCCAGGAAAAGTCAGCCATCTCTTGCTCTTGATCATGGTCCAGAGACTATCCAAGCTCCGTTCTCAGCTCCGATTTGCTAGCCCTCACTTGGTTTTATCAAGTGCCTTATGTGGCTCCAATCTTCTCTTTTCTTTACATACCTAGTGGTATGCTTTGTGTACGTCTTTATATCTCTGTTGTTTAAAAACCTCCAGTGAGGTAACTCTGTTCTTGCTCCCCCTTCTTTTTGGGGCTGATAATTGAATAAATTCAGCGTTAAAAAAAAAAAAAAATTAAAACAAAACTTTTTAAAACCACTATACGTTTTCTCAAGGGTCTATTGATAGTTAGAGCGTTAGTAAATACGATTCCTTAAACAAAAAAGTGGTAACGTTATTTTACTAACCACAAAAACACTTAAAAGAGAAATGAAATTACATCTTTAAAAACAGTAAAGTTATTTTACCAACCGCAAAAACACTTAAATGAGAAGTAGAAACGTGTGCAATCATATTTAATATTAAAGTAAATAAATCGAACCTGTAATATTAGATTAGTTAAAAAAATCAGTATGTCAAACACAATACAAATTACCTTTGTAGTAGTTGATTTTTGCAAACCTTATCAAGCAATAACCACATTTTCACCCGCTTCCAAGCAATTCGCCATTACTTGCTCAGCAAAACGACTCCACAAGCAACATGGTAGACGGTGATCCCTATTTTTAAATTCCAAAGATAGTTAAACAGAGCAAAGTTGATAAATAACATTAATTTTAAATATTTCAGTTAACTAATAACAGAACAAAACAAACATAAATCAACAAATATTGGAGTCAAAACTAAACAAATCTAGACTATATCTAAGAGATAGATAGCTGAAAACAATTTGATACCTCTACCACGGGTAAGATATCAAAATCATCATCAGATGATCACCCATGGCCAGTTTCCCTTTCCATCAATATTGAGACAAAAACTTACTGTATCATCTGTTAATACCATCTCCAATGTTTCACCAGACTGAGACGTGTACTGAGAGTGAAGCACCTTGACACGGATTCGCCAACCAGATTTGAAAGAATTGACATCTGCAAGGTTAGTAAAACCATGGTTTTTATTTGCCACAATCAACATTTCTTTAAAGGCTGTTTTACCTGAGTTGTGAAGAAATATTGATTGCTTAGCCGACTATTTATCAGTGTCAGAAGATATAAGGTTTGGAATATAGAGAATATCTATCATTAAAGCTAGAATATACGATTAAGATTTTATACCGAATATGCCAAGGTTATGCGTAAGGTGCAAGTTACGGTATCTCGACCATTAACTGTATGTATTTCATCGAATTATATGTCTAGATACATTTCTAGGTAATATATCTTGTTTAATTATTGAATATCTTGTTAGGTTGTTTGCTTAATCGGATTTTGTTAATATAAGAATATCTATAAATCGAAGATTAAGATTAGTAAGGAATTGATATCCTTTAAGTTATGAATTATTCGAAACCAATATTGTTTGTTAGATTAATCGAATTTCTGAATATTTGTCCTGAAAATCTTGTTAGGTTTTGAATATCTGATTTAGGACCCGCGTTTGGTTCAGTTGCGGTGCTAAAACTAAACGATTGTTTAATTTATAGGAACTAATATTTGTCCTGAAAATGGTTGTCTAATTTATAGGAACTAATATATTTTGGTATATGGTTTGTTAAAACCGGTTTAGAAGACTATACACTAAATTGAAATTGCAGTGCTAAAACTAAACGATTTCAAAATTATTGTGTAGGTGTGAAATAAAAGTCAACCGGCCAGAAGAAATATAAAAAGAAATGAGATTTGTGTATTTGGGAGTCATGTTCACCGGTTATTGAAAATATAGGTAATGAATTAAGATGAATCAATCTTGTTATGTGGTGGTTAGTATTGTCGTAAACCACAATCACTTTATATATGGAAGTTTTGTGATTTTTTTATGTCTGATTATTAAAAAAATTAGAATTGGTAAGTGAGAATTGATTTGGTTTACGACAGATGATGTAAACCGCTTGGTACACAATCTAATTTTCATATGTTGTTGTAAAAGACAGAAAAGTCTTTAATGGAAAGGAAAAATAGCATCGTTAGTTCAGTGGCATTGTGAGAGTCGAAACTCACACGGTCAAAACTTGTAGAGCAAAACTTTTAGGGAACAAAAACTTTCAAGGATAACCATGAAACTAGCAACCCCGGAGGATTTTTATTGATTAAAGTCGAAAAAAATAAAAAGATCGGAAAGATAGTAAAGGAATCGGAAAAGAACAAAAGAACTCTCGAAAAGTCTAAAAGAAAACTGAAAAGCTCTTAAGTCTAAGTCTTAGGGTTTTTCGCTCCGTCTTGATCGTATGGCCGCTATCTTCTTTTATAGCTGCGGGAAGTCGGTCCTTGAGAATATTTTCGTCAGATTTACGGAAATCTTCCTGTTGTTATCTCTTTCCTTTTTCAGTTAAGATTTACATTTCTTCCATAGATTTCCTTTCCGGCTCGTCGACATCTCTTCCTTTCACCTCAATCCTCTTTTGTCTTTTCGAGGCCTAACTTGTCTTCCGGATGGGCCGAGATTTAGGATGTTCCGAGTCCGTTAAAGTTTGTCGTATGCTTAGGCCTAAGTTCCCATTTTCCTCGACTTCGATCCACTAGCCCAAATCATTGGTCCGAGAGAGTATGGGCTTTCCGAAGGGAAGCGTTGGGACAAATTATGCGCATCGGCAAATGTTTAGTTATCCATTCGGATAATTCGGATTGGAAAATCCAACCTGGTTCATCTCGGAAAATCTGAGATGGTTCATCTCGGAATTCCGAGGAGGTTCATCTCGGAAAGTCCGAGATGGTTCATCTCGGAGATCCGATATGGTTCATCTTGGATTTCCGAGATGGTTTCATCTCGGAAATCCGAGATGGTTTATCTAGGAAATCTAAGATGGTTTATCTCGGAAATCCGAGATGGTTTCATCTCGGAAATACGAGATGGTTTCATCTCGGAAATACGAGATGGTTTCATCTCGGAATTTCCGAGATGGTTTCATCTCCGAGATGGTTCATCTCGGAAATCCGAGATGGTTTCATTTCGGAAATCCGAGATGGTTTCATCTCGGAAAATCCGAGATGGTTTCATCTCGGAAAATCCGAGATGGTTTATCTCGGAAAATCCGAGATGGTTTCATCTCGGAAATACGAGATGGTTTCATCTCGGAAATACGAGATGGTTTCATCTCGGAAAATCCGAGATGGTTTCATCTCGGAAATCCGAGATGGTTCATCTCGGAATTTCCGAGATGGTTTCATCTCGGAAATCCGAGATGGTTTCACCTCGGAAAATCCGAGATGGTTTCACCTCGGAAATCCGAGATGGTTTCACCTCGGAAATCCGAGATGGTTTCACCTCGAAAATCCGAGATGGTTTCACCTCGGAAATCGGAGATGGTTTCATCTTGGAATTTCCGAGACGGTTCATCTCGGAAAATCCGAGATGGTTCAGCTTGATTTTCCGAGCTGGTTCTGCTCGGGATTTCGAGCTGGTTCATCTCGGAAAATCTGAGATGGTTCATCTCGGAAAATCCAAGATGGTTCAGCTTGATTTTCCGAGCTGGTTCTGCTCGGAATTCCTAGCTGGTTCATCTCGGAAAATCTGAGATGGTTCATCTCGGAATTCCGAGGAGGTTCATCTCGGAAACCGAGATTGTTCATCTCGGAAACCGAGATGGTTCGTCTTGGAAAGTCCGAGATGGTTCATCTCGGAGATCCGAGCTGGTTCATCTCGGAATCCGAGATGGTTCGTCTCGGAAAGTCCGAGATGGTTCATCTCGGAATTTCCGAGATGGTTCATCTCGGAATTTCCGAGATGGTTCATCTCGGAAAGTCCGAGATGGTTTCATCTCGGAAATCCGAGATGGTTTCATCTCGGAATTTCCGATATGGTTTCATCTCCGAGATGGTTTCATCTCGGAAAATCCGAGATGGTTTCACCTCGGAAATCCGAGATGGTTTCACCTCGGAAATCCGAGATGGTTCAACCTCGGAAATCCGAGATGGTTTCATCTTGGAATTTCCGAGACGGTTCATGTTGGAATTTTCGAGACGGTTCATCTCGGAAAATCCGAGCTGGTTCGGCCCAGTTTTCCGAGCTGGTTCAACTCGTACTTTGCCCTTTTCGAATGTTTCGTTGATCCGTAACTCTTGTTGGAAAGTGGATTTGTCCAACCGTGGTTTCGTCTATTTTCCGACTTCTTTCTTCCGATAAATCGTCGATGTTTCGTACGATTTTTCCCTTTACACGAAACATTAGACGTTTGATGAATATTCGTTCGTCTCCGGCTATTCAATCCTGTCTCTCGGTTATTATTTTCGTCGAGGAGGTTTTTGACCTCAACAGTTAGCCCCCCAGCTCGTTATATCCGCATGTGGTGATGACGAGGTTATTTCGTTTATTTCGAGGCGAAAACAATTGTCCGAGAAAATTTCGTCTGTTGGTATCGTCTTCCGGTTGTATCCATTTCCTTGATGTCAAGGTCTTTTGGTATCACGCCTATTCACGCAGCGTTTTTGTCGTGATTCGTCGGGAAGGCTTGTGATAACATGAGTGAGGGTATGCTTGCGACAACTCGAGTGAGGGCATGCTTGCGGCAACTCGAGTGAGGGCATGCTTGCGACAACTCGAGTGAGGGCATGCTTGCGACAACTCGAGTGAGGGCATGCTTGCGACAATATGAGTAAAAAGCAATCATTTCGAACGTTCCATGCCTTAGTGAATTCTATATAATATTCATCTCTTTCTTCTTCACTTCTCACTCTTCACCAATAAGAATCCAAAGGTAACTTCTCTCTCTAGCTTCCTTCTAGCTTCTTCGTGAGCCTTGCTGAGATTTCTAGCTTCGTTTATGTGAGTTATAAGGCCTTAGATCATTTTTGAGCCAAAATTTTCGTTCGGTAGTGTTTGCGACGGATATGGCAGATCGGGAGTCGGAACGTGGGTGTGTTGGCTCTTCTGCAGGGGAACCTTCCGCGGCCCGGCGCGCAGCCGTGTCTCGTACCATTCGTCCTTGCTCTTCGGCCACGGCGGATGCGCCGATCAAGGAAGTATTCAAAGATGCCCGAGTTAGCCAGGAAGAATATCTTCGTCATTGGGATTATCCTCCGGATGTGCCGAAAAAGAAACGGTCGAGAAAGAAGAAGATGGTTCCTGGCCCCGTCGGTTCGACTTTGTCGTCTGCCAAGTCTATCGCTGCGCTTCGACGCAGACCCATGATCCCCGATGATGTTACAATAATGATTTCGTCCCCCAGCGATCGGGTCGAATCTCCGCAAGAAGGGTATTTTTCGGCGTATGAGATCTTTTTCGAACTGTGCTTCCTCTGGTTCCCGATCCACGACCTTATCATCCGCTACACCCGACGTCTCAATCTTGCCTTGACGCAAATCACTCCTAGGGGTTTGAGGCACCTGGTGGGCATACTGGTTCGCAGTTTCGAATGTGGGCTTGATCTCCGAGTGCTGCATCTCCGAAATATGCTGTATGTGGTTCCGACCCAGCGTGAGTCCGAGTTTTATCTCAGACCCTTTCTTCATCGGGCAGTTATAAAGGGTTTTGAGAAAGAAGACAGCTTCTCCATTGAGAGAGAATGAGAAGAGATTACAGAAAATATAATCTGAAGATACTCCCTCAGCCTTGATACTGCTAGCCAGTTCCTCAAATATGTCTATATGATCCATAGGATGCTCACTAGAAAGACCATGGAACTGATGATGTCCAACCAATGCGTAGTACTCTGGTTTCAGCCTGAACTCAGCTCTGGTGAACGGAAGTGGTCGAATTGCAGACCGATTAGCATATAATACATCTGGTCTGTTATAATCAGCAAGTGTCTTCTTTTGAAAATCCTCTTGTGGATGTTCCGCGCCCAAGTCAACATCTGGTATGATCGGGCTCATTCCCCATCCAGTTTCTGACCCTTCGCGTTGCGTATGTGACCCTCTAGGTCTCGTAAAATGTTGTCCTCACCGCGAATCAGAATAACAGGTTCCATAGAGAGAATCTTGCTAAATGCTCACGCTCTCGGTGTCTCGGGTTTCGCTTTGTGTCGATCGATGCAGAATCAGCGTCGATCGATGCAGAATCAGCATCGATCGATGCAATGCGATTCCTGCAATAACAAAGAAACAGAAACGTGAGTAGACTTAGAAAAATAAGAAGAATGCTTAGTCTAAATCCTAATACTGAATCTATCGGCGAACTCAAAGAGTCCCCGGCAACGGCGCCAAAAACTTGATAGGTCTAAGTTTTAATCCTATTCTACTGCAAGTGCACAGTTATGCTATTTTAGTATTTAGGGTATCGAATCCACAAGGACTCACGGTCACACAATAGATTATGAGTAATCGAATTAAGCTAAGCGAATCAGATTGTAAAGCAGTAAACAAAATAGCAAGTAAACAGATCAAGTGAGGTGGATGTAAGCAATCAAACGAAGGCGTCAGGTTTCGGGAAGTTCTCAGGATATCAGGAAATCAGATTAACAACAGTCAAGATTCAATCTATAGCGTTCTTAAACTAGAATCACAAAAGTATAACTAACCAACTTTCGCTGCGATAGTGATCTATGTCTAACAACCTAGCAGACCAAATTTCGTTGCGAATCCTAGAGTTCTAAACATGCATTACTTCCAAGTTCGTTCGTTCACAATATCTCTAAACCAAATTTCTTTGCGAATAGATAAATTGCTCACCTAAATCAGATCTAGTTAATTAACCAACTTTCGTTGCGTGAATTAACCTAATATCAATAATCTAAATGGCCAGTTCAGATTAAGCATTAAGAACAATTTAGATGAAGAACTAGATGATGAATCTTAATCTATTGGTTAATCTAACATTCCTGCAAATCCCTAATGAGAATCCCTAACCTAACAAGAGATCTACTCGGACATAGCAATCAGAACAGAAAACATAGTCAAAATAGATATCATAGAATAATCAAAGGAATAAGAACAGGGGTTTGAAATCTTCTCTCTGTCGAGTATCTGATCAGCCCCTAAAACTCTCTGAATGAAAAATAATGCGTAGCCTAAACAATGGCTAAAAACCTAATTATAATGATCTAATCACGGCTGAGGCTTCTTTGTAATTATTGGAAACTTCTGGGCCAAAGTGCAATTTCCCAACTCTCTCATTAAACCGCCGAGAATGTCTTATGCGCATGTGTGTCGATCGATGCACAAGATGTGTCGATCGATGCATTCCTCTGTTGTGGACAATGAACTCTATCTCTCGGGTTAATGCTCCAAAAATCTCCAGAAAGTGCCTTAATCACCAGATCCACTCCAAATGTGCATATATCTAATAACACTTGTAAAAGACCCTAAAGAAACACCAAAAGACTCTAAAACATACTTATATCATGGTCTAAAACCGGTAAAAACCATGATATATCACGCTCCGCCACCACCACCACACTCATTCCATCCTCCTGGCGCACTTGCCGGTTAGGATCCACATGAGTGGTGTTGCTCATGTTGGAGATTAGGAAGTAGATTAGGCCCAGGTAAGTAAGGGCTCTAACTTGCTTTTTGATGTGTGCATATCGGTTGTGTAGCGGTGTTTCTTTTGGGACAGATTGGGAACCGATAGTATGTAGACTCCGACGGACCTATGTATCTAAAACTCTATGTGGTGAATAGATGCTTTATTTACGTAGTGGATGTGGAGTATTTCGGTTGTCGTTTTGAGTAGCAGAGTGGTTATATTGCATACCCATGATGGTTGTGAATGCAATATAGTTACGATGTGAAAATAGATGATGGTCCGAGCAGACGGTTTCCATCAAAACCCTAAGAGACAACTGCAATCGCCGATTTTGCTTGATTGATTGTGTGTGATTGATTGCCTTGTTAGGGTGTTAGAATTGTGAATTGCTGTGATTGCTCGCTAGATTGGTAGTTGTTGATTTTGAATCACTGCATTTCGTTTAATCGCTAGGTTGCTAGCAAATAATTTTTTTATTTTATTTTAAGTAGCGAGATCATTTGGCTTGCTCGGTTATAATTGTTTTTTGTAAGAAAAGTTATAGGACCTCTTCGATAGAAATAAGCTCGTGATTAAAAATGCGGTTTTATAGGGAGCTTATTCGAGATTGAGCGGAATGATAGGATATTGTTATTTAGCCATGTATGACCGTAAGGTACATGACTAAGTAACCTTATTTCTATGGGGAAAAGATATCGGGAATAAGTTAAAAGAGGTCTAACCGTTCCAGTGTTATTGAGGTTGTTGATGTAGGGCGTGATGGAAAATTTGACGAAGACAAGAGACCGAACCTGAACCCGAGAGACTAGAAGTGATCTCAAGAAGCAGTTTGACCTGAGCTTGCAAGTGAGTCAGTGGAGTTTCGGCACCAAAGTGGGTATCAGTGATAGGAGGAACCAAGATAGATGGGTATGATGAGTTAGCAAAGGAATTTGGAAGCATCAGTGACAGTTTTGGATCAGTTCAAAGTTACCAAAGGAAAGGCAGTTTGATATCCATGAAGCGTGGAGTTCAAATATCGAGAAAGTTTGAGGCGTACATAAGTATGGCGGTTTAGTTTAGAAGGAGGAACATCAATATTACCGTAATGCCGATGGGGAGCAATAGGGATAAGCAGTAAAGATGAAACAAGTATCGAGAATAGAAGGAAAGTCGGTTTTGTGCCATTCGCGGAGGTCGAAGCAAAGTGGAGAAGTCGGAAGTGTTGGTTCAAGATGGTATTAGTTGGCACATATCGATCAGAAATCTGAGTGGAGCAAGTTCGTATTTCAAAAGTAAGTTGAGCGATGGAGTAAAGTTCAGTTGGGTCAGCGTTCGAACACCGGAGCAGTGGAACCAGTTCCAAAGTGGAGACTTAAAGATTCAGACTCCGATTCGAAGTTTGTAGTAACGAAGAATTCAGGGACCGAATTTCTATAAGTGGGGAAGAATGTAATATCCTGTTCCAAGAAATAGTCAACGGGTAGCAGGAAAGTCAACGAGGGGCATTTCTGTAACTTTCAAGTAAGGAAGGGCATTTTGGTAATTTTACCAAAATGCGAGCCGGAAGTGGAAATAGGCCAAGTGATCTTATTTTTGTCCATAAAGAACATTTATAAGACCAGAAATGGAAGAAGCGGAGTCTAAACGAGTTTTACGGACTATCGGGAAAGGAAACCGATAGAACCGATAAAACTTGTAAAATTCATTACGGGAGCTACGATAGTACGATTGAGGTGAAACGGCTTGATAAATTCTTTTAAAATAGTATAGTATTTTTAAAAGAAGCTTGGAAGATTTATTTCAGAGGCTACAAAGTTTTAAAGATTTTTAACCGACTGTCGGGAATGGAAACCGATAAAACCGAGAAAAAGACGGAAACACCTCTAAACGTGCTCCATAAATTATGAAAATTTTATCACAGCTCCATTCAATTATGGATAGGATATGGTAAAAAGTATTGAGCAATATTTGATCCATGGATCAAGTTATAATGTTTAGACCATTAAGAGGTAATTAGTGGCTAAAAATCCAAAATAAATTCATAGGAGCTTGGCCTTGGACCAGGGTGATTAGGACTGATTAATAAGGTTACTTTGGACCTAAATCCAGCCCAGTATGAAGAATGGGCTACGAATTCTGGTCCAAGAAATTTAGAATCTTCTTAGCATTTTAGGTGTATGAATCTAAGGTTGTGAGTTGTCATCAATCCAAGGGCTGCATGGCGGAGGCTACAAGTGGATGGTGGTTGATCAAATGCATTGTTTTGGATGGATTTTGGTGAGGCGTTCGTGGCATAAGGTGGAGAAAAAGAGGAGACAAGTGGAAGGTGGAGATTACACCACTTTAGCTACATAAGGAGAGGAATATGGCGGCGGCAAGAAGAAGGAGGAGGAGGAGGAGGAGGAGGAGAAGCCGGAGGGAAGAAGAAGGAGGAGCCGGAGGGAGAGAGAAGAAGAAGATAAGAGAGAGAGAGAGAGAGAGAGAGAGAGAGAGAGAGAGAGAGAGAGAGAGAGAGAGAGAGAGAGAGAGAGAGAGAGAGAGAGAGAGAGAGAGAGAGGCGTAAAGCTTGAAGAAAGAAGAAGATGGAGAGAGGAGAAGCGTGAAGGAGAGAGAGAGAAGATGAAGCTTATGGAGGGAGAAGAAAGAAAGAATATGAAGCGTGAAGAAGGAGAAGAGAGAGAAGAAGAAGAGAAGCATGAGAGATAAGATGAAGAAGCATGAAGAAGAGGAAGAGAGAGAGAGAGAGATGGAGAAAGACCGAAGAGGAGGAAGCAAAGGAGGAGAACCGGAGGAGAAGGAGAAGGAGAGAAGAAGAAAACCGTAAGAGGAGAGAGAGAAAGAGAACCAGAGGGGAGAGAGAGAGAACCGGAAGAGGAGAGAGAGAGAGAACCGGAGGAGAGAGAGAAAGAGAACCGGAGGGGAGAGAGAGAACCAGAGGAGAGAGAAAATGAGGAGAGAGAAGATGGTCCGGAGGCCCTATCAGAATCATTAAGTCAACAGTGCGGTCAAGTGCGGGTCAAGGTCAGAGGTTCAGGAAGGGTTCGGGGTAGCAACAGGTTTAGTTCGGGTCTCGGGAGTTCTGTCAATCCATCCGTCCGTCGTCATAATAACACTGTGAGTCGGCTAAACTGTGTGTTGCATTTAGTTAGAATCATATAGATCCGGAATTGATAAACCGTAGTTTAGGTTGCATACCCGATTTATTGAATTGGTTAGAACGACTAGGTTGATTAATAACTCGGTTAATTAATTAAAAATTTAGGTTAAGAGATGCATGCTAGTTAGCTTATATCCGTAACCGTTGATAGTTCGTAGATTGCTTGATTGGGTGATGCATACATATAGAACAGCATGCTAGGACATATATGCATATATAAGTATTTAAGAACGTATCTAAATGAATCTATATACAGGAAATTATGAGTTGATTAAAATACGGTTAAATGACATAGCACACTTAGAATATAATAACGGGGTGGATTAATGAATGAAAGTTAATGAATAATGAGATGTCGGGGAGTTAGTAATCTTACTAACTCTTAAACCGACAGATCGAGGACTTACTAAAAGGAACTTAGGAAGTGATAAGAAGTGGTGTGATTGATGGACCGTCTACGGGATTAATAATCCACTACTCCCAAGGTAGCGAACTGAATGAGTAAAGGTTAAGGAAATATTAAAAGACGAATAAACCTAAATCATTGTTTGTGTGGTGTTGTGATTGATTGTTTGTGTGATTGTGTGTATCTACTTTGGTGTTGGGCCGAGTAGACTGATGATTGCTTGATTTTTTATCTATTTCGGTGTTGGGCCGAGTAGACTGTATTGTAGATACTTACTCTGGTGCGGGACCAAGTAAGTTTGGGTGATGTGGAGGTTGGTGATATGACTTGCGGGATGGATTGGGAATTAAGATAGTGTTTCTGTTTGACCTTGTTGGTATTGCGTGATAGAGTCCCAGTGAGTCTGCTTGTTTATATTACTGTTATTAGGACTCTATAGGGCGTGTTAGATCCCGCAAGTCTAGAGATGGCGTTCCAGTACTTCCAACCCGATTGGATCCTCGGGTAGTTACCTGATCAGGCACGTACCTTCGGTAGTGGTTCTGGCAGGTGTTAACCTATGGAGTGACATCTGTAGGTGTGTGGTCCGGAGAATATGGGGTCGCGTCCTAGGGTCGGACTGCATGGAAACTTGGACTATTTAGGGGTAGCCTGAGTCACCGCGTATCGATGGACGGAGAACGGTGTTCTCGATTCCCTTCGTTGATGATTGTGTTGTTATTTGAATGCTTGTGTGTGTTGTGAAGCTCATCACGTCTTGGTAGCACGTGATCAGCTATTATACTTGATTGTTATTTTGAGTTTGGGTGGGATTATTAGATTATTAGCAGTCTTTAGTTGGGAGCTGTCTCACTGGGTAATCTTAGATTACTCATTAGATTCTTTTTTGTTTTTTTCAGGTTTAGCGTAGCTTGGTGGACGCGTAAGACACTCGGAGTAGTCTCGGGTTGGGATTGGGTATCGTTTATTACGCATTTTGAAATTTACTTTCGGTTTCGGATTTTGTTGGAACGTTCCGCTAAATGTTTGTATTAGACTGTATATTACTGTGAATAAGATTTATATTTTCAACTAATAAAAACGGAATAATTCCCTAATATACGGTTTCATCCGAACCGAACACAACTCGTGGAAGCGGTACAGGTTGCGAAGCCTTGTATCGTGGAAACGAGGTAAACGGAGTCAAAGATAGTTTGGTTCGAGCCTTTGTCTCAAACCAGATTGTCTCTGGCTTTCGTATTGTGACAAACTTTTCTCGTATGGCTGCTCGGGTTCGATCGGTCATGTTCTTGTTTGATTACTAGCCGGTCAGCTCGTCGGTCAGCGGAAAACGAGAAAGGGACGTTACAATCGGGGTAAAGGAATATTTAGTAGGCTTCCGCTAACTTGGGTTCGATTCGAGTTGGCTACCGGAGCTTTCACGTGAGCTCTCCGGCCCAAGGATTGGTAACTTTGTCTGTACGTAGTACGGGCTTGCAAAAAAAAAAACAAATCATCTCATCATGTAAATGACAAAAAGGATGCATTCTGAAAATCATTTAGGTGATTTATGAGCCAAGATCTATATTTGTGAATGATCATTGAATGATTGGTATGATATATTTTTCCAAACTTTTCTTTTAATTATTGAAATTGTATTAGAAATATTTTTAATAGATATTTAATCGTAATTCATGTGTGTGTTTTGAACTTAATCTCAAAATTTGATCTGATGTGTTGATCTATTCAAAAGAAGAAAAAAAAAATATTAATAAAATCATATATGGTTTATGACTCACTTGCAAACTATACTACAAAAAAACTATATTTAAATAATATTCAAATACAAACTTTTCCACAATTAAAAATTATTAGCAAAAACTTAATCCGTTTATTTAAATAAATTTTAACAAATTTGTAGAAAAAAAAAAGATATTATAGAATATATGTACTACCATAGAACTTCTCATCAACACATCAGATCAAATTTTGAGATTAAGTTCAAAACACACAAATCTCAAAAACAAGTGACTTTGTTTACGCAAAGCGAAAAGGAAAACACTTCTCCTTCAATCCCGAGAGTATGGTCATTGGCTATGTCAGCTGTTGAAATCGCACTCCTCGAAACCCTAAGTTTCTCTCTGCAAAAACATATATTATGAACACGAGGAGCATCATTGAGAGCTTATCTTATGGATATAGAAACAGATTCTTACATTTCTTTCTCTATCTGCTTGGGGATGAAAGCAGGACCGGGATCTTATTCTTAACCAAGCTCGCATTGGTCAGGATGTCGTAAAGGTACCTGGAAAAGTACAAAACTCGAGTGCATCCACTACAAACACAATAGCGGCTGCTCGAAGCAAGTATTCTTCTAGCTTAGATCTAAGCCGAGAGTGCCCAGGAACATCAACAAAGGTGCCTTCGTTAGGTTCCATTGATGTTACAGCACCCTGATGAGAAGATCCCTCTCGGAGCTGTCACAAATACAAAAATGTAAATGAAACCATCTCATAATAACACAACATTCACCTATTTGTTTCGTAAACATGCTTCGCATGAGAAAAGGAACATAAACCAAAAACAGTAACTTGATGGAAGAGAACAGTTTTGCCACTTCCGCTGAGCCCACAGAGGAGTACAGTATTGGATTTCTTTCGTCTGAAGAAGCAAACTTCGCAAATCACAAGACTGCAAAGTGACGACATTAACCACCAAAACATTTTATTTTCTTATAGCAGTTATGCACCAAGAACATAAAAAAAAAAAAAAAAAAAACCCTAGATCCCGATAAAACAACTAAAATTGAGACAAGAACAAAAACAATATTAAACCAAACTTTATTGGTTCAGATTAAAATTCGGAGTTGATTACAACGACTCAGAAAACCTTTTGTAATGCTCAAATCAGTTTGTCTCGATTAGAACCCTAATTTTATACGATCGTGAAATTGATTTGGGTTAACACGTTTTCTTAATACCATGTAACATAGAGAATATTATTAATATATATATGCGATCACATTTTCTTTTCTTTTTTTACATATATGATATTGATTACTTTCACACACACACATGTAACATAGACTAGATTGTTTATTTAAATATTTTGCTAAAGGTATATGAAGAGGAAATTAAACCCTAACGATCACTTTTTTTTCTTGCTGCTTCCGGCACCAGTGATTTTTATCTCGGCCGGTTTCTTACTGTCCCACTTCAGCTTCACAGCAGGTGGCTTGACCGGCATGGATACACTTACCGGCGGTTTGTAGTCTCTCTTCTTAGGAATATCGGGCTTCTTTAATGCTGCTGGAAACGGGAAAAATTTGTCACTCATTGTTTCTTTTGATTGAAGTTCTGTTCAGATATTGGTCTCTATCAACCTTGTATATTTATAATCATTTGAAGGTTGTGTTAACCCATTAGTCAAATCTAAATTGACTAGTGGTTGATATGAGGGTTTAATGGTTCGTTGTATGTTCATACTAGAGCAGTATTAGTTAAATGTTTTTTTACTATATCAAGGCCCTAACGATGTGGTAAGTTTTAAAAAGGTAATAGAAAAAATATCAAAACATACATTTTCGGTTTTTAAAGTTGCAATTACGTGCCACATAAGGAAAAAGGTATAAGTGATTTTTTTATTGCCTTAATCTCTACGACTCAAAATGAAGAAAAGGTACTATTTTTAATTTTGAACTCGTGAAAGAAAAATCAAAAGATCAAAAGTGAAGAAGTTAATTCAGAATTTGGAACTGATATTAAAGCTGACTTATAGTCTTTAGTTACTGATTATAGAGTTAATTTTTAGTTGGAAAACTAGATTTTGAGCACGGACATGAGCTAAATAATTTTTTTTAATTTGTTTCATGAATTTTTATTATTATTATTTTTTTAAGATTTTGTTGATTTATAGTAATGTTACTTTAAATCTTGTGTTTAATCGTTATTAATGTTATTGAACAAATCAATTCAATTTTACCTATCCACTACCATCTGTGATTATTGTGGAATATTTTCTATAATTGTTTTAAGTTTTTTTTTGTTTTTGTTTATTGTTTTTATTAATTGAGATTTTTAACAGTTTTATTGTACAATTTATTCTAATTATTTTATTTTGTTTGAATATCAATTTTTTTGTTTATATTGAAGATTATTTGTAAGTAAATTATTGTTTGTATAAAAAATATTAAACTTTTTAATATTATTGGTTTTTTTAAAAGTTTAAAATATATTCTATTATTATCTATATAATAATTTTAAGTGTTAATTATATTTTTATATTTATTTATGTTTGGGTATGGTTTAATCAATATTCTATTTTTTTATTAAAATATAATTATATAAATAATAATAATGTTTCAATTAATAATAATTTAATTCTCATAGAATAATGATAATTAAAAAATAATCTAAAAAACATTAGATAAGAAATGTAGAACTAATAGTTGGAAAAATACATACAGTCTCTTTATATTAGGGTAAAATAATTAGTTTAAGGTTTAAAAATATTCAAGTTTTATAAATCTAAGTTGTATATTTTAAATTCTAAATTACAATAACATAAAATATAAAGATTTAATAATAATTATTGGATTGGGCATAATAACCAGAATACTTTTTGGTCCAAGAAAAGTCACTTTAAACCCAAAAAACAAATAATCAATTTAAGGCCCATGACCCAACAACAAAAAAAAAATAAACAAAGACACACACAAAAAAAATTTCAGACAAAATCAATGTTTGTCTTGAGCAAAAGGAAATTAGGGTTAGATTCCCCTTTTTCCTTCCATCTCGGGATATCGTATTAAGTGTTGTGGCTACCAAATCAAACGATGTTCATGGAATCGCTTATCACCGAATCTGTCTGCTTTAAGGATCTTGATTTCGACATGGTTCCAGAATCCGAAGCACACGCTCGTATATTTTACATTGTTCATAAGGTATTTGCAAATAACATTCACTTTTTTGTCTCCTGATTTACATAATATAGATTTTATAGTATCTGAATCTAAAGGTAGTTTTTATTGCCTCTTGCAGATCCGATTAAATCAAACATATCAGAGTAAGCAGCCATGGATTTTGTAACCAAAGTGAAGAAAAGGCGAGGTTAGAAGAAAACATTGACTGGTCCATAGAAGAATCTGGAACCCTTGCTGGTAAAGACCGGATTATTGTTTTCGTTCAGTTGGTCGATTGGTGTCTGAAGCAAGGTTGTTCCATCAAGCTTGTTTGAACAGTGTACCGTGATTGCCATTTCATAGAGATACTGTCGTCGATAACGATGATGAAGATGAAGAGGAGGGTAAGCCATCTGTCCTTGATTTTGGGTTCTCCGAGTAAAAATGGTTCTTCTTTGTTCATATCCTTCTTAAGATTTCCTCAGCTTCTTCTTCTCTTCTCTTTTGTGTGCTTACCATCTTTATCTGAAAGTTTTAGAGTCTGCTATCATTGAAGTATAAGAGGTTTAAGAAAGCTCAAATGGAAAGGGAAATTGGCCAGGGGTGATCCATCTGATGATGATTTGATATCTTACCCGTGGTAGAGGTATCAAATTGTTTTCAGCTATCTCTTAGATATAGTCTAGATTTGTTTAGTTTTGACTCCAATATTTTGTTGATTTATGTTTGTTTTGTTCTGTTATTAGTTAGTAATGGATCATATTCTACAATTTGAAGACAAAATTTTAAACAATCGCAAAAGTAAGTTTCATTGTACTTATGACTTAAACGAAAAAATTGGTTATATGGTTAAACAAGTTATTAGTTTGTTTACATTTAAGTGATGATTGTTACACTTTGGTATTTGTATGGTGGATCCAGGTGATTGTTGAGAAGGGTAAGAAGAGTGATATACCCACCATTGAAAAGAAAAAAATAAGCATCTTGATTATTATAATAAATATACATCTCATTCTGGAACTGACTTCTGACTGAATACTAATATTTTCTGGATAATCAAAATTGCAGATACTTAGTCCCAGCTGATTTGACAGTGGGACATTTTGTGTATGTCAATTGTAAAAGAATCAAACTGAGTGCAGAAAAGGCTATCTTTATATTTGTGGACAATGGTCTTACTCCAACTGGTAAATAGATCAGATCTACTGCTATATTCAAGACTTACATTTTTTACAAATAAGCAAAAAGACCATTCAAAGAGGTGTACTTTCATGTTTCTGATTTGATGATTACTTTGCAGGTGCACTAACGTCTGCTGTGTACGAAGAGAAAAAGGAAGAGGATCGGTTCCTTTATATCACTTACCACGTTCTCTTCTAGAATTTAAAGACAAACTCTAAAACAATCACAAAAGTAAGTTTCATTGTTCTCATGACTTAAAACGAAAAAGTTGGTGATAGGATTAACCAAGTTATCAATTTGTTTACCTTTAATATTCTTGTTTTGCAGGTCAAATTCATTGACACATTTTGTAAATTGACTACCATGGAAGAACTATACAGGTTCAAACATTAAAAAATTGTGCTCTTAACTTCCTCTGTTTGTTATTTGATTAGATCTGACAATTTCTTACTAATCTTTCATGCTTGTTCTCAGGTGATGCATCTTTACTGTTTCCGAAGCTTGATTTCAAAGGTACGCTTGTCAACATATTTATTTTGCCTAATTTTTAAGGTTCTACCATGCTTGTCATCAGGTTATGTTTATTATTTTTGTAGGTTAACTTCTTCAAAATCAGTGATGATGGAGCATACGCCTGTAACATAATCTTTGTAATTGTGAGTTTTTTTTTCCAATTTGCTTATATATGTATATATATATATTTATATTATTTTAAATATATATATATATATATCCTTGACATGAATATATATATTCTGATTGTTGAGTGTTGATATCTCTGTGCATATCTTAATATATCGATTCATGAAATGATAGCAGTAATATTTATTTGAGACTTACGTTGTTTTGAATTGTTTGATTTCAGGGAGTGGTGCATTTATCAATATTTGGGAAGCATCAAAAGCATTGGTAATTTGAAGATCACTTGAAAAAGAAAAATCGAAAAAGGTAACCATTTAACTATAAAACATTTAAAACGATTTTAAAACTCATAGTAAGAATCGTATTGAACAAACAGTTTCTACATGGTCTTTTGATACTTAGAGTGTTATTCAGTACGATTCCATATTAAAAAAAAGTAAAGTTATTTTACCAAAACCATAAAAACATTTAAAAGAGAAATAAAATTCATTTAACTGGTTAAAGCTAAAAAATCAAACAGTACGATTCTTACCAGTTGGTTCTAAATGAAATATGATTAGATGTATTTAAGTGTGCAATCATATTTAATATAAAAGTTAAACTTGTGGTTATTTAAAAGCAATCATAAATTAAACCAAAACTTTTTAAAACCACTATACGTTTTCTCAAGGGTCTATTGATAGTTAGAGCGTTAGTAAATACGATTCCTTAAACAAAAAAGTGGTAACGTTATTTTACTAACCACAAAAACACTTAAAAGAGAAATGAAATTACATCTTTAAAAACAGTAAAGTTATTTTACCAACCGCAAAAACACTTAAATGAGAAGTAGAAACGTGTGCAATCATATTTAATATTAAAGTAAATAAATCGAACCTGTAATATTAGATTAGTTAAGAAAATCAGTATGTCAAACACAATACAAATTACCTTTGTAGTAGTTGATTTTTGCAAACCTTATCAAACAATAACCACATTTTCACCCGCTTCCAAGCAATTCGCCATTACTTGCTCAGCAAAACGACTCCACAAGCAACATGGTAGACGTTGATCCCTATTTTTAAATTCCAAAGATAGTTAAACAGAGCAAAGTTGATAAATAACATTAATTTTAAATATTTCAGTTAACTAATAACAGAACAAAACAAACATAAATCAACAAATATTGGAGTCAAAACTAAACAAATCTAGACTATATCTAAGAGATAGATAGCTGAAAACAATTTGATACCTCTACCACGGGTAAGATATCAAAATCATCATCAGATGATCACCCATGGCCAGTTTCCCTTTCCATCAATATTGAGACAAAAACTTACTGTATCATCTGTTAATACCATCTCCAATGTTTCACCAGACTGAGACGTGTACTGAGAGTGAAGCACCTTGACACGGATTCGCCAACCAGATTTGAAAGAATTGACATCTGCAAGGTTAGTAAAACCATGGTTTTTATTTACCACAATCAACATTTCTTTAAAGGCTGTTTTACCTGAGTTGTGAAGAAATATTGATTGCTTAGCCGACTATTTATCGATGTCAGAAGATATAAGGTTTGGAATATAGAGAATATCTATCATTAAAGCTAGAATATACGATTAAGATTTTATACCGAATATGCCAAGGTTATGCGTAAGGTGCAAGTTACGGTATCTCGACCATTAACTGTATGTATTTCATCGAATTATATGTCTAGATACATTTCTAGGTAATATATCTTGTTTAATTATTGAATATCTTGTTAGGTTGTTTGCTTAATCGGATTTTGTTAATATAAGAATATCTATAAATCGAAGATTAAGTTTAGTAAGGAATTGATATCCTTTAAGTTTTGAATTATTCGAAACCAATATTGTTTGTTAGATTAATCGAATTTCTGAATATTTGTCCTGAAAATCTTGTTAGGTTTTGAATATCTGATTTAGGACCCGCGTTTGGTTCAGTTGCGGTGCTAAAACTAAACGATTGTTTAATTTATAGGAACTAATATTTGTCCTGAAAATGGTTGTCTAATTTATAGGAACTAATATATTTTGGTATATGGTTTGTTAAAACCGGTTTAGAAGACTATACACTAAATTGAAATTGCAGTGCTAAAACTAAACGATTTCAAAATTATTGTGTAGGTGTGAAATAAAAGTCAACCGGCCAGAAGAAATATAAAAAGAAATGAGATTTGTGTATTTGGGAGTCATGTTCACCGGTTATTGAAAATATAGGTAATGAATTAAGATGAATCAATCTTGTTATGTGGTGGTTAGTATTGTCGTAAACCACAATCACTTTATATATGGAAGTTTTGTGATTTTTTATGTCTGATTATTAAAAAAATTAGAATTGGTAAGTGAGAATTGATTTGGTTTACGACAGATGATGTAAACCGCTTGGTACACAATCTAATTTTCATATGTTGTTGTAAAAGACAGAAAAGTCTTTAATGGAAAGGAAAAATAGCATCGTTAGTTCAGTGGCATTGTGAGAGTCGAAACTCACACGGTCAAAACTTGTAGAGCAAAACTTTTAGGGAACAAAAACTTTCAAGGATAACCACGAAACTAGAAAACCCGGAGGATTTTTATTGATTAAAGTCGAAAAAAATAAAAGATCGGAAAGATAGTAAAGGAATCGGAAAAGAACAAAAGAACTCTCGAAAAGTCTAAAAGAAAACTGAAAAGCTCTTAAGTCTAAGTCTTAGGGTTTTTCGCTCCGTCTTGATCGTATGGCCGCTATCTTCTTTTATAGCTGCGGGAAGTCGGTCCTTGAGAATATTTTTGTCAGATTTACGGAAATCTTCCTGTTGTTATCTCTTTCCTTTTTCCGTTAAGATTTACATTTCTTCCATAGATTTCCTTTCCGGCTCGTCGACATCTCTTCCTTTCACCTCAATCCTCTTTTGTCTTTTCGAGGCCTAACTTGTCTTCCGGATGGGCCGAGATTTAGGATGTTCCGAGTCCGTTAAAGTTTGTCGTATGCTTAGGCCTAAGTTCCCATTTTCCTCGACTTCGATCCACTAGCCCAAATCATTGGTCCGAGAGAGTATGGGCTTTCCGAAGGGAAGCGTTGGGACAAATTATGCGCATCGGCAAATGTTTAGTTATCCATTCGGATAATTCGGATTGGAAAATCCAACCTGGTTCATCTCGGAAAATCTGAGATGGTTCATCTCGGAATTCCGAGGAGGTTCATCTCGGAAAGTCCGAGATGGTTCATCTCGGAGATCCGATATGGTTCATCTTGGATTTCCGAGATGGTTTCATCTCGGAAATCCGAGATGGTTTATCTAGGAAATCTAAGATGGTTTATCTCGGAAATCCGAGATGGTTTCATCTCGGAAATACGAGATGGTTTCATCTCGAAAATACGAGATGGTTTCATCTCGGAATTTCCGAGATGGTTCATCTCGGAAATCCGAGATGGTTTCATTTCGGAAATCCGAGATGGTTTCATCTCGGAAAATCCGAGATGGTTTCTCTCGGAAAATCCGAGATGGTTTCATCTCGGAAATACGAGATGGTTTCATCTCGGAAAATCCGAGATGGTTTCATCTCGGAAATCCGAGATGGTTCATCTCGGAATTTCCGAGATGGTTTCATCTCGGAAATCCGAGATGGTTTCACCTCGGAAAATCCGAGATGGTTTCACCTCGGAAATCTCGGAAATCCGGGATTGTTTCACCTCGGAAATCCGAGATGGTTTCACCTCGGAAATCCGAGATGGTTTCACCTCGGAAATCCGAGATGGTTTCACCTCGGAAATCCGAGATGGTTTCACCTCGGAAATCGGAGATGGTTTCATCTTGGAATTTCCAAGACGGTTCATCTCGGAAAATCCGAGATGGTTCAGCTTGATTTTCCGAGCTGGTTCTGCTCGAGATTTCGAGCTGGTTCATCTCGGAAAATCTGAGATGGTTCATCTCGGAAAATCCAAGATGGTTCAGCTTGATTTTCCGAGCTGGTTCTGCTCGGAATTCCTAGCTGGTTCATCTCGGAAAATCTGAGATGGTTCATCTCGGAATTCCGAGGAGGTTCATCTCGGAAACCGAGATTGTTCATCTCGGAAACCGAGATGGTTCGTCTTGGAAAGTCCGAGATGGTTCATCTCGGAGATCCGAGCTGGTTCATCTCGTAGTCCGAGATGGCTCATCTCGGAAATCCGAGATGGCTCATCTCGGAAATCCGAGATGGCTCATCTCGGAAATCCGAGATGGTTTCATCTCGGAAATACGAGATGGTTTCATCTCGGAATTTCCGATATGGTTTCATCTCAGAAAATCCGAGATGGTTTCACCTCGGAAATCCGAGATGGTTTCACCTCGGAAATCCGAGATGGTTTAACCTCGGAAATCCGAGATGGTTTCATCTTGGAATTTCCGAGACGGTTCATGTTGGAATTTCCGAGACGGTTCATCTCGGAAAATCCGAGCTGGTTCGGCCCAGTTTTCCGAGCTGGTTCAACTCGTACTTTGCCCTTTTCGAATGTTTCGTTGATCCGTAACTCTTTTTGGAAAGTGGATTTGTCCAACCGTGGTTTCGTCTATTTTCCGACTTCATTCTTCCGATAAATCGTCGATGTTTCGTACGATTTTTCCCTTTACACGAAACATTAGACGTTTGATGAATATTCGTTCGTCTCCGGCTATTCAATCCTGTCTCTCGGTTATTATTTTCGTCGAGGAGGTTTTTGACCTCAACAGTTAGCCCCCAGCTCGTTATATCCGCATGTGGTGATGACGAGGTTATTTCGTTTATTTCGAGGCGAAAACAATTGTCCGAGAAGATTTCGTCTGTTGGTATCGTCTTCCGGTTGTATCCATTTCCTTGATGTCAAGGTCTTTTGGTATCACGCCTATTCACGCAGCGTTTTTGTCGTGATTCGTCGGGAAGGCTTGTGATAACATGAGTGAGGGTATGCTTGCGACAACTCGTGTGTGGGCATGCTTGCGGCAACTCGAGTGAGGGCATGCTTGCGACAACTCGAGTGAGGGCATGCTTGCGACAACTCGAGTGAGGGCATGCTTGCGACAATATGAGTAAAAAGCAATCATTTCGAACATTCCATGCCTTAGTGAATTCTATATAATATTCATCTCTTTCTTCTTCACTTCTCACTCTTCACCAATAAGAATCCAAAGGTAACTTCTCTCTCTAGCTTCTAACTAGCTTCTTCGTGAGCCTTGCTGAGATTTCTAGCTTCGTTTATGTGAGTTATAAGGCCTTAGATCATTTTTGAGCCAAAATTTTCGTTCGGTAGTGTTTGCGACGGATATGGCAGATCGGGAGTCGGAACGTGGGTGTGTTGGCTCTTCTGCAGGGGAACCTTCCGCGGCCCGGCGCGCAGCCGGGTCTCGTACCATTCGTCCTTGCTCTTCGGCCACGGCGGATGCGCCGATCAAGGAAGTATTCAAAGATGCCCGAGTTAGCCAGGAAGAATATCTTCGTCATTGGGATTATCCTCCGGATGTGCCGAAAAAGAAACGGTCGAGAAAGAAGAAGATGGTTCCTGGCCCCGTCGGTTCGACTTTGTCGTCTGCCAAGTCTATCGCTGCGCTTCGACGCGGACCCATGATCCCCGATGATGTTACAATAATGATTTCGTCCCCCAGCGATCGGTTCGAATCTCCGCAAGAAGGGTATTTTTCGGCGTATGAGATCTTTTTCGAACTGTGATTCCTCTGGTTCCCGATCCACGACCTTATCATCCGCTACACCCGACGTCTCAATCTTGCCTTGACGCAAATCACTCCTAGGGGGTTGAGGCACCTGGTGGTCATACTGGTTCGCAGTTTCGAATGTGGGCTTGATCTCCGAGTGCTGCATCTCCGAAATATGCTGTATGTGGTTCCGACCCAGCGTGAGTCCGAGTTTTATCTCAGACCCTTTCTTCATCGGGCAGTTATAAAGGGTTTTGAGAAAAAAGACTGCGAATGGAGGTATCATTTCTTTTACGTCTTGATTGACGAAGCATCTATTGGAGAAGCTTGCATTTCGCCGAAGTTGAAATGAGGGAAGCTTGGTAGCTGATTTAGTTGTGTCCGTCATCTGGATTTCTTTTAAAACTGATTTTCTGATGAACGATTTTTTTTTGTTTTCAGTGAAGGATATTTGCGTGACGTCGTGCCCACCGCAACTGGCTCCCCTTGTTTGGATGCTTCAGGAGGAATTGGTTACGGCATTTCTCGATCGAACGTGTTATCCGTGCCAGTCGAATGGAAGCCGCCCGTAAGGCGACAATATCTGACGAGAAAACAGCCGTTGACGGCGATTGTTTGGACGACATATGTTTCGACGATCTCGAATCGATATCTCCTTGGCTGGCGGAAGGGGTCGACCTTCCTGAGTTCGATTTTCATGGCCTTGAGGGATGGATTGGTCAAGGCTCTGCAGTAGGAGGTAGCATTCCGAGAACCTGTGCCGATGCTCATGTTCTGTGTGGTTCATCATCGGAATTACCAAATCGGGTCGTGGTCCCCGAGTCTAGTCGAAGGCCTGTGAAGAGACATGGGAAAGATTTCGAGGTTCCGCAACCAGACATCCCGGCGTGGCTCCGCAATGATGGCGGGTCTGCCGGTGCGGTTTCTAGCTTTTATGCCGACGTTCGTCATCCGGGAGATCCTTCCGCTAGAAGTGAGGACATGTTTTGTGGCGAATCTTACGTTGCCACTGGGCAAGATATGCTGAGGGTTAGTTTCATTACTTAGTGTGATGCAAGTTGTTTTATCCTACCCTTTTATTAACATGTCTCAATTTGTCTCCTAGGCCTGGGCCTCGGTCAACCGTTACGCCGCCAAAGCCGATACAAGGCTTCGCGGGATTCGGAATCGCTCTGCGAGACATTCCGTCGATAATGCGCGTTTGGCTGGTTCAGTTTCGGCTATGAAAGCTTTCACGGAAGAGAAAAGACATGAATTCGAGACGGTGAGGCTTTCACTTGACGCTTTGAGGACCTCGGCTCGGGCTGACGTCGAGGCTTTAAGACTCCGACTTGCCGAAAAAAGGGCTTCTCGCGAGACATCTGTTCGGGTCGCGGCCGAGAAAGGGAAGAAAGGGATGCTGAAGAAAATTGTATCTCAATTTTCCAAGCTTAGGAAGATCTTTACGAAGTTGCCTTTGGCGGTAGAAAGGCAAAGCCAGTTTATCGCGGCAACAAGTAACCTGGACTTGATCACTGACTTGAGGTCTGAGCATCCTCCGGAATTCGAATCCGAGGAAGCTGATCTGCTGTCGAGAGTCGATCCAGGGGATCCCTTCGAGTATGCCCAGCTGATTGCCGAAGCTAATGGCTGTGTCCATCTACCGTCGTTCTAGGACGCTGATTCGATTAGGGGAGATTCTTAGTTTTAGCAGCATGACTGATTGTTAGCATTTGTTTGAATGTTTTAATATTCTCAACAACGGCTTGTATTTTCGTAAATCATCCAGTGTATGATGTTCGATTTGATTTCCGTTTAGATCAATGTTTAGACTAGTGTACCCGGAGGCATCTTACTGGATTTTGGATCCAAGAAGTAATGAAGTGGCTTTCTTGCCGTGGATCAGTTATGCACAGGTCAACGTGTTCGGGAACGTTTTCGTTGGACCTTCGTGACCGAGTTTGGTACTACTGCGAATGTCTCCGTCTTATATTCCCAAATCGGACACGTATAATGACGTTGTCGAGACCAGCGTATCGTTCTTTACTGGGTTTGGATTCGATTCCGAGACTCTGCGAGGCCTTCACCTTGCGTCTCTCATTTTTTGAAAATGAATCGGTATCCGTAGGACCACCTTTCGGAAGTACCGAACCAAGATGTACTTAGTTAAAACGTCATTTTACCAGCGTGCTAAGTAGCGTCATGCTGGGTTTCTTTTTGGAGGGGGGTTTATTATCGTCTCTAGTACTGGTGCGGTGGCTTTAAAGACCTGTCAACAACCCGTATTCGAGATTTTACGTCAACCTCTCGACTTTTGTTCACTTTGCCGATAATAAACATTCATAGCGCGCTTTTATCCGTTTGTTGGATGTAATAGAGCCTCAATTCACATTGGATGCGTCGGCTTATATCCGCGGAGGATGTATGACTCCGTCCATCGCGGCTGTCGATAGACGAGATAAATTATTCCTAACTAACATGCATGCGATAAAATTGTAGGCTGGTCCTAAGTTCATATCTAATTTTTATCCTAAAGTAAATAAAACGAAAGAATTTTATTTTGTTACCTGGTGAAGGCGGAAGGAGTTATTTTCCAAATCTTGCGGAAAAGGCTGACTGGTGGGAAAGGTCCAGCTCGAATTTTCGGGTGTCCTCTTATGATTCGAGGATTTCTGAGATGGTCGAGTTTCAGGTCCTTGCTACTTTTAACTCGGATTCTCACGCTGGCTGGGGTTAGATCCGAGCTGTTTCAGCTCGAGTATCCGAGGCAATCTTGATCAAGCTGGCCAAGATTAATTAGTTTGAATTTTGACCGAACATGTAAGTTTTGCGATTTTTTTTTTGTTGAAAAATTACGAAATCTGATGTTGTTTCAAAAATTTGCGAGATCCGTTATGGAAGTATAGATATATACGGACCCACTCCCCCTCCTTTTTTAGAGGGGGGACAGCTGAACCAATCAAGAAGATTGGCTGCCTACGTACCCCTTTCGGGGATCAAGCCGTCCCGTAGTTCAAAATGGTTTTTTTTTTAGCGTCTTCGGTATCGGAACTTCCTCAGGTGCATTGCGTTCCATCCGACTTTGGTGCTGTCCGTGCTGTCGAGCTCGTATACTTCAGGACGGATCTCTCTCCTAATCATGTATGGTCCTTCCCAGTCTGCTTTGGTTTTCCGAAGTGTCGAGTTTTGCCAGACTCTTCTTAGGACGAGATCTCCTACAGAGAAGCGTTGGTCGTGACTGCCGGTTTGGCGAGATGGGCAGCTTCTTTCCGTGGTATTTGGCCGATGTCCCGATTTCTCATTCCGTCGTCCTTAACTTCCCCAGATTTTGCTAACCCCGAAAGGGGTTGAGAACTTGAAGCACATGTGATAAGTCGATGGGACTGCCCTCATGGAATTTATCCACGGAATTCCGAGAATTGCTCCGTAGATTGTCGGGTGATCTACAACTGTAAATTCAATGACTTTGAAGGTTCCTCTGGCGACTATAGGCAGCTCCATTTTTCTGAAGTTGGTTACAGAGCCCCCAGCGAATCCTGTTAAGGACGTCTGGAAAGGTGTTACTTCGTTCAAGTTGATTCCCATCCTTTTCAGAGTCTCGCAGAAGATCAGATCCACAGAGCTTCCACTGTCTATGAGTATGTTTGGTACACGGCGATTCCAGATGATTAGCTCCACGACCAGCGGCTGCTTTCCTGGGTGGCTGGTTTTCGATCTCGGCAGGTCCTCGAATGTTATCGTAGGATCTGGGTAGCGTCTCGATGCTCGCTCTCTGATGCTTCTTCTCGGGATAGCTGTGTTAGGAGACCGTCGAGGATATGGGTCAAGAGGAGGTCTTCGTCTCGGGCAATACTGAGGCCTTTCCACGATCATGTTTATCCTTTGTCGGATGATCGCTTTAGGATATTCGTCGTTCCCTTTCCTCCTCTTGTTGTTGCCTGTTGCAGTTTGCCCTTCTTGATGGCTCCGTTCTCGATCCATCTTGTTTGGATCGTTGCTTTTGTTCGGTCTACTCGACTGATTCGTCGCCTTCCCGTCGTCGAGGTCCTTTAGAGTTATTGAATCCCCTAGTTCTCCGGCTACGAGTTTAGCCGCAAGTCTGATTCCTAGTCTGCGACAGTTGGCAGTGTTATGTCCGTAGGATTGGTGGTGGTCACAGAAATCTTTTTCGTCATAGGAGCTAGGATTCCTCGTCCATGTGTTCCACGAGTTTTTCCTTCGTTATGTTGGCCTGTTCTCTTGCTGGTCTGATCCGATTTGGTAATTGTGCGATCCGGTCGTCCTCTCGTGCCATAAAGTGCTGCTTGGCCTTGAAATTCGCCTCTCGCCACTCGTGCTCGCCGATGTACGGGTTTCCAGACTCGCGTTCTTTTTCGATTTGTGCTTTTCGGACAATACCTTCATCTCCTCTTCATCTACGATGAAATCGATTGCTCTGTGTAAGGCGTCTGCCTTTTTTTAGGGTCGGTTCAGCGAGATTTCTTTCCTGAAATCCAACTCGTACCAGAGTGCTTTCTTTAATGCATCGATACCCACCTTATCGCTTAAATTCTCAATGCGGCTGGCGACTCTTTTGAATCCCTCAATGAATATCCTTAGACTTTCGCTTTCGCCTTGACTCAAAGCCCACAGGTCGACGTCAGAAGTCTCCCTGTCCATGAAGATGGAGTACTGCTTCATAAATTCCTCCGATAGCTGCTGGAAATTTCCGATGGAGTCGCGCTCTAGCCTTGAAAACCACTCCAGGGCTGCTCCTTTTAGATGTTCCACGAACAGAAGGCAAAAACCGGCATCTCTGTCCCTTCGGGTGAGATTTGCTCTTCCCACTGCGATTCGAAAGGCCATCATATGAGCCTTTGGACTAGTTATTCCGTCGTAGAACGGGATTTTGAGCTTGCCTGGATTGGAAATACGAGTTCCGGTTATTCGAGCTTTGAATGGCGTTTTTCTCGTCTCTTCCAAGAAACGATCTATCTCCGGGGCAGAGCTGGTGGCTCGGTGAACTTGTGATCGCACAGTTTTGATTTCTGCCGTTGTTTGAGCCAGCGCGTCCCTGAGTTCGTCGAGTTCGCTCCTTCTGTTGCTTCTCTGCCGTTGAGTTGGCCTGTTTTGGCGAGTTTGTTCTATGTCCTCTTCTTACGAGAACTGGTCGTCGCTTTGATGTGGGACGTATCGATCTGCATCGATCCTTTCTTCGTCGTCGGAAGGTGACGCGGTTTTGTCTTCAGGTGGGATCGAGCCTTCGTTCTCGCAATCCTCTGTGTTGTCTGTCACCATGGATTTTCGTCTTCGTATTATCGGAGGAGGATCCATAGCATCGAGTCTTGTTGCCGGCGGAGTTCGTTCGCCTGTAGTCTTGTCACGATGTTGCGACGAATTCCTTGTCGGCTCTCCGGAATCCGAGAAGTCTAGGCGTCTTCGTTCAGTCGGGGCGAAGTTTACCGTTCGGGTGGTTCGAGTGCGGTTTCCGGTTTTCAGTTTTTCGATCTGCTCAGTGAGGTTGCTGTTTGCCTTTTCTTGTTCTTCCGCCTTCTCTCTCAGTGCAGCCACCATCTCTTTCAATTCGGCAAGAGTGGCGTTGATCGTCGCGTCCGATGCGGTCGTGTTTGTAACGTCGCCACTTGCCGAAGTGTTACCAGTGGTAACGTTGGGCGTGTTGTTATCGATCGGTAGCTGCCGATCTGTTTCGTCTTCGTTTCCAATGATGGCCATCTCTTCGGGTTTGTTAACCTGTTGTTTTTAAGTGTCGAAAGTTTCTTGTCCCCACAGACGGCGCCAAACTGTGAGAGTCGAAACTCACACGGTCAAAACTTGTAGATCAAAACTTTTAGGGAACATAAACTTTCAAGGATAACCACGAAACTAGCAAACCCGGAGGATTTTTATTGATTAAAGTCGAAAACAATACAAAGAGCGGAAAGAAAGTAAAGGAATCGGAAAAGAACAAAAGAACTCTCAAAAAGTCTAAAAGAAAACTGAAAAGCTCTTAAGTCTAAGTCTTAGGGTTTTTCGCTCCGTCTTGATCGTATGGCCGCTATCTTCTTTTATAGCTGCAGGAAGTCGGTCCTTGAGAATATTTTCGTCAGATTTACGCAAATCTTCATGTTGTTATCTCTTTCCTTTTTCGATTAAGATTTACATTTCTCCCTTAGATTTCCTTTCCGGCTTGTCGACATCTCTTCCTTTCACCTCAATCCTCTTTCGTCTTTCCGAGGCCTAACTTGTCTTCCGGATGGGCCGAGATTTGGGATGTTCCGAGTCCGTTAAAGTTTGTCGTATGCTTAGGCCTAAGTTCCCATTTTCCTCGATTTCGATCCACTAGCCCAAATCATTGGTCCGAGAGAGTATGGGCTTTCCGAAGGGAAGCATTGCGACAAATTATGCGCATCAGCAAATGTTTAGTTATCCATTCGGATAATTCGGATTGGAAAATCCAACCTAGTTCATCTCGGAAAATTCGAGATGGTTCATCTCGGAATTCCGAGGAGGTTCATCTCGGAATCCGAGATGGTTCGTCTGGGAAAGTCCGAGATGGTTCATCTCGGAAATCCGAGATGGTTTCACCTCGGAAATCCGAGGTGGTTTCACCTCGGAAATCCGAGATGGTTTCACCTCGGAAATCCGAGATGGTTTCATTTTGGAATTTCCGAGACGGTTCATCTCGGAAAATCCGAGATGGTTCAGCTTGATTTTCCGAGCTGGTTCAGCTCGGAAATCCGAGCTGGTTCGGCCCAATTTTACGAGCTGGTTCAACTCGTACTTTGCCCTGTTTGGATGTTTCTGTTGGGATAGTGTCCTGAAATCACACTTGTACTCACTCATGTGATAGTTGTGTGTCGAGATCAGACATTCGTATAATACTGGGCGTTTGCAATGCTTTGCTAGAAGCCTCTTGCATTCTGTAGGTCGTGGACTTACTGCCAGTATTGTATGATCCTATAGGGTCACACACCTAAGCGAACTGGAAGCTACGACATGGGAATGATCATTGTGACAATGATCATATTATGTGTATTGAAATACACATAAGAATCGATATAATGGTGTTGTGTCGATCGACACGGCTTGTGTGTCGGTCGACACAGTTCGGATTTTTCGAACAGGCTTTTCGGGTTATGGCTTAATTGAGTCTGGCCCGTTAAGCACGTTTAGGTCGAATAAAAGGTGATTAGTTTCGACCTAAACAGAAGAGCCGTCCAGTTTTCTTGAGAGAAACACTTGACACACCAGACACCATCGATCCCATTGATCCGGCACTAGCATCCCGTTTCCAGCGAGCGTGCGTGTGTATCTGGTAGAGGCAAAGCGTTGCGTTGCTCCACTGATCTCGTTCACCATCTTCTTCCGCTGCCAAAGGTAAGAACGAGGTTGGTTCTAAATTTCAATATAACAAACCCTAGATCCATCGGGATCCAACAGTGGTATCAGAGCGTGCTTAGGGTTTAGCTATTGAATCTGTTGCAAAATAATTCGAATCCTGATGTTGTTGAATTGATTTTTGCATGTTCAAATCGTGTTTTCATATTATATTCTCGGTTTTGTTCCTGTTGAAAAGACAAAGAATTGATGAAAACGCACTGTGTCGATCGACACAAAGCGTGTGTCGGTCGACACGCCGCGGCGCAAATATAAAATTTTAGGGTTTGTCGCAGGGTGTCGATCGACACAAAGCGTGTGTCGGTCGACACAGAGCGAAAACTCGCGAATAAAATTTAGGTTTTGTCGCACAGTATCGATCGACACAAAGCGTGTGTCGGTCGATACAAAGCGAAAATCCGCAAATAATCTTAAGGGTTTCGATCTGAGATCGAGTACCCGTAATCGTGCTGCGTCGATCGATACACTGGGTGTGTCGGTCGACACAGGCAATACGAATAGATAGATCGGTTCAATTGGATTGAACTGGTTATCTAGCTCGGTTAATTTTATTAACCAAATTGATTCTGGTTTGGTCATATCGATCGACACACAGTGTGTGACGATCGACATGGACCATTAAACCGAACTGGTTCAATTGAATTGAATCGGTTGAGTAAATTCGATCCGGTTTGACCGGTTATCGAAGATCGGTTTAAAACCAGTTGCATCGATCGATACCAATGGTTGGCGTCGATCGACACAACGTTCGCAGACTTGTTGGTTTAACCGCAAATTTGCATGAACCAGAATAATTTAATCCCAGAAGTATTAGATGAATCTAAACTTAATAAAACTAAATGTTTTAATTAAAAGTTATTATTTTGATATATTTATAGTGAATATAAATCAAGATAAGATTAGTTATTTTCCTCAACTAAACATCAACTGATCTTGATGTCTTGCCCGATCTTGTCTACTGTCAATAACTCGTGATGTTGTTGGGTATTCTTGGAGTCCTTGGTATCCACAGCAAAACAAGTAAGGCAGGTGGTCAGTGACAGACTTGCAGTGCAACTGTCAGTGATCACAAGACAGATAAAAGATTGGTTATACTTGACTGGGCTGTCAGAAGTTCTGGGCCCAGAGACATCAGAGTGGATTGGACATAGTTTGTCTTATTCACGACCAAGAGTTGTACTGAGTACAATTAGCAATGATTTGCTTACCTAGATAACTAAAGCTTGAGTAACAGCGAGTCGCCCCCTCGAATTTTAGTAATCTGAGGATCTTGGATCATTGTATTCATATGAGGAAACATAGTTTGAATACAATGCGAGTTTTCTTATTAGATAAGAATTCTCATTCCTTGTGCTTTATAACTAAAATCTACCTTTTGTTTGAATTACAGCTATGTCTGTCTCAAATCACATCAACACTTTCTCACTAAGATCCGTCCTTGAGAAGGACAAGCTAAATGGATCTAATTTCTTGGAATGGTATCGGAACCTGAGAATAGTTCTCAGGCAAGAGAACAAGGAATATGTCCTTGAAAGAGTTCTCACCGAGAGGCCACGTTCCAATGCTCCGCATACAGAAAAGAATGCTTGGGATAAGCATTCAGCGGATGTCAAAGATGTTAATTGTCTAATGCTGGTGACTATGAACTCTGAGCTGCAGAAGCAATATGAGAACATGTTGTCACCCATTGAGATGATTAACAGCCTAAAAGCTTTGTTTCAGGAGCAAGCTCGCACAGAGAGATACCAGACGGTTAAATCTCTCATGGATTGCAAGCTGGCTAAGGACAGTCCAGTAAGTCCTCATGTCCTTAAAATGATGGGTTACATTGATAACCTGGGGAAACTGGACTGTGCCATTAGCCAGGAGCTGGCCACTGACATGATTCTGCAGTCATTGCCGTCGTGTTTTGATCAGTTCATTATGAACTACAACATGCAAAACATGACTAAGACATTGACTGAGTTGCACGGTATGCTGAAGACAGCAGAACCAAATCTCAAGAAGGCTACTCCCAGTGTCCTGATGGTACAAGGGAATAAGAGGTTTAAGAAACCTAAGAAGGGTAAGGGTAAGGCCCAGGTTGTCCAGGCTGAAAGTCAGGACAAGCCCAAGCCGAAACCCAAATCCGGGCCTTCTCCTGAGGATAAGTGCAACTACTGCAAGCAGTTGGGGCATTGGAAGAAAGACTGCAAGAAGTTCATGGAAGATTACAAGAAGCTGAAGAAGACGTATGACGCGTCTGATTCAGGTATTTATGTTATCGAACTTGGTATTATATCTTCTCGTTCTACTTCGTGGGTATTGGATACCGGCTGCGGTGCTCATATATGTACTGATGTGCAGGCACTAAGAAACAGTAGGACGCTGAAGAAAGGACAAGTAGAGCTACGAGTCGGGAATGGAGCTAAGGTTGCTGCACTGGCCGTAGGCACCTACGAGTTGTCTTTACCTTCGGGCATGGTTTTAATTTTGAATAATTGCTACTATGTACCTGCGATTAGCAGAAACATAATTTCAGTTTCCGTTTTGGATTTGGAAGGTTTTGATTTTGCTGTTAAGAATAAAGTTTGTTCTTTTAATCGTGATGGTAATTATTATGGTAGCGCCCCATTAGATAATGGGTTATATCTGTTAAACCAAGAAATGCCTCTCTTTAACATAAATACAAAGAGGTTTAAGTCCAATGACGAAAACCCGACTTTCTTATGGCATTGTCGTTTGGGCCATATCAATGAGAAACGCATCCAGAGGCTCCATCGAGATGGGCTTCTGGGCTCATTTGATTTTGAATCATGTGAGAAATGCGAGTCTTGTTTGGTGGGCAAAATGGCTAGAGCCCCTTTCAACAAACCAAATGAAAGGGCCAGTGATTTATTGGGCCTTGTTCATACTGATGTATGTGGGCCAATGAGTACTGCTGCCAGAGGAAACTTTAAGTACTTCATTACCTTTACTGATGATTTCAGTAGGTATGGCTATGTCTATTTGATGAGACACAAGTCAGAATCCTTTGATAGATTCAAGAATGAAGTACAGAATCAACTTGGCAAGAGTATCAAGATTCTGCGATCGGATCGCGGAGGAGAATACTTGAGCCAAGAATTCAGCGACTATCTGAGCGAGTGTGGAATCGTTTCACAACTCACTCCTCCTGGTACACCCCAATGGAATGGAGTGTCGGAGAGGAGAAATCGAACTTTATTGGATATGGTTCGGTCTATGATGAGTCATTCTAATCTTCCACTATCCTTTTGGGGATATGCTCTAGAAACGTCTGCGTTTACACTGAATAGAGTGCCATCTAAATCAGTAGAAAAGACACCACATGAACTGTGGACTGGGAACGTTCCTAGTCTGTCTTTCCTAAGGATTTGGGGTTGCGAGGCTTATGTCAAACGTTTAATCTCCGACAAGCTTGCACCCAAATCAGATAAATGCTATTTCGTTGGTTATCCTAGGGAAACCAAGGCATACTACTTTTACAACCAATCCAAGAACAAAGTATTTGTTGCTCGGGACTGTTCTTTTCTTGAGAGGGAGTTTCTCTCTAAGAAAAACAGTGGGAGTAAAGTACATCTCGAAGAAATTCAAGATACACAGGAGACTGCTCAACCTATTGAGGAAGAGCAGCAGTTGGATCCACAAAGTTCTGTGGAACCGGCGCCTGTGGAGCCTGAAGTTCGCAGATCCGGAAGGATCCGTCACGAACCCGAGAGATACTATGGATTTCTCGTAACCAATTCAAATGATCTGATTGTCATTGAAGGTGACGAACCAGCGACCTTTGCGGAAGCAATGATGGGCCCGGACTCCGAAAAGTGGCTTGGAGCCTCTAAATCCGAAATGACATCCATGTCAGAAAACCAAGTATGGTCCTTGGTCGATTTACCTAGTGGTGTAAATGCCATTGAGTGTAAATGGATCTTCAAGAAGAAGATTGACGTGGATGGCAATGTACAGATTTACAAAGCGAGATTGGTGGCTAAAGGTTTCAAACAAATTCATGGTATTGACTATGATGAAACCTATTCCCCAGTAGCTATGCTTAAATCTATTCGGATTCTTCTAGCGATTGCTGCTCATTATGATTATGAGATTTGGCAGATGGATGTCAAAACCGCATTCCTGAATGGTATTCTGGAAGAGGATGTGTACATGACACAGCCTGAAGGTTTTGTCGATCCTAAAAACGCTGGGAAGGTATGCAAGCTTCATAAATCCATTTATGGGTTGAAGCAAGCATCACGGAGTTGGAATCTTCGTTTTGATGAAGCGGTAAAACAATTCGGTTTCATCAAGAACGAAGAAGAATCATGTGTATACAAGAAGACAAGTGGGAGCAAAATTGCATTTCTTTTACTGTATGTCGATGACATACTCCTCCTCGGTAATGACGTTCCGTTGCTTCAGTCTATTAAGACTTGGCTGGGAAGTTGTTTTTCCATGAAAGACATGGGAGAAGCCGCATACATTCTTGGAATCAGAATCTACAAGATAGGACTGACAAGCTGATTGGATTGTGCCAAGACACTTATATTGATAAGGTGTTGCACAGATTCAGGATGCACGATTCCAAGAAGGGCTTCATACCAATGTCTCATGGCAAGAGTCTCTGCAAGAAGCAGTGTCCGGCGACACCTGCTGAGCGAGAACGCATGAATAGGATTCCTTATGCCTCTGCAATAGGATCTATTATGTATGCCATGCTCTGCACTCGTCCAGATGTAGCTTACGCATTAAGCATGACGAGTAGATACCAATCTGATCCAGGTGAAGCTCACTGGACAGCTGTCAAGAATATTCTCAAGTATTTGAGACATACTAAGGATAAGTTCCTTGTGTATGGAGATAGTGATGAACTTGTGGTGAATGGATTCACCGATGCGAGTTTTCAGACGGACAGAGACGATTTCCGATCACAGTCTGGGTATGTCTTCTGTCTAAATGGCGGTGCGGTGAGCTGGAAGAGCTCTAAGCAGAATACCGTAGCTGACTCCACAACGGAAGCTGAATATGTTGCTGCTTCAGAAGCGGCAAAGGAAGCTGTTTGGATCAAGAAGTTCATGACTGAACTTGGTGTGGTTCCTAGTATCTTGGAGCCAGTGGCTTTGTTCTGCGATAACAATGGAGCCATTGCTCAGGCAAAAGAACCCAGGTCACACCAGAAGTCCAAACACGTTGAGAGGAAATATCATTTGATTCGTGATATTGTCAATAGAGGTGATGTGAAGATCAGCCGAGTTCCGACAAACGAGAATGTCGCTGATCCTCTAACCAAGTCACTCCCAAGGCCTAAGCATGAGAGTCATACGACTGCTGTAGGCATTAGAGATCTTAAGATGTAATCTTGATTCTAGTGGGAGTTTTGGATTTTGTTTTAGTTATAATAAGACGCCCTTGTAAACATTATTTTAGAAGTGTTTAATGAAATTTGATTTCAGCATTATTTATTGTGATCTAAATAATGGTCCCAAAATAAGTTTATGACATATTATAGGTCATCAAGTTGAGAACTTGATCATGAAACCCTATAAGTTAATAAATTATTTTGTCCCTAGTCAAGGTTGTAGAATCGGGACACTGACAACCGTTAGAGACTAGATTGTGAGGTGACTGTTGGCTAAGTTTCATGGAGCCAATGATATGATTATCGCAGTCAGTCACATAGATATATGCCAGTGGACATATGATCGGACATGACCCGCTAATGAGAGGTCTACAAGATAGTAATATCTGTGTCATAAGAGGTTCTCATTACGACTATAGAGTATAGTCCTTAGACCTGAGTTCATCATGCTTTCTTGCATATGAATTGGTACATTTTGACTTTGTCAAACGTCGATCCGTAACTGGCGGCTATAACGACACTGTTCAAGTTTATCATGAAGTGTGCGTTGAAACAGGGATGGAACAAGATGGAATTTGTCCCTCCTGAAAAACGGGAGATAAATATCTCAGGGCCTATCGAAGATTGAATACTGAGAGAATGTGTGGCCGCACTCAAACGAACTGTAGTTCAGTTGTTTGTAATGTTCAGTATGAGATCAGGAGTTCGATAAACACGATGTTGGCTAAATAAGGATGGCACAGATCTTGCCTTATGCCAAATCGAGATGTAGAGACAAAAGGATTATAGGAATTGATGATTCCAGTACAAGTGGGAGATTGTTGGGATAGTGTCCTGAAATCACACTTGTACTCACTCCTGTGATAATTGTGTGTCGAGATCAGACATTCGTATAATACTGGGCGTTTGCAATGCTTTGCTAGAAGCCTCTTGCATTCTGTAGGTCGTGGACTTACTGCCAGTATTGTATGATCCTATAGGGTCACACACCTAAGCGAACTGGAAGCTACGACATGGGAATGATCATTGTGACAATGATCATATTATGTGTATTGAAATACACATAAGAATCGATATAATGGTGTTGTGTCGATCGACACGGCTTGTGTGTCGGTCGACACAGTTCGGATTTTCCGAACAGGCTTTTCGGGTTATGGCTTAATTGAGTCTGGCCCGTTAAGCACGTTTAGGTCGAATCAAAGGTGATTAGTTTCGACCTAAACAGAAGAGCCGTCCAGTTTTCTTGAGAGAAACACTTGACACACCAGACACCATCGATCCCATTGATCCGGCACTAGCATCCCGTTTCCAGCGAGCGTGCGTGTGTATCTGGTAGAGGCAAAGCGTTGCGTTGCTCCACTGATCTCGTTCACCATCTTCTTCCGCTGCCAAAGGTAAGAACGAGGTTGGTTCTAAATTTCAATATAACAAACCCTAGATCCATCGGGATCCAACAGTTTCGTTGATCCGTAACTCTTGTTTGAAAGTGGATTTGTCCAACCGTGGTTTCGTCTATTTTCCGACATCATTCTTCCGATAAATCGTCGATGTTTCGTACGATTTTTCCCTTTACACGAAACATTAGACGTTTGATGAATATTCGTTCGTCTCCGGCTATTCAATCATGTCTCTCGGTTATTATTTTCGTCGAGGAGGTTTTTGACCTCAACAGGCATTGTTTGTAATTAATTTATAAACAGTGGGTAATTATTGTTTTGTATTTCTGTTTTAATAGTATATATAGGTTTAAGAGGCCCGGTTAAGAAAGAAAAATTATTACAGTATAAGCCAAGTTTGTGAATTCAAATTATAATCTTTTGCTAAATCTTAATTTTGTTTGTTCGTGTTGGAAATGTAGTAGACTAATAGTCAACCTTCTTCGACGCTTACTGATATGTGATAATCCAATTTCATCAAACAGTGGCTGCAACACTTGCAATGCAAGATTACATGGAGGCTGCAGCAGTTGTTACCACAAGATTAAACTATATTCATCAAATAAGGCATACTCTACAAAGAGAGATCCTTTCTATGCTACCTATTTCATTTCTTACCACAAGGATGGTTTCCATTTGAACATAATTTTGTTGGTGTCTTCCTTCTCGCTTTCATAAGTATCCCGTGATACGGTTAAATGACATAACACACTTATAATATAATAACGGGGTGGATTAATGAATGAAAGTTAATGAATAATGAGATGTCGGAGAGTTAGTAATCTTACTAACTCTTAAACCGACAGGTCGAGGACTTACTATAAGAAACTTAGGAAGTGATAAAAAGTGGTGTGATTGATGGACCGTCTACGGAATTAGTAGTCCACTAATCCCAGGGTAGCGGACTGAATGAGTAAAGGTTAAGGAAATATAAAAATTCGAATAAACCCAAATCATTGTTTGTGTGGTGTTGTGATTGATTGTTTGTGTGATTGTGTGTATCTACTTCGTTGTTGGGCCGAGTAGATTGTTGATTGCTTGATTGTTTATCTACTTCGGTGCTGGGCCGAGTAGGCTGTACTGTAGATACTTACTCTGGTGCGGGACCGAGTAAGTTTGGGTGATGTGGAGGTTGGTGATAGGACTTGCGGGATGGATTGAGAATTAAGATAGTGTTTCTGTTTGACCTTGTTGGTATTGCGTAATAGAGTCCCAGTGAGTGTGCTTGTTTACATTACTGTTATTAGGACTCTATTGGGCGCATTAGATCCCACAAGTCTAGAGATGGCGTTTCGGTACTTCCGATCCGATTGGATCCTCGGGTAGTAACATGATCAGGCACGTACCTTCGATAGTGGTTCTGGCAGGTGTTAACCTATGGAGTGACGTCTGAAGGTGTGTGGTCCGGATAATACGGGGTCGCGTCCTAGGGCCGGACTACATGGAAACTTGGGCTATCTAGGGATAGCCTGAGTCACCGCGTATCGATGGACGGAGAACGGTGTCCTAGCCGCAGGACTTTGTGTTATCGCCTAGGAGTCGTGGGAGGTTTTAGCTACCATGGCGGCAACTAAGTGTTCCCGTAGAAGTCGCCAAGTTCGCAAAGTGGGCCCAGATGGTGTGGAGATTACGTTAGAGCTGCGATAGATAGATCGAGTCTAATCAAGAACATGTGCTGCAGTGTTCTCGATTCACTTCGTTGATGATTGTGTTGTTATTTGAATGCTTGTGTGTGTTGTGAAGCTCAGCACATCTTGGTAGCACGTGATCAGCTATTATACTTGATTGTTATTTTGGGTTTGGGTGGGATTATTAGCTTATTAGCAGCTTTTAGTAGGGAGTCGTCTCACTGGGTAATCTTAGATTACTCATTAGACTCTTTTGTGTTTTTTTCAGGTTAAGCGTAGCTCGGCGGACGGGTAGGACACTTGCAGTAGTCTCGGGTTGGCATTGGGTATCGTTTATTACGCATTTTGACTGTTACTTTCGGTTTCGGATTTTGTTGGAATGTTCCGCTAAATGTTTGTATTAGGCCGTATATTACTACGAATAAGATTTATATTTTTCAACTAATAAAAAAGGAATAATTACCTGATATACGGTTTCGTCCGAACCGAACACAACTCGTGGAAGCGGTACAGGTTGTGAAGCCTTGTATCATGGAAACGAGGTAAATGGAGTCAAAGATAGTTTTGTTCGAGCCTTTATCTCAAACCAGATTGTCTATGGCTTTTGTATTGTGACAAACTTTTCTCGTATGACTGCTCGGGTTTGATCGGTCATGTTCTTGTTTGATTGTTGGCCGGTCAGCGGAAAATGGGAAGGGAGCGTTACAAAAAGGTCTTATCAGAGCATGGGTCGTCATGGTTCGAATATTCCGGTTTTTCAAAGTTTTCAAAGTTTTATCGAGTCAAAATGGGTCGCCAATGAAACCATTAGGAATCCAAGTCGCGTCCGTCTCCGAGGAATGGGTATTTTATTAGGATTGTGCTAATCATTTTACTTTTGTTGCAGTCACGCAGCAGAGTTTTCCTAGGAGGATTGGTGTGTGTGCGCGGTTGCAACGACAGTAGAAGCGACATCCGTAGTGTCGATCTAGGCATACATGACGGTGGACCGTTTCCTCAAGCTAACGGAGACTCAGAAGTTCGGGGTCACTCAGCAGTAGCCACCGCCACCGGATGTTATTCCATTATTACCACCGTTGTTGCCCAAAAGTATCAGTCGTCGTCACCACCAGCACATTTCCTGTCGGCCGAGAAGTTGCGCTCGTTTCATGACATGATCGAGACCGCGACGCTCTGATAGGTCTAAGTTTTAATCATATTCTACTGCAAGTGCACAGCTATGCTATTGTAGTATTTAGGGTATCGAATTCACAAGGACTCACGGTCACACGATAGATTATGAGTAATCGAATTAAGCTAAGCAAATCAAATTGTAAAGCAGTAAATAAAAAAGCAAGTAAATAGATCAAGTGAGGTGGATGTAAGCAATCAAACGAAGGCGTCAGGTTTCGGGAAGTTCTCAGGATATCAGAAAATCAGATTAATAACAGTCAAGATTCAATCTATAGTGTTCTTGAACTAGAATCACAAAAGTATAACTAACCAACTTTCGCTGCGATAGTTATCTATGTCTAACAACCTAGCAGACCAACTTTCATTGCGAATCCTAGAGTTCTAAACATGCATTAATTCCAAGTTCGTTCGTTCGTTCACAATATCTCTAAACCAAATTTCTTTGCGAATAGATAAATTGCTCACCTAAATCAGATCTAGTTAATTAACCAACTTTCGTTGCGTGAATTAACCTAATATTAATAATCTAAATGGCCAGTTCAGACTAAGCATTAAGAAAAATTTAGATGAAGAACTAGATGATGAATCTTAATCTATTGGTTAATCTAACATTCCTTCAAATCCCTAATGAGAATCCCTAACCTAACAAGAGATCTACTCGGACATAGCAATCATAACAGAAAACATAGTCAAAATGTATATCATAGAATAATCAAAGGAATAAGAACATGGGTTCGAATCTTCTCTATGTCGAGTATCTGAGCAGCCCCTAAAACTCTCTGAATGTAAAATAATGTGTAGCCTAAACAATGGCTTAAAAACCTAATTCTAATGATTTAATCACGGCTAGGGCTTCATTGTAATTATTGGAAACTTCTGGGCCAAAGTGAAACTTCCCAACTCTCTCATTAAACCGCCGAGAATGTCTTATGCGCATGTGTGTCGATCGATGCACAAGATGTGTCGATCGATGCACTCCTCTGTTTCGGACAGTGAACTCTATCTCTCGGGTTAATGCTTCAAAATGCTCCAGAAAGTGCCTTAATCACCAGATCCACTTCAAACGTGCATATATCTAATAACACATGTAAAAGACTCTAAAGAAACACCAAAAGACTCTAAAACATACTTATATCATGGTCTAAAACCGGTAAAAACCATGATATATCAACTCCCCCACACTTAGCCTTTGCTTGCCCTCAAGCAAAACAGAGAACTAAATCATGGTAAATTTAAAACTTTCATAAACTCTTTTCATCTTAGAACCAACAACACTCAGATTTCCCTTAGTAAGCCACTGAAAGAATCACCTGCTAGAAATCAAGACCAACATATACTTCCCCCACACTTAGCAAATGTCCTGAGTAAACTCCACAATCAATCAAAAGCAATTCAAATTCACCCAACTGACTTCTATAAGCTATTAAGTACGGTCTAACCTAAGGATTATTGATCAAAGGGCACATGGATTTTTACTCTGTTAGCTCTAGACCACCATACTATCTTTTTTTGGTTCCTTTCTGAAGGATTATGAGTTTGTTCAAGGTTTAATTCCCAAATTACAACCTAACACATAATCTTAAACAGATCTAGGTTCTTGCAAAACGAATCATAAATAAAACCTGGACATTACCTTTTGCAGCGGAATGATTGTAATGTCGAGATCAACGAACAGATGAATAACCTGCTCCTCCTTTGGTATCCACACTCTTACAAGCCGGGATGGCTGCTAGACCAAAGAGATAGATCAGATCAGAGAGAGAGAGTTGGAGAGAGAGACAAACTCGCGGCCACTCAAGAGAAAATCGCATGGGATCATTAATCCCTTAGGGTTTTCGAATCCTTAACCTCTCATTAATGGGCCCAAGTCATTAGACTAATGGCTCATTAATCTTTTGGGCCCAAGACACAAATCAGACAAAAGCCTGTATTTTGTCTGGCCCAATTCTCTGATCTAATACAGTAAATGCCATTGCATCTTACCGTATTAATTCCATTTAAATTTCCCGTTAGCTATGGTGTGTGACCCTTTGGGATCATACAATACTGGTAATAAGTCATAAACTTATAGATCATGAGCGGGCTCTAGCAAGTCATCATGATCACCCAGTATTTATGACTTATGTCTGATCTCGACATTTATCATACTTTCGAGAGATAGTACAGTAGATTTCAGGACATTCCCAACAATCTCCCACTTGTACTGGAATCCTACATTCCCTAGTCCTTTTGTCTCAATATCTCGATCTGGCATAAGGCAAGATGCGTGTCATCCTTATATAGCCAGACCATGTTCATCGGACCAGATTTGATACTGACAATGCAAACGACTTGGGCAAGTCCGTTTGGGAATGGCCATTCTCTTACCAGCTATCAAATCTCCGATTGGCCTAGAGATATTACCTCCGTTAAACGGCAGGGACAAATCCCATCTTGTTCCATCACTATGAACTACACAATTCATAATACACCCAACCAAGGTCCGTATAGCTCCCAGTTACGAAACAGCGTTAGACAATGATCAAAGCGTATCACTCCATGTGCGGCCACATGCATGCGAACTCAGGTCTAAGGACTATACTCTATAGTCGTATATGAGAACCTCTCATGACACAGATATTAATATCTTTTAGAGTTCTCATCAGCGGGCCATGTCCGGTCATATGCTCCCCTACATATACCTATGTGTCGACTTTGATGCCGCGCATCTATGACCCCTCGAAACTTGGTCATAAGTCTCAACACAATCTAGTCTCAAGTGGTTGTTGGTGTTCCAATTCAACAACCTTCGACTATGGACACTATAATTTATGTCATTTCGTTAAATATGGGGTTTCAGGATCAAGTCTACTCATGTACTTCGATGGCCCATATATAATGACATGAATCATTTTGGAACGATTATTTTATATCACAGTTAAAAATAATCCAGAAATAAAATTTCATTAACATTTAAAATGTTTACATGAACCAATCAAAATAACTAAAATAAAGCCCTCACAACTCCCACTCAAAAAGAGATTACATTTGAATGTCTCTAATTCCTACAGCAGCAGTATGCAACTCGTGCTTAGGTCTCGGGAGTGGCTTTGTCAACGGGTCAGCCACGTTCTCATCAGTGGGAACTCTGCTGACCATCACTTCACCTCTATTCACTATATCACGAATCAGGTGATACCTTCTCATAATATGTTTGGATTTCTGATGATGTCTCGGTTCCTTGGCTTGAGCAATTGCACCATTGTTGTCACAATACAGTGCTAGAGGCTCAGAGGCATTTGGGAATACACCGAGTTCAATCAAGAAGTTCCTTATCCAAACTCCTTCCTTCGCAGCTTCCGAAGCAGCGATGTATTCAGCTTCAGTTGTGGAATCTGCCACGGTGCTCTGCTTGGAGCTCTTCCAACTTACTGCACCGCCATTCAGACAGAAGATGTAGCCAGACTGTGACCAGAAATCATCTTTATCTGTCTGAAAACTTGCATCCGTGAATCCACTGATTTCAAGCACTTCACTTCCTCCGTAAACCAAGAACTTATCCTTAGTATTCCTCAAATACTTCAGGATATTCTTTACGGCAATCCAGTGACTCTCACCTGGATTAGACTGGTACCTACTCGTCATGCTTAGTGCATAAGCAACATCAGGACGAGTACAGATCATGGCATACATGATAGATCCTATAGCCGAAGCATATGGAATCCTACTCATGCGCTTAAGCTCATCAGGTGTTTTAGGACACTGATCCTTGCTTAGTGTAGCACCATGTATCATTGGCGTGAACCCCTTCTTGGATTTATCCATTCCGAATCGATGCAGGACTTTATCTATATAAGCATCTTGACAAAGTCCAATCAGCTTTTTAGATCTGTCTCTAAAGATTCGGATTCCAAGAACATACGCGTCTTCACCCATGTCCTTCATGGAAAAACAACTTCCCAGCCAGTCTTTAACAGACTTCAGCATTGGAATATCATTTCCAAGAAGCAATATGTCATCGACATATAGGATAAGAAACGCCACTTTGCTCCCACTAGTTTTCTTATACACACATTGTTCCTCTTGGTTTCTGATGAAGTCAAAGTTCTTTATTGCTTCATCAAAACGAAGATTCCAACTCCTCGATGCTTGCTTCAATCCATAAATGGATTTGTGAAGCTTACATACTTTCCCAGCATTCTTAGGATCAATGTAACCGTCAGGTTGTGTCATATACACATCCTCCTCCAAGATTCCATTCAGGAAGGCGGTTTTCACATCCATCTGCCAAATCTCATAGTCATAATAAGCGGCAGTCACTAGGAGAATCCGAATTGATTTCATCATTGCCACTGGTGAATAGGTTTCATCATAGTCTATACCATGAATTTGCTTGAAACCTTTTGCCACCAACCTGGCCTTGTAAATATGGACATTTCCATCCATGTCAATCTTCTTCTTGAAGATCCATTTACACTCGATGGCTTTTGCACCAGCAGGTAAATCAACCAGTGAAAACACTCGGTTAGTAGACATGGAGTCCATCTCGGATTCAGTGGCTTCACGCCACTTTAAGGAGTCAGGGCCCATCATGGCTTCTTCAAAGTTAGAGGGTTCATCACCGTCAATGATCAAAAGATCATGGCAATTAGTCACAAGGAATCCCTGATATCTATCAGGTTCCTGACGGATCCTTCCGGATCTTCGAACTTCAGGTACTGCAGGTTCAGGTTCTATTACAACTTCATGTAATTCATCCTGCTGTTCTTCCTCATTAGGTTGAACAGGTTCCTGTCCTTCTTGAATTTCATCAAGTTGTACCTTACTCCCACTATCTTTTCTAGAGAGAAACTCCCTTTCAAGAAAAGTACAATCCCGAGCAACAAAGATTTTGTTCTCGGATCGCAGATAGAAGTAATAAGCCTTGGTATCCCTAGGATAACCAATGAAGTAGCATTTGTCAGATTTTGGTGTAAGCTTGTCTGAGATTAATCTTTTGACATAGGATTCACAACCCCAAATTCTGAGAAAAGACATTGCTGGAGCTTTTCCAGTCCATATCTCATATGGTGTCTTTGCTACTGCCTTTGATGGCACTCTGTTCAGTGTGAACGTTGCGGTGAGCAAAGCATATCCCCAAAGGGATATATGAAGGTCTGTGTGACTCATCATGGATCGGACCATATCTAACAATGTCCGATTCCTTCTCTCAGACACACCATTCCACTGAGGTGTTCCAGGAGGTGTGAGTTGGGAGATAATCCCACACTCACTCAGATGATCACGAAATTCCTGGCTCAAGTATTCTCCTCCTCGGTCCGACCTAAGAGCCTTAATACTTTTACAAAGTTGGTTCTGTACTTCATTCTGGAATTCTTTGAACTTTTCAAAGGTTTCCGACTTATGTTTCATCAAGTAGACATATCCATATCTACTGAAATCATCAGTGAATGTAATGAAGTACTGAAAGTTTCCTCTAGCACTTGTGGACATTGGGCCACACACGTCAGTATGTATCAGGCCCAATAGTTCACTGGCCCTTTCTGTGGGTTTATTGAAAGGGGCCCGTGTCATTTTGCCCATTAGGCAAGATTCGCATTGCTCACAAGACTCAAAGTCAAATGAGCCCAAGAGTCCATTTGAATGGAGCCTCTTGACGCGTTTCTCACTAATGTGCCCCAAACGACAATGCCAGAGAAACGTTTCATTTTCTTCGTTAGATTTGAACCGTTTTGTATTTATGTTATATACTGGAGCAGATTGATCCAGCATGTACAGCCCATTTATAAGAGGGGCACAGCCATAGAACATATCATTGAGATTAAAGGAACACAATTTATTCTTAATAGAAAAATCAAATCCTTGCAAATCCAACAATGAAACTGAAATGATATTTCTGCTTATAGCAGGTACAAAATAACAATTCTCAAGTTCTAAAATCAATCCAGAAGGTAAAGACAACAAGTAAGTGCCAACGGCCAGTGCTGGAACCTTCGCTCCATTGCCAACCCGCAACTCTACTTGCCCTTGCTTCAACCTTCTACTGTTGCTGAGCGCTTGCATATTAGTACAAATATGAGCCCCACATCCAGTATCTAATACCCAAGTGGTATTATCAGAAGTAGTAGTATTTACTTCAATAACAAAAATACCTGAAGCAGTAGTCTCCAAGGACTTCTTCTTCTTCTTCAGACTTTCCTGGTATTTCTTACAGTCCCTGCGATAATGCCCTGCCTCTTTGCAAAAGTGGCAGATATCAGAAGGCCCAGCTTTAGACACGGGCTTGGGCTTGGCCTTTTCATTGCTGACTACCTTGCCCTTTCCCTTGTCTGCAGCGGATTTCTTAAAACCCTTGCCCTTCTGCACCATGAGTACAGACGACTCCTTGGCTTTCTTCAGATTAGGTTCTGCAGTCTTGAGCATACCATGTAGCTCAGGCAAAGTCTTTATCAACCCATGCATATTATAGTTCAAAATGAACTGGTCATATGCAGGAGTAAGAGACTGCAGAACGATATCACAAGCAAGCTCTTGGCTTATAGGACAGTCGAGCCTAGTCAAATGATCGAGATAACCCATCATTTTCAGAACATGTGGACTCACTGCTGCATCCTTAGCCATTTTACAGTCCAAGAGATTCTTAACAGTTTGGAATCTCTCTGTACGAGCCTGCTCCTGAAACAACGCTTTCAGATTTGCCATCAGCTCCATGGGACAAGTCAGGCCTTCCCACTGCATCTGCAGTTCGGGAGCCATTGTCGCCAACATCAGGCAAATCACGTCATTAGCATCTGAAGAATGCGTATCCCAAGCATTTTTCACAGCTTGTGCGGCATTATTCGCAGGTCTAGGTTGGAGAACTCTTTCAAGGACATAAGCCTTCTTCTCCTTCCTGAGCACAAGTCTCAGGTTCCTGGACCAGTTCAGGAAGTTTGATCCGTTCAGTTTGTCCTTCTCAAGGGCAGACCGGATCGAGAAAGTGTTTTGTGTTGTTGTGCTTGACATAGCTGAAAATATGAGACAATAAAGTTTTAGTTATTTAGTTCATAAAAGAGTAATCTTAAAAACTTATAAGAAAACTCGCATTGCATTCAAAATTTCTTTGTTTAACCTCATAAGAATGCAATGATTCCGAGACCCATGTTCAGCTAAATCTAAAGTGGGCCACTGGCCGTCACCCGGAATTAGCTTTACTTGGTAAGCATACACACAGCTAGTTATATCTCATATAACTCTCAGTTGTGAATTGGACCCGAGGCCCAAATTCACCAGATGTCTCAAGGCCCGGGACTCCCGATGGCCCAGTCAAGGAAACCAATCTCTTACAGTCAAATAATCACTAAAGTCTGGGACTCCCAATGAAATTAGTGACTATATACTACTTTACTTATGCGAAAACAGACACCTCACACTGTAAGCCATATCTGTAATCGAATAAGCGTTAAGTAGCTGACAAGACTGGAAAGACATCCAAGCTTGATATTGTTTTTGAGGATTTTAAGTTTTATTTCCAAAAATAGAAGATTACTATTTTGGGAAACTTACTTATTTTAGAAACTTTCTAAATTTAGTAACATACTAAAAATAGAAATTTCTAATTTAATATTTTATTAAATATTTTGGGTTGGGACACAAATTATAGGTCCAATTCTTGGCCCAAGACCATAGAATTCCAGCTGGCCCAATAATTTGACATAACCGATCCGGTTTATTAATTCTGGTCCAAGACCAAATTAACTATCAAAACCATCGGTTATTTACTAAACCAGACCAGCTCTAAATTATTTGGTCCAACCAAATCAAACTTAGACCAGCCTTCGGTTTAGGTTAAAATTCAATTTTTGAATTTCAATCCGGTTTAACCAGAAATTAAATAATACCATGTATTAAATAATTTCCAGCAAACCGCGATTCGGGTTAACCGCTTGAACCACCAATTAAATTGGATCGGTTCAGTTAAATCCAAAACCGGGAAGAAACACCTAGTGTTTTAGCCAATTTGATTTAACTTGCGGTTTAAGGCTTTAAAACACACGATTAACCGCCAATTAAATGGACCGGTTAAATCGGTGTGGTTTGGGCAACGAACCGCGAAGCTCGGTTTAACCGATTGACTATTCGCGGGACGTAAAATTTTAACGGGGCAAACGATCGTCATGATCGATCCAAGATCATCCTCGGCCCATGATCACGTTGATCATTCACGGCCCATGATCACACGATCGTCATGCTATCGATCGTTTTGGTTGGTCGAGGCCCGTGATCCACGATCGTCGCTCAGCCCATGGCCGATCGACCCACGATCATCACGCGATCGTCCAATGATCACACGGCCTCTCGACCCTCGATCGATCACACAATCATCGGCCCACGGCCATTGATTTCTCAAGCGATCGATACCAAAACCATCGATCATCTGCCGTGATTCAATGATCCAAGACCATTATCACAAGCGATCGTCGGCTCTAAGACAATGATCCTTGCAGCTCACGCAAAACCGAGGCAACAAACGGATCACGACCGAGACCTCATCACACGTGATCGTCACATGATCACGCATGAAGGCAACCGGCTCCAATGATGCGATTGATAATGATATCAATCGATCCAAGCCGAGACTATTAGATTAGGGTTTAATTGATTTCAATCATTTTTCTTTCAAAATTGATTCAAAAACCATTAAACACCATATTAGATCCAAATTACAAGAATCTAATGAACCTGGCTCTGATACCACTGAAGGATTATGAGTTTGTTCAAGGTTTAATTCCCAAATTACAACCTAACACATAATCTTAAACAGATCTAGGTTCTTGCAAAACGAATCATAAATCAAACCTGGACATTACCTTTTGCAGCGGAATGATTGTAATGTCGAGATCAACGAACAAATGAATAACCTGCTCCTCCTTTGGTATCCACACTCTTACAAGCCGGGATGGCTGCTAGACCAAAGAGATGGATCAGATCAGAGAGAGAGAGTTGGAGAGAGAGACAAACTCGCGGCCACTCAAGAGAAAATCGCATGGGATCATTAATCCCTTAGGGTTTTCGAATCCTTAACCTCTCATTAATGGGCCCAAGTCATTAGACTAATGGCTCATTAATCTTTTGGGCCCAAGACACAAATCAGACAAAAGCCTGTATTTTGTCTGGCCCAATTCTCTGATCTAATACAGTAAATGCCATTGCATCTTACCGTATTAATTCCATTTAACTTTCCCGTTAGCTATGGTGTGTGACCCTTTGGGATCATACAATACTGGTAATAAGTCATAAACTTATAGATCATGAGCGGGCTCTAGCAAGTCATCATGATCACCCAGTATTTATGACTTATGTCTGATCTCGACATTTATCATACTTTCGAGAGATAGTACAGTAGATTTCAGGACATTCCCAACACTTTCTTCTCTTTTCTAGCTCATCCTCACTTTATTATTCTTTCTTTTTTTTACTTTAGGGAAGGGGAGAAGGGAACCTTACTTGGACAGGTTTACAGGCTGTGTCAGAACTAACAGAGGAGTCTATACCAAACCCTTAGGTGAGAAAATTAAGTCAGGTTTACAGGGGTGAAGTCAGTAAAGGATCCTCTGAATACCTGAATTGATATGGGTGTCCTCAGTAGGCTGACCGCATTGGGTTTTCTAATAGTCATAGATTGATCCTGCAACTTCATCCCAATGGTCACTTAAGTTCCTGCAAGTGCTGTTAACTTCTCAAAAATTTATTGTTTCCTACTTAGACTATTTTGACTCAATAAAACAAATTTTTGGACTGACTCTAAGAAAACAAAAGCGTGTGTCAGTAACTACCTCCCCCACACTTGAAACACACTGTCCCCAGTTGTTTCAAGCTAAGAATCGGTAAGAAAAGAAATGTTAAAGGATGTGTTATGTTCTGTCTGATTTTTACCTGTCTCGCTCCTGCATCGATCGTTACGCATAAATGCGACGATCGGTTCAAGGCAATTGCGATTATGTGTCGATCGTTGCTCAGGATCGCAATGATCGCTTCAATGCGATTTTGTCGGATCAGTCAGCAGTTAGCAAGTTAGTCTGTGAGAAATTCTCAAATCTCAAACCTGAAAGCTGAAAATCAATAGCAAACAAGCAAAATCAAAGCAACAGATAGTCTAAAAGTAAGCACATCATCCCAAACATAAGTATCAATGAGAAAAATCAAAAGAAAAGTGCAAAAGAAAAAGTGAAAAATAAATACAAAACCGATAGTCTGAAAATGGAGACCAATCTCACTCGCTCTCATCATCATCTCCATCCAAGGGATCAGTACTGCTCGAGAGGACAAGAGTCGGAGAGCGCTGTCGACGACGACGAGCAGAAACGGGCTGATGAACTTGTGGCTATCTCCTGCAAGTGCAGCCACGCATGAAATCCCAAATACTCTGCAGTATACCATCCTGACACTCTCTCCACTCGCCCCCAGTCATCTCACGCACTGGTACCGAAGGAGCTGGATAAGGACCAATGTCATGTGTAGCAGCAGCAGGCTCGGGCGCAGGAGTAGAAGCAAAACTCTGAGCAGATGGTCCCGGTGCAGAAGAATAAGAAGAAGCACCCAGAGGGTTAACCATCGTAGGAATGCCGCGTCTCAAGTTCCTAGGAGGCTCAAAGCGCAAGGCCTCCAAGGAATCAACTCTAGTAAGATCAGCAGCAGGAAGCTGTACACCCACTCATCTGCATATGCGTCATGATAAACCCAAAGCTTCTCTTCCTTCATCCAAGTGGTGTTCTTCAAATGACCATAATCCATCCACTGCCTCTTGGTGATGCACTCTCTCCCAGCAGTAGGGATCCTGAAATGCTGGAAAATGGGAGTAAGTAAACTCTCTACGGACTCACTCTTCTTCCCAGAAAATGGTTTAGTCTTCAGCTCGCACAAATGATCTGCAAAAACTACTCCCAAGTTTAGCTGAGGAGCTGGGTCTTGCAATGGTGTCTCCTCGAACAAGTGACTCACGCCAGGGTATAGCAACTGCATTTCCAGCTTTCTTTGCTTGTTCACCTCAGCCTTGCAGAGGAAAGTATAACCCAAAATGCGCCCAACATATCGCAGGACCGGATGGCGCAATTTTATCTGCTTCGTAGTACGTGAGTTATACACCTCACAGCCAATGTGGTCCCAGAAAACTGACAGCTCTCAGTGTCGCACTCTCTAACCAGAGAGCAATGAGTGGCCTGATCATCAAAGCCGTAGATCCTCCAGAGATCACGAATGCTAATCATATACCTGGATCCGTCGCACATGAATGTGAGTGTACCTTCTCGAGCTCTCCTGAGAACAGGATCCGTGTAGTAGAATCTACAAGTGGATAACAGCTGTCGCACCAAATCAGGATAGAGATCATAACTCCTCATCGGCATAGTCCCTAGCCCTACAGGTCTGGTAGTCTGCAAATCGCGTAGGCTTGAGAGTCATGTCATGCCACGCGTTGTAGAACAACGTGCCATAATCGTCCCAAGACTCAGAAACTGGCCTCTCCAAACACGCATCACTCTCGGTCACTGTCTTAGCATCGTCCGTCCATGCTCTAGTCACAGGAATCTTGTCCTGCTCTGCCTTAGGCCAAGGGAAACGCACTGTGCCAATCTCACCAGTGTAGGGGGCAGGCATAGGAGATGTGCGTACGAACCAGTCGGCAGGGGGTTCAGTATCAGCAGGCACATTCCATCACTTCCTCGGTGCCATCTGAAATCAAAGAAATGAGGCCCTGTTAGTCACGCTGAATACTCTGTGAAATCGCGGTGCAACGACCGTTGCTTATATGCAGCGATCGTTGCAAGGCGATTTTGCAGATTCCTCAAATCGCGTAAGAATCAATTCCACAACCACATAAATAGTGTAATATCATCATCAATCAACCCAAAACAAGCTTATAATAGTACGGATTCACCATATTAAAGCCAATAACATCTAATTTCTAAACCCTAAAAATCGAATCTGAAAATGATGAATTTGAGAGACCTTACCTCGGAATTGCTTCAAATAGGTTATAGAAATGGATAGAGCGTGTAAAAACAAGAAGAATAATGCTTTGAATCAATGAAAATGATGAAGAATCGAACGATTTAGGTGATTGGCGATCCGGGTGTACGGACAAGCGAAATAGGGAAGAAGAGAAAGGAGAAAAGGTTAAAGGCACTTTCCTGGTTCGTGACTGCAACGACCGTTGTATAAGAGCAATGATTGTTGCCGTTGAACCAATCCGATTCCGGTTTAGCACATGTGTACCTTTAATTTTGAAATTTAAACCATCTGCAACGACCGTTGCACGGGACCGCAACGATCGTCACAGAGCGACTTCATCTCCTCGTCATATCTCCCTGCAACAACCGTTGCGCAGGTCCGCAACGATCGTCACAGATCTCCAGACTCGAGTTCTGTGGTGAAAACACACTAGAAACAAAACCAAAACGTAAAATCTTAGAAAAATTACCAAAAAGAATATGTACAAACCAAACAGTCCTCCCACTCAGCGCTTGTTTTAAGTCGTTAGCTTGACTGTGGCACATGGTCAGATGTCAGGTGGTTTCGCCAAAGGCAGAGCATGCCTTTTCGAAATTCTCCTCATCCATGGTGGCGTATATGCATTGCTTGCATGAGACTGACCGAGGAACTTGGGAATAACAGCAAGGTCAGGTGGAACATTACGTTTCCTGACTCTATTCCCTGCAAAATTAGCATCAGAGTTAGCATGCTTGAAGTCACAGAGTTCATTCCTTAGCTTGGTGAACTGCGGATTAGGTGTGATGTTTGGAGCTTTCTGCTTAAGAGAAGGTACAAGCTTTGAAGATGTTAGAGCGTTCAGTATGAACCGCCATCTTCTCCTTTCCAACCTCAGTCTCTTGTTCTATCTCAACACTGAAACTTTGTCCATCAATGGTGGGTCTCTGCAATCTGTTTATCTTAAACACCAAAGGTTGATCTCCCAAGTGGAGAGCAATCAAACTTTGTCTCACAGAAATTACAGCTCCAGCAGTAGCTAGGAATGATCTTCCAAGCAGAATGGGATCATCTGGCTCAATCTCATACTTCAGCCCCATAAAGTCTGTTGGAATAAAGTGATTCCCAACTCTGAGAGGGATGTTCTCAAGAACTCCTTCTGGATATCTCTTTGATCGATCGGCTAGGACAAGAGCGATCCTAGTGGGCTGGAAATCCATCAGTCCCAATCTCACAGCCACAGAGTATGGCATGAGATTTATACTTGAGCCAAGACCACACAAAGACCTCTTGAATTTGTCTTTGTAGATAGAACAGTCTAACATAAAACCCCTTGGATCCTTTAGTTTCTCAGGAATCCTACCATGAATAACATCATCGCATACTTCAGAGACCATCAAGACGCTTTCTTCTTCAGTCATGTTACTAGAAATTAGGTCTGTGATACATCTCCTCACCACAGGAATGTTCTTAACATCATCAATCAATTGGGCTTCAGTTAGCTTTTCTCTCATCTTCTCCATGCACTTTTCTAACTGAATCTCTTGCTTGGACTTCCAAGGGAAAGGAATCTTCGGTTTGTAAACTCTTTCTTCAGCTGCAATCGGCTTCCCTGGAGAGACTAGCTGCTCATGCCCATGGCGTCGATCATTACTGACACTCGGAAGTTGTGTCGATCGTTGCAGATCAGTGTCGATCGATGCAAGATCTTCATCTCGAGAGTGTCTCGGATTTTTCAGCTCCAAAACCTTAGTATCTTGATTCTGCTCAGCTCCATCTTCTGCCAAAGCTGTCTTAACATGTCCTGTCTGTATACTGGCTTTCACTTGCGTTATCCTAGAATCCAGATTATCAACTCTGCTTGTCAAAGTCTCCAATTTTCCACTCAGATCCTGATATATGAAGTCCATATTTCCATTCAGATCTTGTGTCATCTTATTCTGTCCAAGGAGTAGCTGCTCAAGCATAGACTCAATCCTTGTATGCTCATTATTGGGAGCAACTTGGTGAGATGAATAGCCATAATCATTCGATCTCAGAGCTTGTCTCTGTTGATTTCTATATGTCTGTCAATGATAATCAGCTCCATCTACATAAATCACTTCTGCAAACTCTTCAGCTACTGCATCAGATTGAAATATCCTCTTCCTTACTAGGATATTGTGGACAGAATCCACTTTGACCCATATATCAGCTATCTGCAAGCTATCATCTCTGCCACTTGATCTCTGCTTTTCCTTGTCAGCATTCTTGACACTATTGCTAGTTATCAAGTTCTCAATAAGCACTTTAGCTTCCTCTGGAGTCTTGGTATAGAAGTTCTCATCACTTGCTGCATCCATAGCTTTCTGATACCAAAATTCCAAACCTCTGAAAAAGGCACATAAAAGCTGCACCTCGGAGAAACCATGGTGGAAAATCTCTTTGATACCTTTTGAATCTCATCCAAGCTGCCTTAAAAGACTCTGTAGGTTCCTGCTTGAATGTCAAGAGGTCATGTCTAAGCTGTTCGGATCTAGCATCGTCATAAAAGTGTCTAAGGAACTCCTTCTTGACTGCATCCCAAGTGATTAAAGATCTTGGCTGTAGTTGTTTCAACCAGTAAGCTGCTTCTCCATTGAGAGAGAATGGGAAGAGCTTACAGAAAAGATAATCTGAAGATATTCCCTCAGCCTTGATACTGCTAGCCAATTCCTCAAATGTGTCTATATGATCCATAGGATGCTCACTAGAAAGACCATGGAACTGATGCTGTCCAACCAATGCGTAGTACTCTGGTTTCAGCCTGAACTCAGCTCTGGTGAATGGAGGTGGTCGAATCGCAGACCGATTAACATAGAATACATCTGGTCTGTTATAATCAGCAAGTGTCTTCTTCTGAAAAGCCTCTTGTGGATGTTCCGCGCCCACGGCAACATGTGGTATGATGGGGTTTCCTTCCCCATCCAGTTTCTGACCCTTCGCGTTGCGTATGTGACCCTCTAGGTCTCGTAAAATGCTGTCCTCACCGCGAATCAGAATAACAGGTTCCATAGAGAGAAGCCTGCTAAATGCTCACACTCTCGGTGTCTCGGCAGAATCAGCGTCGATCGATGCACTGCGATTCCTGCAATACCAAAGAAACAGAAACATGAGTAGACTTAGAGAAATAAGAAGAATGCTTAGTCTAAATCCTAATACTGAATCTATCGGCGAACTCAAAGAGTCCTCGGCAACGGCGCCAAAAATTGATAGGTCTAAGTTTTAATCCTATTCTACTGCAAGTGCACAGTTATGCTATTGTATTATTTAGGGTATTGAATCCACAAGGACACACGGTCACACAATAGATTATGAGTAATCGAATTAAGCTAAGTGAATCAGATTGTAAAGCAGTAAACAAAATAGCAAGTAAACAGATCAAGTGAGGTGGATGTAAGCAATCAAACGAAGGAGTCAGGTTTCGGGAAGTTCTCAGGATATCAAGAAATCAGATTAACAACAGTCAAGATTCAATCTATAGCGTTCTTGAACTAGAATCACAAAAGTATAATTAACCAACTTTCGCTGCGATAGTGATCTATGTCTAACAACCTAGCAGACCAACTTTCGTTGTGAATCCTAGAGTTCTAAACATGCATTACTTCCAAGTTCGTTCGTTCCAAATATCACTAAACCAAATTTCTTTGCGAATAGATAAATTGCTCACCTAAATCAGATCTAGTTAATTAACCAACTTTCGTTGGGTGAATTAACCTAATATCAATAATCTAAATGGCCAGTTCAGATTAAGCATTAAGAACAGTTTAGATGAAGAACTAGATGATGAATCTTAATCTATTGGTTAATCTAACATTCCTGCAAATCCCTAATGAGAATCCCTAACCTAACAAGAGATCTACTCGGACATAGCAATCATAACAGAAAACATAGTCAAAATAGATATCATAGAATAATCAAAGGAATAAGAACATGGGTTTGAAATCATCTCTCTGTCGAGTATCTGATCAGCCCCTAAAACTCTCTGAATGTAAAATAATGTGTATCCTCAACAATGGCTAAAAACTTAATTATAATGATCTAATCACGGCTAGGGCTTCTTTGTAATTATTGGAAACTTCTGGGCCAAAGTGCAATTTCCCAACTCTCTCATTAAACCGCCGAGAATGTCTTATGCGTATGTGTGTCGATCGATGCACAAGATGTGTCGATCGATGCACTCCTCTATTTTGGACAGTGAACTCTATCTCTCGGGTTAATGCTCCAAAATGCTCCAAAATGCTCCAGAAAGTGCCTTAATCACCAGATCCACTCCAAACGTGCATATATCTAATAACACCTGTAAAAGACCCTAAAGAAACACCAAAAGACTCTAAAACATAATTATATCATGGTCTAAAACCGGTAAAAACCATGATATATCACGCTCCGCCACCACCACCACACTCATTCCATCCTCTTTGCGCACCTGCCGGTTAGGATCCACATGAGTGGTATCGCTCATGTTGGAGATTAGGAAGTAGATTAGGCCCAGGTAAGTAAGGGCTCTAACTCGCTTTTTGATGTGTGCATATCGGTTGTGTAGTGGTGTTTCTTTTGGGACAGATTGGGAACCAATAGTATGTAGACTCCGACGGACCTATGTATCTAAAACTCTATGTGGTGAATAGATGTTTTATTTACGTAGTGGATGTGGAGTATTTCGATTGTCGTTTTGAGTAGCGGAGTGGTTATATTGCATACCCATGATGGTTGTGAATGCAATATAGTTACGATGTGAAAATAGATGATGGTCCGAGCAGACGGTTTCCATCAGAACCCTAAGAGACAACTGCAATCGCCGATTTGCTTGATTGATTGTGTGTGATTGATTGCCTTTCTAGGGTGTTAGAATTGTGAATTGTTGTGATTGCTCGCTAGGTTGGTAGTTGTTGATTTTGAATCTCTGCATTTCGTTTAATCGCTAGGTTGCTAGCAAGTGATTTTTTTTATTTTAAGTAGCGAGATCATTTCGCTTGCTCGGTTATAATTGTTTTTTGTAAGAAAAGTTATAGGACCTCTTCGATAGAAATAAGCTCGTGATTAAAAATGCGGTTTTATAGGGACCTTATTCGAGATTGAGCGGAATGATAGGATATTGTTATTTAGCCATGTGTGACCGTAAGGTACATGACTAAGTAACCTTATTTCTATGGGGAAAAGATATCAGGAATAAGTTAAAAGAGGTCTAACCGTTCCAGTGTTATTGAGGTTGTTGATGTAGGACGTGATGGAAAATTTGACGAAGACAAGAGACCGAACCCGAACCCGAGAGACTAGAAGTGATCTCAGGAAGCAGCTTGACCTGAGCTTGCAAGTGAGTCAGTGAAGTTTCGGCACCAGAGTGGGTATCAGTGATAGCAGGAACCAAGATAGATGGGTATGATGAGTTAGCAAAGGAATTTGGAAGCATCAGTGATAGTTTTGGATCAGTTCAAAGTTACCAAAGGAAAGGCGGTTTGATATCCATGAAGCGTGGAGTTCAGTGATCGAGAACGTTTGAGGCGTACATAAGTATGGCGGTTTAGTTTAGAAGGAGGAACATCAATATTACCGTAATGCCGATGGGGAGCGATAGGGATAAGCAGTAAAGATGAAACAAGTATCGAGAATAGAAGGAAAGTCGGTTTTGTGCCATTCGCGGAGGTTGAAGCAAAGTGGAGAAGTCGGAAGTGTTGGTTCAAGATGGTATTAGTTGGCACATATGGATCAGAAATCCGAGTAGAGCAAGTTCATATTTCAAAAGTAAGTTGAGCGATGGAGTAAAGTTCAGTTGGGTCAGCGTTCGAACACCGGAGCAGTGGAACCAATTCCAAAGTGGAGACTTACAGATTCAGACTCCGATTCGAAGTTTGTAGTAACGGAGAATTCGGGGATCGAATTTCTGTAAGTGGGGAAGAATGTAATATCCTGTTCCAAGAAATAGTCAACGGGCAGCAGAAAAGTCAACGAGGGGCATTTCTGTAACTTTCAAGAAAGGAAGGACATTTTGGTAATTTTACCAAAATGCGAGCCGGAAGTGGAAATAGGCCAAGTGATCTTATTTTTTTCCATAAAGAACATTTATAAGACCATAAATGGAAGAAGCAGAGTTTAAACGAGGTTTACGGACTATCGGGAAAGGAAACCGATAAAACCGATAAAACTTGTAAAATTCATTACGGGAGCTACGGGAGTACGATTGAGGTGAAACGACTTGATACATTCTTCTAAAAGAGTCTAGTATTTTTAAAAGAAGCTTGGAAGATTTATTTCAGAGTCTACGAAGTTTTAAATATTTTTAACAGACTGTCGGAAATGGAAACCAACAAAACCGAGAAAAAGACGGAAACACCTCTAAACGTGCTCCATAAATTATGAAAATTTTATCACAGCTCCATTCAATTATGGATAGGATATGGTTAAAAGGATTGAGAAATATTTGATCCCTGGATCAAGTTATAATTTTTAGACCATTAAGAGGTAATTAGTGGCTAAAAATCCAAAATAAATTCATAGGAGCTTGGGCTTGAACCAGAGTGATTAGGACTGATTAATAAGGTTACTTTGGACCTAAATCCATCCCAGTATGAAGAATGTACCACGAATTCTGGTCCAAAAAATTTAGAAGCTTCTTAGAATTTTAGGTGGATGAATCTAAGGTGGTGAATTGTCATCAATCCAAGGGCCGCATGGAGGAGGCTACAAGTGGATGGTGGTTGATCAAATGCATTGTTTTTGGATGGATTTTGGTGAGGAGGTCGTGGCATAAGATGGAGAAGAAGAGGAGACAAGTGGAAGGTGGAGATTACACCACTTTAGCTATATAAGGAGGCCTTGGGTCACCCATTTTCTTCACAACAAAACAATTCTCAACAAGAGTAGTAAAGAAGAGAGAAATAATAGAGGGAGAAGGGAATAAGGAGAGCAATAAGGAGGCGGCAAGAAGAAGGAGGAGGAGGAGGAGGAGGAGCCGAGAGGAGGAGAAGTCGGAGGGAAGAAGAAGGAGGAGCCGGAGGGAGAGAGAAGAAGAAGAGAAGGGCGTGAGAGAAGAGAGAGGAGAAGAAGAAGATGGAGAGAGAGAGAGAGATAGATAGAGAGAGAGAGAGAGAGAGAGAGAGAGAGAGAGAGAGAGAGAGAGAGAGAGAGAGAGAGAGAGAGAGAGAGAGAGAGAGAGAGGCGTGAAGCTTGAAGAAAGAAGAAGATGGAGAGAGGAGAAGCGTGAAGCTTGAAGAAGAAGAAGATGGAGAGAGGAGAAGCGTGAAGGAGAGAGAGAAGATGAAGCTTATGGAGGGAGAAGAAAGAAAGAATATGAAGCGTGAAGAAGGAGAAGAGAGAGAAGAAGAAGAGAAGCATGAGAGATAAGATGAAGAAGCATGAAGAAGAGGAAGAGAGATGGAGAAAGACCGAAGAGGAGGAAGCAAAGGAGGAGAACCGGAGGAGAAGAAGAGAACCGTAAGAGGAGAGAGAGTGTTTCTGTTTGGTGATAGGACTTGCGGGATGGATTGGGAATTAAGATAGTGTTTCTGTTTAACCTTGTTGGTATTGCGTGATAGAGTCCCAGTGAGTCTGCTTGTTTATATTACTTTTATTAGGACTCTATAGGGCGTGTTAGATCCCGAAAGTCTAGAGATGGCGTTCCAGTACTTTCGACCCGATTTGATCCTCGGGTAGTTACCTGATCAGGCACGTACCTTCGGTTGTGGTTCTGGCAGGTGTTAACCTACGGAGTGACGTCTATAGGTGTGTGGTTCAGAGAATACGGGGTCGCGTCCTAGGGTCGGACTGCAGGACTTTGTTTTATCGCCTAGGAGTCGTGGGAGGTTTTAGCTACCGTGGCGGCAGCTAAGTGTTCCCATGGAAGTCGCCGAGTTCGCAAAGTGGGCCCAGATGGTGTGGAGATTGCGTTAGAGCTGCGATAGATAGATCGAGTCTAATCAAGAACATGTACCGCAGTGTTCTCGATTCCCTTCGTTGATGATTGTGTTGTTATTTTAATGCTTGTGTGTGTTGTGAAGCTCATCACGTCTTGGTAGCACGTGATCAGCTATTATACTTGATTGTTATTTTGGGTTTGAGTGGGATTATTAGATTATTAGCAGCCTTTAGTTGTGAGCTGTCTCACTGGGTAATCTTAGATTACTCATTAGACTCTTTTTTATTTTTTTCAGGTTTAGCGTAGCTCGGTGGACGCGTAGGACACTCGGAGTAGTCTCGGGTTGGCATTGGGTATCGTTTATTACGCATTTTGAATGTTACTTTCGGTTTCGAATTTTGTTGGAACGTTCCGCTAAATGTTTGTATTAGACTGTATATTACTGTGAATAAGATTTATATTTTTCAACTAATAAAAACGGAATAATTCCCTGATATACGGTTTCGTCCGAACCGAACACAACTCGTGGAAGCGGTACAGGTTGCGAAGCCTTGTATCGTGGAAACGAGGTAAACGGAGTCAAAGATAGTTTGGTTCGAGCCTTTGTCTCAAACCAGATTGTCTCTGGCTTTCGTATTGTGACAAACTTTTCTCGTATGACTGCTCGGGTTCGATCGGTCATGTTCTTGTTTGATTGTTAGTCGGTCAGCTCGTCGGTCAGCAAAAACGAGAAAGGGGCATTACAATCGGGGTAAAGGAATGTCTAGTAGACTTCCGCTAACTTAGATTCGATTCGAGTTGGCTACCGGAGCTTTCACGTGAGCTCTCCGGCCCAAGGATTGGTCACTTAAACCGACTAATTCTTCTTCTTTTTTTTTTGCAATATTTATACATCATAATAACAAAAATTGCTTGTACTCTTGTCTTCAATGCGATTTTATTTTCTATGGAAGGTGTATCGACTTGCCACATGACATACTAATATCTTGTCACAACCACCGCTTTTTTATTAATTATTCTCGTCCTCTCTGGAACTGGTCTTGGAGTTTGTCTCCAGAAGATTGATGAAAATTATGGGTTATATTCTTGTACAAAGACTTGTGGCTATGCAGTGGACACTAAGTGTGCTACTCTACTTGATGTATAGGGTTGCTCGGATCAAAGTGAAACGCTTAAAGATCAAGTCATTGCACAAACTATCTAAGGCACTAACACGTTTTCAACATCCAAATTCCTCCAGCAATTTTATCACAAATAATAAATTCATGTACAAAAAAAAAAGAAAAGGACTCGGGTGTATGATTGATGCTCTTCGGCTCTCATGGCTTAACATATTCTTTGATGAACTCTTGTACTTGATCTGTTTCTCCTGTTAATCAAGATGCTTCAGCGACTGTGACTTTGTTTACGCAATGCGAAAAGGAAAACACTTCTCCTTCAATCCCGAGAGTATGGTCATTGGCTATGTCAGCTGTTGAAATGGCACTCCTCGAAACCCTAAGTTTCTCTCTGCAAAAACATATATTATGAACACGAGGAGAATCATTGAGAGCTTATCTTATGGATATAGAAACAGATTCTTACATTTCTTTCTCTATCTGCTTGCGGATGAAAGCAGGACCGGGATCTTATTCTTAACCAAGCTCGCATTGGTCAGGATGTCGTAAAGGTACCTGGAAAAGTACAAAACCATGTTTAAGTGTCATTCTCAAAGAGGCACTAAGCAATATTTTGATATCTTACCCGTGGTAGAGATATCAAATTGTTTTCAGCTATCTATCTCTTAGATATAGTCTAGATTTGTTTAGTTTTGACTTCAATATTTTTGTTGATTTATGTTTGTTTTGTTTTGTTATTAGTTAGTAATGGATCATATTCTACAATTTGAAGACAAAATTTTAAACAATCGCAAAAGTAAGTTTCATTGTACTTATGAATTAAACGAAAAAACTGGTTATATGATTAACCAAGTTATTAGTTTGTTTACATTTAAGTGATGATTGTTACACTTTGGTATTTGTATGGTTGATCCAGGTGATTGTTGAGAAGGGTAAGAAGAGTGATATACCCACCATCGAAAAGAAAAAATAAGCATCTTGATTATTATAATCAATATACATCTCATTCTGGAATTGACTTCTGACTGAATACTAATATTTTTTTGGATAATCAAAATTGCAGATACTTAGTCCCAGCTGATTTGACAGTGGGGCATTTCGTGTTTGTCAATCGCAAAAGAATCAAACTGAGTGCAGAAAAGGCTATCTTTATATTTGTGGACAATGGTCTTACTCCAACTGGTAAATAGATCAGATCTACTGCTATATTCAAGACTTCCATTTTTTTACAAATAAGCAAAAAGACCATTCAAAAAGGTCTACTTTCATGTTTCTGATTTGATGATTACTTTGCAGGTGTACCAACGTCTGCTGTGTACGAAGAGAAAAAGGAAGATGATCGGTTCCTTTATATCACTTACCACGTTCTCTTCTATAATTTAAAGACAAACTCTAAAACAATCACAAAAGTAAGTTTCATTGTTCTCATGACTTAAAACGAAAAAGCTGGTGATAGGATTAACCAAGTTATCAATTTGTTTACCTTTAATATTTTTGTTTTGCAGGTCAAATTCATTGACACATTTTGTAAATTGACTACCATGGAAGAACTGTACAGGTTCAAACATTAAAAAAAGTTGTGCTCTTAACTTCCTCTGTTTATTATTTGATTAGATCTGACAATTTCTTATTGATCTTTTATGCTTGTTCTCAGGTGATGAATCTTTACTAATTCCGAAACTTGATTTCAAAGGTACGCTTGTCAACATATTTAGTTTGCCTAATTATTAAGGTTCTACATGCTTGTCATCAGGTTATGTTTATTATTTTTGTAGGTTGACTTCTTCAAAATCAGTGATGATGGAGTATACGCCTGTAACAGAATCTTTGTAATTGTGTGTTTTTTTTTCCAATTTGCATATATATATATATATATATCCTTGACATGAATATATAGATTCTGATTGTTGAGTGTTGATATCTCTATGTATATCTTAATATATCGATTCATGAAATGATAGCAATAATATTTATTTGAGACTTATATTGTTTTGAATTGTTTGATTTCTGGGAGTGGTGCAATTATTAACATTTGGGAAGCATCAAAAGCATTGGTAATTTGAAGATCACTTGAAAAAGAAAAATCGAAAAAGGTAACCATTTAACTATAAAACATTTAAAACGATTTTAAAACTCATAGTAAGAATCGTATTGAACAAACAGTTTCTACAAGGTCATTTGATATTTAGAGTGTTATTCAATACGATTCCATATTAAAAAATAGTAAAGTTATTTTACCAAAACTATAAAAATATTTGATCAATGTAATCCAGTTTTTTAAAAAAAATATATATATATGTTAAGTTTTTTTTTAAAATAAATATCACGGAATACTTTGTCTGTACGTAGTACGAGCTTGCAAAAAAAAAAAAATTGTCACTCATTGTTTCTTTTGATTTAAGTTCTGTTCAGATATTGGTCTCTATCAACCTTGTATATTTATAATCATTTGAAGGTTGTGTTAACCCATTAGTCAAATCTAAATTGACCAATGGTTGATATCAGGGTTTAATGGTTCGTTGTATGTTCATACTAGAGCAGTATTAGTTAAATGTTTTTTTACTATATCAAGGCCCTAACGATGTGGTAAGTTTTAAAAAGGTAATAGAAAAAATATCAAAACATACATTTTCGGTTTTTAAAGTTGCAATTACGTGCCACATAAGGAAAAAGGTATAAGTGATTTTTTTTATTGCCTTAATCTCTACGACTCAAAATGAAGAAAAGGTACTATTTTTAATTTTAAACTCGTGAAAGAAAAATCAAAAGATCAAAAGTGAAGAAGTTAATTCAGAATTTGGAACTGATATTAAAGCTGACTTATAGTCTTTAGTTACTGATTATGGAGTTAATTTTTAGTTGGAAAACTAGATTTTGAGCGCGGAATATGAGCTAAATAATTTTTTTTAATTTGTTTCATGAATTTTTATTATTATTATTATTTTATGATTTTGTTGGTTTATAGTAATGTTACTTTAAATCTTGTGTTTAATCGTTATTAATATTATAGTTGAGGAATAAATCAATTCAATTTTACCTATCCACTACCATACACAAATTGTTTGATCTGTGATTATTGCGGAATATTTTTCTATAATTGTTTTAAGTTTTTTTTGTTTTTGTTTATTGTTTTTATTAATTGAGATTTTTAACAGTTTTATTGTACAATTTATTCTAATTATTTTATTTTGTTTGAATATCAATTTTTTCGTTTATATTGAAGATTATTTGTAAGTAAATTATTGTTTGTATAAAAAATATTAAACTTTTAATATTATTTGTTTTTTTAAAGTTTAAAATATATTATATTTATTATCTATATAATAATTTTAAGTGTTAATTATATTTTTATATTTATGTTTGGGTATGGTTTAATCAATATTCTATTTTTTATTAAAATATAATTATAATAATTATAATAATTTTTCAATTAATAATAATTTAATTCTCATAGAATAATGATAATTAAAAAAATAATCTAAACACATTAGATAAGAAATGTAGAACTAATAGTTGGAAAAATACATATAGTCTCTTTATATTAGGGTAAAATAATTAGTTTAAGGTTTAAAAATATTCAAGTTTTATAAATCTAAGTTGTATATTTTAAATTTTAAATTACAATAACATAAAATATAAAGATTTAATAATAATTATTGGATTGGGCATAATAGCCAGAATAATTTTTGGCCCAAGAAAAGTCACTTTAAACCCAAAAACAAATAATCAATTTAAGGCCCATGACCCAAAAAAATAAAATAAACAAAGACACACACACAAAAAAAAAATTTCACACAAAATCAATGTTCCATCTCGGTATATCGTATTAGGTGTTGTGGCTACCAAATCAAACGATGTTCATGGAATCGCTTATCACCGAATCTGTCTGCTTTAAGGATCTTGATTTCGATATGGTTCCAGAATCCGAAGCACACGCTCGTATATTTTACATTGTTCATAAGGTATTTGCAAATAACATTCACTTTTTTGTCTCCTGATTTACATAATATAGATTTTATAGTATCTGAATCTAAAGGTAGTTTTTATCGCCTCTTGCAGATCCGATTAAATCAAACATATCAGAGTAAGCAGCCATGGATTTTGTAACCAAAGTGAAGAAAAGGCGAGGTTAGAAGAAAACATTGACTGATCCATAGAAGAATCTGGAACCCTTGCTGGTAAAGACCGGATTATTTTTTTCGTTCAGTTGGTCGATTGGTGTCTGAAGAAAGGTTGTTCCCTCAAGCTTGTTTGAACAGTGTACCGTGATTGCCATTTCATGGAGATACTGTCGTCGATAACGATGATGAAGATGAAGAGGAGGGTAAGCCATCTGTCCTTGATTTTGGGTTCTCCGAGTAAAAATGGTTCTTCTTTGTTCATATCCTTCTTAAGATTTCTTCAGCTTTTTCTTCTCTTCTCTTTTGTGTGCTTACCATCTTTATCTGAAAGTTTTAGAGTCTGCTATCATTGAAGTATAAGAGGTTGAAGAAAGCTCAAATGGAAAGGGAAATTGGCCAGGGGTGATCCATCTGATGATGATTTTGATATCTTACCCGTGGTAGAGGTATCAAATTGTTTTCAGCTATCGATCTCTTAGATATAGTCTAGATTTGTTTAGTTTTGACTCCAATATTTTTGTTGATTTATGTTTGTTTTGTTATGTTATTAGTTAGTAATGGATCATATTCTACAATTTGAAGACAAAATTTTAAACAATCGCAAAAGTAAGTTTCATTGTACTTATGACTTAAACGAAAAAACTGGTTATATGATTAATCAAGTTATTAGTTTGTTTACATTTAAGTGATGATTGTTACACTTTGGTATTTGTATGGTGGATCCAGGTGATGGTTGAGAAGGGTAAGAAGAGTGATATACCCACCATCGAAAAGAAAAAATAAGCATCTTGATTATTATAATCAATATACATCTCATTCTGGAACTGACTTCTGACTGAATACTAATATTTTTCTGGATAATCAAAATTGCAGATACTTAGTCCCAGCTGATTTGACAATGGGGCATTTTGTGTATGTCAATCGAAAAAGAATCAAACTAAGTGCAGAAAAGGCTATCTTTATATTTGTGGACAATGGTCTTACTCCGACTGGTAAATAGATCAGATCTACTGCTATATTCAAGACTTCCATTTTTTACAAATAAGCAAAAAGACCATTCAGAAAGGTCTACTTTCATGTTTCTGATTTGATGATTACTTTGCAGGTGTACCAAATGTCTGCTGTGTACGAAGAGAAAAAGGAAGATGATCGGTTCCTTTATATCACTTACCACGTTCTCTTCTATAATTTAAAGACAAACTCAAAAACAATCACAAAAGTAAGTTTCATTGTTCTCATGACTTAAAACGAAAAAGCTGGTGATAGGATTAACCAAGTTATCAATTTGTTTACCTTTAATATTTTTGTTTTGCAGGTCAAATTCATTGACACATTTTGTAAATTGACTACCATGGAAGAACTGTACAGGTTCAAACATTAAAAAATTGTGCTCTTAACTTCCTCTGTTTATTATTTGATTAGATCTGACAATTTCTTATTGATCTTTCATGATTGTTCTCAGGTGATGAATCTTTACTAATTCCGAAACTTGATTTCAAAGGTACGCTTGTCAACATATTTATTTTGCCTAATTTTTAAGGTTCTACCATGCTTGTCATCAGGTTATGTTTATTATTTTTGTAGGTTGACTTCTTCAAAATCAGTGATGATAGAGCATACGCCTGTAACAGAATCTTTGTAATTGTGAGTTTTTTTTCCCAATTTGCATATATATATATCCTTGACATGAATATATAGATTCTGATTGTTGAGTGTTGATATCTCTGTGTATATCTTAATATATCGATTCATGAAATGATAGCAGTAATATTTATTTGAGACTTATATTGTTTTGAATTGTTTGATTTCAGGGAGTGGTGCATTTATCAACACTTGGGAAGCATCAAAAGCATTGGTAATTTGAAGATCACTTGAAAAAGAAAAATCGAAAAAGGTAACCATTTAACTATAAAACATTTAAAACGATTTTAAAACTCATAGTAAGAATCGTATTGAACAAACAGTTTCTACAAGGTCATTTGATACTTAGAGTGTTATTCAATACGATTCCATATTAAAAAATAGTAAAGTTATTTTACCAAAACCATAAAAATATTTGATCATTGTAATCCAGTTTTTAAAAAAAAAATATATATATATATATATATATATGTTAAGTTTTAAAAAAAAAAAAATATCACGGAATACTTTGTCGGTACGTTGTACGAGCTTGCAAAAAAAAAAAAAAAAAATCATCTCACCATGTAAATGACAAAACGATGCATTCTGAAAATCATTTAGGTGATTTATGAGCCAAGATCTATATTTGTGAATGATCATTGAATGATTGGTATGATATATTTTTCCAAACTTTTCTTTTAATTATTGAAATTGTATTAGAAATATTTTTAATAGATATTTAATCGTAATTCATGTGTGTGTTTTGAACTTAATCTCAAAATTTGATCTGATGTGTTGATCTATTCAAAAGAAGAAAAAAAAGATATTAATAAAATCATATATGGTTTATGACTCACTTGCAAACTATACTACAAAAAAACTATATTTAAATAATATTTAAATACAAACTTTTCCACAATTAAAAATTATTAGCAAAAACTTAATCCGTTTATTTAAATAAATTTTAACAAATTTGTAGAAAAAAAAAAAGATATTATAGAATATATGTACTACCATAGAACTTCTCATCAACACATCAGATCAAATTTTGAGATAAAGTTCAAAACACACAAATCTCAAAAACAAGTGACTTTGTTTACGCAATGCGAAAAGGAAAACACTTCTCCTTCAATCCCGAGAGTATGGTCATTGGCTATGTCAGCTGTTGAAATCGCACTCCTCGAAACCCTAAGTTTCTCTCTGCAAAAACATATATTATGAACACGAGGAGCATCATTGAGAGCTTATCTTATGGATATAGAAACAGATTCTCTATCTGCTTGGGGATGAAAGCAGGACCGGGATCTTATTCTTAACCAAGCTCGCATTGGTCAGGATGTCGTAAAGGTACCTGGAAAAGTACAAAAATCGAGTGCATCCACTACAAACACAATAGCGGCTGCTCGAAGCAAGTATTCTTCTAGCTTAGATCTAAGCCGAGAGTGCCCAGGAACATCAACAAAGGTGCCTTCGTTAGGTTCCATTGATGTTACAGCACCCTGATGAGAAGATCCCTCTCGTAGCTGTCACAAATACAAAAAAAAAAAACCCTAGATCCCGATAAAACAACTAAAATTGAGACAAGAACAAAAACAATATTAAACCAAACTTTATTGGTTCAGATTAAAATTCGGAGTTGATTACAACGACTCAGAAAACCTTTTGTAATGCTCAAATCAGTTTGTCTCGATTAGAACCCTAATTTTATACGATCGTGAAATTGATTTGGGTTAACACGTTTTCTTAATACCATGTAACATAGAGAATATTATTAATATATATATGCGATCACATTTTCTTTTCTTTTTTTACATATATGATATTGATTACTTTCACACACACACATGTAACATAGACTAGATTGTTTATTTAAATATTTTGCTAAAGGTATATGAAGAGGAAATTAAACCCTAACGATCACTTTTTTTTCTTGCTGCTTCCGGCACCAGTGATTTTTATCTCGGCCGGTTTCTTACTGTCCCACTTCAGCTTCACAGCAGGTGGCTTGACCGGCATGGATACACTTACCGGCGGTTTGTAGTCTCTCTTCTTAGGAATATCGGGCTTCTTTAATGCTGCTGGAAACGGGAAAAATTTGTCACTCATTGTTTCTTTTGATTGAAGTTCTGTTCAGATATTGGTCTCTATCAACCTTGTATATTTATAATCATTTGAAGGTTGTGTTAACCCATTTGTCAAATCTAAATTGACTAGTGGTTGATATCAGGGTTTAATGGTTCGTTGTATGTTCATACTAGAGCAGTATTAGTTAAATGTTTTTTTACTATATCAAGGCCCTAACGATGTGGTAAGTTTTAAAAAGGTAATAGAAAAAATATCAAAACATACATTTTCGGTTTTTAAAGTTGCAATTACGTGCCACATAAGGAAAAAGGTATAAGTGATTTTTTTATTGCCTTAATCTCTACGACTCAAAATGAAGAAAAGGTACTATTTTTAATTTTGAACTCGTGAAAGAAAAATCGAAAGATCAAAAGTGAAGAAGTTAATTCAGAATTTGGAATTGATATTAAAGCTGACTTATAGTCTTTAGTTACTGATTATGGAGTTAATTTTTAGTTGGAAAACTAGATTTTGAGCGCAGAATATGAGCTAAATAATTTTTTTAATTTGTTTCATGAATTTTTATTATTATTATTATTTTTTCTTAAGATTTTGTTTATTTATAGTAATGTTACTTTAAATCTTGTGTTTAATCGTTATTAATGTTATAGTTGAGGAACAAATCAATTCAGTTTTACCTATCCACTACCATACACAAATTGTTTGATCTGCGATTATTGCGGAATATTTTTCTATAATTGTTCTAAGTTTTTTTTGTTTTTGTTTATTGTTTTTATTAACTGAGATTTTTAACAGTTTTATTGTACAATTTATTCTAATTATTTTATTTTGTTTGAATATCAATTTTTTCGTTTATATTGAAGATTATTTGTAAGTAAATTATTGTTTGTATAAAAAATATTAAACTTTTTAATATTATTTGTTTTTTAAAAGTTTAAAATATATTATATTTATTATCTATATAATAATTTTAAGTGTTAATTAATTTTTATATTTATGTTTGGGTATGGTTTAATCAATATTCTATTTTTTATTAAAATATAATTATATAAATAATAATAATTTTTCAATTAATAATAATTTAATTCTCATAGAATAATGATAATTAAAAAAATAATCTAAAAAAAATTAGATAAGAAATGTAGAACTAATAGTTGGAAAAATACATACAGTCTCTTTATATTAGGGTAAAATAATTAGTTTAAGGTTTAAAAATATTCAAGTTTTATAAATCTAAGTTGTATATTTTAAATTTTAAATTAAAATAACATAAAATATAAAGATTTAATAATAATTATTGGATTGGGCATAATAACCAGAATACTTTTTGGCCCAAGAAAAATCACTTTAAACCCAAAAACAAATAATCAATTTAAAGCCCATGACCCCAAAAAAAAAATAAACAAAGACACACACAAAAAAAATTTCACACAAAATCAATGTTTGTCTTGAGCAAAAGGAAATTAGGGTTAGATTCCCCTTTTTCCTTCCATCTCGGTATATCGTATTAGGTGTTGTGGCTACCAAATCAAACGATGTTCATGGAATCCCTTCTAGATTTCGATATGGTTCCAGAATCCGAAGCACACGCTCGTATATTTTACATTGTTCATAAGGTATTTGCAAATAACATTCACTTTTTGTCTCCTGATTTACATAATATAGATTTTATAGTATATGAATCTAAAGGTAGTTTTTATCGCCTCTTGCAGATCCGATTAAATCAAACATATCAGAGTAAGCAGCCATGGATTTTGTAACCAAAGTGAAGAAAATGCGAGGTTAGAAGAAAACATTGACTGATCCATAGAAGTGTTGGGAATGTCCTGAAATCTATTGTACTTACTCCAAGTGAAAGTCGTATTGTCGAGATGAGACAATCATATGACACAAGGTAGTCGTAATGCTTTGCTAGAAGCCACTTATGATCAATGAGTTTAGAACTCATTGCTAGTGTTATATGATCCTACAGGGTCACACACCTAAGCAAACTGGACTTTAAAGACGAGGTTGATCATTAATGTAATGATCTAGGGAATGCATATTTGATATGCATTCGATATCAATATTCTGAGGCAGTGTCGATCGTTGCATATAGTGCATCGATCGATGCAACTCGCGGATTAATCAGATTAATTCGGTTTAATCGTTGGTTAATTCCGTTATGGTTTAAGTCGACATATATAAGATATATGGTCGACCTAAACTGATTTTAAAAAAACCTAATTCACAGCCACCAGAACTTGAATAGAAACCTCTGAAGAGATTGGATCTCTCTAGGCACTAGCATCCCTGCTGTTCAGTTTGTGTGCGTGTGGATACTAGTAGAGGCGCAGCATTTGAGGCGCTCTAGATCTCGATTATCTGCAAATCTTCCGCTGCTAATCACCAGGTAATTCTGAGATCCCATAGATTCAATTACATGAACCCTAGATCCTAGGCTTGGAATTCAGACCAGGGTTGCCTAATTGGATTAGGAACTGCTAGAAATTCATTCAGTGGTATCAGAGCTTTAGGGTTCCATTGAATTTGTAGCATGTTGATTAGATTAGTTGAATATAAATCTGTGTATGGTTGATACAAACTTGCTAAAATTCGTTTTCATGAAAACCTAGTTTAGGGTTCTGATCGAAAACGTTTTAGGGTCTTTTCGCATGGTGTCGATCGTTGCCAATCCGGCATCGATCGACACAGGGCGAAAACCCGAATAAAATTTAGGGTTTTTTTCCGCATGGTGTCGATCGATGCCAATCCGGCATCGATCGACACAGGGCGAAAACCCGAATAAAACCTATGTTTCTCCTAGTGTCGATCGACGCAAGAGTTGTGTCGGTCGACACAGACCTCGCGAGATTGATGAATCGGTTCAATTGGATTGGACCGGTTATCGAGCTTGGTTAATGATGGTTAAACGCTAAGAATGGTTTATTGCGATTGGGTTGGTATCGACCGATGCTAATGTAGCATCGATCGACACTGACCGGTACTCAAACCTGGATCAATTGGATTGATCGGTTATCGCAGATTGGTTTTGGTTAATCAGCATCGATCGACACTAAAGTAGTGTCGGTCGACACAAGATTCGATGGTTTAGGTTATGGAACCTGAAACCACAAGACCAAACCAAGACAAATCATTTAATTAGGAGAATTAAAACATAATAAAACTGAACGTTTTAAATGGTTCTGTTCCTCAATCAAATATCAAGTGATACTTGATGTCTTTCCAATCTTGTCAACTGTCAAGACCCATTTAATTGTGTGATAGACTTGCAGTGCAAGATGTTCACAATTACATGACTAAGACAGAGGTAATCGTGTTGATGGATTTGCAGTGCAAGACATCGACAATTACATGACTAAAGAGATTGGTTTACTTGACTGGGCCATCAAAATCGTTTTGGGCTCAGAGACATCAGGTGGATTTAACATGAGATGTCAATCCACAACCAAGAGTTATATTGGATATAACTAGCAAAGTTGTTGCTTACCTAGATAGCTAAATTTGGATGATAGCCAGTGGCTCACTCAAGTTTAGTGAAGTATGGGTCTTGGATCATTATATTCATCTGAGGAAACATTGTTTGAATATAATGCGAGTCTTCTTAATTGTTAAGACTTCTCATTTCTTGAACATCATAACTAAAACCTCCCTTGTTTTTCAGCTATGTCTAGCACAAACCATCGTAACAATTTCTCCCTGCGATCCGTCCTTGAGAAGGACAAGTTAAATGGATCCAACTTTCTTGAATGGTATCGGAACTTGAGAATTGTTCTCAAACAGAAGAAAAGGACTATGTCCTTGAGAAAGTTCTCCCCAAGAAGTACCGAGCCAATGCCTGGCAGTCAGATAAGGATGCTTGGGATAAGCATTCTAATGATGCGGTGGATGTGAGTTGTCTCATGTTGGCTACCATGAACTCGGAATTGCAGAAGAAATATGAGTACGTGGAGTCGCCAATACAGATGATCACTGGCCTGAAAAGTATGTTTCAGGAGCAGGCACGAACTCAGAGATACCAGACGGTTAGATCTCTGATTGAGTGCAAGCTACCAAAGGGCGAACCAGTTAGTCCTCATGTCATTAAGATGATGGGTTATATTGACAACCTGGGGAAACTGGATTGTCCCATTAGCCAAGAGTTGGCTACTGACATCATTTTACAGTCACTGCCGTCAAGCTATGATCAATTTGTTATGAACTATAACATGAACAACTTGACGAAGACATTGACTGAATTGCATGGGATGCTTAAGACTGCTGAACCTAACATCAAGAAGGACACCCCAAATGTCCTTATGGTACAAAAGGGTAAAAAGTTTAAGAAACTTGGTAAGAACAAAGGTGATGGCAAGACGAGCTCGATTGTGAATCCAAGCGAGTCTGGCCATGTTCCTAAGGTTAAAACCAGTCCTTCTGAAGATGTTAAGTGCCGTTATTGTAATGATTATGGGCATTTGAAAAGAAACTGCAATAAATTCTTGGAAGATTATGAGAAGCTGAAGAAGACGTACGAGACTTCTTCTTCAGGTATTATGTTATAGAAGTAAATGTTACTTCTTATAATCCTACTTGTTGGGTATTGGATACCAGCTGTGGTACTCATATTTTGTGAAAATGTGCAGGGCCTGAGCAAAAGTAGGACTATGGAGAAAGAACAAGTGGACCTATGAGTGTGAATGGAGCAAGAGTTGCTGCATTAACCGTAGGAGTATTTCATTTTTTTTTCCTTTTATGGCATGTTTTGAACTTAAAACTGCTACTATGTAACTGCTATGAGCAGACAGATTATTTCTAATCCTTGTTTGGATATGGAAGGATATCAGTTCTCAAATCAAGAATAAGTGTTATTCATTTGATTACAGTGATATATTTTATAGTAGCAATCCATTAGAGAATGGACTTTATGTTCTAAACCAGAATGTGCCTAACGATAACATTAGTACCAAGAGATTCAAGTCAAAAGATACGAATCAAACTCTTTCTCTGGCATTGTCGTTTTGAGCCACATAAATGAGAAACAGATTCAGAAGCTCCATAGTGATGGGTTTTTGGGCTCATCTGATTATGAATCATAATGAGTAAACTGAATCTTGTTTATTGGGTAAAATGACGAAGGCCCCTTTCAACAAAGGTAGTGTCGATCGATGCATGTATGCAACGATCGACACAGGTTGCGAACGATCAAAATAAAAGGGCCAGAAGCTTATTGGGCTTTATACATACGGATGTATATGGACCGATAAGCACTAGTGCTAGAGGAAAATTTCAGTACTTCATTACCTTTACTGATATTTTCAGAAGGTACGGTTATGCCTTATTTATAAGGCATAAGTCAGAATCTTTGAAGAATTCAAAGAGTTCCAAAATGAAGTACATAATCAATTTGGCAAAGGTATTAAACCTCTACGATGAGATCATGGAAGTGAATACTTAGGTCAAGAATTTAGTGATCATCTGAGAGATTGTGAAAGTGTTTCACAATTCACTCCTCCTGTATCGGACTTTATTAGATATGGTTCGATCAATGATGAGTCACTTAGATCTTCCAATATCCTTCTAAGATGACGCTCTAGAAATGTCTGAGTTTACTTTAAATAGAGTTCCATCAAAAATCAGTTACAGAGATACCACATGAGATGTGGAATGTAAATGTTTCTGATTTATCCATCATGGAGATTTGGAGTTGCGAGACTTATATAAAACGTTTAATCTCTGATAAGCTCACACCCAAATCTGATAAGTGCTACTTCATTGGTTGTCCTAACAAAACCAAGGCATGTTACTTTTACAACCAGTTCGAGAACAAATTGTTTGTTTCTCGGAACTATGTTTTCTTGAGAAAGACTTTCTTTCCAAGAAGAACAGTGGGAGTAAAAGTACAACTCGAAGAAATTCGAAAAACACAGGAGACTGCTCAACCTGATGAGGTAGAGCAGCAGTTGGATCTACAAAGATTTGTAGAACCTGCACCTGTGGTGCCTAGAGTTTAAAAGGATCTGGTGAATGTATATTCGATATACATTTAAATGGCGAGTTTCTGAAGAAGTGTCGATCGACACAAAAGTTGCATCGATCGACACAGATCGCGAACCAAATGTTGATTTTGGTTTATGACTTAATTAACTACGGTTTAAATCTTGGTTAATTAGGTCGTGGTAAAAGTATACATATGAGATATGTGTGCGCGACTTTTGCAGAAAAACTGAAGCTCGCAGATCCGAAAGGATCCGTCACGAACCCGAGAAATATGGATTTCTCGTAACCAATTGCCGTGATCTACTGATCATTGAAAGAGACGGGCCTGCAAATTTTGAAGAAGCAATGATGGGCCTTGACTCCTAAAATGGCTGAAAGCCGTTGAATCCGAAATGGGATGGTTATTTTCAGATGTACAAAGCAAGGTTGGTAGCAAAAGGTTTCAAGTAAATTCATGGTATTGACTGTGAAGAAACCTAATCCCAGACACCGTGCTTATGTCCATTCGGATTCTCCTAGCAACCGCCACTCATAATGGTTATGAGATCTGGCAGATGGATGTGAAAACAGTTTTCCTTAATGGAATTCTGGAAAGGGATGTGTACATGACACAACCTGAAGTTTTCATTGATCCTAATGAAGCTAGGAAGATATGCAAGCTTCACTGATCCATTTATGGATTGAAGCAAGCATCTCGGAGTTGAAATCTTCGTTTTGATAAAGCAGTCAAAAGGTTTGACTTCGTCATTAATGAAGAGGAACCGTATGTTTACAAGAGGACTAGTGGGAGCGCAGTTGCATTTCTGGTATTGTACGTTGATAACATGCTACTTCTCGGAAATGAAGTTCCATTGTTTCAGTCTGTTAAGACTTGATTCGAAAGTTGTTTTTCGATAAAATTATGGGAGAAACCGTATACACTCTTGGAATAAGAATCTATAGAGATAGATTGGATAAGCTATTTGGATTGTGTCAAGATACTTATAGTGATAAGGCCTTGCACATGTCCAATATGCAGGATTCCAAGAAGGGCTTCGTGCAAATGACTCTTGGTATTACTCTTAGCAAGACGCAGTGTCTTTCGACACACGCTGAGCAAGGGCGAATGAGGGTCAGGCTACTGCTAAAGGCATTAGATGTCTTAAGATGTGATCTTAATTTTAGTGGGAGTCATTGTTATTAATTTTAGTTATGATATGATGTTCGTATAAACATAATTTGATTATGTTATTGAAATCTGACATCTGTATTATTTAATAATGGTTATTAAATAATAGTCCCAAAGTAATTTATGACATTTTATAGGTCATCAAGTATGTGACTTGATCATGAAACCCTACAGATAATAAATGACATAAATTATGTTGGTCCCTGGTCGAGGTTGTTAAAGTGGGACATTAACAACCGCGTGAGACTAGTATGTGAGGTGACTGATGACTAAGTTTCATGGAGTCATTAATAAGAGTATTAAAGTCAATCACATAGATATGTGTTGGAGAACACAGGATCGGACATGACCCACTGATGAGAACTCTACGGGATAGTTATATAAGTGTCATGAGAGTTTTCATTACGACTATAGAGTATAGTCCTTAGACCTGAGTTCATCATGTTTTCTTACATGTGAATTGGTCCGCTTTAACCTTGTCAAACATCAGCCGTAACTGGTGACTATAAAGGCATTGATTGGGCGTATCATGAAGCGTGTGAAGAGACAGGGATGGAACAAGATGGGATTTGTCCCTCCTATATAACAGGAGATAAATATCTCAGGGCCCATCGAAGATTTGATACTGAGAAATGTGTGGCCACACTCAAACGAGGTGATTGTCAGTCGTTTGTCTTGTCAGTATAAATCGGAGTTCGATGAACATGATCTTGGCTAAATAAGGGTGACACAGATCTTTCCTTATGCCAGATCGAGATATAGTGACGAAGGGATTGAAGGAATAGATGATTCCAGTACAAGTGGGAGATTGTTGGGAATGTCCTGAAATCTATTGTACTTACTCCAAGTGAAAGTCGTATTGTCGAGATGAGACAATCATATGACACAAGGTAGTCATAATGCTTTGCTAGAAGCCACTTATGATCAATGAGTTTAGAACTCATTGCTAGTGTTATATGATCTTACAGGGTCACACACCTAAGCAAACTGGACTTTAAAGACGAGGTTGATCATTAATGTAATGATCTAGGGAATGCATATTTGATATGCATTCGATATCAATATTCTGGGGCAGTGTCGATCGTTGCATATAGTGCATCGATCGATGCAACTCGCGGATTAATCAGATTAATTCGGTTTAATCGTTGGTTAATTCCGTTATGGTTTAAGTCGACATATATAAGATATATGGTCGACCTAAACTGATTTTAAAAAAACCTAATTCACAGCCACCAGAACTTGAATAGAAACCTCTGAAGAGATTGGATCTCTATAGGCACTAGCATCCCTGCTGTTCAGTTTGTGTGCGTGTGGATACCAGTAGAGGCGCAGCATTTGAGGCGCTCTAGATCTCGATTATCTGCAAATCTTCCGCTGCTAATCACCAGGTAATTCTGAGATCCCATAGATTCAATTACATGAACCCTAGATCCTAGGCTTGGAATTCAGACCAGGGTTGCCTAATTGGATTAGGAACTGCTAGAAATTCATTCAAGAAGAATCTGGAACCCTTGCTGGTAAAGACCGGATTATTTTTTTCGTTCAGTTGGTCGATTGGTGTCTGAAGAAAGGTTGTTTCCTCAAGCTTGTTTGAACAGTGTACCGTGATTGCCATTTCATGGAGATACTGTCGTCGATAACGATGATGAAGATGAAGAGGAGGGTAAGCCATCTGTCCTTGATTTTGGGTTCTCCGAGTAAAAATGGTTCTTCTTTGTTCATATCCTTCTTAAGATTTCCTCAGCTTCTTCTTCTCTTCTCTTTTGTGTGCTTACCATCTTTATCTGAAAGTTTTAGAGTCTGCTATCATTGAAGTATAAGAGGTTGAAGAAATCTCAAATGGAAAGGGAAATTGGCCAGGGGTGATCCATCTGATGATGATTTTGATATCTTACCCGTGGTAGAGGTATCAAATTGTTTTCAGCTATCGATCTCTTAGATATAGTCTAGATTTGTTTAGTTTTGACTCCAATATTTTTGTTGATTTATGTTTGTTTTGTTATGTTATTAGTTAGTAATGGATCATATTCTACAATTTGAAGACAAAATTTTAAACAATCGCAAAAGTAAGTTTCATTGTACTTATGACTTAAACGAAAAAACTGGTTATATGATTAACCAAGTTATTAGTTTGTTTACATTTAAGTGATGATTGTCACACTTTGGTATTTGTATGGTGGATCCAGGTGATGGTTGAGAAGGGTAAGAAGAGTGATATACCCACCATCGAAAAGAAAAAATAAGCATCTTGATTATTATAATCAATATACATCTCATTCTGGAACTGACTTCTGACTGAATACTAATATTTTTTTGGATAATCAAAATTGCAGATACTTAGTCCCAGCTGATTTGACAGTGGGGCATTTCGTGTATGTCAATCGCAAAAGAATCAAACTGAGTGCAGAAAAGGCTATCTTTATATTTGTGGACAATGGTCTTACTCCAACTGGTAAATAGATCAGATCTACTGCTATATTCAAGACTTCCATTTTTTTACAAATAAGCAAAAAGACCATTCAAAAAGGTCTACTTTCATGTTTCTGATTTGATGATTACATTGCAGGTGTACCAAATGTCTGCTGTGTACGAAGATAAAAAGGTAGATGATCGGTTCCTTTATATCACTTACCACGTTCTCTTCTATAATTTAAAGAAAAACTCAAAAACAATCACAAAAGTAAGTTTCATTGTTCTCATGACTTAAAACGAAAAAGCTGGTGATAGGATTAACCAAGTTATCAATTTGTTTACCTTTAATATTTTTGTTTTGCAGGTCAAATTCATTGACACATTTTGTAAATTGACTACCATGGAAGAACTGTACAGGTTCAAACATTAAAAAATTGTGCTCTTAACTTCCTCTGTTTATTATTTGATTAGATCTGACAATTTCTTATTGATCTTTCATGCTTGTTCTCAGGTGATGAATCTTTACTAATTCCGAAACTTGATTTCAAAGGTACGCTTGTCAACATATTTATTTTGCCTAATTTTTAAGGTTCTACCATGCTTGTCATCAGGTTATATATGTTTATTATTTTTGTAGGTTGACTTCTTCAAAATCAGTGATGATAGAGCATACGCCTGTAACAGAATCTTTGTAATTGTGAGTTTTTTTTTTTCCAATTTGCATATATATATATATATATATATATATATCCTTGACATGAATATATAGATTCTGATTGTTGAGTGTTGATATCTCTGTGTATTTCTTAATATATCGATTCAGTAGAAGATCAGTTTGGTTCTTATTGTAAACATGCTTTAGTTTCAAACAATCAATCCCAAGTAAGCACTTTTAATGTTCAAAAAATTGAATCTTAACATCAATCTTACTCAAATCATAAACTATCACTTGCATAGGATGGAAGCACAAACACAAAACAGAACATAAATGTGCAGGTGCAAGCTGAAGAAGAAAAAATGATGAATCAAGAATGTTTGTGAAGCAAACGGATAAAGCAAGAGCTTAGCGAGAATTGGTAATGTCTTTAATTTGGTACTCTGTCACAATGTAATGTCAATGTTTGAGTCTTTGATTTGGTAACTCTGTCACAACTTAATGTTCTTACCTTCGATGAGTGATTGCTTCTAGTTCTTACCATATGCCTTTTTGATTTGTTGTGTTTTCAGGTCAAATTTCAAATCACTGTTTGAAAGAATCAAACAAACAAGATATTGCAAAAAAACGAAGAGACAAGAATTGGTATTCACATTTTTATTTTTCATCCTCTCTGCAAATTTCTATTTTCATCATAATCAAACAAACAAGATATTGTATTTGTCACTATAACAACTATGTTTTTGATTCTTAATATATAAAATCTGAACAGGCAAATTTCTATTTTTATTTGATTGCTATGTTTATTGATTTATATATGTTTGATTATTGTACGTCAGTTTTTTCTATTTTCATTTGATTCTTTATTAATTATTTTATTTAGTTATTAATTTATTTAGAAAAGTAATTGTATGTCAGTTGTTTAAATGACGCTAACAAAACATATCATTCTGACGTTAAACATAACGTTGGTCTGATAAATGAAGCAAAAAAATTTTAACGTCATCACCTATTACGCCGGTTTGGTAAATGATGCTATTTTATTAAGGTCATCATAAAACCGACGTGAAGCAACATAAAAACTGACGTTAACCTTCTTCCTTTTTGTAGTGTGGTAATACTTACATAAGTAATACATGCGAGATAGTGTCGCCATAATTACTGCAATACCGCTGAAACCCTAAACTTTATTAATTAATTAATGAAGCCAAATCTCACCATATTCGTGTTTGTAACAACATGATTATTTTTCACACAATAGTTGTGTTTAAACTAAAGCAAATATAGTATATATAATGAGTTATACGGAAAACATATCAACGACTTTACTTTCGGTTGATTATCTAAGACAAGTCCATGATTCACAAAAGGATATACTTGAGCTACTGAACCTTGAAGCTTAATGATTCCAACTATTTTCTATGGAAAACGCAGTTCGAATCTCTACTATCAATTGCCACCATCACAGTCGAGCAATGATGAACTAGTGATGGAGCTAGAGGATCTTTTGGATACAAGGTATGATGATCTGGGATATTTGGAGGTATTGGTGAAATGGAAAAACCTTCCAAATAATGAAAATAGCTGGTTGCGTGTTCGTGAATTGAAGCATCAGTTTCCAACATTTCCACTAGAGGACAAGAAGGTTCTGCCTGCTGGAGGTATTGATAAGCAATAGGTTGTATATGCAAAGAAGAAGAAGAGAGGGTCAACTGAATAAAGAGTAGAAATCATATTGAATCTTTGTGAAAAACCAAGAACTATAAATGGATTCTTTTATATTGGTTTAGTCGGTTTAAGAGTACACAAGACTTAAACTATAAAAAAGACTTGAAGGTCATGTCCAACCTAGGGACTTATATGACATGGGTGATTGAAGTCAATATACATAAGTGTTTGTAGTATCGAAAGTTAGTATACACTGTAGATCTTACACCTCTATTACAAGCTAGTTCTGAATCTTTCATTTCCTTATAAATTGTATGCTAACGTATTTAACGAATTATATTCTTGTGCAGGTCATGTATTTCACAGATTCGGAGACACAGCCTCCTTATGATTCTGATGATCCGATGCTTTCACAAATGGAGTTCAATAGTACTTCGGCACTTGCTCCAAAATGCAACAACTTTAAATGGAAAGTTAAAATCATTGGTAAAGTATAATTTAATTGAATCCATACTGTTTTGTAGAAGTTTTTACTACTGATTCTTAATTTACTATTTTCTTGATTAAATAGATGGTAATGGAGATATACAAGACCAGATGTTGACGACCAAGGATGTTTGGAAGCTGCAAAATCAGAAAGTTATTGTTCATTTCAATGAAGAAAGTGGACAACCTGATGAAGACTCTGGTGGTCTATTAGGATCATGGTTAGGCCAACTAAGTAATGATGTTAATATCTTGCCCATTGACTACAGTGATTGGAGAGTCTACCCTCCCCACAGGAAAGACAAAGTGTGGGATGTTATTCAGGTATAACCATTGTCTTAGTTTGATTGTAATTGTTGTTTGGTGTTGAGACTGTCGAATAACAATATCATATACTATATTCTGAATTGTAATAAGTCATATATAGTTCAACGAATTAGAATATCATATACTATGTTCTGAATTTTATCATAAAGTCTAGTGTTGTGACTGAATTGTCTAATTGGTTATTTGGATTATGATTACAATATATAGCTGGTTACTTGGTGATATATCATGGTTTTTACCGGTTTTATGCCATGATATAGTTGTGTTTTTAGTGTCTTTTGTGTTCTTTTAGAGTCCTTTACAGGTATAATCAGGTTTGGAGCTGAATTGGAGATAATGGAGCATTTTGGAGATTTTTGGAGTGTTTGGCCGAGAGATAGAGTTCACTGTCCGAAACAGAGAAAGGTGTCGATCGTTGCATGCCTAGCATCGATCGATGCACCAGCAAGATGGGCCAAAACTCGGCGGTTTATGAAGAGTCAAGATATTGCACTTTGATCCAGAAGTTCCTGATATTTACAAAGAAGCCCCTGGCCGAGATTAGACCTATATTATTGAGTTTTTAGATACACTTTACAGTACGCTATCATAATTAAGAGCAGAGGATTTTTAGAGCTTTTGGGGCTGATCTGAACCTGTTACATCATCTGTATTTGGAGAAGATTTCGAACCCCTTTTACTCTTATTCTTTTATGCAATTTATTCATCATATGATTATGTTTTCATTATTTATGTCTGAGTAGATTCCTTGTTAGATTTAGGGTTTCTCACATAGGATTTCATGACCTGCTAGACTTGTTCAATTTCAGTTAAGGATTCAAACTATATCTGTTCTTCAATTTAATTGTGCTTAAAGCTAGTTCTAACCTGATCAATTAGAATCTAGATCTTAGGTTGCTAAATACGTCACGGAAGTGGGGTTTAGGAATCTGAACTAATTAAATTGGGCAATTAAACTTTGCGCAAACGGAAGTTTGGTTTAGGATAATTGTGAACATATCAAACCTGGAATTAATGCTAGTTTAATCTGTTAGTTCTCGCAAACGAAAGTTTGGTTTGCTGCACTTAGACTTGGAGAATTATCGCAAAGGAATTTGGTTAATTCTATATCTGTGTTTTGAGTTCTAGAACTGTGCTTAATTAGATCCTTGCTGAATGAACTGTCTGCTTGTCTGATTTCCTGAGAACGCCCTAGACCTAGCGCTCTTAATAACTTGCTTTCACAACCGTTAATCTCTGCTACTGATTTACTTTCTTGCATTGCTTTTAAATCAATTACATTGCTTTCTTCCTAGTTAAATTCCTGTTCTTGAGCTATTGAATACCGGAGTCTTTGTGGATTTCGATACCCTATATACTACATTGATATTGCTGTGCACTTGCAGTTTAGTATAGGGATAAAAACTTGACCTATCAAGTTTTTGGCGCCGTTGCCGGGGACTCTTTGAGTCTTCGATAGCTTCGAGCCTAGGGTTTTACTAGGATTTTTCGTTTTCTTTTCGTTTTTATTTTTGTTTTTAGTTACTGACTTTCTCGTTTTTCTCTTTGTCGAAGGTACCGATTTCGCACTGCATCGATCGTTGCACCCTTGCATCGTTCGACACTAGGCGATTTGAGATTGAACCGATCGTTGCACTGATAGCATCGATCGTTGCTGGACGATTACAGACAGTTTATGCCAACGCAGAAAACTAGAAGTAATCCGAACTCGAGCTTGGTTAATCTCGATCTTGAGGAGCTTGGACGTTTAGAGAGAGCTAACAGAAGAGAAAGAAGAGAAAGAATGATGCGAGAGCGTTTGATTCTGGAACGCGATGCTGAAGGTGTCCTGAGGGACCGAGATAACAACCGCTACAATGCCGACTGGCAGAGGGTTGATGCTGAAGGAAATGTCATTCCTGAGCAACTGCAACAGGAGCAGAACCAAAACCAGGGTCAGGAACGGGCCCAAGGTAGAGAGATGGTGGTTCATGAGAGGACACTAGCTGACTACAACAGACCTGATGAGTTTCATGCAAACCGAGCAGCTCTAGTGCTTCCTGCTTTTGAGAGGAATGATTTTGAGGTCAAGACCATCTACTACCAGCTGATGAGGCAGATTGCTTTTCATGGTCTTCAAGCAGAGCAGCCTATGGATCACATTGACAAGTTTGAGGACATAGTCACTGGCATGAAGTATGAAGGAGTATGCCCGGACTATCTGTTCCTTAAGCTATTTCCGCACAGTCTTGCTGGAGACGCTAGTGCATGGCTGAGACAACTGGCACCTGGTCAGTATACTACTTGGGCAGGCTTAAAGAGTGAGTTCCTGCGTCAATTTTATGATGATGCGCGCTCAGATCAGTCCAGACAGGACATACTCACCTTTTCCCAAGGAGCTGTGGAGCCCTTGAAGACTGCCTGGATGAGATTTAAGCAGTATCAGCGTGACTGTCCACACCATGGATTCACAGAAGTACAGCTGATTGGTATCTTCTTCAGAGGCATAGATCTCCCTTATCAGACTGCGCTGGATAATTCCAGTAATGCTAATTTCAACACCAGGACTCCTACACAAGCTAGGCAGTTGATTGGGAACCTGATTAGCAGCTACAGTTGCAAGACTATAGATGAAAAGAGGAAGAAATCCGGTGGAAGTATAGAGGATTCTAACATGACTGAGATTAGATCTAGGCTAGACACAGTTTACAATCTCCTAACAAGTAAGAAAGTTGTCCACTCTACCCAAGATGTAGAGGTAATTCAGACTGAGGAGGACACTCAGGAAGAAGAGGTGAATTACATGGGAGGTTCTGGTTTCCAAGGTAATAGATTTAGAAATCAATAGGGAAACAGATTCTCCAATGGAGTTCAGCAAGGTGGTTTTAAGAAAGCCAATGAGTCTGAGAGTAAAGTAGAGATGATGCTAAGACAGCTAATGGAGAGTCAGACTAAGTACGCAGCAGATGCTGACGCGAAGATGGATACAATCTACAGGGAGCTGCATGGGAATTTTGAGTGCTTGAACACACACATGAAAGAGCTTGATGCTAAGGTTGCAAGAACTGCTGGACATGCTCAAAGGGAAGAGGGATATCTCCCGGGAAGGACTGATGCAAATCCTAAGTACCAATGCAATGCTGTTACATTGAGAAGTGGTAAGGAGCTGTCATCTGGCCAGAAAAAGCAGCTAAGCGTTGAGGAACTCGTGGAAATTGAAGAGTTGGAAGATGAGATACGCGATATTCGCCGCGAGTCGATCGATGCATCTAAGCAACGATCGTTGCCAAGCGAAATCAAGGAACCGGAGGTCGTAACAAAGTCGCCTAGCATCGATCGATGCGATAAGAGCAACGATCGACACAAGGTGACTGCAGAAAGTTCGAGTGCTGAAAACCCAAAACAGTCGGCTGAAAGGGTATACAAGCCTAAGATACCTTATCCCAAGAACCCCAGAAAAGCTAAGAATGATAAGCAGTATGCAAAATGGAAGGAGTTCATAAAAAGGGTAAAGGTTGAAGTACCTTTGTTGGATTCCATTGAGACTTCCCCCATGATGAAGAGATGCCTTAAGGATGCAATTTCTGGAAAATGGTCTGATGAAGAAAGTATAATGATGCTCAATGAAGTATGTAGTGCAGTGGTTCAAGGCAGAATTCCAGAGAAATTAAAAGATCCAGGCAGCTTCGTATTAGATTGTGCTATCTACAAGGAGAGGTTCGAAAGGTCCCTATGTGATCTTGGCTCCAGTGTAAATCTGATGGCCCTTTCAGTTGCTAAAAGACTAGGGATGACAGATTTTATACCAACTAGGATATCACTGGTTTTGGCAGACAGATCAGTCAGGATTCCCGAAGGAGTAATAGAGGATGTGCCTATAACGGTTGGAAAGTGTGTGATCCCAACTGATTTTGTGGTTCTACAATATGGACAGGAGCCAAAAGACCCATTGATTCTAGGCAGATCTTTCTTAGCAACAGCTGGTGTGATGATTGACTGTCAGGGAGGCAAAATAGTTCTAAATGTGGGAGATCTGAAGATGAGTTTTGACATGAACAAACTGGTAAAGAGACCAACCATCGACGGGCAAACCTTCTATGTGGACACATTGGGTGATTTGGCTGCAGAGTACTTCCACCAATCACATGCTGAGGACCCACTAGAAAGGGCTTTACTGAGCTCCATTTTGGAGTTGGAATACCTACAGGACGAGCCTGCGATGTGCTATACAAGATTGATGGATTCTGTCGAGGTTGCAATGCAGGTAGAAGTGTCCGACGCGGGACTGCAACGATCGACACCATCTAAGCAACGATCGTTGCAAGACGACAGAGACTGGGCAGAAGAAAAGGCTCCGAAAATAGATCTGAAACAACTTCCATCCAGGCTAAGGTACGCCTTTCTTGGACCTAATTCAACATACCCAGTGATTGTTAATGCTAGCCTGAACAACGCAGAGCTCACCTTACTGCTAAGCAAGCTGCGCAAGCATCGCAAAGCTCTTGGCTATTCCCTTAATGATATTTCAGGTATCTCACCGGAGCTGTGCATGCACCGGATACATCTTGAGGATGAGTCCAAGACATCAATCGAACATCAGAGGAGACTTAATCCTAATCTGCAGGAAGTAGTCAAAAAGGAGATTATGAAACTCCTTGACGCTGGAATTATATATCCTATCTCTGACAGTGATTGGGTGAGTCCAGTCCATGTAGTGCCAAAGAAGGGCGGTGTTACAGTTGTGAAGAATGAGAAGAACGAGCTGATACCCACTAGGACTGTGACAGGACACAGGATGTGCATAGATTCAGGAAGCTTAATGCTGCTACCAGGAAAGATCATTTTCCTTTGCCTTTTATTGATCAGATGCTCGAAAGGTTAGCAAATCATCCTTACTACTGCTTCTTAGATGGCTACTCAGGTCTCTTTCAGATTCCCATCCATCCAGAGGATCAGGGAAAGACCACTTTCACTTGTCCATATGGGACATTCGCCTACCGTAGGATGCCTTTTGGACTCTGCAACGCACCAGCCACTTTCCAGAGATGCATGATGTCCATATTCACAGACATGATTGAGGATTTTATGGAAGTATTCATGGATGATTTCTCAGTATATGGATCATCCTATAATGAGTGCTTAGATAATTTGTGCAAGGTTCTGAAAAGATGTGAAGAGAAGCACTTAGTTCTTAAGTGTCATTTCATGGTCATAGATGGCATTGTGCTTGGACATAAAGTGTCCGAAGCAGGAATAGAGGTGGACCGCGCTAAAATCGAGGTGATGACCAACCTACAGGCACCTGATTCTGTTAAGTCTATTAGAAGCTTTCTTGGACATGCTGGCTTCTATAGACGGTTCATCAAGGATTTTAGTAGGATTGCTAGGCCACTAACTGCTTTGCTGTGTAAAGACACCAAATTTGAGTTCACTGCAGATTGTCAAACTGCATTTGAACAGATCAAGCAGGCATTAGTGAGTGCTCCCATAGTTCAGCCACCGGATTGGGATTTGCCTTTCGAAGTAATGTGTGATGCAAGTGATTATGCTGTAGGAGCTGTTCTTGGACAAAAGAAAGATAGAAAGCTTCATGGTGTCTATTATGCCAGTAGGACACTGGATGATGCACAAAGAAACTATGCCACTACGGAGAAGGAGTTGCTGGCAGTTGTCTTTGCATTTGAGAAATTTCGCTCTTATCTTGTTGGCTCCAAGGTGATTGTACACACTGATCATTCAGCCCTGAAGTATCTGATGCAGAAGAAGGATGCTAAGCCAAGACTGTTGAGATGGATCATGTTGCTTCAGGAATTTGATATTGAAGTGAGAGATAAGAAAGGGGTTGAGAATGGAGTTGCTGACCATCTTTCGAGGATGCTATTTGAGGAGGACGTACCAATTAATGACTATTTGCCTGAAGAAAACGTCAATATGGTTGGGACAATCTGTGAGACAGATTTGGACAGAAACCTGCAAAACTGTCGGATTAATCGCGTTGCGTCGATCGATGCGACGTCAGCGTCGATCGATGCATCTATCGGGACAGCAACGATCGATACACCCGACTGTGACGATCGTTGCAGCGCGGATACAGACCCAGAAACTTTTACGGTACGGATTGGAAAGCATGAGTTTGGAATTAATGCTGTCGCAACAAATGATCGACCATGGTATGCAGACATAGCCAATTATCTGGCTGCAGAGACTGAACCAGATAATCTGAAAGGGTATGAAAAGAAGAGGTTCTTCAGAGAACTTAGGAGGTACTATTGGGATGAACCTTACCTCTATAAGCATTGTTCGGATGGCCTTTATAGAAGATGTGTTGCTGAGTCGGAGGTTCCAGATATCCTATTCCACTGCCACGGATCAGATTATGCAGGACATTTTGCTACTTTCAAAACTGTGTCTAAGGTTTTGCAAGCAGGTTTCTGGTGGCCTACAATGTTCGCTGATGCTCACTCCTTTATTTCTCATTGTGATGCATGCCAGAGGAGAGGGAAAATCAGCAGGAAGCATGAGATGTCTCAGAATTTCATTCTTGAGGTTGAGGTTTTTGATTGCTGGGCATAGACTTTATGGGTCCCTTTCCCTCATCTTATGGGAATAAATTCATATTAGTTGCTGTGGATTATGTATCTAAGTGGGTAGAAGCAATAGCTAGTCCAACCAATGACTCTTCAGTAGTCATTAAGCTGTTTAAATCCATCATATTCCCTAGATTTGGAGTACCTCGGATAGTAATTAGTGATGGAGGATCTCACTTTATTAATAAGGTTTTTGAGAAGCTCCTGAAGAAGCATGGAGTGCATCACCGAGTTGCTACTCCTTATCACCCACAGACTAGTGGACAGGTAGAGGTTTCTAACAGACAAATCAAGGAGATCTTGGAGAAGACAGTTGGGAAGACAAGGAAAGATTGGGCAGCTAAGCTTGATGATGCTTTATGGGCCTACAGGACTGCGTTTAAAACGCCATTGGGGACTACTCCATTCCATTTGCTGTATGGGAAAGCATGTCATCTGCCAGTAGAACTTGAGCACAAGGCAGCATGGACTGTAAAACAGATGAACTTTGACCTCAAACCAGCTGCAGAGAGGAGACTGATACAGCTCAATGAGTTGGATGAGATTAGACATTTTGCCTATGAGAACTCAAAGTTGTACAAGGAAAGGACTAAGGCTTATCATGACAAAAAGATTGTCTCCAGACGGTTTAAGCCTAACGATCAGGTACTGTTATACAATTCTCGCTTGCATTTGTTTCCAGGCAAGCTGAAATCAAGATGGTCTGGACCATACACGATCAAAGAAGTGCGTCCATATGGAGCTGTCATTTTAATTGGCAAGGAAGGTAATGAGTTTGCTGTAAATGGGCAGAGGGTAAAACACTATTGGGCTAAGGCCGAGATTCCCAGAGGTCAGATTTTGCCCCTGGATCATGTTCCCTCTATCTGAAAATTCCCACCCGTCCGGTCAAGCTATTGACCTTAAACAAGCGCTGGGTGGGAGGCAACCCACCATTAGGTACTGGTGTTTTTCTACTTAATTTTTGGTGTTTTGTTAGGATTTTACGTTTGTTTTTGGTTTTTGGTGCAGTTATGTTTGCAGGTCTCGGACAAAATCGCAGTGCAACGATCGACTCACTTCTGTGTCGATCGTCACAACACGAAAGGAATCGCATTGCAGTGATCGTTACGGTCTTGAGCAACGATCGACCATACACGAAAATCGCCAAGTAACGGTCGATGCACTTAGTGAACGGTCGATGCATGAGCGACAGAGGTAACCCGACAGACATAATTTCATCTTTTCAATTTTTTTATTTTCTTTTTACCGATCCTTCGCTAGACACTACTGGGGACAGTGTGTCTTAAGTGTGGGGGAGGTGCTACTGACTTTTGTTTTCTGTTTTCTTAAGAGTCAGTCCGTTTTTCAAAAAAAAATTTGTTTTATTGAGTCAAAATTGTTTAAGTAAGAAACTATGATTTTCTGAGAAGATTACAAGACTTGCAGGAACTTAAGTAACCATTGGGATGAAGTTGCACTATCTCTGACTATTAGAAAACCCCATCACAGATCAACCTACTGGGAACACCCACATCACTTCAGGTATCAGAGGATCCTTTTACTGACTTCAATTTAATACTGACTTAGATTTCTCACCTAAGGGCTTGGTATACTTTTTGTCGGATTCCCTTGTTAGTTCTGACACAGCCTGTCAACCTATCCTATTTAGTTCCCTTCTCCCCTTCTATAAAGTAAAAAAAAAAAGATAATAAACTGAGGATGAGTTAGTAACTCCGAAGTGGTCACAGGAGTGGTAGAGACCCCTATTATCTCCTGTGCTATCCATGGAATGTGTCCAAAGTACACCCCATAACGGGAAGAACACTGATAAAAAAAAAATGATACCCAATGGGGAAAAATCAGTTGTTAAAGAAGGGAAAGAGAAGAAAGGTACTAGAGAAAGATAGTATGGTGGTCTAGAGCTGATAAGGTAAGAATCCATGTGCCCTTTGATCGATACTCCTTAGGTGAGACCGCACTTAAATACTTGCAGAAGTCAGTAGGGAGAATTTGAATGCTTGAATGTGATTGTGGAGTTTACTTAGGACAGTTGCTAAGTGTGGGGGAAGTACATGTTGGTCTTGATATCCTGTGATTGATTCTTTCAGTGGTTTACTAAGGGGAATCTGAGTATTGTAGCTTCTAGGATGAAATGAGTTTCTGAAGAGTTTTCAAACCTCTTCACCAAGCTTTAGTTCTATGTTTTGCTTGAGGGCAAGCAAAGGCTAAGTGTGGGGGAGTTGATATATCATGATTTTTACCGGTTTTATGCCATGATATAGTTGTGTTTTTAGTGTCTTTTGTGTTCTTTTAGAGTCCTTTACAGGTATAATCAGGTTTGGAGCTGAATTGGAGATAATGGAGCATTTTGGAGATTTTTGGAGTGTTTGGCCGAGAGATAGAGTTCACTGTCCGAAACAGAGAAAGGTGTCGATCGTTGCATGCCTAGCATCGATCGATGCACCAGCGAGATGGGCCAAAACTCGGCGGTTTATGAAGAGTCAAGATATTGCACTTTGATCCAGAAGTTCCTAATATTTACAAAGAAGCCCCTGGCCGAGATTAGACCTATATTATTGAGTTTTTAGATACACTTTACAGTACGCTATCATAATTAAGAGCAGAGGATTTTTAGAGCTTTTGGGGCTGATCTGAACTTGTTACATCATCTGTATTTGGAGAAGATTTCGAACCTCTTTTACTCTTATTCTTTTATGCAATTTATTCATCATATGATTATGTTTTCATTATCTATGTCTGAGTAGATTCCTTGTTAGATTTAGGGTTTCTCACATAGGATTTCATGACCTACTAGACTTGTTCAATTTCAGTTAAGGATTCAAACTATATCTGTTCTTCAATTTAATTGTGCTTAAAGCTAGTTCTAACCTGATCAATTAGAATCTAGATCTTAGGTTGCTAAATACGTCACGGAAGTGGGGTTTAGGAATCTGAACTAATTAAATTGGGCAATTAAACTTTGCGCAAACGGAAGTTTGGTTTAGGATAATTGTGAACATATCAAACCTGGAATTAATGCTAGTTTAATCTGTTAGTTCTCGCAATATTAATAATCGAGATTCTTCTTTGGACTTTGGAAGTTCTAAACTATTTAATATATGATGTGTGTATTGTATTTGAATGTCTTGATTCTTCTTTGGACTTTGTAGAAAATGAGAGACCGCAATATTAATAATCGAAACAAGCATATCATACTTCATCTCTGCGGAAGAAAGAGTTTTGCTTGAAAACGTCGTGATATTGTAAGCAATAATTTTTTCTGGTAAATCTTTTTCATCATATAAATATAGCTATACGATTACTGACATACTTACATTGTTTTGGGATGATTTTTTTAATTCTTTTGTAAAAAAACCAGACAGGAAAAACTCCATGTAGGGCTGAATTTTTCATTACTAGTCGCATGAAACCGGATGGAAGTTGTGTGTGTGATGAGGCGAGAAACCGTGCGGTAACTGCATTCTCCTACTAGCTTGTTTAAGTTAATTCAGAGTCTTTTTTTCAAAGTGTGTATTATTTCCAGTATATTCTTAAAACAATGCAGGCTGAATTAAATGTTTTGGTGAGTCAAAACCCTTCAGATGATCGTTCAAACGGTATCAATGCATGTTTAGATGATGAATACTCCAAAGTTTTTGGTCCAGAGAGTTCAGGACGAGTCCGTTGTGTTGGACGGAGACCTATACCTTCAAAATTGATGAAATATGCTACTACTCCTGCAGTAGATGCAACAAATGCTGAAGTTGTCGAATTGAGATCACAAGTTACAGGGTTACGAACTCAAGTTCAGAGCTTGGCAGGGTTTATACAACAGTTAGTTGGGGTTTCAATTGTGCAGGTAATTGTTTTCTTGTTTTTAGTTTTGATTAAAAAGGTAATCTTGTTAGTGTGTACTGATTTGTATTGTGTACTTACAGACATCTATGACGCAGCCAAATCTGGGAACATTGTTATCAAACTTAGCAAATCAAGCGAATCATAATGCTGTTATTAACCATCCAAATTCTCAGGTACTTGTTAACTATAACTATGTATATGAAGGAATTTCTAGCAGTTCCTAATCCAATTAGGCAGCCCTAGTCTTAATTCCAAGCCTAGGATCTAGGGTTCATTTGATCGAATCAATGGGATCTCGAGATTATCTGTTTATTAGCAGCGGAAGGTTTTAAGTAATCGAGATCTAGAGCGCCTCAAATGCTGCGCCTCTACTGGTATCCACACGCACACAAACTGAACAGAAAGGGATGCTAGTGCTTTTAGAGATCAGATCTCTAGAGAGGTTTCTCTTGCTTTTCTGGTGGCTGTGAATTAGGTTAGAAGTGTGTAAAGGTCGACCATATATCTTATATATGTCGACTTATACCACGACCGAATTAACCAACGATTAAACCGAAGTTAATCTTGTCATTCGTGATCTGTGTCGACCGACACACTTACTGTGTCGATTGACACTGCCTCAGAAACTCGATATTGAATGCATATCAAATATGCATTCACCAGATCATTACATTAATGATCAACCTCTTATACTACGTCCAGTTTGCTTAGGTGTGTGACCTTGTAGGATCATATAACACTAGCAATGAGCTCTAAACTCATTGATCATAAGTGGCTTCTAGCAAAGCATTATGACTGCCCTGTGTCATATGATTGTCTCATCTCGACAATACGACTTTCACTTAGAGTAAGTACAATATATTTCAGGACATTCCCAACAATCTCCCACTTGTACTAGAATCATCTATTCCTTTAATCCCTTTGTAGCTATATCTCGATCTGACATAAGGCAAGAACTGTGTCATCCTTATTAAGCTAGATCATGTTTATCGAACTCTGATTTATACTGATAAAACAAACGACCGACAATCACCTCGTTTGAGCGCGGCCACGCATTTCCAGTATCAAATCTTCGATAGGCCCAGAGATATTTAACTCCTGTTATATAGGAGGTACAAATCCCATCTTGTTCCATCCATGCTCCTTTCATATCTCATGATACACCTAATCAGTGTCTTTATAATCACCAGTTACAGCTGACGTTTGACAAAGTCAAGACGGACCAATCCATATGCCAGAAATCATGATGAACTCAGGTCTAAGGACTATACTCTATAGTTGTATTGAGAAACTCTTATGACAGTCATATTACATCTTGTAGAGTTCTCATTAATGGGTCAAGTCCGATCATGTGTTCTCCAACACATATCTATGTGATTGACTTTAATACTCTTATTAACGACTCCATGAAACTTAGTCATCAGTCACCTCACATACTAGTCTCACGCGGTTGTTAATGTCCCAATTTAACAACCTCGACCAGGGACAAACATAATTTATGACATTTATTGCTTATAGGGTTTCATGATCAAGTCACATACTTGATGACCTATAAAATGTCATAAATTACTTTGGGATTATTATTTAATAACATAATTAAATAATGCTGATGTCAGAATTCATTAACATAATCAAATTATGTCTTTATGAACATCATATCACAACTAAAATTAACAACTCCCACTTAAATTAAGATCACATCTTAAGACATTTATCGCCTGTAGCAGTTGTCTGAACCTCATTCTCTCTTGCTCAGCGTGTGTCTAAGGACACTGCGTCTTGCTAAGAGTAATGCCAAGTGTCATTGGCATGAAGCCCTTCTTGGAATCATGCATACTGGACATGTGCAAGATCTTATCAATATAAGCGTCTTGACACAATCCAATTAGCTTGTCCAATCTATCTCTATAGATTCTTATTCCAAGAATGTTTACGGTTTCTCCCATATTTTATCGAAAAACAACTTTCGAGTCAAGTCTTAACGGACTGAAAACAATGGAATTTCATTTCCGAGAAGCAGTATGTTATCAACGTACAATACTAGAAATGCAACTGCGCTCCCACTAGTCCTCTTGTAAACACACAGTTCCTCTTCGTTCCTGACGAAGTCAAACCTTTTGACTGCTTCATCAAAACGAAGATTCCAACTCCGAGATGCTTGCTTCAGTCCATAAATGGATCGATGAAGCTTGCATATCGTCCTAGCTTCATTAGGATCAATGAAAACTTCAGGTTGTGTCATGTACACATTCTTTTCTAGCATTCCATTAAGAAAAACTGTTTTCACATCCTTCTGTCAGATCTCATAACCATTATGAGTGGCGGTTGCTAGGAGAATCCGAATGGACTTAAGCATAGTGACTGGGGAATAGGTTTCTTTATAGTAAATACCATGAATTTGCTTGAAACCTTTTTCCACCAACTAGCTTTGTATATCAGAATATTACCATTTTCGGATTCAGGGCTCATCATTGCTTCTTCAAAATTCGTAGGCTCCTCACTTTCAATGATCAGCAGATCACGACAATTGGTAACGAGAAATCCAAATTTCTCGGGTTCGTGACAGATCCTTCTGGATTTGCGAGCTTCAGGTTTGTGTAAAAGTCGCACATATATCACATATATATAGACTTTTACCACGACTTAATTAACCAAGATTTAAACCGTAGTTAATTAAGTCATAAACCAAAATCGCTTATTTTGGTTCGCGATCTGTGTCGATCGATACACCTTTGTGTCGATCGACACTTCCTTAGAAACTCACCGTTTGAATATATATCGATTATACATTCACCAGATCCTTTGCAAACTTTAGGCATCACAGGTGCAGGTTCTACAACTCTTTGTAGATCCAACTGCTGCTCTTCCTCGTCAGGTTGAGCAGTCTCCTGTGATTTTTCAAATTTCTTCGAGTTGTACTTTTACTCCCACTGTTCTTCTTGGAAAGAAAATCTTTCTCAAGAAAACATAGTTCCGAGCAACAAACAATTTGTTCTCGGACCGGTTGTAAAGGCAACATGCCTTGGTCTCGTTAAGATAGCCAATGAAGTAGCATTTATCGGATTTGGGTGTGAGCTTATCAGAGATTAAACGTTTTATGTAAGCCTCACAACCCCAAACCTTCATGAAAGACAAATTAGGAACATTTCCAGTCCACATCTTATGTGGTGTCTTTGTAACTGATTTTTGATGGAACCCTATTCAGTGCAAACGCAGATGTTTCCTGAGCGTATTCTTAGAAGTATAATGGAAGATCTAAGTGACTCATCATTGATCGAACCATATCTAATAAAGTTCGATTCAGGAGGAGTGAATTGTGAAACAGTCTCACAATCTCTTAGATGATCACTAAATTCTTGACTTAAGTGTTCACCTCCATGATCTCATCGTAGAGCTTTAACACTTTTGCCAAATTGATTATGTACTTCATTCTGGAATTCTTTGAATTTTTCAACGATTCCGGCTTATGTCTCATTAATAAGACATAACCGTACCTACTGAAATATCAGTAAAGGTAATGAAGTACTGAAAGTTTTCTCTAGCTTTTGTGTTTATTGGGCTGCACACATCGGTATGTATAAGTCCCAATAAGTCACTGGCCCTTTCATTTTTGTTCGTTCGCGACCTGTGTCGACCGACGCACCTTTTGTGTCGATCGACACTTCCTTTTGTTGAAAGGGGCCTTAGTCATTTTGCTTAATAAACAAGATTCGCATTTCTCATATGATTCATAATCAAATGAGCCCAAAAGCCCATCACTATGGATCTTCTGAATATGTTTCTCATTTATGTTGCCCAAACGACAATGCCAGGAAAAATTTGATTCGTGTCATTTAACTTGAATCTCTTGGTACTAATGTTATAGTTAGGCATGCTTTGGTTTAGAACATAAGGTCCATTCTCTAATGGACTGCCACTATAAATAATATCATCGTAATCAAATGAATAACACTTATTCTTAATTTGAAAACTGATATCCTTCCATATCCAAAACAAGGAATATAAATAATATTTATGCTCATAGCAGGTACATAGTAGCAATTATTGATTTCTAAAACCATGCCAGAAGATAAAGACAAATAAATGTTCCTACGGCCAATACAGCATCTCTTGCTCCATTTATACGCGCAGGTCCACTTGTCCATTCTCCATAGTCCTACTGTTGTTTCAGGCCCTTCATACGTCTTCTTCATCTTCTCATAATATTCCAGGAATTTCTTGCAATTTCTTTTCAAATGCCCATAACCATTACAATAATGGCACTTAACATCTTCAGAAGGAATAGGTTTAACCTTAGGACCATGGCTAGACTCGCTTGGATTCACAATCAAGCTCGTCTTGCCATCACCTTTGTTCTTACCAAGTTTCTTAAACCTTTTACCCTTTTGTACCATAAGGACATTTGGGGTGTCCTTCTTGATGTTAGGTTCAGCAGTCTTAAGCATCCCATGCAATTCAGTCAACGTCTTCGTCAAGTTGTTCATGTTATAGTTCATAACAAATTGATCATAGCTTGACTGCAGTGACTGCAGAATGATGTCAGTAGCCAACTCTTGGCTAATGGGACTATCCATTTTACCCAGGTTATCAATATAACCCATCATCTTAATGACATGAGGACTAACTGGTTCGTCCTTTGGTAGCTTGCACTCAATCAGAGACTTAACCGTCTGGTATCTCTGAGTTCGTTCCTGCTCCCGAAACATGCTTTTCAGGCCATTGATCATCTCTATTGGCGACTCCACGTACTCATATTGCTTTTGCAAGTCCGAATTCATGGTAGCCAACATGAGACAACACACATCGACCACATCTTTTGAATGCTTATCCCAAGCATCCTTATCTGACTGCCAGGCATTTACTCGGTACTTATTGGGGAGAACTTTCTCAAGGACATAGTCCTTTTTCTCCTGTTTGAGAACAATTCTCAAGTTCCGATACCATTCAAGAAAGTTGGATCCATTTAACTTGTCCTTCTCAAGGACGGATCGCAGGGAGAAATTGTTATGATGATTTGTGCTAGACATAGCTGGAAACAAAAGATGTTTAGTTATGATGTTCAAGAAATGAGAAATCTTAACTGTTAAGAAGACTCACATTATATTCAAACAATGTTTCCTCAAATGAATATAATGATCCAAGACCCATACTAAACTTGAGTAAGCCACTGACTATCGCCCAAATTTTAGCTATCTAGGTAAGCAACAACCTTGCTAGTTATATCCAATATAACTCTTGGTTGTGGATTGACATCTCATGTCCAATCCACCTGATGTCTCTGAGCCCAAAACGATTTTGATGGCCCAGTCAAGTAAACCAATCTCTTAAGTCATGTAATTGTTGATGTCTTGCATTGCAGGTCCATCAACACAATTACCTCTTGTCTTACTTATGTAATTGTGGACATCTTGCACTGCAAGTCTATCGCACAATGAAATGAGTCTTGATAGTTGACAAGATTGGAAAGACATCAAGCATCTCTTGATATTTGGTTGAGGAACGGAACCTTTAAAACGTTCAGTTTTATTATGTTTTAATTCTTCTAATTAAAATGATTTATCTTGGTTTGGTTATGTGATTTCAGGTTCAATAACCTAAACCATCAGACCTTGTGTCGACCGACACTACTTTAGTGTCGATCGATGCAGGTTAACCAAAACCAATCTGCGATAACCGATCAATCCAATTGATCCGGTTTTATGATAACCGGTCGGTGTCGATCGACACTACATTAGTGTCGGTCGATGCTAACCTTATCAAATTAATCGCTTTAAACCGTTTAGCAGTTTAACTAATTTTAACCAAGCTCGATGATCGGTCCAATCCAATTGAACCGATTATCCTGATTGCGAGGTCTCTGTCGACCGACACAACTCTTGTATCGATCGTCACAGTTAGGTTAACCTTGTATCTTATTCGGGTTATCCTTATGTGTCGACCGACACCGGATTGGTGTCGATCGACATAGTGCGATAAACCCTAATCGTTTTCAAGCAAAAACCTAAAGCTAGATCACTTTGATGAAAACGAGTTTTAGCATGCTTGTATCAACTATACAGAGATTCAGATTCAACTAATCTAATCATCATGCTACTGATTCAATAGAACCCTAAGGCTCTGATACCACTGAAGGAATTTCTAGCAGTTCCTAATCTAATTAGGCAGCCCTAGTCTTAATTCCAAGCCTATGATCTAGGGTTCATTTGATCGAATCAATGGGATCTCGATATTACCTGTTTATTAGCAGCGGAAGGTTTTAAGTAATCGAGATCTAGAGTGCCTCAAATGCTGTGCCTCTACTGGTATCCACACACACATAAACTGAACAGAAAGGGATGCTAGTGCCTTTAGAGATCAGATCTCTAGAGAGGTTTCTCTTGCTTTTCTGGTGGCTTTGAATTAGGTTAGAAGTGTGTAAAGGTCGACCATATATCTTATATATGTCGACTTATACCACGACCGAATTAACCAACGATTAAACCGAAGTTAATCTGGTCATTCGTGATCTGTGTCGACCGACACACTTACTGTGTCGATCGACACTGCCTCAGAAACTCGATATTGAATGCATATCAAATATGCATTCACCAGATCATTACATTAATAATCAACCTCTTATACTACGTCCAGTTTGCTTAGGTGTGTGACCCTGTAGGATCATATAACACTAGCAATTAGTTCTAAACTCATTGATCATAAGTGGCTTCTAGCAAAGCATTATGACTGCCATGTGTCATATGATTGTCTCATCTCGACAATACAACTTTCACTTAGAGTAAGTAAAATAGATTTCAGGACATTCCCAACAGTTTAATCACTAGTAAATACAAAGCTGAAGAGTTTCATCTGTTCGGTAAATGTTGTTTCGTTAGCTTGTTGTAGTTAATATCGTAAGAGATATCTTAAGAAACTTAAATCGATTTTAAGCTAGCATGTCATAGCTAATCTTGCTAAGAAGTCTAGTGTATGCTTTCTTTAGCTAAAGGCATTACTGTCATGTATGTAATCAGATCAACTTTTCACAGGGAATAGAAATCGAGAGCAATGGATGTCTAACTAGAGGATTAGCAAACCTATCTACTCAGCCAAATCTTACATACATTTTATCTAGCTTGGCTAATCTACCATTTTCACAGGTTACTTTTTTATAATTTTTTAATTATACTTGTACTAGTTTTATTTTCTCACTGTTCTTCCATTCTATGATAGCTTATATAATGGAATTGAGCAGAGAGTGTCTTAGATATCTAATTTGTAACATTGTTTGATTGTAGGGATTGTAAAACGAGATGAATGGAAATATGAATGAGGGCACTTCCGGTGGAAATAATTAGTTTAAGAGGTCTGGTTCGAATTGTTTTTTAGCTATGTAACTATTTTGACTATGTGCTTTCTATGCTGCTAAAATACATTTTAGATGAATGCTATCTTTCTATTTTTTTATATATTTAGTATTTGAACTACATATTTTCAATGTACCAAATTTCATATTTGATATGGTTTTATCTTATGACGTTAACAATTGTGTAATATATGAATTTTATGAAAATAAATATAAAATTATTGTTACTTCATTTGTAAAACTGATGCAAGACAATCATTTAAGTGATGCAACTATACTATATTAAAATCAATTAAACCAAATGACACAATTATTTGTTATCATTTATTCACAAATGTTACAAATATTAAAATCAGTTTTGCTAATTGACACGCTTTTTAGCGTCAATAGATATAATTGATGGTAATAACAGTATCACATATTGCAATTGTTACAAATATTAGCGTCAATTATAAATAACTGATATAAATGATAACAACGTTTATTAAAATTGATTCAAACATTAGCAACACTTTTACTAAGCGATATAAATACTTAACATCAATTATGGTAATTGATGTAATATTAACAACAGTTATTATAACCGATTTAATTTAGAGTCAATAGTCATAATTGATGCTAATGCTACCATCGCTTGTTATAACTGACATATTATTTTGCATCACCACTTTCTGAATCAGTTAAATAAGTGATGGTAACACATTAGTATCATTCAACAAATGATATAATCCTAATAATTAAGCGACGTTACCTAACATAATTCTTGTAGTGTCAATTGAATAAAGAGTAGAAGTTTTAATGAGTCTTTGTAAAAGAACCATGAACTATAAATGGATTCTTTTATATTGGTTTAGTCGGTTTAAGAATCAGTCATGTACGCAAGCCTTGAACTCTAAAAGGACTTGCAGGTTTAATTTCAGTTTATGCGGTTAGAGGTTAATCGTATGTTGACTTGATTCTTCGTCTGTGGAGATTTAAGAGAAGAGAACTCCAAGGTCAGGCTCTTGGTTCTTGTAATTTTTTTTACTAAATCAATAATATTAGAGGTTTCTTAAGAGGTTCAGGTCGAGTTTTTTTGGAGAATAAAATACTCTGACAACGAAGGTGACAATGGCGGTAGGGATGTTACACGAGATGGCATTAGTGGTAACTTCTCCTAAGAATTGTTTCTTAAGATAATAGATAGAGCCAACTGATGCAAGACAGAAGTACAAGTTATGCAGAGTAGGTCTATATATATTGATGAGTTTTGAAGCCGATATCAAATAAAAGCATAAGATTAGTCGCTCACTTTTGAAGTTTTTAAGGAGAAAGAATGCTATCATTGATACGATCATGGAATTTTGCAACCTCACCAGGTCGGTCGCTGCTTTTTCAAGTTTAGTGACGATGCGGACATACTACTATCACCTCGTCAAAGGAGTGGCTACATTCACTAGAAAGATTCATTTGAGGAACCTGCTAGAAGTGTGTCAGACATGATATTCAAAGTTTCAGACTCTCAACATGTGTGATAATGTGGACATGGGGATCAATGAAGATTTATCTTGAGAAACCACTCTTTCAGTATTTTATGGTCAATCAAATATCAGAAAAGGAATAAAACATAAGTGTTAAGGAACCGATATCAAAACGATTTAACAGAAGGAGTAGAAGTCAGAATATATGGAGGGGAGATTTGATCTCTTTCCTTGACTCAAAGAATCACCTGTAGTGTGACAAGTTAAATCAAGATTCACGAGTCCCATGATACAACCATATGAAACCGTATCGCAACTCTCGATATCGGTTCTGTTGAACATATGAACTACGATACTCTCGAAATTAGACACTAACATAAAACATAAGAGAATTGAAGGAACTTCTTTTTGTGTTTTTCTCTGTGTGATTTTCGTTGTGGATGCTCTACAAGAGAGGCTTAGGGGTCCTTTATATAAGACTAGCACGTTTCAAAAAATTAGAAATTTACTTGTCTAGCAAGTTTCCACAAATTAGAAATTTTAATTGTCTAGTAAATTGGAAATTTACTTGTTTAGCAAGTTTCTACAAATTAGAAAATTTCTCTTCCATATCTTTATGAGCTTAACTCGTTTTTTTCACACTAACACATTTTCAATAAAGCCCATGTCTTTAACACGTCTTTATTAAATAATTGTTCCAACAATCCGCCACATGAATAGAAATGACTCTAAACATATGCAGATGCAACTATCTAGTCATACTCAGTGAACTAGATATACTTGACCATACTAGACTTCGCTAGACTAGACAGACTTTCGAGAGTATACGAAAATGTATCTGCATCTTAGAGGTAGCATTTTTCAGCTTTGAACCAAACATTTTTGTTATCTGTCGGGTTTACTCGGCCAGGAGGTGAATGCGATGTCTTGAACAACCCACACTTTGATATAAACCGAGACAACAGATATCGCACAGCGACATCTTCCCGTAGAACTATGTTCTCTATTGTGTTCATTGTGGCCTTGAACATGCTTGGTATTCGTGAGTGAAGTTGGAGAGTATAGCCTTACATTCATTTTCCTAAAAACGACGCCATTTCACACTCACTAGGTAATCTGCCATCAGCTTTCTTTCCAGAAGTATCCGTCTGTACTCCACTATTACAAAGCTATGGGATCATTAAAAGCAAACGCTTAACCTCATCACACACATATAGCACTATTTATCATCCGAGGAACTGGGCAGAGTTATAGTGCCTAATCCTTAATAAGCTCAATTTCGTTTTCCCTTTGAACCTCGATTTTGGGATCTCCAGTCACATAGGTGGGGTGTCCATCAAACTTTATCTTTTTCATAGGCTTTATACCCATTCCTTTTGATGATTTCTCAATATGATCTCTCGGCAAGCTTTTTGTGAGCGGATCCGCTAAATTATCAGCTGACTTGATGTAATATATCATTATTACACTACTTGAGATCAAATTTATAATGGCCTTATGTCGCATTTGTATATGACGAGATTTGCCATTGTACAGATTACTCAGTGCCCGTGAGATAGCGGACTAACTATCACAGTGTTCGCGTAGAGCTGGCACTGGTTTTTCCCACATCGGGATATCTTCCCAGAAGTTCCAAAGCCATTCTGCTTCCCCCACAGCTTTGTCTAAGGCTATGAAGTCTGACTCCAAGGTTTATCGGTCCATGAGTGTTTGCTTGGAAGATTTCTAGGATACTGCTGCACCAGCAAGAGTGAAAACATATCCACTCGTAGATTTGGAGTTTCTTGAATCTGAAATCCAATTAGCATCATTGTTCTCTTCTAGTACTGCTGGTTCTTTTCCAAAATGAAGCCCATAACTCTTAGTATTTCTCAGATACTCTAGTTATGGCTTTCCAATGAGTATGACCTGGATTACTCGTGTAGCGACTTAGTACATTTACTGAGTGCGCTAAATCGGGTCTAGTACAATTCGTCAAGTACATTAGACTCCCGATCACTCTTGTATACTCCACCTGTGACACATGTTCACTTGAATTCTTTATCAAATGAAGTTGAGGATCAACTAGAGTTTTTGTTATCCTGTTTGAGTAGTTCTTAAACCGCTCTAGGATCTTTTCAACATAATGATCTTGAGATATATCTTCCCAGAATTACATCTGCTAGGCCCAAGTCTTACATATCAAACTTCCCACTAACCATGTTCTTAGTTTGTTTCATGATATCCTTACTTATTCCCATGATGAGCATGTCATCGACGTATAAACAGAGCAAAACGTATCCATGAGGAGTACTTTTGATGTATATACACTTATCACATTCATTAGTGTGAAAGCCATTTGACATCATTACCTTATCAAAATTTCCGTGCCATTGTTTCGGCGCTTGTTTAAGTCCTTATAATGACTTCACAAGTCTACACACTTTATTCTCCTGTCCAAGAGTTGTATAACCCTCAGGTTGATGCATGTAGATTTCATCTTCTAAATCTCATTTAGGAAGACAGTTTTTACATCCATTTGATGGATTTCAATATCTCTTAAGGCTGCAATTCCAATCAGCATATGAATCGAAGTTATTCGCGTTACCGTAGAATAGGTATCAAAGTAACCCAACCCTTCTTTTTTCGGAATCCTTGCACCACAAGTCTGGCCTTGTACTTGTCTATGGATCTATCTATTTTCATCTTTGTAGTAAAGATCCATTTTCACCCAAGAGTTTTACACCCTTGCGGTAAATCAACCAATTCCCATGTATGATTCTCCATAATGGAATTGATTTCATTGTTAGCAGCCTCCTTCCATGAAGGTGCATCAGGTGTAGACATGGCTTCACTGAAAGTTCTTGGCCCACTTTCTGTAAGAAATGGCATTATGAACTCTGAGCTGAATGTCTTTTCTTTACGAGCTCTCTTGCTTCGTCTAATTTCAACTTCTTCATCTACTTCGTTTGTAGAAGTGACAGAAGTGCTTTCCTAAAGGCTAGCATCTCATTCATCACGAGTTCTCTTAGGATTTCCCTTATCCCTGCATGGAAGCACATCTTCGAAGAAGGAAACATTCATTGACTCCATTCTCATGTCACATGGATATTTGGTATATCATACTTATATACCAGAAAATGATATGCACTGCTATTATGCACATATCTGATGAATATGCATTGTACCGTCTTAGGTCTGATGGTGACCTTTTTCGGAAGAGGTACTGCAACTTTTTCCAGACACCCCCACACTTTCAGGTATTTGTACGAAGGTACTTTTCCTTTCCAAAGTTCATATGGATTTTTTCCAGTCACTTTGTGTGGTATTTTGTTCAGGATTATAACTAGAGAAAGCAACGCTTCCCCCCCCCCCCACATGTTCTGGGCTAACATAGATTCCTGCAACATTGCATTCATCATCTCCTTAAAATTTTGGTTCTTTCGTTCCGTAACTTCATTAGATTCTGGTGAGTAAGGAGAGATTTTTTGATGAATAATACCATGTTCTCTAAAGAACGCATCGAAAGGTTCGTTATATTCACCTCCTCGATCAATTCTAACCATTTTGAATGTTTATCAAGTTGGTTTTCAAGCTTGTACTCTTTTAACTTGTCCAAGGCTTCATCTTTACTTCGTAATAGATACACATAGCAGTATCTAGTGTAATCCTCTATGAAAGTTACTAATTACTTCTTTAAATCAAACTAAACCATGTGGCTTAAACCTAAAGGTTCAGTTGTTCTTACTACGCTCGGTGATGGTGTTTTTGTGAGTTTGGCTTGGACACAAACTTCACAATTTCTTATCTTGCTTTTAGGAATCAAGTTCATGTTCATCAATCTACTCATAGACTTGAAATTAACATGTGCTAAATATTAAATGACTCCATAACATAAACAACTGGTTTCTTTTCATTCACCTTAAAGTTCTTCGAAGTATAAACCTCGGTTTCATTGGTTACGATTGTCTCAAGATTACCAATCCATCCTTAACCAAAACTTTGTCTACATAGCATTGTTCTTTGTCAATACAAGCTAATCAGCTTCAAGATTGACAGTGAATGGATGATTACTTAACATTGTGCTATAAATCAGATTTTCTGCAAATTTGTCACATGCTTGACATTGGTGAGAGTGAGCTTCATCACCACTTCACCACAACATGCAGCTTTTAAAAGTGCATTGTTTCTCATGAACAACTTCTAGTTGTTTTATGATCCGTGGGAAACATTCCCTTATCAACAAATATGAACCGTCACACCGGTATCATACATCCACTCATGTGGGTTATGCTCAACCATATTGATTCAGAGATAACACCACACATGTCTATCTTGATCAATTGGCTTGTCTTTGCAATGAATTAGCATTATGATTCGCCTTGTCACGTTTGTGACGTTTTCTTAAGAACTTCATATTAGTTCATAAGACACATGAGATCACAAGTGTTTGACCTCTTCCAAACCGCAATTTGGAGTATCGGCTCACTAGATACGTTGCGAATCACAGAAGTGTGGTTAGCTATATTGAAATTCAAGTCCGTTAACGAGAACAAAACTGAATTAATATACTAACCAAACCCCAAACACATCACTTTACTAGTGATTAAACACTTTAAACAATATTTGTTTAAATTGCAGTTACAAGCGTAACAATTTTATCTCATGCAAAGAAAACTATAAGACAATTTTATCCATTAGAATAAATTGCTTTATTGTTGAATATTATCCAATTCGTGGAATAATCGTAAGCAAATTAGTTCAATTAGTCCATTCACTAATTAACCAAAATCTTTAAACCAAAGAGAACCAGACTAAACCAAATAATCTAGTCTCATAAACAATTATGTCGTTGACTAATTTAGGGTTTTCGAAATCCTAATCAATACCGTTTTAATTAATAGATAATTAAACGGAAAGAGAATTCGATTAAAATCAGAATACACTATTTACTTCGATACGGAATTTAAATCGCAATTTAACTAACCGATTAGAACCGCTAAAAGCGCATTCTCAATATCGAATCTCCGCAGAGCATTCGTCAAAGCGTTTAGAATGCGTTTGATAATCAGGTTTATGTTTCAATAAACTACGATTACAAACCATTCAGAAATCGCAATGAAACAGTTTATTGATGGCAATAAATAATCTTGTATGAAACGCACAAAGTAATCACGAAGATCACTACGAAATGATTCGCGATATACGCTGCATTTTAACTTCAAAACCGTTTTGAAAATAGGTTTTAATCCGCCTCTACATTAACGAATCCTTGCTATATTTAGTGTTGGTAACGTTCTTAGTATCGTAAGCGGAAAATAAATCGTTTGAAAAACATTTATTTACTCGCCATTAAAATCCGTTTGATGTTCATAAAACAAAAACGGATTTCTTTGAGTTAAGATTGTTTAACCAAAGTTTACTTCACTACATTAAAAGCGATTTAATCACGAATAAAACATAAGTGTTAAGGAAACGATATCAAAACGATTTAACAGAAGGAGTAGAAGTCATAATATATGGAGGCAAGATTTGATCTCTTTCCTTAACTTAAAGAATTACCCGTAGTGTGATAGGTTAAATCAAGATTCATGAGTCTCAGGATACAAACATATGAAACCATATCGCAACACTCGATATCGGTTCTGTCGAACATATGAACTACGATACTCTCGAAATTAGACACTAACCTAAAACAAAAGAGAATTGAAGGAACTTCTTTTGTGTTTTTCTCCGGTGATTTTCGTCGTGGATGCTCTACAAGAGAGGTTTAAGGGTCTTTATATAGGACTAGCACGTTTTCATAAATTGAAAATTTACTTGTCTAGCAAGTTTCCACAAATTGAAAATTTTACTTGTCTAGCAAATTGGAAATTTACTTGTCTAGCAAGTTTCCACAAATTGAAAAATTTCCCTTCTATATCTTTATGAGCTTAATTTATTTCTTTTCACACAAACACATTTTCAGTAAAGCTTATGTCTTTAACATGTCTTTATTAAATATTTGTTGCAATAATCTTTCACATGAATAGAAATGACTCTAAATATATGCAGATGCAACTGTCTTTATGGGCTTATTGCTAAAGTTAAAAACCATGTACTGTATATGTTCGAAAAGTTTTAAGAGATTGTTGAAAATTGATTTATTTATTCTTGTTAAATGTTTGTTTTTAATGTAACTAAAATTAAAAACGTGTATATGTTCGAAAAGTTTTAAGATATTGTTGAAAATTGATTTATTTATTTTTGTTAAATGTTTGTTTTTTCAATGTAACTAAAATTAAAAACGTGTATTTGTCGTTCTCTTTATTTAATAGTTTAGGATACATAGTTTTTAAAAAATGCTTTTCAAATATAATAAAATAATTTGTAGTTTATTTTATCTTCAATATTTTAAAGTAAAACATTTAAATTATAAAAAAACATGCTAAATAAAAATTGGATGAGATAATAACTTATATAAATATCCGTAAACAATATCTATATGTAAATTGATTTAGCCAAATTGTGAATATATAATGAATTATAATAATAAAAGTTTAACTATACCTTATTTTGGAAATTTGGTTAATTAAAAAAATATTTAATAAGGGTTTTAAACATATATGCTAATAAAAATGTTAAAAAGGTTTATGGTATAATTAGAGAATTTTTATTTAAATGTTCTTTTGTGAGATATTGACTCCAGTAGAAAAAATTTCAGACTCCGCTACTGTACATGTCCGTTTTTTTTTTTAACATCACTGTACATGTCTGTTTACCATTGGTTTTAAGAGTTCAGGTGAGAAAGTCACATTCCAGTTGAAAGGTTCAGATACCTTGGCTGGGAATGGCGTTGAAACATACGTCCTTCAAATTCATGTAACACATCAAATATCAAAGTGGATATACCTCCATTACCCAACAGTTTGTTCATTACTTGGCCGATGTCGAAAGTGTTGTTGTGGAACGGAAATGAGTTCAATTCGATATTCATGTGAAGCTGAATTCGATATTGTTGTTACGGAAATTCGACCTAGTCAATATTGCGGACTACGATCTGAAATGTCCGAACTACGAGATGAGATATGAATTAAAAATTAGGTCGAAACTGTTCTTTATTGATCTTAAGACCGAAGCCGAGCTATGAACATGATGGTACGAGGTGGGAATCTGTCAAATGATGTGCTCCCTAAAGATTTCTTGAGGTTGGAGCTTTATAGAAGTAGCTCGGCACTCTCTTAAGTTACTAAAATAAAGAGTGAAAAGGTCCTATTTATAGTGTTTGTGTGGTGACTTCCATCTGGGCCGTTGACTCCTTAGCTGGCTTGTCTTTGCGGCCCGATTTGAAATGTGATTGTTTTAACAAGATTTCCAATGGGCTTTGGATGTGTGCTAAACCCATATCCAACAATTAGTCCCCCCCTCCCCCGAGTTCGTCGAGTTGCGATGCTGAGTTCGGCGAATTTCTTCGAGAATTTAAGTCAGGCAGAAATCTTGTTAGATCGTTCTGTATTGGCTCGTGAGTGCTTTTCTCTTGGCTTCTTCCGCGGTTTTTAAGGGAACGAATGGGCAGGAACTGCTTGCATCGCGATTTTATGTTTGAGAAAAATTGCTTCTTCCTTCTTACGAGGCTTCGTCTATTCGGATTCCGCCTTCTTTTCCAGGTAATTATCTTTCTCTCGTAGTCTCTGTAAGTTGTTGATTCGTTCCATGCACGTGTCTTGATTGCTCGTGAGCACGTCGAGGCGAGCGTTGTTGTCTCTGGTCAGCTCGTCGACCTGTGCCATCAAGGTTCTTAAGAGAGGGGACGTCCTGGTTCTGATCGTCTGAACGTGCTTCGTCTCGACGTGTGTCAGCTACGCTGGTTTGATCAGTACAGGCGTTAATTGGTGAAATTGGTGACTCCAAACTCGGAGCGAGCGGGCTTCGGGTTTGCTTGGGCGACTTTGAATTATTATATGTAAGCAATGGTCATGTCATCTCGCCTTCGTCTTAGAGCGTAAAGAAGTTTGTCGGTCCCCACAGGTGGCTCCAATTGTTGTTACGGAAATTCGACCTAGTCAATATCATGGGCTACGATCTAAAATGTCCAAACTACGATCTGAAATGTCCAAACTACGAGGTGATATATGAATTAAAAATGAGGTGGAAATTGTTCTTTATTGATCTTAAGGCCGAATCCGAACTATGAACAAGATGGTACGAGGTGGGAGTCCGTCAAATGACGTGCTCCCTAAAGATTGCTTGAGGTCGAAGCTTTATAAATGTAGTTTGGCACTCTCACAAATTACAATGTGTCTAAAATGAAAAGTGAAGAGTCCTATTTATAGTGTTTGTTTGTTGACTTTCATCTGGACCGTTGAGTCCTTAACGGACTTGTCTTTATAGGCCGATTATAAAATGTGTTTGTTTTAACAAAATTTACAATGAGATTTGGATGGGTGCTAAACCCATATCCAACAAATATTTCTCAGTTTTCACGAGGCCTTCCAATTGATTTTAAGAGCCATGAAAGCATTTCGGCCACTCACTCGCTTTAAGGAAAAGGCGACTTTAGCTATTATTGGGTCATTAGGACTGTTAATGTTAAAAGCCCTCTTCCTCTTGTTATTTAGTATGCTGCCGTGTGAGAAAACGATCATACAGACGACCAATGAAAATATCAACAATCTTCTTCCTCTCTATCTTCTTCTCCCTCTAAATTCTTTCTCTAACAGAGCGATATATTCAAACGCCATACTTGGATAGACAAAAACATATAATATTTAGGGATGTCAAAAAAAAATATTTAGGTTCAAAAGCTAAAATTGGGAACGACAAATATAAGATTGCATCTCGATACTGTTTTTGGCTATATCATTTAGATACAATACTTGGATACACAAACGAATCTCCATCGTTGAACACGTTTACCTTCCTAGATCGGTAACTAATTCTTGATATACATTATTTTATGATATCTCATTTTCGCTCATACTTGGATACACAAACATATAATATTTAGGGATGTCAAAAAAAAAACAAAATTAGGTGCAAAAGCTAAAATTGGAAACGACTAATATAACATTGCATCTCGATACTGATTTGGCTATATCAATACTTGGATACACAAACAAATCTCCATCGTTGAACACGTTTACGTTCCTAGATTGGTAACTAATTCTTGATATCTCATTTTCGCTCATTTTTTGTGGAAAATAATTATGGTAATATATTCACATGACCTAATCCAGAGATACTCAAAAGAAGCGACATAGTGTCGCCATGATTACTGCAATACCGCTAAAACCCTAAACTTTATTAAATAATTAATAAAGTCAAATCTCATCATATTGTTTACTCTGTCAATAACAACAACATGATTATTTTTCAAACAATAGTTGTGTTTAAACTATGGTATAGATAATGAGTTATAACGGCAAACATATCAACCACTTTCCTTTTGGGTTGATTATCTAAGACAAGTCAATGATTCACAAAAGGATATACTTGCAAAACATAATGAAATGAATAAGAAATTGTAACGACATTATGAACTTGGGAAAACCTCTAAGGATAGAGGACAAAATAAACAATAATAACAAAGTTACAAAATTTTGAGTATATATAGATCACCACACCTACGGATTTGTATCATCAAAGTTTTAAATTTACTGAAAAGAAAAAAAAAACGACAAAGGAAAAAAGAAAAGAGATGGCAAAGACCCTCAACTCCGTAAGCTTCACCGTTCTCTTGGTTGCTCTCGTGATGGCTTCAACCGGTATTAATTAAAAGAAACTGATCTCTATCATATTTTTCACTTTTCTTTTCATTATTTTGTGCTGATGATCTTGACTGTATACGTAAACATCTAGGAATCCTCAAGATACAGGCCCAAACTAACACTGGGGACTGCTACAACAAGGGTGTTACTAAATGCTCTCTTCCCGCTGAACGTGTGTTCCATGGGGAGTGCGGGCCTGAGCCGTTTGTAGGTGGTGATTGTCCATGCTGTAAATGTTGCATGCAGTTATACGGCAGTGCCCCAGTTTGTTGGGCGGTTGTTGAGGGAAGCGACAATCACTGCCATTGCTACAGACACTTCTGAGGTTTGATATAAGGGCATGTACATCGATGGGTTTTAAGGGGTGGGGTTCTTAACTATTCACGTGGGTTCTTAACTATATATTGATATAAGGGCATGTACCCACGTGAATAGTTAAGAACCGGGTTCTAAAAATCCTTATTTAAGAACCGGTTCTTACACTGTTCATGACACGTGGCAGCTTGTCATTAGTCTAATTTTTTTTTTCAATTTTTTTTTTTTACACTTCCCTAAAAAAAAAAAAAAAAAAAAATTTTTTTAAGAACCCCCCATAGGAGTTCATGGATGTTCATGCCCTAACCTCATTAAGAAAATCCCAAGTGAACTGTCGTTTTCATTCTGTGTGAGGACATAACATGTGTGTATGTGTATGTTCAAGTTTCTTTTGCTTCCAAATAAAACATAAGGGCAAAGCTTATCACTGCTTGCTACCTAAGTGTAAGCTTATGTTGTGTGCATTTTTGTGAATATATAATAAACTCGTTTTGTTTTTGTGTTCCTCATTGCATTTCGGCTTGCATTCAAATTTCTGTTCCTAGATATCCTCTATTAATATTGGCCAAATCTTGGACTACAAGATCAGTTTTCATCATTTATATTCCATGATCAAAAGAATATGGATGATTAACGTCCAGTTTGCTTAGGTGTATGACCCCGTAGGATCATATAACATTAGCAATGAGTTCTAAACTCATTGATCATAAGTGGCTTCTAGCAAATCATTATGACTACCTAGTGTCATATGATTGTCTCATCTCGACAATACGACTTTCACTTGGAGTAAGTACAATAGATTACAGGACATTCCCAACAGCCAAAGTGAGCCATGAACTCCATGTCTTCTTGATGGAGGTTACTGAGAGCTTGACTTCAAACACTCTAGTCATATTAGACTTGTTTCCATAAACCTTCTCGAGTGTATCCCAAAGATATTTAGCAGTCTCACAATAAGAGTAGCCTTCCAAGATTGATGGTTCAAGAGAGCTTTGCAGAATGGAAAGTACATTCTGGTCTCCTTGAACCGCTCTTCATCAGCATGAACATCCTCTTCACTAGCTTCAGCACCAGCCTTGGCTCCCGCTTCAGCTCCTGCCTTAATCATCTTCTGTGGGGCAGTACTGCTCATGACATGCTTCCACAATCCTCTGCCACCAAGGGCAGACTTGGCCATTCTAGCCCATACCAAATAGTTCGCCCCCTTTAGGGTCACTGGTATCAAAACTCTTGAGTTCTCCATGAATTAGACAGGAGGGAATATCAAGAAAGAAAAGTTTCAAGAGAATTTAAAGAGATTGAGACAGAACCGATTGAGAAGAGAAACTTATAACCGAGTTTTTAGAACAAGAAATGAAGAGTGAGTGATTAGCGGAAGTGAGTATCAGGTACATGAGCTTCTAAGCTCTGATACCATGTCACTACAAGAAAACAGGGCTATTACCGACGGAATTACCGACGGAAGTAATTCCGTCAGAAATTACCGACGATAAAACGACGACTTTCATACGGGAAGTTTTCCGACGGAAAACCGTCGAAAATTTCCGACCGTTTTCTCATTCCGTCGGAAACACCCGACGGTAAACCGACGGTTTAATTTTCCGTCGGTATTCCGTTGTATTTCGGTCGGTTTAGCGTCGGTTTACTATAGCCGTTAAACTGACCGTCAATGGAACCGTTGGGTCGACTAGAAACCGACCGATTTCCGACGGAATTCCGTCAAAAATTATGCTACATATACCTCATCCCTCCTCTCTTCCCCTCCACACCTATCCCTCCATAACTCTCTCTCTCTCTCTAATACTTCTAGTAACCAAGAAAAATGTCTTCTTCTAACTATTATAGATCGTGGATGGACGGAGTTAGGATTGATGAGGCGACGAAGCTAGTGGACCGGGAATATGCACTTGGTATTGCAGAGTTCATGTCGCTAGCTTGCAATCAACCACATACGCTGAAAAATGGTAAGTTAAAATGTCCATGTGCGAATTGCCGGAATTTTAGAAATCTTACGATTGGCGAAGTATGGTTTCACTTGTATTCAGTTGGGTTTATGTCGGGTTATAAGATTTGGTATCTTCATGGGGAAACTTCGGATTATGCAAGTAGTAGTAGAGAACCTTACGGTGGTACTAGTACTAGGGAACCTAATGTTAGTTCTAGCGAACCTTATACTGCCGATGTAGATTTTGGTGTAGGCACCATTCAGATGGTTAATGATGCACATAGAGAAATTATTCCAGAGGTAGGTGAACATCAAATTCCTAGGGTAGGTGAGGAACCAAATGTAGAAACTAGGAGATTTTTTGACATGTTAGATGCAGCGAAGCGGCCGCTTTACGATGGTTGCAGAGAGGGTCATTCGCCATTATCATCTGCTACAAGATTAATGGGCATTAAGACGGACTACAATCTGCCGGAAGAATGTGTGGATGCGATTTGCGAGTTTTTGAAAGATATTCTTCCAGAAGATAACCTTGCGCCGGGTTCATACAATGAGGTCGAGAAACTGGTTAAAGGGCTGGGATTACCGTATGAGATGATAGATGTGTGCATCGACAACTGTATGATATACTGGCGAGAAGAACAATTCCGTCTGGAATGCAAATTCTGTAAGAAGCCGCGCTATGAGGATACAAGGGGAAGAGCTAAGGTTCCGTTCAAGCGAATGTGGTATATGCCATTAACCGATAGGCTGAGGCGGTTATACCAGTCGGAGCGAACTGCGGGGGAAATGAGATGGCATTCTGAGCATAGAAGAGAGGCAGAGATTGCACATCCGTCGGATGCTGAAGCGTGGAAACATTTTCAGAGATTATATCCAGATTTTGCTTACGATCCACGTAACGTGTACCTCGGATTATGCACAGATGGTTTTAACCCGTTTGGAAGGCATGGGAGACAATATTCGTTGTGGCCTGTGATTCTGACTCCTTATAATCTACCGCCGACTATGTGCATGCGTCGAGAGTTTCTTTTCCTCTCCGTACTCGTTCCCGGTCCAGAGCACCCGAAAAGATCACTTGATGTATTCTTGCAGCCGTTGATACATGAGTTGCAAATGTTATGGCAGCCCGGTGTTGTAGCATACGATGTTTCATGCAAGGAAAATTTTTTGATGAGGGCTGCATTGATGTGGACCATTAGCGATTTTCCGGCTTATGGTATGTTATCAGGATGGACTACACATGGGAGGTTAGCATGTCCGTATTGTCAGGAAAATACCGATGCATTCCAATTGAAGAATGGACGTAAATCATGTTGGTTTGATTGTCATAGAAGATTTCTACCGCATGATCATCCCTACCGGAAAAACACTAAACATTTTACGAAGAAGAAGAAAGTGTTTGATGATCCTATTCTTCCAGAAGCTGGGTCGACTACCTTGGGCCTCTTAGAAGGATTTGGTGCATTAAGAAGTAGTGAGTGTGGTGGGAACGGGCATGAGAATATATACGGAGCTGGTATAGTCCACAACTGGCACAAGCAAAGCATTTTCTGGGATTTACCGTATTGGAAGGACCATTTACTAAGGCATAATCTTGATGTCATGCACATTGAGAAAAATTTCTTCGATAACATTATGAACACTGTGCTCAACGTGCAAGGGAAGACGAAAGATAATGTGAAGTCTAGGCTTGATTTACCTGAAATTTGTGATCGGCCTGAACTTCATCTTCAGACGAACGGAAAACCGCCAATTCCAGCATATTGGGTAGACTCGAAGTCAAAAGAAGAGTTGTTTAAGTGGATTATGCTACAAGTTAAATTCCCTGACGGGTATGCATCAAACTTGCGTAATTGTGTTGACACTGACGGAGGAAAGTTTATCGGAATGAAGAGTCATGATTGTCATGTGATGATGCAGCGACTCCTGCCGTTTGCATTTGCTCATCTCCTTCCTCGAGATGTCCACAAAGCAATTGCAGCTGTTGGATCTTTTTTCAGGGATATATCCACCAGGACACTCACTGTTGATGGGATCAGGAGTCTGGAGCAAAATATTCCAAAAATATTATGCAATCTGGAAAAAATATTTCCACCGTCTTTCTTCGACGTCATGGAACATTTGCCTATCCATCTACCGGGTGAAGCTAGACTTGGTGGACCGGTACAATATCGGTGGATGTATCCGTTCGAGCGCTATATGTTCCACCTTAAAAAGAAGGTGAAGAATCCCGCTAAAGTGGAGGGTTCTATTGCCGCTCAATATAACAACGAAGAGACTGCGACCTTTGCTGGCTACTACTTCCCTTCGCAAGTACGCACAAGGAGCAGGCGCCCAGCTAGGAACGATGACAGGGGAGAAAGGCAAATTTATCGGTCAAGCGTTCCTAACATTTTTCAACAGGTTGGGCGGTTAAGTGGGAAAGTAGGCAAGCGGCAACTAACACCTCAAGAGCATACACATCTCCACAAGTACATTCTAACCAACTGCGATGAAGTATTCCAATATGAGAGGTATATACATGTTAGCTAGATTTATAATTTTGTATTACACTTGCTTTACTTATTGATATTCTTTTTACCTTTTGTAGGATATATATGGAAGCTCTCCAATTTCATCATCCGGAATTGGACGAGGGCGAACGTGAGGCTCGGAAACAAAAATACTTCAGCCGTTGGTTAAACTTTTATGTAAGAATTAGTTTCTTAAATCATATTAAACACTTACGAACTGGAGCAATATCTTTTAACTTTGATGTGATCATATTGTTAGGTCCGGGGGGAACTCAATGCTGGACGCATCCCCGATGATTGGTTAGTTGACATTGTGGAGGGCCTCCACTACACAGCAAAGTCTTATCCAAGATATTGCACTAGGGGGTATGCATTTAAGGTGCATGTAGAAGGGTCAACAAGAATTACTGCCGATCACGGAGTATCATCTGCATCCGGAGAAGTTGTTTACTATGGTATTCTTAAAGAAATACTAGAAGTAAAATACATAGGAAAGCTTGGAATGCGCTGTGTGGTTTTTCTATGTGACTGGTATAACCCGATCGTAGGGCAAGGTGTTGTGATCGACGAGTTCGGTGTGACGTCGATTAATTCGAGCAAAAAACTAAGAAACTACGATCCTTTCATTATTGCATCACAAGCAGATCAGGTAAGTAATTGTAAATAATTATTTTGGATTTCAAACTCTAATTATAAAAAATTAATAATATAATATTTACGCAGGTGTGTTACATTCCATACCCTCGACTAACTTATAAAAATGATCCATGGATCACCGTTACAAAGATAAACCCTCGAGGGAAGGTGTACGGAGTTGAAGAGCGCGAAGTAGAGCCCTTACAAACAAGTGGTTCTGGTGTGATCGCCCCGGTAGAAGAAACCCTTGAAGTTAATTTAGTTGTCGACTTTAGTCAATTCGGGGACATTGTTCTTCATTCAGAATCAGAAGAAGAAAGAGGCGAATTTGATGATAGTGACTCAATTTCGTCCGACTACAATACAGAAAGTGATGAAGAATAAAAATGTATTATGAATTTTATATTTATGATTGTTCTATATATATATATATATATATATATATATATATATATATATAATGTGTTATATATATATGTCTGAGAACAACAATAACATTATTTGAGAGTACGTACAAAATAAAAGTAATTTTAGACTGTTATAGATATATAGAATTAGTATGTAATTTTAAACAAATAATACTAAATCGATCAACTGGTTAAGGGTATAAAATACATGGGTTCAGGTCCGGGTTCGAACCGGCCCTTCCTCGGTTACATGTTTTTTTATTTCCGACGGAATATCGTCGGTTTTTCGTCGGTTGGTCGTCGGTTTGCCGTCGAATTGTCGTCGGAATTCCGTCGGTTTATTGTCTAAAAACCGTCGGCTGACAGCAGTAAATCTCTCGAGTAAATGTTATTTAGTCGGTAAATGTCATGTCCAAATTAACTCGATTTCCGACGGATTTCCGTCTGTTTTACCGTTGAAAAGTTTTCTATATATACACGGCCAATTCATGAGATTTTCATTCAAATCATATAAAATAAACAACTAACCAAATGGATTTCGTTTATTTTTCTCCGGAAGCCCGTGAAACGGCAATACGCCAACTTGGAATGCCGGGTCGGAGTCATCTTCCTAATCTCGACCCAACCAGGCAAACTCATCGGGGGATTTGGTTCGGGTACAACACGGTTATTATATCCGTGACCAGTGAGATCATCCAGACACGTTGGTCCGGCGGCTATCTGACGTACTACCAACTCCCGACGTCCTTCAAAGAAGCGTGGTTCATGGACTTTCTCGTAAGTAATTTCATATTTTTATAGATTGTTATATCCATGTAATTATAATTAACGTATATATTTATAAAATTATTTACAGGAATACTTCACCTGTTCTATGGACAATTTGTTCCGCGTCTGGCGGGAATTCCACAGGACTGCTAGGCGGGTTTTCCAAACAAAAATGCGGCGGTTGAAGCTACTCTGGCAAAGAGGAGAAGAAAGACCTGCGTGGATTCCTAGGAGGTCTTGGAGATTGCTGGTGAGCCAATGGCGCGAGACGGACGTCGGAGATTGGTTTACTAACCAATTCCCGAACTACAATAGATTTTAAATAATGTTGTTTTTTATTTCTTGTAATGTTTTAAATTTCATGTTGTTTGTAAAATATGTTTTTAATTCAAGTACTTAACCTATTCGGATATTTTAAAAAAAAAATCAAAACCAAAGCATAATTACATTTACAATTAATATGTAATCATAAACGTCAAACACAATCTGGCTCAATTGGTCTAATGCGAGAGAACGATACGTTTAGGTGGCGGGTTCGAAAGGAGCCCGCGGCATTATGTATTTATTTTAAATTTAATTTGCGACGGATTTCCGTCGATTAAACATTATTCTGACGGTATTCCGTCGGTAATTATTTTCAGACGGTATTCCGTCGGTAATTTTTGACGGATTTTTGACGGTATAGGGTTTAGGGTTTTAGAATGATAAAAAAGAATCGCAAAACCCGTCACTAATCAATGTAATGTTATAATATATTATAATTCTTTAGTATGTGATCTATTTTGATAGTTTTTGTTTGATTTGAAAAATTAAAAACACGTTTGACCTAAACATTTCGAATTGTACATTAACGTTTAAGAAGAACTTTATGTAAAACACTATCTCACTATGATTTTTCTAATTTTCTTCAAATCGAGACATGAAATTATAAACTTCATGCTTAATGCTACACTAATGTGTTACCAGAAATAAAATATCCAACCCTAAAACCTAATCCAAACCCTAAACCCTCTTCCCTCGGAAATCCGTCGGAAATTTCCGACGGATATTCGTCTGTTTACCGTCGATTTTCAGCATTTACCCCCTTTGGTTAAGTGTCTTGTCAGTAATTAAAACCGTTTCCGACGGATTTCCGTCGGAAATCCTGGCAAAATGTGTTGTATAAATATATACGCTACCAAAGAAAGAAATCTTACCCCAAACCCCAAACCCTAAACCCTAACTGAAACCCTAAACCCTCTTCCCTCGTAATTCCGTCGGTAATTTCCGACGGAATTTCGTCGGAATTCCGTCGGTTAGTGCATGTATCGGTCAAAATCTAAATTAACTCCCTTCTCTTCCCTATGCAACGCATTGGTAAAGTGTATAGTCAGTAATTAAACCGATTTCCGACGGAATTCCGTCGGAAATACTGTCGAAATGTTTGTGTATATATATGTACGGACTTTTCTTTGGTTATTCAAACATTTCTTGTAAGATTCTATTCGAAAAACCAAAAAATGGATGATGTCTTTCTAACCCCGTCAGAACGTACTTGGATAATTACAAGGATATTACCTCAACCGGGACGGGAACATCTTCCTGTGCTGGATCCTCACCGCCGTAACCGGACCATTTGGTTCCATTCCAATGCTGCAATTCCCGCTGTAATTAGCGACATAATAGAGGCTCGTTTTGAAACCGGTCACCTAGCTTACTACAATGTCCCTAGAGGCATTAAGGAGTTATGGTTCGAGGATTTTCTGGTAAATAATTTGTATTTTTTTTTTGTGTAATTTGGGAATTTTGTACATTAATAAATATTTTTCACTTATTAAATTGCAGGAATTTTTTAATTTTGATCCGCAAATAATGTTCGAGGTTTGGGTGGAATTCCACGTGGTGGCTAGGCGTGTTTTCCAGACCAAAATACGTCGGGCCAAACTGCGATGGTATAGAGGACAAGGAAGACCGTCGTGGATGTCGGAGGGGGATTGGAACCGCATGGTTCAGCTTTGGGAGGAGACTGACATCGGCGAATGGTTCGGGAACATTCCCCCAAATAATAACTGAAGAATTTTATAGATATGCTATTTATTTTTATGTAATGTTTAATTTTATGCAACTACTTAAGTTTTTAATATATGTGATGTTTTTATTTTTTTTTTAATAATCAAAATAATATCAAAACAATAAGTAAAATTATCATGTAAGTATAAACAACTAACACAAAATGGATCAACTGGTTAAGGGTACTCTATGTATTAGTCAAGGTTGGGGGTTCGAACCGAGCCTTCCTCCAATTTTATGTTTTTTAAACGTTTATAGATATATATACAAACACTTTGTATCTATAAACAACGAGTACTCAATGGATCAACTGGTTCGGTTACACAATAAATTGTTCGAGGTTGCGGGTTCGAACGGAGCCTGCTGATAATTATTTTTTTAATTTCCGACGGAAAACCGTCGGTTTTCAGATAACCGTCGGTTTTCCGTCGGAAGTTTTGGCGCATTAAACCCGAAATTTTTCGAGTTAACCGCCAATTTTTTGCAAAAACATTCGAACCGCCTGGAATACCGACGGATAACCGACGACAAATGATTTCCGACGGATTTCCGTCGAAAACCAATTAATATTCTCACGATCTAACTTCTTCTTCTCCATTTTCTCTGCAACTTCTCTCTCTCTCTAATCGCAAAATCGGACCTCTCTCTACGATTCCGCCGGATTATCGCCGTTTTTCCTCATTTCCGACCGCCACCAACACCACAAACATGTAAGTAACCCTTTTAACCGATTGAATTTGGATAATTTTGCTTAGATTTGTAGAAATAGTTGCATGTGTTGGATAAAACGGTGGTTAGGTGTTGACTAATAGATAGAACGATAGTCAATAGGATATATGCTTGTTTGAGTTAGATTGATTGTGAATTTCATGTTGAAGTTTTTTCAAAATCATTTAAATTGTTTTTTGGTGTAAATTTGGAATTTGTTTTGGTTTTTTAAATGTTTTAAAACGTTTTCTCATTTCTATAAAATTTTGAAATCGTTTTTGTAAATTATTATGGGTTTTTTAAATGTTTTAAAACCTTTTGTTAATTTTTATAAAAATTTAAATTCATTTTTGTAAATTATTATGAATTTTAAAGGTTTTAAAAACTTTTACTGCTCATTTTAAAATTTTTTAAATTTTTTTTTGAGTTCTAAAATGTTTTCTATTTTTTATATAAATTTAAAATCGTTTTTATAATTTATTTTTATTTTTTATATTTTGTAGAAAATTTTAGTGTTGATTTTAAAATGTTTATAAATTTTTTTTTGAGTTCTTAAACGTTTTTTTATTTTTTAACTCTTAAAAACTTTTTTTTGCAATGTATTGTGAATTTTAAAACGTTTTAAAATTTTTTCTTGTTGATATACATGTTTTTAATGAATTCTTAATTTTTGATTGGTATGTAGGGATGATTTTCTGGCGTTTGAGATGCACCTTATGAACGACAGTCCAATAGATGAGGTGCCTCAGGAACCGGTCCATCGACAACAACCGAGAGCCCAACGGTCTCGGTCGACTCAGGTGCTACCCATACCGGATCCGACACAGCCGGGAACGTCTGAGACTATGCCGGAAGCTAGTGGGAGTCATTCCGTGTCTCAGGCGCCCCACTATGTTTTACCGTCGATTGCCGATGAGATATCGGCATTAGTCGATCAGCCGGGACGAGAGATGCTCAAACGGCTCGACCCTTTCTACGAGACCAACCCGGGCACTTTCTGGTATGAAATTTATAACTTTAGATTCTCATTAACAATTTTTTGCATATTCTATGTTTTAGTAACCCTTTGTTTTTTCTTGTCTTATATATTAGGTTTACGTTGACCGAGTCGAAGGTCACGAAGAGCATCTTGGGAATGATGTACAGCATGCTCAACTGCGGGTACCCGACGTACAGGGAGATGCCTTTATCCGATAGGCATAACTGGTTCCGCCAATTCGCGGTAATACCTCCTCGTTAACTTTGTTGTATATATATATATTATTATTATTTTTAATAATCTATGTTAAAGTTTTTAATTCTAACAAATATTTATTTTTTGTTTTGAATAGCAAGAGTATACTTGGGATAGGAAGTATACGGTTATGGTGGAAGACGAGTTCCACCAGAAGGCGGCGACGCATTACTCAAACGTCCTCAACACTTGGAAACAGAAGTGGTGCCGTAATGAAGTTCCCAAGGGTATTAACAAAGAGAGCGATACTTGGAAGGGCTTCATCCGTCATTGGAGTAAGCCTGCAACCGCATCAACCGCTTCTACGAACTCCCAGAACCGTAGAAGTGAGAGGGATGGTGCCGGTCAATCAACTCATAATGCGGGAGCAAGAAGCACCGCGTCAAGGAAGTTAATCCTGGTAAGCAGTTTTTTTTTTACAATTTTCGTTATGTTAAGTTATATTTAAATTTTAAGTTCAAAATCGTTTTTGCAGAAACAAAAGAAAGGAGGGCGAGATCCGACTCATATTGAGCTCATCGAGGATGGCCACAAGAACAAGGAAACGGGCCAAATCCAAGATCCAATTGCTCGGAGGATTGTGGAGTCGACGAAGAGGCGTTTGGATGAGGTGGTAACCCAATCCGAAGGAATCGGTTCAACAGAAGAGATACCGGACGAGCAGATCAACCAACTCTTCCTCGCGGTAAGTTTTAAAATTTAAAAAATTTGAAATATGTTTAACCATAAACTCTAACTTAAAATTCATAACGTATTATTTACTTTACAGGAAACTGAGAAGAGAAGAGGACGAGTTTTTGGTTTGGGAAACTTGGCGGACAAAGTGTCGACACCGCATTCCCGTTTTCGTCCGGAAGAGGACTATGCCCAGATCTTAAGGGAAAAGGATGCGGAGATCGAAGCATTGAAGGCTAGTCAATTGCAAATGGAAGCCCGGATGGAAGCCCGGATGGTAGAACAAGCTGAAGCAAACGCAAAGAAGTTCGAAGAGATGAACCAACGGTTTGAGACATTCATGCAACAACAAGCCAATGTTTCAAATGTCGGACCGTCGACCAAGACCGGAGGGAGGGGGACGACAAAGAAGTTGAGGAAGAGGGCGACGTGAGCGTGATTCGCTCTCGTTGAATGTAATTTTTTAATGGTTTTATGTAGTTTTTAAAACATGTTTTGAATATTTAAATACTTTTTTTTATTTTAATTAATAAATTTGCGAATATATATATTTTTTTTTAAAAATTATTAAATATCCGTCGGTAAACCGTCGATAAAACGCCCTCGGTAAACCGTCGATAAAACGCCCTCGGAATGCCTCGGAATGCCGTCGGTAATCTTCCCTCGGAATACCGTCGGTAATCTTCCCTCGGAATACCGTCGGTAATCTTCCGTCGGAATACCGTCGGTAAACTTCCGTCGGAATACCGTCGGTAATCTTCCGTCGGAATACCGTCGGTAATCTTCCGTCGTAATACCGTCGGTATCTACGTCGGAATACCGTCGGTATGCACGGTCGGTTTATAGTCGGTAAACCGTCTGAATAAACCCTCGGTTTACGGTCACAAAACCGTGGGTAAATGTGCGTCGATAAACCGTCGGTAATCAGTCGGTATTATATCCGTCGGTATTCCGTCGGTTTCTATAGACGAAAAACCGACGGAAATTTTTTACCGACGAAATAGAAATGACGGACAGATTTCGTCGGAAATCCGTCGGAATACGTCTTTTCCGACGGAAACCCGTCGATTTAATCCCTCGGTAATGGCCTGTTTTCTTGTAGCTTCTATAATCCTGAACATTCTGTGCTGGTGTCTGTGTTGACAACACACATAATGTTCAGACTTTTCATAATGTGTTCATCTCAATATGAACATCTTATGTTTTCATCTCAATAAAAGAAAGCTATCATTGATAGGATCATTGAATATTTCAACCTCACCAGTCGGTCGCTGATTTTTTCAAGTTTAGTGATGATGCGGACATACTACTATCACCTCGTCAAAGGTGGCTACATTCACTAGAACGAATAATTTTAGGAACCTGTTGGATGTGTGTCTCAGACATGAGATTCACATTTTCAGACTCTCAGGATGTGTGATAATGTGGACATAGGGATCAATGATGATTTTTTCTTTCTTGAGAAACACTCTTTCAGTACTCTATGTCCAATCAAATATCAGAACCGGGAGGAGTAACAGCTAAACCATTTCAGTGGTGTCTGCTAGACAAAGTTCATAATTGTGCAAAGGGTGGAGTCCTGCTGGAGAAGGTCTTCATCGGATAGACCATGTCATAAAATATGAACAGCTAAGGAGTGCTAAGGGGAGTGATACATGTCTAGAGGCGGAAGCAATTGAATGGAAAGGGGTGAGCTGATCCCATCAAGTTTTAATTATGTTCAATAGTTTCTAATATTTGTAATATTTGACCCAATTAAAATTTATTAATGACCCTAATATAATCCAAGCCCACTTTAAGTACTCCAAATAAAAACAATGAATTAATCATTTTAAATATAGCCAAATCCACATGAGAAAACCAGACTACTTAAAATGAGCTTATTGCTAAAGTTAGAAACCATATACAGTATATGTTAGACGTTCAGTTCGAAAAGCCGATTCGTTCAACTTCTTTTTTTAAAACTCAAGATGATGGTCATAACCACGAACAAAACGTATCTGTAAAAGTTCAACTCTCTAACCATACGCTTGGATTTGTTCGGTAACGAAAAATAAATTCATTCTCGCTTTTATTGAATTTATTTATTTTAGAATCAAAATTAGGATGTAAACCTACTAGCTTAGTAAACTAGTTCGAATTCGTTTACTATCACGTCATACCTAGTCGAGTCTAGTACATTTTCATAATTTTTTAGGAATTGTTTATCTTGTATGTTGATGGTCACATCAGACAAAGAAATACATCATTTACGGATATTAGCCAACATGTCCTATACGGATTGAGGTTCTATACATCCAACAAACGGATTAAAGCGCGCTATATATATTTTTAATACCGCCTAGGTATGTTTACTATCGATGAAGAGAGCATAAGTCGAGCAAACCCCCGCACCAGTACTAGAGTCGAAAGTAGACCCCAAAAATCTAATATGATGCTACTTACCACACTGGTAAAATGACGTCCTAACCAAGTATATCTTGGTCTGATATTTTAAAAGGTAAGACAAGAAGTCTCACAAAAACAACGAAATCGAAGTCTAAACCCAGAAAACGCTAAACGATGGTCTAAACGACCGAGCACATTGGTCAAAATCATTACAAGTGTGCAAGAAAAGTACGTCTCGCTAATATTCTGACTTAATCTCGAAACCCAGTAAGGCATTTCCGAGCACACATGTCTTGGATGTATCAAAACCACCAAGCTTGCATTATGATAACGATTGATTATTAACAAACAAAATTAACACAATCATTTCTTTGATCACATGTATTTACGCAGCAAAATTTCGTACCCCAACCAGGAACACTATGGCCGTTTAGTTTCCCCTTGTATCGAAAGAATGAAAATATCTCGTTAGGGTTTTTTATTATCTATTATATCGGATTTTTTTGGGACAGTATATAAAGAGGTCCAAGGGTTTGTAAATATTAACACTCATGAAGTATAGAAATTCTAGACAAAAAGATATTTTCCTCAATATCGTTTTTCTTTAAGTATTCCGTACAAATGTTTATTCTTCTAGGGTTCACTCGAGTATTCACAACAACCTCCATTGCCCAACCGTTTGTTCATTACTTGGCCGATGTCGGCAATGTTGTTTTGGAACGGAAATGAGTTCAAGGTTGTGGTGTGTAGAAGAGACGCGTCATGTGAAGCTGAATTCGATAATTCCCTGTTTTCAAGAGGCCTTCGAAATGATTTAAGAGCCATGAATGATAGATTTTGAGAGATTAAGCTTGAGAGATTTGAGAAATGAGAGAGTTTGAACAAGAGAAAATTGGGGAGAATAATTTCCCAAAGTCTATTTTTTTTCATTGGTGGCTGCAAGACCTTTTAAATGATACAAAAGAACCAAGTCTAAACCTAATTTGATACAAGACAAAATAGACAGCCTGTCAAGACTCCATGTCGCCGACACAGTCAACAACACATGTAGTTCAGAATTCTTTTATGTATATCCATGTCCCCGACACAGTCAACGACACATGTAGTTCAGAATTCTTTTCTGTATATCCATGTCGCCGACACAGTCGATGACACACAAACTCAGGATTCTCTTCCATGATCAATACTCCCCCTCAAGTTCAGACTTTGGAATCACCCTAAAGACTGAACTTGGAATGATCATGGCAACACCTCATTAAAAACCTTGATATGGAAAACCACTTGGGACAAAACCATACCAAGGGAAAAAGAGTATGTTGCACATGAATCAGGGAAGTTCTAATCATGAGTAGGGAGGTCTACAAGTCCTAGTTTGCTAAAGATATGATCGCAAACTTTGAGACTTGCAGCCTTGGTGAAGATGTCTGCTAGCTGATCTTCGCTCTTTGTGTAGCAAGGTAGAACTGTCCCATCTTCAATCTTCTCCCTTACCTTGTTACAATCTATCTCAATGTGTTTAGTCCTTTCATGAAACATAGAGTTGGTAGCAATGTGTATTGCAGCCTGATTGTCACAATGAAAGGTAATGGGACTTGATTGCTCAATGCCAAAGTCCTTGAATAGAGCCTTCAACCAAGTTAACTCTGTTGTCAGCTTCCTCATAGCCCTATACTCAGCTTCAGCACTTGAACACGAGACCACTTTCTGCTTCTTCGTCTTCCAAGTCACTAAGTTACCTCCAATGAAGGTGCAATAACCGGTTGTGGATCTCCTGTCACTCTTATCACCAGCCCAATCTGCATCACAGTAGCCGACAATCTCAGTGCTATCATTCTTACCCATCCAAATTCCTTGTCCTGTTGAGCCTTTGAGATATCTAAGGATCCTCTCAATCAAACTCTAATGATAAATTGTGGGTGATTGCATATGCTGGCTGACTTGATTCACAGCAAAACATAGGTCTGGTCTAGTGAGAGTTAAATAGATAAGCTTCCCAACCAGTCTTCTATACAAGGAGACATCCTTGAACTTCTCCTCATCTGATTTCTCCCCCTTTCTATTGACTTGGTAGCCATCTTCAAGAGGAGTCTTTGCTATCTTGCAATCATGCATTCGTGTTTCTGTCAGCAAGTCTTTAACATACTTCCTTTGGGACAAAAACAACCCATCATCGAATCTGCATACTTCAATACCCAAGAAATACTTCAACTCTCCAAGGTCTTTGATGTCAAACGAACTTTTGAGAAAAGCCTTTGTGGACTGAATTCCCTCATTATCACTTCCAGTAATGATTAAGTCATCCACATAGATAAGAACCACCACCACTCCTAAAGAGCTTTGAAGAGTAAACAATGTGTGATCAGATTGAGACTTCTTGAATCCATAGTCCATGAGTGTATGGCTTAGCTTATGGTACCATGCCCTTGGTGATTGCTTCAAACCATAGATTGCTCTCCTTAGTCTCAATGCTTCACCAGGTTTACACAAATGCTCTAGTCCCGGTGGTGGAGTCATGTACACTTCCTCTTCAAGCTCTCCTTGTAAAAAGGCATTCTTAACATCCATTTGCCATAGGTTCCATGAAAGGATTGTGGCCAAGGACAGTGTAACTCTTACTGTATGGAGTTTAGCTACTGGTGCAAAGGTATCAGTGTAGTCTTCTCCATATGTTTGCGTGAACCCTCTTGCAACCAACCTTGCCTTGTACCTTTCAATGTCTCCATTGCTCTTATACTTGATTGTGAAGACCCATTTTGAGCTGACAGTCTTCTTTCCCTTTGGCAGCTTCTCCACATTCCAAGTGTGATTCTTTTCCATAGCTCCCTTCTCATCAATCACAGCATCCATCCACTCCTTGGTGTCTTTAGCCTCTTCATAGGTTTTAGGAACATGATTCATCTCTATCTTCCCAAGAAAAGCGCAATGACTTGATGGCAACAAGTCAATAGAACACACGGACTGGTTGGGATGAGCAACAGCCTGATTGTTGAAGTAGAACTTCTTGTTGATGTAGCTTGATAGATCCGTCTTTTCTCTAGTACTTCTTCTGAGTTGTTGGACTGGTTGAGCAGCTTCCTCTACACCCATCTCTTCTTCTTCATGATGAATAATCTCCTCATCATTCATATTCAAGTTGTCTTGATCTTGATTCTGAGGTAGAACTTCCTCTTGAGTTTGAGTGGATTCTTGATTAGCTGTCAACTGTTCTTCTTCTTGCAACTCTTCTTGATGACTTCTCATTTCTGTTTCCCCTTGTCTTGGTACTTTAGTAGGATCATTTCCCAAATGATTCAAGAGAAACCTCAGACTTGTAGCAAGGTCAGACGGTGATCTTGAAAGATCCTTCAATCCTTCCCAATCCCTTTTCTCAAAGTACCCTTGCCCCTCAATGAACTTGACATCTCTTGACACATATGTGCGGTTGTTGCTTGGATCAAAGCACTTATAACCCTTCTGAGTTGTAGAGTATCCCAGGAACATACACTTTGTGCTCTTAGCCTCTAGCTTATTTCTTTGATCACCTGAAATATGTACAAAACACACACACCCAAACACACGTAAGTGTTCAATAAAGGGTTGAGTTTTGTTCAGAACCTCAAATGGTGAGATGTCTTGGAGAACTTTGGTTGGAATCCTATTGATGAGATAACAAGCTGCTAAGACCGCATCTCCCCAAAATCTTTTAGGCACATTGGTATAGAACATCATGGACCTAGCCACTTCCATGAGATGTCTGTTCTTTCTCTCAGCCACTCCATTTTGTTGAGGTGTATGTGGACAGCTTGTTTGATGTAGGATTCCATGTTTGTTCAGATTAGCCTTGAATCTTTGACTTGTGTACTCTCCCCCATTGTCCGATCTAAACACTTTGATCCTTGCATTAAACTGATTAGTAATGTAGTTTTGAAAATGAATGAAAGCTTCATAAACTCTATCTTTCGATGGGAGCAAGGTGACCCACGTATATTTTGACTTTTCATCTATAAATGTCACAAAATACTTGTTCCCATCTCTAGACTGGCAAGGTGAAGTCCAAACATCAGAATGCACTAGATCAAAGCAGCTTTCATAGATAGTGGTAGATTTAGGGAAGACGGTTCTGCAGTGTTTGCCAAGAATACAAGCTTCACAAGTCGAATGATCAAAAGTAGTGTTAGGCAACATCAAGTTCAGAGCTCTAGCATGAGGATGTCCAAGTCTAGCATGCCACAAACTGTTTTGATTAACCGTAAAACAGGAATTGAAAGCTAAGGAACCCAAATTGCTTGGAGAGGTGTTTTCAATGAGATAAAGCTTATCTTGTGTTCCACCTCTACCAAGTACCCTTCCATTCTTAATATCCTGAAAGCACACCTCATTAGGTCCAAAGATAACATTGCAGTCCAAGTCTTTAGTAATCCTTTTAACTGATAGCAGATTGGATTTAAACTTAGGTACAAAGAAGGCATCACTATCCTTGTTAAACAGTCTTAACTTTCCTGTCCCTTCAATGGGAATACCTTGACCATCAGCAATAGTTACTCTTCCTAGGGCAGGTTTGATGTCTTTTAACAACTTAGCATTACTAATCATGTGGTGAGATGCTCCTGAATCTACTACCAAGTTCTGATCAGTTTTAGCAAGTTGTTTATGAGACAATAAGGTGATACCAGAGAGTTTGGAGGCATAAGCCTTGATGAGGTCCTCCAAATCACTCCTTCTCACATAATCAGTGTTGGTGAAGAGTGCAAGCTTTCCTCCTTGAGAGGATGAAGTCGTCTCCTTATTCACATTCTCTTGAGAGATGTTGGCACTTGAGTCTTTGAACTTGGATGGCTTGAGATGAGGGTGAAGGGTCCAACACTTGTCCTTCCCATGTCCTTTCTTCTTGCAATGGTCACAGAAGACACCCTTCCTTTCCTCTTGCTTGAACACGCTCTTGTTGGTAGTGACAAGGTCCCCTTTTCCTTTAAACAATCCAATGTTTCCCTGCTCCTTTTGGATTCTTGAACACACCTCTTCAAAGTCAGGGAGTGTAGTCTCCCTTAAGATAGACTTGATAACCTCATTGTAGACCGGATTCAAATTGAGGAGGAGACCAAAGATCTTGTCTTGCTCCTTCCTTTCATTAAGAACCTTTGGGTCCATGGTGCTTGGCCTTAACATGTCCAGCTCAGACCAAACAGATGAGAACTTCCCAAGATACTTGGTGACCTCACAATCCTCTTGGTGAAGGTCACTGATTTTCTTCTTCACTTCATACACACGGCTGAGGTTAGAGGCATCACCATATACCTTCTTGAGAGTGTCCCAAAGTGATTTAGCAGTTTCACAATGAGAGTAAGCTTCAAGGATGGAAGGATCTAGTGAGTTTTGAAGAAAACCCAGAACTGATTGGTCTTCTTGAAACCACCTTGCCTCTTCTTTCTTGGTCTCCTCATCCTTCTTCTTTGTTGAATCTTCCAAGCTTGGAGTTCTGTCTTCAAGGATGTGCTCCCAAAGTCCTCTTCCACAAATGGCTGTCTTGGTAGTTCTCTGCCATGTTCTGTAGTTGAGACCCCTGAGTACAACTGGGATGACAGTAGGCTTCAAGCTGGAGTTAACTTGGACTGTATCTTCCATGGATGCGGTTGAGGAAGCTTAAGATCAGAGATTGAAGGTGGGTAGAAACAGATAGAGAGAATGAAGAATCTGAACTGTGAGAGTAATAGAATGAAGAGAGAATAAATAGAATCAAGAACAATAACTCTATTACTCTGATACCATGATAGATTTTGAGAGATTAAGCTTGAGAGATTTGAGAAATGAGAGAGTTTGAACAAGAGAAAATTGGGGAGAATAATTTCCCAAAGTCTATTTTTTTTCGTTGGTGGCTGCAAGACCTTTTAAAGGATACAAAAGAACCAAGTCTAAACCTAATTTGATACAAGACAAAATAGACAGCCTGTCAAGACTCCATGTCGCCGACACAGTCAACAACACATGTAGTTCAGAATTCTTTTATGTATACCCATGTCCCCGACACAGTCAACGACACATGTAGTTCAGAATTCTTTTCTGTATATCCATGTCGCCGACACAGTCGATGACACACAAACTCAGGATTCTCTTCCATGATCAATAATGAAAGCATTTCAGCCACTCACTCGCTTTAAGGAAAAGGCGACTTTAGCTAGATTGTGCCTCGTTTAGCTATTATTGGGTCATTAGGACTGTTAATGTTAAAAGCCATCTTCCTCTTGTTATTTAGTATGCTGCCGTGTGAGAAAACGATCATACAGACGACCAATGAAAATATCAACAATCTTCTTCCTCTCTCACTACAAAAAAAAAAAAAAAAACCAAACGCATCAACTAAATTACATCATAAAATAAAGCGATGCTATTTTTAATTATTTATTGATAAATGATACAAAATTTAATGTTTAACATCACTTATAATAAATAATGTTGTTATTCCCTTATTTAACTTCTTTTCATTATAACTAATACAAATATTTATAAATTGCATCACTTGTTAAATATTGATACAAAAAAACGGATTTACATCAATTAAACAATTGATGTATCTTTTTTTCTTTCAACATCACTTCAATGAAAACGATATAAATTTACATCAATAATAAATGATGTAAATATTAATCTATTATATGATGGCACACTTTTTCTCTCCTGTCTAAGAGTATCCACGTAGGCAAAAGTTTATAATCTACGTGGCAGACGTTTTACAATCACTTTACGAGTTTTGAAGTTGGGCCACGCAGAAATGTCTCCCAGCCCAAACCACACATGAAGCTATATTCTCTCTAATGGATATATCATCTCCGCAACCTTTTCACCTCCCACCCCTTTGAACATGAAACCCTACATCCATTTTCTTCAATATGGAAACTGAAGCAACTACCGTTTCTCGATCTCTAATCATTATATTCACGTATTCCACTCTAAATTGGGGTTTTGGCTCTCTTGCCCTTATGTTGCCAAAGAAAATCCACAATGCCCCTCATTAATCTACAATACCCCTCTCATTAAAAAGAGGGTGTGTTTTTACTCTTCTACCCTTAATGATTGTGTTAAAAAAAATTGAATATTAAAAAGAAAAAATCGATTCAAATCGAAATCGGGTTGGGTTTCTTGGTTGAATCAAACCGAATCAAATCGTTTTAACCGGATTGGATTTCTGGGTTGTATCAAACCGATTCAAATCATTGACCCAAATCAACGTGCACATTAACCCAGGATTATGAACTGTTTAAGCGGCGTATGTCTAATCTTGTCTTCTGCGTGTTGCATTGGTAATATACTCTGAAATGTGTAATCATGACATTTAGTTTCCCAACTTAGCAGCATCGTTTATCTCGTAAAAGATTATCCAGAATCCACTACAATTTTAAATACTCTTAATACGATTTTAATCCAGAACAATTTTAAAACTCTGTTTCTCTGTTGGTTCTCGTTCTTTAGGTTCTATCAAGTTCTATTGTCAAACAGAATGGTCTCCAAACAGAATACCAATAATACGAGATGAGTAGTAACATAATACCATTAATCATAAACAATCCGAAGGTTCTCCTCCAATCCGAAGGAGAGATTAAGTTCAAAAAAAAACATAAAAAACAGAGGGTCTTAAAAATTTAAAAACAGGGGACAATCAACGGTTGCACTTAAAAACCTTGAAGTGCTCATCAACCATGTGTTGGGAATGTCCTGAAATCTACCGTACTATCTCTAGAAAGTATGATAAGTGTCGAGATCAGACATAAGTCATAAATACTGGGTGATCATGATGACTTGCTAGAGCCCGCTCATGATCTATAAGTTTAGGACTTATTACCAGTATTGTATGATCCCAAAGGGTCACACACCATAGCTAACGGGAAAGTTAAAATGGAATTAATACGGTAAGATGCAAGGCATTTACTGTATTTGTACAGAGAATTGGGCCAGACAAAAGACAGTCTTTTGTTTGATTTGGGCCTTGGGCCCAAAAGCCTAATGAGCCATTAGTTTAATTACTTGGGTCCATATAAGGAAGAGGAAAGGCGAAGGAAGCCCTAATGCTTCTAACTCCTGCGATTTTAGCCTCAGCCGTCTTCCTCTCTCTCTGTTGATTCCAACTTGGTCTAGCAGCCTGATCCAGTAGCTTGTAAGAGTGTGGATACCTAGGAGGAGCCGGTTATCATCAGCTCTCTGTGATCTCTTCATTCCTTTGATCAATCCGCTGCAATCACAAGGTAATGAATCTGATCTGTTTATGATTCATCTGTAAATCACCTAGATCCTAGATGATTATGTGCTAGGATGTAACCTGACAATTACACCATGAACACACATAATACTACAGTGGTATCAGAGCCTAGGTCATTAGGTTTTTGCTTTTTGGATCATACTAGGTTGTTTATTAGTTTGATGAATCAATTTTAATAAGTAAAATTGATTGAAACTTGGAAAACCTAGAAATAAGAATAATTGTTGAATCGATCATTTAGTTTCTGGTTAGCGGTTTGGAATAATTGTTGAATCGATCATGTCATGATCGTGAATAATTAATTATCAAACGAATTGGTATGTTCATAATCGCTGTTGACCTTTTTAATCGTGTTGATTGCTTGGTATCGATCGTGTTTGACTTTACCTTGTTTTATTAATTATGAAACGATTTGATTCATGATTGTTTATATGAATTGATACATACACGATTTATAAGTCAAAACGTGAATGTCAAAACGTGATTGTAATCATAATCGTGATGTTAAGTTTGCATGATTTTTTATATTAACAAACGATTGTTTATATGAATTGGAAAAGTCAAAACGTGTTTTTGTCTTATATGAATGTCACGATCGAATTGTTTAATTAAAGATCATGATTTTGTTGTTTAGTGAATGTCATCTTCGCTTGTTGATTTTGTCTATAATTAAACAATCGCTTTTGATTTTGTTTTGATAATAAGATATGATTCATAAGGTTTGTTATGATTGAGAATATTTTTTTGTCAAATTCAATTATATGAATCGTTTCAAAAAAATTTGAATAATTATGGTTTAAGCGGTTAACCCAAATCACGGTTTGCTGGAAATTATTTAATATAATTGGTATTATTTAATTTCTGGTTAAACCGGATTTAAATTCAAAAATTGAATTTTAACCTAAACCGAAGGCTGGTCTAAGTTTGATTTGGTTGGACCAAATAATTTAGAGCTGGTCTGGTTTAGTAAATAACCAGTTGGATTAAGTAGTTAATTTGGTCTTGGACCAGAATTAATGAACCGACTCGGTTATGTCAAATTATTGGGCCAATTGGAATTCTGTGGTCTTGGGCCAAGAATTGGGCCTATAATTTGTGACCCAACCAAAAAACTTAATAAAATATTAAATTAGAAAGTTTCTAATATTAGAAGTTTCTAATTTTAGAAAGTTTCTAAAATAAGTAAGTTTCCCAAAATAGTAATCTTCTATTTTTGGAAAGAAAACCTAAAATCCTCAAAACCAATATCAAGCTTGGATGTCTTGCCCAATCTTGTCAGCTACTTAACGCTTATTCAATTACAGATATGGCTTACAGTGTGAGGTGTCTGTTTTTGCGTAAGTAAAGTAGTATATAGTCACTAATTTCATTGGGAGTCCCAGACTTTAGTGATTATTTGGCTGTAAGAGATTGGTTTCTTTGACTGGGCCATCGGGAGTCCCGGGCCTTGAGACATCTGGTGTATTGGGCCTTGGGCCCAATTCACAACCGAGAGTTATTGGATATAACTAGCTGTGTGTATGCTTACCAAGTAAAGCTAATTCTGGGTGACGGCCAGTGGCCCACTTTGGTTTTAGTCGAACATGGGTCTCGGAATCATTGCATTCTTATGAGGTTAAACAAAGAAATTTTGAATGCAATGCGAGTTTTCTTATAAGTTATTAAGATTACTCTTTTATGAACTAAATAACTAAAACTCTATTTATCTCGAAATTTCAGTTATGACTAGCACAAACAATCAAAACACTTTCTCGATCCGGTCTGTCCTTGAGATGGACAAACTGAACGGATCAAATTTCTTGACTTGGTCGCGGAACCTGAGGCTAGTCCTCAGGCAGGAGAGAAAGGACTATGTCCTTGAGAGAGCTCTCCCCGTGAGGATCGGGTCCAATGCCTCTCATGCAGTATATGATGCTTGGAATAAGCATTATAATGATGCGGTAGATGTGCGTGGTCTGATATTGGCTACCATGGACTCAAATTTGCTGAAGCAATATGAGAACATGGAGTCGCCAATAGAGATGATCAGCAGCCTGAAATTGAAATTTCAGGAGCAGGTAAGAGTGGAGAGATACCAGTTGGTTAAGTCTCTCACTAGCTGCAAGCTACCAAATGATCATCCAGTAAGTCCTCATGTCAGTAAAATGATGGGTTACATTGATAACCTGAGGAAACTGGATTATCCAGTTAGCCAAGAATTGGCAACTGAGATCATTCTGCAGTCACTGCCGTCAAGCTATGATAAGTTCAAAAGGAACTATATCAAGAAAGGCTTAACGAAGACGCTGACTGAACTGCATGATATGCTCAAGACAGATGAGCCAAACGTGAAGAGTACCCTGTATAATCTCATAATGGAGAAGGGTAGGTTTACTAAACTTAATGCTGACAAGGGTGAAGACAAAGTTGTCCAGATTTTGAATCATGGCAAGCGTGTGTCTTCTGAGCCCGAGTCAGATACATCTTACGTTGGTAAGTGCTGCTACTGTAAAGAGACTGGGCATTGGAAGAGAGATTGCATTAAATTCATGGAAGATTATGAGGAGTTGAAGGTGATGTATGAGACTACTTCCTCAGGTATTCATGTTATTACTTCAAGTTCTACCTTATAGGTATTGGATACTGGTTGTGGCACTGATATTTGTTATAATATGCAGAGCCTAAGCAACAGTAGAACGTTGAAGGAAGGACAAGTGGAACTGCGTGTCTGGAAGGAGCTATGGATGCTGCCTCAGCCGTAGGGTTTTCACTTGTAGATGCCTTTGAGGCTTGGTTTTGTATTAAGTAATTGCTACAATGTACCTGCTTTAAGCAGAGTTGTCTTTCATTTTCTTGTAAGAATTTGAATGTTTTTCATTTTCATAAAAGACAAGTTTTGTTCTTTTGATCTCAATGAAATATTGATTGTAGCACCCTATTCAAGGAATGGGTTTTATATCTTAAACCAAAGAGTGCCTAAATGTAACATAAATACCGAATTGGTTTAAATCTGATGAATTAACCTGATTTTTCTTGGCATAAATGTTTTTGGTCACATAGAGTGAGTCGGATTCAGAAATCCCATAGTTATGGACTTTTGGGCTCATTTGATCGGATATCTTATGAGACTTGAATTCTGCTTACTGGACCAAAAGACAAAAGGCCCATCTTAGCCGAGCTAGAGAAAGGCCCAAAGGCTTATTGGACCTTGAACATACTCATGTATGTGGCCCGATGAGCAGTAATGCCAAAAAAAAATTCCTTTACTTCATTATCTTTACTGATTACTTCAGTGAGTATGACTGTGTTCATTTGATGAGACACAAGTCGGAATTCTTTGAAATGGTCGAAAGAGTTCCAGAATGAGGTATAGAATCTGAGTGACAGAAGTATTGAGACTCTGGATTAGATCACGAGTGAGAATACTTAAGTCATTGATGGTGTGATCATCTGAATGAGTGTGAAGTCGTTTCACAGCTCATTTCTCCTGAAAAACTTGAGGTGTTTCTGTGAGAAATAATCAGATCTTATTAGAAATGATTAAAGATGAGTCACACGGATCTTCCATGATATTCTTTAAGAATAACGCTCTAGAAATATCTAAGTTTACGCTGAAATAGTTCCACCAATATCAGTTGAAAGACACCACATAAATGTGGACTGGAAATGATCCAAATTCGTCTTTACTGAGTATTTGTAGTTGAGCTACTTCGCTGGTTGTCCTAGGAAAACCAAGGCTTGTTACTTTTTACGTCCATTCCGAAGACGAAGTTAGGTTGTTCGGAATTCTGTTTTCTAAAAGGAAAGTTGCTTTCCAAGAAGAACAGTGGGAGTAAAAGTATAACTCGAAGAAATTCGAGAAATACACGAGGCTGCTCAACCTGTTGAGGGAGAGCAGCGGATAGATTTACAGATTTCTGTAGAATCTACACCTGTAGAGCCTGAAGTTCGCAGATCTGAATGAATCCGTCACTAATCCGAGAGTGATTTCTCGTGATTAATTGCCATGATCTGATGATCATTGAAAGTGACGAACCTGCGAAATTCACAGAAGCGAAAGTGAGCCCGGACTCCGAAAAATTACACTGTGTGTAAGTTAGCTTCATCGATCCATTCATGGATGGAAGCAAACATATCGGAGTTGGAATCTTCGTTCTGTTGAAGTAGTCAAGGTTTTGACTTGAACAGGAACGAAGTGGAACTGTGCGTTTGGTAATAGATAAGTGGGAGCGATATTGCATTTCTCATAGTGTATGTCGATGACATACTGATTCTCGGAAATAACGTCCCAATGCTGCAGTCGGTAAAGGACTTGCTTGGGAGTTGGTTTTATGATTGACATGGGTAAATCCACGTATGTTCTTGGATTTTGGATCTAAAGATAGAGATCCAAAAGAGCTGATAGGAAAAAGTCAGGATTCTTATATTGACAATGTCCTACACGTTTTCAGCATTCCAAGAAGGGTTTTATGCCAATGTCACATGGCATTACGTTAAGCAAGATACAGTGTCCTACGATATCTGCTGAGCTTGAATGCATGGATGAGATTCCATATGCGTCGGCAATTGGATCTATCATGTATGCCATGACATGTGCTTGTTTTGATGTTGCTTTAATGTTAAGCAAGACAAGTAAAGACCAGTCAAATCCAGCAAAGAATCACTGGATAGACGTAATGATTATCCTCAAGTATTTGGAAAATACTTAGGATAAGTTCTTGATTTACGGAGAAAGTGAGGTGCTATAAGTCGGTAGAGTCTGAAAGGCAAGTTACCAACAGACAAAGATGATTTCCGGTCACAGTCCGGTTATATCTTGTGTCTGTCTGGCGGTGCAAGGCGCTGTTGCTGACTCCATGACTTAAGCTGAACATTTCGCAGCTTGGGAAGCGGCGAAAGAGTTTGTTTGGAAAGAAGAGTTCATCACTGAACTTGATGTGATTCCCAGCATAGACTAGCTGCACATCAGAGGTCCAAACACCTTGAGGGTAGGTATAACCTATTCCGTGAGATAAATGACAGAGGTGTTAAGTAGATCAGCGAGTTTCAACGAATGAGAACGTTGCTAATCTATTAACAAAGCCACTCCTTAGGCCTAAGCACGAGTCGCGGACTGTAGCTGTAGGATAAATGAAATTAAGATGTAGTCTTAATTTCAGTGGGAGTTTGTAAAGGGCTTCATTTAGTTGTTTTGAAAGGTTCATGTAAACATAATATTTTATGTTTATGAAATCTATGATTTCTGGATTATTTTAACTGTGATATAAATAATCGTTCCAAAATGATTCATGTCATTATATATGGGCCATCGAAGTACATGAGTAGACTTGATCCTGAAACCCCATATTTAACGAAATGACATAAATCATAGTGTCCATAGTCGAAGGTTGTTGAAATTGGAACACCAACAACCACTTGAGACTAGATTGTGTTGAGACTTATGACCAAGTTTCGAGGGGTTATAGATGCGCGGCATCAAATTCGACACATAGGTATATGTAGGGGAGCATATGACCGGACATGGCCCGCTGATGAGAACTCTACAAGATATTAATATCTGTGTCATAAGAGGTTCTCATATACGACTATAGAGTATAGTCCTTAGACCTGAGTTCGCATGCATGTGGCTGCACATGGATTGATACACATTGATCATTGTCTAACGCTGTTTCGTAACTGGGAGCTATAAGGACCTTGGTTGGGTGTATTATGAAGTGTGTAGTTCATAGTGATGGAACAAGATGGGATTTGTCCCTGCCGTTTAACGGAGGTAATATCTCTAGGCCAATCGGAGACTTGATAGCTGGTAAGAGAGTGGCCACTCCCAAACGGACTTGCCCAAGTCGTTTGCATTGTCAGTATCAAATCTGTTCCGATAAACATGGTCTGGCTATATAAGGATGACACGCATCTTGCCTTATGCCAGATTGAGATATTGAGACAAAAGGATTAGGGAATGTAGGATTCCAGTACAAGTGGGAGATTGTTGGGAATGTCCTGAAATCTACCGTACTATCTCTAGAAAGTATGATAAGTGTCGAGATCAGACATAAGTCATAAATACTGGGTGATCATGATGACTTGCTAGAGCCCGCTCATGATCTATAAGTTTAGGACTTATTACCAGTATTGTATGATCCCAAAGGGTCACACACCATAGCTAACGGGAAAGTTAAAATGGAATTAATACGGTAAGATGCAAGGCATTTACTGTATTTGTACAGAGAATTGGGCCAGACAAAAGACAGTCTTTTGTTTGATTTGGGCCTTGGGCCCAAAAGCCTAATGAGCCATTAGTTTAATTACTTGGGTCCATATAAGGAAGAGGAAAGGCGAAGGAAGCCCTAATGCTTCTAACTCCTGCGATTTTAGCCTCAGCCGTCTTCCTCTCTCTCTGTTGATTCCAACTTGGTCTAGCAGCCTGATCCAGTAGCTTGTAAGAGTGTGGATACCTAGGAGGAGCCGGTTATCATCAGCTCTCTGTGATCTCTTCATTCCTTTGATCAATCCGCTGCAATCACAAGGTAATGAATCTGATCTGTTTATGATTCATCTGCAAATCACCTAGATCCTAGATGATTATGTGCTAGGATGTAACCTGACAATTACACCATGAACACACATAATACTACACCATGTTGCAGAAAAACGTTACCTCCAGGATCCAGTAATACTTATCGCACAGGTCATCCGCTCTGTCGTCCCCTCTTGGCTTCCCCAACCCCCACCGAGTTGAACAGTTGCATTTCAAGATCAAATGTGTATCCGTTTGGTCCCGTTTGACAATTATCCAATCAGGAGTCGGCCTTTTCGATTCTCCCCACCCCGGTCCAGGCAACTCTGGTAGGTTAATTCTAAGATGAGTTGCATGTTGGCGAGTAAGGTCATGATTACCGAACATACCTTCCTCCCAATCTTCCCTGAAGATCTTGCTCATCATCCCAAAGATGTACTCGCTGACGATGCTTCCTCTATCTGCAGCCGCCTTGATTTGACCGAGACCTTCAACCCGGTTGTTCTCGAAAAACAGATTCGAGATGCCTTTGAGGGTGACGGCGGAGATGTTCCCTGCGTCGTAGCAACTTTTGTTGAACTTTGTCCAGTCAAATCGTGGACAGTCAACAAAATAGTTCATCTCCATTAGATTAACATAGATGAAGAACTCGGGGGAGGAAGTCAAAGCGTTGAGGCGAGTGCAAGTAATTCTGGAGTGACGAAGATCCTGCATGTTTTGTTCGCACGCACGGACCATAATCTTTCGGATGATTTCCTCCGGCAACCCGAGCAGGTCGAACGGTTTCTGCTCCCTCCGACTCCTTGTCACCGACCTTGTTTCGTACCGCGGTCGTTTGTAAGGAGGCCATACCCATGGGGGATTACGGTGAGTCATTATTCCAAAGATGGTGATGGAAATGAAAAGGAGATGAAAAGTTTGAAACTGTTTTATGGATGAAAAGAGAGAGATGAAAAGTTCGGACACGACTGAGAGGATTTGGATTTATGGAGGAAAGAAGTTTATATTTGGAGAAGACAGAACGGGACTATTGATATTACCACGCTTTAAATTTTAAGAAAATGGGTTCACCACGTTTACAAATTAGTGGAAAATGGGTTCACCACGTTTACACATATTCACTTAAATTATATAATTTATATAATTTTATTCAAAATGGGACTATTAATCATATTCGTCAAACGTTTCCTTGCATTTTAAGACATACTTTCTAATAGAGAACACACTTGGGAAGTGAATGATATTGAAACATAATTTTCAAACTAAAAAATGCACTGGGAACTGAGATACATATAGTAGATCAATAAAATATAATGTAACACTAGAAAAAATATTTCCCAGTTGGTGTAATACTACTTCAATTGTGAACTATGCATTTGAATATATGGTATAACTAGTAACTAGGTATAACTATCTATGATATTTTGGCGCCGAAATCGTCGACTTTTAAAAAACTAATTACAACTATTTAAAAAACTGATATTTTTAAACCTCTCCCTCTCTTTCTCTTTCTCTTTCTCTCTCTTTCCCCCTTTCTCTTTCACGCCATAATGGAGAATCTCAGCCTTGATCCTAAATGCAAATTTTTTTTTGAATAAGGTTTTCAAGTTAAAATGCAAAGTTTACATGCCTACTCACACATGCCCATTAGTTTTTAGTTTTTAGTTCCTAGTACTACTTACCCAGTTATCCTAGTTATCCTAGTATTACTTAGCTAGTTATCCTAGTTGTACTAGTTATCCTAGTTGTACCAGTTATCCTAGTTATCCTAGTTATCCTAGTATTACTTAGCTAGTTATCCTAGTTGTACTAGTTATCCTAGTTGTACTAGTTATCCTAGTTGTCCTAGTTATCCTAGTTATCCTAGTTATCCTAGTAATACCTACCTAGTTATCCTAGTATTACTTACCTAGTTATTCTAGTATTACTTAGTTAGTTATCCTCTTAAGACTTGTGTTCTTGTTTGTTAATTTTTGGTACACTTATTTATGCTAGAACAAAAACACAAAATAGTCTTATAATAGTTCATCAAAGTCTTACAATACCATAACAAAGTCTTCAAACTACAACCAAACTCACATAGTGATTACAAATTCCTTACTTTTACCAAACAGAAGATGATAGATGATCAAGAAAGTCAAACAAATACACAAAACAACAGTCACCATGAACTTCAATTTGGTCTTACGTATCTCGGATTTGCACACCACCACCTCCTCTTTCAAATTTTCGACAATGTCTTTAAGATCATTAACTTCCACCATAAGTTCTCTTCTGTCAATCATCATGTCTTGAACCTCTTCATACATCCCATCTTCTACCCATTTGAACAAGTGACCATCCTACATTTCACTTACAATAATCACTATGAAGCTAACAAAATCACAAATCAATACTAGGCCTATGTCAAAACAATGTTACCTCTCGGCTAAAAGTACAACGGAAATAAGGACGTCCGGGATTTTCTTTCGATTTTGATGTGTAAATCGCAAGTTCGCTTCCACACACAATTTTCGGGAAAACCTCTTCTACCATGGGGATTCCTTCTACTATTGAACCCATAGTAAAATGAGTTAGAAGTGATTTCCTCCTACGTTACTCAAAGGAGACATTCAATTACAGGGAAATCGGCCAATTCGTACCCGCACAATTAGTTCTGGTACCAATACATCTCTGCTTAATTTTGATGTGCTAATTACTACCCACATACTAGATTTTTTGAATATCAATACACGAACAAATTTAAATTGGCCAAAACATACTTTGACCACGGACCCGTTAGTCAACTCCGTTAAACCGTTAACGGATGCCCAATCGGATTACACATCACCATCCCCGTTGGAACAGAATGGTGAAACTACGTCGTTTAATACTCAAGTCTCCAAAAAAAAAAAAAGGAAAACGACGCCGTTTTTTGAATTGGAGTTAATAAAATAAAATTGTCTTCTTCTCCATCGAAGAGAAGCAAGTATTGGGGGAAAAATTAGGTTAAAACCCTCTCAGAACCAGGATTGTGAAATCATAAAAATGGCGAGCTCATCAACGAAGATCAGTTATGACCGTTGGAGAAGAGGTAGTGGAGAACTCAAGATACGACAAGTTTTTGTTAGTGTGCAGGAGTTTCGCGAGGCAGTGCTGGAGTATGCTCTACAAGGAGGTTATAATTTGAAATTCACAAGGTGGGCAGCAAAAAAGAGTGAGGCTAAGTGTAGTATCAAACCGTGTAAGTGGAGAATCTACTGCTCCTGGGAAGAATCACTTTCAATGTGGATGGTTAAATCATTTCAGGAGGATCACACTTGTTACAAAGATCAAAGATGTAGACTTTTGTCAGAAAGTATCATCTGCGACATGTATATCAACGAGCTGCGATGCAATCCTGATCTCAAACCTCAAGTAATGCAAGACAGAATTCATGACAAATACGATGTTGCTCCTTCACATGATCAGTGTAGGAAGGCGAAGAAGAGAGCATTGGATATGATCCAAGCTGAATTCGATGAGCAGTATACAAGAATCAAGGACTATCGGGATGAAATTTTGGAGTAAGTCCTTATAACAAACGTTCAAGCCTTCTTGAGTCGAAATCCGGAGAACTGCAGCCGAGCATTCTTCAAGACAACCTCTTGCTGCGAAGATGCTCTCAACAATTTTTCGGAGTCATACAACAAGGCCATCGACCAGGCTCGTGCAATGCCGGTTGTTCAGAGCCTAGAAACAATGCGTAGGCAGGCTATGGTGAGGATAAAGCTGCGGAGGGTGAAGACGAGTAAGCACATGGGTATGCATAGCTTGAAAGTTGGTATGGTAATTGCAGATGAGGAGAAGCATGTTAAGGTATGTAGGAGTATCCCTGGACGCGATCGCGTGTTTGAGGTAGTTGAGGGAGGGCAATCATACACGGTTAATATGCGTGATCGGACATGTAAATGCAGGCGATGGGATCTCACTGGGATTCCTTGTCGTCACGCTCTACGTGTTGTCTTTGACAACAAGAAGACATTCAAGACAGAGGAATTGGTTTCAGATTGGTATTTGACTAGTATGTGGCGAGACCAGTATGTGGGTTCGGTAGAGCCTGTCAACGGAATGAAGTTCTGGAAAAAGAGTGGTGAAACAACAATTGAAGCACCGGAGAGAGAACCACATAAAGGACGCAAGAGAAAACCAGAAAAAAGGATTAAGGCAGTTAACGAGTCACCGTCCAAGGGGAAAAACATTAGTCAACATGGTCGAACAATGCGATGTACAAGATGTAGTATGGCTGGACATTATGCTAACAAATGTCCCAATGATGGAGTTCCGTTGAAGCCACGGAAACCTCGAAAGGCACAGCAACCTAAGAAGAGTAAGAAGAGTAAAAAAAATAACCAAACTGATGTGTGTGACATAGTTTCTTGTGCTGGAGAAGGTCCCATTCCTACGCAACCAACACAGCCCTCAGCTATGGAAGAATGAGGTTTAAGGCAGATTAAAGTGGGTGTTTGGAGGTTTTATGCAGGTTTTTTATGTTTTATGGCAGGTGCTTAGTTTCTTCGGTTACGGATGTTACGGACGTAAGTTGGTTTTTGGACGTATCAGGCAGTGTTTTGTAAGAGGTTTTATGTTGGTTTTATGGTGGTTTTATGGCAGGTGCTTAGTTTGTCTTTGTAGTAAACATTAAACCTAGCTTAATTTAGACCTTTCTACTATCTAATGTCTTGCTTTTATAATGTTTAGCATAAAACAATCCAAAATATGGAACATTTCAAAGATTTGAACCCTTAAATCCAAACTCCAAACTTCATAAACAAACTTCAAATCCAGGGAATTACAAAGAGACAAGCACTACAAACACATAGACTTATGCCCAAAAGATACAATAACCAGCAGCCACAACAACTCCACACACGATAATTGTCTTCAACAAACGAATATCCCCTCCAATTTCCTTAATTTCTTTCTCACAAACATGAATCTCACCTTTCAAAGCTTTGAAAACCTGCTCATATTCACCAATCATCTTCTTCAAATCTGCTATTTCTTTCTCAAATGTTTTGACATCGGCTTCTAACATCTCCGTTGATACCTTAAAATCTTCAACATCTTCCACCAGTGACTCATCTGTCCATTTGAACAAATGATAATTGTCTTTCTCGGACCCTTTCGGACAGCAGTGAAAAAGTCGCCCTGGATTCTTGATTGTTCCTGATGTTTTTATCAAAGCTTTCTCTCCACATCTACAAGAATTTGGCATCCCTCTACCTCTTACACGATTAGCACGACCCTTGAAGAGACTCAGTCCTATCAAAATTCGAAGGTCTTAGCACTTTATTACTCTGCAACCTTTGAATTCCAAAATTTTAACAGATTCTGCACACATCGAAAAATTCAATCGCAATAAACTTACCTGAACTCTCAGATGAATCAATCTTCGTTGATGAGCTCGCCATTTTTATGATTTCACAATCCTGGTTCTGAGAGGGTTTTAACCTAATTTTTCCCCCAATACTTGCTTCTCTTCGATGGAGAAGAAGACAATTTTATTTTATTAACTCCAATTCAAAAAACGGCGTCGTTTTCCTTTTTTTTTTTTGGAGACTTGAGTATTAAACGACGTAGTTTCACCATTCTGTTCCAACGGGGATGGTGATGTGTAATCCGATTGGGCATCCGTTAACGGTTTAACGGAGTTGACTAACGGGTCCGTGGTCAAAGTATGTTTTGGCCAATTTAAATTTGTTCGTGTATTGATATTCAAAAAATCTAGTGTGTGGGTAGTAATTAGCACATCAAAATTAAGCAGAGATGTATTGGTACCAGAACTAATTGTGTGGGTACGAATTGGCCGATTTCCCTTCAATTACACAATTAATCATTGTTGTTTATAAAATTCATCCAAACAAACAACAATCCCGGGATGAACAAAATAGAACTTACGGATTGAGATGACTCTGAGATATGGGTTTTTTTGTTCTTGCTATTCTTCAATCGATTGTCGGATTGATTTCCCATCCCCTCTGCTGAGACTCGGAATTTCGCTAGGGTTTGTTCTTCCCGAGCCCCGTTCTTCCACTTTGTTCTTCGATTTCACGATTTTAACGAATCCGATTTTGAATTTTTTTTACCCGGGTAGAATCCGATTACATGGGGCTGGGTTGAAGGAGACCGGACCTCACCCAGGTATAAGTTGTAATTCCATGCCCTTCTCTCGGTTTATAAGTAATTTACCATTTTTACAGATTTAATTTAAATGAAAACGAAATTGATCTTATAACGGGTCATGGAAGATTAATCTCTCTGTACGGAGGGGCATAGGAGGTGATTTCTCCTCTAAATTGTTTCTTCAATTGCGAAACCCCACAGCCACATCGAATCGTCACTTCGAACCGGGATGTGCTTCTTATAAATACTCACCATTCACCACCACGTAATTATCTCCAGTGCGTTCGTCATCCTAAACAGACTCTTCTTATTGTACTCTTTCTCAAGCATTCCCATCTCAGACCTGACCATCAGATGTTGTCCTAATTTTAAAGGTTTTCGGCAACAATCGTTACGCTTCTTTTGGTTCTGACTACTTTCCTCCTACCCAGTGCCGGTCCTCAGAATTCAAAGACCACAAGCAATGAAAAAAAATTGGCCACTTTTTGGAGAGTCGAACCTTGGATTAGGAGTAAGAGTTTCTTATTAAAGAGAGAGCACCACTAGACTAATGACAAATTTTGTAATTATGTGGCCGAAATTAAGTTATTAAATAATCGGCCACAAGCCTGGGCTTCATTAGCTTGGCTCAAGGGCCGGTCTGCTCCTACCTCAACTCTGAAGCTCAGGTTTGCAGCGTGTAAACTTCTTTTTAGCATCTCTGTGTATGTAGAGTAAAACAAGTCGCTTACGATTATAATTTTTGACTGCTTACAAACTTGACCGCACTGGAAAGATAGTATTCAAACTACTTGATAAAGATCCAAGTCAGCTTCCTGGTCATTGTCTAGCCTTCTTGAAATATAAAGTCATTGGTTGCTTATGTTGAACCCTCATATTTATTCTCTCATATCTATCGCATATTCTATCAGAAATAGAGAGTTATATCAGGCATGGCTGCGTTATTCATTACTCAGTTAATCCCACGGTCCTCGGTTCCTCTAAAGAGTTCATTTTCTTACCCAATATAACCGGACCTGGCGGAAACACACCTGCACATTCGGCTGCTTGTACATGTGGTTCATAAGACATAGTTGAACTTCTCACGAATGATCCACGAGAGGTATCTTTCTTTGTCTGTCTCTCATGATACGAAGAAGTGGAACCATCCTTTATAACTGAAAAGTTCCGTTTTCTTATTGTTTCAGAACGGGATTATTGAGATGGAACTCTCTCTCTGCGATGCAACCGGGAAAATTCCATTTAGCTATGCAGCAATAAGGAACACCCATACATATAACAACTTTGTGGCGAGTAAAATAGCTGAAAAAAGAAACAATCAAGCCTCATTAAACATCGACAACGAGATTGCTAATCAGTTGGGTCTGAGCAGGAGATTAAGTTCAGAGACTAACAAGTCATTATGTGCTCCGTGTGCAACAATGGCTTTAAAGTATCGGAGGAAAGCCTCAGGTTTGCACTGTTTCTTCCCAACTCCTATCATTCACTCAATGCTTGCGGATGCCACTGTATGTGTTTGCGTCTGCATTTTCATGCACGCTTCTCAAACATCCAAGAAGGATCTCACTTCAGTTGGGGAGGTCTGGATTATTACAGATTAAGGAAATCTCAGCGACTTGACTGAGAGTCTGCGATAACGACCAATTGCTCGGATCACAGTAGAGCAGCGTTTCACGGTCGAGACTTATTTTTCTTTTGGTTGGCTAATTATATTGTCCATTTCTGTGTTATTTCCTACTTTTGATTTTTATTAACTTATTATTATTTTGACTCCTATAATAATAAGTTGCTGGTTCACATACGATGGAGTTATTTTACTATCTTTCCTCGGGTTGTCTTTGTCTATTGTAATTTGTACAACTAAAACAAGTTGTTTTGCTATTTCAAATTTCCATATACCCAAAGCTTCACTGATATGAGGTATTTACTATTGCAAACAAATTCCAATTTCAGATTATGCACTGTTTTGGAAGACATTTCCAGTATTTCAATATAATAACGAAAAGGGTTTACATGGCCACTACCCAAACTGATATAAGAAGTGGAACTCTTATAAGCATTTCACAAGAGACGGTCTAATATAATGAATCTGAACAAGCACAATCTAACTTAAAGGTTTTATCAAAATAAATTAAAAGTAAGAATAGGAAATTTGAACTTCTGCAAATGTAAGGCATGGGGCGCGGATCCAACTATGCTTCCATTGCCGAACCAAAAGTGCCAAATCAGAAGAGAGAACCTTTCAAAACACAGAACCCTTACAACAATTACCCCATTCCTAATTGGATCCACAATATTAACTTTTGAAAGTACAATGCACTTACGACCGTAGCTTAAAAAGACAATCAGAAGAGAGAATCACCATGACAAAAAGAGAAGACATATAAGACAATCTTAAACTCAACCGTGGAAGTATGAATGGAGAATCATCAACTAAGAAGAAAAAGCAGAAACAGAGTTCAAAGTCAACATCAAAACAGAGAAAATACACATCGTAATACAGAGGAACCAAAGAAGTATCAAAACTCATAACAACTCACGGGAAAAAAATCTCGATTCTTTGAAAACAATTACAGGTAACTAAATCCCCCAATAGATTGTTATCAAGTGGTATTACGTCCACCAAAATATACTCAAGCAACACTTAAAACTAACAAGAAATCATGTAAATGCAAGTGTTGCGGTTTCAGCCGAGCTTTCTGTAGCGGACATAGGATTATTTTCCAAACAAGATAAAGAACACAAACATTCTAAAAAGATTTTTCCAACTTATTTCAAGAATTTAACATTGTTACTCTAATAGCATATGACAAACTTTCAATAGAAAGAGACAAAACATTAATAAATATATGCTAAGGCTGCAAACTGTTTCTATAACTCTTTAAAAGACAATAATTTCCAGCGACTAAAACCACATAACAAAGAAGCCACATAATATACATTTAAACTAATCAGCATATAATTTAAAGTGTGTTTCAAAGAAGAATTTGCATGATCTGATGTGCAACTGATATGTTGATATGTAGCAGAAACAAAACCAAAAGACGAACATAGTGTAATTGGAAATTAAGCCAGATCTGATTATAAAACACAACTAACAAATACATCAATGAAAACCGGGGTACGATCACTAGTTTGTTTAATTTGATTAAAATTATTTATGTGATTTAGCTTGGATTATAAAAATTGATATAAATATTCAATCATTTTAAATCAATTAGATAAAAATGATATTTTTTATCTTAATTTGTATTGGTAAATAAAATTTAATTATTATATATACTCATAAATAAAATTTATATTTTAAAATAAAAATAATGTAAACAAAAATTAAAATAAAATTTAATCGTTAGTTATTATATATACTCATTTTAATTATTTTAAAATTATTTTTAAAATTTAACACTTTAAAAAGTTTTATCTCTTATATTTTTAAATTTAACGTTTTAAAATTATATTTTAGTCATTTCTGTTATTTTTAAATCATTTTTAAATTATTATATATTAATTATATAAAAAAATCTATTGGCTAAAGTACCACCACTTGGAACCGCTCTTTCTTCGTTTAGAGGTATGGTTAGCGAGTTATGAGCGTTTTAATAGGAGTGGTCGAAACTGTTAAAAACAGTTTTGCAGAAATACTCTAATTCCAGTTTCAGGTAGGTACTTTGTAGGACTGATTCCCGTCGCGTCTGAAAGAATTAGAAGACGGTCTGTATATGCCCGGATTTATCTTGCTGCAAGGAATCCATATCAAGTTTCAGATCATCATTCGGAGGTATGATGTTCCTGAAAACCGATCTGAAAGTTAAGACAAAACCATTTTTTGTGCCTGACACGCTATTTTTGTTAATCGCAGATTTCAAACGCGATTTCTTCAACCAAAACACTCCAGTAGATTAAACTATAACTTTCAGTCACCAAAATTAGTGTTACAACCGCAACCGGTCGAAACACTAGTTTTCAACCGCTTCAACCGCTATTTTTCCGTCGACCTGAAAACGCTAAGGTGCGGGTGGTGTCTAAGTAATTCGATACTAGTTTACCAATATGTGGTTATGCATGTTAAGTCTTGAAATAGGAATTGTTTGATTATGTGTATGAAGCTAAGTAGAAAGTATGGTAAAAGTAAGTGATAGTAAAGTATGCTAAAAGTAAATGATAGTAAAGTATGGTAAAATGAATGACGGTAAAGTATGGTAAAAGTTAATGATGGTAAAGGATGATAAAAGTTAACGATAGTTTTGCGGACGATCGCGTACATTAGCCCATTGCAGAATTTTGTTTGTTGGACTACGGACGATCGCGTATGTAAGCCCGTTGTAGTCCATGCCGTGATGTTAGCTATGCGGACGATCGCGTCTGTTAGCCCGTTGCAGAGCTTGTTTTATTGGACTGCGGACGATCGCGTATGTAAGCCCGTTGCAGTCCAATAGGCCGTAAAGGACCGATGACGGGGAGGTTCCATACCCAAAAAGCGTGAAAGGGGTTGGCTCCGGCGTCAGTAACTAATTAAAGAATATGAAAAATAAAGTAAAAAAGTTAAGTAAAGAAATGAAATGTTAAGTTAATAATGTGAATTGTATAAAGTAGGAATAAGTGATTATGTGGTGAAATGTGTAAGTATTAATCTATACTATTAAAACAGGATACTGACCATGGTACATAAATGTTGTTTCCGAAATTTGCCCTTAATTTTTTATGAATTGTATTCTTCATTAAGGGTAAAACTGTAAAACAATTTATATTTGATTTATTCATAATATCTTATAATATCTTTTGTTTTCCTTTTTCTATCATAATCATATCTAACAAAAAAAAATTTCAAAAATTTAGTAAAATAATATTTAATTTCGAAATTAATATTAAAATAAATATTATAAATTATCCTTAACTAAAATTTAACTTAAAGAAATAAAATCAAGCATAATTAAGTTACTAAATCAATTGGTACATATAATTATATAATTTAATACATAGGTATTTTATAAATTATATAATCATTAAAATTAATAAAATATTATTAAAATAAGAAAGTAGTATATAATATTATACTAGCGTGCGAGTATAAATTCAATAACTAAAATACAACACTAAAAACTGACAAAACGATATAAAGTGTTAAAAACCATAAAAACCAAAACAAAAACTAATTCATAACATGACAATAAAAAAATAAAATTAAACTCAGCCAACAGAAATTGTAATATAATAAAATGATAAATATTCTAACATTATTGTTCCACTAAATCTAAAAATTTAAATTAAAAAAAAAGAATAAACCCGCGTTAAACGCGGGTCAGACACTAGTAAGTGATTATATGGTGATATGTGTAAAGTATGAATAAGTGATTGTGTTGTGATATGTTAAGTATAATTAATTGTGTGAAGTATGACTTATTTCTTGGTTTAATATGTATAAGTGTCTATTGTTTTTCGAGTATTAGGGTTCCTTAGATATCATCAACACTAGGTAACTTGTTACTCAGCTCCCTACCTCACTCACCCCTTTCAGGTGACAGAGAAATTGCTGAGTAGCGGCTCGAGGTGGTATTTGCTCGGATGCTCGTTTTATCGGGGATTATGTGTTATGTTTTCAAAGACTATTTATATATTTAAAATATCGGTGTGTATTTGAAAGATTGGATTGAAACGAAGTATTTTTATTAAATGATTTGAGACTTATTTAAATAATTCATTGTTGACGTTAATTATAAAATAATTGTAAAGTTCTAGATGACTTGTCGTCTCCGCCAAGTAAATGGGACGGGCGTCACACGTTGACAAAGAGATAACGGGCGGGGAAGTGGAAACAACCACACCGAAATTGCTATCCACATCAGCAATTTCAAGAAAGAAATCGCCCCCTTTAGGGTCACTGGTATCAAAACTCTTGAGTTCTCCACGAATTAGACAGGAGGGAATATCAAGAAAGAAAAGTTTCAAAAGAATTTAAAGAGATTGAGACAGAACCGCTTGAGAAGAGAAACTTATAACCGAGTTTTTATAACAAGAAATGAAGAGTGAGTGATTAGCGGAAGTGAGTATCAGGTACAGGAGATTTTAAGCTCTGATACCATGTAAGAATTGTAAGAATATGAAGATTGAAAAGAAGAAGAAGTAGAATTGCTAGAGAGAGAGATTGAGAAGTATGTGGGAAAGACTCCTTAAAAGTATATTATCAATTGTGTGGCTACAAGACTTAAATAGACAAGGGTTTACATTTCAAATGAGCTTTGGGGGGAAGAGAAAACATTTGAATTTGAATTAGGCTCCTAAAGAAACTCTAGACTAGTCTATTTTACTGTTCATCCACGTCCACACTTCTGAAGATGATGTGTTGGTGTCTGTGTTGACAAGACGCGTGACATCAACAATTCTGAACACTCTGTGTTGGTGTCTGTGTTGACAACACACATAATGTTCAGACTTTTCATAATGTGTTCATCTCAATATGAACATCTTATGTCTTCATCTCAATAAAAGAAAGCTATCATTGATAGGATCATTGAATTTTTCAACCTCACCAGTCGGTCGCTGATTTTTTCAAGTTTAGTGATGATGCGGACATACTACTATCACCTCGTCAAAGGTGGCTACATTCACTAGAACGAATAATTTTAGGAACCTGCTGGATGTGTCTCAGACATGAGATTCACATTTTCAGACTCTCAGGATGTGTGATAATGTGGACATAGGGATCAATGATGATTTTTTTTCTTGAGAAACACTCTTTCAGTACTCTATGTCCAATCAAATATCAGAACCGGGAGGAGTAACAGCTAAACCATTTCAGTGGTGTCTGCTAGACAAAGTTCATAATTGTTCAAAGGGTGGAGTACTGCTGGAGAAGGTCTTCATCGGATAGGCCATGTCATAAAATATGAACAGCTAAGGAGTGCTAAGGGGGGTGATACATGTCTAGAGGCGGAAGCAATTGAATGGAAAGGGGTGAGCTGATCCCATCAAGTTTTAATTATGTTCAATAGTTTCTAATATTTGTAATATTTGACCCAATTAAAATTTATTAATGACCCTAATATAATCCAAGCCCACTTTAAGTACTCCAAATAAAAACAATGAATTAATCATTTTAAATATAGCCAAATCCACATGAGTAAATCAGACTACTTAAAATGAGCTTATTGCTAAAGTTAGAAACCATGTACAGTATATGTTAGACGTTCAGTGCCGATTCGTTCAACTTCTTTTTTAAAACTCAAGATGATGGTCATAACCACGAACAAAACGTATCTGCAAAAGTTCAACTCTCTAACCATACGCTTGGATTTGTTCGGTAACGAAAAATAAATTCATTCTCGCTTTTATTAAATTTATTTATCTTAGAATCAAAATTAGGATGTGAACCTAATAGCTTAGTAAACTAGTTCGAATTCGTTTACTATCACGTCATACCTAGTCGAGTCTAGTACATTTTCATGATTTTTTAGGAATTATTTATCTTGTATGTTGATGGTCACATCAGACAAAGAAATACATCATTTACGGATATTAGCCAACATGTTCTATATGGATTGAGGTTCTATACATCCAACAAACGGATTAAAGCGCGCTATATATATTTTTAATACCGCCTAGGTATGTTTACTATCGATGAAGAGAGCATAAGTCGAGCAAACCCCCGCACCAGTACTAGAGTCGAAAGTAGACCCCAAAATCTAATATGACGCTACTTACCACACTGGTAAAATGACGTCCTAACCAAGTATATCTTGGTCTGATATTTTAAAAGGTAAGACAAGAAGTCTCACAAAAACAACGAAATCGAAGTCTAAACCCAGAAAACGCTAAACGATGGTCTAAACGACCGAGCACATTGGTCAAAATTATTACAAGTGTGCAAGAAGAGTACGTCTCGCTAATCTTCTGACTTAATCTCAAAACCCAGTAAAGCATTTCCGAGCACACATGTCTTGGATGGATCAAAACCACCAAGCTTGCATTATGATAACGATTGATTATTAACAAACAAAATTAACACAATCGTTTCTTTGATCACATGTATTTACGCAGCAAACTTTCGTACCTCAACCAGGAACACTATGGCGGTTTAGTTTTCCCTTGTATCGAAAGAATAAAAATATCTCGTTAGGGTTTTTTATTATCTATTGTATCGGATTTTTTTTTGGGCAGTATATAAAGGGGTCCAAGGGTTTGTAAATATTAACACTCACGAAGTATAGAAATCCTAGACAAAAAGATATTTTCCTCAATATCGTTTCTCTTTAAGTATTCCGTACAAACGTTTATTCTTCTAGGGTTCACACGAGTATTCACAACAACCTCCATTACCCAACCGTTTGTTCATTACTTGGCCGATGTCGGCAATGTTGTTTTGGAACGGAAATGAGTTCAAGGTTGTGGTGTGTAGAAGAGACGCGTCATGTAGAAGAGACGCGTCATGTGAAGCTGAGTTAGCCTGATGTTCTTACACTTCGGGTGATACCCTATTCTCCTTGCTTCAGCCTCATAATCAATTCTTTTAGACAAGACATTCATGCAAACAACAAACAAGTAGGGTGATAAGGAACATCCTTGTCGTATCCCCCTCTCACTCCGAAAATAGCCAGCTAACTCACCATTAATCTGGACTGAAAACGATGGTGTCGACACACAAACCATAATCCAACCAATGAATACTTCCGGTATACCCAAAGATCTGAGAACCTGCTTCAAGAATCCCCATTCCACAGAATCAAAAGCCTTAGATATGTCGATTTTGATAGCACTTCTCGGAGAAGGCAAATCCTTATGATAATCTTTCACCACTTCCGTCGCTAATAACAGATTTTCAAGAAGGAGACGGCCTTTGACAAACGCTGATTGATTGAGAGAAATGAACTTTGGCAGAAGTTCCTTTAGGCGATTAGCAAGCAGCTTCGATATTACCTTGTATATGACATTACATAGTGATATCGGTCTATAATCTTTCATTTCAATTGCTGATGTCTTCTTCGGGATTAGGGCAAGAATTGTAGCATTTAATCCTTTTGGTAAGAACCCTGTCATGAAAAAGGATTGTATCGCAGTGATGAAATCATCCTTTATCACATACCAAGCGGAGACGAAGAACTCAGTCGTATATCCATCCGGGCCCGGCGATTTATTTCGAGGCATAGTGAATACAACCTGTTTTATTTCCTCCTCTGTGACTTGTCGCATGAGCTGTTTTTGTCTTCTTCAGAACATGAAAATCCCATCAGTCTTCTGACCTCGTCCAAAGAGACCTCTTCTAACTCATGTGGTCTCATTGTAAGAAAATCCCTGAAAAATCCCTCCGCCTCCTGTTTAATTTCTTCTCGATCAGAAACAAGTCGCCCATCTCTGCATTTGATCTCATTGATTGTGTTTCTGGCCTGTCTTGCCTTTATTGCGTCATAGTACGCTCTGTTGTTCTTGTCTCCCACTTTCATCCAATGTAACTTCGATTTTTGACTAAGGTAATTCTCTTCGATATCAGCCAACTTTTGCCAAACCGTATCAGCCTCTGCTTCCCTCCTCATCCGTTCTTCACTCGGGTTTTGTAAAGTCTCCTCCTGACATTTACAAAGAGTCTCATATGCTGTCTTGGTCCTCTGCGATATATCACTTAACATTGATTTTCCCAGTGTCTTCAGGATCGGTTTCAATCCTTTTAGTTTCTTCGAGAATCTATGAATGGCTGACGTCGAGTGGAATAACGGAGTTGTGTCTTTCCAGTAACGTTCGAGCTCGTCTTTGTACTGCGGATGCGTAGTAAGCACATTTACAAATTTGAATGGCTTCTTTACTCTGATCATTTCTTCTTTTATGTAGAAACGGCACCGAAGATGGTCGGAGCAACCACCAGATTCAAAGATGCAATAAGATTGGTTATACTTCTGTGACCATGCGTTGTTGACTAACGTTCGATCAAGCTTCTTACAAATGAGATCCCCGTCCCTTTTGTTGCTCCAAGTAAATAACGGACCCTGATACGACATGTCTGAGAGTTCACAATAACGCACAACCGACTGGAAGTCTCTCATTCCCTGTGGGATTGTTCCGTTACTTTCGAATAACGAGTGCTCTTCAGCTTCTAAGATTTCATTGAAATCCCCTTTGATAATCCAAGGATTTCCTCTTATTAATCGAGAATCATGATGAGCTTTCAGATCTTCCCAAAGACATTTCCTGTCCTCAACATAATTTGATGCGTAAACAAAAGAGGAAAAAAATTCTTCTTTTCCTCCTTCAAGCGTAACAGCTACAGTAATCAGCTGCGCTGACTTATATACCGGAATGGCCTGCACATTTGATCTCCAGATTACCCATATACGACCCAGACGATGATCTTCATAGTTTGAGAGAAAGTTCCAATCCTTGAAAACAGAGTTTGCAATCGTTGGAGCTTTATCTTCCTTCACTTTTGTTTCTAGCAGTCCACCAAACTCAAAATTATTTCTTAACAACCAGTTTCTAACCACCATTTGTTTCTCTTCCTTGTTAAATCCACGAATATTCCAGAAAAAACCTGTCATATTAATGATTTAATTGAGAAGTGTCCTTTTTCCGATCTCCAAGAAGCTTAGAGTTCTTGTTTTCTCCTGCTCCCAAAACCTTATGGGCGTCCTTTGCACCTCTTCTCAAGGATTTACGTGTTGTAACTCCCTCAACCTAAGTTGTTTGTTTAGCGTTCTGGTCTGATCGTTTTCCTTTTTTCCTTTTCCCAACTTCATTTACCTCCTGTGAATGATCCTCTTGAGAAGCAGTTTCACTTGTATCCCCTTCATCATCCTCCATTAGAGTCTCTGCATCATCCTTTTGTGGTTCATCTTCCTCATATTCCTCCTCTGATTCGACTATATCCACTCCGTTTTCTCCTTTTCCTCTTAGAGAGTCAAATCTTGATTTAGCTAGAATACTAACCTCTCCGTATTTCAACGTACTATTTTTCTCTGGTGTTTTAACAGCCTTTACAGGTGTTTTCCAGCCTTCATCCCCATTTCCACTGCTAGCGTTAGCTCCAGACACTTCTTCTATATTATCCTTTGCCATCACAGCTTCCTTATTCTCCTTTCCAATTTGCACTTCTTCCTCAACGTTATTCATCACTACTTGCTCTTGTGGAGCCACCGAACTCTGTTTTTGCAGTGGTATTTGTTGCTCAGCTAATTGATTCTTCTTTGAACTTTTTGCTTCTTCCGCAGTTTGTCTTACACATTCTTTGGTTATATGTCCCCAAGACGAGCATCCTGCACATCTAGGTGGTAACCAAGGGTACTCGTAATAGACAGTGACCTTTTCTCCATTTTCAAGCTTGAAAGTGTCCTGTTTTGGCAATGGCTTGGTGAGATTGACTTCGACAAACACTTTTCCTTCCTCAAAACTTTTGCACATCTCTGTATCAGGATGTAACCGAATTGGCTCCCCTATTGGGCTAGTTAAACATGACAAACCCTTCCATCCAAACATGGAGGCAGGGACATTTTTAACCACAACCCAAAGAGGGATTGACTTCATAGCTGGTTGCATTTCCTCCACGTTTGGACTCCACTTTGTTACTATCATTGGTATATCACAGACATTCCACATCGCCCTTCGTAAAACTCTGTTCCGTACCATCTTGTTTTTGATTCTAAACTTCACCGTTGTTTTGTTTACTACGAAGACATCCACCCTCACTGTTTTATCTCCGAGAGGCCAAATTTGGTTCACAATCGCGTGAATCTTCCCCACATGAGGAGCCGTATCAAGAAACTTTCCCACAAGTAGATCCTCCCACAACGGTGGAGCATCGACAAACACCTCCTTCGGAACTGTATAAACCCTAACGCCATCAACCTCTTCCACATCCAGGTCATAACGTTGGAGCTTACCTTTATTCTGCACCACCGAGGCCCATGAACTACCTTTTCCACTGCCACCGTTGCCCTGAACTGTTTCTTCCGTCATCGACTCTGTTTTGGCATCAGCTACCGGAGACTTAGAGTCGTCTGGTTTGACGAGCAAAAACCCTCCCGATGTTTGGCTTCCTTCACCTTGATTCTTCCTGTCACCCTCCTTCGTTGTTATCATATCACCCTGAACTCCCTGACGCTCTCCGATCTTCAGACCAGACGGAGATTCCGCCGGCGAAGACATGCCGTAAAGAGAACGAAACCCTAAACCTTTGTCGCCCTTTTTTCGTCTCAGAGCAAAACGCTTTCCGTCACAATAATAAAAGATATTAACTCATCTATGTTTCGCCGATGATCTAATGATCTTTACTGACGGAGCGATCAGATCCCTGGAGGGTGTCCTAAAGGTTTTTGAGGTTTATGCGAAACATTCTGGACTAAAGATTAGTGTTGAGAAATCCACAATCTACATGTCAGGGATCTCTAATGATACAAGACAAGAAATGGCTCATCGGTTTGCTTTGGAGGTGGGTTCCTTACCTGTTCGCTATCTAGGGCTGCCCCTAGTAACAAAGCAGCTCTCAAAGAATGATTATAAGCCACTAGTAGAGAAGATAAGAGGTCGAATCAGTACTTGGTCAACAAGACGTTTATCCTTTGCAGGTAGGCTACAGTTGCTGGTTTCAGTGATTAATAGTTTGATCAATTTTTGGATAGCTGCTTTCCGTCTTCCAAAAGGATGCATCGAGGAACTTGAGAGCCTCTGCTCAGCATTCCTCTGGTCCGGACCGGAACTGAATCCAAGGAAGACTAAGATAGCTTGGAAGGATGTTTGTATACCTAAAGCCGAAGGAGGTCTGGGATTAAGATCATTGGAAGACGCCAATAAAGTGTGTGTGCTAAAGTTGATATGGAGAATAGCTACTGCTCCTTCTCTATGGAGTAAGTGGATTTCAGTGAATAACTTGAGAGGGAAATCTTTTTGGGCTATAGACGAAAGTACTTCTGTAGGTTCGTGGATATGGAGGAAAATGCTTAAATATAGGCACTTGGCTAGAAATTTTTATAAGGTTCAAGTGGGCAATGGGCTGAATACTTCATTTTGGTATGATGACTGGAGCTCACAGGGTGTTCTAATGGATGTTCTAGGCAAGCGAGGGTGTATCGATATGGGCGTTCGGGCTGATGCTTCAGTGGGAGAAGTATTGCAACGAAATGAGAGAAGGAGACACCGAAATCAGGTTTTGATTCAGTTGGAGCAAAATCTAGAGAGCTATCGAAGAAGCTCTAGAATCAGAGATGATGACTCCCCTTTATGGAGGTATAAGGGAGACATTTTTAAAGAAAATTTTAGCTCAAAAGAGACGTGGAACCAAATTCGGATTCCACATCAAAAAGTGGATTGGTTTAAAGGCATATGGTTCTCATTCTCTACTCCGAAGTATTCTTTTATGGCATGGCTAGCTGTCCTTAATAGACTATCAACAGGTGATAGAATGCTGAATTGGAATGTGGGTGCGAACACAGCTTGCGTTCTATGTTCTGAGCCGTTGGAAACAAGAAATCACTTATTCTTTTCTTGTGCATACTCGAAGAGAGTTTGGCGAGATTTAGCCCAAGGGATTCTAAAAGATCAATTTACTGAAGATTGGGATGAAGCCCTTCCACTTCTCACCCGAGGCTTGGATCGATTGTCATCTTTCTCCACTCGTTATGCATTCCAGCTTTCCATTCATTCGATATGGCGAGAGCGAAATAGAAGGAAGCATGGAGAGCAACATATCCCAGCTGAAACACTCAGTAAATGGCTAGATAAGACGATACGGAACCGTCTGAGTACGATACGGGATACAGGAGATAAAAGATATGAGAATATCCTCATATTTTGGTTCTCGACGAGATTATAACCAACTTTATAAAAGTTATGACTCTTTCTATGTTCCTTTCAAAACTCTTCTGTAAAAAGTTTTTTTGAATATATTTTAACATATTTCAAAAAAAAAAAAAAAAAAAAAGAGGCCTTCGAAATGATTTAAGAGCCATGAAAGCATTTCAGCCACTCACTCGCTTTAAGGAAAAGGCGACTTTAGCTAGATTGTGCCTCGTTTAGCTATTATTGGGTCATTAGGACTGTTAATGTTAAAAGCCCTCTTCCTCTTGTTATTTAGTATGCTGCCGTGTGAGAAAACGATCATACAGACGACCAATGAAAATATCAACAATCTTCTTCCTCTCTATCTTCTTCTCCCTCTAAATTCTTTCTCTAACAGAGCGATATATTCAAACGCCATACTTGGATAGACAAAAACATATAATATTTAGGGATGTCAAAAAAAAATATTTAGGTTCAAAAGCTAAAATTGGGAACGACAAATATAAGATTGCATCTCGATACTGTTTTTGGCTATATCATTTAGATACAATACTTGGATACACAAACGAATCTCCATCGTTGAACACGTTTACCTTCCTAGATCGGTAACTAATTCTTGATATACATTATTTTATGATATCTCATTTCGCTCATACTTGGATACACAAACATATAATATTTAGGGATGTCAAAAAAAAAACAAAATTAGGTGCAAAAGCTAAAATTGGAAACGACTAATATAACATTGCATCTCGATACTGATTTGGCTATATCAATACTTGGATACACAAACAAATCTCCATCGTTGAACACGTTTACGTTCCTAGATTGGTAACTAATTCTTGATATCTCATTTTCGCTCATTTTTTGTGGAAAATAATTATGGTAATATATTCACATGACCTAATCCAGAGATACTCAAAAGAAGCGACATAGTGTCGCCATGATTACTGCAATACCGCTAAAACCCTAAACTTTATTAAATAATTAATAAAGTCAAATCTCATCATATTGTTTACTCTGTCAATAACAACAACATGATTATTTTTCAAACAATAGTTGTGTTTAAACTATGGTATAGATAATGAGTTATAACGGCAAACATATCAACCACTTTCCTTTTGGGTTGATTATCTAAGACAAGTCAATGATTCACAAAAGGATATACTTGCAAAACATAATGAAATGAATAAGAAATTGTAACGACATTATGAACTTGGGAAAACCTCTAAGGATAGAGGACAAAATAAACAATAATAACAAAGTTACAAAATTTTGAGTATATATAGATCACCACACCTACGGATTTGTATCATCAAAGTTTTAAATTTACTGAAAAGAAAAAAAAAACGACAAAGGAAAAAAGAAAAGAGATGGCAAAGACCCTCAACTCCGTAAGCTTCACCGTTCTCTTGGTTGCTCTCGTGATGGCTTCAACCTATTAACTCTTATGAAAAGTTCTCATTAACCGTAAATGAACAGTACAATAGTTTGTTATATACAACATTTGATTAAAGCTAAAGGAGACTTTAATCTAAATATACTTGTTAATATTAAACACTCCTAATAACTCTTATGAAAAGTTCTCATTAACCGTAAATGAACAGTACAATAGTTTGTTATATACAACATTTGATTAAAGCTAAAGGAGACTTTAATCTAGATATACTTGTTAATATTAAACACTCCTAATACAACCGGTATTAATTAAAAGAAACTGATCTCTATCATATTTTTCACTTTTCTTTTCATTATTTTGTGCTGATGATCTTGACTGTATACGTAAACATCTAGGAATCCTCAAGATACAAACTAACACTGGGGACTGCTACAACAAGGGTGTTACTAAATGCTCTCTTCCCGCTGAACGTGTGTTCCATGGGGAGTGCGGGCCTGAGCCGTTTGTAGGTGGTGATTGTCCATGCTGTAAATGTTGCATGCAGTTATACGGCAGTGCCCCAGTTTGTTGGGCGGTTGTTGAGGGAAGCGACAATCACTGCCATTGCTACAGACACGTCTGAGGTTTGATATAAGAGCAACTCCATTAGTGAACCCCCTTATGGGGTTCTTAAAAAAAAATTTTTTTTTTTTTTTTTGGGAAACGTAAAAAAATCAAAAAAATCAAAAAAAAAAACGGACCAATCGTTGTGTGACACGTGTCATGAACAGTGTAAGAACCAGTTCTTAAATAAGGATTTTAAGAACCCCAAGCCCTTAAAACCCCTGATGGAGTTGCTCTAAGGGCATGTACATCGATGGGTTTTAAGGGGTGGGGTTCTTAACTATTCACGTGGAACCCACGTGAATAGTTAAGAACCGGGTTCTAAAAATCCTTATTTAAGAACCGGTTCTTACACTGTTCATGACACGTGGCAGCTTGTCATTCGTCTAATTTTTTTTTTCCAATTTTTTTTTTTACACTTTTCCCAAAAAAAAAAAAAAAAAAAAAAATTTTTAAGAACCCCCCATAGGGGTTCATGGATGTTCATGCCCTAACCTCATTAAGAAAATCCCAAGTGAACTGTCGTTTTCATTCTGTGTGAGGACATAACATGTGTGTATGTGTATGTTCAAGTTTCTTTTGCTTCCAAATAAAACATAAGGGCAAAGCTTATCACTGCTTGCTACCTAAGTGTAAGCTTATGTTGTGTGCATTTTTGTGAATATATAATAAACTCATTTTGTTTTTGTGTTCCTCATTGCATTTCGGCTTGCATTCAAATTTCTGTTCCTAGATATCCTCTATTAATATTGGCCAAATCTTGGACTACAAGATCAGTTTTCATCATTTATATTCCATGATCAAAAGAATATGGATGATTAACGTGTGGCATCTCATGTCGCGTATTTATACACTCAATATTTCAGCGATTCCACAGTTTTACAATTGAAAAATAAAACAAAGTTTATATGTATGTGTATGTATATGTATATGACCATCTATGTTGCCAAGCTTATTGCAATTTAGAAATCTTAATTAAGTTTCTTGAAAGGCGTTGTCGTTATATATTTTGTCAAAACCACAAGATAGTGTTTATTTGGTTATGAACTAGATGTGCACACTCTCCTAAAAAGTGCGAATTCATTGGCGATTAGGGTTTCTCTTCCAATCGCCGCCACCGGTTTGGCCTCACGCCACCGGTGAGAATTTCTCCCTCTTTCCTTCTCTTACTCTCTACTCCTTTCGTAAGAAGAAACGCATTCTATCCACTCGGCCTCTCTCCTCGAAGTTCTCACGACTTCTCGTTGTATCTTCGTTGGCGGCAGCCAAAGTGAAAAGCTCCTCCCTCTTTAGCTGATAATGGTTTTCAAGTTTCCTCCTCAGGCTTGACGCGCCTGTTTCTCCTCCCGTTGGGTCGGCTAGTCTGACGACGGGGGCTATATGTCGTCCTTCCCTTTCGATTTCTCCTTTCCAGGAAACTGTAATAAGTCAGACTCATCGCTCTGGTAACCCCAGCCCAGCTCAGGTTCAGTCTCTGCCTCAGTCTGGCTCGGTATTGCCAGCTCTCGTTAACTCAGTGCCGCCTCGGAAATTCTCTGAGGTTATTCACGACTCATGGCTTCTTGAGGAATTGGGTTCCCCAACTCAGCATATTTCTGGAGCTCCTTTTGTTTGATCCCGGATGAAAATTTGTGTCAAGCTAAGGAGGAATTTAAGGATTTTCTATTTGCTCGGTTCCAAGGAAAGGTACCGAAGATGGGCAGGATTATTGGCATTGTCAATGCAATTTGGAGCCGTTTTGGGCATCGTATCTTCATGCACAGACTCGGACCTAACACCTTCCTCTAGAGGACCCTCGTACAAAACCATGGTTTTGGCTCGTAATGTATGGATGATTGCAGGTTTCCCGATGTTTGTAGCTTAGTGGTCACCAGAATTAACGCATGAACAACCACAATTAACTTCTGCACTTGTTCCTGATGAATTCAGAGGAGTACCGTATTTGTTGTTCAATCAGAAGATCCTTAGTAGAATTGCTACTTTTGTCGGTAAACCGGTATCTCTAGCGCCAGAAACAGTTAAGAAACTAAATTTTGACGTGGCGAAGGTGTGGGTGTGCGTCAACCTGCTAGCCGACCTGCCTCGTAAGATAATCACATGATTCTCTAACGGTCGTGAGGTTAAAATTTCTGTTTCCTATCCTTGGCTCCCAAAAAAATGTTCTGCCTGCGGGAAATATGGGCATGATAGCCCAGTCTGTGGTGCTAGTGAGAGAGTCCGGATAAAATCTGAACGGCTGCCTAAACAGCTGCCCAGACGTTCTCTGAGCAGGAAGCATAGAGGCAAGTGCAGAGCCAGTCGTGGAAGATCTGTTGTTAGGTACCGTACTGATGCGTCCTTGCCTTCAGAGGCTGGCTCTCTGTAATCACCTGCGAGGGAGGAACCTAAGAATCAGAAGGATAAGCAGTTAGTCTTGCCTTCAGGGGAGGCTGCGCCGTCTAATGCGAGTTTGTTAGAAGAGCAAAGTCAGGATCATGTGGTACCTTCCCAAGAAGCGATTATTATGCAGTCTTCTGAGGAGGACCATACTGAGGAGAAGGGGGCAGAAAGGCGTTGGACGATCCTGTTAAAGCACCAGAGGCTAACGAAGTCGAGCCCGTTCTGGACCCTATTATCACCATTGACCACTTAGTTGGTCCTTCCATGGTTATTGTCACTCATGAGGAATTAATCTCATTGCCTCTTAAGGTAGGGAATGATAAGGAGTTAGAGGACTCTCCCTTCTTCCTGGTCTCTAACCGAAAGAGTGGTCGTAAGACCACACAATCCTAACCCACTTTAATCATGTTTTTGTCTGGAATGTAAAAGAACTTAATAGTAGAAGACGCCACACAATGGTCAAAGATTGGATAGCGAGCCATATACCACATAAGTCTCTTTGCAATCGACTACTCCTTTGGCGAGATCTGCTTGGGCGGTAATCAGAGATTTTAATCAAATCTTGCGTTGTGAGCATCATTCAAAATATCCAACGATGGAGATAGATACATTAGGCATGGAAGACTTCAACTCGACGATTCAGGATAGTAAGTTGTTTGAAGCACAAACTAAAGGCAACTCTTACACTTGGTGGAACAATAGTGATAGTGACCCGGTCTCTAAAAGGATCGACCATGCTCTCATAAATCAGAAATGGGCTCAGCAGTTTCTGGATAGCTACGCCAAGTTTCTGGATCCGAAACAGTCAGACCATGATCCATGTTTATTCCGTATGCCCTCCCAACAGAAGCGTACTCCGAAGCCTTTCAGGTTTTATCATAACATAATTGATCATCCGGACTATGAGGATATTGTTAAAGAAGCTTGGAAATGTGATGATATTCAAGGAAACTCTCAATTCCAGTTGATTCGTTCCTTCAAGCTAATTAAGAATGTGCTTAGGCGTATTAACAAGAGGCATTACAGTGGAATTTCTCAGCGTGTTAAGGACCAAGCGGATAAGGTGTAAGCTCTGCAGCGCCTACTACTCACTTCTCCTAACTCAGAAATCGCTACTCTAGAGCACAAAGAAAGAGAATCATGGCAAGCTCTAGTAAAGGATGAGGAGAAGTTTTTCCATCAAAGATCTCGGGTTCAATGGGGTAAAGTGGGGGATAGGAACACACCTTTCTTCCATAAGATGGTGGACCAAAGATCTGCTTGGAACCATATTCATTTCCTCACAGATGGGGATGACAGGATGATAAGTACCATGTAAGGGATTAAAGCTCATTCAGTAAATTATTTCCAGAATATCTCAGAGGTCGGAATCACATGAATCTTCTCCATGCTCGGTTTCTCAGCTGAAAGATTTGCTCCCTTTCCGATGTTCTTCTGACCAAGTGACAGAGTTACAGAAGCCGGTCTTGGATGAGGAAATAAAGTCAACTATTTTTGCCATGCCTTTAAATAAATGTCTTGGCCTTGATGGTTAACAGTTGAGTTCATCCGCGCCTCATGGAATGTGGTAGGGCAGGATGTTATAGCTGCAGTCAGGGAGTTTTTCAGAAACGGTAGACATCTAAAGGACATGAACAACACGACCATTGGTCAAAAGTTTAAAATGATGTTTTGCCTAAAATTACAAAATCAAAATTTACAACCTTTTTAAAAAAAAATTAAATTTTGCAGCTAAAACTGCAAAACCTATTTTTATGCCATTTCACAAAATATTTTTTTTTAATTAAAATCATAAAATTACATTTCCTCACAATTGTTTTTTTGCATTTTTCACCAAAACATCATAATTGCATTTTCCACTAAATTGGCAAAATTGCATTTTTCGCCAAAACCCAAAATAATATTTTGTCTCCAAAACCATAAAAAACTGCAAATTTTGCATTTTCCCATCATCACAAAATAGCATATTCCAAGCTTTAGATTTATTGAAATAAATTATTTAGTTTTTAAAATCCTAACAGTTATTTAGTTGAAAATTTTATAAAATGGTATGATTAACTTGAACATGTTCTTTATAGTCATTTTTTATGAGATGCATCTAGATATAATTACAAATCAAGATTGTATCTAAATATAATATCTAGATGCAAGCTGGAAACCAACAATATATTGCGTTTGGCTATAGCATCTGGATACAATACTCGAAGAACAGTCCTCTCTTGTTTAACATGTTTACCTTCCTAGATTGGTAACTAATTCTTATACAGATATAATTTTGTACTATCTAATTTTGGGTCATTTTCTGAATAAAGGATATTATGGTGATACGCCCATAATGTAATACAGAGATACTCAAAAGAAGTGACATAGTGTCGCCATGATTGTTGCAATACCGCGGAAACCCTAAACTTAATTAAAGAATTAACTAGATTTTGACCCGCATTTCTAAGTATGGGTATAATTTTCTTTACAAATTTTACTTTTTATTCATTTTGTTAATAGTAGTTTAGATTTTTAATTATGTAATCTAATTTTGATTATAATTGTTTAACCAACATTATAACAGTGAGTTATCAATTTAATTTTTTTAAATGAATTATGTGTTATTTGGAGGAGATATATCGTAAGGATTAAGAGATTAAAATAACGATTTCGCATTATATATTTTAATCTGTGTTGTATCGTAAGATCATAGTTTGGAAAAAATATATATATATGTGAAAACAACTATTGTAAAAGTTATGTGGTATATGTTTAATTGTTATTTTATTTATCTAAAATATTATTTTATAAAATACATGTTGTAGTCGTATATATAATTTGCAAAATTGATGGAACTATCCGTTAAAAACTTCATTCAAACATAAAGCATAATTTGACGCTTCAAATATTTGAATAATATAAGTATGAAATCATTTTAATATTTTATTAATTTTAAAATATATCAACTGAAATTATTTACTATATGCGAATTTTTTTTAGAAAATTTATAATCGAGATTGGCTAATTAATTTTTCAACCCGTTTAATTAATTAAATATTTTTCAGTTTGATGGAAAAACCTGCTAAAAAGTACAATCGTAAAAACATCAATCGTAATATGTGTATATATATATATATATATATATTTGAAACAAAATAAAGAGATATTAAAATATATTATAAATATATTTTGAATTAAATCATAAATTAGAGAATCTTAATTTATATATAATAGTTGATGTATAAATTATTAATTATATTTATCAATTAATTTGTTGATTTTAATTAATTAGGAAAGTGGGACCCATTAGATTTTGGTTGTTTGGCTACATGTTTAATAATTGTCTTGTTTGGAAACATGGATTGTAGAGATAATAAATCAAATATAAATTGTTTTACAGTTTTACCCTTAACGAAGATTACAAATCCTAATAATATCATGGGCAAATTTTGGAAACAACATTTATGTATCATGGCAAACCTTATCATCCAAGTTTTAAATTTACTAAAAAGAACAGGAAAACGACAAAGAAAATAGATGGCAAAGACCCTCAGCTCCGTCAGCTTCACCGTTCTATTGGTTGTTCTCGTGATGGCTTCAACCGGTATTAATTTAAAGAAGTTGATCTCTATTCTATTTTGAAGTTGTATTTTCATTTTCTTGTTCTGATTATCTTTAGGAATATGTCAACATCTAGGAATACTCAAGAGCCAGGCTTTGGACTGCTACAACAAGGGTGCTCCTACATGCCCTAACTCCGCTGACCGTGTGTTCCACGGGGAGTGCGGGCCTGAGCCATTCGTAGGTGGTGATTGTCCATGCTGTTTATGTTGCCTACAGACATACGGCAGTCCTCCAATCTGTTGGGCGGCTGTTGAGGGAACCGATCAACACTGCCATTGCTACACAAAGAAGGTTTGAAATAAGCTCAAAAATTTCCCAAATTCAACTGTGGTTTCATTCGGTGTGAGGACATGACATGTGTGTATGTCGATGTTCAAGTTTCCTTTGCTTCCAAATAAAACTTAAAGGGCAAAGCTTATCACTGCTTGCCATCCAAGTGTAATCTCATGTTGTGTGCACTTTTGTGAATGTATAATAAACTCGTTTGGTGTTAATGTTCCTCAATCCATTTCCGCTTACATCCAAATTTCTGTCCCTAAAAATCCTCGATTAATATTGACCAAAGCTAGGACCATATGAAGATGCATATTCCATGCTCAAAAGAATATTGATGATTAACGTGTCATCTTGGTCGCATTTTTATATTCTCAATATTTCAGCAATTCCACAGTTTTACCGATCGAAACCACCTTTCTGGAAAAAAAAAATTCTATGTATATATGTATGAGAATCTATAGTGTAATAAGAGTTTCTTTCCATTTTAAGTATCCACGTCACCATTTTTAAGTATCCACGTGAAAGTGGGCGCGCATGTTGTGTGCTGATCATCATCGCCAAAGCTGCCAAACGCTGTTGCTATCTTCTCCTGCTCTCCTTAACATTTTTTCTTTCTATCCCATCACTGCCTGTCTCTCCTCCTCTCCCTTGGTAACACCACAGCCTTTTGACACTGCTCTTTTGAACCGTCTCATAGATCTGGAAACAATCTACTATTACTTCAGAAGTTTTGTTGGGTTTACAAATGCAAAATAAAAAACAATATAAGTTTCTTCATTCTTTGATTAATAGGAAACCCATGCACTTAAAGAGAGTTATGGTGATCCTGTGGCAATCTCAGTGAATCCTGGTGAGACACAAAATCCAATATCCCTATATTTGATTCAAGCCAATGGTTGATGAGACGAAGAAGAAAAAAATCTCTGACGAGATCTTGATGCTGCCATATGTTCATGTTAGAGTTTGCCAGTGTCAAGCAACATATAGCTATATCTTAGCAGGAAGAGTAACTTTGCATCTCACAGAACTAACAAAAAATTTCGTCTTGGTCTTAATCAGTTGGTTGATTCATCGCTAAATTTTTGGATTATAGGCACTACAAAAAAACAGGGCCATTACCGACGGAATTACAGACGGAAGAAATTCCGTCAGAAATTACCGACGATAAAACGACGACTTTCCGACAGGACATTTTCCGACGGAATACCGTCGAAAATTTTCGACGGTTTTCTCATTCCGTCAGAAACACCCGACGGTAAACCGACGGTTTAATGTTCCGTCGGTTTTCCGTTGTATTTCGGTTGGTTTAGCGCTGATTCAATATAGCCGTTAATATGACCGTTAATGTGACCGTTGGGTCGACTAGAAAACGACCGATTTCCGACGGATTTTCCATGGATTTCCGACGGATTTTCGTCAGAAATTATTCTACATATACCTCATCCCTCCTCTCTTCCCATCCACAAACAGATCAGGTTGGTAATTGCAAATAATTATGTTTGGAATTTAGATCTTAAATAAACATTAATTTTCTTAATATAACATTTACGCAGGTGTGTTACATTCCCTACCCTCGACTAACTTATAAAAATTATCCATATATCACCGTTACAAAAATAAACCCTCGAGGGAAGGTTTACGGAGTTGAAGAACGCGAAGTAGAGCCCTTACAATCAAGTGGAAGTGATTTTATAGCTCCTGTAGAAGAATCGCTTGAAGTTAATTTAGTTGTCAACTTCAGTCAATTCGGGGACATTGTTCTTCATTCAGAATCAGAAGAAGAAAGAGGCAAAGATGACACCGACTCAATTTCGTCTGACTACGATTCAAAGAATGATAGAGAATAAAAATGTATTATGATTTAAACATATATGATTGTTTTAAAATAAAAAAATATTATGCTTTAAACATTTATAATAGTTTTAAAGGAATAATAACGTATTATGTTGATTAATTGATAAATTGTTTTTTATATGATTATATTAATAACAATGTATATATATAGCCAACTGTATCAAAAGTACAATGTACTTCTTAGCTCAACCGGTCACTAAACACTACTAGCACTTAAGTCATCTCGTGTTCGAACCTCGTTTGGTGCGAAAAATATTTTTGTTTATTAGAATTTTAATTTCCGACGGATAACCGTCGTTTTACCGTCGGAAATATTTATTAAATGGTAAAGACGCACAGTAACTCCTTGCTCTTCCCTATGCGACGCCTTGGTAAAAGTTTTTTCCGAATTAACTCTATTTCCGACGGAATTTCGTCGGTTTTACTGTCGAAATTTTTTGTATATATAGACGTCCATTTCATGAGTTTTTCATTCAAATCAAAAACACAAAAACTTATATACCAAATGGATTTCATTTATTTCTCTCCCAAAGCCCGCGAATCTGCACTACGCGAGATTGGAATGCCGGGTCAGGGACATCTTCCCAATCTCGACCCAACCCGGCAGGCTCACCGGGCGGTTTGGTTCGGAGACAACACGGTTATCATATCCATAACCAATGACATCATTGAGACACGCTGGCCTGGCGGCTATCTGGCGTACTACCAACTGCCGACGTTCTTCAAGGAAGCTTGGTTTCTTGATTTTCTCGTAAGTAATATTTTTTATTTTTAGAAATTATTATAATGGACTTAAAATTAAAATTTTATAAAATTACAGGAATACTTCACCTGCTCTGCAGACAATTTGTTCATCGTCTGGCGGGAATTCCACAGGACTGCTAGGCGGGTTTTCCAGACAAAGAGGCGGCGGTTGAAGCTACGTTGGGAAAGAGGAGAAGGAAGTCCTGCTTGGATTCCTGCGAGGTCTTGGAACTTGATGGTGAACCAAAGGCGGGAGACAGACGTTGGAGATTGGTTCACCAACCAATTCTCGAACTACAATAGATTTTAAATTATGTTGTTTCTAATTTCATGTGATGTTTAAAATTTTCGTTATTAAACTATATATTTAATTTCTATGTTATGTATTATTTTTTTAATAAAGAAAACAATAGCAAAATAATATATAAAATTACTATGTAATCTTAAACAACTAATTCTAAATGGCTCAACTGGTTTAAAGGGAAAGAACATAAGGATATGGTGGGGGGTTCGAACTTCCCCCATTTTATGTTTTCCGTCGTTTTTTCGTTCTAGAATATTACTAAATAATTGTATCAAATGTTCAATGTATGGCTTAGCTCAATTGGTCATTTAACACCTTCAGGCCTCAATGCATCCCGTGTTCGAACATCGCATGGTGCGAGGAAGATTTTTGTTTTTTTGGAATTTTTAATATCGACAGTTTGGAAGATTTTTGTTTACCGTCGATAATAGTTTTTCAGACGGTAATTCGTCGGTAATTACCGACGGATTTTCGACGGTTTAGGGTTTAGGGTTTTGGAATGGGAAACATAGGATCGCAAAACCTCTCACTAGTTAATGTAATGTTAGTTTGTAATATTAGTCTTCAATATCTGATCCAAATGACATGTTTTGTATGATTAGAAATAATCACAACACGTCGGACCGAAACACTTCATTTTGTACAATAACGGTTAAGTCAAAGTTATTGTCAAACTTTATCTAAGTTGTCATTTACATAATTTTCTTTAAACTGAGATGTGTAATCAAAAACCTCAATCTTAATGTTACATATATGTGTGAGCAGTACAAAATGTCAAAGACAAAACCATAATTGAAACCCTTAACCCTATTCCCTCGGAATTCCGTCGGAATTTTTTGACGGTTGTTTGTCGGAAATCTGTCGGTTAACTGCATTAAATGGTTAAAATCTGAATTGACTCCACTCTCTTCCCCATGCAATGTTTTGGTAAGTGTCTTTTTGGGAATTAAATTAGAAACTGACGGAATTCCGTCAGTTTTTCCGTGGAATTTTTTTTTTAAATATGTACGGACGTTTCCATGTTTTGCATCATCTACTCAAAACTTCTCTAGACCCAAAAAACAGAAAATGGATTTCGTTTTTTTGTCCCCTTCATGGCGTTCTTAGTTAATTCAGGAATTAACTCAACCGGGTCGGGAACATCTTCCTGTTCTGGATCTGAGCCGCCAAAACCGGACCATTTGGTTCGGTTACAATGCTTCCATTCCCTCTGTCATTAGCGACGTAATAGAAGTTCGGTTTATCGGAGGTTATCTTGCATACTACAATGTCCCGACTAACGTTAAAGAGTTATGGTTCGAGGATTTCCTGGTAATTAAGTTATATTTTTCTTTTTATTAAAACTATTTCAAATTCTACTTAATATTTGTTTACTTACTAAATTTCAGGCATATTTCAATTTTAATCCGGATATAATCTTCACGGTTTGGCGGGAATTCCACCGAGTCGCCAGGCGTGTTTTCCAGACCAAAATGCGGAAGGAAGACCGTCATGGATGCTAGTAGTGGATTGGAACCGCATGGTCGAGCTTTGGGAAGAGACTGACATCGGAGAATTGTTCAGGAACGATTCCCCGAATGATGTCTGATCAAGTTTATAATTATGCTATTTTTAATTTCATGTAATGTTTTGTTTGTTTTTAATTTTCGTTATTAATTTTTGTTATGTTTTTTTTAATAAACAAAACAATAGCATAATAATATATACAATTACTATTTAATCCTAAACGACTAACTATGAATGGCTCAACTGATTTAAATGGAAAGAACATAAGGATGTGGTGGGGGGTTCGAACTGAGCCTTCCACCGTCTTTTGTTTATTTTATTTTTTAAAACATGTAAAGATATAAACAATGAATATGTAATTATAAACGACTAACTCTAAATGGCTCAACTGGTTTAAGGGTATACAAGATATGCTCGAGGTGGGGGGTTCGAGTCGTGCTTCTACACATTTTAGTATATACATTATTATAAACCATTGTTTTTTTGTCTTATTAGGTTTACGTTGACCGAATTCAAGGTCACGAAGAGCATCTTGGGAATGATGTACATCATGCTCCAATACGGGTACCCGACGTACATGGATATCCCTTTATCTGATAGGCATAACTGGTTCCGCTAGTTCGCGGTAATTACCTCGTTAACTTTGATATATATTATTATTCTTCTACATAATTCATTTATAAAGTTTTTAATTTGAACAAATATTTATTTTTTGTTTTTTATAGCAAGAGTATACTTGGGATATGAAGTATACGGATTTGGTGGAACAGGAGTTCCACATGAAGGCATCAACGCATTACTCGAACGTCATCAACACTTGGAAACAGAAGTGGTGCAATAATGAAACTCCCAAGGGTATTAACAAAGAGAGTGAAACTTGTAAGGTCCTCATCCGTCATTGGAGTAATCATGCAACCGCATCACTCTCTTCTACGAACTCCCAGAACCGTAAAAGTGATAGGGAGGGTGCCGGGATCGCAACTCATAATGCGGGAGCAAGGAGCACCGCATCGAGGAAGATAATCTTGGTAAGTAGTTCTTTTTTAAAATTTTCAATATGTTAAGTTCTTTTTTATTTTAAGTCGATAATTGTTTTTGCAGAAACAAAAGAAGGGGCGAGATCCAAATCATATTGAGCTCATCGAGGATGACCACAAGACAAAGGAAACGGGCGAAATCCATGATCCAATTTCTTGGAGGATTGTTGAGTCGACGAAGAGGCGTTTGGATGAGGTGGTTACTCAATCCGAAGAAAGCGGTTCAACAGAGGAGATACTTGACGAACAGATCAACGAAGTCTTCCTCGTGGTAAATTTTGAAGTTAAATAAAATTTGAATTATGTTTAACATTACTTAAACGCGAACTTAAATTCATAATATATTTACTTTACAAGAAACTGAGAAGAGAAGAGGCCAAGTGTTCGGTTTCGGAAACTTGGCGGACAAAATCTTGACACCGCATTCCCGTTTTGAAGAGAACTATGCCTAAGTCTTAAGGGAAAAGGAAGCGGAGATCGAAGCGTTGAAGGCTAGTCAGACGCGGATGGAAGCCCAGATAGTAGAAAAAGAGGAAGAAACCGAGAAGAGGTTTGAAGAGATGAATCATCGGTTTGAATACTTTATGCAACACGACCATCTTCTAGGAGCCGCACCGGCGAACCAGAGTGGGGGGGAAGGAAGGGGAAAGGGAAAGTCAAAGAAGAAGGTGACGGGAGCGGGATCGGGATACGCTCCCCCAATGAATGTAATTTGATAACTTTTGTTGAATAATTTTAGTAAATTTAATAAATTTCTTTTTTGTTTCGTTTATATTTCTAATTATTTAATTAATTTCCTAATATATATATATATATATTTTTTTAATTTTTAATTTTTACTTATCCGTCGGTAAACCGTCGGAAATACACCGTCGGAATACCATCGATAATACACCGTCGGCCGTCGGATTTCCGTCGGTAATACACCGTCGGAATACCGTCGGTATACTACTATCGGAATACCGTTGATAATAAACCGTCGGTATATTACAGTCAGTTCATGGTCGCTAAACCGTTGGTTTACGGTTACAAGCCCATCGGTATACGTTCGTCGATAAAACGTCGATAATCCATCGGTTTTTATTTCATAGGAATTTTGTCGGTTTTAATTGACGAAAAACCGACGGATAATTTTTTTCCGACAAAATAGATATGACGGAATTGTTTTGTCGGAAATCTGTCGGAATTGGTCATTTCCAACGGATACCCGTCGGTTTCTTCCCTCGATAATGGCATGTTTTCTTGTAGTGAGGCAACAAGGGAGAAGATTAATGCACGAATGAAGCTGCTACAGGAAGTGCTCCCAGGCTGTGATAAGGTTTGTCTCAAAGATATTAACGTGTAATTGATATGCTATTTAATCATTAGGTCTTCATTTGTTCATAATATTTCCTTGATAGATTCATTCTAAAAGTAAGAATATAGAGTAAGAAATAGACACATATCGTTTTGCTTGGTATCAAACATAGCTACAAATTCATTTAAAACCACAAAACAAAATAAGAACCATATTGATTGTAAAAAATGGATACATATCGTTTGGTTTGGTATGCAACATAGCTGTAAACTCATCTAAACCACAAAACAAAATTTGAACCATGTTAATTATAAAATATATATATATATATATATATATATATATATATATATATATATATATATATATATATATATATATTGTTTGGCTTGGTATGAAACATAGCTGCAAATTCATCTAAAACCACAAAATAAAATTAGAACCATGTTAATTGTAAAAAAATAAATATATGTCATTTGACTTGTTATGAAACATAATTGCAAATTCATCAAACATAAAACAAAATTAGAACCATATTAATTGTAAGAAATAAATATCTATTGTTTGGCTTGGTATGAAACATAGCTGTAAATTCATTAAAACACACACAAAAATAATTAGAACAATTTTAATTTGAAACAAAATAAATGTTTCGAGATGTGGATGTTATAAGCCTAGTATAAGATCTATTTATAACAATCAAATTATTTAGGGTTGAACCAATTTATGAAATAATCTATCGGAAGAGTAGAATATTCTATGAGATACTTTAATTATAAATTTGTTCATTATCGTCGATAGTTATTAGTTGCTAAATTTTAGTTTGTGTATTATTTTAAATTTTAAAATAAAGAAATATAGTATGAAATAAATATAAATTGTAATATAAAATTTAAGGAAGAAGTTAATATTGCAATTCAAAAGTTTAGGAAACAACATTTAATTATTATATTTGATTAATTGTCGAATTTTGATTTTTTAAGCAAAAACTTTCCAAAATGAATTTTGATTTATTTTTAATGTGGAAAAAACTTTCGACCAATCAAAACATTTCATTAAATTCATGTCATCATTTACATCATAGTTTTGATTGCCAATAATCATCCAAATCATCGATTTCAATAATTCAACCTCGTAAATAATATATAGTAGATATAATATCAAATATTTTATATTTTATGTATTAATAATATTTTTTTCAATGTAACAAATGTTATGGAAAAAAATAATTAACTTCTAAAATTTATATATAATAGAAAATAAATTTCTTCAAGATATTAGATGATTATCAATTAAAATAAAATTAATTTAATATTATGTATTAAGTTTAACTAACATCAATTTAAACGAATACTAATATATAATTTAAACTTATATATAATGGATCTTCAAATTTAGATAATTTTATTTTATGAATTGTGAAAACATTAAAAATAAAAATAATAACATATAAAGTATTTAATTAGTATTATAATAGAATAGTTGATTTATCATAAAACAATTGTGAAGAGAGAGAATTTCTCAAAGGTTCTCATTTGAAACCCCGTTCTAGAAAAAAATTTCAAAAAACTATTTTTTAAACTATATATTTGTGATTTAATTTTAACTAGAGTTGTTGATGTTGATGTGGATAAAGGTTGGTTGGAGAGTAACGAAGGCAATTAAATAAGACTAGGTGACTTTCTATCTCCGCGCACGCCCGAAGGTCTTTTCGCATTTTCGGTTGTCGTATGTTGATGTATTATGTATTATTTTGAATTCTTTCTGATTTTTGATTTTAAGGATGTTTTCCCCCGTTTGGTTGGTCTATGAATTTGAGGTTCGTGTCCAATAATACTTACACGTGCAGGATGTGTCTACATTTTCTTTATCTTTTATATTGTATTGTATTTTATGTTGTGTTTTTGATTTTAGTTATTATAGAATTATGTTGGTTTGTATTTATGTGAGTTTTTTTTATAAATACAATATCACTCTTTTTTCTTTTCTTTTCCACTCTTAGTTAGTTATTTTTATTTTTTTTTATTTAATAACATAATATATCTTTTTGTAACATTTGGGTTGGTGTCGTAATTTTTCCAATATTTATCTTGGTTATAAATATTTTAAAATCTTATTTCCTCGCATTGTAAAGGTATATTTGGTTTAAAATTGTATATTAGTTCTTTTTAATTTGTTTTCCCAAAAATTTTTTTTGCTAGTCATGTATCATATGCATTTATGTTTGTCTTTTTCCAGTTTCCGTGACCTTCTGATTTCAATCGGTTGATTCATGTAATATAAATAGCATATAATGTAATATAATATAATTGAGCAACTATAATTATTGAATGTATATTATATTCAGATATGTTTGGTTTTTATTTAAATCAAGCCAATCAAACTATAAAATTTATTGTTTTGGCAATATTAACCGTTCCTATTTTGGAAATATTAACTTACTTAACTAATATAGTATTTCATTTTAGTGTGGCATTGAGAAGTCCGTATTGTATTAATTTAATACGTTTTTAGTCTTTTCTGAGTTATATTACTTAAGGTTTTTAATTAATTTAGTTAGAGTGTTCTAGATTGAACATATGCTTTATATGTATGAGTTGTTTATTTTGTTTTTTCAAACTATTACTTTTTAGTTCATATATTTATTTTGTTTCTCTCTTTCTTTTTCACCAAATAATTCTTGATTATGTTATTTGTATATCTTTTTTAGTTTCATATTTATTTAACCATATACTTTTAGGTAGTTTGTACTTGAGATTGTATTGATTTTGTTACATGGATTTGGTTAAAAAATTTTAACTTTCTATTTAGGATGTAATTATAATTCTTTTTTGGAATAAAACTGTCCAGGTTGTGTAAAACATCAACCGATTGGATGATGTACATAATATGGTTTGGTTTAAGTTGACTTAATTTCAGTTGGTTGATTTGGTTTGGTTTGATTTTTTATCCTACCGCTAGGTTTTGTGATTGATTTAAAAGTAATTTATCACATTTTTTAGTAAATGTACGATTATAAGTAGCGTTGGAAATTTGACTCGATATCCGCGGATTCGCTCCGCTATAGATCCGTCGCAGAGCGGGGACAGATTGTTTTGTTTCCAAAATTGCAGGGGGTAAGTGCCGGGCTAACATTTTTTGTTTGCGGTTCATTTTAAAGGGTTCAAAAAATTAGTGTAATCCACGGCATGGTGGATTGCAGGTTAATTATAAGTGATAACTTTACTTCACATTGGAAGAAGTTGTTGACTTGAAATATTTTAGGAATAAAAGGAGATTTGATTTAGAAGTGAAGTGGAGGTACTGACTATAATTAAGCCCCATAAAGAAGACCCAATAAATTATAAAAGCCGATTGCGAGTGACATTTATATTTATGTCACAGGATAATTTGACTGCGTTTTCCAACTATGTTAGCCATCTCCAAGTAGATTCGTAACATTCGTTGATCTAAGAATGTCGTTCCGGTCTTCTCATAATATTCCGGTTTTCACTTCTCACTCTCCCTAAGTTTTTCCACAGACGTAGTGAACAAAGCTTCAAAAAAACATTGGATTCTTAGCTGCGATGTCGGCCACTGCGTCCGTCAATGCGGGCAGGGGATCGATCACTCACGGCATATCGACATGGATGGTATCCTTCTCGGTAACCTCGCTGTCTTCGGTGTTTGATCTTTGCTTTTGGGTTGATTCGTTGAGCTGCTGTTGGTTCTGGTTCGGACTTTTTTTTTTCTTTTTGGTGCCTAGCTTCCTTTTGTGTCAATGTTATTGCGACCAAGGTTTTGTTTGTGTTTCGTTTTCATAGCAATGTGCACTTAGTTGTTGGAATAGAATTGAATTAGGAAAATTTAAGCTATTTTAAGCATCTGAATTCTCTAGTTTTAGATCTTCATTGATCGATTAAGCCCCATTGGTATATAAGTAAAAGGAAAAATCATAAGTCTTAATAAAAAAAATTAGTTGAGCCTTTTTCATTTTTATAGCCGTAGTTACTCCCTGCTTTTTTAAATCTCACGTTGACAAAGACACAAATTTATGAGCTGACTTTATTATACAAATGATAAAAGAATTGTCTTGCTGGTCCTTAACTCTCGCATTGAGCGCGTAGCTTTATCCCAATTTCTTTAGTCTGTTTTTTGTTTTTTTTGCAGACACTGAAAAGTTTTACATGGAAGTACATGAAAAGATACTTGCTATGTACAATGAAACTTTTGATTGGTCTAGCGAATATGATGGTGTGCAAAGGGATAGAAGCTGCCAAGATTATCGTTGAAGAATGGGGAATCAGGGAATCTCTTTCACCTCAAGGATTTCATTGTAGAGAGAGAGAGAGAGTCAATGCTGCAAGATCTTTTCCCCACAAGTGACCTAATGCCAGGTACAATACCCCTTTCCACCTTTTTTCTGAGGCGAGAACATGTTTTCTGCCAGTAGATGAGCAATTTGAAGCTCAAACTCGTTTGTATGACAGGTTGGTAGATGGCTCATAAGGTTTACTACGAAGTGGCGGTGGATAACCATTGAGAGGTTGAAAACTTTGAAGAAATGTTGATACCATAACCACTGCTTTCTTCACAGCTAAGACATCACCGGTAATCCATGTACAACAATGAAAAACATTCACAAATTAAACATAAAAGCAACACAAAGTTATCAACTTTAATAAAGCAAAGCAAAACACTTTTGTAAATGTAGTTTTTTTATTAAACGTTGATCATAGTTTATAGGAAAAACATTGATCATCACCACCATGTTATTTCTTCATCTTCTTCTTCTTCTACTTCTACATGTTCAACATTTAACACATTTTCACATCTTATATACCAAAATAATAGCCACCTGTGGTACAACAGTTGACTGAAATGGAGAAACCCCAACGACCTTAACTTCGTGTTTTAGCTTCCATATTAATTTTAGAACTTACATGAATCAGTTGATAATTGTTAGTATCGCAAACCGGAGGAGGCAAAACCAGAATCATCGCATTGGAGTTTCTCCGCATCCATTCCACGTTCTTCACTCCCAACCCCAAAACGCTCCAATCTGATTTCGATCAGCGAGAATCCGACAAAAAGCTTCTTTATCATCGCCGTCGACATTCCACCGCTATCCTTTGCCGCCAGAACTACCCATGATCCCTCTAATACCCTAATCAACGCTCTCTGGGCAGTGGAAACCTCACATGTCACCCAATACTCGTTTTCCCCGCCGGAGAAATCTGTCGACTATATCAGTTAATGGAATGATTTTGCTAGCATCGGCTGAGCCGACGATGAAAACGACCCACTGATTGACATATTCTATCACTGATCGGAACTGTTCACCGGAGTCTCCCAGTGTATTATGCCACCGATAACTGATGCGTGGCTGACAACTCGAAACGAAATCTCGTTCGGTAACACATGTATCACCGGTCGTCTCAGTAATCGTCGGTGGATGTAACCAGAGCCTTAAAAAAGGATGTTGAATGAAGAATCGAAAATGAAAAAAAAAAGATGGAGGCTTGTGAGTGGTGAGTGAATCTTGTGAAGGTTGGAAGGAAGTTTGCGTCCATAGTGAATGCAAATTTTTAGGACGTAAGATTTATGGAGAAGGAAACGTTTGGACATGGAAGGGCTAGATTATTGAATGAGATTCGTGTGTAAATACAATTTAAGGGGGATTTCAGGAAAGGAGGTGGAACGAAGAAGACGAAGCATGGTTTTGAGTTGGGCGTATGTAGATGAGGTCGAAGATATTGGGCTTTTGTTTTCAGTTAAAGCAAACTTTAGGTTTTTTATTAGCGGCCCAATACGAAAATAAGAAAATGGATAGGTGGACACCTTAGTTGGAGAGTAGGAGCTCTAATTATATAATAGACTAGGTTTGTGGATACTTACGCGCGGATTGTGTATTCAAACTTGTTGTATTTATATTGTTTTGATTATGTATTAGTTAATTTTGAGTTGTATCATCTATAACTTCTTGTTATTGTTTATTTCACGGTCGTTATAAGATTTTATATTTAGAATATATTATATTTAGCTATAAACAAAGAATTACAACATAATTAACAAATGAGTAGACATATCCAACATAATTTATATTATATATATATTTTTCTTGTTTTTAAAGGTTCTTGTCTACTTATTTATCATCTCAATGTAATTTATTTCGATGTGTATCTATTTGGTTGTAAGTTTATCGTAACCTATGTTGTGAAAGTAGATTTTAGAAATTTATTGTATGTGTGGTGTATATTGTGCGGATGATATCTTAGTTAAACATGGTGTTAGTTATAAATAAAATCTTAAATTTTGATATATAATATTTATGCACAATTTTTATTTTTTACATTTACAATAGGGATCTTTTAGTTCTGGACAATAATATATAACATAAGTAAATATGTTTACAATTGCAATTTTTTTTCATCTTTTTCTTTATTATCATTTTTATATTTTTTTCATTGACTCGTCTCGTCTAATTCCTCTTCATCCTCATCATATTTCGGTTTTGTTTGATTTTTACGTCTAACTTTTGTTTCTTAAACATTGACTTATATGTTTCTTTTTATTATTTTCTCAGTGACATTTGTATGAATTTAAATCCAACCAATTCTTTTCAATCATTTTTATTTTATTTTCTTCTCATTATCCATATTTATTGCTATATTTGCATTCTCCTATTTTCTTCAATTGTTTGTTTGAGTTTAACATTGTATTTTCTCATTTGTTAACATTCCCATTCCGACATTTGACATTCTTCAATATACTAAAGATTGAAAATGTAAAATTACGATCAAAATTAAAAGAAAATACGACTTCTTCTTTTTTATGATCTTTCATCTCCTCTTCCTCATGTTTCTTTATTTTTCTACTTTCTCCCTCATGTTTCTTGATAAAAACTTTGGTCTCCTTTTCTCCTCCTCCTCACACCTTGATCTATTTCTTCTCCCGTAAACATGAAAATAGGCTTTTTCTTCTCCTCCTCACGACTCTTCTTCTGCTCCTTTTCCCTCATATTTTTTTAAAATGCCTTATGAAATTCTTTGAACTTCAGTTGCTAACAATGTTGCGCGAATGTTATCTTTGGTTTAATGCCTTTTTTACAATCTCTTACAAAATTCTTCAAAACCGAAAAAGATAAATAATGATTTTCAATGTGGGAGCAACAAATTTAATTAAGGTTGTTGGACTTTCCTTAATGTGTTTTAAACATATCAATCTCCTGATCTAGGTGCAATCCCGCGGGACGCAAGGATTGTACTGTGTTGTTTAGATTTTGTTTTCGTATTACATATAATTTCGTATTACAAATTTCTTCTCAACTTGTCTAGGATTGCTCCCAAGATCCTTTGGTGAGTGTTTTTTTTTTTGAACATTCCTTCAGTGAGTGTTGCGGCAAAACAATAAAGCAGACATGACTTTTTATTAGTATATATTACAAATATAGCATTTTTGTTTATACTATTGACAACGATTTTGTTTTTATTCTATTGACAATTAAGTAACAAAAAATGAAAATAATCATTTTCCACTCCAAAGGATGAATGACTGTATATCTGATTTACTGCCTAGATACTGATACCTTAGAGCATGTACACTCGTGTAACTGGGTAGGGGTTCTTAAAATTTTTATTTTATTAATTTTTTTTTTTTTATAGGTGCAAAAAAAAAAAAAATTAAAAAAAAAAGGTGACGAATGAGACGATGACACGTGGACCGCACAGTGGAAGCAGCGGTCCTTAGATTAGAATTTTAAGGAACGGGTTGTTAAAAAAAATATGGGTCCCACGTGGGACCCACATTATTTAATTAATTTTTTTTTAAGAAACTGGGTTAAGAACCCTGCATTGGACATGCTCTTATGCATTAAAAACGACAAAGCCTTGAAATTAACGACCATATGGTTGTTGAGGCCGAACTACTGCTCGTTAATTATTCTTTTTGAAAGTTGATCTAAAGTTACCCCAAAAAATTGAACTGGCGGCATCATTGAAACATTGGTATTTGTTAGCCTAGTAGATCTTAGAGGTTGTTATTACTTTTGTTTAACTATAAGAAATAACAAATTCCATTAAGTGACGATGACAGATTAAAAGTACTTGCAGTTGCAGTCGTCGAGCTTGGAAAGCGGGTGGCTGGACCTTTCACCACTAATGCTTAATGTATTGTTCGTGAAGCAATGTAGATATGTACTTATGGGTGTTATTGCATGATAATAGAGCAATTCATACACCATTGCAATAAATAAAGTTTGTTTTTCTTAACGTTGGATCTCACAACTAAGATTAGGTATATATAATAGTAAAATTCAAAACAAAAACTCAAGGATGATTTCTCACACTATATAAGACATATACTGCGCTGCTCTTTTTACATGTTTTATATAAGGAATTTTTTGCAAACCAAACATGCCTCACCTAAGTATTTCATCATACAACTCTTTAAGCCTTCCCACCAAGTCTAAGACAATGAGTGTAATTACTTTGTAGTTTTAACCAAGGGAACATAAGCAGACAAAAAAAATTCAGTTAGTAGAGCGAACCTTTTGTTAGATCAGAATCCATTACTAAACTCTGGGCTTGACACCTGTGTGTAAAAATCAAACGGAAACGAAGAAGCATATGTGATCACATATCGCAAAGAAAGACTCTGATTCATACAGAAAGACTCGGATACTGCCCGTTCATGCTGCAACACAAGAAACAATAATATTTACTTGCTTTTTTTTGTTTCAAATAAAGCTGTTGACCAAAGAAGATATCAATCAACCAAATCATACGATCCTTTGTGGAAACTGTTTGAACAATTCTTGAACTTTCTCTCTATCCACAAAAAATCAAACATGTTGAACTTTTGATCCTCTTTTGGTTTGCTCTGTTTTTCTTTCTGTGTGTTACACAAATGCGTATCTTGTGTAACACGGTTTCTTTCTTCTCTCTTTTACTTGCAGCGGAACTCACACTCATTGTTTCACTCTTTCTCTCATACTTTGTCTCTCTCTATCACTCTTTGATTCATATCTTTTGTTTAGAGAGAACAACAAACGTTTAACACTTTATGTCTACATCTTTAACATTGGATCACTTGGATACTTCTTACAACAAACACACATACATATTTATACTACTTCTTGACACTCTCACTTTCTTAGACCTTTCTAGGCTCTCTTACACAAGCCACACTACTTATTCTTAGACTAGTTTTACAAGTAAGGTTAACCAACTAACCTTACACATTCAACAACTCCTAACAACTCTTACCAACTCCATTGGCTCTTCTTGACTTAGTTAGCTTCTAACTCTAACTAGTCTTTATTCTTCTTCATGTGTAACTTCTTGTTACACATTCAAACTCTTCCTTTACTTCTTCTTTTTCCCTCGTTGACTTCTTCAACTTCTTCTTCCTTAAGCCTCACGCTTCCTCCTTTGTTCTTCTTCTATTCTTCACTTCTTTCCTTCTTCTTCTTGTTCATGCCCTCTTCTTCTTCACTTCTTCTTTTCCTTCTTCTTCTTGTTGGAGATTTAATCATAGGTTCAATCTCAACACTCCCTCTTGAACCTCATGATTAAATTCCTCAACTTCATCTAGGAACTTGATTCCCATCCTCCTTCTTCTTGAGGTTCTTCTTCTTCTTCTTTCTTCTTCTTCTTCTTTCTTGTGTAGGATTTAATCAAGGATTCAATTCCAACACTCCCTCTTGAATCCTTTGATTTAAATCCCTACTTTCTTTTTGTTCTTTTTCTTGTGATTCTTATCTCCCTCTTGAGGTGAATCTACAAGAAGCCACTTTTTTTTTGTGCGAATCTCTTTGTCATCTCTTGACAGATTTTCTTCGCCTTTACACTCTGGTTTTGTGAGCTTCACTCACTTCTTCTCCAACTGATTTTTGCAACCAGCCTCTGCTCCCTCTTCTTGTGAGCTTCTTCTTCTCAGCTTGGTGTCTTCCATGATCACCATCTTCCTTGTTAGAAACACTTAAGACTCTTGGGTTGTCTTCTCTTTCCGCAAGCCTTTTCCATGTCTCCTCCAAGTCTTGGCTTCTGCTTCCTTTCATTCATAGGTAAGCAAGCCTTGTTATCTTTCTTGGTGTTGCTTTGAGCTTTGCCTTCCCAACCAGTTGATGCTCCCTTTCACTCTTAGGTAAGCATCTTCTTCTTTTGGTCGGTTTGCTTAGATCATTGCTTCACCATCTTTTGCCCTTTTGTTCTTTGAATCATCACCTTAGTTTCTCTAACCTTGGAATGTTTGATCCTTAGAACTTTCACCTTGGCTTCCACATTGGCGGTTTGAATCTTTAGACCATCACTTTAGCTTTGGCTTCTTTTGTCTCTTCATCCATCACCTTGGTTTTCTTAGCTTTGGTTTCTTTGGTTCTCTTGACCTTTACCTCAGCTTTCTTTAACCTTGGACTGTTTGGCTTGTTGAGTCATCACCTTGGCCTTAGTTGTTTGGTTCTTGAATCATCACCTCTGCTTTGTTGCCTTGGTTGCTCCGGTTTCAGCTTTGAACTTCTCAGGTTCTAGCTTCATTCACGTGGGCTTCTTGTTCTTTCTTTGGTGTTGGTTTATCTCCTCCATATCTCTGATGATTGAGAATGACCAGCACCTTGCAGCTTGTTGATCTTCTATGATCTCAGCCACGCCTTTTTCTTCTTGTTCTCTTCAGCCTCTTCCTTAGACTGGTCCTCTTCTTCTTCTTCTTTGATGGGTCTCTCCATCTCTCTCTTATTTTGTTGATGGCTGTCTCCATCATCTTCTTCTCTTGATGGACGTCTCCATCTTCCTCTTCTCTTCATGGACGTCTCCATCTTCTTCTTATAACAGGCTCCAAAGATCAAGTAAGCTCTGATACCATGTTGAACTTTTGATCCTCTTTTGGTTTGCTCTGTTTTTCTTTCTGTGTGTTACACAAATGCGTATCTTGTGTAACACGGTTTCTTTCTTCTCTCTTTTACTTGCAGCGGAACTCACACTCATTGTTTCACTCTTTCTCTCATACTTTGTCTCTCTCTATCACTCTTTGATTCATATCTTTTGTTTAGAGAGAACAACAAACGTTTAACACTTTATGTCTACATCTTTAACATTGGATCACTTGGATACTTCTTACAACAAACACACATACATATTTATACTACTTCTTGACACTCTCACTTTCTTAGACCTTTCTAGGCTCTCTTACACAAGCCACACTACTTATTCTTAGACTAGTTTTACAAGTAAGGTTAACCAACTAACCTTACACATTCAACAACTCCTAACAACTCTTACCAACTCCATTGGCTCTTCTTGACTTAGTTAGCTTCTAACTCTAACTAGTCTTTATTCTTCTTCATGTGTAACTTCTTGTTACACATTCAAACTCTTCCTTTACTTCTTCTTTTTCCCTCGTTGACTTCTTCAACTTCTTCTTCCTTAAGCCTCACGCTTCCTCCTTTGTTCTTCTTCTATTCTTCACTTCTTTCCTTCTTCTTCTTGTTCATGCCCTCTTCTTCTTCACTTCTTCTTTTCCTTCTTCTTCTTGTTGGAGATTTAATCATAGGTTCAATCTCAACAAAACAATCCATATCCGATGCAGTCACGTGTTCTTTGTCTCGCCGGACTGCAGTTACGGCTGGATCCGGGATCACCGATGGTTTTAAGTATTTATCGCCTGCGGCCTGCCTATGCCACGACTTATATCGTCTGAGAATTATCGAAAGAACTTTAAAAAAAACCATCGAATGTTTTCCATGGAGAAATTGAAGCCTTACCGATGGATCTTGACATGGAATGGCAAGCATACCGAAAACACGAGCCCCGTTCCACTGGATTATTTTCCATCCAGCTGCTTCTATCCTCGCCGTTTCATCCTCTCTAAATGTAGAGCCAAAGGCTGTAAGAACATTGACCAATCTATACATATTGCCTCTGATTGGTAAGTAATACCATAACAAAAGAAAAGAATTTATTAGGCCAAATTATGTTAAAACACAGAGTATTACTTACTTTGTTATCGATGGTTAACGCGAGTGGCGGTTGGCCGCGGCACAGAACAACTCTCGAGTGGCCCTCTTCCACTTCTCTTGCCACATGCCACCGCCGCAAAACCCCGGCTTCTATATCACTATCTCCTCCGTCAACGCCAAATGATTCCTCTCACGGAAATAACTCACCACCTAAACACTCACTCTCACACACACACAACTCAGATGTAAATCGAGATTTTGCAGCTTGCTGCTCACAATTTCTAATAAAAACACTTAAAACTCAGAAACGTATCAAATTAGGGTTTTTTTACCTGAGAACCGCCATGGCCATCGTATATACCGAAGATATGAGCACTCGAGTGAGGAATAAATTTGTTAGGGACTCGACCATCGAGCAACGAGTCTTCCATCTCAGGTCGTCTTCCACAAATGGAATTCACTCAAATATAAAGGCACTCTCTTAAACTCGAACAAACTTCTACTCTCTGCTCTAATGATCAATTAAACAAATCGAGTTAATGTAAAAGGTCAATTAAATGGAGGAGCTGGGAGGTTGTGGTGGAACATGAAGAGGCTGCGAAGAAGAGTTAAATATCAATTGATGCGAGGGAGACGAAGAGATATAAAGCGGTTTCCATTTGTGTTGTGTGAAATTTCCTATTTTTCAAAGGAAAAGATTTAGACACGTCATTTTTGTTCAGATTGGTGATTTAATTTGTTGCTGACACTCTCAAGAACCACAATTAGCTCTCATTATATATAAGGAATTTGTAATGAAATCTTTATAGATTTTTACAAACGAGCAAGAGTGCATCTAAATACGATATCTAGATGCAAAAGCCAAAACCGAAAACGAACGGTATCTAAAGATTGCATCTTGATACTGCTTTTGGTTATACAATACTTGGATGCACAAACAAATATTCGTCGTTTACCTTTCTAGATGACAACTAATTCTTCTATATGTATGCTTTCATGTTATCTCATTTTGGCTCATTTGTTTTGGAAAATTCTTATGGCACTACAAAAAACACGTCCGAAGACATTACTTTTTCAACATCATTTAGTTAACCGACGTTAAATAATTAAAAGTTAAGTGGTTTAATGTCGTTTACTTAACCGACCCAAACTTTTCTCTTAGACTGTAAACAAGTGATGCCAAAAAAGACCGTAAACAAGTCATGAACCCTAACAGTGTATCAAAAATTCAGAGTTCATCTTGTCATTTTTCAGCTCGCTCCGATTCATATTTCATATTGAGAGATGAAATTATGTCTCGATTTGTTTATGTTATTTGGTTTTCTCTATCAATTGATTCCTTTCTCCAATCTCAATTGATAGAACGAGCTTAGCTTGGGTGGCCCGGAGCTGAACCGTAGCGTCGCCATGGAATACGAGGAACCTAAGGCGATTCTCGGTGCTGTTGAAGTGGTTGGACTCGTAGGAATCCTTCGTCAGTTGGGCGATATCTCGCTGAGTAAGTTATCGTTTTCGCCTTCGACTGTATGTACACAATGAAGAATAACTGATTACCGAGTCTTCAACTCAATTGTTGATTTATTTCTTGTTTTGAATAAGTCATCCTAGCTTGTAGGATTGGCCGTAAGTTTAGGAACCGTTTTATTTCTAAGTAATTTAAGTCATTCACTTATGTACTTTTCGATTAAGGCAATACATTATCAGTTCCTCTTATTTTCGATACTTCAAGTGGTATCAGAGCAAAAACTGATACGAGTCGAGTGAAACACGTGAGTTTGAAATGAGTGAGAAAGATGGTTTGATGATTCCAAAGTTCGACGGTGATTTCGAGCACTGGGCGCTGCTCATTGAAAATCTTCTAAGATCCAAAGAATGGTAGGATCTAATCGAAACAGGAATCCCGCAGCTGGAGAGTAATGTACCCTTGACGGAGGCACAGAAATATGAGATCGCAGAAACAAAGCTGAAGGATCTTAAGGAGAAAAACTATCTCTTTGCTTCGATTGATAAAACAATTCTCAAGACAATTGAAAAGAAGGATACAACAAAGGAGATTTGGGAGTCGATGAGAATCAAATATCAAGGAAACAAAAGAGTTCAAAACACTCAACTAGAGAGATTAAGAAGGGATTTTGAGGTGCTTGAGATGAGAAATGGAGAATCCATCACTGAATATTTCTCTAAGGTAATGATAGTAGCCAACGATATGAGAAATCTGAATGAGGACATCCCAGATGAAAAGATCGTAGAGAAGATACTACGTACCCTCGTCGACAAGTTCACGTACGTTGTCTGTGCAATAGAAGAATCAAACGATATAAAGGATTTATCGGTTGATGAGTTGCAGAGTCGTCTACTTGTACACGAGCAGAACCTTACTAAGCACAACAAAGAAGAGCATGTACTCAAGGCTGAGAGCAGAAGGTGAAGAGAAGGCTACTCTCCGAATAAAGGACGAGGAGGATATCGAGGAGGAAGAGGAGCACAAGGCAGAGGAGGTGGCAGCCGACAAGGCAGAAGCTTCGACAAAAAAAATATTGAATGCTTTCACTGTCATAAGCTCGGTCACTTTAAGAGCGAATGTCCCAACTGGGAAGGGGCAGCTAACTTTGCCGAGGACGTTTTGTTGATGGCTCAGTGTGAGCAAGAGAGTGTTGATGAAGAGAAAGTTGGGTATATGGACTCCGGTTGCATCAACCATATGTGCGGGAACAAAGACTGGTTTCTCGACTTGGATGAAGCATTTGTGCATCAAGTAAAGCTTGGGGATGACAGGCGGATGAATGTCGCAGGGAAAGGAAGTCTGCGTCTTGAGATTGATGGGATCAATCAGGTGATCTCATCTGTGTATTATGTACCAGGTTTAAGGAATAACCTGTTGAGCATCGGACAGCTGCAGCAGAAAGGCTTGCGCATTATTATTGACGAGGACTTGTGTGAGATCTGGCACAAGAAGCAAGGAAGATTCATTATAAGATCGCATATGTCTACACACAGGATGTTTGTAGTCTTGGCTAAGGTTAAGGAAGCTGGCCAAGGAACTGATTCGAATATCTTGAAGAGTACCGTGGAGTCTGTGGAGAAGACTTGGCATAACATGTATGGGCATTTGACTCACAACAGCTTAAAGTTGTTGGTAGATAAAGAAATGGTGATCGGTTTGCCAAAGATGGACGTCGAGGAAGCAATCTGCGAGGTGTGTATGAAAGGCAAACAGGTCAGGACCAACATTCCGAAACATAGTGCGTGGAGAGCATGTCGTGGGCTGGAACTTATACACAGTGACATATGTGGTCCGATTTCACCAGTTTCAGAAAGCGGGAAGAGGTACATCTTAAACTTTATCGATGATTTTAGCCGCAAGTGCTGGACTGTTCTGTTTTCAGAAAAATCAGAGGCTTTCAAAGCTTTCAAGGAATTCAAGGTAGCTGCAGAGAAGGAGCTAGGGGAATCTTTGATATGTTTGAGAACAGATCTTGGTGGGGAATTCAATTCGAAGGAATTCCAAACATTCTGTTCAGAGAATGGAATCAAGTGGCAGTTAACAGCAGCATATACGCCTGAACAGAATGGCGTTGCGGAACGAAAGAACATATGCATTATGAATATGGTGAGGTGTATGCTATTTGGCATGAATGTACCACTGAGATTTTGGCCGGAGGCTGTACAGTACACGGTCCATATTCTCAACAGATCACCTACTAAAGCTCTTGGGGACTTGACTCCATGTGAGAAATGGAGCAACAACAAGCCATCTGTAGGACATATACGCGTATTTGGTTGCACAGCGTTCGCAATGGTGCCGTATGAACGGCGTCTGAAACTGGATGAGAAGAGTGTTCGATGTGTGATGTTCGGGATCGGTAAGGAGTCAAAGGCTTACAGACTTTATGATCCAGCAGCAAAGCGAATCATAATCTGTAAGGACGTACGGTTTAATGAGCATGAACCATGGGATTGGGAAGAGAAGACGGATGAGGACAGGGTTGTGGTTGACTCCAGTGAGGAAGAAGATAGACCAAGACCTGTTACTAATGAAGGAGTTGAAGCAGAACAAGCGGAAGGTCAGAATACGGCAACAAATGTTCCAGAAATTGATGCTGAGGAGAACTCACCTTAAGCTGCGCCAACGAGCAGTAACAGGAGAGGAATCGGGCGAGCTGTTACGAAGCCGGCCTGGATGAAGGACTACGAATGCACCTTTGCTGAAGAAGATGAGGTAGGATCAGTAGCTCTGTTGGTTGAAGGTGATGATCCAGAAACATATGAAGTCGCGGTCAAAGAAGGAAAATGGCGAAGGGCCATGGAAGCTGAGTTAAACTCTATTGAAGAAAATAACACTTGGAGACTTGTGGATCTGCCGGATGGAGCAAAAGTAGTTGGAGTTAAATGGGTCTACAAGACCAAGTACAATGAGAAGGGAGAGGTTGATAAGTATAAAGCTAGATTAGTAGCGAAGGGTTTCCATCAAACACATGGAGTTGATTACCACGAGGTGTTTTCACCGGTGGCCAGATGGGATACCATTAGACTTATTCTAGATGTGGCTGCTCAACGAGGCTGAAGGGTTTATCAGTTGGACGTTAAGAGCGCTTTCCTATATGGAAACCTAGAGGAAGATGTGTTTGTAGAGCAGCCTAAAGGATTTGTGAATGAAGAAGGAAAAGAGAAGGTATACAAGCTTGAAAAGGCTTTGTATGGTCTTAGACAAGCGCCTAGAGCCTGGTACAGCAGAATTGAGCAATATTTCCCGAAGGAAGGATTCATCAAGTGCTATTGCGAGCACACACTGTTTGTGAAGAATGAAGGAGGTAAAAGTCTGATTATCAGTTTATATGTTGATGATCTTATCTATACCAGTAACTCTCAGACGTTTTACTTCAAGACTTCAAGACCTCTATGATGCAAGAATTCAGCATGACAGATCTTGGAGGTATGAAATAGTTTCTTGGTGTGGAAGTTGTGCAAGATTTGGATGGTATCTTCAGCAGTCAAAGGAAGTATGCCAAGGGTACTTTGAGGAAATTTGGTATGGAGGACTGCAACATGGTAAAGAATCCGACAATGCCTGGTAACAAGTTATCGAAGAGAGGAGCAGGAGATCTGGTTGATGCTACTGAATTTAAGAAATTGGTTGGGAGTTTGAGGTATTTAACTGCAACTAGACCTGATCTGATCTACTCTGTGAATCTAGTTAGCAGGTATATGGAGAATCCAACAGAACAACATCTGTTAGCAGCCAAGCGGATACTCCGTTATGTGCATGGAACCTTTGACTATGGCATTCAGTATAGGCGTGGTATGGTAGATGATCTGGTTGGCTATGTTGATAGCGACTATGCCGGAGATGAGGATGATAGACGTAGCACTTCTGGATACACATTTATGCTCGGTGAAGGAGCAGTGAGTTGGATGTCCAAGAAGCAAGCAATCGTAATGCTATCTACGATTGAAGCAGAATTCGTGGCTGCAGCAAGTGGGGCTTGTCATGCTGTCTGGCTGTGTAATTTGTTGACTGAGATGGGAATTGATCAAGAGAGTGGTACTACCATGTACTGTGACAAAAGTTCGACAATGAAGTTGTCTAAAAACCCTGTTCTACATGGGAGGAGTAAACATATTCATGTGAGGTATCACTTTCTTCGAGAGCTAGTTAACGATGGTGTTATCAAGATGGAGTACTGCAACACTCAATAGCAGCTATCGGATGTGATGACCAAGGCAGTCAAACTTGATACTTTGGAAAGGATCAGAGGAAACATGGGTATTGGACCGAAGAACCACTAAGCTGAAAATGCAGAGGACTTTCAGTTTAAGGGAGGAATTGAAGAATAATTGATTACCGAGTCTTCAGCTCAATTGTTGATTTGTTTCTTGTTTTGAATAAGTCATCCTAGCTTGTAGGATTGGCCGTAAGTTTAGGAACCGTTTTCTTTCTAAGTTATTTAAGTCATTCACTTATGTACTTTTCGATTAAGACAATACATTATCAGTTCCTCTTATTTTAGATACTTCACACAAATCAAAGAAGATTGGATGCGGATATCGTAGCTATCGTCGTTTTTTAGCTGTCGGAGCTGTTTCTCATGATTTGGATGACTGTTAGCTCATCAATCGAGTAATAAGAGTTTCAGTAACATTCCATATTGATTTCGTCATGCCTTAGTGCTTTTATACTTTTGATTTTGAGCTCAGTTCATAGAGCTAGTAACTAGTTAATTGATTGTTGAATGTTTAATTTTGAGCTCAGTTCGTAGAGCTAGGTTTTTAGTAACATTAACTATGAGTTTCACTTTGTTGTTCACTGTGTATTGTCTTAGTTTGATGAATGGATCTTTTGTTCTAGGAAAGAAATGAAATTGGCAGCAAGGAATCAAGAAACTTAGTTTGCTTATAACACAAGTGCTGCTCTTTTTTATGATCTCCTTCAGGATTATGAATGTTATTCTAGTGATGTCTTTGAATAAGATAAACACGGACACCAATTTTTCATTGCTTATCGCAAGTGTTGCTCTGTTTTTATGATCTTGTATGTTAATGACTGTAAAAGTTATTTTGTAGTAATTCTCGTTGAATGAAGTATTATGTTAAAAATCTAAGTAAAAGGTGAAAACCTTGATGTTGAAGTAGTTCTGAGACAGTTTTCTTATGATGTAGCGTTTGTTTAGTCAAAATTGCTGAAGAGAAGAGGAGATTTACTCACTAATTGTGTGGATCTGGCGGCAACATCTAGCTTGATTTTGGTTTGTATCTGCAAATTTTGCTTGTGCTTGATTCTTATTTGCAAATGGAGTTTATGGTTGCTTGTCATTAATGATTTGGTTTGGTTTATGAATATTGAGATTGTAAACTGGTTTTAAAATCTTATTAAATCTTTTAATAAGTAGAAGATCAGTTTGGTTCTTATTGTAAACATGCTCTAGTTTCAAACAATCAATCCCAAGTAAGCACTTTTAATGTTCAAAAAATTGAATCTTAACATCAATCTTACTCAAATCATAAACTATCACTTGCATAGGATGGAAGCACAAACACAAAACAGAACATAAATGTGCAGGTGCAAGCTGAAGAAGAAAAAATGATGAATCAAGAATGTTTGTGAAGCAAACGGATAAAGCAAGAGCTTAGCGAGAATTGGTAATGTCTTTAATTTGGTACTCTGTCACAATGTAATGTCAATGTTTGAGTCTTTGATTTGGTAACTCTGTCACAAATTAAAGTCGATTCTCTATGTGAAGCTTTTCTATGGAGGAACAAGTCTTTCCCAGCTGCAGGAGCTAGAGTTTCTTGGGAAGATATATGCAGGCCTACATCGGAAGGCGGTCTGGGTATTAAAAGGCTTGAGGAATTTGAAATGGTTTTTCGACTGAAGCATGTCTGGAACTTCTTCTCTAATAGTGCTTCTCTGTGGGTGGCGTGGCTTAAGAGGCATGTCTTCAACCGTAAGAACTGCTGGCTCATGGAAGACTCCCCTAATCTCTCGAAAGCAGCTAGAAGCGTGATCTATGTTAAAAACAAAGTGCTGGAATTCATGAGATGTGAGGTGAACGATGGTGAAAAGACTTTATTATGGTATGACTGTTGGACGGTTCATGGTCCTTTACTCACTTTTGTTGGTCCAACGGGTCCGCGTCAGCTCAGGATATCCCAATCTGCTCGGATAGTAGAAGCTGTGAGGAACGGCCACTGTAAAGAAACCGTGCCAATTACCTCTTAATCTGCCTAAAATATAATAATATTATAATAATAAATTAAAATAATATTTAATATTTACAAATTGTTAAAATCGTATATTATATTATAAAATGATATAATAATAAATTAGAATGAATTTTATCATTTATAAATTATGATATTTCATACATTTTATTATATATATTAAATATATTGTTTAATCTTATAAACGCTTAGGCTGCCTAGTTACAATCTAGGCTTCCGATTAGGCGTTCTAGGCTAGGGGTTGGATCACCGCCCGACTATCGCATATCACTTTCTTGAACACTGGTCAAAAGTTTAAAATGATGTTTTCCCTAAAATTACAAAATCAAAATTTACAGCCTTTTAAAAAAAAAAAAAATTTGCAGCTAAAACTGCAAAACCTATTTTTATGCCATTTCACAAAATATTTTTTTTTATTAAAATCATAAAATTACATTTCCTCACAATTGTTTTTTTGCATTTTTCACCAAAACATCATAATTGCATTTTCCACTAAATTGGCAAAATTGCATTTTTCGCCAAAACCCAAAATAATATTTTGTCTCCAAAACCATTAAAAACTGCAAATTTTGCATTTTCCCATCATCACAAAATAGCATATTCCAAGCTTTAGATTTATTGAAATAAATTATTTAGTTTTTAAAATCCTAACAGTTATTTAGTTGAAAATTTTATAAAATGGTATTATTAACTTGAACATGTTCTTTATAGTCATTTTTTATGAGATGCATCTAGATATTATTACAAATCAAGATTGTATCTAAATATAATATCTAGATGCAAGCTGGAAACCAACAATATATTGCGTTTGGCTATAGCATCTGGATACAATACTCGAAGAACAGTCCTCTCTTGTTTAACACGTTTACTGTAACACCCGTCCCCTCGATCCCAAGTCAACGACCCTTTAACTCCACGAGTCATAGTCCACAAACGCGAACCAAGTCATAAACCGAGGACCAACACGCAAATAACTGAAAAGGTTTTACTTTATTAAAATGAAAAGCCGAGTCTTACAAGAAAACCATACCAACTAAAATAGTTTAACGAAAACGGAAGAACCGCATAAGTCTCAACGCATAAAAAGAAACAGAAAGAAGAAAAAGAAGAGAAGAAAAATCCCGCTTCCAAAACGTGACACCACACCGTCCGTCTACCCCTGCAACGCTCCAGGGTTACCTGCAAAACAATCAACGAAGGAGGCCTGAGTAATTGGTTTACACCAATACCCAGTGAGGGCGGATTCAAGGAATACCGCTATCTCTACTTTATACTAGCACAACATCAAGAAAGAGTCCAAGATTAATAACATCTTGCACCCACGCCCGAAGGCACAAACAATACTACACCCACTCGTGCATACACACTCATGAGCCCCTCTCTAGCCCGAAGGCTCACACAACCGGCCCACCCGGTAACTTCCACGTCGGCCCGAAGGCACGGTAAACTTGGGGAGGCTCGCCAAGACCTCCCTTCCGACGATACAAGGGTCGCGTACCAAAACTCGTTATACGCGAGCCGCCAAGAAACACCCTTTCGGGGGACCTAAACAGTTCTAGCAAGCATAGCCTTCACACACAAGCAACATTTTCGGGTTAAGTGATAACCTATAACTAAGTTCCGTTTTCGGTTTAAGCGACATCCTAGGTTCTAGGTTTTCATCCATCACATCAACGCAATTCAACAACTAGATCTACTCTACCTACGAAGACACTATTAAGCGAGGATTCGAATCTAAATACTGCGACAGAATAAGGAAGAGATCACGTTCAGTCCTCACCTTAGTCTAGATCTGACGAACGGGAAGTAGATCTGGGATTCCTGCACACAGACCTAGGTTTAGAAGACAGATCTAGGGAAAAGAAGAACAAATCTAGGGTTTTGTCCAACAGATCTGGATAAACGACGAAGAGGCGGTTCAGATCTACCACTTCTATCCATCAGAAGCATAGATCTGACACAGATCTGAGGAAAATAGAGAGATACGGTCCAGATCTACAACTTCTATCCATCAGAAGCATAGATCTGGAGCAGATCTGAGCGAGAGAGAGACGGAATGGAAGATACGGTTCAGATCTACGACTTCTACGGATCAGATCTGATCTAGAAGCATAGATCTGAAGCAGATCTGGGTTTAGAAGAGAAAAACGGTGCAGATCTGAGAATTCCGGAGATCTCACCTTAAAAACGAGTAGATCGGAGGGCTCTACACTCAAACGAATCAAGAAGACGGCGACTCAGGGTGCGGGATCGAAATCGGCGGTCTCCGGCGAGGATTCCGGCGGCGGCGGTCGGCGGCGGCGGTCGGCGGTCGTCGGCGGTCGGCGGTCGTCGGCGGTCGGCGGCGGCTCCGGCTGGTCGGCGATCATCGGCTGGCTCGGGATGCGGGCAGAGCTTCGTTATCTCGAACTTTGTGCCAAATGAGAGGGGCTGCTGCTCCTTTTATAGGGAATGGAGCTAGGGTTTCCCTTTCCCTCGGGTTGGGCCTTGGGCTTTTGGCCCATTCCTTCCTTTTCTTTGGGCTCAAGCAAAGCCTTAAGGCCCTTTTCCCCTTTTCCTTTGGGCTCAAGTAATTCCTCTTGGGCCTTTCCTTTGGGCCCAAGTTTAGGTATGTTACAATTCTCCCCCACCAATCTGGAATTCGTCCCCGAATTCGGCTCGGTGAACAGCTCTGGATGGCTCAACTTAAACGGCTGCTCGGGTTCCCAGACATCGTCCTGGATTCCGTCTCTCTCCCAACGAACCAAAACCATCTTGGTTTTCTTCCCGTTGAATTCTGATTCCCGGCGACCCACCACTTGGACCGGCTTACTCGTTACTGATCAGTTGCGGTTAACATCCGTTGGCGGCTTAGGTAGGATTAGTTCTGGTTCACGAACAACCTTCCGCAGAACAGATACATGGAACACGTTGTGAAAATCTGACAGCTCCTGAGGTAACTCTAATCTATACGCCACCGCACCAACTCTCTCGACAATCACGAATGGTCCCATGTATCTAGGCCTCAACTTTTTCAGCTTGCGGTTGGGATCGTTGCCCCGGAACGTCCTCATCTTAAGGTACACCGCGTCCCCCACTGCGAACTCTAGATCCTTCCGACGCTTATCTGCATAACTCTTCTGACGGTCATGGGCCTGCTTTAACCTTTCCTTTAGCAATTCCACCTGCTCTACCGTTTCTTGAATCATCTCCGGCTCCAAGTCACGCCTCTCCCCCACCTCGGTCCAACATAGGGGGGTTCTGCAAGGTCGACCATATAAAGCCTCATATGGCGACATCCCGATACTTGCGTGGTGGCTGTTGTTGTAGGCGAACTCGACCAAAGGTAGGAACTTAACCCAGTTCCCTTCCCAATCCAACACACACGCCCGAAGCATATCTTCCAGTGTTTGGATGGTCCGCTCAGACTGTCCATCGGTCTGCGGGTGATAAGCCGTACTGAGTAGCACCTTCGTGCCCATCGCTTTTTGAAAAGCCTGCCAGAATATAGAAGTAAACTTCGGATCCCTGTCTGACAAAATACTGACTGGCGCGCCGTGCTGCTTTACTATGCACTCCACGTATTTCCGGGCGAGTGTCTCAGTCCCATCCGTCTTCTTAATCGCGAGGAAGTGTGCTGACTTGGTGAGTCGGTCCACGATCACCCAAATCGCATCCTTCTTTCCCGTCGTCCTCGGTAATCCGGTAACGAAGTCCATGGTGACCATATCCCATTTCCATTCTGGTATGGGCAGCTCTTGCAGTATCCCGCTGGGGACCTTCCTTTCTGCCTTGACCTGCTGACAGTTCTGGCACTGAGAGATCCACTTCTCCACATCCCTTTTCATACCTCCCCAATGGTAGTAACGCTTCAGAGTGTAATACATCTTAATGGTTCCCGGATGAATCGAAAACTGAGACTGGTGTGCTTGCTTCAGGATCTCCTTCCTTAACTCTTCAACTTGAGGTACACAAATTCGGTTTTTGAACATGATCGTCCCGTTGCTCGTGGTGTGGTACCCGAATACTTGCTTCTCGATCATGGCACACAAGGTTCCATCCTCGGGTTGTGCCTCTCTGATCCTTCCCAACAAATCGGCCTGTTCAAACGCTTCAAGCCGGGCGACGCCTTCTTCAACCGTGGTGGCGTACAGCCGTAGCTCTGCCAAGGCTGTGGACAACTCCTGCACTTCCTTATTTTCCGACACGATGATCTTCCTTCTACTGAGCGCATCAGCTACCAGGTTGGCCTTCCCAGGGTGGTACTCGATCTCAAGATCATAATCAGCTAGTAGCTCCATCCACCTACGCTGCCTCAGATTCAGCTCCCCTTTGGTGAAGATGTACTTCAAGCTCTTATGGTCCGTGAATATCTGCACCTTCTCTCCGTACAGATAAGCACGCCATATCTTCAAGGCGAAGACCACTGCTGCCAGTTCCAAGTCATGGGTGGGGTAGTTAACCTCGTGCTTCCTCAACTGCCTTGATGCATAGGCGATCACCTTCCCCTCCTGCATCAAGACACACCCAAGTCCAACTCCAGATGCGTCCGTGTAGACTACATACGGTATTCCCGGCCGCGGTAGTACTAACACTGGAGTCTGAGTCAACCGTTCCTTTAGTTGCTCAAAGCTCCTGGCACACTTGTCCGTCCACTCGAACTTAACGTCCTTACCGGTCAGGATTGTCAGAGGTTTAGCGATGCTGGCGAACCCGTCCACGAACTTCCTGTAGTATCCTGCTAGTCCCAAGAAACTGCGAACGTCGGTTGCATTCTCCGGCTTTGTCCACTTGGTGATGGAGGTGATCTTTTTCGGATCCACTGCTACACCGGATGCCGAGATCACGTGGCCAAGGAATCCAATCTCCCTTTGCCAGCAGCTACACTTACTGAGCTTAGCAAACAACTGCTGCTTCCTGAGAGTATCTAGGACTATCCTGAGGTCCCACTCGTGTTGCTCCTTACTCCTCGAGTAGACCAGGATATCGTCAATGAAGACAATAACGCACTTGTCCAAGTACTCTCGGAAGACGTCATTCATCATCTTCATGAAAGCTGCTGGCGCGTTGGTTAACCCAAACGGCATTACCACGAACTCGTAGTGTCCATAACGGGTCCGGAATGCCGTCTTCTTGATGTCCTCCTCTGCGATCCGGATTTGGTGGTACCCCGAGGCAAGATCGATCTTCGAGAACCAGGAGGCTCCCTGCAGTTGGTCCAACAACTCATCGATCCTTGGCAACGGGTACTTGTTCTTGATGGTCACCTTATTGAGGCCTCGGTAGTCGATACAAAGTCTGAAACTCCCATCCTTCTTCTTGACAAACAGCACTGGCGCTCCCCACGGCGAACTGCTCGGTCGAACAAATCCCTTCTCCACAAGGTCCTCTAGTTGCTTCTTCAGCTCCGCCATTTCTGCAGGCGCTAAACGATATGGAGCCCTCGACACCGGTGCCGTCCCGGGCTCTAACTCTATCGTGAAGGCCTCGTTCCGTTCCGGTGGTGGTCCCTTCAACGGCGCGAATACGTCCTCGTATTCCGCGGCCACCGGAATGGTCTCCAAACTTGGCGCTTCCCTTTCCTCAGTCATGGAGATGGTTGCCAGATATGCCTCGCTTCCTCTGCTGATCAGCTCCTCTGCTTGGATCATGGATATGACCGATATCCCTGTCCGCGTTTTCATTCCCCGGAAGACGATCTCTCCTTCCGCCCGGAGTAGGGTGATGGTCGCCTTGGCGCAATCCATTACTGCCTGGTGACGCACCAACCAATCCATGCTCAGAATAACCTCGTAGTAACCCAGCTCAAACCGTGCCATGTCTGTAGGTAGATCAACTCCGCCTATCGTCACTGGCACCTGCTCGAAGATTCCCGTGCCTGATACCTTCTCTGATCCGGCGGTCTCCACACTCATGATCCCGTCGATGAATCTGCCCTTAAAGGACCAAATTTTTGCGAATCGAGGACTCACGAAGCTATGGGTAGCTCCCGAGTCAAACAGGGTGTGGGCAGCCTTTCCCCCGACCACAACCGATCCTACACATTTACTAATCTAAGCTACTAGACTTTCGAGAACTACACTACCACAATTCACACATCGAGTAAGATTTACGTACCCGCGATCGGTTCCACACCTCTAGGGGCGGCTGCCGCATACACCATGGGTCCCCCTGCGGGTGGCGGTAGTTGTGGCTGCATCCCGGCTCCTCCCTGTCCTCCCTGCGGTGGCGGTGGTAGCATCCTCACTTCCTCTTGCCCTCCTGCTCCCCTCCGATTTGTTGGATTGGTGCAATACCTTGCCATGTGCCCCACTTGGCCACAATTGTAACATTGTACCTGTGGGCAATCCCTCCTGAAATGGCCTGCTTGTCCGCACTGGAAACATCCCCCAGGCGCTATTTGCCGCAATGGCTGCACTGGCAGCGGCTGTCCTTGCTGTGCTGGCGGTGCTAGCTGTGCAGGCTGCGCTTGGGCTGCTGGCGCCGCAACATAAGCTGTATCCCAGCTCCTCTTGACTCCCTTGTTGTGCCCGCTCTTCTGCTGCTTCTGCTCCTCCTCCCAGTCCGTCTCGGTGTCAGCTGCCTTCTCGATCAGGTCGTTGATGTCGTAGTAGTCCCTCTGCTTTCAACGGACCTTAAGCTCAATCTTCAACCCCGAGAGAAACTGACGAATCAACTCTCGCTCAGACAAATACCTCCCTGCAAACCTCATCAAACGGTTGAACTCATCCCCGTACTGCCGTACGCTCCGGTTTCCCTGACGGAGGTTTCGGAACTCCCCCTCCAACCTGTCCATGGTCACTTCCGGGAAGTACTTCCGGTTGAACGCCTCGCGGAAATCCATCCATGTCAGCTGACGATCCTGAGCGCTCTCCTGCACTCCTTCCCACCAAACCAACGCATCATCCTTGAGATAGGAGGTCGCTATCTCCACACGAAACTCCATCGGGCACCTAGCAGTATCCAAGCTCCGCTCCAGCTTCCTTCTCCAGTTGTCTGCGGAAATGGAGCTGACACCTCCAGCAAAGTGGTCCATCTGCATCTCCCTCAGATGCTTCAACATGGTCCAGTAAGTCACTCCAGGCACCGCTCCTGGCGCCTGCGGTGGTGGTGGTGGCGGGTTCACCACTGGCTGCGGTTGAACGAATCCAAACCCCATTTGGGCGGCTTCTGCTCCTCCAGCAACAAAGCCGACTCCTCCTGGGGCGTTCACCGCTCCTCCCTGACCATTCTCAACTCCTCCCGGGGCTCCAGGCGCCCCGTTAGCATTCTCCGGTATCGCTCCGGGTGCTCCTGCTCCATTCCCTCCTGGCGCTCCTCCTGCCTCGGCGGCTATGGCAGCTTGTGCCTGCTGAAGCGCGAGCAGCTCTTGCAAAAGAGCGGCATCCACGGCTACCTGTCCAGCTACTAATACTGGTCCAGCTTGGTTTCCAACAACCGGTCCTTGGGGTCCGTGCACACTGGTGGCACTGTGCGTCGAAGAAGCCGGCACTGGTGCATCCTGGTTACGACGAGCTGGCGGGGTCCTTCTCTTTGGCGGCATCTGTTGCAAAAGAAGGGTGATTTGAGTCAGTTAACGGCTGAATACTGAACTCACTTCCGGAGTGTATGTAAGGAGGAGATCGGAGTGGTGCCCCTAGTATCTAGCTTTTAGAAATCCCCGGTTGAGAAGAGTCAGAAAAATGTTGAAAACGGTTTCGAAAAGTGGTTTTGAAATCCGAATATAAATACCCTACCTAACCAGGGCAGGACTGGTTAGGTTTCAACCTGGCTCTGATACCAAATTGTAACACCCATCCCCTCGATCCTAAGTCAACGACCCTTTGACTCCACGAGTCATAGTCCACAAACGCGAACCAAGTCATAAACCGAGGACCAACACGCAAATAACTGAAAAGGTTTTACTTTATTAAAATGAAAAGCCGAGTCTTACAAGAAAACCGTACCAACTGAAATAGTTTAACGAAAACGGAAGAACCGCATAAGTCACAACGCATAAAAAGAAACAGAAAGAAGAAAAAGAAGAGAAGAAAAATCCCGCTCCCAAAACGTGACACCACACCGTCCGTCTACCCCTGCAACGCTCCAGGGTTACCTGCAAAACAATCAACGAAGGAGGCCTGAGTAATTGGTTTACACCAATACCCAGTGAGGGCGGATTCAAGGAATACCGCTATCTCTACTTTATACTAGCACAACATCAAGAAAGAGTCCAAGATTAATAACATCTTGCACCCACGCCCGAAGGCACAAACAATACTACGAAGACACTATTAAGCGAGGATTCGAATCTAAATACTGCGACAGAATAAGGAAGAGATCACGTTCAGTCCTCACCTTAGTCTAGATCTGACGAACGGGAAGTAGATCTGGGATTCCTGCACACAGACCTAGGTTTAGAAGACAGATCTAGGGAAAAGAAGAACAGATCTAGGGTTTTGTCCAACAGATCTGGATAAACGACGAAGAGGCGGTTCAGATCTACCACTTCTATCCATCAGAAGCATAGATCTGACACAGATCTGAGGAAAATAGAGAGATACGGTCCAGATCTACAACTTCTATCCATCAGAAGCATAGATCTGGAGCAGATCTGAGCGAGAGAGAGACGGAATGGAAGATACGGTTCAGATCTACGACTTCTACCGATCAGATCTGATCTAGAAGCATAGATCTGAAGCAGATCTGGGTTTAGAAGAGAAAAACGGTGCAGATCTGAGAATTCCGGAGATCTCACCTTAAAAACGAGTAGATCGGAGGGCTCTACACTCAAACGAATCAAGAAGACGGCGACTCGGGGTGCGGGATCAAAATCGGCGGCGATCGGCGGTCTCCGGCGAGGATTCCAGCGACTCACGGCGGCGGCGGTCGGCGGTCGGGGCTCCGCGGTCGGCGGTCGGCGGCGGCGGTCGGCGGCGGCTCCGGCTGGTCGACGATCGTCGGCTGACTCGGGATGCGGGCAGAGCTTCGTTGTCTCGAACTTTGTGCCAAATGAGAGGGGCTGCTGCTCCTTTTATAGGGAGTGGAGCTAGAGTTTCCCTTTCCCTCGGGTTGGGCCTTGGGCTTCTGGCCCATTCCTTTCTTTTCTTTGGGCTCAAGCAAAGCCTTAAGGCCCTTTTCCCCTTTTCCTTTGGGCTCAAGTAATTCCTCTTGGGCCTTTCCTTTGGGCCCAAGTTTAGGTATGTTACATTTACCTTCCTAGATTTGTAACTAATTCTTATACAGATATAATTTTGTACTATCTAATTTTGGGTCATTTTCTGAATAAAGGATATTATGGTGATACGCCCATAATTTAATACAGAGATACTCAAAAGAAGTGACATAGTGTCGCCATGATTGTTGCAATACCGCGGAAACCCTAAACTTAATTAAAGAATTAATGAAGCCAAATCTCACCATATTGATGTATACTCTGTCAACAACAACAACATTATTATTTTTCAAACAATAGTTGTTTTTAATCTAAAGCAAAAATTGTTATATATAATGAGTTATAACGACAAACACAACGACGACTTTCCTTTTGGTTGATTATTTAATACAAGCCCATGTTAACAAAAGGATAGACTTGCAAAACAGAATGTAGTGAAAGAGATTGCAATGCGAAATTATGGCAACACTATGAAACCCTCAAAGAAGAGTGGACGAAATAAACAATAATAACGAAGTTACAAAATTTTGAGTATAAATAGATCACCACACCTATGGATTTGTATCATCCAAGTTTTAAATTTACTAAAAAGAACAAGAAAACGACAAAGAAAATAGATGGCAAAGACCCTCAGCTCCGTCAGCTTCACCGTTCTATTGGTTGTTCTCGTGATGGCATCAACCGGTATTAATTTAAAGAAGTTGATCTCTATTCTATTTTGAAGTTGTATTTTCATTTTCTTGTTCTGATTATCTTTAGGAATATGTCAACATCTAGGAATACTCAAGAGCCAGGCTTTGGACTGCTACAACAAGGGTGCTCCTACATGCCCTAACTCCGCTGACCGTGTGTTCCACGGGGAGTGCGGGCCTGAGCCATTCGTAGGTGGTGATTGTCCATGCTGTTTATGTTGCCTACAGACATACGGCAGTCCTCCAATCTGTTGGGCGGCTGTTGAGGGAACCGATCAACACTGCCATTGCTACACAAAGAAGGTTTGAAATAAGCTCAAAAATTTCCCAAATTCAACTGTGGTTTCATTCGGTGTGAGGACATGACATGTGTGTATGTCGATGTTCAAGTTTCCTTTGCTTCCAAATAAAACTTAAAGGGCAAAGCTTATCACTGCTTGCCATCCAAGTGTAATCTCATGTTGTGTGCACTTTTGTGAATGTATAATAAACTCGTTTGGTGTTAATGTTCCTCAATCCATTTCCGCTTACATCCAAATTTCTGTCCCTAAAAATCCTCGATTAATATTGACCAAAGCTAGGACCATATGAAGATGCATATTCCATGCTCAAAAGAATATTGATGATTAACGTGTCATCTTGGTCGCATTTTTATATTCTCAATATTTCAGCAATTCCACAGTTTTACCGATCGAAACCACCTTTCTGGAAAAAAAAAATTCTATGTATATATGTATGAGAATCTATAGTGTAATAAGAGTTTCTTTCCATTTTAAGTATCCACGTCACCATTTTTAAGTATCCACGTGAAAGTGGGCGCGCATGTTGTGTGCTGATCATCATCGCCAAAGCTGCCAAACGCTGTTGCTATCTTCTCCTGCTCTCCTTAACATTTTTTCTTTCTATCCCATCCACTACAAGAGAAATTCTGTTTCCGGCATTCCTGACCAATATTGATACGTCAGTAATTATTGACTGATTTTCGACCGTTTTTTGATGAGCTGTCGTCACCGTCAGTAATCAGTCAAGAAAAATTGACAATAACAATCTCTCGGTAATTGGTCAATAATTTCTGATTGAATTATGACCGATTATAACCATCAAAACGTTTTTGACCAATTCCTCATGATTCAACATCTGTCACGAAAAATATTGACCAAGTATTTACTATTATCATCCGTAAAAAAACAGTTTTGATCGATTCCGACGGATACATATATCGTTGATATTATATATTTGAAAAAGCCTATGATATAGGCGAATCGGTCAGTATTCGGTCAGTGATATGCCGTCAAAATTCGGTCAGAAATATGTCGTCAAGATTCGGTCAGTAATATGCCGTAAAAATTCGGTCAGAAATATGCCGTCAAGATTCGGTAAGTATTCGGTCAAAAACTCTGAAATCAACTATAAATTTAAGGCATTCCTCATTTACTAAATTTACTCCTCATTCACATTTGCTAAGAAATTTTGAAAATAATTTTTTTGTATATCTTGTTGAATGGTTGTAACTTTTAAAAAATAATTATTTTACAATAGAATTACAAATGTTGAATTTTTAAAAAAAAATTATTTTTTTGATTAAAAGATTTAAACTTATGTGATCTTGAGAAATATGGTTTTGCATCTATTGAACCATGTACAGAATAAGATAAAGTATAGACTAATAACAAACTTTTTGTTCGATCTTATTTTAATTTTTGGAACTGCGAATAATATATAATAAAATTGAAGTTATGAATTGGTGTCTAGTATGTATCGTCGTGAGTCCATACATCAGGATAGTTCCGAAGTAAGTATTTGGCTTCTATAACTCAAACTTGATCAGTCTTTGTTTCCGAAAAATAGTTGATAAAAGTTTTTTTTTACTTGTGTTTTAAAGATGATGTTAAGGAGGCATTCCCTATTCACACCCTGACTAATAGCATAATCAGCAGTTTTTATCCACGTTCAGTTTTTTTTTTATTTGACGTCTTTTGAAATTATGTATTTACTAAAAACATTTGTTCTTCTTAACTTGATGGACAATACGAAGAGAACAAACAGAACTGCGCCGAGCCCTATAACTGAAATAATTACCACGAAACCAGAATCGTCTTCCTCGATTCACAGTTCTAAATCGTCTTCTACATTTCTCTTTCTTTCCGAATTTATACAGAGATTACCAAATCCCACTTCTCCGATACGAATAAAAGCTTCCTCCTTTTAGGTTTCTATCCAGTCGAGGTCTAGGTGTGCGATGTTCTGTTTCGCTTGATAGAGATACTCCCCTTATTGATTCGTATACTTCTCACCGGAGTATGTCTTCTTCTCCATTGACCTAAAGTTTTTATTTTTGTTTGTTAGTGTGTTTTATTGGTGTACTGAGTGATATTTACTGTGGAGAATTTTGTTTTTTGGGTTTGTTCGTATAACGGATTTCTTCACTCTGTCGCTGATTTTGCTAACCAGGTTTGTTGTTGTTATGCTTTTTGTTGCTTTTGCATTTGTGTCCAGTTTAATGCATTAACTATTGGGTGCAGCAGAGAAACTGATGCATTTTGATGTTATAGGCACTTCTTGCTTACGGGCTCAGTAGCTCAAGGCGTGCACCAGACACACTTCATCCGTGAGTCTTCATTAATCTTTTTATATACTCTATGGTAGTGGAACAGCACAGCTTTCTTTTGTTTGAAATTTCTTAAGCCAACTTTGTTTCTTTGCTCAGCTATGGTTACTCAAAGGAAAAATTTGTATGGTCTTTGATATCTGCAGATGCTGATGTTATGCTTAAAGATGCTGCCAAAAGCTTCAGTGGTGCACCATCCATCTTAAAGAAGCGGCATCGGAACATTCTGTCACCTGTGCTTGATAGGAGAAAAGAGGAGTTACTTCAGCTAAAATTGTAAGTCCTTTTTTTTACTACATGCTTTAATGTGCATTGTCTGGTATATATATCGAGTCTACTAGTGAACTTCTGTTGAGTAACACATCCATCTACTTTATTGAAATCTCTTCTTGTTGGAACGTGCCAATCTAGTTTGTTTGCATCTTGAGCTGTCCTAGTCAAGGATCATAGTTTTATCACTGGTGCTAGTTCTCCAGTAATTTAACCTTAGAAGCTTTAATCTCTAAATCTGTTGCTTTCCTCTGAACCAGGACCAAGAAACTCGTAGAAGTTTGGTTTATTATAATGATGTTGAGATGCAACTGAGTTCTCCTGATAAAACTGGATGTAGACCAGATAACAAAGTGAATACAAATGCGAAAGATTCATCGAACCAACACGAAAAGTCATTAGGTACTATTCCAACTGGAGAAATATCATCAGAACATCCATTCACTGCAGACTCTATTCCATTATCAGCAATCGAAGGAAACAAAACCAACACTGCAGAGAGTAGTGTTGATATTGAAAACTTCAGCATGTAAGTTTTACCTTTACTGTGTATGTGTTTGATAGCTGATTTTTTAATATTATTTTCTGGTTACCCAAATGCAGAGTTCCAGGTTTGTTTTGCCTAATGTAGTTTCTTTAACTGTATAAGCCGTAGCCTGCCTTGATGACAGTGATATGCTTTATAGTTAATGGTTTAGTTGGGTGACATAAACCAAATGTATTGTTGCATGAGTAACAACGAAACTATGATACTTCCTCTTAATAAACTGAGGCGTTATGATATATTATCTAGGATTCTTGTTGTTTATTATCTAAACGTGTAATCTTGCAGAAAAAACAAACTGGGGAGGAACCAGATTGGGCAACGACATTAGAAAAGCTCCACACCAACAAGAAAACGAAGATGATTCAAGACCCGGTTGCTGCGCATTACATCAAAACGATCAATAACGAGGCAGATATCCGACTCTCGCAGCTCTTAATGGATTGTGTATTGATCTTTTGTTGTAGAAATTATCTTTTAGTATTGAATGCTTTCTGTATTATTGTAAAACTTTAATATCAATTTTAGTTTTATTTTCTTATTTTAATTCATGGATTGTGTATTGATCTTTTGTTGTAGAAATTATCTTTTAGTATTGAATGCTTTCTGTATTATTGTAAAGCTTTAATATCAATTTTAGTTTTATTTTTTTTATTTTAATTCAAAATATTAATTTATACATTTGATATGATTTATATTGAATAATATAAAGTAAATAAATAAATAAAAAGTAAAATTATCGATATCCGTCAATATTCGGTCAGAAATTTTGAATATATCCCGTCAGTATTCGGTCAGAAATTTTTAATATAGCCCGTCAGTAAGTGGTCAGTAATTTTAAATATGATCCGTCGGTAATCGGTCGCAAAATCGTCGTCATATATCGTCAGAAAGTAGTCGGGAGTTTGTCGGGATATGTCGTCGGAAAGTGATCGATAATTCGTCGGGATATGTCGTCGGAAACTGATCGGAAGTTCGTCAATATAAGTGGTCGGTAGTTCGTCGGGAACGGTGATCAAAGAACGGTCAGTAATTACCCACGGCTTACTGAGGGTTGATGCCGTCAAAAATTTCTGACCATTTGTTGACGGGTTCAGTATTTCTGACCATTTCAAATTGACGGTCTATTGCGGTCAGAAATCGATCAGGAATGTCCATTCCTGACGATTTCCTCACCGTTTTGACTGTCATGAAATTGGCTTTTTCTTGTAGTGATATGAAGAGGAAATTAAACCCTAACGATCACTTTTTTTTCTTGCTGCTTCCGGCACCAGTGATTTTTATCTCGGCCGGTTTCTTACTGTCCCACTTCAGCTTCACAGCAGGTGGCTTGACCGGCATGGATACACTTACCGGCGGTTTGTAGTCTCTCTTCTTAGGAATATCGGGCTTCTTTAATGCTGCTGGAAACGGGAAAAATTTGTCACTCATTGTTTCTTTTGATTGAAGTTCTGTTCAGATATTGGTCTCTATCAACCTTGTATATTTATAATCATTTGAAGGTTGTGTTAACCCATTTGTCAAATCTAAATTGACTAGTGGTTGATATCAGGGTTTAATGGTTCGTTGTATGTTCATACTAGAGCAGTATTAGTTAAATGTTTTTTTACTATATCAAGGCCCTAACGATGTGGTAAGTTTTAAAAAGGTAATAGAAAAAATATCAAAACATACATTTTCGGTTTTTAAAGTTGCAATTACGTGCCACATAAGGAAAAAGGTATAAGTGATTTTTTTATTGCCTTAATCTCTACGACTCAAAATGAAGAAAAGGTACTATTTTTAATTTTGAACTCGTGAAAGAAAAATCGAAAGATCAAAAGTGAAGAAGTTAATTCAGAATTTGGAATTGATATTAAAGCTGACTTATAGTCTTTAGTTACTGATTATGGAGTTAATTTTTAGTTGGAAAACTAGATTTTGAGCACGGAATATGAGTTAAATAATTTTTTTAATTTGTTTCATGAATTATTATTATTATTTTTAAGATTTTGTTGAATTATAGTAATGTTACTTTAAATCTTGTGTTTAATCGTTATTAATGTTATAGTTGAGGAACAAATCAATTCAATTTTATCTGTCCACTACCATACACAAATTGTTTGATCTGCGATTATTGCGGAATATTTTTCTATAATTGTTTTAAGTTTTTTTGTTTTTGTTTATTGTTTTTATTAAATGAGATTTTTAACAGTTTTATTGTACAATTTATTGTAATTATTTTAATTTGTTTGAATATCAATTTTTTCGTTTATATTGAAGATTATTTGTAAGTAAATTATTGTTTGTATAAAAAATATTAAACTTTTTAATATTATTGGTTTTTTTTAAAGTTTAAAATATATTCTATTTATTATCTATATAATAATTTTATGTGTTAATTATATTTTTATATTTATGTTTGGGTATGGTTTAATCAATATTCTATTTTTTTATTAAAATATAATTATATAAATAATAATAATTTTTCAATTAATAATAATTTAATTCTCATAGAATAATGATAATTAAAAAATAATCTAAAAAACATTAGATAAGAAATGTAGAACTAATAGTTGGAAAAATACATACAGTCTCTTTATATTAGGGTAAAATAATTAGTTTAAGGTTTAAAAATATTCAAGTTTTATAAATATAAGTTGTATATTTTAAATAACAATAACATAAAATATAAAGATTTAATAATAATTATTGGATTGGGCATAATAACCAGAATACTTTTTGGCCCAAGAAAAGTCACTTTAAACCCAAAAACAAATAATCAATTTAAGGCCCATGACCCAACAAAAAAAAAAATAAACAAAGACACACACAAAAAAAATTTCAGACAAAATCAATGTTTGTCTTGAGCAAAAGGAAATTAGGGTTAGATTCCCCTTTTTCCTTCCATCTCGGGATATCGTATTAGGTGTTGTGGCTACCAAATCAAACGATGTTCATGGAATCGCTTATCACCGAATCTGTCTGCTTTATGGATCTTGATTTCGATATGGTTCCAGAATCCAAAGCACACGCTCGTATATTTTACATTGTTCATAAGGTATTTGCAAATAACATTCACTTTTTGTCTCCTGATTTACATAATATAGATATTATAGTATCTGAATCTAAAGGTAGTTTTTATCGCCTCTTGCAGATCCGATTAAATCAAACATATCAGAGTAAGCAGCCATGGATTTTGTAACCAAAGTGAAGAAAAGGCGAGGTTAGAAGAAAACATTGACTGATCCATAGAAGAATCTGGAACCCTTGCTGGTAAAGACCGGATTATTGTTTTCGTTCAGTTGGTCGATTGGTGTCTGAAGAAAGGTTGTTCCCTCAAGCTTGTTTGAACAGTGTACCGTGATTGCCATTTCATGGAGATACTGTCGTCGATAAGGATGATGAATATGAAGAGGAGGGTAAGCCATATGTCCTTGATTTTGGGTTCTCCGAGTAAAAATGGTTCTTCTTTGTTCATATCCTTCTTAAGATTTCTTCAGCTTCTTCTTCTCTTCTCTTTTGTGTGCTTACCATCTTTATCTGAAAGTTTTAGAGTCTGCTATCATTTAAGTATAAGAGGTTGAAGAACGCTCAAATAGAAAGGGAAATTGGCCAGGGGTGATCCATCTGATGATGATTTTGATATCTTACCCGTGGTAGAGGTATCAAATTGTTTTCAGCTATCTATCTCTTAGATATAGTCTAGATTTGTTTAGTTTTGACTCCAATATTTTTGTTGATTTATGTTTGTTTTGTTCTGTTATTAGTTAGTAATGGATCATATTCTACAATTTGAAGACAAAATTTTAAACAATCGCAAAGGTAAGTTTCATTGTACTTATGACTTAAACGAAAAAACTGGTTATATGATTAACCAAGTTATTAGTTTGTTTACATTTAAGTGATGATTGTTACACTTTGGTATTTGTATGGTCGATCCAGGTGATTTTTGAGATGGGTTAGAATAGTGATATACCCACCATCGAAATGAAAAAATAAGCATCTTGATTATTATAATCAATATACATCTCATTCTGGAACTGGCTTCTGACTGAATACTAATATTTTTCTGGATAATCAAAATTGCAGATACTTAGTCCCAGCTGATTTGACAGTGGGGCATTTCGTGTATGTCAATCGCAAAAGAATCAAACTGAGTGCAGAAAAGGCTATATTTATATATGTGGACAATGGTCTTATTCCAACGGGTAAATAGATCAGATCTACTGCTATATTCAAGACTTCCATTTTTTACAAATAAGCAAAAAGACCATTCAAAAAGGTCTACTTTCATGTTTCTGATTTGATGATTACTTTGCAGGTGTACCAACGTCTGCTGTGTACGAAGAGAAAAAGGAAGATGATCGGTTCCTTTATATCACTTACCACGTTCTCTTCTAGAATTTAAAGACAAACTCTAAAACAATCACAAAAGTAAGTTTCATTGTTCTCATGACTTAAAACGAAAACGCTGGTGATAGGATTAACCAAGTTATCAATTTGTTTACCTTTAATATTTTTGTTTTGCAGGTCAAATTCATTGACACATTTTGTAAATTGACTACCATGGAAGAACTGTACAGGTTTAAACATTAAAAAATTGTGCTCTTAATTTCCTCTGTTTATTATTTGATTAGATCTGATAATTTCTTACTGATCTTTCATGCTTGTTCTCAGGTGATGCATCTTTACTGTTTCCAAAGCTTGATTTCAAAGGTATGCGCATGCTTGTCAACATATTTATTTTGCCTAATTTTTAAGGTTCTACCATGCTTGTTATCAGGTTATGTTTTTACCCATTTTATGCCATGATATAGATGTGTTTTTAGTGTCTTTTGTGTTATTTTAGAGTCTTTTACCGGTTTAATCAGGTTCCGAGCTAATTGGAGATAATTGGAGTATTTTGGGACTTTTGGAGCATTTTGGCCGAGAGATTAACTCACTGCCCGATTTGATGATCATGCATCGATCGACACACCTTTGGTGTCGATCGACACACTAGCGAGATGGGCCGTACGCGGCGGTTTGATCAAGTTATGAAGATTTGCAGAGAAGCCCAGAATAGTTCCTGTATTTACACAGAAGCCCCAGCCGAGATTATGCCTATATATTTAGAGTTTTGGCTTTTATTTTAGATACGCTTTCATACTTAGAGCTAAGAGATTTTTAGAGCTTTTGGGGGCTGATCTAATCCTGTACTTCATCTATTTGGAGAAGATTTTGAACCCCTTTATCTATTTAAATTCTTATATGCAATCTATTATTTCTATGATTTCTGTTTCATTAATCATGTCTGAGTAGATTCATAGTTAAGTTTAGGGTTTCTCATTAAGGATTTTATGACTTGCTAGACTTGTTAAATTCAGTTAAGGATTCACATGCTTAGAATGTTCTTCAAACTAAATTGTGCTTAAAGCTAGTTCTAACCTGATCAATTAGAATCTAGATCTTAGGTTGCTAAATACGACACGAGAGTGTGGTTTAGAATCTGAACTATTTAGGTTGAGCAATTAAATTATTCGCAAAGAGATTTGGCTTAGTTTAATTGTGAACATATCGAACTTGAAATTAATGCTAGTTTAATCTGTTAGTAATTGCAAAGAGATTTGGATTATTGCACTTAGACTTAGAGGATTTTCGCGAAGAGATTTGGGTAATTCTATTTTCGTGATTTGAGTTCTAGAACTGAGTTTAATTTGATCCTGACTGATTAACTTGTCTGCTTGTCTGATTTCCTGAGAATTCCCTAGACTTAGCGCTTTTAGTTTATTGCTTTCAAAACCAATTTTGCTACTGATTTACTTTATTGTCTTGCTTTTAATTCATTCACTACCTGCTTTATTTCTAGTATTAATCTAAACTGTTCTGATCTATCGAGACCAGTGTCCCTGTGGATTCGATAACCATATATACTACATTGATATTGCTGTGCACTTGCAGTTAGTATAGGGAATAAAACCTGACCTATCAAGTTTTTGGCGCCGCTTCCGGGGACTCTTAGAGTCTTCGATAGGACCGAACTTAGGGTTTTTACTAGGAATTTTTCTTTTTTGTTTTTGTTTTCGTTTTTTATTTTTTATTTTACTGACTTTTTCTCTGTTTTCTCTCTGTCGCATGTACCGATTTTGCCTTGCGTCGATCGAAGCACCTCTTGTGTCGGTCGATCCTAAGCGATTTGAGATTGAATCGATCGTTGCACTGTTAGCATCGATCGTTGCTTGACGATTACAGACAGTTTATGCAGAAGCGTGAAACTCGAAGTAATCCGAACTTAAGCCTAATCAATCTCGATCTTGAAGAACTTGGACATTTAGAGAGGACTAACAGAAGAGAAAGAAGAGAAAGAAGAGAAAGAAGAGAAAGAAGAGAAAGAATGGTAGTTCAGAGGCTGATTCTTGAACGTGATGCTCAAGGTACTCTGAGGGACCAAGATAACAACCCATACAATACTGCTTTTCAAAGGGTTGATGATGAAGGGAATGTCATCCCTGATCCTCCTGAGCCACCGCAACAGGAGCAGAACCGAGCGGCCAGACAAGCCCAAGGTAGAGAGATGGTTGTTCATGAGAGGACCTTAGCTGACTACAACAGACCGGATGAGTTTCATGCAAACCGGTCAGCTTTGGTGATTCCTGGCTTTGAGAGGAATGATTTTGAGATCAAGACCATCTACTACTCACTGATGAGACAGAATGCATTCCATGGTTACCCATCAGAGCAGCCTATGGATCACATTGATCAGTTTGAGGACATAGTTACTGGCATGAAGTATGATGGAGTTTGCCAGGACTATCTGTTCCTTAAGCTGTTTCCGCACAGTCTTGCTGGAGACGCTAGTGCATGGCTAAAGCAACTGCCACCTGGGCAGTTTGACACCTGGGCAGCCTTGAAGAGTGAGTTCCTGCGTCATTTCTATGATGATGCACGTTCAGATCAGTCCAGACAGGACATACCTACCTTTTCCCAAGGAGCTGTGGAGCCTTTAAAAGCTGCCTGGATGAGATTTAAGCAATACCAACGTGACTGCCCACACCATGGATTCACTGAAGTTCAGTTGCTTGGTATCTTCTTCAGAGGCATAGATCTGCCATATCAGTCTGCGCTGGATAATTCCAGTAATGCAAACTTCAACACCAGGACTCCTGCACAAACTAAGCAGTTGATTGAGAACCTAGTGAGCAGCAACAGTTGCAAAACTATGGATGATAGGAGAAAGAAATCTGGTGGAAGTGTAGAGAATACAGAGATGGCTGAATTGAGATCTAAGATGGACACAATCTGCAACCTGCTAGCCAGTAAGAAGGCTGTCCACTTTGCTCAAGATGTTGAGGTAATTCAGACTGAGGAGGACACTCAGGAAGAAGATGTGAATTACATTGGAGGATCTGGTTTCCAAGGTAACAGATTTGGTAATCAGCAGGGAAACAGATTCTTCAACCAAGGACAGAAGAGTGCTTTCACAGGCAATCATAACTCTTTTGGACAGACTGGTGGTTTTCAGAAGACCTTTGGACAAGGTACTCAGAGAACCTATGGAGCTTCATCTTATCAGACTCCTCCTGCACCTACAGCTCATGAGAGTAGAATGGAAGCAATGATGGAACAGCTAATGGAGAGTCAGACAAAGAGTACTATGGAGAGCAACAAGAAGCTGGATGATGTCTATGAGGACCTTAATGGGAAGTTTGAGTCTCTGAACACTCACATGAAGCAGCTGGATACTCAGGTGAACCAGATTACCAGTTCTATGAAGGGAAAAGGAGTAGCAGACACTCATATTAAGGCCTGGTCTGTGTACATTAATGATGGATCTCACCTAGGTGAAAAATTTGAGCTAAGTACAGCTGAATTGGTGAAAGAAGAAGAAATCTCGGATTTTGGTGAAAAACTCTCGGGTGAAAACTGCAGTGTTGCATCGATCGACACACACCTAGTGTCGGTCGATGCAGGTCGTGAACAGACAGACTTGCCGAATGATAATGGTATTGATGCAGATTTGGAGCTTGATAGCTCATTCTCTGGAGTCTCTGAGATTTCTCAACAGGAAATCTATGCACAGATCATTAGACAACACTCCTCAGTGTCTGAAGTAATTAAGCAGGAAATTGAAGAGCTTAAGAAGCTAGAGGAGATTGGTGAAGAATTGGAAGAAATTCCATCTTCTGATGATCCACCTTATCATCCATGTGTGCAGAGATACTTGAATAAGATGCTGCCTTTAGATGAAGAGCTGAGAGACTGGGTGATTATAGTTCCTCAACATATTAGTGATGTTCTGCTGACCAAGATCCCGAAGAAACTGCCTGACCCTGGAGTCTTTGTGCTTAACTGCTCTATCTTCGAGGATAGTTTTAGACGCTCTCTTTGTGATTTAGGAGCTGCTGGAAGTCTTATGCCATACTCTGTGGCAGAGAAGCTGGGTATGCTAGATTTTACTCCTACTAGGACCTCTCTTGTCCTAGCTGATCAGTCTATATGAGTTCCAGAAGGACTCCTTATGGACATCCCGGTGAGAGTTGGAAACTATTTAGTTCCAACAGATTTCCTAGTGCTGAAATATGATTGTGATCCGGATGAAGCATTACTACTTGGAAGACCATTTTGGCTACAGCAGGGGCGGTAATTGATGTTAGGAACAGCCTGATAGACCTCCATCTGGGAGATGAGCCGCTGCGTTACGAGATGGATAAGCTGCGAAGACCACTGATAGATGGGCAGACATTCACCATCATGGAAGCAGATGATGAGCAGCCGGATGACATTGTGATGATAGATCCTGGAGCACATTTTACTCCTTCTTTTCTTGGACATGAGCATTCTGCAACAGCCTACTCGCCACCTTGGATGAGGAGACTTGAACAGAGACAGAAAAAGTCTCTGTCGAGATCTCCTGGTGCCTGAACGATCTTGTTCGTCCGGTCAAGCTAATGACCTTAAACAAGCGCTGAGTGGGAGGCAACCCACTGTTAGGTTTAGTTGTTTTTCCTTTTCATTTTTGGTGTTTTTCTTAGGATTTCACGTTTTTATTGGTTTTGTGCACCGGTCATTGCAAGGAGATTTGACGAAGAAGGGTGATCGCATTGTGACGATCGTTGCTCACGAGTAACGATCGTTGCAATTGGTTCAATTGCAAAATTAAGGTATGCGCTAAACCGGAAATCGATTTCGATTTGACCAGCATCGGTCGTTGCCCCTAAGCAACGATCGTTGCACTCACGACCGAGGTAAGTACCTTAAACCCTTTCTCTTCTCTTTTCTTTCTCATTTCCGATCGTCCGTACACCGTGAGCTCACACCCAAAAATCGCCATTTCTCATCATTTTTCTTCGTTTCAATTGCTAATTCTTCCTATTTTACACTCTAAACCTGTGTCTTTAGCTCGTATCTCAAGAATCCAAGGTAATGTTCCCCTATTTCTTCAAATTTTCGGATTCAAATTTTAGGGTTTTAGGGTTTGAGAATTTTGAACTGAAAATTGATGTTGCATGCGTAATTAGACCGATTTAGGGTGATAGATTATGATTTTGAGCTGATTTGAGATAATGTGGCACGAATTTGAGCTGATCTGGAAAATGTTCGATAAATGAGATCGCCTTGCAACGATCGATGCCTTAGATGCAACGGTCGTTGCTTCGCGATTTCACAGAGAGTCTACCGATACTAATTATTTAAATTTTCTTTGTTATGCAGATGCCTCCACGACAAACCCGCAAGAAGCAAGCAACAACATCAACAGCCACGAGACAGTACATTCCACCACCAGAGTGGTATCACAGACACTCTCAGCCACCTGAGCCATATGTTAGAGTGGGTCCAGCAGTAGCACTACCTTGGCCCCGAGCAGATATGACGGAGATCCCTACAGCCAGACAGTGGCCAGAGGACATTTGCACGTTCCTCAAGACTGCAGACTTCACAGAGCGACCACTGCTTGATCAGTGGGATGAGCATGATTCACTTCTCTACAGCGGTTGGTGTGGGATGACCATCAAGCCAACCAAGTTCGCTGACTACTCTGCCTGCAAGATTCTGGGGATCGATAAGCAGGTACTTGCTGTATGCAGAGTCATTGGTCTAGGGACAATGCCAATGCGCTCTTATGATCTCTATCCTGAGCTGGTCAGGCAGTTGCTAGCCACATGCAGAGTGGTTTACACAGATCCCGATAGCAGGAGCGCTACAGGAGGTATCTTTACCTTCATGAGTTGGGGAGTCAGGTATCGGATTCCTCTACTTGATCTCTGCAGGATCTACGGGTTCAGTACTGAGCCGAGGCGCATTGCCATGCCACTTGAGTGGGATCCAAATGAGGCTCGAGCATTCTGGGAGTGTATTGGCAGTGGTCGATACAACTCCAGGACCACACCGGTGAAGATGATGAGGCATCCTGTGCTGAGATATGTCTCGCGTATCTTGTGTTGGAGCTTGCTATGCAAGTATGAGTCCAACAAGATGCACAAGTATGAGATGGAGATGCTGTTTATGGGGCTGAGAGACCAGTTTGCAGAGTCCGGTGTGAGAGATCCTACTAGGGATCTCAACTTGGGAGTTGTCTTCGCTTTGCATCTATGTGATCTGCAGACGAAGCCTTTTGATGGAGTCAGTACTGAGACGGTAGGGAGCTTGCTTACTCCCATTTTTGAGTATTGCGGGATTCCACTACAGGGCACGGAGCGTGATAGAGCCCAGGAGTTCCTAGAATTCAGTCATTTGCAGAGTGCTACTTGGCTCAAAGAGGGGCGCATTTGGGTTTATCGGGACCCGACCACTGGGATGTGTGGTATAGAGCTTCCTGCTGCTAGGTGGAAACGGATAGATACATTGGAGGATCTGAGATTTCAGCCTCCAGAGACTGAGCAACGTGGGATTCCTACTATGGCTCATCCGCTGGGAGAGCCTTCCACACGAGCTTCGACTTCTGCTGCCCTTGCGCCTGCGCCTGCCCCGGTCGACGATGTGGGTGACTTTCCAGAGCCTACGATGCCTTATGGTGCATATTCTGAGGCTGAGTGGAGAGAGAGATCAGATGGTATTCTACGGGTTGTTTGGAACTTCATGCGTACTTGCAGCTGCAGGAGGCAGCCACAGATTCAGCAGCCCATACCTGTTCCCCGACGTCGACAGCGTTCTCCTGAGGATGCTAGTGACATTGAGAGATACGGTGGGATAGATGATAGTGAGTGAGCGTAGCTGTCATCTCTTGATATTCGGTTATGTATTCTGACTTTTTATCTTTTCTTGCACTTTTTCTTTTGTTTTGATACTATGTTTGGATGGCTGTACTTTATTAGATACATCTGTTGCTTCGGTTTTACTCTGTTTCTAGTGTTTTCAGCTTGCAGGTTTTGAAAATGACATAACCCGACGGACTAACCTGCTAACTTGCTGACTGATCCGATGTACGCAGTGCGTCGATCGACACACTATTGTGTCGATCGTCACAATACGAAAGAAATCGCATTGCAGCGATCGTTGCGGTCCTGAGCAACGATCGACCCACAGCGAAAATCGCACAGCAACGGTCGATGCACTTAGTGCAACGATCGATGCCTGATTGCGACAGAGGTAAAACCCGAGAGAACTTAACCCATCCATTAACAAAATTTTTATTTTCTTTCTTTTGCCAATCCTTCGCTTGACACTACTGGGGACAGTGTGTCTCAAGTGTGGGGGAGGTTCTACTAACTTCTTTCTTTTGTTTTCTTAAAATCATTTAAAATTTTCAAAATTTTTGTTTTATTGAGTCAAAATTTGTTTAAGTAAGAAACAATGATTTTTTGAGAAGTTTAGTAGCACTTGCAGGAACTTAAGTAACCATTGAGATGAAGCTGCAGATGATCTCTGACTATTAGAAAACCCAGACACAGATCAACCTACTGCGAACACCCACATCACTTCAGGTATCAGAGGATTCTTTACTGACTTCAAAATTAATACTGACTTAGATTTCTCACTTAAGGGCTTGGAATACTTTGTGTCGGATTCCTTTGTTAGTTCTGACACAGCCTGTAAACCTGTCCTATTTAGTTCCCTTCTCCCCTTCCATAAAGTAAAAAAAAAAAGATAATAAACTGAGGATGAGTTAGTAACTCCGAAGTGGTCACGGGAGTGGTAGAGACCCCTATTATCTCCTGTGCGATCCATGGAATGTGTCCAAAGTACACCCCAAAACGGGAAGAACACTGATAAAAAAATAAAATGATACCCGATGTGGGAAAAATCAGTTGTTAAGGAAGGGAAAAGAGAAGAAAGTGACTAGAGAAAGATAGTTTGGTGGTCTATAGCTGACAGGGTAAGAATCCATGTGCCTTTGATCGATATTCCTTAAGTGATACCGCACTTAAATACTTGCAGAAGTCGGTAGGGAGAATTTGAATGCGTGAATGTGATTGTGGAGTTTACTTAGGACAGTTGCTAAGTGTGGGGGAAGTATATGTTGGTCTTGATGTTTGCAGGTTGATTCTTTCATGTGGATTACTAAGGGGAATCTGAGTGTTACTGCTTCTAGGATGAAAAGAGTTTCTGAAGAGTTTTCAAACCTCTTCACTGCATTTTAGTTCTCTATTTTGCTTGAGGGCAAGCAAAGGCTAAGTGTGGGGGAGTTGATAAATCATGGTTTTTACCCATTTTATGCCATGATATAGATGTGTTTTAGTGTCTTTTGTGTTATTTTAGAGTCTTTTACAGGTTTAATCAGGTTTGGAGCTAATTGGAGTATTTTGGGACTTTTGGAGCATTTTGGCCGAGAGATTAACTCACTGCCCGATTTGATGATCATGCATCGATCGACACACCTTTGGTGTCGATCAACACACTAGCGAGATGGGCCGTACGCGGCGGTTTGATCAAGTTATGAAGATTTGCAGAGAAGCCCAGAATAGTTCCAGTATTTACACAGAAGCCCCAGCTGAGATTATGCCTATATATTTAGAGTTTTGGCTTTTATTTTAGATACGCTTTCATACTTAGAGCTAAGAGATTTTAGAGCTTTTGGGGGCTGATCTAATCATGTACTTCATCTATTTGGAGAAGATTTCGAACCCCTTTATCTATTTAAATTCTTATATGCAATCTATTATTTCTATGATTTCTGTTTCATTAATCATGTCTGAGTAGATTCATAGTTAAGTTTAGAGTTTCTCATTAAGGATTTTATGACTTGATGGACTTGTTAAATACAGTTAAGGATTCACATGCTTAGAATGTTCTTCAAACTAAATTGTGCTTAAAGCTAGTTCTAACCTGATCAATTAGAATCTAGATCTTAGGTTGCTAAATACGACACGAGAGTCTGGTTTAGAATCTGAACTATTTAGGTTGAGCAATTAAATTATTCGCAAAGAGATTTGGCTTAGTTTAATTGTAAACATATCGAACTTGAAATTAATGCTGGTTTAATTTGTTAGTAATTGCAAAGAGATTTGGATTACTGCACTTAGACTTAGAGGATTTTCGCAAAGAGATTTGGTTAATTCTATTTCTGTGATTTGAGTTATAGAACTGAGTTTAATTTGATCCTGACTGATTAACTTGTCTGCTTGTCTGATTTCCTGAGAATTCCCTAGACTTAGCGCTTTTAGTTTATTGCTTTCAAAACCAATCTTGCTACTGATTTACTTTATTGCCTTGCTTTTAATTCATTCACTACCTGCTTTATTTCTAGTATTAATCTCTACTGTTCTGATCTATCGAGACCAGTGTCCCTGTGGATTCGATAACCCTATATACTACATTGATATTGTTGTGCACTTGCAGTTAGTATAGGGAATAAAATCTGACCTATCAACTTCTTCAAAATCAGTGATGATGGAGCATACACCTGTAACAGAATCTTTGTAATTGTGAGTTTTTTTTCCAATTTGCACATATATATATATATATCCTTGACATGAATATATAGATTCTGATTGTTGAGTGTTGATATCTCTGTGTATATCTTAATATATCAATTCATGAAATGATAGCAGTAATATTTTTTTTGAGACTTACATTGTTTTGAATTGTTTGATTTCAGGGAGTGGTGCATTTATCAACATTCTTTGTCTACCATTGCCTGCAAAATACAAAATCAATCGCAGAAGTCTCAATTTCCGATTGAGAGTCGAAATAAAATTGGTTATTTATAATATTGTCAAGCTTACCTTACTATTGATGTAGAAGTATCAAATCACTAAGGATTTTTGGTTCTTGCCTTCGCCACTCTCAAGTGGAAGAGAGAAAATCGAAAGAGACAAGCTTTTTTTCTATTTTGTTTTAGCCCTAAAATTAATTGCCTCTAATCCATTATTAAAATACCCACTACAAGAAAAAGCTCTATTCTTAGCACACGAAAAACGCCATCGTATGTATATGATGGCGTTTGTGATAATGCTATGTCTGCCCCAGCTATAATAGGTAGGCCAGATACGATAGCGTTTTTGTCAATGCTATAATAATTTACATATATTATAGCATTGTTTGTTCATGCTATTATTTGGTTAACTTATTATAGCTTTAGTTTTGTTTGCCATTGAAACATATGTTATAGCTTTATTTCAATGCCCTAATACATTTAGTAATAGCATTCACATATATTTTGTTTTAAAAGTTATAGCTCTTGTATTGTGCTATTTCAGAGGAAATTATAACAAGTAGATATATGTCATTATATTTGTTGTGATGGCATTATATATTAATATGCATACTATTGCATATATGATCATTTTCCAAAACCTGCTTAGAAACACAAATTCATTCCACACAAAATATCAAACATGTTTCATACCAACAACACATTACCAATCCGAAACATAAGTCAAGTCTTAACACACAACACATCACATAGTTTTAGCTAATGAAACTTGAAACCTGATAAGCTTTAACACAAGATGACTTTCTCCTTTGGCCATGCAATGGATGAACCAATTGCATCTCCCATGCACTCGATTTCAGACGAAGGCCTCCAAACTGCTGCACCACCGACCTTCACTATATCAACCCAAACTCTCACTGCATTAGGCCCCAAAGGAACAAAATGAACCTTTTGGTCTGGATTGTCTGAAGCCCAACGTCCCTCAGCAACCACCTGTTTCTTCCCAGCAATTGACAACAGCCTGCACTTCTGATTTTCCCTACCAGTTTCATTTGGACCGAGACGCTACAACAAAAGAAAGACAAACCAAGGATCTCATTACCGTGGAATAAACAAACTCTAGAAGCAAATTCACTTCAAGGATTAAGAAAATTACCTGAGATCTTCTAAGAGGGGAGTGGACTGCCTGTGGTTTCTTAGGACTAGGCTTTGGAGAAATCTTTTTGGGAGATTTCTGAGTTGGAGTTTGCTCTGTAGGACATTTCTGTGTGGGAGATTTCTGAGTTGGAGATGCTGATGCTGCTCTCGCACTTGATGTCTTCGCAGCTGAAGCTTGCTTCTGTTGAGGAGGTCCCTGAAATGTGGAGTTATCATCTTGAAACACACACTTATTTGCAGGCCAGGCTACAAAGGTCTTCAAAGAGTCTCGAATGTAGATCATCTCTGCTGTTGGCCTCCATAGGAAAGTGTCTGGTTCACGTACCACATCAACAAACACTTTCACTGCATTGGGTCCAAGAGGAACACCATTCACCAATGCTTTTGGTTCCTCACACTGCCACCGTCCTTCCGCAATTACCTCATCATTGCCACACCAATTCAGAAGTTTGCATTTGTTCACAGAATTGGGCGTTGGGCTCTATTAGAAACATGCATAAAACATTTGAATCTGTAAAGTTTAACATTCCAACAGATATCAATAAAGCAAACAACTAATACATTGTTCTAAAGAAGAAACATTACCATAAGAGGAATGTCATCTGAAAGGAGTCCATGGTCAAGAACGACGCAATTACTTGCAGGCCATGCAATCATCTCCCCAACGGCTTGCGCAACATTATGCATCTCGGGTGCAGGTCTCCAGAGAAAGGCATCCGACTTGAGTGCAGTGTCCACAAACACTTTAACTGCTAGAGGGCCTAATGGGATGCCATTGATATAATCCTCTGGATCAGTCGACAAAACTCTTCCCTCAGCGACGTTCGCATCAGAACCAGACCAGTCTACCAACACACACTTAGGATGTGCACGTTTGTTAACACTCTGCAAATTGTTCAATTGGAAAATGTCAGACATATACATTTCAAAAACATCATGAATAAACATAATGTATTGTTGACTTACTTTGGCTCTAGCAGCAGCTGAATTTTCTCCCATTTCAGGTTCCTTGCACTGAGACAGAGTAACATAGTCAAAATGTAAAATTAACATCCATCTTATCAAAACATAGTCCAAGTTATGCCTTACATGTTTAAACTTTGCAAGTTCATCTTCTAACTCCTTCACTTTGTGTTGCAATCGATTCTGTTTCTCTTCCATATCAGCCATAAAATGTTTCTTAACCTCAAAACAATGTAACTTGGTCTTCCCTATGTTTCTGCCCATAGCCCTCAAACGGCACGGATTATCAGGTCCCAATAGTTGGGAAAGCTGGTCCATATTAGGGTCAGTTGAATTTGCTGGGCCATGCTCATTGTCAATGATCTCAGCTGCCTTTTTCTGCAAAAGAATCATGTCAGTAATCAGATGCAAAAACTGGATAACAGACAAGGAACTAAGTAATATACTTAATAACTACTATACTTACAATCTTCTCTGCTGCAATTGTATTGACTGGTGTACCATTTTTTTTGGTACGTGACTTGACCCACACCTTCAGCCTAGTGACTTGACTTGTCTCTCCACTTTCTCTTTTCTGTGAAAATACAAGTCATGATTGATACAAGCCATTACACTAAACATTCGTATTAGCAGAAATAACTAAATGGTTAGTACCATGTCTTCAGCTAGTCTGGCCATCCCTCTACGGCTACAAGTGTGAGGTATTTGCTTCTTCCTCCTTTCTTTGTAGGAATCACTTACAACCTGTCACCATCATATTAGCAAGATATTACTGAATATGGAAACTCATGTGTATTGCAAGACAATACCTTAAAGGTTGAGCTGGTCTTTTGTTTGACAAACTTGCGCCAATCTGTTGGTGTGACATTCTTCTGTCTAAGTTTCATCCTCTCTTGGTTAGTAGTAGCTTTACTTCTCAACTGTGTGACTAGTCGTGATTTAGAAGCCCTCCACAGACATCCCATTTGCTTCAACACTGCAGTCTTTTGGTACTCTTCATCGAGTTCAAACCTAGCCTGTATTCAAACACCAACAAAACACAAAGCTTACAATCAAACATTCATAAACAAAAAGACACATAGGCTTATTAAAAAGGAAAAGTTACCTGAACAGATTTCCACAGAACAATTTTCACTTCCTCACTGAGTTTTCTCCAATCTTCAACTGTGACAGGAACATGTTCTCGAACTAAAGGACCAAGATATGATGATAATTTCACTGATCCCACACCAACAGGATCTCCCATATCAGTGAACTCAACTCTCTCTCTAAAATTTGGATCCTTGGCTATGTTCTTCATCTTTGTTGGTCCTCTGTGTTTCTTACGCTTTGGTTGATCTCCAGTTGCAGGCTGGTCACACATCTCCATCTCACCATCAAGCTCTTCATCTACGACTGGTTCCTCATCTTCTCCTTCTTTCTCCATTTGTGTTTCACCATCAAGCCCTCCCATCCCGTCATCATGGTTTTCTTGTTCAGATTGTGCTGCCTGTGTTGCTCCATCATCTGCCTGAGCTTGTGATTCATCTTGCTGATGCTCATCATCCTTTGGTTCTTCCGCAACATCCTGAGCTTGTTCTTCTGGCTGTTGTATACCTTCGGTATGTGTTTGGTAATACACAACTCCCAAATGTTCCACCTCGTCTGTATCTCCTTTGGCCGGCACCTCCTTAGTGACTTGCTTGTTTTTCCTTTGTGCAATGTGCTTCTTGCGTCCCATGTTAGCTCACCTGAAACAAACAATATAATTAATTAGTACACTGTCAGAGTGATTACCTACACTGCTATACAACTTCCAAAAAACCAAAAAAAGACACAATGTGGCAAAACAATGCAATCAACACACAATTCAAACAACAACCACACACAAAAAAAAAGCAATCAGCACACAATTCAATCAAACATATATTCCTTCACAATCACTACGGGCATTCTGAGTTTCTTCATTTTCAAGGTCAAAGTCAACAGTTGTCGGCAATGGTCCAATCTCTGCAATCTCATCTCCTTCCTCTTCCTCACTGTATCTCCTTGAAGAACCTCTTAGCACAACATACCAATTTGATGTGTCATCCTCTCTGGAGTAAAAAACCTGCTTGGCCTGTGAAGCCAATATATATGGATCCCTCATGAAGGAAACTTGACACTGATTCAAGTTGACCAGTGTGTACCCATCCTCCACCTTAACACCATTACCCCTTACTGCCCACTGACATCGGAAGAGAGGTACGTAGAACACATTGTAATCCAGTAAGATGATGTCTACCACTCTCCCATAGTAAGATACAAGGTCAGCAACTTGAGATGTGTCTCTCGCACTTGATCTACACATTGCAGTTGCTTCATAAAAGACACCACTGTTTTGACTTTCCTTATGGACTGAGTGGGTGTGAAACCGCTGACCATTCACAATGTAACCTGTATATGATCTAGCACTACTGCGTGGACCATATGCCAACCACTTTAGTATTTCATCATGAGTTTCCGAGTCGATGGGCACCTAGCAATATTCACAAGTAAAAGTTCAACTCCTTGCACATTAATATAAAGAACATAAAGCCAAAATGTTTAATAAGTCTTGCATGTTCTTTCAACCAGGAAGCAAACTTCTGAGTATGAAGACTCCATAAATATGTAGCATCACGACTGCATCTTGCATTGGAATCTTGTAGATGTTGTAGATGCATGCTTGTAAGAGTAAAAAAGGAAGATATCAGACTAAATACATAACAAATCAATGACTAATTAAATCTAAAACATTCTTTAGACTTACTCCACATATGGATCAACCACAGCCATATTCTGAATGACTGCAAGGTGGGCTATTCTCGTCTCCATCTCAGATAGATTAACTGTTGTGGCTGCAGATATTGGACGACCCTCTAATATGGATTGACTCTCATAATCCGTATTCCTGTCCAGTTTCTCCTCTACACTTGTTGTTCTTTTGAGAAAGTCCCTACAGAATTGCATGCATTCTTCTGCTAGATAGGACTCAGCAATACATCCCTCGGGTCTGGCAGGGTTTCTGACAAAGTCTTTGAGCACCTTCATGTACCTAGACATAGTAAAAAAGGGTATTACTATCATACCAGATTAATAAGTAATTGAATTACAAGTATGATATAGTGGAAAGTATACCTTTCAAATGGGTACATCCAACGGAAATGCACTGGTCCACTTAATCTAGCTTCTCTTCCTAGATGAACAATCAAGTGGACCATGATATCAAAGAAGGTGGGAGGAAAAAATCTCTCAAACATGCATATAGTTTCCACAACCTGTGCTTCCATTGCTGCAATCTGGTCCCTATCAATCACCCTTTGACACAAACGGTTGAAAAATGCACATAACCATGCAATTGCTATCCGTGGACCTTTAGGCAGTAAACCTCTAAGAGCAACTGGTAGGAACTGCTGCATCAGGACATGGTAGTCATGTGATTTAAGACCAGATACCTTACTGTCTTCCAAAGAAACGCCCCTTGATATATTAGAACAATATCCATCAGGCCCTTTAAAGTCATATAGTTGCAGAACACTTTCTTCTCAGTCTTGGACAAAGACCAAGGTGCTGCAGGAAGGTACGTCCTTTTGCCTTTGATGCTAGGATGCAGATCCTTCCTAATACCCAAATGTTCCAGATCTTTACGAGTATTAAGCCCATCCTTTGACTTGCCACAATGGAGTAATGTTGATACAATGCTTGCAGCCACATTTCTCTCAATATGCATAACATCCAAGTTATGCCTCACAGGGAGCTCCTAAGTAACAAACACAATAAACAAACCAAAATTAGACAAGGCAATCTGATTTTTGTTCAATGAATGCATACTTAATAGTTGAACTTTTAACATACCTCCCAATAAGGCAACTTGAAGAATACAGATCTTTTCTTCCATCTTGACATTTCCTCTTCATCTACTTCTGTTTCTTCCTCTTCCTCAGACTCACTAGAGGCAGAGTCAATCTCAGTTTCTTCTACAACAGTCCTTTTTCTCTTCTTCACAGATTCTTTAACCTTTCCAAAGTTGTTCTTATAGTTTCTCAATTGGTGAGAAATTTCTTGACCAGATAATATCCTAGCTCTCTTGCCATTTTCAGTGTGTCCATCAAACCAAGCCTTCTTCACCCGAAACCTATGCATTGGTCCCAAACCCTTTCTATGTGACATATACACGTGCTTCCTACTATACTTCAGCCACCTACTGTCAGTGTGTTTCCCGCACAAGGGACATCCCATTTTTCCCTTCACCTTGCATCCAACTAAATTACCATATGCAGGGAAGTCTGAGATTGTCCAGAGAAGCATGGCCTTGAGAGTGAACACAGATTTACTGAAGGCATCATATGTTAGCTCTCCTATGCTCCACAACTGGTTCAAATCCTCTATTAAGGGTTCTAAGTAGACGTCAATATCGTTGCCAGGTTGATGTGGACCGGGAATCAACAAAGTTAGCATGATATTCTCCTTCTTCATACAAAGATGAGGTGGCAAATTGTAGTTCACCAGCAACACGGGCCAACAACTATACATACTATTCTTCATATTAAACGGATTAAACCCATCTGTTGAAAGTCCAAGTCGAAGGTTCCTTTCTTCTGCAGCAAAAGCAGGATACCTATCATTCATCTGCTCCCATGTCACAGAATCTACTGGATGTCTAAGTTTCCCATCACTGCTCTTGTTAGTAAAATGCCACCTAAGATTTTTGGCCATTTCCTCAGACCTAAACATCCTCTTCAGCCTTGGGATTACTGGGAAGTACCTTAGAACTTTCTGTGGGACACCTTTCTTCACCTCACCAGTGCTCATATTGACTTTCCACCTAGAAGCTTTGCACTTAGGACAGTTGTCGAGCTTCTTCAATGTCTTCCTGAATAGACAACAATCATTGATACATGCTTGAATCTTTTCATAACCCATGTCAAAGGACTTTAAAAACTTCTTCACATCATATAAGGAGGTATGTAGTACGTTATCCTGTGGTAACATCTTCGGCAAAGTCTCTAGGAGGTCATTGAAACTCTTATCAGACCATCCATTCTGGGTCTTCAATCTGAATAGTGACACAATGGCAGACAGCTTGCTATGGTGTGTGCAGTTTGGATACAGTGGTGTCTCTGCATCTGCTAGCTTAGCTAAGAACTCATCTTCTTCCCTGTCCTCCCCCTCTGCCATCTCAGAGAAGTCAGGCGGACTAACCAAGTCTCCATCTAGATACTCAGCAGCTCTATATAACCCAATAATCTCTTCATTCCATACATTTGATCTCCTTTCACCTTCAGCTACTGAGATGACTTCTCCATGATGGTATCAGTCTTTACGCAGCTTATAATCCTCATCCATCCCTCTTGTTATAAGGTGGTCTACTACATCACTCCCTAAATGACGATCTACATTGCGGCAGTCCTTGCAAGGGCAAATTACTAGCTGTCTTTCTCCTCTATCTGCAGCCACAGAGTTTACAAAATCCCATGCACCTCTCTCGTATGCAGGATCGAGTCTTGAGATAAAGGTCAGTTTAAAATCTTAAAGTCCAAAACCCACAAACAAAAACTTAGTAATATATTTATGTTAGATCAATACCTGCAAAGATGAACCCATTTCTTCTCCAACATTTATATGATCTAACCTTATTTAATTCGTAAGATCAAGAAATCAAACCGATGACACAAACAAATCAGTTGGGTATACACTATGTAAAGGATTAGTATTTCACATAAACTCATGCTCGTACAAGTAAACCAGAACATACACTATGTCAGACAGAAAGAAGTTGATGTTGGAAATCATCAACAGTTAAGCCAAGAGGATATAAATCAACAACAGTTTCAATAATCTACTATCCATAATAAAATCACATAAATCATAGAAGTTAAAGCAAAGAACAAAATCAACCACAGTTTCAATAATCTACTTTAGATAATCTACGGTTGAATATAAAGCAGCACAAAACAAAACATCTCGCACACAATCAAGAAGACAATAGCAGAAGCATAAGAAATGTGCAACAAACAAAGTATATCAAGAGGAGTCGAACCTGGACTTTGGCCTGAACAAATGTGAAGCTTTTAGATGTGGAAAAACCTGTCACCAACACTCAGAAAACAAATAGAGAGTCAGAACACAGTAGAAATTTGTACTTCTCGGGTTGAAAGGGTAAAGCACAACAAGAGTATAAATCTGTAAATCGGTGTTTAAGAACCCTAAATCTAATTGATTCACAGAAAATACACAAGCAACGAAATTGTGCATGCAAGGAAGTAAAGACTTGTAAGATGAAACAAAATTCAATTCTTTGCAATCGATGTGTAAGAACCCTAAGTCTGATAGATCTTCACGAAAACCACAAAATTTCGAAACGAAATTGATAGTACCGACTAACAAAAGAAGAATCTTAGGCTAAATACCTTCGATTTTGTTCACCGAAGTCGAGCTCTCTCTGGGTTTTGTTCACCGAAGTCAAGAAGAATCTTTGGCTAAAAGAAGAATCTTTCGCGAGCTCTGGGTTTTTTCGAGACAGAGATTTAGCTGTCTTAATTATGAGTTAATTGTGTCTGTAGGAGAGAGACATTGAGATTGAGCTGAATGTTTTGGGGGGAATTGTTTTTAGGGTTCGCGGTACTTAGATTTTCAGATGAATGAGAAGAGGGGAAAGCTCGCAGGTTAAATGAAATTTCGCCAAAGTATTGGCGGATTGGGCTAATTGTGTTCCCGCTTATTAAAACTTTATCTTAGCGTTTAAACATTGCTATTAAAAGTTAAAAAAATCTGAAAATTATCTACAATAGCAGAATGGAAATCCGTGCTATTGTATACTGCTATCAATAAGCATAATTTTTGTAGTGACCCCAACTATAAAACTTCTAGTTAGCAAATAAGTAATTGGTCAGGTCATTTAGTCTAAGGGCATTTTTGACTTTTCCTTGTCTCTCTCATCACAAAAAGATACACAATTGAACAAACATTTAAGAAGATATCAATTTGCAAGAAAAAGATATAAAAGATATACTCAGTGCAATTCAACCTACTTTGTTTGTACGTAGTACGGGCTTGCAAAAAAAAAAAAACAAATCATCTCACCATGTAAATGACAAAAATCGATGCATTCTGAAAATCATTTAGGTGATTTATGAGCCAAGATCTATATTTGTGAATGATCATTAAATGATTGGTATGATATATTTTTCCAAACTTTTCTTTTAATTATTGAAATTGTATTAGAAATATATATAATATATATTTAATCATAATTCATGTGTGTGTTTTGAACTTAATCTCAAAATTTGATCTGATGTGTTGATCTATTCAAAAGAAGAAGAAAAAGATATTAATAAAATCATATATGGTTTATGACTCACCTGCAAACTATACTACAAAAAACTATATTTAAATAATATTCAAATACAAAATTTTTCACAATTAAAAATTATTAGCAAAAACTTAATCCGTTTATTTAAATAAATTTTAACAAATTTGTAGAAAAAAAGATATTATAGAATATATGTATACCATAGAACTTCTCATCAACACATCAGATCAAATTTTGAGATAAAGTTCAAAACACACAAATCTCAAAAACAAGTGACTTTGTTTACGCAATGCGAAAAGGAAAACACTTCTCCTTCAATCCCGAGAGTATGGTCATTGGCTATGTCAGCTGTTGAAATCGCACTCCTCGAAACCCTAAGTTACTCTCTGCAAAAACATATATTATGAACACGAGGAGCATCATTGAGAGCTTATCTTATGGATATAGAAACAGATTCTTACATTTCTTTCTCTATCTGCTTGGGGATGAAAGCAGGACCGGGATCTTATTCTTAACCAAGCTCGCATTGGTCAGGATGTCGTAAAGGTACCTGGAAAAGTACAAAACTCGAGTGCATCCACTACAAACACAATAGCGGCTGCTCGAAGCAAGTATCCTTCGGAATACCGTCGGTATTATCCGTCGGATGAGAAGATCCCTCTCGGAGCTGTCACAAATACAAAAATGTAAATGAAACCATCTCATAATAACACAACATTCACCTATTTGTTTCGTAAACATGCTTCGCATGAGAAAAGGAACATAAACCAAAAACAGTAACTTGATGGAAGAGAACAGTTTTGCCACTTCGGCTGAGCCCACAGAGGAGTACAGTATTGGATTTCTTTCGTCTGAAGAAGCAAACTTCGCAAATCACAAGACAGCAAAGTGACGACATTAACCACCAAAACATTTTATTTTCTTATAGCAGTTATGCACCAAGAACATAAAAAAAAAAAAAAACCCTAGATCCCGATAAAACAACTAAAATTGAGACAAGAACAAAAACAATATTAAACCAAACTTTATTGGTTCAGATTAAAATTCGGAGTTGATTACAACGACTCAGAAAACCTTTTGTAATGCTCAAATCAGTTTGTCTCGATTAGAACCCTAATTTTATACGATCGTGAAATTGATTTGGGTTAACACGTTTTCTTAATACCATGTAACATAGAGAATATTATTAATATATATATGCGATCACATTTTCTTTTCTTTTTTTACATATATGATATTGATTACTTTCACACACACACATGTAACATAGACTAGATTGTTTATTTAAATATTTTGCTAAAGGTATATGAAGAGGAAATTAAACCCTAACGATCACTTTTTTTTCTTGCTGCTTCCGGCACCAGTGATTTTTATCTCGGCCGGTTTCTTACTGTCCCACTTCAGCTTCACAGCAGGTGGCTTGACCGGCATGGATACACTTACCGGCGGTTTGTAGTCTCTCTTCTTAGGAATATCGGGCTTCTTTAATGCTGCTGGAAACGGGAAAAATTTGTCACTCATTGTTTCTTTTGATTGAAGTTCTGTTCAGATATTGGTCTCTATCAACCTTGTATATTTATAATCATTTGAAGGTTGTGTTAACCCATTAGCCAAATCTAAATTGACTAGTGGTTGATATCAGGGTTTAATGGTTCGTTGTATGTTCATACTAGAGCAGTATTAGTTAAATGTTTTTTTACTATATCAAGGCCCTAACGATGTGGTAAGTTTTAAAAAGGTAATAGAAAAAATATCAAAACATACATTTTCGGTTTTTAAAGTTGCAATTACGTGCCACATAAGGAAAAAGGTATAAGTGATTTGTAAGTAAATTATTGTTTGTATAAACAATATTAAACTTTTTAATATTATTGGTTTTTTTAAAGTTTAAAATATATTCTATTTATTATCTATATAATAATTTTAAGTGTTAATTATATTTTTATATTTATGTTTGGGTATGGTTTAATCAATATTCTATTTTTTTATTAAAATATAATTATATAAATAATAATAATTTTCAATTAATAATAATTTAATTCTCATAGAATAATGATAATTAAAAATAATATAAAAAACATTAGATAAGAAATGTAGAACTAATAGTTGGAAAAATACATACAGTCTCTTTATATTAGGGTAAAATAATTAGTTTAAGGTTTAAAAATATTCAAGTTTTATAAATCTAAGTTGTATATTTTAAATTTTAAATTACAATAACATAAAATATAAAGATTTAATAATAATTATTGGATTGGGCATAATAACCAGAATACTTTTTGGCCCAAGAAAAGTTACTTTAAACCCAAAAAAAAATAATCAATTTAAGGCCCATGACCCAACAACAAAAAAAAATAAACAAAGACACACACAAAAAAAATTTCAAACAAAATCAATGTTTGTCTTGAGCAAAAGGATGTTGTTAGATTCCCATTTTTCCTTCCATCTCGGGATATCGTATTAGGTGTTGTGGCTACCAAATCAAACGATGTTCATGGAATCGCTTATCACCGAATCTGTCTGCTTTAAGGATCTTGATTTCGATACGGTTCCAGAATCCGAAGCACACGCTCGTATATTTTACATTGTTCATAAGGTATTTGCAAATAACATTCACTTTTTTGTCTCCTGATTTACATAATATAGATTTTATAGTATCTGAATCTAAATGTAGTTTTTATCGCCTCTTGCAGATCCGATTAAATCAAACATATCAGAGTAAGCAGCCATGGATTTTGTAACCAAAGTGAAGAAAAGGCGAGGTTAGAAGAAAACATTGACTGATCCATCGAAGAATCTGGAACCCTTGCTGGTAAAGACCGGATTATTGTTTTCGTTTAGTTGGTCGATTGGTGTCTGAAGAAAGGTTGTTTGTTTGAACAGTGTACCGTGATTGCCATTTCATGGAGATACTGTCGTCGATAACGATGATGAATATGAAGAGGAGGGTAAGCCATTTGTCCTTGATTTTGGGTTCTCCGAGTAAAAATGGTTCTTCTTTGTTCATATCCTTCTTAAGATTTCATCAGCTTCTTCTTCTCTTCTCTTTTGTGTGCTTACCATCTTTATCTGAAAGTTTTAGAGTCTGCTATCATTGAAGTATAAAAGGTTGAAGAAAGCTCAAATGGAAAGGGAAATTGGATAGGGGTGATCCATCTGATGATGATTTTGATATTTTACCCGTGGTAGAGGTATCAAATTGTTTTCAGCTATCTATCTCTTAAATATAGTCTAGATTTGTTTAGTTTTGACTCCAATATTTTTGTTGATTTATGTTTGTTTTGTTCTGTTATTAGTTAGTAATGGATCATATTCTACAATTTGAAGACAAAATTTTAAACAATCGCAAAAGTAAGTTTCATTGTACTTATGACTTAAACGAAAAAACTGGTTATATGATTAACCAAGTTATTTGTTTGTTTACATTTAAGTGATGATTGTTACACTTTGGTATTTGTATGGTGGATCCAGGTGATTGTTGAGAAGGGTAAGAAGAGTGATATACCCACCATCGAAAAGAAAAAATAAGCATCTTGATTATTATAATCAATATACATCTCATTCTGGAACTGACTTCTGACTGAATACTAATATTTTTCTGGATAATCAAAATTGCAGATACTTAGTCCCAGCTGATTTGACAGCGGGGCATTTCGTGTATGTCAGTCGAAAAAGAATCAAACTGAGTGCAGAAAAGGCTATATTTATATTTGTGGACAATGGTCTTACTCCGACTGGTAAATAGATCAGATCTACTGCTATATTCAAGACTTCCATTTTTTACAAATAAGCAAAAAGACCATTCTGAAAGGTCTACTTTCATGTTTCTGATTTGATGATTACTTTGCAGGTGTACCAACGTCTGCTGTGTACGAAGAGAAAAAGGAAGATGATCGGTTCCTTTATATCACTTACCACGTTCTCTTCTATAATTTAAAGAAAAACTCTAAAACAATCACAAAAATAAGTTTCATTGTTCTCATGACTTAAAACGAAAAATCTGGTGATAGGATTAACCAAGTTATCAATTTGTTTACCTTTAATATTTTTGTTTTGCAGGTCAAATTCATTGACACATTTTGTAAATTGACTACCATGGAAGAACTGTACAGGTTCAAACATTAAAAAATTGTGCTCTTAACTTCCTCTGTTTATTATTTGATTAGATCTGACAATTTCTTACTGATCTTTCATGCTTGTTCTCAGGTGATGCATCTTTACTGTTTCCGAAGCTTGATTTCAAAGGTACGCTTGTCAACATATTTATTTTGCCTAATTTTTAAGGTTCTACCATGCTTGTCATCAGGTTAAGTTTATTATTTTTGTAGGTTGACTTCTTCAAAATCAGTGATGATGGAGCATACGCCTGTAACAGAATCTTTGTAATTGTGAGTTTTTTTCCAATTTGCATATATATATATATCCTTGACATGAATATATAGATTCAGATTGTTGAGTGTTGATATCTCTGTGTATATCTTAATATATCGATTCATGAAATGATAGCAGTAATATTTATTTGAGACTTATATTGTTTTGAATTGTTTGATTTCAGGGAGTGGTGCATTTATCAACATTTGGGAAGCATCAAATGCATTGGTAATTTGAAGATCACTTGAAAAAGAAAAATCGAAAAGGTAACCATTTAACTATAAAACATTTAAAACGATTTTAAAACTCATAGTAAGAATCGTATTGAACAAACAGTTTCTACAAGGTCATTTGATACTTAGAGTGTTATTCAATATGATTCCATATTAAAAAATAGTAAAGTTATTTTACCAAAACCATAAAAATATTTGATCAATGTAATCCAGTTTAAAAAAAAAAAAATATATATGTTAAGTTTTTTTAAAAATAAATATCACGGAATACTTTGTCTGTACGTAGTACGGGCTTGCAAAAAAAAAAAAATCATCTCACCATGCAAATGACAAAATCGATGCATTCTGAAAATCATTTAGGTGATTTATGAGCCAAGATCTATATTTGTGAATGATCATTGAATGATTGGTATGATATATTTTCCAAACTTTTCTTTTAATTATTGAAATTGTATTAGAAATATTTTTAATAGATATTTAATCGTAATTCATGTGTGTGTTTTGAACTTAATCTCAAAATTTGATCTGATGTGTTGATCTATTCAAAAGAAGAAAAAAAAAAGATATTAATAAAATCATATATGGTTTATGACTCACTTGCAAACTATACTACAAAAAACTATATTTAAATAATATTCAAATACAAACTTTTCCACAATTAAAAATTATTAGCAAAAACTTAATCCGTTTATTTAAATAAATTTTAACAAATTTGTAGAAAAAAAAAGATATTATAGAATATATGTACTACCATAGAACTTCTCATCAACACATCAGATCAAATTTTGAGATAAAGTTCAAAACACACAAATCTCAAAAACAAGTGACTTTGTTTACGCAATGCGAAAAGGAAAACACTTCTCCTTCAATCCCGAGAGTATGGTCATTGGCTATGTCAGCTGTTGAAATCGCACTCCTCGAAACCCTAAGTTTCTCTCTGCAAAAACATATATTATGAACACGAGGAGCATCATTGAGAGCTTATCTTATGGATATAGAAACAGATTCTTACATTTCTTTCTCTATCTGCTTGGGGATGAAAGCAGGACCGGGATCTTATTCTTAACCAAGCTCGCATTGGTCAGGATGTCGTAAAGGTACCTGGAAAAGTACAAAACTCGAGTGCATCCACTACAAACACAATAGCGGCTGCTCGAAGCAAGTATCCTTCGGAATACCGTCGGTATTATCCGTCGGATGAGAAGATCCCTCTCGGAGCTGTCACAAATACAAAAATGTAAATGAAACCATCTCATAATAACACAACATTCACCTATTTGTTTCGTAAACATGCTTCGCATGAGAAAAGGAACATAAACCAAAAACAGTAACTTGATGGAAGAGAACAGTTTTGCCACTTCCGCTGAGCCCACAGAGGAGTACAGTATTGGATTTCTTTCGTCTGAAGAAGCAAACTTCGCAAATCACAAGACAGCAAAGTGACGACATTAACCACCAAAACATTTTATTTTCTTATAGCAGTTATGCACCAAGAACATAAAAAAAAAAAAAAACCCTAGATCCCGATAAAACAACTAAAATTGAGACAAGAACAAAAACAATATTAAACCAAACTTTATTGGTTCAGATTAAAATTCGGAGTTGATTACAACGACTCAGAAAACCTTTTGTAATGCTCAAATCAGTTTGTCTCGATTAGAACCCTAATTTTATACGATCGTGAAATTGATTTGGGTTAACACGTTTTCTTAATACCATGTAACATAGAGAATATTATTAATATATATATGCGATCACATTTTCTTTTCTTTTTTTACATATATGATATTGATTACTTTCACACACACACATGTAACATAGACTAGATTGTTTATTTAAATATTTTGCTAAAGGTATATGAAGAGGAAATTAAACCCTAACGATCACTTTTTTTTCTTGCTGCTTCCGGCACCAGTGATTTTTATCTCGGCCGGTTTCTTACTGTCCCACTTCAGCTTCACAGCAGGTGGCTTGACCGGCATGGATACACTTACCGGCGGTTTGTAGTCTCTCTTCTTAGGAATATCGGGCTTCTTTAATGCTGCTGGAAACGGGAAAAATTTGTCACTCATTGTTTCTTTTGATTGAAGTTCTGTTCAGATATTGGTCTCTATCAACCTTGTATATTTATAATCATTTGAAGGTTGTGTTAACCCATTAGTCAAATCTAAATTGACTAGTGGTTGATATCAGGGTTTAATGGTTCGTTGTATGTTCATACTAGAGCAGTATTAGTTAAATGTTTTTTTACTATATCAAGGCCCTAACGATGTGGTAAGTTTTAAAAAGGTAATAGAAAAAATATCAAAACATACATTTTCGGTTTTTAAAGTTGCAATTACGTGCCACATAAGGAAAAAGGTATAAGTGATTTTTTTATTGCCTTAATCTCTACGACTCAAAAGTGAAGAAGTTAATTCAGAATTTGGAACTGATATTAAAGCTGACTTATAGTCTTTAGTTACTGATTATGGAGTTAATTTTTAGTTGGAAAACTAGATTTTGAGCGCAGAATATGAGCTAAATAATTTTTTTTTAATTTGTTTCACGAATTTTTATTATTATTTTTTTTTTTTTTAAGATTTTGTTGATTTATAGTAATGTTACTTTAAATCTTGTGTTTAATCGTTATTAATGTTATAGTTGAGGAACAAATCAATTAAATTTTACCTATCCACTACCATACACAAATTGTTTGATCTGCGATTATTGCGGAATATTTTTCTATAATTGTTTTAAGTTTTTTTTGGTTTTTGTTTATTGTTTTTATTAATTGAGATTTTTAACAGTTTTATTGTACAATTTATTCTAATTATTTTATTTTGTTTGAATATCAATTTTTTCGTTTATATTGAAGATTATTTGTAAGTAAATTATTGTTTGTATAAACAATATTAAACTTTTTAATATTATTGGTTTTTTAAAAAGTTTAAAATATATTCTATTTATTATCTATATAATAATTTTAAGTGTTAATTATATTTTTATATTTATTTTTGGGTATGGTTTAATCAATATTCTATTTTTTATTAAAATATAATTATATAAATAATAATAATTTTTCAATTAATAATAATTTAATTCTCATAAAATAATGATAATTAAAAAATAATATAAAAAACATTAGATAAGAAATGTAGAACTAATAGTTGGCAAAATACATACAGTCTCTTTATATTAGGGTAAAATAATTAGTTTAAGGTTTAAAAATATTCAAGTTTTATAAATCTAAGTTGTATATTTTAAATTTTAAATTAAAATAACATAAAATATAAAGATTTAATAATAATTATTGGATTGGGCATAATAACCAGAATACTTTTTGGCCCAAGAAAAGTCACTTTAAACCCAAAAACAAATAATCAATTTAAGGCCCATGACCCAACAACAAAAAAAAACAAACAAAGACACACACAAAAAAAAATTCAAACAAAATCAATGTTTGTCTTGAGCAAAAGGATGTTGTTAGATTCCCCTTTTTCCTTCCATCTCGGGATATCGTATTAGGTGTTGTGGCTACAAAATCAAACGATGTTCATGGAATCGCTTATCACCGAATCTGTCTGCTTTAAGGATCTTGATTTCGATATGGTTCCAGAATCCGAAGCACACGCTCGTATATTTTACATTGTTCATAAGGTATTTGCAAATAACATTCATTTTTTTGTCTCCTGATTTACATAATATAGATTTTATAGTATCTGAATCTAAAGGTAGTTTTTATCGCCTCTGGCAGATCCGATTAAATCAAACATATCAGAGTAAGCAGCCATGGATTTTGTAACCAAAGTGAAGAAAAGGCGAGGTTAGAAGAAAACATTGACTGATCCATAGAAGAATCTGGAACCATTGCTGGTAAAGACCGGATTATTGTTTTCGTTCAGTTGGTCGATTGGTGTCTGAAGAAAGGTTGTTCCCTCAAGCTTGTTTGAACAATGTACCGTGATTGCCATTTCATGGAGATACTGTCGTCGATAACGATGATGAATATGAAGAAGAGGGTAAGCCATCTGTCCTTGATTTTGGGTTCTCCGAGTAAAAATGGTTCTTCTTTGTTCATATCCTTTTAAGATTTCCTCAGCTTCTTCTTCTCTTCTCTTTTGTGTGCTTACCATCTTTATCTGAAAGTTTTAGAGTCTGCTATCATTGAAGTATAAGAGGTTGAAGAAAGCTCAAATGGAAAGGGAAATTGGCCAGGGGTGATCCATCTGATGATGATTTTGATATCTTACCCGTGGTAGAGGTATCAAATTGTTTTCAGCTATCTATCTCTTAAATATAGTCTAGATTTGTTTAGTTTTGACTCCAATATTTTTGTTGATTTATGTTTGTTTTGTTCTGTTATTAGTTAGTAATGGATCATATTCTACAATTTGAAGACAAAATTTTAAACAATCGCAAAAGTAAGTTTCATTGTACTTATGACTTAAACGAAAAAACTGGTTATATGATTAACCAAGTTATTAGTTTGTTTACATTTAAGTGATGATTGTTACACTTTGGTATTTGTATGGTGGATCCAGGTGATTGTTGAGAAGGGTAAGAAGAGTGATATACCCACCATCGAAAAGAAAAAATAAGCATCTTGATTATTATAATCAATATACATCTCATTCTGGAACTGACTTCTGACATAAATTCATTTTTATTTTAAATAAAAATTACATTTTTTAATTGTTATTATTTTGTGATTGGTTCCCGAACCAATTCCCGTTGTTCGTCTCCCTCCATTGCTTCACCATGATGTTCCACTCTCCCGCCGGAATCCAAGCCGGTCTTCCTTCACCCCGTTGCCACCGGAGCTTCATCCGCTGCATCTTCGTTTGGAAAACTTTCCTTGCGGCCCGGTGAAACTCCCGCCAAACAATGAAAAGATTATCCGGAGAGAATGTAAAAAATTCCTAAAAAGGATAAAATTACTTGGATTACATAAAATTTCAAATTAAAATATAATTTTAAAAACATAAATATATAACTTACCAGAAAATCGATGAACCATGAAGTTTTCAGGGTCGGCAGGACGTTATAGTACGTTAGGTATCTTCCAGACCATCGATTCTGGATGATGTCGCTGATCACGGAGGGAATGACCGCATTGGATCCAAACCAAACGGCCTGATGCGGTGGACGAGATGGGTCGAGATTTGGCAAAGCCTCCCGACCTGGTTCCGCGATCATTTGCAGAATGGTCGTGCGGGCTTCGGCAGAAAGAAATACGTAATTCATCTTTTTTTTGTTTTATTATTTTTTGTTGATGGAAAAAGAGAGGATTTCGGTGGATATATATATAAAATTTTCCGAAGGAAAAATCGTCGGAAACCCGTCGGAATATGGATTTATTACCGAAGGGACAATTACCGAATCGGCACCTTGGTAAGACAAGTGAGTTAATTCTCATTTTGACCGTTTACCAAATTTCCGACGGATTACCGACGGTTTATGGATTATCCGTCGGTTTTCTGTCGGTTTTCTCTGCCGTCATGAAACCGTCAGAAATCATTAATATGGCCGTTGGGCCGACATAGCCGTTATGTATCACTGTTGGGCTGACAAAATTACCGACGGAATACCGACGCTAACGGCTAGTTCCGTCGGTTTCCCCTCGGTTTTCTGTCGGTTATTTTTCATTATATACCAAGCATTTCTCCCTTATTCTCTACACCATTCTCTCTCTCTCTCTCTCACTCTCTCTCACACTCACTTTCTAACGAGATCAAAATGTCTTCCTCGAATTACTTCAGATCGTGGATGGACGGTCCGAGGGTTGATGAGACGACGGACTTAGTGCACAAACCATATGCACTTGGTATTGTGGAATTCATGACGATGGCTTGCAGTGAACCTCATACGCAGAAAACTGGTAAGATGAAATGCCCTTGTACTCACTACCGAAATGTTAGAAATCCTACGATTGGCGAAGTATGGCAACACTTGTACTCAGTTGGGTTTATGGCGGGTTATAAGATTTGGTATCTTCATGGGGAGACATTTGATGGTGCAAGTAGCAGTAGAGAACCTTTTGGTAGTACTAGTACGCGGGAACCTATTGTTAGTTCTAGTGAACATTATACCGCATATGAAGATGTTGGTGTAGGTACTGTTCAGATGGTTAATGATGCATTTAGAGAAAATATCCAGGAAGTAGCAGGTGAATATCAAATTCCTAGGGTAGATGAGGAACCTAATGTAGAGACCAGGAGATTTTTTGATATGTTAGATGCAGCGAAGCGTCCGCTTTATGATGGTTGCAAAGAGGGACATTCGCCATTATCATCTGCAACTAGACTAATGGGAATAAAGACGGACTATAATTTGGCGGAGCCATGTGTGGATTCTATTTGCGAATTCATTAAAGATATTCTTCCTGAAGATAATCTTGCGCCAGGTTCATACAACGAGGTTGAGAAACTTGTTAAAGAGCTTGGATTACCGTATCACATGATAGATGTTTGCATCGACAATTGTATGATATATTGGCGAGAAGACGAATACCGCTTGGAATGTAAGTTCTGTAAGAAGCCGCGTTATGAGGATACAAGGGGAAGAGCTAAGGTTCCTTTTAAGAGAATGTGGTATATGCCGTTAACCGATAGGCTGAGGCGTTTATACCAATCGGAGCGAACTGCAGGAGAAATGAGATGGCATGCTGAGCATAGAAGAGGAGTAGAAATTTCCCATCCGGCTGATGCTGAAGCGTGGCGACATTTTCAGAGCGTATATCCAGATTTTGCATACGAGCCACATAACGTGTACCTGGGATTATGCACAGATGGTTTTAACCCGTTTGGAAGGCATGGGAGACTCGTTGTGGCCAGTTATTTTAACTCCGTATAACCTACCGCCATCTATGTGTATGCGGCGAGAGTTTCTTTTCCTCTCCGTACTTGTTCCCGGTCCAGAGCATCCTAGAAGATCACTTGATGTATTCTTGCAGCCATTGATACACGAGTTGCAAATGTTATGGCTGCCTGGTGTTGTTGCATATGATGTCTCATGTAAGGAATTTTTTTTGATGAGGGCTGCATTAATGTGGACCATTAGCGATTTTCCGGCTTATGGTATGTTATCAGGATGGACTACGCATGGAAGGTTAGCATGTCCGTATTGTCAGGAAAAGACTGATGCATTTCAGCTTAAGAACGGACGCAAATCGTGTTGGTTTGATTGTCATAGGAGATTTCTACCGCAGGATCATCCATACCGGAGAAACACTAAACTTTTTACAAAGAAGAGGAAAGTGTTTGATGATCCTATTCTCCAAGACAGTGGGTCGTCTACTTTGGTTTTCTTAGAAGGATTTGGTGCATTAAGAACTCGTGAATGTGGTGGTAACAGTCATGAGAATATATATGGATCTGGTGTAGTCCACAACTGGCACAAGCAGAGCATGTTCTGGGATTTACCGTATTGGAAGGACCAGCTACTAAGGCATAATCTTGATGTCATCATGAACACTGTTCTCAACGTCCAAGGAAAGACGAAAGATAATGTGAAGTCCAGGCTTGATTTGCCTGAAATTTGTCATCGGCCTGAACTTCATATTCAAAAGAACGATAAACCTCCAAATTCTGCGTACTGGGTAGATCAACAATCAAAGGAAGAGTTCTTCGAGTGGATTACGCGCCGAGTTAAATTCCCTGACGGTTACGCTTCAAACTTGCGTAATTGTGTGGACACTGATGGGGACAAGTTTATCGGGATGAAGAGTCATGATTGTCATGTGGTGATGCAACGACTACTGCCATTTGCATTTGCTCATCTCCTCCCAAAAGATGTTCACAAAGCAATTGCGGCGGTTGGTTCCTTTTTCAGGGACATATGCACGAGGTCGCTTACGGCTGCCGGCATTCGCTCTTTGGAGGAAAACATTCCTAAAATCCTGTGCAATCTTGAGAAGATATTTCCACCGTCTTTCTTTGATGTTATGGAGCATTTACCCATTCATCTTCCGGGAGAAGCTAGACTTGGTGGTCCGGTACAATATCGGTGGATGTATCCCTTCGAACGCTATATGTTCCACCTTGAGAAAAAGGTTAAGAACCCAACTAAAGTTGAGGGTTCAGTTGTTGCTCAGTACCACAACGAGGAAGCGGCGACATTTGCCGGTTATTATTTCCCTTCACAAGTACGCACAAAGAGTCGGCGCCCGGCTAGAAACGATGATAGAGGCGAGAGACCATTTTATCTGTCAACGGCTCCCAGTATTTTTCAACAAGTTGGTCGGTTAAGCGGTAAAGTAGAAAAGCGACAATTAACGACCCAAGAGCACGCCCACCTTCAAAAATATTCTAAACAACTGCGAGGAAGTATTTGAGTACGAGAGGTATGTATAGTTTACTTCGTTTACATAATTGCATTTAAACTTCATAATAATATTTTTATCCCCTTGGTTGATTTTTATAGATTATACATGGAGTCACTCCAACAACGTCATCCAGAGTTGACCGAGGAGGAGCGTGAAGTGTGGAAAGAGACATACTTCTGCGCTTGGTTACAATTTTATGTGAGTTTTGTATCTTCATATAACCCTAAAACGCTTGGTCATTTACTAAAACGTTTTACATGCTATCTTTTAGGTGAAAACCGAAATCAAATATGCTCGCACACCGGCAGATTGGTTAATAGACGTAGTCAACGGCCTCCACTACAACATAAAGTCTTATCCACGACATTGCACGAGGGGATATGCTTTCAAAGTGCATAAAGAAGGGTCCTCTAGAACGACAGCCGACCACGGAGTCTCATCTACAGCCGGCGAAGTTGTGTACTACGGTGTACTTAAAGAAATACTTGAAGTGAAATACATCGGAAAGCTTGGCATGAGATGCGTGGTTTTTTTGTGCGATTGGTACAACCCTATTATTGGGAAAGGTGTATCAATTGATGAGTTTGGTGTGACGTCCATACATTCGAGTAGAAAGCTTCAAAAATATGACCCCTTTATTATTGCATCTCAAGCAGATCAGGTAAACACAAAGGTTTTCCCCTTCATTTATTTTTCTATCTTCCATTACTTGAATATTTATAGCATCGTTTGCTAATTTCTTCTAACTAATATAGGTGAGTTACATCCCTTATCCTCGACTAACATACAAGAACGATCCATGGGTAACAGTTACTAAAATTTACCCACGAGGAAGAGTTCAAGGGGTTGAAGAACTAGAACCACTTCGAGCAGTGCAAAGTGATTACATAGCACCGGTTGAAGAATCTCTTGAAGTTAATCTCGTCGTAGATTTTACTCATTTTGGGAACGTTGTTCTCCACTCGGATTCCGAAGAAGAAGAGGGGAATTCGACGACGACACAGATTCAATTTCAACGGACTATGATTCAGAAGACGACGCGGATTAAATTTTTTGTTTTCAGATATTCTAAACCAAACTAAAATTTTATTACTGTTTTATGTGTGGTTGTAATTTTTAATCTTCAATTTAACAATTAGGAGAATAAAAAATAACACATAGTGGTTTTTGGTAGTTGGTGATATGTTGTCAATAATAATAAAAGGTTAGGAGAAAACAATAACTTCATAGACAGCTAAACTGGTTATAACTATCCTTGTGAAACTATCTGATCGCGAGTTCGATTCTGCGCAGTCCGGAATTTTAAATCTTTTTTTATTTCCAACGGATTTCCGACGGAATGTCAATATCCGTCATAAATCCGTCGGAATTTTCCAACGGCAAACCGACAGATACTAAATTTTTAGGGTTTAGGGTTTCAAACCCTAAAAACTTGAAGTGATATAGAGTTCCCCGCTGCTAATGTTATTGTTTCTAAGTTCATTCAAAGACCTTATAATCGCAAATCTAATATTAAGCGTTATTTCAGAAATACGAAAATGAGACGGATGAAATAACTTCTTAACGTACAATGTCGTTTATGGAAAGACTTAACGGTTCTTATCACCGGTTTATATAATATATTTATTTTATTACGTAAGTTATTTTATCCTAAATGTGACGAATACCATGTTTTTTTTTACTAAAGGGGTTCAATAATCTACAAACCCTAAACCTTAAACAAACCCTAAATGTATTCTGTCTGTATGCTGTCGGTAATTTCCGATGGATTTCCGACAGATTTAGAATATTCCGTCAGAAATCCGTCGGAAACTAGTCAAAGGCTGCAATACCGCAAGCCTGTTAAACCAGAATCTTTCTTGCACGATTCATTGCAACGTCTCTTCATGTATTATTTATTTTCCGACGGCCGCCGTCGGAAATTCAGTCGGAAAATATTGCATAAATATGTGCTCATTGTTTCAATTTGCTCCACACTCTACGACTTCACAAACACTCAAATGGATTTTGTCTATATGTCTCCTGAGAACCGTGATTCTTATATGCGGGAAATCCATAAGCGTGGTCGGGGACATCTTCCTGTTCTTAACCCCTCCGGAGAAAACCGTTCTATTTGGTTTGGATATCATGCAAGCATTTTGTGCGCCATCAGTAGAATCACCGAGAATCATTGGTCGGGGAGCAACGTCGTATATTCACTGCAAGAAAACAAGGCCGTAACCGACGGATTTTCCGACAGAAAATATCCCGTCGGAAATTCAGACAGATTCCGACAGCTTTCCAACATAGAATCGACGGTTTATGAGTCGTCGGATATCCGTCGGTAAATTCCGACGGAAACTCAATATGTCGGAATATTTCCGATAGATTCCCGACATGATGCATAGTCTGTTGATCATCCGTCGGTAAGCCGTCGGTTAATAAAAAATCGGCTGAAGGGCGGTCTCGAACACGAGACCTTTGCACAGTTATACATAGTTCCCGAACCACTGTGATACACTGAGTTATTCGTTTATCTAATTCAACATTATTTATATATTCTGTCATTAGTATATAATTTTTTTTTTAAAAGCAATTTTATTTATGAGTTAAAAAAACATAAATTCATTGTTATTTTAAAAAAAAATTACATTATTTTTTTTAATTGTTATTATTTTGTGATTGGTTCCCGAACCAATTCCCGTCGTTCGTCTCCCTCCATTGATTCATCATGATGTTCCACTCTCCCGCCGGAATCCAAGCCGGTCTTCCTTCACCCGTTGCCACCAGAGCTTCATCCGCTGCATCTTTGTTTGGAAAACTTTCCTTGCGGCTCGGTGAAACTCCCGCCAATCAATGAAAAGATTATCCAGAGAGAATGTAAAAAAATCCTAAAATTAATAAAATTTATTGGGTTACATAAAATTTCAAATTAAAATATAAGTTTAAAAACATAAATATATAACTTGCCAGAAAATCGATGAACCATGAAGTTTTCAGGGTCGGCAGGACGTTGTAGTACGTCAGGTATCTTCTAGACCAGCGATTCTAGATGATGTCGCTGATCACGGAGGGAATGACCGCATTGGATCCAAACCAAACCGCCTGATGTGGTGGACGAGATGGGTCGAGGTTTGGCAAAGCCTCCGGACCTGGTTCCGCGATCATTTGCAGAATCGTTGTGCGGGCTTCGGCAGAAAGAAATACGTAATTCATCTTTTTTTTGTTTTGTTTTTTTGATGATGGCAAAAAGGGAGAAACTCGGTGGATATATAAACAAAAATTACCGACGGCAAAATCGTAGGAAATCCGTCGGAATCCGGATTTATTTCCGAAGGGACAATTACCGACTCGATGCCTCGGTAAGAGAAGAGAGTTAATTCTCTTTTTTGACCGTTTACCTAATTTCCGACAGATTACCGACGGATAATACAATCCGTCGGTTTTCTGTCGGTTTCCTAACCGTCGGGATTCCGTCGGAAATCATGAATATGACCGTTGGGCCGACATAACCGTTTTGTTGCACTGTTGGGCTGACATAGTTTCCGAGGGAAAACCGACGGTAACGGCTAGTTCCGTCGGTTTCCCCTCGGTTAATTTCCAATATAATCAAGCATCTCTCCCTTCTTCTCTACACCATTATCTCTCTCTCTCTCTCTCTCTCTCTCTCTCTCTCTCTCTCTCTCTCTCTCTCTCTCTCTCTCTCTCTCTCTCTTTCTCTCACTTTCTTCCGAGATCAAAATGGCTTCTTCTAATTATTTCAGATCGTGGATGGACGGACCGAGGGTTGATGAGACGACGGATTTAGTGTATAAACCATATGCACTCGGTATTGTGGAATTCATGACGATGGCTTGCAATCAACCTCATACGCAGAAAACCGGTAAGATGAAATGCCCATGTAGTCAGTGTCGAAATGTTAGAAATCCTACAATTAGCGAAGTATGGCATCACTTGTACTCAGTTGGGTTTATGGCTGGTTATAAGATTTGGTATCTTCACGGGGAAACATTTGATGGCGCAAATAGTAGTAGAGATCATTTTGGTAGTGCTAGTACGCGGGAACCTATTGGTAGTAATAGCGAACATTATAATATCGTGGATGAAGATGTTGGTGTAGCAACCGTTCAGATGGTTAATGATGCATTTAGAGAAAATATACAGGAAGTAGGTGAATATCAAATTCCTAGGGCAGAGGAGGAACCTAATGTAGAAACTAGGAGATTTTTTGATATGTTAGATGCAACGAAGCGTCCGCTTTATGATGGTTGCAAAGACGGACATTCACCATTATCATCTGCAACCAGACTAATGGGAATAAAGACGGATTATAATCTGGCAGAGCAATGTGTGGATGCTTTTTGCGAATACCTGAAAGATGTTCTTCCTGAAGATAATCTTGCGCCAGGTTCATACAACGAGGTTGAGAAACTTGTTAAAGGGCTTGGTTTACCGTATCAAATGATAGATGTTTGCATCGACAATTGTATGATATATTGGCGAGAAGACGAATACCGTATGGAATGTAAGTTCTGTAAGAAGCCGCGTTATGAGGATACAAGGGGAAGAGCTAAGGTTCCTTATAAGAGAATGTGGTATATGCCGTTAACCGATAGGCTGAGTCGCTTATACCAATCGGAGCGAACTGCAGGGGAAATGAGATGGCATGCTGAGCATAGAAGAGGAGCAGAAATTGCGCATCCGTCTGAAGCTGAAGCGTGGCGACATTTTCAGAGTGTATATCCAGATTTTGCATACGAGCCACGTAATGTGTATCTCGGATTATGCACATATGGTTTTAACCCGTTTGGAAGGCATGGGAGACCATATTCGTTGTGGCCAGTTATTTTAACTCCGTATAACCTACCGCCATCTATGTGTATGCGCCGAGAGTTTCTTTTCCTCTCCGTACTTGTTCCCGGTCCAGAGCATCCTAGAAGATCACTTGATGTATTCTTGCAGCCATTGATACACGAGCTGAAAATGTTATGGCTGCCCGGTATTGCAGCATATGATGTCTCATGTAAGGAAATTTTTTTGATGAGGGCTGCATTAATGTGGACCATTAGCGATTTTCCGGCTTATGGTATGTTATCAGGATGGACTACGCATGGAAGGTTAGCATGTCTGTATTGTCAGGAAAAGACCGATGCATTTCAGCTTAAGAACGGACGCAAATCGTGTTGGTTTGATTGTTATAGGAGATTTCTACCGCATGATCATCCATACCGGAAAAACACTAAACTTTTTACGAAGAAGAGGAAAGTGTTTGATGATCCTATTCTACAAGACAATGGGTCGTCTACTTTGGTTTTCTTAGAGGGATTTGGTGCATTAAGAACACGTGAATGTGGTGGTAATGGTCATGAGAATGTATATGGAGCTGGTGTAGTCCACAACTGGCACAAGCTGAGCATCTTCTGGGATTTACCGTATTGGAAGGACCAGCTACTAAGGCATCATCTTGATGTCATGCACATTGAGAAAAATTTCTTTGATAACATCATGAACACCGTTCTGAACGTCCAAGGAAAGACGAAAGATAATGTGAAGTCTAGGCTTGATTTGCCTGAAATTTATCACCGGCCTGAACTTCATCTTCAAAAGAATGGTAAACCTCCAATTCCAGCGTACTGGGTAGATCAGAAATCAAAGGAAGAGTTCTTCGAGTGGATTACGCGCCGAGTACGATTCCCTGACGGTTACGCTTCTAATTTGCGTAATTGTGTTGACACTGAGGGACAAGTTCATCGGGATGAAGAGTCATGATTGTCATGTGGTGATGCAACGACTACTGCCATTTGCGTTTGCTCATCTCCTCCCCAAAGATGTTCACAAAGCAATTGCCGCGGTAGGTTCCTTTTTGAGGGACATAAGCACGAGGTCCCTTACGGCTGACGGCATTCGAACTTTGGAGGATAACATTCCTAAAATCCTGTGCAATCTTGAGAAGATGTTTCCACCGTCGTTCTTTGATGTTATGGAGCATTTACCCATTCATCTCCCGGGAGAAGCTAGACTAGGTGGTCCGGTACAATATCGGTGGATGTATCCCTTCGAGCGCTATATGTTCCACCTTAAGAAAAAGGTTAAGAACCCTGCTAAAGTTGAGGGTTCAGTTGCTGCTCAGTACCACAACGAGGAAGCGGCAACATTTTCCGGTTATTATTTCCCTTCACAAGTACGCACAAAGAGTCGGCGCCCGGCCAGAAACGATGACACAAGTACCCCTAAAAAAACCCTAAACATAACCTGTCGGAAATCCGTTGGAAATTTCCGACGGATTTCCGATGGTTATTAAATAATCTGTCGGAAATCCGTCGGAAACCGGTCAAAGGCGGCAATACCGCAGTCCTGTTAAACCCGAATCTTTCCTGCACGATTCATTGCAACGTCTCTTCATGTATTAATTTATTTTCCGACGGCCGTCGTCGGAAATTCCGTCGGAAAATATTGCATAAATATGTGCTCATTGTTTAAATTTACTCCACACTCTACGACTTCACAAACACTCAAATGGATTTTGTCTATATGTCTCCTGAGAACCGCGATTCTTATATGCGGGAAATCCGTAAGCGTGGTCGGGGACATCTTCATGTTCTTAACCCCTCCGGAGAAAACCGTTCTCTTTGGTTTGGATACCATGCAAGCATTTTGTGTGCCATCAGTAGAATCATCGAAAATCATTGGTCGGGGAGCAACGTCGTGTATTACACAATTCCGGACGACCTTAAAGCTGCATGGTTCAAACATTTTCTGGTAATTAATTATTCTTCTTATTAAGTTATTGTGAAGTCATTATTGATTTTTCTTATTTTTAATTTACCATAACAAGATCACTACAATTTCACTCCTGAAAACCTCTTAAACGTCTGGCGGGAATTCCATAAGACCGCTAGACGTGTTTTCCAGACTAAAATGCGCCGTTTGAAGTCACTTGCGGAAAATGGCGGAGAAAAACCGGAGTGGATCCCCGCAAGGTCATGGAACCGTATGATCCGCAAGTGGAGGCAGACTGACGCAGAGAATTGGTTCGAAAACCAGTTTCCAAATTATAATAACCGAACTATCTAAGTCTAACCCTTTAATTAAAACTGTAATGCTTGAAACTGAAATGTACTGCTTTGTTTTTAATGAGGAATTAATGAAAGTTCGTTTTCAAAATAGTTAATGTCCTCATATAATTAACACTGTACAGACATTACAATTAGTAACATCGGCACACTGGTTAAGGTACGACATAAACATCATAAGGGGCGCAGGTTCGAAACCTGCTAGCACATTCTAAATTTTCCGACGGATTTCCGAGGGTAATTATGTGTCCGTCGTAAATCCGTCGGAATATAAGTTTTTACAATTTTTTTTTGTTTTTTGCGCCGAACCGTTTTCATTTAACCGCCAATTAATTGTACCGACTCAGAACCGACGGATTTCCGACGGAACATTAATTGCCATCGGAAATCCGTCGGTTTATAAAGAAATAATATCGATTAAACTTCTTCTTCCTCATTTCTTCTGCGCTTTCTCTCTCTTTCTCCACCGCGAAACTCCGCCTTCTCTCTACCATTTCTCGACGATTCCGGCCACCGCATAGCAATTCCGACCGCCCAAAGCATTAAAAACATGTAAGTACCCTTTCTAACCGATCAAAAACGGAAAATACATGATTTTTAGGTTGTTAGAAGTTTGGATTTAGGATGCATGTAGTGAACACTACAAGAAAAGAGGATATCCATAGCGCTCGATATCCGCTATAGTAGATAAACCATAGCGCTTTAACGAACGCTGTATATGCTCCCGTCATAAAAAGTATCGCACTTTCTATAGCGTTTTTTCGAAATGCAATAATAACGCGTACTTAATATAGCACTTTATTTGATGCAATAAAATTAATTTTAATTGCAGATATTTTGCGTTATACTTGTTTTATTCATAACACTATTTTGTTGCTAATATACTGCAATATTTTTGATATTTTTAAATCGTTAATTAATTTTTTGATATGATAATTTGAAACCTGAAAACCATGAGAAATGTGATAAAATAAACCTGATAATATCATTACAGCCAGAACACTTAAATCGTATTACAACACCATTCATACAACAGTAAACATAAGACTAAGAAAGATAAATAGGTTTCAATCAACAAAAGTACTAAACAAGTTCAAACTCACAACAATTCCTCTTCATGATTTTAGAGATATAATCGCATATGTCGTTTGTAAACTCTGTTGTGGTCGAGGTACCTCCGAGATCAGCGGTTCTATACTTTCCCTTGGCTATTGTGTTGATGATGGCGCTCTGGATTTGCTCTGCTTCTTTGTTGCCGCAACATCATCACTCCGCTCAGAAGCAAACCTGTGGGGTTCGCCAAGTTCTATACATAGAGCACACATTTAGATCATAAGATAAGAATTGAATCAACTTCTGATCTTCAACATTGGTCTGATAATATCTAAACACACAAATTTAAATGTGTCATACAAATCTAGTATGATGATAAAATCTGAATGATGCTGCTTTGAGGACTAACCTTTCCAACAATATCAGGTGCAGAGTGCTGTTCACAGCTTCAGCAAGGGTAATACCATCCTCCCCGATATTACAACTGCAAGCAAAACATAATAAGAGATTTACAACTAGTATTTCACAAGTTCAAGTTCTAAACTATGGAAGAGTCGCATACCTGATCCGGGGATGTTCCATTGTTGTTTGCCCATGTACTCAATGACATTTAAGATCCCAGTGTAAGCCTGCAAAACATGATTAACTAAGAGTTAAACGTAGAATATAATCAAGTAAAAGAACTTTAAGATATCTAATAACCATATATAACAATCATGAGAATCCAAAAAATAATGTTTTGACTCTGTGGGCTGTACTTATATCACATAAGCCGCTGTCTTTGATAAAGTGAAACTAGTAGCAGATAGTCTTGATAGATTTACATACCAAGGATGCCACAAGTATAGAGCCGAAAACTAATGAAAGAGACCGAAGAAGCCTCTTTCACATTCTCAATCCCCGTCCACTTTCTTCGCCATCCTCCTGCAGCCAGTATCAACATCAATGCTAATCAGCACTAGAAGAGCTACAAGGTGTATGGATATTAAACAATAAGGCTTCATTTTTTTCAAAACCCACGTTATATATTGGAGATGAAGGTGCTTCAAAGGATTTTAATTTCTCAAAAATTCTGTAAACAAACACAAAAGACATGAACTGCAGCGGTTTGTATTCGGCGCTACGTTTTATGGCAATCCATGCACTCTGCAAAAAGAGAGAAACAGATACAGAGGAAGTTTCAAATATGATTGTGAGAGGATCTTAATATTTGAAATGTCATATCTGCGTAGATGTATGAGAAACGAAACCAGTTTTTTTTAAACAAAAGCATTATTCTTGAGCTCACAGAGGGTACAAGTGTTAAAACACAAAATTGATAAGGAGCAACATAATCCTCAAACCTCGTTGTAAGTTGTCCTTCATTTGCTTTCCACCTTTTCACAAACTGCGTAGAAGGAGGAATAACACAAGATCAGTTAGATGTATAACAAAAATAAGGAGGCATCATCCACAAGACATGAGAAAGATAACTCAAACTGAAGCTATAAAGCCATAAACATAAATTAACATAAAAATCAAAGCTAAACCGCAGGAGATTCGAAGTGGGAAACTCGAGCCTCTAACCTGGAAATCGAAAGAATAATGAAGAACAATTGACCCCCCTCCCCCTCCGAAGTTGGCGGGGGAGAGATTAACGGTGACGGCTTCTTCTTTCTCAGATGAGTTGGCCAGGAGACAGAGGCTAGGAGGTCCAAGTTCAGAACTTCGATGTCGAGGGAGATGTTGATCTCAGAGGCGAAGTGCTTGAGGTTGTCCTGAGTGAAACCGAGCTCAAGCTGGTCGCCGGTGGTAGGATAAGCAAAGATTGTGATTTTGAGGAAAAGGGGATGAGCGGCGTTGTTGTTATTGTACTAGGGTTACAGAGAATTTTTTTTTAAGTGGTGCTTTCTGGTTTTGGGCTAAAGTATATTTTTATGTCTGAAAATTTTAACACGCGGGCAAATAAAAATTATCCCGCTTAAACATCCCGCTCACACATAACATAGCGCTAATCTAATACATGTGCAATCTAAACCAAAGGGATTTTAATTAAAAGTAATATTTTTACGCGTCCATACTTTTAATAGCACATCCAAATTCTAAACGCTATGAAAAAGTGACGTCAAACTCTATTATTGCAGAAAATTTAAAACCGCTATGTTAATGTGCAATCAATACCTCAATTTCCTGTAGTGGAATAAGGTGTATTAGATCTTAGATGATGGTTTGTGTAGTTAGATTTGTATAATTTTTGTGGTTTACAACAATTCCATTTTCATGTACAAGTAATGAATTTTTTTTTTAGTATAAATTTGATCCTAAAACAATTTTTATGGTTTTTCATAATATTAAAAACGTTTTGTAAATTATTTGAAAACGTTTTTATGATTTGTAAGTTTAAAAAAAAATTATATAACGTTTTTTATATTTTTACAAATTTTATACTAATTATGAAAAAGGATTTTTTTAGTTTTAAATGTTAATCATAGATTTTACAATTTTTTGAATTGAAAACTATAATTGTATATTTTAAAACCTTTTTATGATTTTTAAGATAATAATTGTAATTATGAAAACATTTTTTGGGTTTTTAAAAATTATCTTAAAAATTATCAATATTTCGGATTTATAAACATTTAATATATATATTTTTTAAACGTTTTACCAATATATAAGTATTTTAACTAATTATAAAAACTTTTGAATTTTGTTAAAATGATATATTAGTTTTTTACATTTTTTTTGAAGAAATGAAAATTTTATTTTGTGTATTGTAGGTCGTACGAGGAGTTCGAGGTTTTTTGAGCCAGACCAATGGGTTGTTGCCGGGGAGCACTTCTCATACTCCTGTGGCAACCGCTTCGCATCCTCCGCCTCAGGCTGCTCCGACGGGATTGCCACCGCAACGCCGCTCTCGGTCGACTCAGGTCAGACCGACGCAGTCCGGACCACAGCAGTCTACCCATGCTGGCAGCGACTCTATGTCCAACGTCCCAGCAACCCCGGACGACGATGCGCCAGAGACGATTGCACCGGAGATAGAGTTGCTGGTCGAACAGCCAGGGCGGGAGACGTTGAAACGGCTCCATCCGGATCCGTTTAACAACCCGGGGACGACTTGGTGAGTAGTTTTTAACATTAACAATTATATTTTTTTATTTTTAATATTTTGTTAACCGTTTGTTTAATTGACAAATTTTTTATGAACTTTTACAGGTTCAATATCACGTCCTCTGATATATCATGGTTTTTACCCAGTTTAGACCATGATATAGTTGTGTTTTAGTGTCTTTTGTCTTTGTTTAGAGTCTTTTACAGGTATAATCAGGTTTGGAGCTAAATTGGAGATAATGGAGCTTTTTGGAGATTTTTGGAGTGTTTGGCCGAGAGATAGAGTTCACTGTCCGAAACAGAGAAAGGTGTCGATCGTTGCACTCTAGCAACGATCGATGCACCAGCGAGATGGGCCGAAACTCGGCGGTTTAGAAGAATCAAGTTATTGCACTTTGATCCAGAAGTTCCTGATATTTACAAAGAAGCCCCTGGCCGAGATTATGCCTATATAATAGAGTTTTTAGAGTTTTAATTAGAGACGCTTTATACTTTTTACATTACGCAATTCATAATTAAGAGCAGAGGATTTTAGAGCTTTTGGGGCTGATCTGAACCTGTTACATCATCTGTATTTGGAGAAGATTTCGAACCCCTTTTACTCTTATTCTTTTATGCAATTTATTCATTCTATGATTATGTTTTCATTATCTATGTCTGAGTAGATTCCTAGTTAGGTTTAGGGTTTCTCACATAGGATTTCATGACTTGCTAGACTTGTTCAAATTCAGTTAAGGATTCATAACTATATATGTTCTTCAATTTAATTGTGCTTAAAGCTAGTTCTAACCTGATCAATTAGAATCTAGATCTTAGGTTGCTAAATACGTCACGGAAGTGGGGTTTAGGAATCTGAACTAATTAAATTGGGCAATTAAACTTTGCGCAAACGGAAGTTTGGTTTAGAATAATTGTGAACATATCAAACTTGGACTTATTGCTAGTTTAATCTGTTAGTTCTCGCAAACGAAAGTTTGGTTTGCTGCACTTAGACTTAGAGAATTATCGCAAAGGAATTTGGTTAATTCTATATCTGTGTTTTGAGTTCTAGAACTGTGCTTAATTAGATCCTTGCTGAATGAACTGTCTGCTTGTCTGATTCCCTGAGAATACCCTAGGCTTGACGCTTTTAATTACTTGCTTCACAACCGTTAATCTCTGCTACTGATTTACTTTCTCGCACCGCTTTTAATTCAATCACATTGCTTCTTTCTAGTATTTATTCCTATAGTTTGATTCTCTTGAGACCAAGTGTCCCTGTGGATTCGATAACCCTATATACTACTTTGACATTGCTGTTCACTTGCAGTTTAGTATAGGGAAAACTTAGAACCTATCAAGTTTTTGGCGCCGTTGCCGGGGACTCTTTGAGTCTTCGATAGGATCGAACTTAGGGTTCTACTAGAAATTTTTCTTTTTGTTTTCGTTCTTTTTCGTTTTTATTTTTGATTTTGCTGAACTTTTTCTCTGTTTCTTTCTGTCGCAGGTACGAATTTCGCCTTGCGTCGATCGTTGCATACCTTGCGTCGATCGTCACTAGGCGATTCTGAGAATTGAATCGATCGTTGCACGGATAGCATCGATCGTTGCTGGACGATTACAGACAGTTTATGCCAACGCAGAAAACTCGAAGTAATCCGAACTCGAGCTTGCTTAATCTCGGACTAGAGGAACTTGGACGTCTAGAAAGGACTAACAGAAGAGAAAAGAGAGAGAGAATGGTACGAGAACATTTGATCTTGATACCAGATGCTGAAGGTACCCTGAGGGACCAAGATGACAACCCGTACAATGCTGCTGGGCATCGGGTTGATGCTGAAGGGAATGTCATCCCTGATCCTCCTGAGCAACAGGAGCTGAACAGAAACCAGGGTCAAGGACAGGCCCAAGGTAGAGAGATGGTGGTTCATGAGAGGACACTAGCTGATTACAACAGACCTGATGAGTTTCATGCAAACCGAGCAGCTCTAGTGCTTCCTACTTTTGAGAGGAATGATTTTGAGGTAAAGACCATCTACTACCAGCTGATGAGACAGATTGCTTTTCATGGTCTTCAAACAGAGCAGCCTATGGATCACATTGACAAGTTTGAAGACATAGTCACTGGCATGAAGTATGAAGGAGTATGCCCGGACTATCTGTTCCTTAAGCTATTCCCGCACAGTCTTGCTGGAGACGCTAGTGCATGGCTGAGACAACTGGCACCTGGTCAGTATACTACTTGGGCAGCCTTAAAGAGTGAGTTCCTGCGTCACTTTTATGATGATGCACGCTCGGATCAGTCCAGACAGGACATACTCACTTTCTCCCAAGGAGCTGTGGAGCCCTTGAAGACTGCCTGGATGAGATTTAAGCAGTATCAGCGTGACTGTCCACACCATGGATTCACAGAAGTACAGCTGATTGGTATCTTCTTCAGAGGCATAGATCTCCCTTATCAGACTGCGCTGGATAATTCCAGTAATGCTAATTTCAACACCAGGACTCCTACACAAGCTAAGCAGTTGATAGAGAATCTGATTGGCAGCAACAGTTGCAAAACAATGGATGAAAGGAGAAAGAGATCTGGTGGAACTGTAGAGAATTCTGACATAGCTAATATAAGATCCAGATTGGACACAGTCTACAATCTCCTGACGAGTAAGAAATCTGTCCACTTTGCCCAAGATGTAGAGGTGATTCAGGCTGAGGAGGAAACTCAGGAAGAAGATGTGAATTTCATGGAGGTTCTGGTTTCCAAGGTAATAGATTTGGTAATCAACAGGGGAACAAATTCTCCAATGGTGGACAGACTGGTGGTTTTCAGAAGACCTATGGACAAGGTAATCAGAGAACCTATGGATCTACATCCTATCAAACTCCTCCTGCACCTACAGCCCATGAGAGCAAAATGGAGGCTATGATGGAACAACTGATAGAGAGTCAAACCAAGCTTTCTGTGGACAACAATAAGAAGCTGGACGCTGTCTATCAAGACCTCAATGGGAAATTTGAGTCTTTGAGCACTCACATGAAGCAGTTGGACACTCAGGTGAACCAGATGTCCAGCTCACTGAAGGGAAAAGGAGTTGCAGAGACTCATATTAAGGCCTGGTCTGTACTCATTAATGATGGATCTTATCTAGGGGAGAAATTTGAGCTAAGAACAGCTGAGTTGGTGACTGAGGCAGAATTTTCGGATTTCTGTGAAAAACTCTCGGGTAGAAACTGCAGTGATGCAACGATCGACACACATCTGGCATCGATCGATGCAGATCGTGAACGAGCAGAAGATCCGTGGGATGAAAGTGAGATTGATGCAGAACTGGCCCGCCTATTCCCTGATGTATCTGAGATCCCTCAAGAGGATGTTTATGCACAAGCCATTAGGGAATATCCCAAGGTGTCTGAAGTGATTAAACAAGAGATTGAAGAGCTGAAAAAGCTAGAAGAGAGTGGTGAAGACTTGGAAGAAATTCCACCTTCTGATGATCCACCTTATCATCCATGTGTTCAGAGATATTTGAACAAGATGTTGCCTTTAGATGAGGAGCTGAAAGACTGGGTGATAATAGTTCCTCAGCATATCAGTGATGTTCTGCTAGCCAAGGTCCCGAAGAAGCTATCTGATCCTGGAGTCTTTGTGCTGGATTGTTTTATCTTTGAGGATAGTTTTAGACGCTCTCTATGTGATTTAGGAGCTGCTGGAAGCATAATGCCTTACTCTGTGGCAGAGAAGCTGGGAATGTTGGATTTTACTCCAACTAGGACTTCTCTTATCCTAGCTGATCAGTCCATACGAGTTCCTGAAGGACTTCTTATGGACATTCCGGTGAGAGTTGGAAACTACTTAGTTCCAACAGACTTCCTTGTGCTGAAATATGACTGTGACCCGGATGAAGCTTTATTGCTTGGGAGACCATTCTTGGCTACAGCAGGAGCTGTGATTGATGTTAGACAGAGTCTAATAGACCTCCATCTGGGAGATGAACCACTGCACTATGAGATGGATAAGCTGCGAAAACCACTGATAGATGGGCAAACATTCACCATAAGGGACGCAGATTTTGAGCAGCCTGAGCATACCGTGGTTATAGATCCTGGAGCACATTTCACTCCATCTTTTCTTGGACATGAGCATTCCGCAACAGCCTACTCACCACCTTGAATGAGGAGACTTGAACAGAGACAGAAAAAGTCTCTGTCAAGACCTCCTGGTACTTGAAAATTCTCATCCGTCCGGTCAAGCTATTGACCTTAAACAAGCGCTGGGTGGGAGGCAACCCATCATTAGGTACTGGTGTTTTTCTACTTAATTTTTGGTGTTTTTGTTAGGATTTTACGCTTGTTTTTGTTTTTGGTGAGCTTATGTTTGCAGGTCTCGGTTAAATCGCAGTGCAGCGATCGACGCACTTCTGTGTCGATCGTCACAACACGAAAGGAATCGCATTGCAGCGATCGTTGCGGTCCTGAGCAACGATCGACTATACACGAAAATCGCCAAGTAACGGTCGATGCACTTAGTGCAACGGTCGATGCTAGGCGACAGAGGTAACCCGACAGACATAATTTCACCTTTTCAATTTTTATTTTCTTTTTACCGATCCTTCGCTGGACACTACTGGGGACAGTGTGTCTTAAGTGTGGGGGAGGTGCTACTGACTTTTGTTTTCTGTTTTCTTAAGAGTCAGTCCGTTTTTCAAAATTTTTGTTTTATTGAGTCAAAATTGTTTAAGTAAGAAACTATGATTTTCTGAGAAGATTTACAAGACTTGCAGGAACTTAAGTAACCATTGGGATGAAGTTGCAGGATCTATCTATGACTATTAGAAAACCCCATCACAGATCAACCTACTGGGAACACCCACATCACTTCAGGTATCAGAGGATCCTTTTACTGACTTCAACCTTAATACTGACTTAGATTTCTCACCTAAGGGCTTGGTATACTTTGTGTCGGATTCCCTTGTTAGTTCCGACACAGCCTGTAAACCTGTCCTATTTAGTTCCCTTCTCCCCTTCTGTAAAGTAAAAAAAAAAAATAATAATAATAAACTGAGGATGAGTTAGTAACTCCGAAGTGGTCATGGGAATAGTAGCAAACACTATTATCTCTCATGTGATCCATGGAATGTGTCCAAAGTACACCCCATAACGGGAAGAACACTGATAAAATAAAATAAAATGATACCTAGTGGGGAAAAATCAGTTGTTAAAGAAGGGAAAGAGAAGAAAGGGACTAGAGAAAGATAGTATGGTGGTCTAGAGCTGATAAGGTAAGAATCCATGTTCCCTTTGATCGATACTCCTTAGGTGAGACCGCACTTAAATACTTGCAGAAGTCAGTAGGGAGAATTTGAATGCTTGAATGTGATTGTGGAGTTTACCTAGGACAGTTGCTAAGTGTGGGGGAAGTACATTGTAGTCTTGATATCCTGTGATTGATTCTTGCAGTGGTTTACTAAGGGGAATCTGAGTATTGTAGCTTCTAGGATGAAATGAGTTTCTGAAGAGTTTTCAAACCTCTTCACCATGTTTTAGTTCTCTGTTTTGCTTGAGGGCAAGCAAAGGATAAGTGTGGGGGAGTTGATATATCATGGTTTTTACCCAGTTTAGACCATGATATAGTTGTGTTTTAGTGTCTTTTGTCTTTGTTTAGAGTCTTTTACAGGTATAATCAGGTTTGGAGCTAAATTGGAGATAATGGAGCTTTTTGGAGATTTTTGGAGTGTTTGGCCGAGAGATAGAGTTCACTGTCCGAAACAGAGAAAGGTGTCGATCGTTGCACTCTAGCAACGATCGATGCACCAACGAGATGGGCCGAAACTCGGCGGTTTAGAAGAATCAAGTTATTGCACTTTGATCCAGAAGTTCCTGATATTTACAAAGAAGCCCCTGGCCGAGATTATGCCTATATAATAGAGTTTTTAGAGTTTTAATTAGAGACGCTTTATACTTTTTACATTACGCAATTCATAATTAAGAGCAGAGGATTTTAGAGCTTTTGGGGCTGATCTGAACCTATTACATCATCTGTATTTGGAGAAGATTTCGAACCCCTTTTACTCTTATTCTTTTATGCAATTTATTCATTCTATGATTATGTTTTCATTATCTATGTCTGAGTAGATTCCTAGTTAGGTTTAGGGTTTCTCACATAGGATTTCATGACTTGCTAGACTTGTTCAAATTCAGTTAAGGATTCATAACTATATCTGTTCTTCAATTTAATTGTGCTTAAAACTAGTTCTAACCTGATCAATTAGAATCTAGATCTTAGGTTGCTAAATACGTCACGGAAGTGGGGTTTAGGAATCTGAACTAATTAAATTGGGCAATTAAACTTTGCGCAAACAGAAGTTTGGTTTAGGATAATTGTGAACATATCAAACTTGGACTTATTGCTAGTTTAATCTGTTAGTTCTCGCAAACAAAAGTTTGGTTTGCTGCACTTAGACTTAGAGAATTATCGCAAAGGAATTTGGTTAATTCTATATCTGTGTTTTGAGTTCTAGAACTGTGCTTAATTAGATCCTTGCTGAATGAACTTTCTGCTTGTCTGATTCCCTGAGAATACCCTAGGCTTGACGCTTTTAATTACTTGCTTCACAACCGTTAATCTCTGCTACTGATTTACTTTCTCGCACCGCTTTTAATTCAATCACATTGCTTCTTTCTAGTATTTATTCCTATAGTTTGATTCTCTTGAGACCAAGTGTCCCTGTGGATTCGATAACCCTATATACTACTTTGACATTGCTGTTCACTTGCAGTTTAGTATAGGGAAAACTTAGAACCTATCATCCTCCAAGATCACCAAGTGTATTTTAGCGATGATGTGTCGCATGCTCCGTCATCCGTACCCGCAGTACGCGAAAATCCCAAGGTCCGAGCAGCATAACTGGATCCGGGCATTTGCGCTACGTACACTTATAGTCAGTTTTTATCAAACTTTTGTTTTTTTAATCCATGCTAACGTTAATCTTTTTTTTTTGCAAGCAAGAATACACTTGGGACAGGAACCTTACGGCCCAAGTGGAGAAGGCTTTCCACAAGAAGGCACGGTCCCATTACACTCACGTCATCAACGAGTGGAAGCAGAAGTGGATCCTAAAGGAAGACCCGAAGGGAGTCAACCCATCGCTGATTGAAGGGTTCAACCACCACTGGATCAAGCCCACTACAGCAGCAGATTCGGCGATGCATTCCAAGAACCGCAAGAGCGAGAGGGGAGGTTTGGGAATGGCGACTCATAACGCGGGAGCTAAGAGCAACGCACAACGAAAAATTGAATTTGTAAGTATTGGTTTATTCAATAGTGTTATTTATTGGATTTGACTAACCGTTTTTGTAATGTGCAGAAAGAAAAAACAGGAAATGATGCAAATTTTGTTGAACTAACCGAGGAGGGCCAGACGAACAAGTTCACGGGTCAGATCCAGGATCCGCTCGCTCGGAGAATCGTCGAATCAGCAAAGAGGCGGGTTGACGAGGTCCAGACTCAATTATCCGAGGAAGTCGGTTCGACGGAGGAGGTAGTACCGTCACAAAGGATCAACGAGATCTTTCTTGAGGTAAGTTCGTTTGTTTACTCAAAATTTACATAGAGGTTTTGTTTCTTTAAATTATTTAACTAATATTTGCTACTATACTTTCCAGGAAACGCAACGCAGGAAGGGCCGTGTTTTCGGTTTAGGAAACATGGGGGAAGCCTCGACTCCGCATTCACGCTTCCGATCTGAGAGCGACGTCTTCGTCGAAGCTCTGCGCAAGAAAGATGTGGAAATTGCAGCTCTTAAGGAGAGCTTTGAAGCTCGGATGTGAGAGGAAAGGGCCGAGAATGAAAGAAAGATGGCGGGGATGCAAACACGGATCATGAACTACATCCAGTTTGGCAGAATTCCTCCAGGACAAGGATTGGACGGGACTGAGCGTGTGGCGGTGCTAGGAGCGGGAACGGGAGCATCAGCAACGGGTTCTGTTCAGGGGTTGGGAACGGGATTGGGAACTGGAAACGTTCCGGATCCCAATGCTATGTAATTTTGAAATACACTTTTATTTTATAAAATTAATAATTTTTTTTATAAAATATTTCGTATATAAAATTTTTAAATAAATAATTGATTATAAAATAATATATATATAATATCAAATATAATTATTAAAAAAAAAATTATTTCCCGTCGATTCATAAAATACGCATTGCCGGGTTTCGAACCCAGGTTTCGTAGAATGTCACAAGGAGCGTTAGCAAATATGCCATAGGGTACGTTTTGATATTTGAATACTTCTAAAAATATGAAAGTCAATTATGTTATTGAAAACCACCACATTAAAGTTTATTAATTGAAAAACAAAGCATAACATTTAATTTAAACAACAACAACATTTTTCCATAATAGCGAAAACCCAACTGATGGGGGTCAGTTACTATAATTAGGGAACTGGTTCTCGAACCAATTCTCTGTGTCAGTCTGCCTCCACTTGCGGATCATACGGTTCCATGACCTTGCGGGGATCCACTCCGTTTTTTCTCCGCCATTTTTCGCAAGTGACTTCAAACGGCGCATTTTAGTCTGGAAAACACGTCTAGCGGTCTTATGGAATTCCCGCCAAAGTTTAGGAGGTTTTCAGGACTAAAATTGTAGTGATCCTGTTATGGTAAATTAAAAATTAGAAAATCAATAATGACTTCACAATAACTTAATAAGAAGAATAATTAACTACCAGAAAATGTTTGAACCATGCAGCTTTAAGGTCGTCCGGAATTGTGTAATACACGACGTTGCTCCCCGACCAATGATTCTCGATGATTCTACTGATGGCGCACAAAATGCTTGCATGGTATTCAAACCAAATAGAACGGTTTTATCCAGAGGGGTTAAGAACATGAAGATGTCCCCGACCACGCTTACGGATTTCCCGCATATAAGAATCGCGGTTCTCAGGAGACATATAGACAAAATCCATTTGAGTGTTTGTGAAGTCGTAGAGTGTGGAGCAAATTGAAACAATGAGCACATATTTATGCAATATTTTCCGACGGAATTTCCGACGGCGGCCGTCGGAAAATAAATAATACATGAAGAGACGTTGCAATGAATCGTGCAGGAAAGATTCTGGTTTAACAGGCCTGCGGTATTGCAGCCTTTGACTAGTTTCCGACGGAATATTCTAAATCCGTCGGAAATCCATCGGAAATTACCGACAGCATACAGACATAATACATTTAGGGTTTGTTTAGGGTTTAGGGTTTGTAGATTATTGAACCCCTTTAGTAAAAAAAACATGGTATTCATCACATTTAGGATAAAATAACTTACGTAATAAAATAAATATATTATATAAACCGGTGATAAGAACCGTTAAGTCTTTCCATAAACGACATTGTACGTTAAGAAGTTATTTCATCCGTCTCATTTCGTATTTCTGAAATAACGCTTAATATTAGATTTGCGATTATAGGGTCTTTGAATGTTCTTAGAAACAATAACATTAACAGCGAGGAACTCTATATCACTTCAAGTTTTTAGGGTTTGAAACCCTAAACCCTAAAAATTTAGTATCTGTCGGTTTGCCGTCGGAAAATTCCGACGGATTTATGACGGATATTGACATTCAGTCGGAAATCCTTCGGAAATAAAAAAAAGGTTTAAAATTCCGGACTGCGCAGAATCGAACTCGCGATCAGATAGTGTCACAAGGATAGTTATATCCAATTTAGCTGTCTATGAAGTTATTGTTTTCTCCTAACTTTTTATTATTATTGACAACATATCACCAACTACCAAAAACCACTATGTGTTATTTTTTATTCTCCTAATTGTTAAATTGGAGATTAAAAATTACAACCACACATAAAACAGTAATAAAATTTTAATTTGGTTTAGAATATCTGAAAACAAAAAATTTAATCCGCGTCGTCTTCTGAATCGTAGTCCGTTGAAATTGAATCTGTGTCGTCGTCGAATTCCCCTCTCTCTTCTTCGGAATCCGAGTGGAGAACAACGTTCCCAAAATGAGTAAAATCTACGACGAGATTAACTTCAAGAGATTCTTCAACCGGAGCTATGTAATCACTTTGCACTGCTTGAAGTGGTTCTAGTTCTTCAACCCCTTGAACTCTTCCTCGTGGGTAAATTTTAGTAACTGTTACCCATGGATCGTTCTTGTATGTTAGTCGAGGATAAGGGATGTAACTCACCTATATTAGTTAGAAGAAATTAGCAAACGATGCTATAAATATTCAAGTAATGGAAGATAGAAAAATAAATGAAGGGGAAAACCTTTGTGTTTACCTGATCTGCTTGAGATGCAATAATAAAGGGGTCATATTTTTGAAGCTTTCTACTCGAATGTATGGACGTCACACCAAACTCATCAATTGATACACCTTTCCCAATAATAGGGTTGTACCAATCGCACAAAAAAAACCACGCATCTCATGCCAAGCTTTCCGATGTATTTCACTTCAAGTATTTCTTTAAGCACACCGTAGTACACAACTTCGCCGGCTGTAGATGAGACTCCGTGGTCGGCTGTCGTTCTAGAGGACCCTTCTTTATGCACTTTGAAAGCGTATCCCCTCGTGCAATATCGTGGATAAGACTTTGTGTTGTAGTGGAGGCCGTTGACTACGTCTATTAACCAATCTGCCGGTGTGCGAGCATATTTGATTTCGGTTTTCACCTAAAAGATAGCATGTAAAACGTTTTAGTAAATGACCAAACATTTTAGGGTTATATGAAGATACAAAACTCACATAAAATTGTAACCAAGCGCAGAAGTATGTCTCTTTCCACACTTCACGCTCCTCCTCGGTCAACTCTGGATGACGTTGTTGGAGTGACTCCATGTATAATCTTTAAAAATCAACCAAGGGGATAAAAATATTATTATGAAGTTTAAATGCAATTATGTAAACGAAGTAAACTATACTTACCTCTCGTACTCAAATACTTCCTCGCAGTTGTTTAGAATATATTTTTGAAGGTGGGCGTGCTCTTGGGTCGTTAATTATCGCTTTTCTACTTTACCGCTTAACCGACCAACTTGTTGAAAAATACTGGGAACTGTTGACAGATAAAATGGTCTCTCGCCTCTATCATCGTTTCTAGCCGGGCGCCGACTCTTTGTGCGTACTTGTGAAGGGAAATAATAACCGGCAAATGTCGCCGCTTCCTCGTTGTGGTACTGAGCAGCAACTGAACCCTCAACTTTAGCTGGGTTCTTAACCTTTTTCTTAAGGTGGTACATATAGCGCTCGAAGGGATACATCCACCGATATTGTACCGTGTTGGGATAGTGTCCTGAAATCACACTTGTACTCACTCCTGATGATAGTTGTGTGCCAAGATCAGACATTCGTATAATACTGGGCGGTTGCAACATTTTGCTAGAAGCCTCTTGCAATCTGTAAGTCGTAGACTTACTGCCAGTATTGTATGATCCTATAGGGTCACACACCTAAGCAAACTGGAAGCTATAATATGGGAATGGTCATTATGGTAATGATCATGTTAATGTGTATTGGATACACGTTGATATCGAGAAAATGGTGTTGTGTCGATCAACACAGTATGTGTGTCGGTCGACACAGTTCGGGTTTCGAAATAGGCTTTTCGATTTATGACTTTAACAAGTTGGCCCGTTAAGAATGATTCGAGGTCTGAATAAAACCTGAGAGTTTCGACCTGGATCAGTGGCCGTCGTCTTTTTCTTGACAGAAGAAGCATAAACACCATAACTCAGAGATCCCAAAGATCTGGCACTAGCATCCCGGTTTCCAGGTTTATGTGCGTGTGTATCTGGTAGAGGCGAAGCATCTGAGTTGCTAGATCTCGTTCACCATTCATTCCGCTGCCAGTTCATGGTAAGAACGAGGTTGGTATTTTCAATATAACAAACCCTAGATCCTAGGAGATCCAACAGTGGTATCAGAGCGTGTTAGGGTTTAGACTATTGAATCTGAGGCTTTTAAATAAAAAACTGATGATTTAGATAAGTTAATTGCCTGCCAAATCGTGTTTTATAGAAATTAATCTCGGATTAAAGTTTCTGTTGAAAACGACGAATTGCCGTTGTCGCACTGTGTCGATTGACACTAAGCTTGTGTCGGTCGACACGCCGCGAAACGTATAAATAAATTTTAGGGTTTGTCGCATGATGTCGATAGACACTAAGCTTGTGTCGGTCGACACACCGCGGAAACTCGTAAAAGGTTTTGAGGTTTATCGCATAGTGTCGATCGAATCTAATCTTGTGTCGGTCGACACACCGCGAAAACGCTCACTCGGTCTTGGAGATCGTTCTGTGTCGGTCGATACACTGGGTGTGTCGGTCGACACAGACTATGCGAATGGATAGATCGGTTCAATTGGATTGAACCGGTTATCTCGCTTGGTTAAGTTTGTTAACCGATTTGGTTCTGGTGAGGTAATGTCGATCGACACAGAGTTGTGTGACGATCGACATGGACCATTAAACCGGACCGGTTCAATTAGATTGAATCGGTTAAGGAGATTCAATCCGGTTTGACCGGTTATCGAAGAGCGGTTTAAAATGGGTTGTATCGACCGATGCCAATGGTTGGCGTCGATCGACACACCATTCGCAAACTTGTTGGCTGGGCCACAAATTTGTTAGTACCAGACCAAATTTAATCCTAAAGTTCTAGTTGAACCTAAACTTAATAAAAAACTGAATGATTTAATTAATTCAATAACTTCTTGGATGTATATTGGATATACATCAAGATTAAATAGTTCTTTTCCTCAACTAAATATCAAGTGACCTTGATGACTTGCCCAATCTTGTCTACTGTCAAGACTTGTTTCTTTGTTGGATAGCCTTGGAGTCCTTGGTATCCACAACAACATGAGTAAGACAGGTGGTCATTGATAGACTTGCAGTGCGACTATCAATGATCACGAGACTGAAGAGATTGGTTTACTTGACTGGGCCATCAGAAGTTCTGGGCCCAAAGACATCAGAGTGGATAAGACATGGATTGTCTTATCTGCGACCAAGAATTGTATTGGGTAAAATTAGCAATGATTTTCTTACCTAGATAACTAAGGTTTGAGTGATGGCGAGTCACCCACTCAAATTTTGGTGATCTGAGGATCTTGGTTCATTGTATTCATCTGAGGAAACATAGTTTTTGAATACAATGCGAGTTTTCATTTTAGATAAGAATTCTCATTTCTTGAGCATCATAACTAAAACCTCTACCTCTTTTAATTACAGCTATGTCTGTCCCAACTCACATCAACACTTTCTCACTAAGATCCGTCCTTGAGAAGGACAAGCTAAATGGATCTAATTTCTTGGAATGGTATCGGAACCTGAGAATAGTTCTCAGGCAGGAGAACAAGGAGTATGTTCTTACAAGAGTTCTCCCCGAGAGGCCACGTTCCAATGCCCCGCAGACAAAAAAGAATGCTTGGGATAAGCATTCAGCAGATGTCAAAGACGTTAATTGTCTAATGCTAGTGACTATGAACTCTGAGCTGCAGAAGCAATATAAGAACGTGATGTCACCCATTGAGATGATTAACAGCCTGGAAGCTTTGTTTCAGGAGCAAGCTCGCACAGAGAGATACCAGACGGTTAAATCTCTCATGGATTGCAAGCTGGCTAAGGACAGTCCAGTAAGTCCTCATGTCCTTAAAATGATGGGTTACATTGATAACCTGGGGAAACTGGACTGTGCCATTAGCCAGGAGCTAGCCACTGACATGATTCTGCAGTCTTTGCCGTCGTGTTTTGATCAGTTCATCATGAACTACAACATGCAAAACATGACTAAAACATTGACTGAGTTGCACGGCATGCTGAAGACAGCAGAGCCGAATCTCAAGAAGGAAACTCCCAGTGTACTGATGGTACAAGGGGGTAAAAGGTTTAAGAAACCTAAGAAGGATAAGGGAAAGGCCCAAGTTGTCCAGACTGAGAGTCAGGACAAGCCCAAGCCAAAGTCCAAATCCGGGCCCTCTCCTGAGGACAAATGCAACTACTGCAAGCAGTTAGGGCATTGGAAGAGAGACTGCAAGAAGTTCATGGAAGATTACAAGAATCCGAAGAAGACGTATGATGCGTCTTACTCAGGTATTTATGTTATCGAACTTAATGTTATGTCTTCTAGTTCTACTTCGTGGGTATTGGATACCGGCTGCGGTGCACATATTTGTACTGATGTGCAGGCACTAAGAAACAGTAGACTGCTGAAGAAAGGACAAGTGGAGCTACGGGTCGGGAATGGAGCTAAGGTTGCTGCACTGGCCGTAGGCACTTACGATTTGTCCTTACCTTCGGGCATGGTTTTAGATTTGAATAATTGCTACTTTGTACCTGCAATTAGCAGAAACATAATTTCAGTTTCCGTTTTGGATTTGGAAGGTTTTGATTTTGCTGTTAAGAATAAAATTTGTTCTTTTAATCGTGATGGTACGTTTTATGGTAGCGCCCCATTAGATAATGGGTTATATGTCTTAAACCAAGAAATGCATGTCTTTAACATAAATACAAAGTGGTTTAAGTCAAATGACGAAAACCCGACTTTCTTATGGCATTGTCGTTTGGGCCATATCAATGAGAAACGCATTCAGAGACTCCATCGAAATGGGCTTCTGGGCTCATTTGATTTTGAATCATGTGAGAAATGCGAATCTTGCTTGATGGGCAAAATGGCTAGGGCCCCTTTCAACAAACCAAATGAAAGGGCCAGTGGCTTATTGGGTCTTGTTCATACTGATGTATGTGGGCCGATGAGCACTGTTGCCAGAGGAAATTACAAGTACTTCATTACGTTCATTGATGATTTCAGTAGGTATGGCTATGTCTACTTGATGAGACACAAGTCAGAATCCTTTGATAGATTCAAGGAGTTCAAGAATGAAGTACAGAACCAACTTGGCAAAAGTATTAAAGCTCTGCGATCGGATCACGGAGGAGAATACTTGAGTCAAGAGTTCATCGACTATCTAAGCGAGTGTGGAATTGTTTCACAACTCACTCCTCCTGGAACACCCCAATGGAATGGAGTGTCAGAGAGGAGGAATCGAACCTTATTGGATATGGTTTGGTCTATGATGAGTCATTCAGATCTTCCATTATCCTTTTGGGGATACGCTCTAGAAACGTCTGTGTTTACACTAAATCGGGTGCCATCTAAATCAGTGGAAAAGACACCACACGAATTGTGGACCGGGAATGTTCCAAGTCTGTCTTTCCTGAAGATTTGGGGTTGTGAGGCTTATGTCAAACGTTTAATTTCTGACAAGCTCGCATCCAAATCAGATAAATGCTACTTCGTTGGTTATCCTAGGGATACCAAGGCATACTACTTTTACAACCGATCTGAGAACAAAGTTTTTGTTGCTCGGGACTGTTCTTTTCTTGAGAGAGAGTTTCTTTCTAAGAAAAACAGTGGGAGTAAAGTACATCTCGAAGAAATTCAAGATGCACAGGAAACCGCTCAACCTGTTGAGGAAGAGCAGCAGTTGGATCCACAAAGTTCTGTGGAACCCGCACCTGTGGAGCCTGAAGTTCGCAGATCCGGAAGGATCCGTCACGGACCCGAGAGATACTATGGATTTCTCGTGACCAATTGCAATGATCTGATGATCGTTGAAAGTGACCAACCGGCTACCTTCGCGGAAGCAATGATGGGCCCGGACTCCGAAAAGTGGCTTGGAGCCTCTAAATCCGAAATGGGATCCATGTCAAAAAACCAAGTATGGTCCTTGGTCGATTTACCTAATGGTGCAAAGGCAATTGAGTGTAAATGGATCTTCAAGAAGAAGATTGACGTGGATGGCAATGTCCAAATTTATAAAGCTAGGTTGGTGGCTAAAGGTTTCAAGCAAATTCATGGTATTGACTATGATGAAACCTATTCACCAGTCGCTATGCTTAAATCCATTCGGATTCTTCTAGCAACTGCCGCTTATTATGATTATGAGATTTGGCAGATGGATGTCAAAACCGCTTTCCTAAATGGTATTCTGGAAGAGGATGTGTATATGACATAGCCTGAGGGTTTTGTAGATCCTAAGAATGCTGGGAAGGTATGCAAGCTTCATAAATCCATTTATGGACTGAAGTAAGCATCACGGAGTTGGAATCTTCGTTTTGATGAAGCAGTAAAACAATTTGGTTTCATCAAGAACGAAGAGGAACCATGTGTATACAAGAAGACTAGTGGGAGCGGAATTGCATTTCTTGTGCTGTATGTCGATGACATACTCCTTCTCGGTAATGACATTATGTTGCTTCAGTCTGTTAAGACTTGGCTCAGAAGTTGTTTTTCCATGAAAGACATGGGGGAAGCCGCCTACATACTTGGGATCAGAATCTACAGAGATAGAGTGAACAGGCTGATTGGATTGTGCCAGGACACTTATATTGATAAGGTGTTGCACAGATTCAAGATGCATGATTCCAAGAAGGGCTTCATACCGATATCTCATGGCATTAGTCTCAGCAAGAAGCAGTGTCCGGCGACACAGGCTGAGCGAGAGCGCATGGATAGGATCCCTTATGCTTCTGCAATAGGATCTATCATGTATGCCATGCTCTGTACTCGTCCAGATGTAGCTTACGCGTTAAGCATGACGAGTAGATACCAATCTGATCCAGGTGAAGTTCACTGGACAGCTGTCAAGAATATTCTCAAGTATTTGAGACATACCAAGGATAGGTTCCTGGTGTATGGAGGAAGTGAAGAACTTGTAGTGAATGGATTCACTGATGCGAGTTTTCAGAATGACAGAGACGATTTCTGATCGCAGTCTGGATATGTCTTCTGTCTAAATGGCGGTGCAGTGAGCTGGAAGAGCTCTAAGCAGAATACCGTAGTTGATTCCACGACGGAAGCTGAATATGTTGCTGCTTCAGAAGCGGCAAAGGAAGCTGTTTGGATCAAGAAGTTCATGACTGAACTTGGTGTGGTTCCTAGTATCTTGGAGCCAGTGGCTTTTTTTGTGACAACAACAGAGCCATTGCTCAGGCGAAAGAACCAAGGTCACACCAGAAGTCCAAACACGTAGAGAGGAGATATCACTTGATTCGTGATATCGTCAATAGAGGTGATGTGAAGATCAGCCGAGTTCCGACGGACGAGAATGTCGCTGATCCTCTTACTAAGCCACTCCCAAGGCCTAAGCATGAGAGTCTTACGACTGCTGTAGGCATTAGAGATCTTAAGATGTAATCTTGATTCTAGTGGGAGTTTTAGTTTTACTTGAGTTAGGATAAGATGCTCTTGTAAACATCTTTTGGAAGTGTTTAATGAAATTTGGTTTCAACATTATTTATTGTGATCTAAATAATGGTCTCAAAATAAGTTTATGTCATATTATAGGTCATCAAGTTGAGGACTTGATCATGAAACCCTATAAGTTATATGTGACATAAATTATGTTTTGTCCCTAGTCGAGGTTGTCAAAATGGGACACTGACAACCGCGAGAGACTAGCTTGTGAGGTGACTGTTGACTAAGTTTCATGGAGTCAATGATATGAGTATCACAGTCAGTCACATAGATATATGTTGGTGAACATATGATCGGACATGACCCGCTAATGAGAAGTCTCCAAGATAGTTATATCTGTGTCATGAGAGGTTCTCATTACGACTATAGAGTATAGTCCTTAGACCTGAGTTCATCATGCTTTCTTGCATATGAATTGGTACACTTTGACCTTGTCAAACGTCGACCCGTAACTGGGGACTATAACGGCACTGCTCAAGTACATCATGAAATGTGCGTTGAAATAGGGATGGAACAAGATGGGATTTGTCCCTCCTGAATAACGGGAGATAAATATCTCAGGGCCTATCGAAGATTTAATACTGAGAGAATGTGTGGCCGCACTCAAACGAACTGTAGTTCAATTGTTTGTATTGTTCAGTATAGATTAGGAGTTCGATAAACACGATATTGGCTTAATAAGGATGACACCAATCTTGCCTTATGCCAAATCGAGATATAGAGACAAAAGGATTGTAGGAATTGATGATTCCAGTACAAGTAGGAGATTGTTGGGATAGTGTCCTGAAATCACACTTGTACTCACTCCTGATGATAGTTGTGTGTCGAGATCAGACATTCGTATAATAATGGGTGGTTGCAACGTTTTGCTAGAAGCCTCTTGCAATCTGTAAGTCGTAGACTTACAGCCAGTATTGTATGATCCTATAGGGTCACACACCTAAGCAAACTGGAAGCTATAATATGGGAATGATCATTATGGTAATGATCATGTTAATGTGTATTGGATACACGTTGATATCGAGAAAATGGTGTTGTGTCGACACGTTATGATCCTATACGGGTTTCGAAATAGGCTTTTCAATTTATGACTTTAACAAGTTGGCCCGTTAAGAATGATTCGAGGTCTGAATAAAACCTGAGAGTTTCGACCTGGATCAGTGGCCGTCGTCTTTTTCTTGACAGAAGAAGCAGAAACACCATAACTCAGAGATTCCAAAGATCCGGCACTAGCATCCCGGTTTCCAGGTTTGTGTGCGTGTGTATCTGGTAGAGGCGAAGCATCTGAGTCGCTAGATCTCGTTCACCATTCATTCCGCTTCCAGTTCAAGGTAAGAACGAGGTTGGTATTTTCAATATAACAAACCCTAGATCCTAGGAGATCCAACATACCGGACCACCAAGTCTAGCTTCTCCCGGAAGATGAATGGGTAAATGCTCCATAACATCAAAGAAAGACGGTGGAAATATCTTCTCAAGATTGCACAGGATTTTAGGAATGTTATCCTCCAAAGAGCGAATGCCGGCAGCCGTAAGCGACCTCGTGCATATGTCCCTGAAAAAGGAACCAACCGCCGCAATTGCTTTGTGAACATCTTTGGGGAGGAGATGAGCAAATGCAAATGGCAGTAGTCGTTGCATCACCACATGACAATCATGACTCTTCATCCCGATAAACTTGTGCCCATCAGTGTCCACACAGTTACGCAAGTTTGAAGCGTAACCGTCAGGGAATTTAACACGGCGCGTAATCCACTCGAAGAACTCTTCCTTTGATTGTTGATCTACCCAGTACGCAGGAACTGGAGGTTTACCGTTCTTTTGAATATGAAGTTCAGGCCGGTGACAAATTTAAGGCAAATCAAGCCTGGAATTCACATTATCTTTTGTCTTTCCTTGGACGTTGAGAACAGTGTTCATGATGACATCAAGATTATGCCTTAGTAGCTGGTCCTTCCAATACGGTAAATCCCAGAACATGCTCTGCTTGTGCCAGTTGTGGACTACACCAGATCCATATATATTCTCATGACCGTTACCACCACATTCACGAGTTCTTAATGCACCAAATCCTTCTAAGAAAACCAAAGTAGACGACCCACTGTCTTGGAGAATAGGATCATCAAACACTTTCCTCTTCTTTGTAAAAAGTTTAGTGTTTCTCCGGTATGGATGATCCTGCGGTAGAAATCTCCTATGACAATCAAACCAACACGATTTGCGTCCGTTCTTAAGCTGAAATGCATCACTCTTTTCCTGAAAATACGGACATGCTAACCTTCCATGCGTAGTCCATCCTGATAACATACAATAAGCCGGAAAATCGCTAATTGTCCACATTAATGCAGCCCTCATCAAAAAAATTTCCTTACATGAGACATCATATGCAACAACACCAGGCAGCCATAACATTTGCAACTCGTGTATCAATGGCTGCAAGAATACATCAAGTGATCTTCTAGGATGCTCTGGACCGGGAACAAGTATGGAGAGGAAAAGAAACTCTCGCCGCATACACATAGATGGCGGTAGGTTATACGGAGTTAAAATAACTGGCCACAACGAGTCTCCCATGCCTTCCAAACGGGTTAAAACCATCTGTGCATAATCCCAGGTACACGTTACGTGGCTCGTATGCAAAATCTGGATATACGCTCTGAAAATGTCGCCACGCTTCAGCATCAGCCGGATGGGCAATTTCTACTCCTCTTCTATGCTCAGCATGCCATCTCATTTCTCCTGCAGTTCGTTCCGATTGGTATAAACGCCTCAGCCTATCGGTTAACGGCATATACCACATTCTCTTAAAAGGAACCTTAGCTCTTCCCCTTGTATCCTCATAACGCGGCTTCTTACAGAACTTACATTCCAAGTGGTATTCGTCTTCTCGCCAATATATCATACAATTATCGATGCAAACATCTATCATGTGATACGGTAATCCAAGCCCTTTAACAAGTTTCTCAACCTCGTTGTATGAACCTGGCGCAAGATTATCTTCAGGAAGAATATCTTTAATGAATTCGCAAATAGAATCCACACATGGCTCCGCCAAATTATAGTCCGTCTTTATTCCCATTAGTCTAGTTGCAGATGATAATGGCGAGAATGTCCCTCTTTGCAACCATCATAAAGCGGACGCTTCGCTGCATCTAAAATATCAAAAAATCTCCTGGTCTCTACATTAGGTTCCTCATCTACCCTAGGAATTTGATATTCACCTGCCACTTCCTGGATATTTTCTCTAAATGCATCATTAACCATCTGAACAGTGCCTACACCAACATCTTCATCAGCGGTATAATGTTCACTAGAACTAACAATAGGTTCCCGCGTACTAGTACTACCAAAAGGTTCTCTACTGCTACTTGCACCATCAAATGTCTCCCCATGAAGATACCAAATCTTATAACCCGCCATAAACCCAACTGAGTACAAGTGTTGCCATACTTCGCCAATCGTAGGATTTCTAACATTTCGGCAGTGAGTACAAGGGCATTTCATCTTACCAGTTTTCTGCGTATGAGGTTCACTGCAAGCCATCGTCATGAATTCCACAATACCAAGTGCATATGGTTTGTGCACTAAGTTCGTCGTCTCATCAACCCTCGGACCGTCCATCCACGATCTGAAGTAATTCGAGGAAGACATTTTGATCTCGTTAGAAAGTGAGTGTGAGAGAGAGAGAGAGTGAGAGAGAGAATGGTGTAGAGAATAAGGGAGAAATGCTTGGTATATAATGGAAAATAACCGACAGAAAACCGAGGGGAAACCGACGGAACTAGCCGTTAGCATCGGTATTCTGTCGGTAATTTTGTCAGCCCAACAGTGATACATAACGGCTATGTCGGCCCAACGGCCATATTAATGATTTCCGACGGTTTCATGACGGCAGAGAAAACCGACAGAAAACCGACGGATAATCCATAAACCGTCGGTAATCCGTCGGAAATTTGGTAAACGGTCAAAATGAGAATTAACTCACTTGTCTTACCAAGGTGCCGATTCGGTAATTGTCCCTTCGGTAATAAATCCATATTCCGACGGGTTTCCGACGATTTTTCCATCGGAAAATTTTATATATATATCCACCGAAATCCTCTCTTTTTTCCATCAACAAAAAAATAATAAAACAAAAAAAAGATGAATTACGTATTTCTTTCTGCCGAAGCCCGCACGACCATTCTGCAAATGATCGCGGAACCAGGTCGGGAGGCTTTGCCAAATCTCGACCCATCTCGTCCACCGCATCAGGCCGTTTGGTTTGGATCCAATGCGGTCATTCCCTCCGTGATCAGCGACATCATCCAGAATCGCTGGTCTGGAAGATACCTGACGTACTATAACGTCCTGCCGACCCTGAAAAATTCATGGTTCATCGATTTTCTGGTAAGTTATATATTTATGTTTTTAAAATTATATTTTAATTTGAAATTTTATGTAACCCAAGTAATTTTATCCTTTTTAGGAATTTTTTACATTCTCTCCGGATAATCTTTTCATTGTTTGGCGGGAGTTTCACCGGGCCGCAAGGAAAGTTTTCCAAACGAAGATGCAGCGGATGAAGCTCCGGTGGCAACGGGGTGAAGGAAGACCGGCTTGGATTCCGGCGGGAGAGTGGAACATCATGGTGAAGCAATGGAGGGAGACGAACGACGGGAATTGGTTCGGGAACCAATCACAAAATAATAACAATTAAAAAAATGTAATTTTTATTTAAAATAAAAATGAATTTATGTTTTTTTTTACTCATAAATAAAATTTGTTTTTTTTTAAAAATTATATACTAATGACAGAATATATAAATAATGTTGAATTAGATAAACGAATAACTCAGCGTATCACAGTGGTTCGGGAACTATGTAAAACTGTCCAAAGGTCTCGGGTTCGAGACCGTCTTTCAACTTGTTTTTTATGAACCGACGGCTTACCGACGGATGATCGACAGACTATGCGCCCAGTCGGGAATCTGTCGGAAATTTTCCGACGGAATGAGTTTCCGTCGGAAATTACCGACGGATATCCGACGATTCAAAAACTGTCGATTCTATGTCGGAAAGCTGTCGAAATTTCCGACGGGATATTTTCTGTCGGAAAATCCGTCGGTTAAAGCCCTGTTTTCTTGTAGTGTTCATTGTACTTATGACTTAAACGAAAAAACTGGTTATATGATTAACAAAGTTATTAGTTTTTTTACATTTAAGTGATGATTGTTACACTTTGGTATTTGTATGGTGGATCCAGGTGATTGTTGAGAAGGGTAACAAGAGTGATATACCCACCATCGAAAAGAAAAAATAAGCATCTTGATTATTATAATCAATATAAATCTTATTCTGGAACTGACTTCTGACTGAATACTAATATTTTTCTGGATAATCAAAATTGCAGATACTTAGTCCCAGCTGATTTGACAGTGGGGCATTGCGTATATGACAATGGTCTTACTCCAACTGGTAAATAGATCAGATCTACTGGTATATTCAAGACTTCCATTTTTTTACAAATAAGCAAAAAGACCATTCAAAAAGGTCTACTTTCATGTTTCTGATTTGATGATTACTTTGCAGGTGTACCAACGTCTGCTGTGTACGAAGAGAAAAATGAAGATGATCGGTTCCTTTATATCACTTATCACGTTCTCTTCTATAATTTAAAGACAAACTCTAAAACAATCACAAAAGTAAGTTTCATTGTTCTCATGACTTAAAACGAAAAAGCTGGTGATAGGATTAACCAAGTTATCAATTTGTTTACCTTTAATATTTTTGTTTTGCAGGTCAAATTCATTGACACATTTTGTAAATTGACTACCATGGAAGAACTGTACAGGTTCAAACATTAAAAAAATCGTGCTCTTAACTTCCTCTGTTTATTATTTGATTAGATCTGACAATTTCTTACTGATCTTTCATGCTTGTTCTCAGGTGATGCATCTTTACTGTTTCCGAAGCTTGATTTCAAAGGTACGCTTGTCAACATATTTATTTTGTCTAATTTTTAAGGTTCTACCATGCTTGTCATCAGGTTATGTTTATTATTTTTGTAGGTTGACTTCTTCAAAATCAGTGATGATGGAGCATACGCCTGAAACAAAATCTTTGTAATTGTGAGTTTTTTTCCAATTTGCATATATATATATCCTTGACATGAATATATAAATTCTGATTGTTGAGTGTTGATATCTCTGTGTATATCTTAATATATCGATTCATGAAATGATAGCAGTAATATTTATTTGAGACTTACATTGTTTTGAATTGTTTGATTTCAGGGAGTGGTGCATTTATCAACATTTGGGAAGCATCAAAAGCATTGGTAATTTGAAGATCACTTGAAAAAGAAAAATCGAAAATGGTAACCATTTAAATATAAAACATTTAAAACGATTTTAAAACTCATAGTAAGAATCGTATTGAACAAACAATTTCTACAAGGTCATTTGATACTTAGAGTGTTATTTAATACGATTTCATATTAAAAAAATAGTAAAGTTATTTTACCAAAACCATAAAAACATTTGATCAATGTAATCCAGTTTTTTAAAAAAAATATATATATGTTAAGTTTTTTTAAAAATAAATATCACGGAATACTTTGTCTGTACGTAGTACGGGCTTGCAAAAAAAAAAACGAATCATCTCACCATGTAAATGACAAAAACGATGCATTCTGAAAATAATTTAGGTGATTTATGAGCCAAGATCTATATTTGTGAATGATCATTGAATGATTGGTATGATATATTTTTCCAAACTTTTCTTTTAATTATTGAAATTGTATTAGAAATATTTTTAATAGATATTTAATCGTAATTCATGTGTGTGTTTTGAACTTAATCTTAAAATTTGATCTGATGTGTTGATCTATTCAAAAGAAGAAAAAAAGATATTAATAAAATCATATATGGTTTATGACTCACCTGCAAATTTGTAGAAAAAAAAAAGATATTATAGAATATATGTACTACCATAGAACTTCTCATCAACACATCAGATCAAATTTTGAGATTAAGTTCAAAACACACAAATCTCAAAAACAAGTGACTTTGTTTACGCAATGCGAAAAGGAAAACACTTCTCCTTCAATCCCGAGAGTATGGTCATTGGCTATGTCAGCTGTTGAAATCGCACTCCTCGAAACCCTAAGTTTCTCTCTGCAAAAACATATATTATGAACACGAGGAGCATCATTGAGAGCTTATCTTATGGATATAGAAACAGATTCTTACATTTCTTTCTCTATCTGCTTGGGGATGAAAGCAGGACCGGGATTTTATTCTTAACCAAGCTCGCATTGGTCAGGATGTCGTAAAGGTACCTGGAAAAGTACAAAACCATGTTTAAGTGTTCATTCTCAAAGAGTCACTAAGCAAGGCATCTCTTATGTGGTAATTAATTACTCTAAAGCTGCCGGACAATTTGGGAGGAACTCGAGTGCATCCACTACAAACACAATAGCGGCTGCTCGAAGCAAGTATTCTTCTAGCTTAGATCTAAGCCGAGAGTGCCCAGGAACATCAAAAAAGGTGCCTTCGTTAGGTTCCATTGATGTTACAGCTGAAATAACTCGGGATATGGATATATTGGATTAACTCAACTTGTTAACTCAAAACAGAACTTTATTATAATTCGCTTGAACAGATTACACGTTTAATCTTGTTCAATCAGATTGACGTGTCTTCACAACCATGAAACACTACTGACCAAATCCTAATCTACCCAACCTTACCGTACAACAACAGTTGCACTTCTCTCTTTAGATCGATCACCAGTGTTACACACACGACACTATGTGTTATCTCACAATACTTCTGATTTTCGACGGCTGACCTAATTCTTCCTTCGAATCACCCTTTTATACTTCGTGGCTCCCACAGGATCTCTATCTCCGATCTTCAAATCTCGCAGATATTCTATATTCTCATAATATAGAATATTTCCATATCTCACAATACCAGCTAGTGATAGCTTACTTGTCCACCACGTCAGATCTTGTATCGTCCACGTCACCTTGTGTGTTGCATCCTTATTCCAACATAATCTTGAGCTTTCATTCTCCCCCTTTTTGTCTCAATGTGTGCACCATCTCACCTGTCACATTTTAAAAACAAGAACAACATTCCATACATCCACACACTCTTATGATCCGTGAAGAGCAACTGAGTTCAACCACACAATGTTCAAAAGCACACACTGTTCAGAACGCACACAAATGTTCAGAAAGAAAACAACAACCAACCGAAAACAGCATTAGTTCAAAAAGCAAAAGATAGTTATTAAACTACTAAACAAAACATAACACGCAACAATTTCCCCAAGGTAGATTAGTCATCTCGCTCAACTTCCGTGCTCGCCTCATCATCATAGTCGGTGTCATACTCGCCAGGTTCTGTCTGCTTGGGGTACTGTGGATATTCTCCCCCTGAGATGGTCACACATTTAACAAAAACAACAGACACAAGCTCAAGACAGATATAATCATAAATACAGTGAGAAGAATAGAAGAACAAACATACGACGGATACGGCGTTGTATGTAACACAGGCCTCGAATAGCATTATCAACATCCTTGGCGAGATCAGGAGCCTGCGCTTCTTCTTCATTGTATGAGCCACGACCAGCTTTAGGATCCAGTGTAATGTTGCTTGGATAGCCAATTGGTGCACCATCCCCAGCAGTAACATTGACATCTCTTTGAAAGTACAGAACCTGAAAGATCAGATTGGGAAAGATGATCTTTTTCTCTGTTTGTGACGACTGAGCCATATCCATGATCTGATCATATACCAAGCTACCAAAGTTGAATGGTTTTCCTTGGTGTAACATGTAGAGGAATCGAAGTCTCTCTCTGACCATTGTGGTAGTGTTTGAGCTCGGGATCCAATTCCAACAGCACAGTTTGTAAAGAACTTGAAACTTTGGGAGTAGATGCTTGGACTGGACTCCTTCCCATCGCTTGCGTCGACCACCAGTGAGAACAGTGACTGCTTGGTCAATATCCTCCTCATCCCAATCAGTGGATTGCTTTGTATCCGAAGTCAGGAACATTCGATTGATAACATCAGGAGTGAAATCATAAGCTTCTCCCCGAACATAGACGAGCCTGAATGTGTCCGTAGCTTCCGAATCGCACAGATTGGCCAAGAATTCCTTAACTAACCGAGGATAATACGGTGATACATGCAGCACAGTGTAAATCAACCCAGCTTTTTCTATGAATTTCCTTACCTCACTAAGTGTAGAATCATCCAACTGAAGCAATTTCTGATCCAGAAACGCTCGCGATTTCATCAGCACATAACGCTCTTTGGCTTTGCTTGACGAGTGTCTGGGACTGAGTGGTACCAGTTGCATTCGGTCCAGATCCGGATATTTGAAGCGCATATCTTCAAAAACTAGACGATTTGCCAAATAGTGATCCTCAAGTGTCCAGTAAGGAGTCTTGTGTTGCGGCACAAATTCATCATCATCAGAAGCTGAATCCTCACTGTCGGATGACGGCGGAGCTGGTTCTTTACCGGCGCGGTGAGTCTTAGCTGGCTCTTTTCCGGAACGATGAGACCGAGATGAGTGAGGAGCTGAGCCTGCATGTGACTGTGCGTCATCAAAAACTTCACGATCAAGGAGAGACAGTCGTTGAACCGGTCGACGAGAACCTTGAGAGTTGATGGACGGAGATAGATTGACGACGGGTGCTGCAGCAAGGGTTCGATTGGCCCGGTTACGACGTCGCTCAGCTTCGAATGAATCCATCATTAGCTTCGTTGTCTGAGAACGAGTTGAGCGGCGTGGAGGAGACGACATCGTAGGGTTCTTGAGATTTTTAGACCGAGAAGCACAAAAGCGGCTGAGTAATTCACGCTAATCTCCCCCCCCTTTCTTTTTGAACCTGCGAATAGAGACACAAACCTAATGGGCCTTTATTGGGCTTGTTAGTGAAACATAGTATTAGCAATAATGGATTTCATCTGGCCCAAAAGATGGTAAATTGAACTAATCAACCGAAATTCCCAGACCCATTGATCGACCCAAAACCACAACTTAGAACAATTTCGATCATATCATCGACAGTTCATTACAGACTAATGAGTGACCCAAGCTTATCAAACACATTTACTCAGAGAGAGAGCCTGCTGTTATGCTACTGATATGATCACTACATATTTACACGCTAATCAAATTTGTGGAAGATATGACACTCATTTCACAGACAGGATCCCACACAAGAATCAATGTTGACAACGTTATCAGAGAAAGACTTAGACAGACAGCTTTCCTTAGCCAAGGTGCTTTCATCAAGTCCAACCAATTTGGTAATCCTTCCACAGAATCAAAATGCCTCTTATATGACTCTACCAAAGCTATGTCAAGCGTTCATCATGTGACATCGAAGAAGTAATATAGACATCCGTGAGTGGAGTATGTTGACTGACTCGAAACCAAATAGGACGGCCTTCCTCAGCCGAGGTGCCTTCATCCATGCAAAACAAAATATAAACTTTTATTTATATGAACACAGTCAACTGCTAGACAGCTTTCCTCAGCTGGGGTGCTTTCATCTAAGTAAAGATTATCATACTTCATGACTGTGTCCATCAATCTTTAATTCTGCCATACATACTCTTTCACTCAGGATGTCTTACATTCTTCTCTTATCTAGCAACTGACAGAGCTTTAGTACTCATTCAAAACAATGATCTCACTCAGATATGGACTGTTTTAGCAGCCTATTCCAAGGAGAGTGCTTATTATCTAGAGCAGTCATAAAGAATTACTTGTTCCATGGGGCGTACCTCTTGATTTGTCTTTCTATACCATGTAATCAATGAGTATGACCTTACTTGTGTTCCCCAGTCATTCCATGATGTGTCATACCCTCAAGTATCCTGAAATCAGTTTCAACAATCGCAGACTCCAAGAGCCTTTCGTAAGTACAGAAAGCTATTGAAATCTAAAGGTTTTGTAAAAATGTCAGCAAGCTGTCTCTCAGAAGCAACATGTTTAATGACGGCTAGTTTCTCCTCAACTAGTTCTCTAACAAAGTGATGTCTAATGTCTACATGCTTTGTTCTAGAATGTTGTATTGGATTTTTTGAGATATCAATTGCACTTTTATTATCACAATGAACCAAGAATGAATCAGTGGTAATACCATAATCGTGAAGCATCTGTTTCATCCACAGCAATTGAGTACAACAGCTTCCAAGAGCAATGTACTCTGCTTCTGCAGTTGAGAGTGAAACACAATTCTGCTTTTTGCTATGCCATGACACCATATTGTTTCCAAGATAGAAGCATCCTCCAGACGTGCTCTTTCTGTCATCTAAGCATCCTGCCCAATCTGCATCACAGAAACCTGCAAGACTTGTGTTAGTTTCGGTAGTGTAACTCAACCCTAGGTTTAGGGTACCTCTGACGTATTTTATAATACGTTTCACAGCTGACAGGTGTGACACCCGCGGACTGGCCTAGTATCTGGCACAGACACCAACGCTAAAGCATATATCCGGTCGTGATGCAGTCAGATAAAGTAAGCTCCCTATCATTGCTCTATACAGATGCTCATCCACCTTCTGTCCTTGTTCATCTTTAGATAACTTATCAGTGCAGCTCATTGGAGTTCTGGCCACCTTCGATGTCTCCATATCAAACCTCTTCACCAAATTTCGAGCATAGGTACTCTGACAAACAAAAATACCTTCATCGGTTTGTTTCACTTGAAGACCAAGGAAGTAGTTCAGTTCTCCCACCATGCTCATCTCAAATTCACGAGTCATTGTAGTGACAAATTCATGCATAAGTCGTTCTTGAGTTGCACCAAATATGATATCATCAACATAAATCTGTACTATGAGCAGACTTCGTGATTCCTCAAGAATGAATAAGGTTTTATCCACGTTACCTCTCTTGAATCCTCTCTTGAGCAGAAACTGAGTTAGACGTTCATACCAAGCCCGTGGAGCTTGCTTCAAACCATACAGAGCTCTTTTGAGCTTGTAGACATGGTTTGGATGTTTAGGATCTTCGAACCCCTTTGGTTGTGCCACATAGACTTCTTCTTGTAGCATCCCGTTCAAGAATGCACTCTTCACATCCATCTGATACAGCTTGATTCGTAGGTGACACGCAATCCCAAACAGTAGGCGTATCGATTCAAGTCTTGCTACTGGCGCGAAAGTTTCATCAAAGTCCACTCCTTCGATCTGTGAATAACCTTGTGCCACAAGTCTGGCTTTGTTTCTGACAACATTTCCGTCTTCATCTATCTTGTTCTTGTAGATCCACTTAGTTCCCACGACATTCACATCCTTTGGACATGGAACTAGATCCCACACTTCTAACCGATTAAACTGCTCAAGTTCCTCATGCATGGCCATTGTCCAGTAGTCATCATCTAACGCTTCCACAACATTTTTAGGTTCGATGAGGGAGATGAAACACGCCAGCTTGACCATTTCTTTGAAGTCAAGTTGTCTATTCCTAGTTTGCCTGCCTTCTTGAATTCCTCCAATAACATCACTGACAGAATGGTCCCGGTTGACTTGCCCATAACCAATTCTCCGAGGATTCTGACTCTCGGCATTAGTGACATCTTCACTGAGTTGTTTAGGTATCTCGAGTTCATTAGGCACAGTTTCTTGATATGTTTCTTGCGTAATTTCCTCAAGTGAGTAGCTGTTCCGATCATCAAAAACCACATTTACTGATTCGCAAATCATGCGAGTTCTCCGGTTATAAACCCTGAAGGCTGTACTGTTGCTTGCATAGCCTAGAAAGATCCCCTCATCACTCTTAGAATCGAATTTTCCCAGTTGATCCTTGTCATTTTGTATGTAGCATATGCAACCAAACACATGGAAGTAGCTCAAGTTAGGCGTTTTCCCTTTCCAGATTTCATATGGTGTTGCTTTGGTTCCAGGCTTGACATACACTCTGTTAATGATATAACAAGCTGTACTGACTGCTTCTGCCCAGAATCTTGGAGCTATTTGATTCCCATGTAGCATTGCTCTTGCCATTTCTTGCAAAGTTCTATTCTTCCTTTCCACTACTCCATTTTGCTGAGGAGTTCTGGGAGCTGAGAATTGATGGCGTATTCCTTGAGATTCACAGAACTTATTAAAGTTTTCATTTTGAAACTCTCCTCCATGGTCACTTCTGATCTGAATTATACCACCTTTCTCATTTTTAAGCTCCAATGCTAGAATCTTGAAACTGTCAGCAGCTTCTGATTTTTCCCGTAGGAATCTCACCCAAGTGAATCTGGAAAAATCATCAACAAGTACAAATATATACTTCTTACCTGTAATGCTCTCTGGATTGACAGGCCCCATCAAATCAATATGGATAAGTTCCAGAATTCTCTTTGATCGGATCTCAGAAAGCTGTTTGTGTTGTACCTTCACTTGTTTGCCTTGACAGCATGCCTTGCACACGGTGTTAGTGGAAGCTTCTAATTTCGGAACTCCTCGGACTACTCCTGCACTAACAAGTCGAGTAAGACCATTCGTACTCATGTGTCCAAGTTTCTTGTGCCAAATATCCAGTTGAGATTCCATTGCATTCAAACACTTATGAGTTGCTTCCCACATGTAGCAATTATTTCCAGACCTTACTCCCATGAGAATGACATTTCCCATTTCGTCTATTGCTTGGCAGTCAATCTTGGTGAACAATACAGTTAACCCTTCATCACACAACTGAGAGATGCTGATCAGATTTGCTTTCAATCCTTTTACCAAGTAAACATTCTCCAGTTTAGGTTTTCCATCAGAGTACATCTTCCCTACAGCAGCTATCTTCCCTTGACCACCATCACCAAATGTTACATTTCCTCCCTTAACTGGTGAGATTTCATCAAGCAATCCATCACTTCCAGTCATATGTCTTGAGCAACCGCTGTCAAAGTACCAAGATTCTTCATGTACATTATTGACTGAAGTATATCCAACATTGCTCATCATGGAGAAATTACAGACTAGATCAGTAGCAGTTGGAGCATCCATTTGTTTTGTCGTGTGCACTGTGTACAAGTCTGTCTTAGCTATCCAGACCATACCGAACTTCTTTGGTTCCGTGTAGCATTTTCCTGCTCTCCAAGCTCTGTTTATCCGACTCCAGAAGTTCCAGCAAGTAGCCTTTTTATGACCAACCTTCCCACAAACAAAACAGCTCCTTTGATCTCTGTTTCCTTCAGTTCCTACCACGGTTTTCTTGAGCTTAACCTCTTTAGATTGAGTGTTCGTTTGTGCAGCCGGTACAAAGTTAATTTTTCCACCAGTCAAGCTAGATTCAGCTCCTCCTGAATATCCAAGTCCCCAGTTAACTTTGGGTGGTTGTCCCATAGCAAGGATTTGATCCAAACTGTCTGTCCCTTTATTCAACATCCGAATCTTCTTGTGGTTTTCAGTCAAACTCTGTTCTAAACCTCTTGTTTTGTCCTGCTCTTGAGAGAAAGCCGCTTGCATTCTAGAAACTTTGTCTTCCAACGCCTTGTTTCTTTCTTTCTCTCTTGCAAGCTCTTGTTCGAGTTGATCCTCTGTTTCACTCACTTCAACGATGTCAGACAGTTTCTGTCCCGGTGCAGTTTGTTCCATTTGCAGAATGTTAACTTGTGCCTTTACCATAGCCTTTTCCTTGAGGAGTTGAAGATTTTCAAGACTTAATTTAGTCCAGTTCTCGTATAGAGCTCGATACTCTTTCTCAACATCGACCTCTTCATCTGAGTCACTGTCCGTGACAATTTCCTTCTGATTGTCTTGAGCAACGAATGCCACAAAATTCAGCATGTTTCCTCCATCATCCTCCTCTTCTTCAGAGTCAGTGTCACTGAAGCATAGATAGGATTTGTCTTTACCTTTTGTGGTACTAGGACATTCATCTTTTGTGTGACCGAACCCTCTGCACTCACCGCATTTGAGTTCCTTTCTCTTGACCAAAGGACATTCATTCCTAAAGTGCCCAAATCCTTCACACTCATGACATTGCATCTCTTTATTTCTTGTCATTCTGTCACCATCTATTCTGACCCCTCGACTTGAATTTCTGTCCGAGGCAATTTTCTGGAACCGATTAAAGCTTTTATTCTGACCTTTTTCAATCCTCTTGATCATCTTACTAAAGTTCTTAGCTATTAGCCCCACATTCTCCTCAAGTTTCTTGATCCTTTCATCTTCGTGATGAGCATTAAAAGCTATTCCATGATTGTCTTTAGTTTGATCTCCAGTCACCTCCATTTCCTGAGACTTCAACATCCCCACTAAGTTGTTGAATCTCATCTCATCAGTGTTCATGGAGCATTGCAATATTGCTTTCTGTGCCGAGAACTTGGATGGAAGGCATCTAATCAGTTTCTTCACCAGTTTCTTTTCATTGTACTTTTTTCCTAGTACAATTGCTTCATTTGCAATGGTGCTCAGCTTTGAAGTAAAACTTCCAATTGTTTCATTCTCGTCCATCTTGAGGTTCTCGAATTGTGAAGCTAAGAAATCCAGACGAGTCTTTTTAACACTCGTATCTCCTTCAAAGTGATTTACCAGAATATCCCATGCTTCCTTGGCTGATTCACAGCCCTGTATTATTTTGAACTGTTCGATGTCAACAGCTGACATGATCATTGATATTGCCCTTGAGTTGTACTTTGAAGCTTTCTTTTCTTCTTCGGTCCATTTTTCTAACGGCTTGGGAACTTTAGACTTGTCTTCTAGAATTTCCAGGGGTTCTTCCCAACCATTCATGACCGCATACCATGCCATCTCATCGATGGAACGAATAATGTGTCTCATCCTGACCTTCCAGTGGCCGAAATTGTGCTCATCAAGCATGATGGGTTTCAAGATTGCCATGAGTTATTTTGTCTCCATACCCGCTCCAAGACCTCAACCTGTAATTTAGATTGCCCGCTCTGATACCAAATGAAATAACTCGGGATATGGATATATTGGATTAACTCAACTTGTTAACTCAAAACAGAACTTTATTAGAATTCGCTTGAACAGATTACACGTTTAATCTTGTTCAATCAGATTGACGTGTCTTCACAACCGTGAAACACTACTGACCAAATCCTAATCTACCCAACCTTACCGTACAACAACAGTTGCACTTCTCTCTTTAGATCGCTCACCAGTGTTACACACACGACACTCTGTGTTATCTCACAATACTTCTGATTTTCGACGGCTGACCTAATTCTTCCTTCGAATCACCCTTTTATACTTCGTGGCTCCCACAGGATCTCTATCTCCGATCTTCAAATCTCGCAGATATTCTATATTCTCATAATATAGAATATTTCCATATCTCACAATACCAGCTAGTGATAGCTTACTTGTCCACCACGTCAGATCTTGTATCGTCCACGTCACCTTGTGTGTTGCATCCTTATTCCAACATAATCTTGAGCTTTCAACAGCACCCTGATGAGAAGATCCCTCTCGGAGCTGTCACAAATACAAAAATGTAAATGAAACCATCTCATAATAACACAACATTCACCTATTTGTTTCGTAAACATGCTTCGCATGAGAAAAGGAACATAAACCAAAAACAGTAACTTGATGGAAGAGAACAGTTTTGCCACTTCCGCTGAGCCCACAGAGGAGTACAGTATTGGATTTCTTTCGTCTGAAGAAGCAAACTTCGCAAATCACAAGACAGCAAAGTGACGACATTAACCATCAAAACATTTGATTTTCTTATAGCAGTTATGCACCAAGAACATAAAAAAAAAAACCCTAGATCCCGATAAAACAACTAAAATTGAGACAAGAACAAAAACAATATTAAACCAAACTTTATTGGTTCAGATTAAAATTCGGAGTTGATTACAACGACTCAGAAAACCTTTTGTAATGCTCAAATCAGTTTGTCTCGATTAGACCCTAATTTTATACGATCGTGAAATTGATTTGGGTTAACACGTTTTCTCGATTATTGGATTGAGCATAATAAGTTACATATAGAAATGTGAATCTAATTTTTTGATTGGTTTGTAGGGATACTTATCTGCTCTTTGAGGATATTATGGACGAAATCCCGCTCAATGACGTGCCACAGCCGCCAGTGCAGCAACCACAACCGAGAGCCCAACGGTCTCGGTCGACTCAGGTGCGACCCACACCGGATCAGACACAACCGGGAACATCTGAGACTACGCCGTAGACTCCTAGTGGGAGTCATTCTGTGTCTCAGGCGCCACATTATGTCACGCCGTCCATTGCCGATGAGATATCGGCATTAGTCAATCAACCGCGACGGGAGCTGCTCAAACGTCTCGACCCTTACTACGAGACCATCCCTGGCACTTTCTGGTAATAAAATTTATACTTTAGATTCTCATTTACACTTTTTAGTATATACATTTTTGTAAACCTTTGTTTTTTTGTCTTATTAGGTTTACGTTGACCGAATCCAAGGTCACGAAGAGCATCTTGGCAATGATGTACAGCATGCTCCGGTATGGGTACCCGATGTACAAGGAAATGCCTTTATCCGATAGGCATAACTAGTTCCGCCAGTTCGCGGTAATTACCTCGTCTAATTTGTTATATGTTATTAATATTCTATATAATTTATTTAAAAAGTTTTTAATTCTAACAAATGTTTATTTTTGGTTTTGTATAGCAAGAGTATACTTGGGATTCCAAGTATACTCTTTTGGTGGAACAGGAGTTTCACCAAAAGGCATCAACGCATTACTCGAACGTCATCAACACTTGGAAACAAAAGTGGTGCCGTAATGAAACTCCAAAGGGTATTAACCAAAAGGGTGATTTTTGGATGGGCCTCATCCGTCATTGGAGTAAGCCTGCCACCGCATCTCTCTCTTCGACGAACTCCCAAAACCGTAATAGTCCTAGAGAGGGTGCCGGGATCGCAACTCATAATGCGGGAGCAAGGAGCACCGCATCAAGGAAGATAATTTTGGTCTGAACTTCTTTTTAAAAAATTTCAATCTTTTAAGTTCTTTTTTATTTTAAGTTCAAAATTGTTTTTGCAGAAACAAAAGAAAGGAGGGCGAGATCTGACAAGGCCTATCCCGGCCATAGGGCCGGTAAGGTTTGCCACTACTTAGCCAAATTCATCTTGAGGTTTCTTTATGAACCTCAAGCCGTTTTATTCATACTTATACAATTTTCATTCTCATTCATTCAACAATTCGATTCATATATATAGACTAAGGTAAAAGTAGACATTTTATTAATCATAAAAAGGTACCAAATACAACGTAGTATCAATCGCATTATGCTAAGTATTCGGTCCTAGCAATGTTTACCAAAACTAATCACCACTCACCCCAAGTCTTGTCCGCGCCTAAGCCCGATCAGTTTCATGACCTCCTGAAAGCCAAAACAAGTTCATGAGATTTCCATAATCATTTATAATCGTTTTCATGCATCCTAGCAATTAACATTCTATATGATCCCATGAACTTTATATTATACAATCAATTCTAACATTTCTATATTTGCATTCATATAAGTCACTTAGTCCATGCACAAAAATAGTCCGCGACCACACTTGGCCCACGGCTGTAGGCGTGCGATCGCGACAAGCCATGCGGTCGTATGCGCATGTATCGCGGATCGTTACGGTCGGGTTATGGTCGGCCGAGCATCAGTGCGTAAGCGTGGCCGTGAGATCGTGCCGCATATCCGTGACTCATGTACCGCACGATCGCACGCTTGACCTTACGGCCGCGTGAACTGATCGTAACGGACATACCGTCCGGATAGCGGCGATCCTTACGATCGCGCAGCGCGTCCGCGTTCGACTGTACTGTGCCCGATACGCGTACGGTCGTGGTCGGTTGCTTATCCGCGTACGGATGCAACTGTTCGTGCGGACAGACGCGATCGTTCCGCGGACGGTTGCAATCGGTCTTTGCGTCCATACGGTCGACCACGGCCATAATTGATAGGGTGTAAGTTTTAATCCTATTCTACTGCAAGTGCACAGTTCAGTGATTGTAGTATATAGGGTATCGAATCCACAGAGACTCTGGTTTCGATAGCTAAAGAACAAGGAGTTAAACTAGGAAGAAAGCAATGTGATGTAAATAAATGCAATGCGAGAAAGTAAATAGAAAGCAGAGATTGTTGGTTGTGAAAGCAAGTTATTAAAAGCGCTAAGTCTAAGGCGTTCTCAGGAAATCAGACAAGCAGACAGTTCATTCAGCAAGGATCTAATTAAGCACAGTTCTAGAACTCAAAACACGGATATAGAACTAACCAAATTTCTTTGCGATAATTCTCTAGGTCTAAGTGCAGCAAACCAAACTTTCGTTTGCGAGAACTAACAGATTAAACCAGCATTAATTCCAAGTTTGATATGTTCACAATTAACCTAAACCAAACTTTCGTTTGCGAGAAGTTTAATTGCTCAACCTAAATAGTTCAGATTCCTAAACCACACTTTCGTGTCGTATTTAGCAACCTAAGATCTAGATTCTAATTGATCAGGTTAGAACTAGCTTTAAGCACAATTAGATTGAAGAACAGATATAGTTATGAATCCTTAACTGAATTAAACAAGTCTATCAAGTCATGAAATCCTATGTGAGAAACCCTAAACCTAACTAGGAATCTACTCAGACATAGATAATGAAAACATAATCATATGAAGAATAAATTGCATAAAAGATAATAAAGAATTAAAGGGGTTCGAAATATTCTCCAAATACAGATGAAGTAAAGGTTCAGATCAGCCCCAAAAGCTCTAAAAATCCTCTGCTCTTAATTATGAAAGCGTATCTAATTAAAACACCAAAAACTCAATAATATAGGTCTAATCTCGGCCAGGGGCTTCTTTGTAAATATCAGAAACTTCTGGATCAAAGTGCAATAACTTGACTCTTCATAAACCGCCGAGTTTTGGGCCCATCTCGCTGGTGCAACGACCGTTGCAGGTGTGCAACGATCGACGCAGTACTCTGTTTCGGACAGTGAACTCTATCTCTCGGCCAAACACTCCAAAAATCTCCAAAAAAACTCCAACATCTCCAATTCAGCTCCAAACCTGATTATACCTGTAAAAGACTCTAAAAGAACACAAAAAGACACTAAAACACACTTATATCATGGTCTAAAACTAGTAAAAACCATGATATATCAACTCCCCCACACTTAGCCTTTGCTTGCCCTCAAGCAAAACAGAGAACTAAAGCATGGTGAAGAGGTTTGAAAACTCTTCAGAAACTCATTTCATCCTAGAAGCTACAACACTCAGATTCCCCTTAGTAAACCACTGAAAGAATCAATCACAGGATATCAAGACCAACATATACTTCCCCCACACTTAGCAACTGTCCTAAGTAAACTCCACAATCACATTCAAGCATTCAAATTCTCCCTACTGACTTCTGCAAGTATTTAAGTGCGGTCTCACCTAAGGAGTATCGATCAAAGGGCACATGGATTCTTACCTTATCAGCTCTAGACCACCATACTATCTTTCTCTAGTCCCTTTCTTCTTTTTCCCTTCCTTAACAACTGATTTTCCCACATTGGGTATCATTTTTTTTTATCAGTGTTCTTCCCGTTATGGGGTGTACTTTGGACACATTCCATGGATCGCACAGGAGATAATAGGGGTCTCTACCACTCCTGTGACCACTTCGGAGTTACTAACTCATCCTCAGTTTATACTCTTTTTTTTTTATGGAAGGGGAGAAGGGAACTAAATAGGATAGGTTGACAGGCTGTGTCAGAACTAACAAGGGAATCCGACACAAAGTATACCAAGCCCTTAAGTGAGAAATCTAAGTCAGTATTAAGGTTGAAGTCAGTAAAAGGATCCTCTGATACCTGAAGTAATGTGGGTGTTCCCAGTAGGTTGATCCGTGTCTGGGTTTTCTAATAGTCAGAGATAGATCCTGCAACTTCATCCCAATGGTTACTTAAGTTCCTGCAAGTCTTGTTAAAACTTCTCAGAAAATCATAGTTTCTTACTTAAACAATTTTGACTCAATAAAACAAAAAATTTAAAAAATGGACTGACTCTTAAGAAAACAGAAAGATAAACATCAGTAGCACCTCCCCCACACTTAAGACACACTGTCCCTAGTAGTGTCAAGCGAAGGATCGGTAAAAATAAAATAAAAATTGTTAAGGCTTTGTTGAGTTCTGTCGGGTTTACCTCTGTCGCTCAGGCATCGATCGTTGCACTAAGTGCATCGACCGTTGCTAGGCGATTTTCGTGTATGGTCGATCGTTGCTCAGGACCGCAACGATCGCTGCAATGCGATTCCGATCGTGTTGTGACGATCGACACAGAAGTGCGTCGATCGACGCATTGCGAATTCGTCCGAGACCTGCAAACATAAATTCACCAAAACCAAAAACAAACGTAAAATCTTAACAAAAACACCAAAAATTAAGTAGAAAAACACCAGTACCTAATGGTGGGTTGCCTCCCACCCAGCGCTTGTTTAAGGTCATTAGCTTGACCGGACGAACAAGATTTTTCAGGCACCAGGAGATCCCGACAGGGACTTTTTCTGTCTCTGTTCAAGTCTCCTCATCCAAGGTGGCGAGTAGGCTATTGCAGAATGCTCATGTCCAAGAAAAGATGGAGTAAAATGTGCTCCAGGATCTACAATCACAGTGTCATCCGGCTGCTCATCATCTGCATCCATGATGGTGAATGTCTGCCCATCTATCAGTGGTCTTCGCAGCTTATCCATCTCATAACGCAGCGGCTCATCTCCCAGATGGAGGTCTATCAAGCTGTTTCAAACATCAATTACCGCTCCTGCTGTAGCTAAAAATGGTCTTCCAAGCAGCAATGCTTCATCCGGATCACAGTCATATTTCAGCACTAGGAAGTCCGTTGGAACTATGTAGTTTCCAACTCTCACCGGGATGTCCATAAGGAGTCCTTCAGGAACTCGTATAGACTGATCAGCTAGGACAAGAGAGGTCCTAGTAGGAGTAAAATCTAGCATATCCAGCTTCTCTGCCACAGAGTATGGCATCAAACTTCCAGCAGCTCCTAAGTCACACAGAGAGCGCCTAAAACTATCCTCAAAGATTGAACAATTAAGCACAAAGACTCCAGGGTCTGGCAGCTTCTCCGGGATCTTGGTCAGCAGAACATCACTAATATGCTGAGGAACTATAATCACCCAGTCTCTCAGCTCTTCATCTAGAGGCAGCATCTTGTTCAAGTACCTCTGTACACATGGATGATAAGGTGGATCATCAGAAGATGGAATTTCTTCCAATTCTTCACCAATCTCCTCTAGCTTCTTAAGCTCTTCAATTTCCTGCTTAATCACTTCAGACACTGAGGAGTGTTGTCTAACGATCTGCGCATAGATCTCCTGTTGAGAAATCTCAGAGACTCCAGAGAATGAGCTATCAAGCTCCAAATCAGCATCAATACCATTATCATTCGGTGAGTATGTCTGCTCACGACCTGCATCGATCGACACTAGATGTGTGTCGATCGTTGCAACACTGCAGTTTTCACCCGAGAGATTTTCACCAAAATCCGAGATTTCTTCTTCCTTCACCAATTCAGCTGTACTTAGCTCAAATTTTTCACCTAGGTGGGATCCATCATTAATGTACACAGACCAGGCCTTAATATGAGTGTTTGCTACTCCTTTTCCCTTCATTGAACTGGAAATCTGGTTCACCTGAGTATCCAACTGCTTCATGTGAGTGTTCAGGGACTCAAACTTCCCATTGAGGTCTTCATAGACAGCATCCAACTTCTTGTTGCAGTCCACAGTACTCTTGGTCTGACTCTCCATTAGTTGTTCCATCATAGCTTCCATTCTACTCTCATGAGCTGTAGGTGCAGGAGCAGTCTGATAAGATGAAGATCCATAGGTTCTCTGAGTACCTTGTCCAAAGGTCTTCTGAAAACCACTAGTCTGTCCAGAATTAGATGAGTTGCTGTTGAAAGCACTTTTCTGTCCTCCATTGAAGAATCTGTTTCCCTGTTGATTACCAAATCTATTACCTTGGAATCCAGATCCTCCTATGTAATTCACATCTTCCTCCTGAGTGTCTTCCTCAGTTTGAATTACCTCTACATCTTGGGCAAAGTGGACAGCTTTCTTACCTGCTAGGAGATTGCAAACTGTGTCCAGCCTAGATCTAATATCAGCTATGTCAGAATTCTCTACGCTTCCACCAGATTTCTTTCTCCTCTCATCCATAGTCTTGCAACTGTTGCTGCCTACTAGGTTCTCAATCAACTGCTTAGCTTGTGCAGGAGTCCTGGTGTTGAAGTTAGCATTACTGGAGTTGTCCAGTGCAGATTGATATGGCAGATCTATGCCTCTGAAGAAGATACCAAGCAACTGAACTTCAGTAAATCCATGGTGTGGGCAGTCACGCTGGTACTGCTTAAATCTCATCCAGACAGCTTTTAAAGGCTCCACAGCTCCTTGGGAAAAGGTGAGTATGTCCTGTCTGGACTGATCTGAATGCGCATCATCATAGAAATGACGCAGGAACTCACTCTTCAGGGCTGCCCAAGTAGTATACTGACCAGGTGCCAGCTGCTTTAGCCATGCACTAGTGTCTCCAGCAAGACTGTGCAGAAAGAGCTTAAGGAACATATAATCCGGGCAGACTCCATCATACTTTATGCCAGTGATTATGTCCTCAAACTGATCAATGTGATCCATAGGCTGCTCCGTTGGGTAACCATGAAATGCATTATGTCTCATCAGTGAGTAGTAGATGGTTTTATCTCAAAATAATTTCTCTCAAAATTGGGAAGCACTAGAGCTGACCGGTTTGCATGAAACTCATCCGGTCTGTTGTAGTCAGCTAAAGTCCTCTCATGGATAACCACCTCTCTACCTTGGGCCTGTCTTTGACCCTGGTTCTGCTCCTGTTGCGGTGGTGGTTCAGCTTCCTTAACATCAGGGATCACTCGTCCATCAGCATCAATCCTTTGCCCAGCAGCATTGTAAGGATTGTTTTTCAGATCCCTCAGGGTACCATCAGCATCTGGTATCAGGATCAAACGCTCACGTACCATCCTTTCTCTTCTTTCTCTTCTGTTAGTCCTGTCTAAACGTCCAAGTTCTTCAAGTTCGAGATTAACTAAGTCTAAGTTCGGATTACTTCTAGTTTTCTGCGTCTGCATAAACTGTTTGTAATCGTCCAGCAACGATGCTATCAGTGAAACGATCGGTTCAATCTCAGAATCGCCTAGTGACGATCGATGCAAGGGTGCAACGATCGACGCAGTGCGAAATCGGTACCTGCGACAGAGAGAAAACAGAGAAAATTAGTAACTAAAAAGAAAAACAAAAACAAAAACGAAAAGAAAACGAAAAATCCTAGTAAAACCCTAGGCTCGAAGCTATCGAAGACTCTAAGAGTCCCCGGCAACGGCGCCAAAAACTTGATAGGGTGTAAGTTTTAATCTTATTCTACTGCAAGTGCACAGTTCAGTGATTGTAATATATAGGGTATCGAATCCACAGAGACTCTGGTTTCGATAGCTAAAGAACAAGGAGTTAAACTAGGAAGAAAGCAATGTGATGTAAATAAAAGCAATGCGAGAAAGTAAATAGAAAGCAGAGATTGTTGGTTGTGAAAGCAAGTTATTAAAAGCGCTAAGTCTAGGGCGTTCTCAGGAAATCAGACAAGCAGACAGTTCATTCAGCAAGGATCTAATTAAGCACAGTTCTAGAACTCAAAACACAGATATAGAACTAACCAAATTTCTTTGCGATAATTCTCTAGGTCTAAGTGCAGCAAACCAAACTTTCGTTTGCGAGAACTAACAGATTAAACCAGCATTAATTCCAAGTTTGATATGTTCACAATTAACCTAAACCAAACTTTCGTTTGCGAGAAGTTTAATTGCTCAACCTAAATAGTTCAGATTCCTAAACCACACTTTCATGTCGTATTTAGCAACCTAAGATCTAGATTCTAATTGATCAGGTTAGAACTAACTTTAAGCACAATTAGATTGAAGAACAGATATAGTTATGAATCCTTAACTGAATTAAACAAGTCTAGCAAGTCATGAAATCCTATGTGAGAAACCCTAAACCTAACTAGGAATCTACTCATACATAGATAATGAAAACATAATCATATGAAGAATAAATTGCATAAAAGATAATAAAGAATTAAAGGGGTTCGAAATCTTCTCCAAATACAGATTAAGTAAAGGTTCAGATCAGCCCCAAAAGCTCTAAAAATCCTCTGCTCTTAATTATGAAAGCGTATCTAATTAAAACACCAAAAACACAATAATATAGGTCTAATCTCGGCCAGGGGCTTCTTTGTAAATATCAGGAACTTCTAGATCAAAGTGCAATAACTTGACTCTTCATAAACCGCCGAGTTTTGGGCCCATCTTGCTGGTGTAACGACCGTTGCAGGTGTGCAACGATCGACGCAGTACTCTGTTTCGGACAGTGAACTCTATCTCTCGGCCAAACACTCCAAAAATCTCCAAAATACTCCAACATCTCCAATTCAGCTCCAAACCTGATTATACCTGTAAAAGACTCTAAAGGAACACAAAAAAACACTAAAACACACTTATATCATGGTCTAAAACTAGTAAAAACCATGATATATCAACGGGCGGTTATACGTAGCGGTCCGACGAACTCTTCCCAGTTCGTTAACGCGCTGGCCGATCATATCTTGGCTTCTCGGTTCTCGGCCAACCGTCCCCTTGACGTGCCGTTAAACCGTTCGAAGCGACCATGATCCTTGGGCCATGTCACGCTCGGACCCTTTTGTATTCGCACACAATCATCACCACGACCAAGGCCTTAAGGCCGGTCGTGCATAAGTATTTCAGCGCTTAATAGAAAGGATTAAAGAGGGAGAGATCCGGTCATAGAACAACCGGCCTTAGGCCGCTAGGGTTCATCCAAGGCCGAGAAGACTATGGACCGGTTCTAACCTTTGATGTGGTCGTGGTCTTGCCATGGGTTGTTGATGCCTCTCCAGCCATCTTTCCTTCCCTTCCTTGCGCCTTAACCCACCACCAAAACCTTCTCAGACCGCTGGCCTTCTCTCTCAAGATTCCGGCTTCTTTCTCTCTCTAAAACTCTCGCTTTTGGCCTTTGCCTTTTTGGATAATTTTGTGTTTGTTTCCCTTGTGTGGGCGTGCGCAAAAATGGCCTTTGCCTATTTATAGGCCTTTTTGGTCGCCAACTTCCTTGGCCGAATGGGCATGAGTTGTAGGATTATGTGTGTTCATAGGTTTAATTATCAGATTACAACCTAACATAATCAATTAGGATCTAGGTGATTTGCAGATGAATCATAAACAGATTAGGATCATTACCTTATGATTGCAGCGGATTGATCAAGGGAATATCGAGATCTGCAAGAGCTGATGATTACCGGCTCCTCCTAGGTATCCACACGCTTACAAGCTACTGGATCAGGCTGCTAGACCAAGCTGGAACAACAGAGAGAGAGGAGGACGGCCAGACCTGAAAATCGCAGACTGCTAGGCTAAGTGGCGCCTCCCTCTTCCTTATATGGGCCCAAGTAATTAAACTAATGGCCTATTAGGCTTTTGGGCCCAAGACCCAAATCAGACAAAAGACTGTATTTTGTCTGGCCCAATTCTCTGTACAAATACAGTAAATGCCTTGCATCTTACCGTATTAATTCCATTTAACTTTCCCGTTAGCTATGGTGTGTGGCCCTTTGGGATCATACAATACTGGTAATAAGTACTTAACTTATAGATCAAGAGCGGGCTCTAGCAAGTCATCATGATCACCCAGTATTTATGACTTGTGTCTGATCTCGACACTTATCATACTTTCTAGAGATAGTACAGTAGATTTCAGGACATTCCCAACAATCTCCCACTTGTACTGGAATTCTACATTCCCTAATCCTTTTGTCTCAATATCTCGATCTGGCATAAGGCAAGATGCGTGTCATCCTTATATAGCCAGAACATGTTCATCGGACCAGATTTGATACTGACATTTCAAACGACTTGGGCAAGTCCGTTTGGGAGTGGCCACTCTCTTACCAGCTATCAAGTCTCCGATTGGCCTAGAGATATTACCTCCGTTAAACGGCAGGGACAAATCCCATCTTGTTCCATCACTATAAACTACACACTTTGTAATACACCCAACCAAGGTCCTTATAGCTCCCAGTTACGAAACAGCGTTAGACAATGATCAAAGCGCATCAATCCATGTGCAGCCACATGCATGCGAACTCAGTTCTAAGGACTATACTCTATAGTCGTAAATGAGAACCTCTCATGACACAGATATTAATATCTTGTAGAGTTCTCATCAGCGGGCCATGTCCGGTCATATGCTCCCCTACATATACCTATGTGTCGACTTTGATGCCGCGCATCTATGACCCCTCGAAACTTGGTCATAAGTCTCAACACACTCTAGTCTCAAATGGTTGTTGGTGTTCCAATTTCAACAACCTTCGACTATGGACACTATGATTTATGTCATTTCGTTAAACATGGGGTTTCAGGATCAAGTCTACTCATGTACTTCGATGGCCCATATATAATGACATGAATCATTTTGGAACGATTATTTTATATCACAGTTAAAAATAATCCAGAAATAAAATTTCATTAACATTAAAATGTTTACATGAACCAATCAAAATAACTAAAATAAAGCCCTCACAACTCCCACTCAAAAAGAGATTACATTTGAATATCTCTAATTCCTACAGCAGCAGTATGCAACTCGTGCTTAGGTCTCGGGAGTGGCTTTGTCAACGGGTCAGCCACGTTCTCATCAGTGGGAACTCTGCTGACCATCACTTCACCTATATTCACTATATCACGAATCAAGTGATACCTTCTCATAATATGTTTGGATTTCTGATGATGTCTCGGTTCCTTGGCTTGAGCAATTGCACCATTGTTGTCACAATACAGTGTTAGAGGCTCAGTGGCATTTGGGAATACACCGAGTTCAATCAAGAAGTTCCTTATCCAAACTCCTTCCTTCGCAGCTTCTGAAGCAGCGATGTATTCAGCTTCAGTTGTGGAATCTGCCACGGTGCTCTGCTTGGAGCTCTTCCAACTTACTGCACCGCCATTCAGACAGAAGATGTAACCAGACTGTGACCGGAAATCATCTTTATCTGTCTGAAAATTTGCATCCGTGAATCCACTCATTTCAAGCACTTCACTTCCTCCGTAAACCAAGAACTTATCCTTAGTATTCCTTAAATACTTCAGGATATTCTTTACGGCAATCCAGTGATTCTCACTTGGATTAGACTGGTACCTACTCGTCATGCTTCGTGCATAAGCAACATCAGGACGAGTACAGATCATGGCATACATGATAGATCCTATAGCCGAAGCATAAGGAATCCTACTCATGCGCTTAAGCTCATCAGGTGTTTTAGGACACTGATCCTTGCTTAGTGTAGCACCATGTATCATTGGCGTGAATCCTTTCTTGGATTTATCCATTCCGAATCGATGCAGGCATTTGTCTATATAAGAATCTTGACAAAGTCCAACCAGCCTTTTAGATCTGTCTCTAAAGATTCGGATTCCAAGAACATACGCGGCTTCACCCATGTCCTTCATGGAAAAACAACTTCCCAGCCAGTCTTTAACAGACTTCAGCATTGGAATATCATTTCCAAGAAGCAATATGTCATCGACATATAGGATAAGAAACGCCACTTTGCTCCCACTAGTTTTCTTATACACACATTGTTCTTCCTTGTTTCTGATGAAGTCAAAATTCTTTATTGCCACATCAAAACGAAGATTCCAACTCCTGGATGCTTGCTTCAATTCATAAATGGATTTATGAAGTTTGCATACTTTCCCAGCATTCTTAGGATCAATGTAACCGTCAGGCTGTGTCATATACACATCCTCCTCCAAGATTCCATTCAGGAAGGCGGTTTTCACATCCATCTGCCAAATCTCATAATCATAATAAGCGGCAGTTGCTAGGAGAATCCGAATTGATTTCATCATTTCCACTGGTGAATAGGTTTCATCATAGTCTATACCATGAATTTGTTTGAAACCTTTTGCCACCAACCTGGCCTTGTAAATCTGGACATTTCCATCCATGTCAATCTTCTTCTTGAAGATCCATTTACACTCGATGGCTTTAGCACCAGCGAATAAGTCAACCAGTGAAAACACTCGGTTGACAGACATGGAGTCCATCTCGGATTCAGTGGCTTCACGCCACTTTGAGGAGTCAGGGCCTATCATGGCTTCTGCAAAGTTCGAGGGTTCATCACCGTCAATGATCAAAAGATCATGGCAATTAGTCACGAGGAATCCCTGATATCTATCGGGTTCGTGACGGATCCTTCCGGATCTTCGAACTTCAGGTACTTCAGGTTCAGGTTCTATTACAACTTCATGTAATTCATCTTGCTGTTCTTCCTCATTAGGTTGAACAGGTTCCTGTCCTTCTTGAATTTCATCAAGTTGTACCTTACTCCCACTATCTTTCTTAGAGAGAAATTCCCTCTCAAGAAAAGTACAATCCCGAGCAACAAAGATCTTGTTCTCGGATCGCAGATAGAAGTAATAAGCCTTGGTATCCCTAGGATAACCAATGAAGTAGCATTTGTCAGATTTTGGTGTAAGCTTGTCTGAGATTAATCTTTTGACATATGCTTCACAACCCCAAATTCTGAGAAAAGACATTGCTGGAGCCTTTCCAGTCCATAACTCATATGGTGTCTTTGCTACTGTTTTTGATGGCACTCTGTTCAGTGTGAACGTTGCGGTCAGCAAAGCATATCCCCAAAGGGATATAGGAAGGTCTGTGTGACTCATCATGGATCGGACCATATCTAACAATGTCCGATTCCTTCTCTCAGACACACCATTCCATTGAGGTGTTCCAGGAGGTGTGAGTTGGGAGATGATCCCACACTCACTCAGATGATCACGGAATTCCTGGCTCAAGTATTCTCCTCCTCGGTCCGACCGAAGAGCCTTAATACTTTTACCAAGCTGGTTCTGTACTTCATTCTGGAATTCTTTGAACTTCTCAAAGGTTTCCGACTTATGTTTCATCAAGTAGACATATCCATATCTACTGAAATCATCAGTGAATGTAATGAAGTACTGATAGTTTCCTCTAGCATTTGTGGACATTGGGCCACACACGTCAGTATGTATCAGGTCCAATAGTTCACTGGTCCTTTCTGTAGGTTTATTAATAGGGGCCCGTGTCATTTTGCCCATTAGGCAAGATTCGCATTGCTCACAAGACTCAAAGTCAAATGAGCCCAAGAGTCTATTTGAATGGAGCCTCTTGACGCGTTTCTCACTAATGTGCCCCAAACGACAATGCCAGAGAAACGTTTCATTTTCTTCGTTAGATTTGAACCGTTTTGTATTAATGTTATATACTGGAGTAGATTGATCCAGCATGTACAACCCATTAATAAGAGGGGCACAGCCATAGAACATATCATTGAGATTAAAGGAACACAATTTATTCTTAATAGAAAAATCAAATCCTTGTAAATCCAATAATGAAACTGAAATGATATTTCTGCTTATAGCAGGTACAAAATAACAATTCTCAAGTTCTAAAATCAATCCAGAAGGTAAAGACAACAAGTAAGTGCCAACGACCAGTGCTGGAACCTTCGCTCCATTGCCAACCCGCAACTCTACTTGCCCTTGCTTCAACCTTCTACTGTTGCTGAGCGCCTGCACATTAGTACAAATATGAGCCCCACATCCAGTATCTAATACCCAAGTGGTATTATCAGAAGTAGTAGTATTTACTTCAATAACAAAAATACCTGAAGAAGTAGTCGCGAAGGATTTCTTCTTCTCCTTTAGACTTTCCTGGTATTTCTTACAGTCCCTGCGATAATGCCCTGCCTCTTTGCAAAAGTGGCAGATATCAGAAGGCCCAGCTTTAGACATGGGCTTGGGCTTGTCTTTTTCTTTGTTGACAGCCTTTCCCTTTCCCTTGTCTGCAGCAGATTTCTTAAAACCCTTGCCCTTCTGCACCATGAGTACAGACGGGTCCTTGGCCTTCTTCAGATTAGGTTCTGCAGTCTTGAGCATACCATGTAGCTCAGGCAAAGTCTTTGTCAACCCATGCATATTATAGTTCAAGGTGAACTGGTCATATGCAGGAGTAAGAGACTGCAAAACGATATCACAAGCAAGCTCTTGGCTTATAGGACAGTCGAGTCTAGTCAAATGATCGAGATAACCCATCATTTTCAGAACATGTGGACTCACTGCTGCATCCTTAGCCATTTTACAGTCCAAGAGATTCTTTACAGTTTGGAATCTCTCTGTACGAGCCTGCTCCTGAAACAACGCTTTCAGGTTTGCCATCAGTTCCATGGGACAAGTCAGGCCTTCCCACTGAATCTGCAGTTCGGGAGCCATTGTCGCCAACATTAGGCAAACCACGTCATTAGCATCTGAAGAATGCGTATCCCAAGCATTCTTCACAGCTTGTGCGGCATTATTCGCAGGTCTAGGGGGGAGAATTCTTTCAAGGACATAAGCCTTCTTCTCCTGCCTGAGCACAAGTCTCAGGTTCCTGGACCAGTTCAGGAAGTTTGATCCGTTCAGTTTGTCCTTCTCAAGGGCAGACCGGATCGAGAAAGTGTTTTGTGTTGTTGTGCTTGACATAGCTGAAATTATGAGACAATAGAGTTTTAGTTATTTAGTTCATAAAAAAGTAATCTTAAAAACTTATAAGAAAACTCGCATTGCATTCAAAATTTCTTTGTTTAACCTCATAAGAATGCAATGATTCCGAGACCCACGTTCAACCAAAATCAAAGTGGGCCACTGGCCGTCACCCGGAATTAGCTTTACTTGGTAAGCATGCACACAGCTAGTTATATCTATATAACTCTCGGTTGTGGATTGGGCCCAAGGCCCAATTCACCAGATGTCTCAAGGCCCGGGACTCCCGATGGCCCAGTCAAGGAAACCAATCTCTTACAGCCAAATAATCACTAAAGTCTGGGACTCCCAATGAAATTAGTGACTATATACTACTTTACTTACGCAAAAACAGACACCTCACACTGTAAGCCATATCTGTAATTGAATAAGCGTTAAGTAGCTGATAAGATTGGGCAAGACATCCAAGCTTGATATTTGTTTTGAGGATTTTAGGTTTTCTTTCCAAAAATAGAAGATTACTATTTTGGGAAACTTACTTATTTTAGAAACTTTCTAAATCTAGAAACATGCTAAAAATAGAAATTTCTAATTTAAAATTTTATTAAAGTTTTCGGTTGGGTCACAAATTATAGGCCCAATTCTTGGCCCAAGACCACAGAATTCCAATTGGCCCAATAATTTGACATAACCGAGTCGGTTCATTAATTCTGGTCCAAGACCAAATTAACTACTAAATCCAACTGGTTATTTACTAAACCAGACCAGCTCTAAATTATTTGGTCCAACCAAATCAAACTTAGACCAGCCTTCGGTTTAGGTTAAAATTCAATTTTTGAATTTAAATCCGGTTTAACCAGAAATTAAATAATACCAATTGTATTAAATAATTTCCAGCAAACCGCGATTTGGGTTAACCGCTTGAACCACCAATTAAATTGGATCGGTTCGGTTAAGTCCAAAACCGGGAAGAAACACCTTGTGTTTTAGCCAATTTTGACCTAACTTGCGGTTTTAGCTAAAGCTGACAATGAACCACAATCGGTTTGATCGGTTCATTGTCGCGGGTTAGGGAAGAACGAACCGCAAAGCTCGGCTGAACCGATTGGCTACTCGCGGACCGTCTGCCTCGCCAGCATATCGATCGATATCACGCACCTGCGTCGATCGATACTCGCGTGCATCAGCTCGTTGCGATCGGGTCATCGGGACAGCGAGAAGCAATCGATCCGATTCATATCGATCGATATCTCGCTCCCTCGTCGATCGATACGGGCATTCACATCGCATACCGATGGGTTTCAATCGGATCATGCGATTTACTTTTTAGGTTTTCAAGTTTTCTAATCAAATTTCTTAACACAAATTCGATTCTAAACATTAAAACAACCTAAATATGATCCAAACAGCAAAAACCTAACAACCTGGGCTCTGATACCACTGTAGGATTATGTGTGTTCATAGGTTTAATTATCAGATTACAACCTAACATAATCAATTAGGATCTAGGTGATTTGCAGATGAATCATAAACAGATCAGGATCATTACCTTATGATTGCAGCGGATTGATCAAGGGAATATCGAGATCTACAAGAGCTGATGATTACCGGCTCCTCCTAGGTATCCACACGCTTACAAGCTACTGGATCAGGCTGCTAGACCAAGCTGGAACAACAGAGAGAGAGGAGGACGGCCAGACCTGAAAATCGCAGACTGCTAGGCTAAGTGGCGCCTCCCTCTTCCTTATATGGGCCCAAGTAATTAAACTAATGGCCTATTAGGCTTTTGGGCCCAAGACCCAAATCAGACAAAAGACTGTATTTTGTCTGGCCCAATTCTCTGTACAAATACAGTAAATGCCTTGCATCTTACCGTATTAATTCCATTTAACTTTCCCGTTAGCTATGGTGTGTGACCCTTTGGGATCATACAATACTGGTAATAAGTACTTAACTTATAGATCAAGAGCGGGCTCTAGCAAGTCATCATGATCACCCAGTATTTATGACTTGTGTCTGATCTCGACACTTATCATACTTTCTAGAGATAGTACAGTAGATTTCAGGACATTCCCAACATGAGTGGCTTGAGCGAATGGACACAACCACACATGGTGACCATTCGCTGGTAACCGTCCTTAGTCAACTAGTGTCACTAGCTGACCAGCTAACCCGGGAGCTTAACACTCCGGCCAGCTGAGTTGAGCTGGTTGCCAGCTGACCTAGCTGACCAGCTGGACTGTTCAGCTCAGCTGAGCTGACTTCCTTACTTCCACACTTGGCTGAGCTCCTTCCAGCTGAGTCTCAGCCTTAAAACGCCCATGGGACACTTGGTTTAGTCTCTCCGGACTTCCCGTTCATGTTTTCTGGTCCCATGGCCCGTCCCATCTTCCTTAGGCCGGTTGGGGGATACTATAAGTCTCCCCCCCCCCCTTGAAATGGATTCGTCCCCGAATCCGCTTCAAGGTTTTTGTACCATTCTGGATAGTCGGCCTTCATCCTATTCTCGGTTTCCCAAGTAATCTCCTTGATCCCATTGTGGATCCATTCCACTTTGACCATTTGGACCACTTTCTTTCGGGTTGCTTTTTCCATCCTATCTAGGATTCGGAGTGGTCGGATTTCGATGGTCAAGTTTGGCCTAAGTTCTCTTGGAATCTCAGGTTCAACTATGTCTTGATACCCTAAGCATTTGCGCAACTGGGAGACATGGAACACATTGTGAAATGCGTCCATCTCACTTGGCAAATCTAACTTAGAGGCGACCGCTCCAACCCGTTCAATGATACGGAACGGTCCCAAGTATCTGGGATCAAGCTTACCACAGTTGGAAACCCTAGCCCGCCCCTTGAAAATGATCATCTTCAAGTAGACTTGGTCGCCTACTTCGAACTCAAGGTCCTTTCTTCTCTTGTCTGCATAGCTCTTTTGACGGTCTTGAACTTCCTTCATTTTGGCCTTGAGGAATCGGATTCGTTCCGTGGTTTCCTCAATTATGTCTGGTCCAATTATGCTAGACTCTCCAACCTCGGTCCAACATAATGGAGTTCGACACGGCCGTCCATAAAAAGCCTCATAAGGCGACATTCCGATGCTTGTGTGATAACTGTTGTTATACGCAAACTCGGTCAAGGGCATAAACTTCTCCCATGAGTCGCCCCATTCAAGAACACACGCCCTTAGCATGTCTTCTAGGGTTTGTATGGTCCTTTCTGATTGACCGTCCGTCTGGGGATGGTAGGTCGTACTCATGTTCACTCTCGTTCCCAGGGCCTTCTGGAAGGCTTGCCAGAAATAAGAAGTAAACCGGCCGTCCCTGTCTGAAACTATACTTGATGGGATTCCATGAAGTCTCACGATCTCATCAATGTAAGTCCCAGCCAGTTTCCCCACTCCGTCCGTCTTCTTGATGGCCAAGAAGTGGGCAGATTTGGTGAGCCTATCTACCACAACCCAGATGGTATCTCGAAAACAAGTGACTTTGTTTACGCAATGCGAAAAGGAAAACACTTCTCCTTCAATCCCGAGAGTATGGTCATTGGCTATGTCAGCTGTTGAAATCGCACTCCTCGAAACCCTAAGTTTCTCTCTGCAAAAACATATATTATGAACACGAGGAGCATCATTGAGAGCTTATCTTATGGATATAGAAACAGATTCTTACATTTCTTTCTCTATCTGCTTGGGGATGAAAGCAGGACCGGGATCTTATTCTTAACCAAGCTCGCATTGGTCAGGATGTCGTAAAGGTACCTGGAAAAGTACAAAACTCGAGTGCATCCACTACAAACACAATAGCGGCTGCTCGAAGCAAGTATTCTTCTAGCTTAGATCTAAGCCGAGAGTGCCCAGGAACATCAACAAAGGTGCCTTCGTTAGGTTCCATTGATGTTACAGCACCCTGATGAGAATATCCCTCTCGGAGCTGTCACAAATACAAAAATGTAAATGAAACCATCTCATAATAACACAACATTCACCTATTTGTTTCGTAAACATGCTAAAATTGAGACAAGAACAAAAACAATATTAAACCAAACTTTTTTGGTTCAGATTAAAATTTGGAGTTGATTACAACGACTCAGAAAACCTTTTGTAATGCTCAAATCAGTTTGTCTCGATTAGAACCCTAATTTTATACGATCGTGAAATTGATTTGGGTTAACACGTTTTCTTAATACCATGTAACATAGAGAATATTATTAATATATATATGCGATCACATTTTCTTTTCTTTTTTTACATATATGATATTGATGACTTTCACACACACACATGTAACATAGACTAGATTGTTTATTTAAATATTTTGCTAAAGGTATATGAAGAGGAAATTAAACCCTAACGATCACTTTTTTTTCTTGCTGCTTCCGGCACCAGTGATTTTTATCTCGGCCGGTTTCTTACTGTCCCACTTCAGCTTCACAGCAGGTGGCTTGACCGGCATGGATACACTTACCGGCGGTTTGTAGTCTCTCTTCTTAGGAATATCGGGCTTCTTTAATGCTGCTGGAAACGGGAAAAATTTGTCACTCATTGTTTCTTTTGATTGAAGTTCTGTTCAGATATTGGTCTCTATCAACCTTGTATATTTATAATCATTTGAAGGTTGTGTTAACCCATTAGTCAAATCTAAATTGACTAGTGGTTGATATCAGGGTTTAATGGTTCGTTGTATGTTCATACTAGAGCAGTATTAGTTAAATGTTTTTTTACTATATCAAGGCCCTAACGATGTGGTAAGTTTTAAAAAGGTAATAGAAAAAATATCAAAACATACATTTTCGGTTTTTAAAGTTGCAATTACGTGCCACATAAGGAAAAAGGTATAAGTGATTTTTTTATTGCCTTAATCTCTACGACTCAAAATGAAGAAAAGGTACTATTTTTAATTTTGAACTCGTGAAAGAAAAATCAAAAGATCAAAAGTGAAGAAGTTAATTCAGAATTTGGAACTGATATTAAAGCTGACTTATAGTCTTTAGTTACTGATTATGGAGTTAATTTTTAGTTGGAAAACTAGATTTTGAGAGCAGAATATGAGCTAAATAGTTTTTTTTTTAATTTGTTTCATGAATTTTTATTATTATTATTTTTTTTTAAAGATTTTGTTGATTTATAGTAATGTTACTTTAAATCTTGTGTTTAATCGCTATTAATGTTATAGTTGAGGAACAAATCAATTCAATTTTACCTATCCACTACCATACACAAATTGTTTGATCTGCGATTATTGCGGAATATTTTTCTATAAGTGTTTTAAGTTTTTTTTGTTTTTGTTTATTGTTTTTATTAATTGAGATTTTTAACAGTTTTATTGTACAATTTATTCTAATTATTTTATTTTGTTTGAATATCAATTTTTTCGTTTATATTGAAGATTATTTGTAAGTAAATTATTGTTTGTATAAACAATATTAAACTTTTTAATATTATTGTTTTTTTTAAAGTTTAAAATATATTCTATTTATTATCTATATAATAATTTTAAGTGTTAATTATATTTTTATATTTATGTTTGGGTATGGTTTAATCAATATTCTATTTTTTATTAAAATATAATTATATAAATAATAATAATTTTTCAATTAATAATAATTTAATTCTCATAGAATAATGATAATTAAAAAATAATCTAAAAAACATTAGATAAGAAATGTAGAACTATTAGTTGGAAAAATACATACAGTCTCTTTATATTAGGGTAAAATAATTAGTTTAAGGTTTAAAAATATTCAAGTTTTATAAATCTAAGTTGTATATTTTAATTTTTAAATTACAATAACATAAAATATAAAGATTTAATAATAATTATTGGATTGAGCATAATAAACAGAATACTTTTTGGCCCAAGAAAAGTCACTTTAAACCCAAAAAATAAATAATCAATTTAAGGCCCATGACCCAACAAAAAAAAAATAAACAAAGACACACACACAAAAAATTTTCAGACAAAATCAATGTTTGTCTTGAGCAAAAGAAAATTAGGGTTAGATTCCCCTTTTTCCTTCCATCTCGGGATATCGTATTAGGTGTTGTGGCTACCAAATCAAACGATGTTCATGGAATCGCTTATCACCGAATCTGTCTGCTTTAAGGATCTTGATTTCGATATGGTTCCAGAATCCGAAGCACACGCTCGTATATTTTACATTGTTCATAAGTTATTTGCAAATAACATTCACTTTTTGTCTCCTGATTTACATAATATAGATTTTATAGTATCTGAATCTAAAGGTAGTTTTTATCGCCTCTTGCAGATCCGATTAAATCAAACATATCAGGGTAAGCAGCCATGGATTTTGTAACCAAAGTGAAGAAAAGGCGAGGTTAGAAGAAAACATTGACTGATCCATAGAAGAATCTGGAACCCTTGCTGGTAAAGACCGGATTATTGTTTTCCTTCAGTTGGTCGATTGGTGTCTGAAGAAAGGTTGTTCCCTCAAGCTTGTTTGAACAGTGTACCGTGATTGCCATTTCATGGAGATACTGTCGTCGATAACGATGATGAAGATGAAGAGGAGGGTAAGCCATGTGTTCTTGATTTTGGGTTCTCCGAGTAAAAATGGTTCTTCTTTGTTCATATCCTTCTTAAGATTTCCTCAGCTTCTTCTTCTCTTCTCTTTTGTGTGCTTACCATCTTTATCTGAAAGTTTTAGAGTCTGCTATCATTGAAGTATAAGAGGTTGAAGAAAGCTCAAATGGAAATGGAATATAGTCTAGCCGTGGTAGAGGTACCAAATTGTTTTCTGCTATCTATCTCTTAGATATAGTCTAGATTTGTTTAGTTTTGACTCCAATATTTTTGTTGATTTATGTTTGTTTTGTTCTGTTATTAGTTAGTAATGGATCATATTCTACAATTTGAAGACAAAATTTTAAACAATCGCAAAAGTAAGTTTCATTGTACTTATGACTTAAACGAAATAACTGGTTATATGATTAACGAAGTTATTAGTTTGTTTACATTTAAGTGATGATTGTTACACTTTGGTATTTGTATGGTGGATCCAGGTGATTGTTGAGAAGGGTAAGAAGAGTGATATACCCACCATCGAAAAGAAAAAATAAGCATCTTGATTATTATAATCAATATACATCTCATTCTGGAACTGACTTCTGACTGAATACTAATATTTTTCTGGATAATAAAAATTGCAGATACTTAGTCCCAGCTGATTTGAGAGTGGGGCATTTCGTGTATGTCAATCGCAAAAGAATCAAACTGAGTGCAGAAAAGGCTATCTTTATATTTGTGGACAATGGTCTTACTCCGACTGGTAAATAGATCAGATCTACTGCTATATTCAAGACTTCCATTTTTTACAAATAAGCAAAAAGACCATTCAAAAAGGTTTACTTTCATGTTTCTGATTTGATGATTACTTTGCAGGTGTACCAACATCTGCTGTGTACGAAGAGAAAAAGGAAGATGATCGGTTCCTTTATATCATTTACCACGTTCTCTTCTAGAATTTAAATACAAACTCTAAAACAATCACAAAAGTAAGTTTCATTGTTCTCATGACATAAAACGAAAAAGCTGGTGATAGGATTAACCAAGTTATCAATTTGTTTACCTTTAATATTTTTGTTTTGCAGGTCAAATTCATTGACACATTTTGTAAATTGACTACCATGGAAGAACTGTACAGGTTCAAACATTAAAAAATTGTGCTCTTAACTTCCTCTGTTTATTATTTGATTAGATCTGACAATTTCTTATTGATCTTTCATGCTTGTTCTCAGGTGATGCATCTTTACTGTTTCCGAAGCTTGATTTCAAAGGTACGCTTGTCAACATATTTATTTTGCCTAATTTTTAAGGTTCTACCATGCTTGTCATCAGGTTATGTTTATTATTTTTGTAGGTTGACTTCTTCAAAATCAGTGATGATGGAGCATACGCCTATAACAGAATCTTTGTAATTGTGAGTTTTTTTTCCAATTTATATATATATATATATATATCCTTGACATGAATATATATATTCAGATTGTTGAGTGTTGATATCTCTGTGTATATCTTAATATATCGATTCATGAAATGATAGCAGTAATATTTATTTGAGACTTACATTGTTTTGAATTGTTTGATTTCAGGGAGTGGTGCATTTAAAACATTTGGGAAGCATCAAAAGCATTGGTAATTTGAAGATCACTTGAAAAAGAAAAATCGAAAAAGGTAACCATTTAACTATAAAACATTTAAAACGATTTTAAAACTCATAGTAAGAATCGTATTGAACAAACAGTTTCTACAAGGTCATTTGATACTTAGAGTGTTATTCAATACGATTCCATATTAGAAAATAGTAAAGTTATTTTACCAAAACCATAAAAACATTTAAAAGAGAAATAAAATTCATTTAACTGGTTAAAGCTAAAAAGTCAAACAGTACGATTCTTACCAGTTGGTTCTAAATGAAGTATGATTAGTTGTATTTAAGTGTGCAATCATATTTAATATAAAAGTTAAACTTGTGGTTATTTAAAAGAAATCATAAATTAAACCAAAACTTTTTAAAACCACTATACGTTTTCTCAAGGGTCTATTGATAATTAGAGTGTTAGTAAATACGATTCCTTAAACAAAAAGTGGTAACGTTATTTTACTAACCACAAAAACACTTAAAAGAGAAATGAAATTACATCTTTAAAAACAGTAAAGTTATTTTACCAACCGCAAAAACACTTAAATGAGAAGTAGAAACGTGTGCAATCATATTTAATATTAAAGTTAATAAATCGAACCTGTAATATTAGATTAGTTAAGAAAATCAGTATGTCAAACACAATACAAATTACCTTTGTAGTAGTTGATTTTTGCAAACCTTATCAAGCAAATAACCACATTTTCACCCGCTTCCAAGCAATTCGCCATTACTTGCTCAGCAAAACGATTCCACAGGCAACATGGTAGACGCTGATCCCTATTTTTAAATTGCAAAGCTAGTTAAAGAGAGCAAAGTTGATAAATAACATTTGTTGAAAATGTCCTGAAATCACACTTGTAATCACTCTAGAGATAGTTGTGTTGTCGAGATTAGACATTCATATAATACTGGGCAATCATTATGCTTTGCTAGAAGCCACTTACGATCAATGAATTTAGAACTCATTGCTAGTATTATATGATCCTACAGGGTCACACACCTAAGCAAACTGGATACATAGGTATGGGGTTGATCATTAGTGTAATGATCTGACAAATGTATATGTGATATGCATTCAATAACGATTTTCTGAGGCTGTGTCGATCGACAGAAAGGTGCATCGATCGACACAGATCGCGGACCAAAATAGCGATTTTGGTTAATGATTTAATTAACATGGTTTGAGCCTTGGCTAATTAGGTCATGGTAAAAGTCAATATATATATGATATATGGTCGACTTTTACAAGGACGACACTGAATTTACAGCCACCTCGGTGAAATAGAAACCACAAAAAGAGATCTGATCTCTGACGGCACTAGCATCCCACTCGTTCCAGTTTGTGTGCGTGTGGATACCAGTAGAGGCGCAGCACTTGAGGCGCTAGACAATCTCGAATACCTGATCATATTCCGCTGCATAACTTTCCAGGTATCTTCGAGATCTGATGTAGATTCAATGAAATAAACATGAACCCTAGATCCTAGGCTATTGGATTAGGAATTGGTAGAAATTCCTTCAGTGGTATCAGAGCCTTAGGGTTCCATTGAATCTGTAGCATGTTGATTAGATTGGTTGAATCTAGATCATTGTATATTGGATATATGCATGCTAAATTGAATTTTGATCAAAGTAATCTAGTTTAGGTTTCTGTTCAAAATCGTAAACGTTGCTAGGGTTTTTCGAATGGTATCGATCGATGCCAATCCGACGTCGATCGACACAAGGCGAAAACCCGAACATAATTTTGCCCTGTGACGATCGATACAAGAGTTGTGTCGGTCGACACAGACCTTGCAATTAGGATAATCGGTTCAATTGGATTGGACCGGTTATCGCGCTTGGTTATAAATCGGTTCAATTGGATGAATCGGTTCAATTGGATTGGACCGGTTATCGCAATTGGTTTAAACCGGTTTGATTGGTCAATTGGGGCCTGATTGAATCGGGTTAATGTCGACCGATACAAGTGTTGTATCGACCGACACTGACCGGTTATCAAAACCGGGTCAATTGGATTGATCGGTTATCGCAAATTGGTTTCAGTAGAATTGCATCGATCGACACTAAAGTAGTATCGGTCGACACAGTCTCTGGTGGTTTCAGTTATTGAACCTGAGATCACAGAACCGAACCAAATTTAGACCCGGATTCTTAGAATAATTAAAACTTAATAAAATTAGTTGTTTTAATTAATTATAATCCTTCTAAGATACAGATATGATGTGTATATTAGATTAAAAGTTCTGTTCCTCAACTAAATATCAAGTATTTTAGATGTCTTTCCAATCTTGTCAACTGTCAAGACTTGTTTCATTGTGCGATAGACTTGCAGTGCAAGGTGTCCACAATTACATGAGTAAGACATGAAGTAATCGTGTTGATGGACTTGCAGTGCAAGACGTCAACAATTACATGACTTAAGAGATTGGTTTACTTGACTGAGTCATCAAAATCGTTTTGGGCCCAGAGACATCAGGTGGATTGGACATGAGATATCAGTCCACAACCAAGAGTTATATTGGATATAACTAGCAAAGTTGTTGCTTACCTAGATAACTAAAATTTGGGCGATAGCCAGTGGCTCACTCAAGTTTCAGTGCAGTATAGGTCTTGGATCATTATATTCATTTGAGGAAACATTGTTTTGAATATAATGCGAGTCTTATTAATAGTTAAGATTTCTCATTTCTTGAACATCATTACTAAAACTCCCTTGTTTTCAGCTATGTCTAGCACAAACCATCATAAAAATTTCTCCCTGCGATCCGACCTTGAGAAGGACAAGTTAAATGGATCAAACTTTCTTGAATGGTATCGGAATTTGAGAATTGTTCTCAAACAGGAGAAGAAGGACTATGTCCTTGAGAAAGTTCTCCCCAAGAAGTACCGAGCCAATGCCTGACAGTCAGAGAAGGATGCTTGGGATAAGCATTCCAATGATGTGGTCGATGTGTGTTGTCTCATGTTGGCTACCATGAACTCGGACTTGCAGAAGCAATATGAGTACGTGGAGTCGCCAATAGAGATGATCACTGGCCTGAAAAGCATGTTTCAGGAGTAGGCACGAACTCAGAGATACCAGATGGTTAAGTCTCTGATTGAGTGCAAGCTACCAAAGGACGAACCAGTTAGTCCTCATGTCATTAAGATGATGGGTTATATTGATAACCTGGAGAAACTGGATTGTCCCATTAGCCAAGAGTTGGCTACTGACATCATTTTGCAGTCACTGCCGTCAAGCTATGATCAATTTGTTATGAACTATAACATGAACAACTTGACGAAGACGTTGACTGAATTGCATGGGATGCTCAAAACTGTTGAACCTAATATCAAGAAGGACACCCCAAATGTCCTTATGGTACAAAAGGGTAGAAAGTTTAAGAATCATGATGAGAAAAGCGGATCTTGTTTGTTGGATAAAATGATGTAGGCCCCTTTCAAAAAAAGGTAGTGTCGATCGACACAAAGGTGTGTCGGTCGACACAGGTCGCGAACGAACAAAATAAAAGGGCCAGTGACTTATTGGGCTTTATACATACGGATGTGTATGGCCCGATGAGCCCAAGTGTTAGAGGAAACTTTCAGTACTTCATTACCTTTACTGATATTTTCAGTAGGTGTGGTTATATCCATTTAATGAGACATAAATCGGAATCTTTTGAAAAGTTCAAAGAGTTCCAGAATGAAATACAAAATCAACTTGGCAAAAGTATTAAAGCTCTACGATAAGATCAGACTTGTTTCATAACTCACTCCTCCTGAATCTGACTTTATTAGATATGGTTCGATCAATGATGAGTCACTCAGATCTTCCATCATCTCTCTGGGAATACGCTCTGGAAACGTCTGCGTTTAAACTAAATAGGGTTCCATCAAAATCAGTTACAAAGAGACTACATGAGATGTAGACTGGAGATGTTCCTGATTTGTTTTTCATGAAGATTTGGGGTTGTGAGGCTTATGTAAAATGTTTAATCTCTGATAAGCTCGCATCCAAGTCTGATGAATGCTACTTAATTGGTCATCCTAAGGAGACCAAGGCATGTTACTTTTACTCCCATCGATCAAATTAATGGGTATTTGATACACAATAATATACGTGTTTAGAGGGTGTGTCGATCGACGCAAGTGTTGTGTCGATCGATGTAAGGCGAAGAACGACACAATTGACTGTGTTTTTCCTGAGAAAGATTTTCTTTCCAGGAAGAACAGTGGGAATAAAGTATAACTCGAAGAAATTCGAGAATCACATTGCCTAACCTGATGAGGAAGAGAAGCAGTTTGATCTACAAAGAGTTGTAGTGTGATACCCCGTATCAAAAATACGGTCAACGGGCAGCAGAAAGTCAACCAAGGGCAAAATTGTCATTTTACCAAAATCAGGGGTAAAATGGTAATTTTGCCAAAGTTCGAGACGGAAGCTAAGACGGGCCAAATATTCTTATGTTTCAACACAAAGAATATTTAGAAGATCAGGGTTGGAGAAATCGGAGAAGAAACATGTTTTTTGGTGAGTCGGGAATGGAAACCGACAAAACCGAAGAAACTTCAAAAATTCATAACCGGAACTACGTAAGTCCGAACGGAGTGATTCGAAATGATAAATTAATCAAATAGCATGGAGAATCAGTTTGTGGAGTTTTAATATTTATGGGAACATCCAGAGGGTTTTTAAAATATTAAACGTAAGATCGAGGAAACCGAAGCGTCGGGAAAGAGCGGGTTTAAGACTTGGTTAAGGACGGTCTGGGACGGTTTAGGTGGGTGTTTTTGGCACAAAAACTCCAACAAGGACAGGTGTTATCACCCCAGAGGCGCCACTTCTCAGCTGTTGGTGCAATGCATGAGGTTAGGTTCAAAGAACCTCATTTTTGCATGCAAACTCTCAAATTCATTTCACCAAAAAGAGAATGATTCATTCACTCACTCTCAACCTCTATTTACCCACGACCACTACCCTCTCTCCTCTCTCCAGATTCATCTGGAAAACCCAGAAACTCCCTTTGAATCTTCAAAGAAACCCCAAGAACACCAAGAACATTCTCATAAATCCCAAAAATGTTCTTCATATCCTCTTACACCAAAAATCCCATAACTTCTTCAATATAAACCCAAATACACTTCTTCAAAGTGCTATGGCTTCCTCTCTCCCTCCTATACAATATCCAGCCAGCCGCCGTCGTCTCAGTCGCCGGAGCTCGCCGGAATCTGGCCGGAAAGAATCCGCGGATTAGGGTTTGGTGGATATCTCTCTTCCTTCACTAGATCTGAACGTTTTGAAGCCTTGGATGGATAGATCTCTTCTTTTTGGTCAGTTTTATAGGTGGATCGTCTTCTGAGTCACCGGAAAAAGTGGTGAACCGGCCGGTCAACGCCGGACCACCGCCGGTCAACGCCGGACCACCGCCGGTCAACGCCGGAGAAGTCGCCGGAGCCGGTCACCGGAGAAACCTCGCCGCCGTCAGTTGAAAGCCGGTTCTTCAAGGAGCAGTTTGGAAGGCTTGGATCTAGAATTGGAGTTGGTTTGGAGTTGATTAAACCGGGTCAAAGTTGAGTTGAACCGGTCAACGGTTCAATCTCAAACCGGTTTAATCAAACCGGTCCAATTGGAGTTGGTTCGGTTTACTGCATCGGTTCAGTGGTTCAGGTTGGTCCAGAGGTCAACGGTCAAGGCTTGGTCAACTCGTCGGGTCAACGGTCAACACACGAGTCAACGGTCAACCGCCGGTCAACGTGGTCAACCGTCGGTCAACGCCGGAGACCAAGCCGGTCAACGCTTGGTCCACGGCCATTCCGAGGTCTCTAGAGTGTTCATCATTCGGAGTTCGAGATTCAGGAGTTCGGAGTTCGAGATTCGGGAGTTCGGGGTTCGTGTCGGACATCTCGGGATTCACATTCGCATCGAGCCGTCATTCCGCGCCTATCTCACTGTGAGTCGGCTCACAAACCCTTAGTTACATATAAACCGAGAATTACTAAACCGTAGTATTAGGTTGCATACCCGTTAATTAAAATGAATAGTAATTAATAAATAATTGGACGTTAATGATAAACCGGTAAGCACACTAGGGTTAAAGAATTAAACGGTAAATCAATTATGTGCCGCTAGGTTGTTAGTATCGATTGGGTGATGCATTCATATAGACCGTTTGTTTAGGACTGTATATGCATATATATGTATAAGAACGATAATTAATGAATCTATCTACGGGAATTAAGACGACACTAAAATACGAGTTAAACCTAAACGAACTTATAAAATATTGTAACGGAGTTGGGGTTTAGGTTTAATAGCGGGATTGGGTAATGAATAAAGTTAATTAATAATGAGACGTCGGGGAGTTAGTAAGTTTACTAACTCTAAACCGACGGATCGAGGAGTTAATAAAAGATATCTAGAATGGGTTAAATAAGGAATGTGGTGAGTTGGTAAGCCGTCTACGGGTTAGCAATCCGCTAACCCATGGTAGCGGATGATAATGGATTAAAATACTTAGAAACCCTAATAAGCCTGCTTGTGTGTGATTGTGTGATTATATGATTGTGTGATTGATTGTGATTGCGTGATTGTATTGCTGTTGTTGTGAGCTTTGTGTGCAGGCTTGTTAGACTGCTCGGTGTTGGGCCGAGCAGTTATTGCGGACACTTACTCTGGTCACGGGACCGGGTAAGTTAGTCGTGCTGACTAGGTATCTTACCTAGTCAGAGTGGTGGTAGTGTAGTGGCTTGCGGAATGGGTTGGGAAATTATTATTATTGTTGTTAATTGCGTGATCTGTGCTAGAGTCCCAGCGAGTCTGCGTGTTTACATTTCTGCACTAGGAATCTAGGGTGCGTTAGATTCCGCAAGCCTAGGTTTTGTTTACGTTCCTGTACTTCCGACCCGATTGGATCCTCGGGTTTTGCCTAATCGGATCATGGCGATTCCGGCTATGGTGTTAACCTACTGGGTGACGCCGGTAGGTGTGCGATTCGGAGAATACGGGGTCATGTCCTAGGGCCGGATCGCATGGAAACTCAGGTTACCTTGGGTAACAGGAGTCACCGCGTATCGATGGACAGAGAACGGTGTCCTAGCCGTGGGGACCTTGTGTAAAGGGTTAGGAGTCATGGGTTAGTTACCATGTAGGTGACGATGCAACCCGTGGAAGTTACCGAGTTTGTAGGGCCCAGCGTTGTTTTGTTATTTTCCTTTATTACGCGTAGATAGATAGAGTCTAATCGAGGACATGTGCCGCAGTGCCTTCGATTCCCTATTTCTCCTTATCTTTGGCATTGATTGTGTGTTGTGGGTTTATCACGACGTGGTAGTGCATGATCGACTATTTATTTCTGTTGATTGTTATTTTGGGTTTTGGGGCGGGAATTTGTAGATTCTAGATAGATTAGAAGCCGTTAGTGGGGAGCCGATTCACTGGGTGATCTTAGATCGCTCATTATACTCTTTTTGTGTTTTTCAGGTTTAGGTAGCGACGGACGCGGGAGGTCCTCGGTGTGGTTTCGGGTTGCTTGTGACGGGATTTGATTCGTGGGTTTTTGGGTGTTTTCTCGGTTCGGCGTTATTATTATTTCGTGTGTTGATTTCTTTGTATATTTGACTTGACGATTGTTTGTGAAATTCTATTAAACATTGTACTCAACGTTGATTACTCAGAAATGAAATTGTTTCCTTGATATGAGGTTTTAGTCCGAACCGACACAACTCATCGAAGTAGGGCAAGTGGTACCGCTTGTACTATGGACATGAGGATAGCGGAGTCGAGGATAGATTGGTGCGAGCCTTTGCCTCAAACTGAACTATCTTTGGCTTCGTCCTGTGGAGAAATTTTCCTGTTCGACTTGCTCGGGTTCGATCGGTCATGTTCTTGTTTGATTGTTGACCGGTCAGCTCGACGGTCAGCGGAGAATGGGAAAGGGGCGTTACAGAAAGGTGGTATCAGAGCATGGTTCTGCATGGGTTTCGAAACATTTCATTTTTGAGTGTTTTCCGTGTTTTATCGAGTCAAATGTGTCACACAAGCATCAATTAGGAAACCGAGCCGCGTCCGTTAAACCCGGGGTTGGGATGGGAAAGTAGAATTTCATATTATTTGTACTAACTTGTCTTTGTGTTTTGATTGCAGTCTTACAACAGTGTGTCATGGGTGGAGTGGAGGGGTGTGTGTGTGCGCGCGTTGAGTAGTTCAGTTGGGCAGTATGAGTCAGGAGGGATCATCCGGTCCAGAGCAGGGTCAGTTAGTTCAGTTCTAGGGATACCCAGCTTCGCCAGGTCATTCACGGGATCTTGCACGGCGGATCATCCACCTGTTCCATTGCGACAGATGCAGGGTGCCACAGCAGCACATGAGTGATGGGATTCTTAGGAGGAGCAGATGTGGAGTTATAGTTACCGCCGCAGTGGCCAGAGCCGGATGTACCACATATACTTGCAGCATCAGACGTACCACCGGTGTATCAGGCACCGATTCTTGAGGCGCCCGAGTTTTCCCCTGCCACTTTGTGTGGAGGATTATTTGTTGAGACCGCTACCGTTTGGCTTCGACCTGGATATGGAGCCTATGGACCGGAGAAGCGTCAACAGTGGGAGCAGCAGGTAGCTATGCTTGAGGATGTTTTGGAGCAGCAGGTCGGACCAAATCACCAGCCGGACCTACGACATGGATCACCTCGTACACCGTTCGACATGGTCACGTCACCATCATTTTTGGAGTCACAGTTCGAGTCAGTCTCGCCACCATCCGAGATGGTAGAGGCGCCGCCAGCAATACAGGAGTACAGGACGTGCAGTGCGTGTAGAGTGCAGGAGTTTCACTGGTATTGGTGTTCTCGACCAGTGGACCCGTGTCTTCGAGAGCCGTACCATTCAGTACCGGGACCCGACCACTGTCCATGATGTGGTTACGAGGGTCACAGAGTATCGACTTGCCCGATTTCCGGATCAAGAGCGTGTATACCGATGGAGAGCCGTACCGAGCACCAGTACCAGAGGGTTACCGAGCGGGACCCAGTCACAGAGATCCAGAGCCCAGTCGGCCACCAGTCATTATGATGCCTGTCATTCAGCCACCTCGACCCGAGCCAGTGAGGACTTACCAGTTGTGTAGAGGTTAGGGTCATCGCGCACCCATTTTTTTCATCGATCCCCCGCCTGAGCCGACTTCTCCGTGTCAGCTTTGTGGCAATTATGGTCATCAGGCGCCCGTGTGTTATCGTGGACCACGCTAAGTGTCCACTCCAGTCTGTCAGTTGTGTGGCCGCGCAGGTCAAATTGCTCATCCTTGCCCAATAGCCGAGCCACAGCATGTCAGAGCACCATCTCGAGACACACACTCGCCACACCCTCCCGGCGCACCTGCCAGCGGATACTTCAGCGAGCCGTTTTTCCAGAGGTGTTGGGCATTTCGGTCTTGCTGGAGGCGTTAGGATAGGATAGGAGTAGTTAGGCCAGGTAAGTGGGGGCACTAACTTCTTTTTGTCTTGTAGATAGATCGGCGGATAGGCGACTTTGCGTGTCGTCTTCGACTTTTCGGATGTATAGCAGCGTCGTATGGGTTTTTGGATATGATGACGGTCTTATGTGTGGACTCTGATCATAACCATGTACTGAAAACCTTATGATGTATGATATATCGTTTTATGTATGTGGTGGATGCAGAGTGTTCAGCTGGTCGTTTTGAGTAGCATAGTAACTATTTGCATGATTGAGATGGTTCTGAAAGCAAATAGATTACTGTGTGAAATCAAATGATGAGCAGAACGGAAGACCGTTCATCATGACCCAAACCCGGATGGACGACGCATCCGACCGATCATTAGATTGCGTGATTATATGTGTGGTAATTGCTTGTTTCATTTCTTGCTTGCTTGATTGATTGATTGTTTTGTTGTGCGGTAGATTGCGTAGTGATTAGCGTGCATGGTTTTTGATAGACTGATTGTTTTGGTCTTAGAGACCGTTGGGTTGTTTGTTGTTCGGGAATTTGAGTAGTGATTGATCGCTTTTCTTCGATTTTGTTAGAAAGGTAAAGTGTTGATTTTGTTTTAATTTTATTTCAAGTTTTGAGCCGACTGAGAACGGTTGTGTTTAACCGTCAATTCACGAGGGAACAGACTTATAGTGTATGTTATTTAATCACGGGTAACCGTCGGGTACGTGATTAAGTAACCATATTTCTGTGGGAAAGCGATGTCGGGGATAGATCGGGATGAAACTGATTGTTCCAGTGAGTTGTTGTATTGATTGTAGGACGGAATGGCGACGCGATGTGAATCCGAGAACGAACCCGAACACGAAAGCGAGATGTAGTGTCAAGACGTCGTGAGAAAAGTAGAACGGACCGTGAAGCAGTGGTAGACATCGTCAGTGGGAAATGAATCAGCTTAGCAAGCGACCGACAGGAAGACAACGAGAAGTATGATGAGCTGGCAAAGAGATTTGGGGAAAGAAGGATCAAAGTTGTTGTTGGAATCAGTTTAAAAGGAGCAAGTGATCAGATTCTTGAAGAGTGTCTCAGAAAGAAGGATGAAAGTCGCAGTCAGAAGCATGGGGAGGTCGAAGCAAAGTGGGGAAGCCGAAGTGAGAATCAGGGTAAAGAAAACCAACCGGGGTTAAGTTCGAAGATCGAGACCGATGGAATCAGTTAATGGTTAAGTGAAGCAAGGAGGTCAAGACGGAGAGCCAGAGCAGAATTGTTGTGAAGATCAATTGTGTAGAAAGGAACGGGACAGAAGGATCGCAGTGATGGGTGTCAGCAGGATGCAGTAGTGTTCGAGTATAGAAGCGTCGGAGTGGAGTGATGAAGCAACTTGCAGGTTTCGGAACCGATTCTAAGTCTGTTAGTGACGGAGAATTCGGGGACCGAATTCCTGTAAGTAGAGAAGAATGTGATACCCCGTATCAAAAATACGGTCAACGGGCAGCAGAAAGTCAACCAGGGGCAAAATTGTCATTTTACCAAAATCAGGGGTAAAATAATAATTTTACCAAAGTTCGAGACGGAAGCTAAGACGGGCCAAATATTCTTATGTTTCAACACAACGAATATTTAGAAGATAAGGGTTGGAGAAATCGGAGCAGAAACATGTTTTTCGGTGAGTCGGGAATGGAAACCGACAAAACCGAAGAAACTTCAAAAATTCATAACCGGAGCTACGTAAGTCCGAACGGAGTGATTCGAAATGATAAATTCATCAAATAGCATGGAGAATCAGTTTGTGGAGTTTGAAGATTTATGGGAACATCCAGAGGGTTTTTAAAATATTAAACGTAAGATCGAGGAAACCGAAGCGTCGGGAAAGAGCGGGTTTAAGACTTGGTTAAGGACGGTTTGGGACGGTTTAGGTGGGTGTTTTTGGCACAAAAACTCCACCAAGGACAGGTGTTATCACCCCAGAGGCGCCACTTCTCAGCTGTTGGTGCAATGCATGAGGTTAGGTTCAAAGAACCTCATTTTTGCATGCAAACTCTCAAATTCATTTCACCAAAAAGAGAATGATTCATTCACTCACTCTCAACCTCTCTCTACCCACGACCACTACCCTCTCTCCTCTCTCCAGATTCATCTGGAAAACCCAGAAACTCCCTTTGAATCTTCAAAGAAACCCCAAGAACACCAAGAACATTCACTACAAAAAAACTGGGCATTGATAGCATATTATGATAGCACTATTTTCAGGAGTGCTATGAATGATAAAAATGAGATTTTGGTTAGTCTTAATAGCGTTTGAAAAATGCTATGATATGAAAATAGAGAGGCGGGATAATGAAATCACTTATTCCGCCAAGTTTTAGCTAATACTAACATTAGCGCCCAACACTTAATGTTTTTCCCTCTTATTTGTCAAAAACACTAAGAGAGGCGGGATAATGAAATTAATGCTATGAAATACAAAAGCAACGAGTAAAGGGCAAAAAAAAACTCATTCCTGGGTTTTGTCGAAGGTAAAGGGAGCTGTTAACCCTCTCCGTTGGCCACGATTTCGTCCTCCGTCACCGACCACGATTTCGTCCTCCGTCACCGGCCACATTCTCCATCTGAGCTCGTTTTCATCTGGAGGCTAGGGTTTAAGCGAAGGTAATTTCCTCTCTACTATTTCTCTGATGTTTCGTGCTCTCAATTCGACAAGACGACGGCATTATTGACCAATTTTTCCTGAGAATTTGGGGTTTGTTACATCGAAATATCAGTTCCGTTCTTTGTTTCAATTTGTATTTTGAACCTTTTGCATGCATCTGTTCTTCGGCATTGCTTCTTAATTTCTTGGGTTTGGGTTCCATTTAGCTTGTTATAGAGATGGAATAACTCTGATTTACAAAAAAATAAACAAAATAACTCTGATTTTCGGTTGCTTTTGTTTTTCTTACACTCATCTACGAATGTGTTGAACTTATACTCATTGTGTTCTTGTTTTCCAAGTGTTTGTGACAGGTTATAATCATCTTTGAAGCAGAATCACAATCCCAAATTCACAGGACAGGTTAGTTATATCTATCCACTGTTGTAGTGTTATGCTTGCTTGTGTTATTACATTGCTCTGGATTTCATTCATTTCTGTTTCGTTTTATTTGTGATGTGTTTATTACCAGATTACAATTACTGTTGTTGATTTATTCCTTGTTGTTTGATTGTCTTATCCCGTTAAGTTGACTGAGTATTAGTTGATGTGTTATCTTTGAACAATGGTTCTAACACTCTGACAGATCTCATTTTACATTATACTTATGCGTATGGATTGTTATTATAACGGTTTATATTAAGGTTTGAGCACATAATGCTGGACAAGGCATGGGTGCATCTATGTAGTTTTAGTATAATGACTGTGTATGAGTTCTTCACTGTGGCTGTTGTTGTTCTATGTTTGTTTGGTCTAAGAATAAGCTTTTGTTGTTTACAAGATCTTCATTATGTCTATTTTGGTATAGTGTTTGTTTGGTTGAGATTGCGCTTGAGTTATGATATTATGTGACTGTGACATTGACTGTTTTGGTATGATGTGACTGTGATTGAATTGTTGTCTCGTCTGATCATGATAAGGTTAGAACCTATCATGTTGGAAAAGGACTGGGTGCATCTTTGCAGGTATGGAAATGACTTATATAGGTTAGTTACTAGTTAGGCTGAGGATACAATCACAATGATTACTTTTCTCTTCTACTTGAAGAGCTGATCCTGCCTACGAGAGAGGTGCATGGAAATTTGTAAGGGCTGTGGCTGCAGGATTAGGAGGGATTGAGATGATTATATGCCCCTGTGTAGACTGCCGCAATGTAGACCGCCACTCCATCAGCGATGTAGTTCACCATCTTGTAACAAGGGGGGTGGATGAGACTTACAAGATGTGTAAGGAATGGTACCACCATGGGGAAGTGAAATGTGCTGAAGGTGAAATAAAGCCAAGTCAGTGGAATGAGGAGATTGTTGGTTTATACAGAGCTGTTGAGCCTTTAGATGAGGATTTTAGGAGTAAGGTTGACTTCATTGAGATTGCAGAGGGAGAGGACAAGAGAGAAGATGAGTTTCTAGCTAAGTTGGCAGACGCTGAAACCCCTTTATACCCTAGCTGTTCAAACCATAGCAAGCTGTCAGCTATAGTGACATTGTTTAGAATCAAGACCCAGAATGGCTGGTCTGATAAGAGCTTCAATGAGCTTCTTGAGACACTGCCTAAAATGTTACCGAATGATAATGTTCTTCATACATCATTGTATGATGTGAAGAAATTTTTGAAGACTTTTGATATGGGTTATCAAAAGATTCATGCTTGTGTGAATGATTGTTGCCTATTCAGAAAGAGTTACAAGAAGCTCGATAGTTGTCCAAAGTGCAAGGCGTCACGGTGGAAGGTTAACTTGCACACTGGTGAGATCAAGAAAGGAGTGCCACAAAAAGTTTTAAGGTAGTTTCCAATAATCCCAAGGCTGAAGAGGATGTTTAGGTCTGAGGAAATGGCCAAAAACTTAAGGTGGCACTTCAACAACAAGAGCAATGATGGGAAACTTTGTCATCCTATAGACTCTGTCACTTGGGAATCCCATTGGGCCCTCTTGCTGTTATCAGACCAGCCATTCTGGGCCAGAAGACCTTGTGAATGACATCCCATTGGGCCCTCTTATCTCATCTTATCTCATCTGACCCAGAAGACCTTGTGAATGACATCCCATTGGGCCCTCTTGCTGTTAAAGTGCTGGTTGAAACTGCTGTCAAATTAGATGCTTTTCTATGGAGACCTGCACCGGAGATGTTCATTTTTGAGCAAGCAGTTGGTGAAATGATTGCTTGGCCAGCCAGTCACTGTGTTACCAAAGACATAGAGCTCCAACCTGAAGACAGTATGCCTCATGTAAAGTTTCTTATTCACTATAGTTATACCTTAATTTAGATTACTTGAATTGATATGCTTAGCATAATCATATTCTTATCTGCTTGTGTATGATAGAGCCCAACATCAGATTCTCTCAATAAATGCAAACTGCTTGCTTGGTCTACGAATGATGTTGTTGCTGAAGGAAGATGGAAATCTAAGGAACCAACAGCAACCGTTAATGGTCTTCCTCTGGGACCTAACGCTGTTAAGGTTTTTATCGATAAGGTACATGAGCCTGACACATTTTTATGGAGGCCAACATCAGATGTGAAATTCATGAAGGATTCCAAGCTGTCTTTCGTAGCATGGCCTGCCAATAGGGTTCTATTTGACTGTCAAAGAACTCCTCAGCAGTCTCCTGTCCAGAATTCTAAAGCGACTGATCAAGAAACACCTTCAGCTCCAATGAAGAAAGCCACTCTAGCATCATGTTCAATGTCTGTTGGCAAGATCACTCAAACACCTTCAGATTCTCCTCGTCGTAGATCTCAGGTAATTTGATTTAATTGAATGAGGTTGCTATTTGTTGGATAAGGTTGCTATTTGTTGTTCACTGTTTGTTGTATTCAAACATTGTAGCGTAAGACAAGTCCAGATGAAGTTCCAAAGGAAAATCAGAAATGCAGGCTACTTAGTATAACCGGAAAGAAGCAGGTTGTTGCGGAAGGTCGGTGGGCTTCAGACAACCCAGACCAAAGAGTTCACTTCGTTCCGTTGGGGCCTAATGCAGTGAGAGTCTGGATTGATGTAGTGAAGGTCGATAAAGCAGCAGTTTGGAGGCCATCTGAAGAAATCGAGTTTATGGAGGATGCAATTGGCTCATCCATTGCTTGGCCTAAGGATAAAGTCATCATGTGCTAAGTTGATGAGGTTTTTTCCTAAAACTGCTTCTATGTTATTGTAGTTGTTGGTATGAGACATGTATTTTGGGCTACAAATTTGTCAAAACATTGTATGTTTCAGACATATGTAATGGAAATCGTTTGCCTCAAAACTACATTCTACTGTATCTTACTATATCAGTTTTTGAGTGCCGTAACCGCATATAATATAGCATATGAAACTGCTACAAAACCATAAAGCGTAGCTCTAGTTATTCGTCATAACATAAAATACAACAGCATATTTTAGAAGCTATAAGAGAAAAGATTACAGCGTATAGAAAATGCTACAATAATATGTACAATGACACCGTAAAAGTAATGCTATTATAGATTGTAACCTATCACAGCACGTATTTAAACAGCTATCGTATGGGGTACCTACCATAGCAACAAAAATAAACGCTATAATATGGGTGCACCCTAAGATAGCTCTCGATGTCCTAGCGTTTATCAAAACGCTATCAAAGACCTATTATAGCTTTTATCGTGGGCTACGAATGTGGATTTTTCTTGTAGTGATTCTTGATTGTTCTTCATATCCTCTTACACCAAAAATCCCATAACTTCTTCGATATAAACCCAAATCAACTTCTGCAAAGTGCTATGGCTTCATCTCTCCCTCCTCTACAATCTCCATCCAGCCTACGTCGTCTCAGTCGCCGGAGCTCGCAGGAATCTGGCCGGAACGAATCCGCGGATTAGGGTTTGGTGGATATCTCTCTTCCTTCACCAGATCTGAACGTTTTGAAGCCTTGGATGGATAGATCTCTTCTTTTCGGTCCGTTTGATAGGTGGATCATCTTCTGAGTCACCGGAAAAAGTGGTGACCCGGCCGGTCAACGCCGGACCACCCCCGATCAACGCCGGAGAAGTCGCCGGAGCCGGTCACCGGAGAAACCTCGCCACCGTCAGTTGAAAGCCGGTTCTTCAAGGAGCAGTTTGTAAGCCTTGGATCTAGAATTGGAGTTGGTTTGGAGTTGATTAAACCGGGTCAAAGTTGAGTTGAACCGGTCAACGGTTCAATCTCAAACCGGTTTAATCAAACCGGTCCAGTTGGAGTTGGTTCGGTTTACTGCATCGGTTCAGTGGTTCAGGTTGGTCCAGAGGTCAACGGTCAAGGCTTGGTCAACTCGTCGGGTCAACAGTCAACGCACGAGTCAACGGTCAACCGTCGGTCAACGCTGGAGACCAAGCCGGTCAACGCTTGGTCCACGGCCATTCCGAGGTCTCTGGAGTGTTCAGCATTCGGAGTTCGAGATTCGGGAGTTCGGAGTTCGAGATTCGGGAGTTCGGGGTTCGTGTCAGACATCTCGGGATTCACATTCGCATCGAGCCGTCATTCCACGCCTATCTCACAGTGAGTCGGCTCACAAACCCTTAGTTATATATAGACCGAGAATTACTAAACCGTAGTATTAGGTTGCATACCCGTTAATTAAAATGAATAGTAATTAATAAATAATTGGACGTTAATGATAAACCGGTTAGGATCAAATAAGCACACTAGGGTTAAAGAATTAAACGGTAAATCAATTGTGTGCCGCTAGGTTGTTAGTATCGATTGGGTGATGCATTCATATAGACCGTTTTTTTAGGACTGTATATGCATATATATGTATAAGAACGATAATTAATGAATCTATCTATGGGAATTAAGATGACACTAAAATACGAGTTAAACCTAAACGAACTTATAAAATATTGTAACGGGGTTGGGGTTTATGTTTAATAGCGGGATTGGGTAATGAATAAAGTTAATTAATAATGAGACGTCGGGGAGTTAGTAAGTTTACTAACTCTAAACCGACGGATCAAGAAGTTAATAAAAGATATCTAGAATGGGTTAAATAAGAAATGTGGTGAGTTGGTAAGCCGTCTACGGGTTAGCAATCCGCTAACCCAAGGTAGCGGATGATAATGGATTAAAAGACTTAGAAACCCTAATAAGCCTGCTTGTGTGTGATTGTGTGATTATGTGATTGTGTGATTGATTGTGATTGTGTGATTGTATTGCTGTTGTTGTGAGCTTTGTGTGCAGGCTTGTTAGACTGCTCGGTGTTGGGCCGAGCAGTTATTGCGGACACTTTCTCTGGTCATGGGACCGGGTAAGTTAGTGGTGCTGACTAGGTATCTTACCTAGTCAGAGCGGTGGTAGTGTAGTGGCTTGCGGAATGGGTTGGGAAATTATTATTATTGTTGTTAATTGCGTGATCTGTGCTAGAGTCCCATCGAGTCTGCGTGTTTACATTTCTGCACTAGGACTCTAGGGTGCGTTAGATTCCCCAAGCCTAGGTTTTGTTTACGTTCCGGTACTTCCGACCCGATTGGATCCTCGGGTTTTGCCTAATCGGATCATGGCGATTCCGGTTATGGTGTTAACCTACTGGGTGACGCTGGTAGGTGTGCGATTCGGAGAATACGGGGTCATGTCCTAGGGCCGGATCGCATGGAAACTCAGGTTACCTGGGGTAACAGGAGTCACAGCGTATCGATGGACAGAGAACGGTGTCCTAGCCGTGGGGACCTTGTGTACACGGTTAGGAGTCGTGGGTTAGTTACCATGTAGGTGACGATGCAACCCGTGGAAGTTACCGAGTTCGTAGGGCCCAGCGTTGTTTTGTTATTTTCCTTTATTGCGCGTAGATAGATAGAGTCTAATCGAGGACATGTGCCGCAGTGCATTCGATTCCCTATGTCTCCTTATCTTTGGCATTGATTATGTGTTGTGGGTTTATCACGACGTGGTAGTGCGTGATCGACTATTTATTTCTGTTGATTGTTATTTTGGGTTTTGGGGCGGGAATCTGTAGACTCTAGATAGATTAGAAGGCGTTAGTGGGGAGCCGATTCACTGGGTGATCTTAGATTGCTCATTATACTCTTTTTGTGTTTTTCAGGTTTGGGTAGCGACGGACGCGGGAGGTCCTCGGTGTGGTTTCGGGTTTGCTTGTGACGGGATTTGATTCGTGGGTTTTTGGGTGTTTTCTCGGTTCGGCGTTATTATTATTTCGTGTGTTGATTTCTTTGTATATTTGACTTGACGATTGTTTGTGAAATTCTATTAAACGTTTTACTCAACGTTGATTACTCAAAAATGAAATTGTTTCCCTGATATGAGGTTTTAGTCCGAACCGACACAACTCATCGAAGTAGGGCAAGTGGTACCGCTTGTACTATGGACATGAGGATAGCGGAGTCGAGGATAGATTGGTGCGAGCCTTTGCCTCAAACTGAACTATCTTTGGCTTCGTCCTGTGGCGAACTTTTCCTGTTTGACTTGCTCGGGTTCGATCGGTCATGTTCTTGTTTGATTGTTGACCGGTCAGCTCGACGGTCAGCGGAGAATGGGAAAGGGGCGTTACATGTAGAACCCACACCTGTGGTGCCTGAAGCTCGCAAATCCGAGAGGATTCGTCACGAACCCGAGAAATTTGGATTTCTCATGACCAATTGCCATGATCTGTTGATCATAGACAGTGACGAGTATGCGACTTTGAAGAAGCAATGATGGGCCTTGACTCCGAAAAGTGGCTGAAAGCCGCTGAATCCGAAATGGGATCTATGTCACAGAACCAAGTATGGACTTTGGTTGATTTACCCGATGGTGTAAAAACCAAGTGTAAATGGATTTTCAAGAGGAAAATTGACGTAGATGGTAATATTCAGATATACAAATCTAGGTTGGTGAAAAAAGGTTTCAAGCAAATTCATGGTATTGACTATGAAGAAACCTATTCCTCAGTCACCATACTTAAGTCCATCGGATTCTCCTAGGAACCGCCACTCATAATGGTTATGAGATCTGGCAGATGGATGTGAAAACAGTTTTCCTTAATGGAATTCTGGAAAAGGATGTGTACATGACACAACCTGAAGTTATTCATTAATCCTAATGAAGCTAGGAAGGTATGCAAGCTTCATCGGTCCATTTGTGGATTGAAGCAAGTATATCGGAGTTGCAATCTTCGTTTTGATGAAGCAGTCATAAGGTTTGACTTCATCAGGAACGAAGAGGAACCGTGTGTTTACAAGATGACTAGTGGGAGCGCAGTTGCATTTCTGGTATTGTGTGTTGATAACATACTGCTTCTCGGAAATGAAGTTCCATTGTTTCAGTCTGTTAAGACTTGACTCGAAAGTTGTTTTTCGAGAAAAGCATGGGAGAAGCTGTGTACATTCTTGGAATAAGAATCTATAGAGATAGATTGGACATGGTAATTGGATTGTGTCAAGATAATTATATTGATAAGGTCTTGCACAGGTCCAATATGCATGATTCCAAGAAGGGCTTCATGCCAATGACTCTTGGCATTACTCTTAGCAAGACGCATAGTTCTTCGACGCATGCTGAGCAAGAACGCATGAGGTTCAGACAACTACTATAGGCATTAGATGTCTTAAGATGTGATCTTAATTTTAGTGGGAGTTGTTGTTGTTAATTTTAGTTGTGATATGACGTTCATGTAAACATAATTTGATTATGTTAATGAACTCTGACATCAGTATTATTTAATTATGTTATTAAATAATAGTCCCAAAGTAATTTATGACATTTTATAGGTCATCAAGTATGTGACTTGATCATGAAACCCTGTAAATGATAAATGACATAAATTATGATGGTCCCTAGTCAAGGTTGTTAAAATGGGACATTAACAACTGCGTGAGACTAGTATGTGAGGTGACTGATGACTAAGTTTCATGGAGTCATTGATAAGAGTATTAAAGTCAATCACATAGATGTGTGTTGGAGAACACAGGATCGGACATGACCCGCTAATGAAAACATCACAGGATAGTTATATAAGTGTCATAAGAGTTTTCATTACGACTACAGACTATAGTCCTTAGACCTGAGTTCATCATGTTTTCTTACATATGAATTGGTCCGCTTTAACCTTGCCAAACGTCAGCCGTAACTGGTGACTATAAAGGCATTGATTGTGTGTATCATGAAGTGTGTGAAGGAACAAGGATGGAACAAGATGGGATTTGTCCCTCCTATATAACATGAGCTAAATATCTCAGGGCCCATCGAAGATTTGATACTGAGAAATGTGTGGCCGCACTCAAACGAGTTGATTGTCAGTCGTTTGTCTTGTCAGTATAAATCGGAGTTCGATGAACATGATTTTGGCTTAATAAGGATGACACGGATCTTGCCTTATGTCAAATCGAGATATAGAGACGAAGGGATTATGGGAATAGATGATTCCAGTACACGTGGGAGATTGTTTGGAATGTCCTGAAATCACACTTGTAATCACTCTGGAGATAGTTGTGTTGTCGAGATTAAACATTCATATAACACTGGGCAATCATAATGCTTTGCTAGAAGCCACTTATGATCAATGAATTTAGAACTCATTGCTAGTATTATACGATCCTACAGAGTCACACACCTAAGCAAACTGGATACATAGGTATGGGGTTGATCATTAGTGTAATGATCTGACAAATGTATATGTGATATGCATTCAATAGCGATTTTCTAAGGCTGTGTCGATCGACAGAAAGGTGAATCGATCGACATAGATCGCGGACCAAAATAGCGATTTTGGTTAATGACTTAATTAACACGGTTTGAGCCTTGGCTAATTAGATCATGGTAAAAGTCAATATATATATGATATATGGTCGACTTTTACAAGGACGGGACTGAATTTACAGCCACCTTGGTGAAATAGAAACCCCAAAAAGAGATCTGATCTCTGACAGCACTAGCATCCCGCTCGTTCCTGTTTGTGTGCGTGTGGATACCAGTAGAGGCGCAGCACTTGAGGCGCTGGACAATCTCGAATACCTTATCATATTCCGCTGCACAAATTTCCAGGTATCTTCAAGATCTGATGTAGATTCAATGAAATAAACATGAACCCTAGATCCTAGGCTATGGAATTCAGACTTAGGGTTGCCTAATTGGATTAGGAACTGCTAGAAATTCCTTCAAAATTAATTTTAAATATTTCAGTTAACTAATAACAGAAAAAACAAACATAAATCAACAAATATTGGAGTCAAAACTAAAAAAATCTAGACTATATCTAAGAGATAGATAGCTGAAAACAATTTGATACCTCTACCACGGGTAAGATATCAAAATCATCATCAGATGATCACCCCGGCCAATTTCCCTTTCCATCAATATTGAGACAAATACTTATTGTATCATCTGCTAATACCATCTCCAATGTTTCACCAGGCTGAGACGTGTACTGAGAGTGAAGCACCTTGACACGGATTCGTCATCCAGATTTGAAAGGTTTGACATCTGCAAGGTTAGTAAAACCATGGTTTTTATTTGCCACAATCGACATTTCTTTAAAGGCTGTTTTATTTGAGTTGTGAATGAAATATTGATTGCTTAGCCGACTATTTATAGATGTCAGAAGATATAAGGTTTGAAATATAGAGAATATCTATCATTAAAGCTAGAATATACGATTAAGATTTTATACTGAATATGCCAAGGTTATGTGTAAGGTGCAAGTTACGGTATTTCGGCCATTAACTATATGTATTTCATCGAATTATATGTCTAGATACATTTCTAGGTAATATATCTTGTTTAATTATTGAACATCTTGTTAGGTTGTTTGCTTAATCGGATTTTGTTAATATAAGAATATCTATAAATCGAAGATTAAGATTAGTAAAGATTTGATATCCTTTAAGTTTTGAATTATTCGAAACCAAAATTGTTTGGTAGATTAATAGAATTTCTGAATATTTGTCCTGAAAATCTTGTTAGGTTTTGAAAATCTGATTTAGGACCCGCATTTGGTTTAATTGCGGTGCTAAAACTAAACGATTGTTTAATTTATAGGAACTAATATTTGTCCTGAAAATGGTTGTTTAATTTATAGGAACTAATATATTTTGGTATATGGTTTGTTAAAACCGGTTTAGAAGACTATATACTAAATTGAAATTGCGGTGCTAAAACTAAACGATTTCAAAATTATTGTGTAGGTGTGAAATAAAAGTCAACCGGCCAGAATAAATATAAAAAGAAATGAGATTTGTGTATTTGGGAGTCATGTTCACCGGTTATTGAAAATATAGGTAATGAATTAAGATGAATCAATCTTGTTATGTGGTGGTTAGTATTGTCGTAAACCACAATCACTTTATATATGGAAGTTTTGTGATTTTTTATGTCTGATTATTAAAAAATTAGAATTGGTAAGTGAGAATTTATTTGGTTTACGACAGATGATGTAAACCGCTTGGTACACAATCTAATTTTCGTATGTTGTTGTAAAAGACAGAAAAGTCTTTAATGGAAAGGAAAAATAGCATCGTTAGTTCAGTGGCATTGTTTGTAATTAATTTAAAAACAGTGGGTAATTATTGTTTTGTACTTCTGTTTTAATAGTATAGATAGGTTTAAGAGGCCCGGTTAACAAAAAAAAATTATTACAGTATAAGCCAAGTTTGTGAATTCAAATTATAATCTTTTGTTGAATCTTAATTTTGTTTGTTCGTGTTGGAAATGTAGTAGACTAATAGTCAACCTTCTTCGACGCTTACTAATATGTGATAATCCAATCTCATCAAACAGTGGCTGCAACACTTGCAATGCAAGATTACATGGAAGCTGCAGCAGTTGTTACCACAAGATTAAACTATATTCATCAAATAAGGCATACTCTATGTAGAGAGATCCTTTCTATGCTACATATTTCATTTCTTACCACAAGGATGGTTTCCATTTCAACATAATTTTGTTGGTGTCTTCCTTCTCGCTTTCATAAGTATCCCGTGATACGGTTAAATGACATAACACACTTAGAATATAATAACGGGGTGGATTAATGAATGAAAGTTAATGAATAATGAGATGTCGGAGAGTTAGTAATCTTACTAACTCTTAAACCGACAGATCAAGGACTTACTAATAGAAACTTACGAAGTGATAAAAAGTGGTGTGATTGATTGACCGTCTACGGGATTAGTAATCCACTAATCCCAAGGTAGCGGAGTGAATGAGTAAAGGTTAAGGAAATATTAAAAGTCGAATAAACCCAAATCATTGTTTGTGTGGTGTTGTGATTGATTGTTTGTGTGATTGTGTGTATCTACTTCGGTGTTGGGCCGAGTAGACTGTTGATTGCTTGAATGTTTATCTACTTCGGTGTTGGGCCGAGTAGACTGTACTGTAGATACTTACTCTGGTGCGGGACCGAGTAAGTTTTGGTGATATAGAGGTTGGTGATAGACTTGCGGGATGGATTGGTGTTTCTGTTTGACATTGTTGGTATTGCGTGATAGAGTCCTAGTGAGTCTGTTTGTTTACATTACTGTTATTAGGACTCTATAGGGCGCATTAGATCCCACAAGTCTAGAGATGGCGTTCCGGTACTTCCGATCCGATTGGATCCTCGGGTAGTTACCAGCTCAGGCTCGTACCTTCGGTAGTGGTTCTGGCAGGTGTTAACCTATGGAGTGACGTCTGTAGGTGTGTGGTCCAGAGAATACGGGGTCGCGTCCTAGGGCCGGACGGCATGAAAACTTGGGCTATCTAGGGATAACCTGAGTCACCGCGTATCGATGGACGGAGAATGGTTTCCTAGCCGCAGAACTTCGTGCTATCGCCTAGGAGTCGTGGGAGGTTTTAGCTACCGCGGCGGCAGCTAAGTGTTCCCGTGGAAGTCGCCGAGTTCGCAAAGTGGGCCAGATGGTGTGGAGATTGCGTTAGAGCTGCGATAGATGGATCGAGTCTAATCAAGAACATGTGCCGCAGTGTTCTCGATTCACATCGTTGATGGTTGTGTTATTATTTGAATGCTTGTGTGTGTTGTGAAGCTCATCACGTCTTGGTAGCACGTGATCAACTATTATACTTGATTGTTATTTTGGGTTTAGGTGGGATTATTAGATTATTAGCAGCCTTTAGTTGGGAGCCGTCTCACTGGGTAATCTTAGATTACTCATTAGACTCTTTTGTGTTTTTCAATTTTGGCGTAGCTCGGCGGACGCGTAGGACACTTGGAGTAGTCTCGGGTTGCCATTGGGTATCGTTTATTACGCATTTTAACTGTTACTTTCGGTTTTAGATTTTGTTGGAACGTTCCGCTAAATATTTGTATTAGACCGTACACTACAAGAAAACAGGGCTATTACCGACGGAAGAAATTCCGTCAGAAATTACCTACGATAAAACGACGACTTTCAGACGGGAAGTTTTCCGACGGAATACCGTCGAAAATTTCTAACGGTTTTCTCATTCCGTCGGAAACACCCAACGGTAAACCGACGGTTTATTTTTCCGTCGGTTTTCCGTTGTATTTCGGTCGGTTTAGCGTCGGTTTAATATAGCCGTTAAACTGACCATCAACGGAACCGTTGGGCCGACTAGAAACCAACCGATTTCCGACAGAATTCCGTCAAAAATTATGCTACATATACCTCATCCCTCCTCTCTTCCCCTCCACACCTATCCCTCCATAACTCTCTCTCTCTCTCTCTCTCTCTCTCTCTCTCTCTCTCTCTCTCTCTCTCTCTCTCTCTCTCTCTCTCTCTCTCTCTCTCTCTCTCTCTAATACTTCTAGTAACCAAGAAAAATGTCTTCTTCTAACTATTATAGATCGTGGATGGACGGAGTTAGGATTGATGAGGCGACGAAGCTAGTGGACCGGGAATATGCACTTGGTATTGCAGAGTTTATGTCGCTAGCTTGCAATCAACCACATACGCTGAAAAATGGTAAGTTAAAATGTCCATGTGCTAATTGCCGGAATTTTAGAAATCTTACGATTGGCGAAGTATGGTTTCACTTGTATTCAGTTGGGTTTATGTCGGGTTATAAGATTTGGTATCTTCATGGGGAAACTTTGGATTATGCAAGTAGTAGTAGAGAACCTTACGGTGGTACTAGTACTAGGGAACCTAATGTTAGTTCTAGCGAACCTTATATTGCCGATGTAGATTTTGGTGTAGGCACCATTCAGATGGTTAATGATGCACATAGAGAAATTATTCCAGAGGTAGGTGAATATCAAATTCCTAGGGTAGGTGAGGAACCAAATGTAGAATCTAGGAGATTTTTTGACATGTTAGATGCAGCGAAGCGGCCGCTTTACGATGGTTGCAGAGAGGGTCATTCGCCATTATCATCTGTTACAAGATTAATGGGCATAAAGACGGACTACAATCTGCCGGAAGAATGTGTGGATGCGATTTGCGAGTTTTTGAAAGATATTCTTCCAGAAGATAACCTTGCGCCGGGTTCATACAATGAGGTCGAGAAACTGGTTAAAGGGCTGGGATTACCGTATGAGATGATAGATGTGTGCATCGGCAACTGTATGATATACTGGCGAGAAGAAGAATTCCGTCTGGAATGCAAATTCTGTAAGAAGCCGCGCTATGAGGATACAAGGGGAAGAGCTAAGGTTCCGTTCAAGCGAATGTGGTATATGCCATTAACCGATAGGCTGAGGCGGTTATACCAGTCGGAGCGAACTGCTGGGGAAATGAGATGGCATTCTGAACATAGAAGAGAGACAGAGATTGCACATCCGTCGGACGCTGAAGCGTGGAAACATTTTCAGAGATTATATCCAGATTTTGCTTACAATCCACGTAACGTGTACCTCAGATTATGCACAGATGGTTTTAACCCGTTTGGAAGGCATGGGAGACAATATTCGTTGTGGCCAGTGATTCTGACTCCTTATAATCTACCGCCGACTATGTGCATGCGTCGAGAGTTTCTTTTCCTCTCCGTACTCGTTCCCGGTCCAGAGCATCCGAAAAGATCACTTGATGTATTCTTGCAGCCGTTGATACATGAGTTGCAAATGTTATGGCTGCCCGGTGTTGTAGCATACGATGTTTCATGCAAGGAAATTTTTTTGATGAGGGCTGCATTGATGTGGACCATTAGCGATTTTCCGGCTTATGGTATGTTATCAGGATGGACTACACATGGGAAGTTAGCATGTCCGTATTGTCAGGAAAATACCGATGCACTCCAATTGAAGAATGGACGTAAATCATGTTGGTTTGATTGTCATAGAAGATTTCTACCGCATGATCATCCCTACCGGAAAAACACTAAACGTTTTACGAAGAAGAAGAAAGTGTTTGATGATCCTATTGTCCAAGAAGCTGGGTCGACTACCTTGGGCCTCTTAGAAGGATTTGGTGCATTAAGAAGTCGTGAGTGTGGTGGGAACGGGCATGAGAATATATACGGAGCTGGTGTAGTCCACAACTGGCACAAGCAAAGCATTTTCTGGGATTTACCGTATTGGAAGGACCAGTTACTAAGGCATAATCTTGATGTCATGCACATCGAGAAAAATTTCTTCGATAACATTATGAACACTGTGCTCAACGTGCAAGGGAAGACGAAAGATAATGTGAAGTCTAGGCTTGATTTACCTGAAATTTGTGATCGGCCTGAACTTCATCTTCAAACGAACGGAAAACCGCCAATTCCAGCATATTGGGTAGACTCGAAGTCAAAAGAAGAGTTATTTAAGTGGATTATTCTACAAGTTAAATTCCCTGACGGGTATGCATCAAACTTGCGTAATTGTGTGGACACTGACGGAGGAAAGTTTATCGGAATGAAGAGTCATGATTGTCATGTGATGATGCAGCGACTCCTGCCGTTTGCGTTTGCTCATCTCCTTCCTCGAGATGTCCACAAAGCAATTGCAGCTGTTGGATCTTTTTTCAGGGATATATCCACCAGGACACTCACTGTTGATGGGATAAGGAGTCTGGAGCAAAATATTCCAAAAATATTATGCAATCTGGAAAAGATATTTCCACCGTCTTTCTTCGACGTCATGGAACATTTTCCTATCCATCTACCGGGTGAAGCTAGACTTGGTGGTCCGGTACAATATCGGTGGATGTATCCGTTCGAGCGATATATGTTCCACCTTAAAAAGAAGGTGAAGAATCCCGCTAAAGTGGAGGGCTCTATTGCCGCTCAATATAACAACGAAGAGACTGCGACCTTTGCTGGCTACTACTTCCCTTCGCAAGTACGCACAAGGAGCAGGCGCCCAGCTAGGAACGATGACAGGGGAGAAAGGCAAATTTATCGGTCAAGCGTTCCTAACATTTTTCAACAGGTTGGGCGGTTAAGTGGGAAAGTAGGCAAGCGGCAACTAACACCTCAAGAGCATACACATCTCCATAAGTACATTCTAACCAACTGCGAGGAAGTATTTCAATATGAGAGGTATACATGTTAGCTAGATTTATAATTTTGTATTACACTTGCTTTACTTATTTATATTCTTTTAACTTTTTGTAGGATATATATGGAAGCTCTCCAATTTCATCATCCGGAATTGGACGAGGGCGAACGTGAGGCTCGGAAACAAAAATACTTCAGCCATTGGTTAAACTTTTATGTAAGAATTAGTTTCTTAAATCATATAAAACACTTACGAATTGGAGCAATATTTTTTAACTTTGATGTGATCATATTGTTAGGTCCGGGGGGAACTCAATGCTGGACGCATTCCCGATGATTGGTAAGTTGACATAGTAGAGGGCCTCCACTACACAGCAAAGTCTTATCCGAGATATTGCACTAGGGGGTATGCATTTAAGATGCATGTAGAAGGGTCAACAAGAATTACTGCCGATCATGGAGTATCATCTGCATCCGGAGAAGCTGTTTACTATGGTATTCTTAAAGAAATACTAGAAGTAAAATACATAGGAAAGCTTGGAATGCGTTGTGTAGTTTTTCTATGCGACTGGTATAACCCGATCGTAGGGCAAGGTGTTTTGATCGACGAGTTCGGTGTGACGTCGATTAATTCGAGCAAAAAACTAAGAAACTACGATCCGTTCATTATTGCTTCACAAGCAGATCAGGTAAGTAATTGTAAATAATTATTTTGGAATTCAAAACTCTGATTAAAAAAAATTATTAATATAATATTTACGCAGGTGTGTTACATTCCATACCCTCGACTAACTTATAAAAATGATCCATGAATCACCGTTACAAAGATAAACCCTCGAGGGAAGGTGTACGGAGTTGAAGAGCGCGAAGTAGAGCCCTTACAAACAAGTGGTTCTGGTGTGATCGCTCCGGTAGAAGAAACGCTTGAAGTTAATTTAGTTGTCGACTTCAGTCAATTCGGGGACATTGTTCTTCATTCAGAATCAGAAGAAGAAAGAGGCGAATTTGATGATAGTGACTCAATTTCGTCCGACTACAATACAGAGAGTGATGAAGAATAAAAATGTAATATGAATTTAATATTTATGGTTGTTCTTAAATATATATATAATGTGTTATGCTTTAAACATCTATAATATTATTTGAGGGTACACAATATATGGTTCGAGGTGCGGGGTTCGAACAGAGCCTTCCTCTATTTTTTTTTTTTTAAAGACTGTTATAGATATATAGAATTAGTATGTAATCTTAAACAAGTAATACTAAATGGATCAACTGGTTAAGGGTACAAAATACATGGTTCGAGGTGGGGGGTTCGAACAGGGCCTTCCTCTGTTACATGTTTTTTAATTTCCGACGGATTATCGTCGGTTTGTCGTCGGTTTGTCGTCGGTTTCCGTCGATTTACCGTCGGTTTATCGTCCGAAATACCGTCGGATGAAAGCAGTAAATCTCTCCAGTAAATGACATTTAGTTGGTAAATGTCATATCCGAATTAACTCGATTTCCGACGGAGTTCCGTCTGTTTTACCGTCGGAAAATTTTCTATATATACACGTCCAATGCATGAGATTTTCATTCAAATCATAAACACAACAACTCACCAAATGGATTTCGTTTATTTCTCTCCCGAAGCCCGTGAAACGGCAATACGACAGCTTGGAATGCCGGGACGGAGACATCTTCCTAATCTCGACCCAACCAGGCAGACTCATCGGGGGATTTGGTTCGGGTACAACACGGTTATTATATCCGTGAGCAGTGAGATCATTCAGACACGTTGGTCTGGCGGCTATCTGACGTACTACCAACTCCCGACGTCCTTCAAAGAAGCGTGGTTCAGTGACTTTCTCGTAAGTAATGTCCTATTCTTAGAAATTATTATAATGTAATTATAATTAAGTATTTATAAAATTACAGGAATACTTCTCCTGCTCTACGGACAATTTGTTCCTCGTCTGGCGGGAATTCCACAGGACTGCTAGGCGGGTTTTCCAAACAAAAATGCGGCGGTTGAAGCTACTTTGGCAAAGAGGAGAAGGAAGACCTGCGTGGATTCCTGCGAGGTCTTGGAGATTGCTGGTGAACCAATGGCGCGAGACGGACGTCGGAGATTGGTTTACTAACCAATTCCCGAACTACAATAGATTTTAAATTATGTTGTTTTTAATTTCTTGTAATGTTTTAAATTTCATGTCGTTTGTAAAATATGTTTTTAATTAAAGTAATTAACCTATGTTATGTTTTTTTTTTTTTTGAAAAATCAAAACCAAATTAAGAAAAATTACATATACGATTAATATGTAATCCTAAACGACTAACAAAAACTGGCTCAACTGGTCTAATGCGAGAGAACAATAGGTTTAGGTGGCGGGTTCGAAACGAGCCCTCTGCATTATAGGTTTTTTTTTAATTTAAATTTCGACGGAAAACCGTCGATTTAAAATTATTCCGACGGTAATCCGTCGGTAATTATTTTTAGACGGTAATCCGTCGGTAATTATTGACGCATTTTCGAGGGTTTAGGGTTTAGGGTTTTAGATTGATAAAAAAGAATCGCAAAACCCGTCACTAGTCAATGTAATGTTAGAATATATTATAATTCTTTAGTATCTGATCTATTTGACATTTTTGTTTGATTTGAAAAATTTAAAACACGTAGGACCAAAACATTTCGAATTGTACATTAACGTTTAAGAAGAAGTTTATGTCAAACACTATCTAACTATGATTTTCCTAATATTCTTCAAATTGAGAAGTGTAATTATAAACCTCATGCTTAATGGTACATTATGGTGTTACTAGAAAAAAAATGCCCAACCCTAAACCCTAATTGAAACCCTAAACCCTGTTCCCTCGTAATTCCGTCGGAAATTTCCGACGGTTAGTCGTCGGAATTCCGTCGGTTTACTGCATTTATCGCTCAAAATCTAAAATAACTCCCCTCTCTTCCCCATGCAACGCTTTGGTAAGTGTCTAGTCAGTAATTAAAACTATTTCTGACGGATTTCCGTCGGAAATGCTGTCGAAATTTTTTGTATAAATATGTACGGACTTGTTCTTGGTTTTTCAAACATTTCATCTAAGATTCTCTTCCCAAAAAAAAAAATGGATAACGTTTTTCTAACCCCGTCATGGCGTTCTTGGATAATTACAGGGATATTATCTCAACCGGGACGAGAACATCTTCCTGTGCTGGATCCTTACCGCCGAAACCGGACCATTTGGTTCCAATACAATGCTGCAATTCCCGCTGTTATTAGCGACATAATAGAGGCTCATTTTTTTGGAGGTTACCTAGCTTACTACAATGTCCCGAGAAACGTTAAAGAGTTATGGTTCGAGGATTTTGTGGTAAATAATTTATATTTTTTTATCTTTTTTTTTGCAAATTCTACAATTAATATTTATTCACTTATTAAATTGCAGGCTTATTTTAATTTTGATCCGCAAGTAATCTTCGCGGTTTGGGTGGAATTCCACGTGGTGGCTAGGCGTGTTTTCCAGACCAAAATGCGTCGGGCCAAACTGCGATGGTTTAGAGGACAAGGAAGACCGTCATGGATGTCGGAGGGGGATTGGAACCGCATGGTTCAGCTTTGGGAGGAGACTGACATCGGAGAATGGTTCGGGAACAATCCCCCAAATAATGACTGAACAATTTTATAAATATGCTATTTATTTTCATGTAATGTTTAATTTATGTTATTAATTATGTTTTTAATATATGTTATGTTTTTATTTTTTTTTAATAATCAAAACAATAGCATAACAATAACTAAAATTACCATATAATTATAAACAACTAACACTAAATGGATCAACTGGTTAAGGGTACACAATATATTGTTCGAGGTTGGGGGTTTGAACAGAGTCTTCCACCAATTTTATGTTTTTTTAAACGGTTATAGATATATAGAAATACTATGTATCAATAAACAACTAACACTAAATGGATCAACTGGTTAAGGGTACACAATACATTGTTCGAGGTTGGGGGTTCGAACAGAGGCTTCCACCAATTACTTTTTTTTAATTTCCGACGGATAACCGTCGGTTTTCAAATAACCGTCGGTTATCCGTCGAAATATTTGGCGCCTTAAACCCGAAATTTTTTGAGTTAACCGCCAATTTTTGGCGAAAACAATTGGACCGCCTAAAATACCGACGGAAAACCGACGAGAAATGATTTCCGACGGATTTCCGTCGAAAATCAATTCATATTCTCCCGATCGAACTTCTTCTTCTCCATTTCTCTGTAACTTCTCTCTCTCTCTAATCGCGACATCGGACCATCTCTCTACGATTCCGCCGGATTATCGCCGTTAATCCTCATATCCGACCGCCACCAACACCACAAACATGTAAGTTATCCTTTTAACCGATTGATTTTGCATAATTTTGTTTAGATTTGTAGAAATGGTTGCATGTGTTGGATTAAACGGTAGTATAGGTTGACTAACGGATAGAACAATATAGTTACTAGGATTTAGGATTGTTTGACTTAGATTGATTGTGAATTTCTTTTTAATGTTTCTTCAAAATTTTTAAAACTGATTTTTGGTGTAATTTTGGCATTTGTTTTGGTTTTTTAAACGTTTTTAAAATTCTTATGAGTTCTAAAACGTTTTTAAATTTTTTTAAAATTTGAAACGTTTTTGTAATTTATTTTCAATTTTAAAACATTTTAGAAAATTTTATTGTTGATTTTTTTTTAAACGTTTCTAAATTTTTTATGAGTTCTAAAATGTTTTTGAATTTTTTTTAAAAATTTAAAATCGTTTTTGTAATTTATTTTGATTTTTTAAAGGTTTTAGAAAATTTTAATGTTGATTTTAAAACGTTTTTAAAATTTTTTTTGAGTTCTAAAACCTTTTTGAAATTTTTAAAAACTTATAAACGCTTTTGCATTTATTTAGAATTTTGAAACGGTTTAGACATTTTTATTGTTGATATTATACACGTTTTTTATGAGTTCTAAATTTTTGATTGGTTTGTAGGGATGATTTTCTGACGTTTGAGAAAGTTATGAACGACATTCCACTCAATGAGGTGCATCAGGAACGGGTCCAGCAACAACAACCGAGAGCTCGACGGTCTCGGTCGACTCAGGTGCTACCCACACCGGATCCGACACAGCCGGGAACGTCTGAGACTATGCCGGAGGCTAGTGGGAGTCATTCCGTGTCTCAGGTGCCCCATTATGTTTTACCGTCAATTGCCGATGAGATATCGGCATTAGTCGATCAACCGGGACGAGAGCTGCTCAAACGGCTCGACCCTTTCTACGAGACCAACCCGGGCACTTTTGGTATAAAATTTATAACTTTAGATTCTCATTTACACTTTTTAGTATATACAATTTTTGTAAACCTTTGTTTTTCCTTGTCTTATTAGGTTTACGTTGACCGAGTCGAAGGTCACGAAGAGCATCTTGGGAATGATGTACAGCATGCTCAGGTACGGGTACCCGACGTACAGGGACATGCCTTTATCCGATAGGCATAACTGGTTCCGCCAGTTCGCGGTAATACCTCCTCGTTAATTTTGTTGTATATATATTTATATTTTATTATTATTTTATATAATTTATTTTTAAATTTTTTAATTCTAACAAATATTTATTTTTTTGTTTTGAATAGCAAGAGTATACTTGGGATAGGAAGTATACGGTTATGGTGGAAGAGGAGTTCCACCAGAAGGCGTCGACGCATTACTCAAACGTCATCAACACTTGGAAACAGAAGTGGTGCCATAATGAAGTTCCCAAGGGTATTGACAAAAAGAGCGATACTTGGCAGGGCTTCATCCGTCATTGGAGTAAGCCTGCAACCGCATCAACCTCTACGACGAACTCCCAGAACCGTAGAAGTGAGAGGGATGGTGCCGGTCCCGCAACTCATAATGCGGGAGCAAGAAGCACCGCATCAAGGAAGATAATCCTGGTAAGCAGTTCTTTTTTTAAAATTTTTAATATGTTAAGTTATTTTTAAATTTTAAGTTCAAAATTGTTTTTGCAGAAACAAAAGAAGGGGCGAGATCCGAATCATATTGAGCTCATCGAGGATGGCCACAAGAACAAGGAAACGGGCCAAATCCAAGATCCAATTGCTCGGAGGATTGTGGAGTCGACGAAGAGGCGTTTGGATGAGGTGGTTACCCAATCCGAAGGAATCGGTTCAACGGAAGAGATACCTGACGAGCAGATCATACAAGTCTTCCTCGCGGTAAATTTTAAAATTTAAAAAATTTGAAATATGTTTAACCCTAAACTCTAACTTAAAATTCATAACGTATTATTTACTTTACAGGAAACTGAGAAGAGAAGAGGACGAGTTTTTGGTTTGGGAAACTTGGCGGACAAAGTGTCGACACCGCATTCCCGTTTTCGTCCGGAAGAGGACTATGCCCAGATCTTAAGGGAAAAGGATGCGGAGATCGAAGCGTTGAAGGCTAGTCAATCGCGGATGGAAGCCCATATGGCAGAACAAGATGTAGCAAACGCAAAGAAGTTCGAAGAGATGAACCAACGGTTTGAGACCTTCATGAAACAAGCCAATCTTCCAAATGCTGGACCGTCGACCAAGAGCGGAGGGAAGGGCACAAAGAAGTCGAGGAAGAGGACGACGTGAGCGTGATCCGCTCCCGTTGAATGTAATTTTTTTTATGGACGAATGTAGTTTTTAAAACATGTTTTGAATATTTAAATAAATTTCTTTTTTTTTGTTTTAATTAATAAATTTGCGAATATATATATATATTTTTTTAAATTATTAATTATCCGTCGGTAAACCGTCGATAACCGATCGTCTGAAAACCGACGGTAAAACGCCCTCGGAATGCCGTCGGTAATCTTCTGTCGGAATGCCGTCGGTAAACTTCAGTCGGAATACCGTCGGTATTATACGTCGGAATACCGTCGGTATTATACGTCGGAATACCGTCGGTGTTATACGTCGGAATACCGTCGGTATTATACGTCGGAATACAGTCGGTATTATACGTCGGAATACCGTCGGTATGTACGGTCAGTTTATAGTCGGTAAACCGTCAGAATGAACCGTCGGTTTACGGTCACAAAACCGTCGGTAAATGTGCGTCGATAAACCGTCGGTGATCGGTCGGTATTATATCCGTCGGTATTCCGTCGGTTTTTATAGACGAAAAACCGACTGAAAATTTTTACCGACGAAATAGAAATGACGGACTATTTTCGTCGGAAATCCGTCGGAATACGTCTTTTCCGACGGAAACCCGTCGATTTCATCCCTCGGTAATGACATGTTTTCTTGTAGTGAATAGACTAATAGTCAACCTTCTTTGACGCTTACTAATATGTGATAATCCAATTTCATCAAACAGTGGCTGCAACACTTGCAATGCAAGATTACATGGAGGCTGCAGCAGTTGTTACCACAAGATTAAACTATATTCATCAAATAAGAGAGATCCTTTCTATGCAACATATTTCATCTCTTACCACAAGGATGGTTTCCACTTGAACAGAATTTTTTTTGTGTCTTCCTTCTCGCTTTCATAAGTATCCCATGATAAATATATATATATATATATATATATATATATTTTTTTTTTTTTTTTTTTTTAAAGGTTAACTTTTTTTTTTTTTTTTTTTTTTTTTTTTTTTTTTTTTTGACAACAAGGTTAACTTATTTAGTTTAACATGTATCAACATTATATTTTTTTTTCTTTTCATAAAACTCTTCCTCAAACAATCTATTAACTTCCAATAAATTGAAATGTTGAAACCAAATTCTAACACATGGAATGTGCTTAAGGAAAAAGCCAATTGACATATATATCTTTTTGTAAGAAAACAGAACCAATTAAAAATAAGACAACTGTTAAAAATATTTGTTGGCTCTAATCAAAAAAATAACTCCCACCTATTTTTTCACAATCACCACCACGTTCTATAACTCCATAATCATGACAAGACCTCAAACTCTTTAATATTCAATTAAATTTTCAATCAACTAATTTTTCTTCTCTCTTCTCCATCGTTTCATCTTTTTCATCATAATTCTTTTTCATTTTTTTCCAGTGTTGCAACAAAAATCAATATAGGTTTATAACCACTCTCTATTCAAATTCATTTTTCTATTCTTATCATATTAATAACCTCGATTCTTTTGTATATTCAAATTGAAAATGTCATTTAAATATATTATTGTTTCAGAGTTCAAATTGGAAAATCAAAACATTTGAAAATAGCACGTTCATCTCGTTTTTCGTTCATTTTCGCCACGCCAACATAGCCGCACTGTCTGCAACTAAGGTAACATTATAAGTATATCCAAATCAATTATATAAAGAATAGGCTATTGACAAATCACTTTTTAATGGTTTATCTTTAGAAAAGTAAATACGCCAATGAAATTCGACCTCTTTTCATGGATGACTTGAGTAAAAAAATAAAAAATTTGTTGGAAGTTAATACATTGTTTGACGAAGAATGTTATGAAAAGAGAAATGTAGTGTTGATGAAACATGTTAAACTAAATATGTTAAGTTAGTTTCTCTCACCAAGAGCGATTCCCAAGGTGATAAGGTTTCTCCGACTCTTTCCTCCGGCGGGAGGACTCTGTCGTCGTTAATCTCCAATCTCTCCCTTGATCTGGATTGTTATGGCAGACTCATCTCCGGCTCCTGTTCCACCTGATTCACTCTGTCTTTTCCCATCTCCTTCACCACTCTGGCCTTTTGTGGCTCCTCCGCAATCTGTGCGAGTGGTTCCTTCGCATCTGTGCAAGCCGCCTCAGGCTCCGCTTCATCTTCTCCGTTACCTATCGTCGCTTCTGGATCTCCTTCTAATCTACCTTTGGGCTCGTCTTCACCTGCCTCTGGAGATGCTATGGTTCCTCCGGTGACTAAATCCCAGTCTCCATGGATATCGAAGTTGAAGACTGTGTATCATCCAATGGTCAAGATAGCTTCTCCGACCATATCCTCCGATGGAATTTCTTCGATTACTGCTCCCAGCTCCATCAATCTAGGATCTTCTCAATTGTGGAAAGATCACCTAGTTGCGTTCTTTCACAGCAAACCCCCTTCTGCTGGGAAAATTTTCTCTGATATAAATCCCATCTGGGAAAGCAAGGAAGAATCTCAGTTAAACAACATTCAAATGGAATCTTTCTGATCTACATTCCCTGCGAGGTTACAAGGAATTGGGTACTAGAAATTGGTTTTTGGCATTCTGGAAACTGCTCCTTCTCTGTGGATTCTTGGTCTTCTTCTCTTGACATGACTCTGAGGAAGCTTGTTCAAGCTTCTATTTGGGTTTTATTCTAGAACGTTTCTCCGAAACTATGGTCTTCGGACGGTTTCAGCACAATTGCGTCTGGGGTTGGTCTTCCTTTACATTCGTAATCTGCTATGATTAAGCCATACACCAATGGAATAATCATGCTTCGGGTTGTGGTTGCCCTGAATAAGGCTCGTCCTTCTTTACTTCAAGTCACAGATGAAGCTGGTACATTTGTTACAGTCTCAGTTCTTTATCCCAATCTTTCTCTTAAATGTTCATCATGTGGGGAGTTCAGACATCTCCATTTTCGCTGTCATATCCCTATTCCTATGCCTCATCATGCTCGCGATCCAACTGCTCCTTTGATTGGCTCCACTCATCCCTCTGCTTCTAACTCTCAAAATGACTCTCAGGTTGGCTTCACTCATTCTAAAGAATCACTCAGTTACGTCCCCATGTCTCCAAGGGATGCTCCAACAAGAGAAGGCTCTTCTCCAATGGTCACTGATCAGGTTGAAATTATGTCTTGCAACCTTGTCTTCATGCAGTTTTGGTTGCATCGACTCAACCCGTGACTCCTACATCCCCTCCAGCCTCTGCTCTTCAGCGAGCTCGTAGTGCTCCATCCTCTCCCATGAACTCTGAAGCTGGCTCCGAATCTAGTTGGATTACGCCCAATAAGTTTGCTCGTAGGTCATACCCTCCTCAGCCTTCTGCTTCAGATTTGCTAAAAACAGTTCCTATCCATGTAGTAACAACAGCGCAGTTTGAAGAGGAGGAAATTGCAATCAGCTCCGCTCAAGCAATCATCAGGAAGCGTCTTGAAGTAATGGAAGCTGAGATCCCTGCTCACTATTCCGCAAAGCAGAAGAGGAAGTTCAGAAGAAACACAGGCAGAAAATCTATGCTCTCTCTCTCTTCCGTCATCTCCAAGAACTTCGGGAACCTCTATTTCAGCTGTTGGTTCTAGTTCGCCGTCAGATGGTCAGGCAACTCGTCCTGATCGGATTTTCAAGGCCTAAGTGCTTAGTTACCCCATTTTTGAACTTCTTATGAAGTGTTTTTGTTGGAATATTCATGGCCTTAACGGCAAAAATCGGCAAGTATCGGTTAAGAGATGGATCTCTAATAATAATCCCTCAATAGGTGGGCTTTTGGAAACACACGTGAAGCAGGATAATCTTGGTACTCTCATGTAAAAATCCTTCAGAGATTGGAGATATGAGATGGACTATTCTGATAATGCTGAGAATGACAAAATTCTTGTTTTATGGAAACCTATTCTTTATGTGGTTACCTATATTCGAACGGACCAACTGGTCCTCTGTGGAGTCTAAAACCCGGTTTCTAAGGAATCCTTCACTATTGGCTTTATCTACGCTCGCAATATTAGAGAAGAGCGGCTACCTCTTTGGAATCTGTCTGCAACTAAGGTAACATTAAGTATATCCAAATCAATTATATAAAGAATAGGCTATTGACAAATTACTTTTTTAATGGTTTACTAGATTTCGACCCGCGCTAAAAATCGCGGATTTAGTTTTTCTTAAAAAAATTTTTTTTTATCATAAATCTATATTTTTTAAAACTAAGTTTATGAAATATTCAATTCAATTTATATTAAGTAAAAAAATAAGATGACATAGTGCTAAATGTCCGAAATTTTATAATAAGTTTTGTTTTGTGTTTAATATTGTTTTATTCTATTTTTAATAGTTGTGGCTTATTATCATTTTTAATAGATGATTAGTTTAACTTATTGCTGTAAAATTGCATGTATATTTTATTTGACAATTTTATGTAAGTTAATTCTAACTTAGTTCAACTCGAATTTCACTATTAAAAAGTTGTTAAAATTAATAATCTCTGTATAAAATGCAATCTTACGAATATATAAATTGTTAGATTCGATCTGCTAAATTTTTGATTTAAAATATATATAATGTTGTTTTAAATAGTATAGTTTTGACGCGTGATTATGAATTTATAAATAATTTTTATATTTATAAATTTAAAAATATATCAATTAAAATTGATTAATATTTTAACCCATTTTCAATAGGAAAAAAAATTAATAGTATAGATAATTAAAATTGTTTAATACATTTTTGAACCTATTTTATAATGGTCTAAATCTAAAGATTTGTATATTGATTTCATAGATCAAAATGTACTTAAGTATGATAATCCATTTTTTATACTTGAAACAAATATTTAAATTTAATAAAATAGTATAGATAATCAAAACAAATTAATCTATATTTCAACCTATTTTATAAGAGTCTAAGTATTTTTAAAAATTTAATAGAACAGTCATTTAAAATTGCTATCGTAAAAACATCAACCGTAATCAAACTCATCATATATTCCAATAATATAAATATTGAATAATTTTAATATTTTATCAAATAAAAATATATCATTTGAAATTAGTTAATAAATATTTTTAACCTGTTCCAGTAGTCAAAATTAGTTTTTAATAGTATAAGTAATTGAAATTGGTTCATCTATTTTTCAACCCATTTCATGATGATAATCTCTTCATTTAATATTTTTGTATTGATTTAAGTTCATTTTAATGTTTTATAATTAAAATTGGTTAATTTATCTTTTCTAACTTGTATTCCAATGAACATAAATATTTTAAAATATTTTTCTAATAAAAACAAATTAATCTATATTTCAACCATCTTATATTAGTTTAAGTATTTTGAAAGTCCGATAAAATAATCCTTTAAAAACTATCATCGTAAATACATCAACCGTAATAAAAGTCATCACATATTCCAATAATATAAATATTAAATAATTTTAATATTTTATCAAATTAAGAATATATCAATTTAAATTGGTTGATACATCTTTTTAACTCGTTCCAGTAGTCAACTTTTGTTTCTAATTGTATAGAAAACTGAAATCTGTTAATCTATTTTTAATATTTTTTATGCTTTATAATTGTCTAAATAAAAAATTATGTAAATTTTATAAAAATGTAATTAAAATTACATTTAATAAATTTTAATAATAAATATGAATTTAGTAATTATTTTTTTTAAATCAAAAGTTAAAATGTTTTGTGAGATTTTGCTATAATATAAAAATATATATTTCTATTTTAATTAAAAAGATATTAAAAGATATTATAAAAATATATTTTTGAATAAAATCATTAATTAGATAATATTTATATTAAAACATAATTAAATTATTTTATTGTAAATTCAATAAGAAGTTCGAAATTAATATTTATTTAGTTTAAGAAATTGAAAAATAAAATATATTTATGATAATTATATATTTAAAATAAAAAGATACTAAAAGATATTATGAATATATTTTTAAACAAAATCATTAATTAGAGAATATTTAATAGGTCCCACATATAGTTCAAAATTTAATAATCCAAAATTACCCTTAATGTAATCCAAAAATTTCAAATAAATGCAGTGGCACAATTCGTAATATCCCACGTAAAACCAAGGTTAGTTTCAAAAATAGTCACCTGTTTTAATAATATAGATCCTTAGAAAAGTAAATACGCCAATGAAATTCGACCTCTTTTCATGGATGACTTGAGTCAAAAAAATTCAATTTGTTGGAAGTTAATACATTGTTTGACGAAGAGTGTTATGAAAAGAGAAATGTAGTGTTGATGAAACATGTTAAACTAAATATATTAAGTTAGTTTCTCTCACCAAGGGCGATTCCCAAGGTGATAAGGTTTCTCCGACTCTTTCCTCCGGCGGGAGGGCTCCGTCGTCGTTAATCTTCGATCTATCCTTCGATCTGGATTGCTATGGCAGACTCATCTCCGGCTCCTGTCCCACCTGATTTACTCTGTCTTTTCCCATCTCCTTCACCACTCGGGCCTTCTATGGCTCCTCTGCAATCTGTGAGAGTGGTTCCTTCGCATCCTGTGCAACCGCCTCAGGCTCCGCTTCATCTTCTCTGTTAGCTATCGTCGCTTCTAGATCTCCTTCTAATCTACCTCTGGGCTCTTCTTCACCTTCCTCTGGAGATGTTGTGGTTCCTCTGGTGACTAAATCCCAGTCTCCATGGATATCGAAGTTGAAGACTGTGTATCATCCACTGGTCAAGATAGCTTCTCCGACCATATCCTCCGATGGAATTTCTTCGATTAATGCTCCCAGCTCCATCAATCTAGGATCTTCTCAGTTGTGGAAAGACCACCTAGTTGCGTTCTTTCACGGTAAACCCCCTTCTGCTGGGAAAATTTTCTCTGATCTAAATCCCATCTGGGGAAAGCAAGGAAAAATCTCAGTTAAACAACATTCAGATGGAATCTTTCTGATCTACATTCCCTGCGAGGTTACAAGGAATTGGGTTTTATTCAAGAACGTTCCTACGAAACTATGGTCTTCAGACAGTTTCAGCACAATTGTGTCTGGGTTGGTCTTCCTTTACATTCGGAATCTACTATGATTAAGCCATACACCAATGGAATAATCAAGCTTCGGGTTGTGGTTGCCCTGAATAAGGCTCGACCTTCTTTAGTTCGAGTCACAGATGAAGCTGGTACATCTGTTACGGTCTCAGTTCTTTATCCCAATCTTCCTCCTAAAGTTCATCATGTGGGGAGTTCGGACATCTTCATTTTCGCTGTCCTATCCCTATTCCTATGCCTCATCATGCTCGCGATCCATATGCTCCACTCATCCCTCTTCTTCTAACGCTCAAAATGACTCTCAGGTTGGCTCCACTCATTCTAAAGAATCACTCAGTTACGTACCCATGTCTCCAAGGGATGCTCCAACAAGTGAAGGCTCTTCTCCAATGGTCACTGATCAGGTTGAAATTATGTCTTGCAACCTTGTCTTCGTGCAGTTTTGGTTGCATCAACTCAACCCGTGACTCCTCCATCCCATCCAGCCTCTTCTCTTCAGCGAGCTCATAGTGCTCTATCCTCTCCCATGAACTCTAAAGGTGGCTCCGAATCTAGTTGGATTACGCCCAACAAGTTTGCTAGTAGGTCATACCCTCCTCAGCCTTCTGCTTCATATTTGCTAAAAATAGTTCCTATCCATGTAGTAACAACAACGCAGTTTGAAGAGGAGGAAATTGCAATCAGCTCATCTCAAGCAATCATCAGGAAGCGTCTTGAAGTAATGGAAGCTGAGATCCTTGCTCACTATTCCGCAAAGCAGAAGAGGAAGTTTCTGAAGAAACACAGGCAGAAAATCTATGCTCTCTCTCTTCTGTCATCTCCAAGATCTTCAGGAACCTCTATTTTAGCTGTTGGTTCTAGTTCGCCGTCAGATGGTCAGAGAACCAGTCCTGATCTAATTTTCAAGGCCTGAGTGCCTAGTTACCCCATTTTTGAACTTCTTATGAAGTGTTTTTGTTGGAATATTCAGGGCCTTAATGGCAAAAATCGGCAAGTATCGGTTAAGAGATGGATCTCTAATAATAATCCCTCAATAGGTGGGCTTTTGGAAACACACGTGAAGCAGGATAATCTTGGTACTCTTATGACAAACTCCTTCAGAGATTGGAGATATGAGATGAACTATTCTGATAATGATGAGAATGGCAGAATTCTTGTTTTATGGAAACCTATTCTTTCTGTGGTTACCTATATTCGAACGGACCAACTGGTCCTCTGTGGAGTCTTCAACCCGGTTTCTAAGGAATCCTTAACTATTGGCTTTATCGACGCTCGCAACGTTAGAGAAGAGCGGCTACCTCTTTGGAATCTGATTAGGGAAGTGGCTAATTCCACCTTTGTAAGGAATCTCCTTGCATTTTCTTAGGTGATTTTAATCAGGTGATTTACATGGAGGAATATTATTCTCTTGAGACAGCGGTTATTTCTTTGCTGGGTATCTCAGATCTTTGGGACTGTCTTCATGAGGCTAACCTTTTCGATATGGCGTATCGTGGATGTTTTTTCACTTGGAGCAATCATAATCCGGATAATCCGAAATCCAGGAAACTGGATCGGGCAATCTTTAATGAGAAGTGGCAAAATTCTTTTCTGGATGCTACGATTCTCTTCGATGCTCCTGGAGGCTCTGATCATTCGCCGTGCCTAGTTTCCTTGACTACCTCGGAGGTCAAAAGAGTCTTTATGTTTATGTTCTTTACGTTCTTCACTTCCCACCCTGAGTATTACTCCCGCATATCGGAAGCCTGGTCTACTCCAATTCTTACTTCTAATCCGATGATCTCCCTTTACCAACGGATGCGGAATGCCAAACTATGTTACAAAGAGTTGAACCGTTCCCATTTCAGTGATATTCAGTCTCGATCTAAGGAAGCTTTTGAAGCGCTTGAAGATGTGCAGAAGCAGGTTTTATCAACTCCTTCTCCGGAACTCTTTCGTATGGAACTTGAGGCAAAGAATTGTTTGCTTCTTTTGGCTGCTGCAGAGGAATCTTTCTTTTGGCAGAAGTCTAGGATTAGATGGATGAAGGAAGGTGACGCATGAACAACCTTTTTCTTTAAGTCCGTTATGGCTAATCTGATGCGAAATAGCATACATTTCTTATGGGACGATTTTAACAACAAAGTCACGGATATCACTGTCATCAAGAATATGGCGGTTCAATACTATACGGATATACTTGGTACGTCTAATACATCCACTGTGCCTCTCTCATTCGATGCTATCAGGGACATACACCCCTTTCGGTGCAGTAATGAGCTCGCTGGTCAACTAGCAGCTATTCCAACGGATGATCAGATTAAGGCTGAGGTTTTTTGTCTTCCAAAGAACAAGACCCTTGGACCAGACGGTTTTACTGCTGTGTTCTACACTTCTTCTTGGGACCTTGTAGGTACTAGTGTGATTGCAGCAGTTAAAGATTTATTTGTTAATCCATCCCTTTCGAGGCAGGCTAACTCTATAGTAATTGCGCTTATTCCTAAAGTAACGGGTGCAGCCAAGTTATCAGATTTCAGACCCATTTCTTTGTGCAACACAATCTACAAGGTCATCTCCAGATTGTTAGCTCAGCGCCTTAAGCTCTTTTTACCGGACGCGGTCCAACGGAATCAGGTAGGCTTTGTGAAAGGAATACTTCTTTGTGAAAATGTTCTCTTAGCTTCTGAATTGGTTTTTGATTTCAACAAAGCGGGTCCAACAAGAAGAGGCTGTTTGCAGATTGATATCACCAAAGCCTACGACAATGTCAATTGGCAGTTTATTCTGAATATCCTTAAAGCTTATGATATTCCGGACACTTTCATTAATTGGGTTCGTTGATTTATCTCCTCTCCTCATTATTCTATTGCTGTGAATGGAAAGATTGCGGGTTTCTTTCCAGGAAGGAAAGGACTGATACAACGAGATCCCATCTCCTCCTCTCTCTCTTTGTACTTGCTATGGACATCTTGGCTAAGCAAATAGACCTTGGGGTGGTGCTGAACACTTTCCAACCCCATCCACTTTGTTTAGATCCGCTCATTACTCATCTAAGTTTTGCAGATGATGTCCTAATTTTCTTTGATGGAAGAGAGGAGTCTGTTGATGGTATCATCCGAGTCTTAAAAGACTTTGAGCAGTCTTTTGGTCTTGCTCTCAATCTGTGTAAGTCCCACCTTTTTCTAGATGGCAACATTACTCAAACTACTTGCAACATTGCTTTAAGACTCGGACTGGTTCAAGGTGCTCTTCATGTTCGATATTTGGGATTACCTCTTCTTCCTCATAAGCTTAAAAGTCAGGATTACCAACCTCTTGAGGAAAAAATTAAATCTCGAATCCAAGGATGGACGGTTAGGCATTAATCGTTTGATGGGCGGCTTCAATTACTTCAGTCAGTCATATATGGAATAATCAACTTCTGGGCCAGTATTTTTCCTCTTCCAAAGGCTTGTCTTAACTCGTTAGAGAGAATTTGTAATGCCTTTCTTTGGACTGGACTGCCAAATTCGGCAAGGGGAGCAAAGGTTTCTTGGGATTCTGTCTGTTCTCCAAAGAGAGCAGGGGGTTTGGGTCTCAGAAGATTAGTGGATATTATAAGATCTCAACTCGGCCTATCCAAAGATAGAAAGAGTTTTAGGATTTTTCTTAAGGGATTCTAAAAGAAGGATTTAAGAACTCGGTGAGAAAGTATAGAAATTAGGGTTTTGCTAGGTTTTCGGGAAGAAACAAAGCGGCTGAGGGAAATATCTTGGTCGCCGGAGAGAAATTAGGTTAACTTGGTATCGCTAAGAACTCTCAGGAAAATTGTATTTAAAAGCGTGTGTTATTCAATTGGCGAGATGCCTCTTTTATAGGTTTATAAAGTCGGTTTAAATAATAAAGGAAAACTAGGATAAATACAAATCTTTCCTAGTATCTCGCCTCGCGTATATTCTCTATCTCGGCGTGTTCATCACGCGCACCGCGTTTCTGATATACCATGGATTTTAGGGTTTTTAACCATGCTATATGTGTCATTTATCGAGTCTTTTACTATGTTTTAGAGTCTTTTCAGGTGTTTATTAGGTACAAGCACATTTGGAGCATATTTGGTGATTATGGCACTTTCTGGAGCTAATTAGAGTATTTGGCCGAGAGGTAAACTTCACTGTCGATATTGTTGGAATTATGTCCAGTAATCTCTGTACTGTCTCTAGAAAGTAAGAGTATGTCAATGATCAGACATAAGTCATATAATACTGGGGGTCATGATGGCTTGCTAGAGTCCGCTCATGATCTATAAGTCTTGGACTTATTGCCTTTATTATATGATCCCATATGGGTCACACGCCTAAGCTAACAGGAAACTATAAAGGAATGGTTCAGCAGAAGTACAGTAAAAGTGCCAGGCATTTACTGTACTTAGAGAGATTAAAGGGCCTGATTAAATCTAAGGGATTTAATCAGATTGGGACTTGGGCCCAAAAGCCCAAAAGAACTAGACATAAGTTTTATAATTAAAACTTAACCTAGCAGCTCTCTCTCACAACTCTCTCTGCGCCTCCCTCCTCTCTGGTCTAGCAGCCATTCTTCCTGGAGTGTGCGTGTGTGAACCTCTGGAGGAGCTGTCCCTTGGCGGTTCTACTGATCTCTGACAATACCTCATCAATCCGCTGCATAAACAAGGTATTTACTGAGATCTCTTTATGATTCTGCAAGAGAACCTAGATCCAATCTGTTTAGTAGGGTTTAATCTGAATGAATTGAATCAGGATAAACACTAAACAATCCTTCAGTGGTATCAGAGCCATTGGTTCTATTAGGATTTCTTGTTAGAATCATGTTTAGGTTGTTTAGAAGTGTTTGAATCAATCATTGCTTGAAATATGATAAGAAAACACTTAAGAAACAAAAGTTAAAACCCTAAACTAAAATCGCATGTACCGATCCATAAGGAAAGGTATGCGTCGCAGTGTGGATCGGCATCGGATCACACGTCCGGATCGGTACACGACGAACGGACCGATCGCTTGGCCGGATCGTGTCGCGTCGTCGTCCCGATCGGCGTTGAGGCGCGAGAGATGGACCGATCCCGTGTCCCGCCTCTCTCGACCAGCCTATCGCCCGTCCCGTCCCGTCTCGCCTCTCGTCCCGATCGTGATCGGTTCACGTGACCAATCGGTCGGTTCAGTTTGGTTTATGGTTCGGTTTAAAATAATTAAAATTTAATCGTCACGGTTTACAGACTTAATAAAAATTATTAAATCTGGTTAAACCGTGATAAGAAATCCAATGTCGTTTAAAATTGGATTTAGTGCCTAAACCAGTGGTTTTCTAATTTGATTTGGTTGGACCAAATGAATTGAGAAAATCCGGTTTAGTAAATGACCGGTTAACAATTGTGGTTATCGTAGTAATTAATCTTGGTTAGACCAATTTTAATGAACCAGACCGGTTATGTCATTTAATTGGGCAATTGGGTTATGTCTTGGACATAGACCAATTTTTGGGCCTTGGGCCAAGAAGTTAAAACAATTGGGCCAGTTATTTGAGTCTCTTCTTCAGATCTAATTTAAAATTTTATTTAATAATTAAAATTCGATTTTAAATTAATTTGTTTCCAAAATATTAAATTAGAAAGTTTCTTGGAATAGAAGTTTCTAGATTTGCATGTTTTGGATATTTAGGAAATTTCTATAGTTAGAAAGTTTCCAATTTTAGGAAGTTTCCAATTATGAAAGTTTCCAAAAACAGAAGGTTTCCCAAAATGGAAAGTTTCCCAAAATAGTAATCTTCTATTTTGGGATGAGATTTTAAGAAAAAACCTATAAACCTCAAATAATATCAAGCGTTGGATGTTTTGTCCAGTCTATGTCAGCTGTTGAAACCCATTCAATTGTACACATGGCCTTACAGTGTGAGGGTGTCTATCTTTTGCGTGGGTAAGACAGTTTGTGATTCATTAATGTTATTGGGAGTCCCAGACATTAGTGATTACATGACTGTATAGTCTGGTTTTCTTGACTGGGTCATCGGGAGTCCCGGACCTTGAGACATCAGAGTGGATTGGGCCTCGGGCCCAGATTCACAACCAAGAGTTATATCACGGATATAATTAGCCGAGATAGGGCTTACCGATATAAGCTAAGGTTGGGTGACGGCCAGTGGCCCACTTTGATCTTAGTTATATGTGGATCTTGGAATCATTATATTCTTTTGAGGGTAACTAATGTTATTGAATATAATGCGAGTTTAATCATATTGAACATATAAACTAAAATCCTTTTTATCTTAAATTTCAGCAATGAATACAACAAGCACACAAAACACATTCTCAATCCGGTCTGTTCTCGACAAGGAGAAGCTGACTGGAACGAACTTCCTGACGTGGTCAAGGAACTTGAGGCTGGTCCTCAAGCAGGAGAAGAAGGAATATGTCCTTCGTGATCCCCTCCCCGAGAGGCCTCCAAACAATGCCGCCAGGAATCTGCAGAATGCTTGGGAAAAGCATTCGTCAGATTAAAATGATGTCTATTGCCTGATGTTGGCAACCATGACTCCTGAACTGCAAATGCAGTTCGAGAGTGTGCTGTCGCCCATCGAGATAATGGCAAGCCTGAAATCGCTTTTTCAGGAGCAGGCAAGAACTGAGAGGTTCCAGACAGTTAAGAACCTCTTAGACTGTAAGATGGCTGCAAGTGCGGCAGTGAGTCCTCATGTCTTGAAGATGATGGGTTATCTCGATCATCTTCAGAAACTCGACTGCCCTATCAGCCATGAACTTGCCTGCGACATCATTCTGCAGTCTTTACCTGCAAGCTATGATCAGTTCATCCTGAACTTCAATATGCATGGCTTGAGTAAGACATTGCCTGAGCTTCACGGAATGCTCAAGACTGCAGAGCCCAACTTGAGGAAAGCCAAGGACCCCAACGTGCTTATGGTGCAAAAGGGCAAGGGCTTTAAGAAATCCTCTGCCAAGGACAAGGGAAAGGCTAAGGCTGTTCAAGTCTCGGACAAGGACACATCCAAGCCCAAGCCCAAGTCCAAGGCTGGGCCTACTGACATCTGCAGGTTCTGCAAAGAACCAGGGCATTGGAGGAGAGAATGTAAGAAATTCCTGGAAGGTCTAAAGGAATTGAAGAAGAAGACTCTGGAGACTTCTTCATCAGGTATTTTTGTTATAGAAGTTAATACAAATACTTCTGATAATACCTCATGGGTTATGGATACTGGTTGTGGGGCTCATATTTGTACTAATATGCAGGCACTCAGCAACAGTAGGAGGCTGAAGCAAGGACAAGTGGAGCTACGAGTTGGGAATGGAGCGAAAGTTCCTGCACTAGCTGTAGGCACATACTTGTTGTCTTTACCTTCGGGATTGGTTTTAGAACTTAATAACTGCTATTTTGTACCTGCGATAAGCAGAAATATTATTTCAGTTTCATTGTTGGATTTGGAAGGTTATGATTTTTCAGTTAAGAATAAATTATGTTCCTTCAATCGCAATAATTTGTTCTATGGTTGTGCCCCTCTTACGAATGGGCTTTACATACTTGATCAATCCGCGCCAATTTATAACATTAATACCAAACGGTTCAAACCTAATGAGGAGAACCAAACGTTTCTATGGCATTGTCGTTTAGGGCACATCAGTGAGAAACGCATTAAGAGGCTCCATTCGAATGGACTTCTTGGCTCGTTTGACTTTGAGTCATGTGAGAAATGCGAATCCTGCCTGATGGGCAAAATGACGCGGGCCCCCTTTAATAAACCCAACGAGAGGGCCATTGACTTATTGGGCCTGATACACACTGATGTGTGTGGCCCAATGTCCACAAATGCAAGAGGAAACTACCAGTACTTCATTACCTTCACTGATGATTTCAGCAGGTATGGATATGTTTATTTAATGAAACATAAGTCTGAATCGTTTGAGAGATTCAGAGAATTCCAAAATGAAGTACATAACCAACTTGGCAAAAGCATTAAAGCTCTTCGGTCCGACCGAGGAGGAGAATACTTGAGCCAAGAGTTCAGTGATCATCTGAGAGAGTGTGGGATAGTTTCCCAACTCACTCCTCCTGGAACACCTCAATGGAATGGTGTGTCTGAGAGGAGGAATCGGACCTTATTGGATATGGTTCGGTCTATGATGAGTCACACAGACCTTCCAACATCCCTTTGGGGATATGCTCTGCTAACAGCAGTGTTCACCCTAAATAGAGCGCCATCAAAAGCAGTAGCCAAGACACCATATGAATTGTGGACTGGAGAAACTCCAGCGCTGTCTTATCTTAGAATTTGGGGTTGTGAAGCCTATGTCAAGAGATTGATCTCTGACAAGCTTACACCAAAGTCTGATAAATGCTACTTCATTGGTTATCCGAAGGAGACTAAGGCTTATTACTTCTACCTACGATCCGAGAACAAGATTTTTGTTGCCCGGGATTGTAATTTTCTTGAGAGGGAGTTTCTCTCTAAGAAAAACAGTGGGAGTAAGGTACTGCTTGAAGAAATTCAAGATGAACAGGATACTGCTCAACCTAATGAGGAAGAGCAGCAGGAGGACCTACAAAAAATTGTAGAGCCTGAACCTGTAGTACCTGAAGTTAGAAGATCCGGGAGGATCCGTCACGAACCCGAGATATATCAAGGATTCCTCGTGACTGACTGTCATGATCTTCTGATCATTGATGGTGATGAACCATCGAACTTCAATCAAGCCATGATGGGCCCAGATTCCTCTAAGTGGCGTAAGGCCACTGATTCCGAAATGGACTCCATGTCGGTCAACCAAGTGTTTTCATTGGTTGACTTACCCGCTGGTGTAAAAGCCATCGAGTGTAAATGGATCTTTAAGAAGAAGATTGACGTGGATGGAAATGTCCAGATTTATAAAGCCAGGTTGGTGGCAAAAGGTTTCAGGCAAGTTCACGGTGTGGATTATGATGAAACCTATTCCCCAGTGGCTATGATGAAATCTATTCGGATTCTACTAGCAACTGCAGCTTTTCATGATTATGAAATTTGGCAGATGGACGTAAAAACCGCCTTCCTGAATGGAATTCTGGAAGAGGATGTGTATATGACACAACCTGACGGTTACATAGATCCAAAGAATGCTGGGAAAGTATGCAAGCTTCATAAATCCATTTATGGATTGAAGCAAGCATCGAGGAGCTGGAATCTTCGTTTTGATGAAGCGATCAAGCAATTTGACTTCATCAGAAACGAAGAAGAACAATGCGTGTATAAGAAGACTAGTGGGAGCAAGATAGTATTTCTTATTCTGTATGTCGATGACATACTGCTTCTCGGAAACGACATACCAATGCTGCGGTCGGTAAAGGACTGGCTTGGAAGTTGTTTTTCCATGAAAGACATGGGTGAAGCCGCATACGTTCTTGGAATCAGGATCTACCCGGATAGATCTAAAAGGCTGATAGGCTTGTGTCAAGATTCATACATTGACAAAGTCCTGCATAGATTCAGCATGGCAGATTCCAAGAAGGGCTTCACACCAATGGTACATGGCACAACGCTAAGCAAGAAGCAGAGCCCAACGACGGCTGCTGAGCTTGAGCGCATGAAGAATATTCCTTATGCATCTGCAATAGGATCTGTCATGTATGCCATGATCTGTACTTGTCCTGATGTTGCTTATGCATTGAGCATGACGAGTAGATACCAGTCAAATCCAGGAGAAAGCCACTGGATTGCCGTCAAGAATATCCTGAAGTATCTGAGACATACTAAGGATAAGTTCTTGGTGTACGGCGGAAGTAATGTGCTTGAAGTCAGTGGATTCACGGACGCAAGTTTCCAGACAGACCAAGATGATTTCCGATCACAGTCCGGTTATATCTTTTGTCTGAATGGCGGTGCAGTTAGTTGGAGAAGCTCCAAGCAAGACACCGTTGCTGATTCCACTACAGAAGCTGAATATGTCGCCGCCTCAGAAGCAGCGAAGGAAGCTGTTTGGATACGAAAGTTCATTATTGAACTAGGTGTGATACCGAATGCAGCTGAGCCTCTGGCACTGTTTTGTGATAACAATGGTGCTATAGCTCAGGCAAAGGAACCAAGATCACACCAGAAATCCAAGCATATACTAAGAAGATTTCACTTGATACGTGATATCATTAATAGAAAGGAAGTCAAGATCAGCCGAGTTCCGACAGATGATAATGTCGCTGATCCATTGACAAAGCCACTCCCAAGGCCTAAGCTCGAGTACCTGACTGAAGCTGTAGGCATTAGAGACATTGAAATGTAATCTAAATTTGAGTGGGAGTTTGAGGGCTTTATTTAGTTATTGATATGTTCTTGTAAAACATTTTAAGATGTTTAATAAAATTATTATTTCAAGATTATTTTAACTGTGATGAAATAATCGTTCCAAAATGATATAAACTATTTTATGGGTCATCGAAGTAAGTGACTTGATCTTGAGTCATCGAAGTCATTTAGCTTGATCCTGAGACCCTATATTTGATAGATGGCTTATATCATCCTGTCCCTAGTCGAAGGTTGTTGAAATTGGAACACCAACAACCGCGTGAGACTAGATTGGTATGTGACTTATGACCAAGTTTCAGGGTGTCATAGATGCACGGCATCAAAGTCAGTACATAGGTGTATGTTGGGGTACATACGACCGGACATGACCCGCTTATAAGAACTCTTCAAGATATTTATATCTGTGTCATAAGAGATTCTCACTACGACTATAGAGTATAGTCCTTAAACCTGAGTTCGCATGCATGTGACTGCACATGAACTGATGCGCTTTGATCATTGTCTAACGCTGTCGTTAAGCGATAGTTATAAGGACCTTGTTTGGGTGTATTATGAAGTTAGTAGTTTACAGTGATGGAACAAGACGGGATTTGTCCCTCCAATATAAATGGAGTGAATATCTCTAGGCCAATCGGAGATTTGAATACTGGAAAATGCATGGCCATGCTCAAACGGACTGTCCCGAGTCGTTTGGATTGTCAGTGTCAAATCAGAGTCCGATGAACATGATTAAGCTTTATAAGGATGACACTCATCTTGCCTTATGACTAATCGAGATATTGAGACAAAAGGATTATGAATACAGAGATTCCAGTACAAGTGGGAGATTGTTGGAATTATGTCCAGTAATCTCTGTACTGTCTCTAGAAAGTAAGAGTATGTCAATGATCAGACATAAGTCATATAATACTGGGGGTCATGATGGCTTGCTAGAGTCCGCTCATGATCTATAAGTCTTGGACTTATTGCCTTTATTATATGATCCCAGATGGGTCACACGCCTAAGCTAACAGGAAACTATAAAGGAATGGTTCAGCAGAAGTACAGTAAAAGTGCCAGGCATTTACTGTACTTAGAGAGATTGAAGGGCCTGATTAAATCTAAGGGATTTAATCAGATTGGGACTTGGGCCCAAAAGCCCAAAAGAACTAGACATAAGTTTTATAATTAAAACTTAACCTAGCAGCTCTCTCTCACAACTCTCTCTGCGCCTCCCTCCTCTCTGGTCTAGCAGCCATTCTTCCTGAAGTGTGCGTGTGTGAACCTCTGGAGGAGCTTTCCCTTGGCGGTTCTACTGATCTCTGACAATACCTCATCAATCCGCTGCATAAACAAGGTATTTACTGAGATCTCTTTATGATTCTGCAAGAGAACCTAGATCCAATCTGTTTAGTAGGGTTTAATCTGAATGAATTGAATCAGGATAAACACTAAACAATCCTTCAGATATTTCAGAGATGCAACGATCGACACACTAGTGGCATCGATCGTTGCACATGCGAGATGAGACAAACGACGGTTTAATAAAGAATAATGAAATTGCAGTTTCGCCCAGAAGTTCTTGATATTTACAAAGAAGCCCCAACTCGTGTTTTAGGTTATAAATAGAGTTTTTAAGCCATTGTTTAGGCTACGCTTTTACAAGCTTTTCTTACGATAAGTTTTACTCAGAGAGAGTTGAGGGGCTGATCCTGATCTCGAAAGAGACTTGATTTTGAACCCCCGTTCTTATTTGATTATATGATATTTGGTTTTCTACTTATGATATCTTCTGCCTTGATGAATATGTCTGAGTAGATTACCTGTTAGGTTGAAGGATTCCCATTAGGGATTTCAGAGAATTATAGTTTAATTAATCTGTAGAGATTTATATCTGCTAGTTCTTTATCTAAGTTGTTCTTAATGCTTAATCTGAAGTAGCTAATCAGAATTATGATGTTAGGTTGATTAATGCAGCGGAAGTTGGTTAATTTAACTAGAAAGAACCTAGATGAGCAATTAAACTGTTCGCAAACGAAAGTTTGGTTTAGGTTAATTGTGAACATATCAAACTTGGAATTAAGGCTGGTTTAATCTGTTAGTTCTCGCAAACGAAAGTTTGGTTTGCTGCACTTAGACTTAGAGAATTATCGCAAAGGAATTTGGTTAATTCTATATCCGTGTTTGAGTTCTAGAACAGTTATTGATTAGATCTAAATAGATTGATTGCTTGCGTTCCTGATTCCCTGAGAACTCCTGAACCCTAACGCTTCGCCTTCTTGCTTACAAACTCACTTTATTCGTTCGCTATTTCGTTTACTGTTTTCACACCTGCTTCGCTTAATTAAATCTGAACTACTAATAATCTATTGTGTGACTGAGAGTCCTTGTGGGATTCGATACCTTATATACTACGATTGCATTAACTGTGCACTTGCAGTAGAATAGGGATAATTCTTGACCTATCAAGTTTTTGGCGCCGTTGCCGGGGACTCTTTGAGTTCACCAATAGATTTAGTACTAGGATTTAGACTAAGCATTCTTTTTAATTTTCTTGTTTACTCACGTTTTTGATTTTTGGGATTTGCAGGGACTCACACTGCATCGATCGTTGCCTACCTTGCATCGATCGACAAAAGGCGAAAACGGCGATGCCAAGATCTGAGACGTTCAGTAGGTTCCACTCTATGGAACCTGTGATTCTGATTCGCGGTGAAAATGGCGTTTTACGAGACCAAGAGGGTCATATATGCAACGCAAAAGGTCAGAAACTAGATGGGGAAGGAAACCCCATCTTGCCAGATTACCATGTATTGGTTGGGCAAGTAGCTGAGATGAGAAATAAGATAGATGACATCCACAACATCCTACTAAGGGAAAGACAGTTCCGAGCTGATGCAGAAACTGAAGGATTTGCAGAGGTAAAATATATGGCTGGAGCTGATTTTTATGGACATACATTTGGACATCAGCAGAGACAAGGTTCTAGGCATGCTCAAGGATCAAGAGATTATGGTTATACACCCTGCCTAGCATCTCCTGTACCTGCACAGAGGAGCAGATTAGAGATCATGATGGAGCAGTCCATTGCGGAACAACAACAAACCACAGCGTCTTTCAGCTCGAAGCTTGAGAGCTTTTACACTAATCTGAATGAGAAATTTGAGTCCTTGAACACTCATATGAAGTTGCTAGATACACAGATGGATCAGATATCAACTCCCCCACACTTCAAAGCCCATGTCGTTGACATTCCTATTCAGGTTGACCACAGGATGGATCATGGACCATATCTAGCAGTAAAGGCTATGGAATTTGTGGAAAATAGAGAGGAGTCTGATATTGAATACCCTTAGTTTGAGAGTTTCGACGGACCAGATTCAACAGAGATTGACATGGATCTTTTGGCTTGGATAGTTCAGACTGATACTGGATCAAGTCAAGAGGAGAAATTTGAGTTTGAGATTGCTGGATTAGACCAGAAAGCTGATGGACCCGAGACTGTAGTTGAAACGCGAGCTGAGACAACCGCGTCGATAGTTGCAACACTTGCACCGATCGTTGCACCCCGTAAAGGACCAGTTTCACTTATACCTCGTGGAGTTGCTAAGGAAAGAATCTAGAAAACCTCCAATACCATTCCCAAAAGCTCCTGTAAGGTCTAAAGATGTTGTTCAACGCACAGTAGTGGTTGACAAGAAGATGGTGGTTCCACAGGAGTCTACTCTAACATCTTCAAAGCCTAAAGCTACTCGTAAGCAGGAGGCTCCGAACATCAAATCTCTGCCAAAGGTAAAACATAAATCCTCTAAGTTTAAACCTCTTGACTCGACTGATTTGAATGCGGGAAAAAGCTTTAAGCCACCCAAGTGTCGATCCCACCCTACATTGCTTCCTACGTTCCTTGGACGACATCATGCTGCTACTGCTTACACACCACCATGGATGATAAGGCATTCACAGAGACACTCAAAGTCTCTGTTAAAACCTCCATGATTCTGACCTCTTTCCAAAAGTCAAGCTAATGACTTAAAACAAGCGCTGAGTGGGAGGCAACCCACTGTTAGGTTTATTTGTTTTCCTTGTTATTTTTGATGTTTTTCTTAGGATTTCACGTTTTTATTTGTTTTTGCTAGTTTTTAGATACAGAACACAAAGTCTGGAGATGTGTGACGATCGTTGCTCACATGTGCAACGGTCGTTGCAATTGGGTTAAAGCAAAAATTAAGGTATGTCGCGCTAAACTGGAATCGATCTGGTTCAACAAGCATCGATCGTTACTGTCATGCAACGATCGTTGCACCCACGACCAAGGTAAGTTACCTTAAACCCTTTTTCTCCTCTTTCTTCTCCATTTTCTCACCGCCGATAACACCGAGAGCCTCCACCTAAAATCACCATTTCTTCATCGATTTCTTTGATTCAAAGCACTATTTCACTTATTTTTGCACCCCCAATCTATTTCTCCTACCCATTTCTCACGGAATCAAGGTAATGTACTTCTATTTGATGATTTTCGGATTTCACTTTTAGGGTTTTAGAAATTAGGAATTTTGGATCGAAATTGATGAATGCATGTTAAAATGATTATGCTTTAGGTTGTTTAGTGATGGATTGTTGTCGATTTTGCGGTTGATTTCACGATTTTGGAACGATTTTGTTGACTGTTGATTGTGGCCAGAATCACCTAGCACCGATCGTTGCACTTGTGCAACGGTCGTTGCTCTGCGATTCTGGGGAAATGTTCGATTATACGAAATCGCCTTGCAACGATCGCTGCCTTAGTGCAACGGTCGTTGCTCGACGATTTCACAGAGAGTTTGTCGTGACTAATTTGCTTAAATTTCTGTTTTGCAGATGGCAACTCATAATCAACCCCGCAAGCGCAGAGCAACAGCCGCAAGCGCCTCACGACAATACATTCCACCACCGGAATGGCTGCACAGAGATTCTGATCCTCCGGAGCCATATCAGTTGGTTCATGCGACCATTGGGCCACCATGGCCAAGAGCAGATAAGGCTCGGATTCGGACTGATCGCGACTGGGGCAAGGGTATCAAGAGGCTGCTCACTACGACTGATTTCACAGAGAGGCCGCTACACGAGTACTGGGACGAGTACGACAAACTGCTGTATAACGGTTGGTGTGGCATGGAGATAGCGCCAACCAAGTTTGCTGACTACTCGACTTGTCATGGTCTCAGCTTAGACAAGCAGGTTATGGAGCTGTGCAGAGGCATTGGTCTGGGGACAATGCCAATGCAGCCTTACGATCTATACCCGGAGCTTGTGAGGCAGCTGCTTGCCACATGCAGGGTTGTATACCCGAACCCGGACAGCAGGAGTGCTCAAGGAGGCACTTTTACTTTCATGTGTCTTGGCTCCAGGTATCGAGTGCCCTTTCTCGATATCTGTAGGATCTATGGGTTTAGCATTGAGCAGCCACGCACCGATATGTCCCTTCCATGGGAACCAACAGAGGCTGCGCAGTTTTGGGAGTACATTGGTGGTGGACGGTATCACTCACGGACTACACCTGTGATTCAGGTTAGGCATCCGGCTCTCAGGTATGTCTTGCGTATCTTGGGACGCACACTATTGTGAAAGCATGAGGCCAACAAGATGCGCAATAATGAGTTGGAGATTCTATTCAGAGGACTGAGGGAGCAGTTCAGGGGTACCGATGTGAGAGACCCAGCTAGGAAAGTCAACCTGGGAGCTTTATTTGCCCATCATCTTTGCGAGCTGCAGAAGAAGCCTTATGACGGTGTGCGCAAGGAGACAGTAGGGAGTCTTCTTACTCCTATTTTCAGACACTGCAGGATACCTATGGGGGATACAGAGTGCGTTACTGAGAGAGAGTTCCTGGATCTCAGTCACTTGCAGAGTGCTACGTGGCTGAAGGAAGGGCGAGTGTGGGTTTACTTCGACCCTGAGGATACACAGTATGGTATTGATCTTCCTGCTGCTAGGTTGACTCAGATTGATACCATTGATGCTCTGAGTTTCCGTCCTCCTGCCAGAGCTCGACGCGCAGTGCCTACTATGGCTCATCCGCTGGGAGAGCCTTCTACGAGAGCTTCATCTTCCTCTACACCTGCGCCTGCTGCTGATATGGGCCCTTATCCTGAGATGACAGTGCCCTACGGTGGTATGTCTGAGGCTGAGTGGAGAGAGCGTAGTGATGTGATATGGAAGACCATCTGGGAGTGGATGTGAGGCTGCACTTGCAGGAGACAGCCACAGGTTCACCAGCCCGTCCCAGGACCTTCTCGACGTAGACGACGATCTCCGACTCCTACTTCTTCGAGCGGTACTGATCGCATAGCTGAGGCAGCCGATGACGATGAGATGTATGGTGGGATAGATGATGAGAGCGAGTGAGATTTATCTCCGTATTCAGACATTCGGTTCTGTACTTTTTATCCTTTTCTTATTTTTCTTTGCACTTTTTCCTTTTGATTTTTAGGATGCTTTTGTTGTTTTTGGATGATATGTTTGATATGCTACGCTATTTGCTCCGATTTTACTCTGTTTTCAGTGTTTCCAGCTTGCAAGATTCGAAATTTGATAGATTCCAACGGACTAACCTGCTAACTTGCTGACTAATCTGATGCACGCAGTGCAACGATCGTTGCTGCTATGAGCAACGATCGACACTCAACGAAAAATCGCCTAGCAACTATCGATGCACTATGTGCAACGATCGGTGCTTGAGCGACAGAGGTAAAATACGACAGAACTCAAACAAACCATTAACAATTTTTATTTATTTTTACCGATCCTTCGCTTGACACTACTGGGGACAGTGTGTCTTAAGTGTGGGGGAGGTGCTACTGACATTTATCTTTCTGTTTTCTTAAGAGTCAGTCCATTTTTCAAAATTTTTGTTTTATTCAGTCAAAATTGTTTAAGTAAGAAACAGTGAATTTTTTAGAAGATTTGTAGCACTTGCAGGAACTTAAGTAACCATTGGGATGAAGTTGCAGGATCTATCTCTGACCATTAGAAAACCCAGACACATATCAACCTATTGGGAACACCTACATCGCTTCAGGTATCAGAGGATCCTTTTACTGACTTCAATTTAATACTGACTTAGATTTATCACCTAAGGGCTTGGTATACTCTGTGTCGGATTCCCTGTTAGTTCTGACACAGCCTGTCAACCTATCCTATTTAGTTCCCTTCTCCCCTTCTATAAAGTAAAAAAAAAAAAAACTGAGGATGAGTTAGTAACTCCGAAGTGGTCACAGGAGTGGTAGAGACCCCTATTATCTCATGTGCGATCCATGGAATGTGTCCAAAGTACACCCCATAACGGGAAGAACACTGATAAAAAAAAATAAAATGATACCCAATGTGGGAAAAATCAGTTGTTAAAGAAGGGAAAGAGAAGAAAGGGACTAGAGAAAGATAGTATGGTGGTCTAGAGCTGATAAGGTAAGAATCCATGTGCCCTTTGATCGATACTCCTTAGGTGAGACCGCACTTAAATACTTGCAGAAGTCAGTAGGGAGAATTTGAATGCTTGAATGTGATTGTGGAGTTTACTTAGGACAGTTGCTAAATGTGGGGGAAGTACATGTTGGTCTTGATATCCTGTGATTGATTCTTGCAGTGGTTTACTAAGGGGAATTTGAGTGTTGTTGCTTCTATGACGAAAAGAGTTTCTGAAAGTTTTCAAACCCCTTGACTACATTTAGTTCTCTGTTTTGCTTGAGGACAAGCAAAGGCTAAGTGTGGGGGAGATGATATACCATGGATTTTAGGGTTTTTAACCATGGTATATGTGTCATTTATCGAGTCTTTTACTATGTTTTAGAGTCTTTTCAGGTGTTTACTAGGTACAAGCACATTTGGAGCATATTTGGTGATTATGGCACTTTCTAGAGCTAATTAGAGTATTTGGCCGAGAGGTAAACTTCACTGTCGATATTTCAGAGATGCAACGATCGACACACTAGTGGCATCGATCGTTGCACATGCGAGATGAGCCAAACGACGGTTTAATAAAGAATAATGAAATTGCAGTTTCGCCCAGAAGTTCCTGATATTTACAAAGAAGCCCCAACTCGTGTTTTAGGTTATAAATAGAGTTTTTAAGCCATTGTTTAGGCTACGCTTTTACAAGCTTTTCTTACGATAAGTTTTACTCAGAGAGAGTTGAGGGGCTGATCCTGATCTCGAAAGAGACTTGATTTTGAACCCCCGTTCTTATTTGATTATATGATATTTGGTTTTCTACTTATGATATCTTCTGCCTTGATGAATATGTCTGAGTAGATTACCTGTTAGGTTGAAGTATTCTCATTAGAGATTTCAGAGAATTATAGTTTAATTAATCTGGAGAGATTTATATCTGCTAGTTCTTTATCTAAGTTGTTCTTAATGCTTAATCTGAAGTAGCTAATCAGAATTATGATGTTAGGTTGATTAATGCAGCGGAAGTTGGTTAATTTAACTAGAAAGAACCTAGATGAGCAATTAAACTGTTCGCAAACGAAAGTTTGGTTTAGGTTAATTGTGAACATATCAAACTTGGAATTAAGGCTGGTTTAATCTGTTAGTTCTCGCAAACGAAAGTTTGGTTTGCTGCACTTAGACTTAGAGAATTATCGCAAAGGAATTTGGTTAATTCTATATCCGTGTTTGAGTTCTAGAACAATTATTGATTAGATCTAAATAGATTGATTGCTTGCGTTCCTGATTTCCTGAGAACTCCTGAAACCTAACGCTTCGCCTTCTTGCTTACAAACTCACTTTATTCGTTCGCTATTTCGTTTACTGTTTTCACACCTGCTTCGCTTAATTAAATATGAACTACTAATAATATATTGTGTGACTGAGAGTCCTTGTGGGATTCGATACCTTATATACTACGATTGCATTAACTGTGCACTTGCAGTAGAATAGGGATAATTCTTGACCTATCAGTTTCCTCTTTCATTTTCCTCCTTCGTAACCCAAGCCTCGCCGTGATGCTGGGCCGACATCGAGTTGATTTAATATTCTTTAGCCCAAGCCTTAGATCGACTTTCCTTATCGGACCGACCTAAATTCCTGAATGGACCTTTTGGGAAAGGTGTTAATCTTGACTCCAACAATAAGCCCCCCCCCCCCAGTGCGGCGATTCAAATTTATTCAGATCGGCGGTACGAGGTAAGTATCGTTTGGTTTAAGAAGTGATTTGGGTTGGCCCTATTCCGACTCCAATTCTGTCTCGATCGTATTGAATTGATTCGAACCGAACTGACCGGTTAAAATTGAAAAGAATCGGATTGGCTTGGTCTGCTCAAGATAAACCGAACCATCTTTCGGTTCAATCGGTCCGTAGGCGTTGAAAACGAAGCATCGTTTATAGGTGTGAGAAACAAAGCGCCGCCTAGGTAATCATGACTGCTGTAATAGGTGTGAGAAACGAAGCGTCTTATGTAATTGTAGCTTCTCGAACACGATGCCTCCATTTCTTCTATAATACCTCTTTCATTTCTCATTTCCTCATTTCTGCTCGGTTGGAGAAGATAAAAGGTAACTTTTCGCTCTCTGCCGATTTTTACTTTCCGATTTGCCTTTTGTCGCCGCTCAGTCGTAGTTTCTTAGGATTGTAGATCAAATTCTCTTTTTCGTCGGTGTGTTCATCAACTGTTCTTCGAGAATTATGTCTTTGATCCTTTGATCGGAGAACAAAGGTAAGGGGGTTGTTTCTGTGTCGTACGGGGAAGACTCACCATGTCGGCGTTAAATCTTGTCTGATTCGTCCTCGGCCAGTACCTCTTCGGATTTATGAGCACATCCCGGCTATAATGCTATTAAGGAGCTCGAACTTCGTCAGGAGCTGTCTCGGCGGACCGATGCTTCTGGTCGGAAGGCATTCGAGATCCCGCAGCTTCGAGATTCCAATTCTGATGAACCAGAAGTGCTAGTACAGGACCTGAGGAGGGTTCGGAATCTCATGGTGAGGATGCATTGACTTCTTCCGTCGGCTTGCTAGACATTCCTGCCGGGGTTTTGCCAACGTATTCCAGACTTGGTCTGATGAAAAGTCAGTTAGGTCGGCGCTGGTGGGTTGCGGCGCCGATCTGAGAATTAACATTATCATCCCCGGCCCGAGAGACCGTCCTTGGACTCCGACTCCTGGCTATGTATGCATGTACGAGTCCTATTTCCTTAATGCGGACACGGTGGGGAGCCGACTTAGGCTTCCCCTACCAGACTTGCTCGTATCCTACTGTTCTAGACGCGATCTCGCCATTTCGCAGTTGTTGGCAGCCGCTGTCTGTTCTGTGGTGGGTCTCCTCGTCCTGGGAGCCGAGTGTGACATAACCATAGACGTTAGGATTTTTGAGGAAATGACCACCATAAGTCACATGAAAGCGACCAGCCCCGGATGCTATTCCATTAGGATGAGGGCGGACCAGGGAGTCATTCTGGATGCGCCGAGCAAAGTGCGTGTCTGGCAGAGATACTAATTCTATGCCAAGATGACACCTTTGGTCGTTCCTGAAGGTCATTTGACTCTCAAATCGTCATGGAACACTAACTTCGGTAGATATTACTCCGTCTTGATTTATTTGTTTCCTGGTAATTTACTTATTGTTTTTCTTCTTTGCAGTACGTCATCCGTTCTACAAGCCATATCCGGACGTTGAGAAGATTCGGAACCTTAGCCTTTGCAAGTGGGGAGATATAACTCGGACCCGAATAAACAAGTCTCGTCCAAAGATTTCTAAAGGTACCGTCTTCTCGTCTCAATGTTTTGCGGGTTCGTAAGTTGATTTCTCTTTGTTTTCAATTGAGTGGGATACTTTGGAGAAGGTTGACCCGGCAGATTTGAAGAAGCCTAGGATGGGAAAGCTGAAGAAGATAATGTTGGGAATGTCCTGAAATCTATTGTACTTGCTCTAAGTGAAAGTCGTATAGTCGAGATGAGACAATCACATAACACTAGGTAGTCATAACGCTTTGCTAGAAGCAACTTATGATCAATGAGTTGAGAACTCATTGCTAGTGTTATATGATTCTACAGGGTCACACACCTAAGCAAACTGGGCGTTAAAGACGAGGTTCATCATTAATGTAATGATCCAGTGAATGCATATTTGATATGCATTCGATATCAATATTCTGGGGCAGTGTCGATCGTTGCAGTAGTGCATCGATCGATGCAACTCGCGGATTAACCAGATTAATACGGTTTAATCGTTGGTTAATTCCGTTGTGGTTTAAGCCGACATATATAAGATATATGTGAAGGATCTTCTTGTGTTAATCCTGATTCAATTCATCAGATTACTTGATCCTGAACATGCCAGATCTAGGTTCTCTTGAATAGAAACAATATAGATCTCACCTGTTACCTTTTGTGCAGCGGAAATATGAAGAACAGGTCAGAGATCAGAGAGCCACCGAGAGATAACTCCTCCAGAGGTTCACACACGCACACCAATCAGGAAGCAGGCTGCTAGGCCACTGGGAGAAAACGGCGCAGGGAGAGAGAGAGTTGACGGCTCAGATTAGGGTTATTTTGGTTCTGAACTCGAGTTTTATTTATAAAACTTGTTCGGTTCCGTTTGGGCCATTTGGCCCAAATGCCAATTAACTCGAAAGCGTTTTCGCACTGCATCGATCGTTGCACCTTGTGCATCGATCGATGCACAGTGGCTAAACCTTTTATTCTCTCTAAGTACAGTAAATGCCTAGCACTTTTACCGTACTCCTGCTAAACCGTTCCTACACGTTTTCCTGTTAGCTTAGGCGTGTGACCCATATGGGATCATATAATAAAGGCAATAAGTCCAAGACTTATAGATTATGAGCGGACTCTAGCAAGCCATCATGACCCCCAGTATTATATGACTTATGTCTGATCTTTGACATACTCTTACTTTCTAGAGACAGTACCGAGATTACTGGACACAATTCCAACAATCTCCCACTTGTACTGGAATCTCTGTATTCATAATCCTTTTGTCTCAATATCTCGATTAGTCATAAGGCAAGATTAGTGTCATCCTTATAAAGCCTAATCTTGTTCATCGGACTCTGATTTGATACTGACAATCCAAACGACTCGGGACAGTCCGTTTGAGCATGGCCATGCATTTTCCAGTATTCAAATCTCCGATTGGCCTAGAGATATTCACTCCATTTATATTGGAGGGACAAATCCCGTCTTGTTCCATCACTGTAAACTACTTACTTCATGATGTACCCAAACAAGGTCCTTATAACTACCGCAGAACGATAGCGTTAGACAATGATCAAAGTGCATCAGTCCATGTGCAGTCACATGCATGCGAACTCAGGTCTAAGGACTATACTCTATAGTCGTAGTGAGAATCTCTTATGACACAGATATAAATATACTGAAGAGTTCTCATAAGCGGGTCGTGTCCGGTCGTATGTTCCCAACATACACCTATGTACTGACTTTGATGCCGAGCATCTATGACACACTGAGACTTTGTCATAAGTCACGTACCAATCCAGTCTCACACGGTTGTTGGTGTTCCAATTTCAACAACCTTTGACCAGGGACAGGATGATATAAAACATTCATCAAATATAGGGTCTCATGATCAAGCTAAATGACTTTGATGACTCAAGATCAAGTCACTTACTTCGATGACCTATAAAATGGTTTATGTCACTTTGGAACGATTATTTCATCACAGTTAAAATAATCTTGAAATAATAATTTCATTAAAACATTTTTTTTAAATGTTTTACAAGAACATATCAAATAACTAAATAAAGCCCTTTACTAACTCCCACTGAAATTAAGACTGCATCTTAATTTCACTTATCCTACAGCAACAGTCCGTGACTCGTGCTTAGGCCTAAGGAGTGGCTTCGTTAATAGATTAGCAACGTTCTCATCCGTTGAAACTTGCTGATCTACTTAACATCTCTGTCATTTATCTCACGGAATAGGTTATACCTATCCTCTAGGTGTTTGGACCTCTGATGTGCAGCTAGTCTCATCTATGCTGGGAATCACATCAAGTTCAGTGACGAACTCTTCTTTCCAAACAACCTCTTTCGCTGCTTCCCAAGCTGCGAAATGTTCAGCTTAAGTCATGGAGTCAGCAACAGTGCCTTGCACCGCCAAGTAGACACAAGATATAACCGGACTGTGACCGGAAATCATCTTTGTCCATTGAAACTTGCCTTTCAGACTCTATCGACTTGTAGCACCTCACTTTCTCCGTAAATCAAGAACCTTTCTTAAGTATTCCTCAAATACTTCAGAATATTCTTCACGGCAATCCAGTTATTCTTTGCTGGATTTGACTGGTCTTTTTCTTGTCTTGCTTAACATTAAAGCAATATCAAAACAAGTACGTGTCATGGCATACATGATAGATCCAATTGCCGTCGCATATGAATCCTATCCATGCATTCAAGCTGAAAACAAGTACGTGTCATGGCATGCATGATAGATCCAATTGCCGTCGCATATGAATCCTATCCATGCATTCAAGCTCAGCAGTTATCGTAGGACACTGCTTCTTGCTTAATGTATTGCCATGTGATATTGGCATAAAACCCTTCTTGGAATGCTGAAAACGTGTAGGACTTTGTCAATTTAAGAATCCTGACTTTGTCCTACCAGCTCTTCTGGATCTCTATCTTTAGATCCAGAATCCAAGACTTACGTGGTTTTACCCATGTCAATCACAAAACTAACTTCCCAAGCCAGTCCTTTACCGACTGCAGCATTGGGACGTTATTTCCGAGAATCAGTATGTCATCGACATACAATATGAGAAATGCAATATCGCTCCCATTTATCTATTAGTAAACGCACAGTTCCATTTCGTTCCTGTTTTAAGTCAAAACCTTGACTTCTTCAACAGAACGATGATTCCAACTTCGATATGTTCGCTTCCATCCATGAATGGATCGATGAAGCCAACTTACACAAAATGTAATTCTTCGGAGTCTGGGCTCACATTCGCTTCTTTGAATTTCGCAGGTTCGTCGCTTTCAATGATCATCAGATCATGCGAACTTTCAATGATCATCAGGTTCTACTAATGACGAGAATTCACTCTCGGATTAGTGACTGATTCTTTCATCTCTGCGAACTTCAGGCTCCACAGGTGTAGATTCTACAGAAATCTGTAAATCCATCCGCTGCTCTCCCTTAACAGGTTAAGCAGCCACCTGTATTTGTCGAATTTCTTCGAGTTACACTTTTACTCTTCTTGGAAAGTAACTTCCTTTCTTAGAAAACAGAATGGACGTAAAATAACAAGAATTTCTTCGAGTTACACTTTTACTCCCACTGTTCTTCTTTGAAAATAACTTCCCTTCTTAGAAAACAGAATGGACGAAAATGTAACAAGCCTTGGTTTCCCTAGGACAACCAGCGAAGCAGCACAACTACAAATACTCAGTAAAGACGAATTTGGATTGATTCCAATCCACATTTACGTGGTGTCTTTCAACTGATATTGGTGGAACTATTTTAGCGTAAACTTTAGATATTTTAGAGCGTTATTCTTAAAATATCATGGAAGATTCGTGTGACTCATCTTTAATCATTTCTGATAAGATCCGATTCTTTCTCACAGAAACACCTCCAGGTTTTCAGGAGAAATGAGCTGTGAAACGACTTCACACTCAATCAGATGATCACACCATCAATGACTTAAGTATTCTCTCTTTGATTTAACTCAGAGTCTCAATACTTCTGTCATTCAGATTCTATACCTCATTCTTGAACTCTTTCGACCATGTCAAAGAATTCCGACTTGTGTCTCATCAAATGAACACAGTCTTACTCACTGATGTAATCAGTCGAGACAATGAAGTACAAGAAAATTTTCTCTGGCATTGTTGCTCATCGGACCACATACATGAGTATGTTCAATCTCCAATAAGCCTTTGGGCCTTTCTCTAGCTCGGCTAAGATGGGCCCTTTGTCTTTTGGTCTAGTAAGCAGAATTCAAGTCTCATAAGACATTCATTCAAATGAGCCCAACAGTTCATAACTATGGGATTTCTGAATCCGACTTACTCTCTGTGACCAAGACATTTATGCCAAGAAACATTCGGTTTAATTTATCAGATTTAAACCAATTCGGTATTTATGTTACATTTAGGCACTCCTTGGTTTAAGATATAAAACCCATTCCTTGAATGGGGTGCTACAATTAATATTTCATTAAGATCAAAAGTACAAAACTTGTCTTTTATCAAAATGAAAGCATTCAAATTCTGTACAAGAAAATGAAAAACAACTCTGCTTGAAGCAGGTACATTGTAGCAATTACTTAATACAAAACCAAGCCTAGAAGGCATCTACAAGTGAAAACCCTACGGCTGAGGCAGCATCCCAAGCTCCTTCCAGACACGCATTTCCACTCGTCCTTCCTTCAACGTTCTACTGTTGCTGAGGCTCTGCATATTTTAACAAATATCAGTGCCACAACTAGTATCCAATACCTATAACGTAGAACTTGAAGTATTAACATGAATACCTGAGGAAGTAGTCTCATACATCAACTTCAACTCCTCATCATCTTCCATGAATTTTATGCAATCTCTCTTCCAATGCCCTCTCTCTTTACAGTAGCAGCACTTACCAACGTAAGAGGTATCTGACTTGGGCTCGGAAGACACACGCTTGCCATGATTCAAAATCTGGACAACTTTGTCTTCACCCTTGTCAATACTAGGTTTAATAAACCTACCCTTCACGTTTGGCTCAACCGTCTTGAGCATATCATGCAGTTCAGTCAGCGTCTTCGTTAAGCCTTTCTTGATATAGTTCCTTCTGAACTTATCATAGCTTGACGGCAGTGACTGCAGAATGATCTCAGTTGCCAATTCTTGGCTAACTGGATAATCCAGTTTCCTCAGGTTATCAATATAACCTATCATTTTACTGATATGAGGACTCACTAGATTATCATTTGGTAGCTTGCAGCTAGTGAGAGACTTAACCAACTGGTATCTCTCCACTCTAACCTGCTCCTGAAATTTCAATTTCAGGCTGCTGATCATCTCTATTGGCGACTCCACGTTTTCATATTGCTTTCGCAAGTCTGAGTCCATGGTAGCCAATATCAGATCACGCACATCTACCGCATCATTATAATGCTTATTCCAAGCATCATATACTGCATGGGAGGCATTGGACCCGATCCTCACGGGGAGAGCTCTCTCAAGAACATAGTCTTTTCTCTCCTGCCTGAGGACTAGCCTCAGATTCCGTGACCAAGTCAAGAAATTTGATCCGTTCAGCTTGTCCATCCCAAGGATAGACCGGATCGAGAAAGTGTTTTGATTGTTAGTGCTAGTCATAACTGAAATATAAGATAAAAGGATTTTAGTTAATATGTTCAATATGATTAATCTCGTATTATACTTAATATGATTAATCATGCATTATATTCAATAACATAAGTTACCCTCAATAGAATATAATGATTCCAAGATCCACATATAACTAAGATTAAAGTGGGCCACTGGCCGTCACCCAACCTTAGCTTATATCGGTAAGCCCTGAATCGGCTAATTATATCCGTGATATAACTCTTGGTTGTGAATCTGGGCCCGAGGCCCAATCCACTCTGATGTCTCAAGGCCCGGGACTCCCGATGGCCTAGTCAAGAAAACCAGACTATAGAGTCATGTAATCATTAATGTCTGGGACTCCCAATGACATTTATGAATCACAAACCGTCTTACCCACGCAAAAGCAGACACCCTCACACTGTAAGGCCATGAATACAATTGAATGGGCTTCGACAGCTGACATAGCTTGGACAAGACATCCAACGCTTGATATTATTTGAGGTTCGTAGGTTTATTAAAATTTCATCCCAAATAGAAGATTACTATTTTGGGAAGCTTTCCATTCTGGAAACTTTCTATTTTAGGAAACCTACTATCTTTGGAAACTTTCTAAAATCAGAAACCTTTAATTATAGAAAATTTCCTTAAATCCAAAACATGCAAATTCAGAAACTTCTAATTTAAGAAAATTTCTAATTTCAAAATTTTGGAAACTTATTAATTTAAAATCGATTTTATAACTTTTATAAACATAAATTTTAAATTAATCTGAAGAAGAGACTCAAATAATTGGCCCAATTGTTTTAACTTCTTGGCCCGAGGCCCAAGAATTGGTCCATGTCCGAGACATAACCCAATTGTTCAATTAAATGACATAACCGGTCTGGTTCATTAAAATTGGTCTAACCAAAATTAATTACTACGATGACCACAATTGTCAACCGGTTATTTACTAAACCGGATTTTCTCAATTTATTTGGTCCAACCAAATCAAATTAGAAAATCCTGGTTTAGGCACTAAATCCAATAATTCTTTCGACATTGGATTTCTTATCCTGGTTTAACCAGACTTAATAAAATCATTAAATCTGTTTATTAAACCGAGACGTTTAATTTTAATTAAATTAAACCGAGCCAAAACCCTAACCGCATCGATCGATGCTCTCAGCATCGATCCTGCAACGATCGTTCATCGATCCTGCAACGATCGTTCATCGATCCTGCATCGATCGATGCTCTCACGCGTGCACGAACGGTTATCAGGTTTGGCCGAGTGATTCTCGCGAGATCCACGCGATCGTTTGATCGATCCGTGCGATTTTGGTCAATCTCTCGCGACTGCAACGATCGATCTTTGCATTGCATCGATCGATGCAATGCGATCTCAGTCGATGCAAAATCAGTTTAGATCGCATACCAAATCAATATAGTTTGGTCATGCGATTTTTAAACAGTTTGTTTAGGATTCAATTCTTGTTTCTTAAGTGATTTATCTTATTAGTAGTTGATTCAAAAACACTTCTAAACAGATTAAACAACCTAAACATGAATCTAAACAAGAAAAACCAGAACCAATGGCTCTGATACCACTGAAGGATCTTCTTGTGTTAATCCTGATTCAATTCATCAGATTACTTGATCCTGAACATGCCAGATCTAGGTTCTCTTGAATAGAAACAATATAGATCTCACCTGTTACCTTTTGTGCAGCGGAAATATGAAGAACAGGTCAGAGATCAGAGAGCCACCGAGAGATAACTCCTCCAGAGGTTCACACACGCACACCAATCAGGAAGCAGGCTGCTAGGCCACTGGGAGAAAACGGCGCAGGGAGAGAGAGAGTTGACGGCTCAGATTAGGGTTATTTTGGTTCTGAACTCGAGTTTTATTTATAAAACTTGTTCGGTTCCGTTTGGGCCATTTGGCCCAAATGCCAATTAACTCGAAAGCGTTTTCGCACTGCATCGATCGTTTCACCTTGTGCATCGATCGATGCACAGTGGCTAAACCTTTTATTCTCTCTAAGTACAGTAAATGCCTAGCACTTTTACCGTACTCCTGCTAAACCGTTCCTACACGTTTTCCTGTTAGCTTAGGCGTGTGACCCATATGGGATCATATAATAAAGGCAATAAGTCCAAGACTTATAGATTATGAGCGGACTCTAGCAAGCCATCATGACCCCCAGTATTATATGACTTATGTCTGATCTTTGACATACTCTTACTTTCTAGAGACAGTACCGAGATTACTGGACACAATTCCAACAATATGGTCGACCTAAACTCGTTCCTAACCTAATTCACAGCCACCAGAATGAGATAGAAACCTCTCTAGAGATTAGATCTCTTACATGCACTAGCATCCCTCCGGTCCAGTTTGTGTGCGTGTGGATACCAGTAGAGGCACAGCGTTTGAGGTGCTTCGTGATCTCGATTATCTGCTAATACTTCCGCTGCTAATCATCAGGTAAATCTGAGATCCCAATAGATTCAATTACATGAACCTTAGATCCTAGGCTCGGAATCAGACTAGGGTTGCTAATCCTGATTAGAACTGCTAGAAATTCCTTCAGTGGTATCAGAGCTTTAGGGTTCCATTGAATCTGTAGCATGTTGATTAGATTAGTTGAATCTGAATCTGTGTATGGTTGATACAAACTTGCTAAAATTCGTTTTCATGAAAACCTAGTTTAGGGTTCTGTTCGAAAACGTTTTAGGGCTTTTTCGCATGGTGTCGATCGATGCCAATCCGGCATCGATCGACGCAGGGCGAAAACCCGAATAAAATTTAGGGTTTTTCGCATGGTGTCGATCGTTGCCAATCCGGCATCGATCGACACAGGGCGAAAACCCGAATAAAACTCAGTTTTCGCCTAGTGTCGATCGACACAAATGTTGTGTTGGTCGACACAAACCTCGCGAGATTGATGAATCAGTTCAATTAGATTGGACCGGTTATCGAGCTTGGTTAGTAATGGTTGAACTCTGTGAATGATTTAATCGCGATTGGTTTGATAAGGTTGGCATCGACCGATGCTAATGTAGCATCGATCGACACTGACCGGTATTCAAAACCGGATCAATTGGATTGATCGGTTATCGTGGATTGCTTTTGGTTATCTTGCATCGATCGACACTATAGTAGTGTCGGTCGACATCAGATTTGATGATTAGGTTATTGAACCTGAAATCACAGAACCGAAGCAAGATAAATCATTTAATTATAAGAATTAAAACATAATAAAACTGAACGTTTTAAATGATTCCGTTCCTCAATCAAAATATCAAGTAATCCTTGATGTCTTTCCAATCTTGTCAACTGTCAAGACTCATTTCATTGTACGATAGGCTTGCAGTGCAAGATATCAACAATTACATGAGTAAGGCAGGAAGTAATCGTGTTGATGGGCTTGCAGTGCAAGGCATCAACAATTACATGACTGAAGAGATTGGTTTACTTGACTGGGCTATCAAAATCGTTTTGGGCCCAGAGACATCAGGTGGATTGGACATGAGATGTCGATCCACAACCAAGAGTTATATTGGATATAACTAGAAAAGTTGTTGCTTACCTAGATAGCTAAATTTGGGTGATAGCCAGTGGCTCACTCAAGTTTAGTGAAGTATGGGTCTTGGATCATTATATTCATCTGAGGAAACATTGTTTTGAATATAATGCGAGTTTTCTTAAAAGTTAAGATTTCTCATTTCTTGAACATCATAACTAAACCTTTTCCTTTCTTTGTTCTCAGCTATGACTAACACTCATAATAACTCTTTCTCCCTGCGATCCGTCTTTGAGAAGGACAAGTTAAATGGATCGAATTTTCTCGAATGGTATCGGAACTTGAGAATTGTTCTCAAGCAGGAGAAAAGGGACTATGTCCTGGAAACTGTTCTCCCTGAAAAACCGAGAGTCAATGCTGCACATGCAGAAAGGAGTGCTTGGGATAAGCATTCCAATGATGTGGTCGATGTGAATTGTCTCATGTTCGCTACCATGAACTCGGATTTGCAGAAGCAATACGAGAACGTGGAGTCGCCAGTGGAGATGATTACTAGCCTGAAAAGCATGTTTCAGGAGCAAGCACGAACTGAGAGATACCAGACGGTTAAATCTCTCATTGAATGCAAGCTACCAAAGGACAGTCCGGTCAGTCCTCATGTCATTAAGATGATGGGTTATATTGATAACCTGGGGAGACTGGATTGTCCCATTAGCCAAGAGTTGGCTACTGACATCATTCTACAGTCACTGCCGTCAAGTTATGATCAGTTTGTTATGAACTACAACATGAACAACTTGACGAAGACGTTGACTGAACTGCATGGCATGCTCAAGACAGCTGATCCTAATATCAAGAAGGGCACTCCTAATGTACTTATGGTACAAGGGGGTAAGAAGTTTAAGAAACTTGGCAAAGGCAAGGGAAATGGCAAGGCAGTCCAGGTTGAGAACCAGGACACGCCTGCGCCAGCCCCGAAGCCAAAGCCGGGCCCATCTGAGACTGATAAGTGCCATTACTGTAAAGAGCCTGGGCATTGGAAGAGAAATTGCAACAAATTCTTGGAAGAGAAGAAGAAGAAGAAGAAGACTTTCGAGACTCCATCTTCAGGTATTTATGTTATAGAAGTAAATGTTACTACTTCTGGTTCTACTTCTTGGGTATTGGATACCGGCTGTGGTGCTCATATTTGTACAAATATGCAGGGCCTAAGCAACAGTAGGACGTTGGAAAAGGGACAAGTGGACCTGCGCGTGAGAAATGGAGCAAGAGTTGCTGCATTAGCCGTAGGAACATATAACTTGTCTTTACCTTCTGGTTTGGTGTTAAAACTTAATAATTGCTACTATGTACCTGCGATAAGCAGAAATATTATTTCTATTCCTATTTTGGATGTGGAAGGATATCAGTTTTCAATAAAGAATAAATGTTGTTCTTTTGATTACAATGATATATTTTATGGTAGCAGCCCATTAGAGAATGGGCTTTATGTTTTAAATCAAAGCACACCAATCTATAACATTAACACCAAGATATTCAAATCAAATGACACGAATCAGACTTTTCTATGGCATTGTCGTTTGGGCGACATAAACGAGAAACGGATTCAAAAGCTCCATAGTGATGGGCTTTTGGGCTCATTTGATTATGAATCATGTGAGAAATGTGAATCTTGTTTACTAGGCAAAATGGCGAAGGCCCCTTTCAACAAACAAAATGAAAGGGCCAGTGACCTATTGGGCCTTATACATACAGATGTATGCGGCCCAATGAGCACAAGTGCCAGAGGAAATTTTCGATACTTCATTACCTTCACTGATGATTTCAGCAGGTATGGCTATGTCTATTTAATGAGACACAAGTCGGAATCCTTTGAAAAGTTCAAAGAGTTCCAAAATGAAGTACATAATCAACTTGGCAAAAGTATTAAGGCTCTTCGATCAGATCGTGGAGGAGAATACTTAAGCCAAGAATTCAGTGATCATTTGAGAGATTGTGGAATTGTTTCACAACTCACTCCTCCTGGAACACCACAATGGAATGGCGTGTCTAAGAGAAGGAATCGGACTTTATTAGATATGGTTCGATCAATGATGAGTCTCTCAACTCTTCCATTATCCTTTTGGGGATACGCTCTAGAAACGTCTGCGTTTACACTTAATAGGGTTCCGTCAAAATCAGTTGCAAAGACACCACATGAGATGTGGACTGGAAATGTTCCGAATGTGTCTTTCCTGAAGATTTGGGGTTGTGAAGCTTATGTTAAGAGATTAATTACAGATAAGCTCGAACCCAAATCTGATAAATGCTACTTCGTTGGTTATCCTAAGGAAACCAAGGCATATTACTTTTACAACCAATCCGAGAACAAAGTGTTTGTTGCTCGGAACTGCGTCTTTCTTGAGAGAGAATTTCTTTCCAAGAGAAACAGTGGGAGTAAAGTACAACTCGAAGAAGTCCGAGAACCGCAGGAAAATGCTCAACCCGTAGAGGAAGAACAACAGCTGGATCTACAAAGAGTTTTAGAGACGGCGCCTGTGGAGCCTGAAATTCGCCGATCCGAAAGGATCCGTCACGAACCCGAGAGATATGGATTTCTCGTAACCAATTGTCATGATTTGTTGATCATTGACAGTGACGAGCCAGCGAATTTTGAAGAAGCAATGATGAGCCCTGACTCCGAAAAGTTGCTGAAAGCCGCTGAATCCAAAATGGGATCCATGTCACAGAACCAAGTATGGACTTTGGTTGATTTACCCGATGGTGCAAGACCCATTGAGTGTAAATGGATTTTCAAGAAGAAAATTTATGTGGATGGAAATATTCAGATATATAAAGCAAGGCTAGTGGCAAAAGGTTTCAAACAAATTCATGGTATTGACTATGAAGAAACCTATTCACCTGTCGCCATGCTTAAATCCATTCGGATTCTCCTAGCAACAGCTGCTCATTATGATTATGAGATCTGGCAGATGGACGTGAAAACAGCTTTCCTTAATGGAATACTGGAAGAGGATGTGTACATGACACGGCCCGAAGGTTTCATCGATCCTAATGCAGCTAAGAAAGTATGCAAGCTTCATCGATCCATTTATGGATTGAAGCAAGCATCTCGGAGTTGGAATCTTCGTTTTGATGAAGCAGTCAAAAAGTTTGATTTCATCAGAAGCGAAGAAGAACCATGTGTTTACAAGAAGACTAGTGGGAGCGCAGTTGCATTTCTCGTGTTGTATGTAGATGACATACTTCTTCTCGGAAATGACGTTCCGTTGTTACAGTCTGTTAAGACTTGGCTCGGAAGTTGTTTTTCAATGAAAGACATGGGAGAAGCCGCGTATATTCTTGGAATAAGAATCTATAGAGATAGATTAAACAAGTTGATTGGACTGTGTCAAGACACTTATATCGATAAAGTCTTACACAGGTTTAGAATGCAAGATTCCAAGAAAGGCTTCATACCAATATCTTATGGCATAAGTCTCAGCAAGAAGCAGTGTCCTGAGACACCTGCTGAGCGAGATCGCATGAGTCGGATTCCCTATGCCTCGGCGTTGGGATCCATCATGTATGCCATGCTCTGTACTCGTCCAGATGTTGCTTGTGCTTTAAGCATGACGAGTAGATACCAATCGGATCCAGGTGAAAGTCACTGGACAGCAGTCAAGAATATTCTGAAGTATTTAAGAAATACTAAGGATAAATTCTTGGTGTATGGAGGAAGTGATGAGCTGGTAGTAAGTGGTTACACAGACGCAAGTTTTCAGACAGACAAAGATGATTTCCGATCGCAATCTGGTTACATCTTCTGCCTGAATTGCGGTGCAGTCAGCTGGAAGAGTTCCAAGCAGGACACTGTAGCAGATTCCACAACCGAAGCTGAGTACCTCGCTGCTTCTGAAGCGGCAAAGGAGGCTGTTTGGATCAAGAAGTTCATCAATGAACTTGGTGTGATTCCTAGCATTTCTGAGCCAGTGGCTTTGTATTGTGACAACAATGGAGCCATCGCGCAAGCAAAGGAACCTAGATCACACCAGAAATCCAAACACATAGAAAGGAGATATCACCTTATCCGTGATATTGTGAATAGAGGAGATGTGAAGATCAGCAGAGTCCCGACGGATGAGAATGTAGCTGATCCACTGACCAAGCCCCTCCCAAGGCCTAAGCATGAGTTTCACACTGCTGTTGTAGGCATTAGATTTCTTAAGATATGATCTTGTTTTCAGTGGGAGTTATATTTGGTTTTAGTGATGTCATGATGTTCACAAACATAATAGTTATGTTTTTTTAATGAAATTTGTTTCAGTATTATTTAATTGTGTTATTAAATAATAGTCCCAAATAATTTATGACATTTTATAGGTCATCAAGTATGTGACTTGATCATGAAACCCTATAAACAAAGATTGTCATGAATTATGTTGGTCCCTAGTCGAGGTTGTTAAAATGGGACACTAACAACCACGTGAGACTAGTATGTGAGGTGACTGATGACTATGTTTCATGGAGTCATTTAATAAGAGTATTAAAGTCAGTCACATAGATATGTGTTAGAGAACACATGATCGGACATGACCCGTTAATGAGAACTCTACAAGATGTTATATGAGTGTCATAAGAGTTTCTCATTACGACTAAAGAGTGTAGTCCTTAGACCTGAGTTCATCATGTCATCTCTTATATTGATTGGTTCGTCTTGACTTTGTCAAACGTCAGCCGTAACTGGTGATCATAAAGATACTGATTAGGCGTATCATGAGATATAAAAGAGACATGGATGGAACAAGAAGGGATTTGTACCTCCTATATAACAGGAGTCAAATATCTCTGGGCCTATCGAAGATTTGATACTGGAAATGCGTGGCCGCGCTCAAACGAGGTGATTGTCAGTCGTTTGTTTTATCAGTACAAATCGGGATTCGATAAACGTGATCTGGCTTAATAAGGATGACACAGTTCTTGCCTTATGCTAGATTGAGATATAGCTACAAAGGGATTAAAGGAATAGATGATTCCAGTGCAAGTGGGAGATTGTTGGGAATGTCCTGAAATCTATTGTACTTGCTCTAAGTGAAAGTCGTATAGTCGAGATGAGACAATCACATAACACTAGGTAGTCATAACGCTTTGCTAGAAGCCACTTATGATCAATGAGTTGAAAACTCATTGCTAGTGTTATATGATCCTACAGGGTCACACACCTAAGCAAACTGGGCGTTAAAGACGAGGTTGATCATTAATGTAATGATCCAGTGAATGCATATTTGATATGCATTCGATATCAATATTCTGGAGCAGTGTCGATCGTTGCAGTAGTGCATCGATCGATGCAACTCGCGGATTAACCAGATTAATACGGTTTAATCGTTGGTTAATTCCGTTGTGGTTTAAGCCGACATATATAAGATATATGCTCGACCTAAACTCGTTCCTAACCTAATTCACAGCCACCAGAACGAGATAGAAACCTCTCTAGAGATTAGATCTCTTACAGGCACTAGCATCCCTCCGGTCCAGTTTGTGTGCGTGTTGATACCAGTAGAGGCACAGCGTTTGAGGTGCTTCGTGATCTCGATTATCTGCTAATACTTCCGCTGCTAATCATCAGGTAAATCTGAGATCCCAATAGATTCAATTACATGAACCTTAGATCCTAGGCTCGGAATCAGACTAGGGTTGCTAATCCTGATTAGAACTGCTAGAAATTCCTTCAGATAACAGTTTATTACTCTAAGAAACATACTTTGAACCCTTCCTCGACCGAAACTTCCAAGGGGACCGGCTTTGATCCTCCTCCATCTCAAAGCGGTGGCGAGCCGTCATCTGTTCCAAGTTTGAAGTATGCCGCTCCTTAAGAGATAGTGGTGGCTAAGCCTATCAAGGCGGCTCCTCTAGCGAAGGCCCCAGCAGCGGTTCTTTCGACCAAGGATCCTCCGAAGGCCCAATCGAGGAAAAGGTCGTCTCCCGAAAAGCCGGATTCAGAGGGTCCCGATAAGAGGATCAAGTACATGGATCTGTGGAGGCGGCTGATTTCAGAGAGAGGCGGCGTGGTCGATGCCAGTTCGGGCGAGAAGAGGCCATTTCTTTCTCGTAAGGAGATCGTTACGGCTCGCCCCTGTAGTTTCCAGAAGGACGCGGATATCACAACTCGGCCGTCCATCCACAATTTCGCTTATCACTACGAGAGCGAGATCCCCTTTGTCCAAAATACCCAGGCTTGCTTCGACCTGCTTACTTGCCTGAGAGGAAGTGACGCTGATTGGCCGGCCAAGAAAAACTTCCTCATTCTGAAGCAATTCTTAACTTTAAGCGAGCTGAGGCAGAGGTAGACTTCCTTCTTTTTGCTCTTTTGGCCGTATCCGTGTTTTTCTTAAGTTAATTCTTCTTCTCAGTTGATTGCTGCGTCAAACCGAGTCGTTCTTGAGAGCGTGTGGGATGCCCACACGTTGGTCTAAGCGATGAAAAAAAGAGATGCTCAGCTCGAGAAATGGAAGGAGGATAAGGGCGCATTGGAGGTGTAGACTCGCCAACTCTCAGAGAAGCTACGCAAAGCAGAAGATAAAGTGCGCAAAGCCGATGAGAAAGCAAAGGCTGATCGTGAGATGTATGAATCGGAAGCTTTGCGCCACAAGAAACTCTTTGAAGATCTGGTTTTGAAGGAGAGGGGCCGAGTCGAGGCCGAGATGGGAGCGCGAGTCCAGTCTCACTTTGATATGTTTCGTCGGTTTGCCGATGATCAGGAAGCGGCGGTCAAGAAGCAGGTCGAGCAGGGTCATATCACTGGCTTGAGGCAATGCCTGCTCAAGTTGAAGGACGATGGGGGTGCTGATTCCTCAATAGTTGTTGGACCAGGTCATGGCGGACGAGGCCAGAGTAGATCGGGAGAAGCTATGGACGTCCTCACGAAGGAAGATCTGAAGTTTGAACTCTCGCCAACTCAGCATCCGCTGCTTGTCTCGACACGCCAAGATTCTCCAGATCCGGCTCCGAAGAATATTGATCATTTTGGAACTAACCTTGGGCTAATTCCTCCTGAAGATCCTCCTGTCTCATCGGCTCAAGAAACTCAGGATCAGCCGGATGTGTCTCTCGGCGTTCAAAGTGTAAATGCTGCAACTGAAGAAGCCGAGAAGACAGTCGAGTACGAGGAAACGATTCGGGGATCGTTTTTTTGTTTTTGTAAGGGTTTTTGTAAGCTTCTCCTTGTTTCAAAAGGAGGTACTTTTGTTTTAAGTTTTTAATTTATTGTGCTTTTATCTTGTCGTGTTTAATCGGAATGTTACAAATTTTCTTAACTCGTCATGAGATCGAGTTGAACATTGATTATAACTGCAGGTTTTAAGCGTAATTTAGTATGGTTACCTGATCGCGTTTCCGTTTAATTAGAATGTTTCGAATTATCTTAACTCGGCACGAATTAAGTATGAACATTGATTAGAACGCGAACTGGTACATTCTGATTGCGAGACTTATGTGTGCTCGGCTTACTCGTTCAAAGGGCATACGAATATGCTAGTCTTAGTGCTCGGCTTATCTACTATCGCCCACCTCAGAGAACATACGGGTGCGGATCCAGTTTTTTAGTGCTAGATGGATCTTGGATTTTCCTTACCGCGATATGCATCTCGCGTGCAAAGAATACCACACTCCCGGCCAGGAAGCGTGATGCTAACTATGAGAGCCTTTTTGGGTGCTTGGCTTACAGTCAAAGCGGTGTATCGTTTGACTTTGCGAGCTGAGGAGCTCGGCTTTCTGCGAGCTGGAAGCTCGGTGTTCTGCAGACTTAGAAGTCCGGCTTTTAGAGAGCTAAGGAGCTCGGATTTTAGCGAACTAAGGAGCTCGGCTTTTAGCGAGCTAAGGAGCTCGGCTTTCGTGAGCTAAGAAGCTCGACTCTTTAGCGATCTAAGGAGCTCGGATTTTTAGCGAGCTCGGAGCATGGCTTGCGGATCAAGCGTCCGTATTTTTCGAACTAGGAAGCTCGGCTTTAGTGAGCTAAGAAGCTCAAATCTTTTGACGAGTGCTTAGTCAAGAATAAGTCGAAGAAGGAGAACTGACCCGACACAGTGTGAGGTGCTTTTAACTCGGCATAAGCTGTAAAATAAAATTTTATTAGAGTTGTGATTGTGCCTGATGAAGGCTGCCTACGTATTTTCCAAGGAAGAATCAAGTCACTTGTAGTTCATACATATTATTATTTTTTATTTTTTTTAAATCGAGGTTAGGTTGTCGCCTAGAAGTATTCTTTCAGGCTTGCTGAATTCCATGATCGCGGCAAAGCTTTACCCTTCATTGATTCGAGTGTTGGGAATGTCCTGAAATCTATTGTACTTACTCTAAGTGAGAGTTGTATTGTCGAGATGAGACAGTCATATAATACTGGGCAATCATAATGCTTTGCTGGAAGCCACTTATGATCAATGAGTTTAGAACTCATTAATAGTGTTATATGATCCTACAGGGTCACACACCTAAGCAATTGGACATAGAATATGAGGTTGATCATTAATGTAATGATCTGGTAAATGCATATTTGATATGCATTCAATAACGTGTTTCTGAGGCTGTGTCGATCGACACAAGATGTGCATCGATCGACACAGATCGCGAATGACTCGATTAACTTCAGTTTAATCGTTGGTTAATCAGGTCGTGGTATAAGTCAACATATATAAGATATATGGTCGACTTTCACATAAAACGAACCTAATTCACAGCCACCAAAAGAAACAGAAAACCACTTGAGAGATCTGATCTCGGACGGCACTAGCATCCCAGTTGTTCAGTTTGTGTGCGTGTGGATACCAGTAGAGGCGCAGCATTTGAGGCGCTTAAAGATCTAGATTACTTTCAAATCTTCCGCTGCTAATCACCAGGTAATCCTGAGATCTCTAGATTTAATCTACATGAACCCTAGATCTTAGGGAATGAAATTTATACCTAGGGTTGCTAATCTGATTAGAACTGCTAGAAATTCCTACAGTGGTATCAGAGCCTTAGGGTTCTATTGAATCAGTAGCATGTTGATTAGATTAGTTGAATCTAGATCACTTTATAATTGATACAAGCATGCTAAAACTCGTTTTAATCAAAGTGATCTAGTTTAGGTTTTTTGCTTGAAAACGATTAGGGTTTATCGCCCTGTGTCGATCGATGCCAATCCGGTGTCGATCGACACATAAGGATAACCCGAGTAAAACTTAGGTTTAACTTGACTGTGACGATCGACACAAGAGTTGTGTCGGTCGACACAGACCTCACGGTCAGGCTAATCGGTTCAATTAGATTGGACCGGTTATCTAGCTTGGTTAAACCGCTAAAACGGTTTATTGCGATTGAGTTGATAAGGTTAGCATCGACCGACACTAATGTAGTTCGATCGACACAGACCGATTATCGTAAACCCGGATCAATTGGATTGATCGGTTATCGTATATTGGTTTTGGTTAATCTGCATCGATCGACACTAAAGTAGTGTTGGTCGACACAAGATCCGATGGTTTAGGTTATTGAACCTGAAATCACAAGAACCAAACCAAGATAAATCATTTTAATTAGAAGAATTAAAACATAATAAAACTGAACGTGATGTCTTCTTGATGTCTTCTTGATGTCTTCCCGATCTTGTCAACTGTCAAGACTTGTTACATTGTGCGATAGATTTGCAGTGCAAGGTGTCCACAATTACATGAGTAAGACAGGAGGTATCGTGTTGATGGACTTGCAGTGCAAGACATCAACAATTACATGACTTAAGAGATTGGTTTACTTGACTGGGCCATCAAAATCGTTTTGGGCTTAGAGACATCAGGTGGATTGGACATTAGATGTCAATCCACAACCAAGAGTTATATTGGATATAACTAGCAATGTTGTTGCTTACCTAGATAGCTAAAATTTGGGTGATAGCCAGTGGCGCACTCAAGTTTATTGAAGTATGGGTCTTGGATCATTATATTCATTTGAGGAAACATTGTTTGAATATAATGAGAGTCTTCTTAATAGTTAAGATTTCTCATTTCTTGAAAATCATAACTAAACCTCCCTTGTTTTCAGCTATGTCTAGCACAACCCATCATAACAATTTCTCCCTGCGATCCGTCATTGAGAAGGACAAGTTAAATGGATCCAACTTTCTTGAATGGTATCGGAACTTGAGAATTGTTCTCAAACAGGAGAAAAAGGACTATGTCCTTGAAAGAGTTCTCCCTAAGAAGTACCGAGCCAATGCCTGGCAGTCAGAAAGGGATGCTTGGGATAAGCATTCTAATGATGTTGTCGATGTGTGTTGTCTCATGTTGGCTACCATGAACTCGGATCTGCAGAAGCAATTTGAGAACGTGGAGTCGCCAATAGAGATGATCACTAACCTGGAAAGTATGTTTCAGGAGCAGGCACGAACTCAGAGATACCAGACGGTTAAGTCTCTAATTGAGTGCAAGCTGCCAAAGGACGGACCAGTTAGTCCTCATGTCATTAAGATGATGGGTTATATAGATAACCTGGGGAAACTGGATTGTCCCATTAGCCAAGAGTTGGCTACTGACATCATCCTACAGTCACTGCCGTCAAGCTATGATCAGTTTGTTATGAACTATAACATGAACAACTTGATAAAGACTTTGACTGAGTTGCATGGGATGCTTATAAATGCTGAACCTAACATCAAGAAGGACACCCCAAATGTTCTTATGGTACAAAAGGGTAAGAAGTTTAAGAAACTTGGTAAGAACAAAGGTGATGGCAAGATGAGCTCGATTGTGAATCCAAGCGAGTCTGGCCATGCTCCTAAGGTTAAACCTAGTCCTTCTGAAGATGTTAAGTGCCATTATTGTAATGGTTATGGGCATTTGAAGAGAAATTGCAATAAATTCCTGGAAGATTATGAGAAGCTGAAGAAGACGTACGAGACTTCTTCTTCAGGTATTTATGTTATAGAAGTAAATGTTACTTCTTATGGTTCTACTTATTGGGTATTAGATACCAGCTGTGGTACTCATATTTTGTGAAAATATGCAGGGCCTGAGCAAAAGTAGGATTATGGAGATAGGAAAAGTGGACCTGCGCGTGGGAAATAGAGCAAGAGTTTCTACATTAGCCGTAGGAACATTTCATTTGTTTTACCTTCTGGCTTGTTTTTTAAAAGAACTACTACTATGTACCTACTATAAGCAGAAATATTATTTCTTTTCCTTGTTTGGATATGGAAGGATATCAGTTTTCAAATTAAGAATAAGTGTTATTCATTTGATTACAATGATATATTTTATGGTAGCGGTCCATTAGATAATGGACTTTATGTTCTAAAACAAAACGTGTCTATCTATAACATTAGTACCAAGAGATTCAAGTCAAATGATACGAATCAAACTCTTTCTCTGGCATTGTCGTTTGGGCAACATAAATGAGAAACAGATTCACAAGATCCATAGTGATGGGCTTTTAGGCTCATTTGATTATGAATCATATGAGAAATGCAAATCTTATTTATTAAGCAAAACGACTGAGGCCCCTTTCAACAAAAGGTAGTGTCGATCGACACAAAAGGTGCGTCGGTCGACACAGGTCGCGAATGAACAAAATGAAAGGGCTAGAGACTTATTGGGCTTTATACATAAGGATGTATATGGCCCGATGAGAACAAGTGCTAGAGAAAACCATTCAGTACTTCATTACCTTCACTGATACTTTCAGAGGGTGTGATTATGTCTATAAGACATGAATCGGAATCTTTTGAAAAGGTTCAAAGAGTTCCAGATTGAAGTACATAATCAACTTGGCAAAAGTATTATAGCTCTAAGAATTCAGTGATCATCCGAGAGATTGTGGAATCGTTTCACAACTCACTCCTCCTGAATCGGACTTTATTAGATATGGTTCGATCAATGATCACTCAGATCTTCCAATATTCTTCTAGGAATATGCTCTAGAAACGTCTGCGTTTACACTAAATAGGGTTCCATTAAAATCAGTTACAAAGACACCACATGTGATGTGGACTGGAATTGTTCCTAATTTGTCTTTAGTGAAGATTTGGGGTTGTGAGTCTTATATTAAACGTTTAATCTCTGATAAGCTCATACCCAAATCCGATAAGTGCTACTTCATTGGTTGTCCTAACGAAACCAAGGCATGTTACTCTTACAACCGGTCCGAGAACAAATTGTTTGTTGGTCGGAACTATGTTTTTCTTGAGAAAGATTTTATTTCCAGAAAAACAGTGGGAGTAAAAGTACAATTCGAAGAAATAAGAGAATCACAGGAGACTGCTTAACCTGATGAGGAAGAGCAGCAGTTGGATCCACAAAGAGTTGTAGAACCTGCAACTGTGGTGCCTGAGGTTTGCAAGGATCTGGTGAATGTATATTTGATATACATTCAAATGGCGAGTTTCTGAAGAAGTGTCGATCGACACAAAGGTGTATCGATCGACATAGATCGCGAACCAAAATATTAATTTTGGTTAGTGACTTAATTAACTACGGTTTAAATCTTGGTTAATTAGGTCGTGGCAAAAGTCTACATATGAGATATGTGCGTGACTTTTACGCAAAACTGAAGCTCGCAGATCCGAAAGGATCCGTCACGAACCCGAGAAATGTGGATTTCTCGTGACCAATTGCCATGATCTGTTGATCATTGAAAGTGACGGGCCTGCAAATTTGAAGAAGCAATGATGAGCCTTCACTCCGAAAATGGTAATATTCAGATATAAAAAGGCTAGGTTGGTGGCAAAAGGTTTCAAGTAAATTCATGGTATTGACTATGAAGAAACCTATTCCCAGTCACTGTGCTTGAGTCTATTCGGATTCTCCTAACAAACGCCGCTCATTATGATTATGAGGACGGGCAGATGGATGTGAAAACGGTTTTCCTTAAGGGAATTCTGAAAAGGATGTGTACATGACACAACCGGAATGTTTTCATTGATCCTAATGCTGCAAGGAGGATATGCAAGCTTCATTGTTCCATTTATGGATTGAAGAAAGAATCTCGGAGTTGGAATCTTCGTTTTTGATGAAGCAGTCAAAAGGTTTGACTTAATCAGGAACGGAGAGGAACCGTGTGGTTACAAGATGACTAGTGGGAGCATAGTTGCATTTCTAGTATTGTATGTTGATAATATACTGCTTCTCGGAAATGAAGTTCCATTGTTTTCAGTCTGTTAAGACTTGACTCGAAAGTTATTTTTCGATGAAAAATATGGGAGAAGCCGTATACATTCTTGGAATAAGAATCTATAGAGATAGATTGGATAAGCTTATTGGATTGTGTCAAGATACTTATGGTGATAAGGTCTTGCACAGGTCCAGTATGCATGATTCCAAGAAGGGCTTCATGCCAATGACACTTGGCATTACTCTTAGCAAGATGCAATGTCCGTCGACACACGCTGAGCGAGAGAGAGTGAATGAAGGTCAGACTGCTGCTAAAGGCATTAGATGTCTTAAGATGTGATCTTAATTTTAGTGGGAGTCATTGTTGTTGATTTTAGTTATGACATGATGTTCGTGTAAACATAATTTGATTATGTTATTAAAACTGACATCAATATTATTTAATCGGGTTCTTAAATAATAGTCCCAAAGTAATTTATGACATTTTATAGGTCATCAAATATGTGACTTGATCATGAAACCCTATAAATGATAAATGATATAAATTATGTTGGTCCCTGGTCAAGGTTGTTAAAGTGGGACATTAACAACCGCGTGAGACTAGTATGTGAGGTGACTGGTGACTAAGTTTCATGGAGTCATTAATAAGAGTATTAAAGTCAATCATATAGATATGTGTTGGAGAACACAAGATCGGACATGACCCGCTAATGAAAACTCTACATGATAGTTATATAAGTGTCATGAGAGTTTCATTACGACTATATGTGAGATCCGGGATTCACACTAAGAATTTGTATTCGTGGATTTGGACTTTTGGATATAGAAATGGTATAGTTTCCTATGAATCAAAGACTTTATTGAGATTGATCGTCGAGATAGAACAAACACAGTCGAAAAGAGAGTACAAAGTATCGAATCAATCTATCTAGTCGAAGTGTTCTTAGCCTAGGTTGGAATTGTCTTTAATGAGCCGCCACTTCTCTTCTTAAATAGCCTCGATTCTGATCTCCTCGTCCCGATCTTTCGGCCTCGTCGTTGTAACGATCTCCGAGATTTATGCGGATCAGTTGAACTGGCGAAGACCGAGTTGCTCTATCTCCACGTCATCCTCTGCCGAGCTCGAGCTCGATTGTCTCCGGGTTCGGCATCGTCTGGGCCTCTCTAAGGCGTTTGCTTCGCTTGGGCCCAACAAGAGAGTTGGCTCTCCCGTCTGTCTTTGATTCTGGAATGGGCTCGTAATTACGGGCCTTTGTCTTGTCTGTTAATGGGCCGGATTTCCTAGGGGGAAATCCAGTACCAACAATAGCCCCCCAGCCCATTGAATTCGAGAAGTCGAGGTTAATGGGCGGTGGACGCTCTTGGGAAGAGGCGCGTGCCTTGGATGTGACAAATCTAATGATTATTTTTGCCTCATCCACAGATTTTATATCGACGGTTGAGATCGCACGGGACCGAAGGATCACAACTACCTCGATCTTTTTTCGTGATTATTTACAAATTTCGAATCGAGCGGTTGGGATTGTGGGATACCAAAAATCCCACGGATCTCGAGCACGAGGTAGTTTAAAAGGGGAAGTTACATAGCACGATTCCCATTACTGCTCATGCTGCGAATCGTCAAGGTAACTTCTTGTCCTCCATTATATCCTCTTCATGCCTCTCGCTCATATTTTCTTTTTCGTCGTTTCGAGATTTTATTTCTCTGGATATTTCGTTTTCCCTCTTTCCTTGAGAGAAATTATCGATATTCTGAGCTATCATGGTTCGAAAGAGTACAGCCAGGGCTAATCCTACTGTGGTGGCTGGTCTGATTGGTCCTCATCCACCGTCCAGTTTGACTGTTGACCAAGTACGGAAGTTGCGGGCGAAGTGCCGGATTCCGTCGGAGGTGGAGATACTTATCCCATCGCCGGACATGTCTCCGGAAACTGTCGTCGAAGGCCATTGTTGCGCTTCCTATACCTATTTTGATAAATGCGGATTGTTTTTTTCCAATCCCTCGCATTATCTCATGGGTTTTAGCTCAGCTCCAACTGGCCTTTCACCAGATGACTCCGAATTTCGTTCGGTATGTCGTCGGGCTCGGGGTCAGAGCTGTCGAGGAAGGCATCGATTTTGGAGTCGAGGAGTTGATGAGGGTTTGTTCGGTAAAACATAACACCCGTTTTCCCGGAACCTACTACCTCTCTCCTCGCCATGGGAAGATCCTTGATGAAATCCTGACAAGGGATGTGTGGAAGAGTAAATACTTCTACTTCAGGATCAATCGTCACTCGGTCGAGGATTTCGATTACTCGGTTATCCCGACGAGATGGGCGGCTAACGTTGGTTAGCTTATAGGGTTTACTAGTTTCCTTAGTTGCTACGGTGTCCTTTATTGATGTCGAGCTGTTTGCTAATGACCTTTTTGGTTTCATTGCAGAGGCTCCTGAGTCATTACCTTTGGACCCGACTACATCGAGTTTGATAGCTCGCCTACGGAGAGGGGATATTCGTTGGTGCAACTTCACGGATCAGCGAATCCGAGCTGCTTTAGGTCCTGCTGCTCAACAACCTCCTCTATACCAACCTCGCCTTTTGCAAGACGAATCACGCCTCCTTCACCAGCCCGCTTTGACTCGAATCGCTCAGGCTCCGCTTCGGATTATCGAGCGGACCGGAGAAAGTAAGTGTTCCGGTTAGTCTTTTTGGGGGTTGTCGCGCGATATGCCCTTCGTTTGCTGGGCTGACCCGAGTCTGTTTCGTTTGCAGGTCGACCTGTTTCGGACGATAGTTCTACCGCAAGCACCCCTTCTCTCGGAAAGATGTCGCGAAGATCCAGCAGTCGTCGGAACGGGAAGGATCCCGTTGATCTAGCGAAGAAAATGAAGGCTGGCGACTTGAGCCACGCCCTTCTTTTTGCCATGGACGAGAGGCCTCCTCCTCCTCCCTCAATCCCTCCTCCAAACCCTGTTCGGGCTTCTCTCCCTGAGGTCGCAGGGTCCGGAGAGGCAAATGTGGGGGTGGAGGATCTACCTCCTATTTCGACCGGTGAGGAACCGGTTCGGGTCTCGCCTGAAGAGCCTGCCTTGCGCAACTCTCGGTCGAAGGGTTCGAGAGGGTCGAACGGTCGGAGCCGAGGCGGCCCTCCTCCGGCGGCGAAGCGTCGAAGGACTGACGCGGAGGTGAGCTCGAGAAGATCGGGCACGAGTGTTGAGGCGAGGCCTGCTTCTTCTGGGTCCTCGGGTCTTTCAACTGGCGCTTCAGGCACCAGAAGGAATGCCCGATTGCGGATGACCCGAGGGGTGTTGCTTATCCGCTAAGGCATTTTAAGCCCGCAGGTGTTCAGCTCCCGGCTGTCGGGGATACGGCTCTCGGTGATACTTACACCGAGCTGATGGCGGCTTATGGGAAGGTAATAATTTTCTTCCCTTCGTTTTTTTGTTTGCTTCGTGCTTAATTTTCATCGCACACATATTTTTTTTTTTTATTCGGTAGGCCTTGGAGGCTGCGAACAGGTTTGCGGCTAGGGCCGAACGTGAGCTGCGAGAGATACCGCAGGTGAGCGAGCTCGACACTGTCAAGACAACGGTCAGCAACCTGAAAGCGCAGTTGCAGGGGGCCTTGGCTCGGGAAGAGGAGCTAAGGAGGAAGGTGGGCGACCTGGACAAGCAATTGCAGGGTGCCTTGGCTCGGTTTTCGGTCGCGGAGGAAGCGAGCCAAACGGCTATTGAGATAGGTCGGGTTGCGGATGTACGGGCTGCGCAATACCAGGCTGATCTGGACAAGGTTCTCGCCGACCGGGAGTTTGATGTCAAGGTAGCAGCCCATGAGGCGAAAAAGGGCTAAACGGTGAGTATCTCAAGATTCTCGAGGGGATCGCGGCGAAGGAGAGCCAGAGGAAGGTCGCCGTGAGCGCTGAGATGAGGCTCCAGGAGGCCTTGGCTAATATCGCGCTTATTGCCGAGTTCGCCTCTGGCGAATTGGACCTGACCAAGGAGGTGATGGACTTGGCCGAGAAGAAGAGATTGGCCACAGAGGAGATGAATGCTGCGGCGGTGTCGGACTTCAGTATCAGCAAGCTTAATTTGCCGGTGATGTCGGACGATTCCGTGATCCTTGCGCGCCCCCCAAATCAGGCGGCTACTTGTCTTGATCAGTACGGGTCGAACCTCCCGACCGGAGTTAGCTCGCGAGTTAGCGATGAGGTCGAGGGTCAACTCGAGGAGGACAGGGCGACCGATGGTCAGACGGAGAATCAAGATGAGGCTTCCTCTCCTTCCAAGCAGTTCTAGTCCTTTTCATTTGTTGCCGCCCGAGAGGGCTTTTTAATTCAGACTTTTCGTTGCCCGAGGGGGCTTTTAATTTCTTTTTCAGACTTTGGTTGTCCAAGGGGGCTTTAATTTTCTGTTCGAACTCGAGGACATCATGTCCTCTTTTTTAAAAAAAAATCTTTCATGCCTTAGCATAGATTTCATTGTTTTTATGCCTTAACATAAAATTCGAGCCGTTGCGGTGATTCGAACTTTTCTAGAGGAACCGAGCAGATAACTTGTCGTGTTGCCTTAGAAGGTTCGTTGCGATCCTTTAAGTCAGTCGCATTTGAGCTCGAGCTTTTTGCCAAGAGTGGTTTGGGGCGCGACTACTTCGTGATGTAGGGTTCAAGCTTAATCGATGAATCGAAGAGAGAAGTGTTAAGTATGGAAACGAATCGAAGTAAACTTTCAAAGATCCGATTTAGAGGTTGCATGCTTGAATGGCTGTCTTGACCTCGTTATTTCGCTTGAGGGGTGGGGTAGCCCCCCGATTCTTTTAATCCGTATGAGGTTTTAGAAGAATCGTATATTTTTGGAGAGATTGTTCTGAATCTCTTTCTTTGGGACGATCATTTCAGTTCGTTCGAAGCGGGAGGACCGTTCTAGGTCGCTTGTTTTTGGGACGATCATTTCAGTTCGTTCGAAGCGGGAGGACCGTTCTAGGTCGCTTGTTTTTGGGACGATCATTTCAGTTCGTTCGAAGCGGGAGGACCGTTCTAGGTCGCTTGTTTGAAGGGATAATTTCATATCGCTTTGATATATTGGAAGAGGCCATTTCAGGTCACTTGGGAAGGATAATTTCATATCGCTTTGACTTAGAAGAGATAATTTCATATCTTTCGTTTCGGGAGAGATAATTTCATATCTTTTGTTTTGGGAAGGGATAATTTCATATCACTTTGCTATAGAAGAGATAATTTCATATCACTTTGGTCCGTTGCAAGAGATAATTTCATATCAACGTAACGGCTCTAACAGGAAGAGACGTTTGATTAGAAGACTTATTTTGATTTCACAAAGATAAGCTAGTATGACTTCGTCAGAAGTTGTCGAGCTCGGTAAGAGCTTTGTGTTTGGGGGGGTGGCTGCGCTCGAAGTCGAGCTGCCTACGTACCCTTTTAAGGGGGATCAAGCCATTTCGTAGTTCGATTATGTTGATGTACTCCTAGTGGAAATACTTTTTGAGGTTGATGATGTTCCAAGGTCGTAGTTCGGGCTTTTGGGTTTCTACCGACTTGAGTCGGTAGACCCCGTCCTTCACAACGTCGGTGACATGGTAAGGACCTTCCCACTTTGCTCCTAATTTTCCAGCGTGTTCTTCCTTTTTATGGTCGAACACTTTCCGTAAGACGAGCTCTCCTACTTGAAACCTTCGAGTTTTGATTCGGGAATCATAGTAGCGAGCCGCGGCTTGTTGGTAATTCTGGAGTCGAGCTAATGCGAGGTTCCTTCTTTCGTCGACGAGGTCGAGCTCGTCAGTTATCATCTTGTTATTAAGTTCCTCTTGTCGTGGGCATTCTTCCTTGCGAATGCTTGACACGAGAATTTCAGCTGGTACTACCGCCTCGATCCCGTAAGCCAGCGAGAAGGGAGTCTCGCCAGTGGATTTGCGGGGGGTAGTCCGGTAGGCCCAGAGTACGGCTGGGAGTTCGTCACTCCAGGTTGTTTTGCACTCGTTGAGCCTTTTCTTGAGGCCGTTCATAATCGCTTTGTTAGCTGCTTCTGCTAGCTCGTTCCCTTGGGGGTAGCGTGGCGTTGAGTAAGTCAGCTTTATGTTCCAAGTTCTGCAGAACTCTTTGAACGTGTTTGATATGAACTGAGATCCGTTATCGGTGACGATCTCGTGGGGTAGTCCATGTCGGCAAACGATGTTTCGCCAGACGAACTCCTTAACGTGAACGTCCTTTATTTTCTGGTATGACTCTGCTTCAATCCACTTGGTGAAGTAGTCCGTCATCACCAATAGATGTGTGGCTTTCTTTTTGCCAGAAGCGACCAGCGGTCCAACGATGTCCATTCCCCACCGCATGAATGGGTATGGCGATGAGATAGAGGAGAGTTTCTCCGACGCTTGGTGGATAATTGGGGCATGCTTTTGGCATTTATCGCACTTGTTGGAGAAAGATTCGCATTCGGTGGCCATTGTAGGCCAATAGTAGCCTTGCCTTTTGATTCGCACGGCCAATGCTCGTCCTCCGGAATGGCTTCCGCAAGATCCGTCATGTGTTTGTGCAATCACAGCTAGGGCTTGCTTTTTGTCAAGGCATTTAAGGTAAGGTCCGGAGAGGCTCCTTTTAAAGAGCTCTCTTTGTGTGACGCAGTACCTCGCACTTTGCATTTTAAGTTTCCGCGCCTCCCATTTTCCGTCGGGAACTTCGCCGTTTGTGATGTATCGAATGATCGGAGTTCTCCAATCTTCGTCATTGTTAGGCTCAGGTCCCTGACTAGTGGATGCGGTTTGAATTGGTCCGTCGGGGACGTTCGCGACGTATACGGTGTTTCTAGGATCAAGATCATCGTCAATCTCGATGATGTCGCTATTAGTGTCTCCGGGACACTCTTTGCGTTTGACATCGTTCTTCACAGCGGGCCCGTCCTCTTTCAAGGACAGAGCTTTGAGAGCTATGTCGATGCTCGGTTTTTCTATCCCTTCGACTGGTATGATCCTTTTGAGGTTAGGATCTGATGTCGATGCTAATGCGGCTAGCGCATCGGGTGCAGTGTTTTCACTTCGTGGGATTCGTGTTAGATCGAATAATTCGATCTGTTCGGCCAATGTATGGACTACCCGTAGGTATGCTTCCATTCGTTCGTCTTTGGCCTCGTAGTCGCCATGATATTGGCTTGTGACCAGTTGGGAATCGCTGAAGGCATTTACTTCTCGGGCTCCTATTGCTATCGCAAGTCTGAGCCCGGCTATCAGCGCTTCGTATTCTGCCTCGTTATTCGATGCGGCGAAGCCCAATCTAAACGATTGTTCTAATACTTCACCCGTTGGGGAGACTAATTTCACTCCGACTCCGGACCCCTGTCTTGAGGAAGCTCCATCGACGTAGAGTTTCCATCTTTGGGCCGAAGTCGGGTCGAGTTCTATAGTCGGAGGGAGCTCGATTATGAAATCTGCCAATACTTGCGCTTTTAGGCATGTTCGAGCTTTGTATTCAATGTCGTACTTGCTAAGTTCGATAGCCCATTTGACCAATCGACCTGATTGGCTTGGACTGTGAAGGATGGTTCTCAGTGGCTGAGAGGTCATCACTATGATCGAGTGCGATTGAAAATACGGTCGGAGTTTCCGAGCCGATGTTACTAGCGCTAAGGCGAGTTTTTCCATGGCGGGGTACCTGGTTTCAGCATCGATCAAGGTCTTACTGATGTAATACACCGGCCGTTGTTCGTTTTGTTCTTCGCAAACCAGGACTCCACTTACTGCTGCCGTCGAGACAGCTAGGTAGAGGTAAAGGGGTTCTCCTTCTACTGGTTTCGCCAGTATGGGTGGTTTGCTTAAGTAAGCTTTGAGCTGAGTGAATGCCTCTTCACACTTTTCGTCCCAAAGGAACTTTTTGTTTGCTTTGAGAAAGTGATAGAAGGGTAGGCATTTATCAGTCGACCTTGAGATGAAGCGATTCAGAGCAACTATTTTGCCGGTTAGGCGCTGGACTTCTCGCGTTGTTCTGGGGGATTTCATCTCTATGAACGTTGCGATCTGTTTGGGGTTCGCTTCGATCCCTCTTTCGGTCACTAAGTAACCGAGGAACTCTCCTGAAGGGACCCCGAAGGTACATTTAGCTGGGTTGAGTTTCATCCCATACTTATTGAGAATGGTAAAGCATTCTTTTAGTTGGGGGATGTGATCCTCGTACCTCGAAGATTTTACCAGCAAATCATCGATGTAGACCTCCATGGTTTTGCCTAGGAGTCCTGAAAACATCTTGTTGACGAGGCGCTGGTAAGTTGCTCCTGCGTTTTTTAGTCCGAAGGGCATGACTTTGTAGCAGTACATGCCTCGATTAGTTATGAACGAAGTCTTTTCTTGGTCTTCAGGGTTCATCAATATTTGATTGTACCCTGAGAACGCATCCATAAAGGATAGCAGCTGATGTCCAGCGGTGGCCTCGACCAGTCGGTCGATGTGCGGGTGCGGGAAGCTGTCCTTTGGACATGCTTTGTTGAGATCCGTGAAGTCTACACAGACCCTCCACTTTCCGTTCTTTTTCTTAACCACCACGGGGTTTGCGAGCCAGTCGGGGTACTTGACCTCTCTGATCGATCCGATTTTCAATAACCGATCGACCTCGTCATTGACGGCTTTGGCCCGCTCAGGGCCTAGTTTTCGACGTTTCTGTATTACCGGTTTGTAGGTTGGGTCGACATTCAGCTCGTGGCTGGTTACGTCGATGTTTATCCCTTTCATGTCTGCTGAAGACCAGGCGAAGGAGTCGACGTTCTGTTTGAGAAAATAGACCAGTTCGTTCTTAACCGGCTCTGATAGGTCGATTCCGATGCCAACGAGTCTTTCGGGATGAGCCTCGTCTATGCAGACCTGAGTCGTGAGGTCCTTTGGGGGTCCTATTTGACTGGGGTCGTTCGACCTTTTGGTCTGCATGGTGGCGAGCTCCTCCTCTTTCTGTAATTGCTACGCAGGGGATTTCTCGATCTGCTTGTATCCGTTCATATAGCAATGACGGGAAATCTTTTGACTTCCGTGAGTGGTTTTGATCCCTTTGGGTGTCGGGAACTTTACGCATTGGTGGTAGGTCGATGGTACCGCTTTCATGTCGTATATCCATGGTCGACCTAGGATTGCGTTATAAGGAGCTGGCCGATCTACTATGACGAACTCTGTCATTCTCCGAACTCCTCCAGCAATTACTAGGGCGAAGACGGAGCCCATCGAGTATGTCGTTTCGCCAGCAAAACCTACTAGTGGTGTCTTTTCTTCCACAATCTCGGAGTCGGTAAAGTCCATCTTTTTGAACGCGTCGTAAAAGGGACATCTACCGAACTTCCTGTGTCAATCATTATCCTTGAGAGTTCGACATCTCCCACTACTAGACAAACGAGGAGAGCGTCGTCGTGTGGTTTGTCGAGATTACTTGTCTCGCTCTCGTGGAAAATGATTTCGTGGTCTGGACCCAACATTGGGGTTTTTCCCCCTCTGTCGGTCTCGACTCTTCTTTGAAGAGCTTTGATCGAATTGACCGAGTCGCGGCAAAGGTTGGAGCCACCGAAGATGAAGTCGATTCGTTTAGGGGGTATAGCCCGTACACCCCCCCCCCCCCCCCCCCCCCGCAGAGACGAGGGAGATTGATTCTTGAGCGTAAACTTTTGGCAGGAGCCGGAGGCGGGGATAGTGCCGAACCTCCCGGAGTACCGCTCAGGTTAAGCTCGCCGAGGATGAACTCGACTCGCTTCCGCGACCCTTGAGGGAGTGTTTCGGGAGATTCCGGCTCCTTTGACCGTTCCCGTTTGTTTTGAGAGTGCTTTTTGGAGTTCGACTCCCTGGTCTGTTTGTTTTTCTTTTTGTCGGACGGAGTTTCCTCCTCGACCTCGGAGTCTTTTTTGCTTTCGGACTCTTGTTTTTGAGCCTCTGCTTTAGCTCGAGTATAGCAGTCCTCGGTCGAGTGTCCTCTTTTATTGTGGAAATCACAGAATTTTTCCTTGTCGAACTCGAATTTCTTTGAGCTCTTTGGGCTCTCGACCGCGTTGACGTTCCCTGATTTACGGGAATCCTTTTTCGAGTTCGAATTCTGCGAGCTCGGCGGGTTCTTTTCTTTTCGGTGTTTTTCCCTGAGGGCCGTGGTTTCGTCCTCGAGGCGAGCAAAGGCCGATGCGCGATGGAGGGCGTCATCGAGCGTTTGAGGTTCGCGGACTGTTATTTCCTCGCGGAATCTGGTTGAGAACCATAGTCCCCGTCTTAACGCTTCTATAGCTACCTCATCTCGTGGGTTCGCGATTTTGGATTTTATTTCCTTAAATCGGTCGATGTACGAGCGAAGTGTTTCGTCGGATTTTTGAGAGACGCCAAATAAGGCTGCCTCGGTAGTCTTTTCCTCGATGAAAACGGAGTATTGTTTGAGGAAAGCCGTCATGAACTGGGTGAAGTTATCAATGGACCTTTCTTCCAGTCCGGCAAACCATTCTAGGGCAGAACCTGATAGGTTTTCCGCGAAGAGCCTGCAGAAGGCTGGCTCCCTCTCCTCATCGGTAAGGTACACCCTTGCCATCGCTAGTCGGAATGCCCTGATGTGGGCTTTCGGGTCTGATTTCCCAGAGAATTCTGGAAACTTAGTCTTCTTGATCTCTCGGATCCTTGCAAGCGCGATCCGATCTGTAAACGGCGTTTGTTGTGTTTCTTCGATCACTCGATCGATGTCAGGAGCCGCGCTCGTCGCCATGTGAACTTTCGAGCTCAGACTGTTAAACTGGGCTTTAGCCTGTTCGATGTATTGTCTAAGCATATCGTGTTCATCGCCCCCTGCGGGTGCGAACTGGACTTGTGCCTGACCTGACGTTTGTTCCGGAAAAATGGGGTCGAGGAGATCGATCGTTGGGATCGACCTCGTCTGATCGACCTGTGGCATTCGGAACTGAACTGAGTTTGATCCATTAAGGAGTCCCGAGCTCGAGGCGAAGGCAGAGCCTCCTAGTTGCCTCGGTCGGATTTTAGAGTTACTCGGGAAAGGTGGTGGCCCGGGTAATGGTCGGTTTCTTGATCCGATTGGATCTGTGACCATTGAACTCGAACCAAATGGGGTCGGTACCGCGATAGGGGTCATTGTAGGGCGGAAGCCGCTATCTGACGTATTACCGAAATTTCCCGACGTTCCCGGAGGAGTTACTACTTGGGAGAAGTCCAAGCGAGTACACGGTGGAGGACTTATGGGAGTTCGCGTTGGTCTGTCCCCTTGGCTTTGACTGGCGAGCTCTTCAAGACGGGCGTTCAGGCGCCGCTCTTGTTCTTCGAGCTGCGCTGCCAGAGAACGGTTTGCGACCTCTTGGGCCCTTGCGCTTGCCTCGTTGTTTCTCGTTCGATCTACCAACAGTCTTAACATCGAATGGATCTCGGCAAGATCGCTTGGTCCTTGTCTCTGTGGAGCAGAAAGTAGTGGCGAATTAGGTCTGGTTACTCCAGATCCTCCTCCTGGGGTGGGTATTGAGTCATTTCTCATCCACACCCAGTTTCTGCTCGGATCATTAGTTCCTGACAAAACATTTGTCGGAGTCTGGCTTGTCGCGATTGTTTGAGCGACGGAGCCGGCTGGTGCCGAGGTCGTGGAGACTGAGGCAGAGCTCGTCAATACGCCGTCGGTCTGACCCATATTTCTTACCCCGGTAGTGTTCTGAGGAACGTTGTCGACCGTTTGAGGGCGGTCAACTGGTGGTGTGGCGCTGGGAGAGCCAGTTTGGTCGGGATTCATATCGATCTATCGGATCTAGGATCTGATTCTTAAGATAAGAAAGGCTATAGAATGTCCCCACAGTTGGCGCCAAATGTGAGATCTGGGATTCACACTAAGAATTTGTATTCGTGGATTTGGACTTTTGGATATAGAAATGGTATAGTTTCCTATGAATCAAATACTTTATTGAGATTGATCGTCGAGATAGAACAAACACAGTCGAAAAGAGAGTACAAAGTATCGAATCAAGCTATCTAGTCGAAGTGTTCTTAGCCTAGGTTGGAATTGTCTTTAATGAGCCGCCACTTCTCTTCTTAAATAGCCTCGATTCTGATCTCCTCGTCCCGATCTTTCGGCCTCGTCATTGTAACGATCTCCGAGATTTATGCGGATCAGTTGAACTGGCGAAGACCGAGTTGCTCTATCTCCACGTCATCCTCTGCCGAGCTCGAGCTCGATTGTCTCCGGCTTCGGCATCGTCTGGGCCTCTCCAAGGCATTTGCTTCGCTTGGGCCCAACAAGAGAGTTGGCTCTCCTGTCTGTCTTTGATTCTGGAATGGGCTCGTAATTACGGGCCTTTGTCTTGTCTGTTAATGGGCCGGATTTCCTAGGGGGAAATCCAGTACCAACACAATAGAGTATAGTCCTTAGACCCGAGTTCATCATGTTTTCTTACATGGAATTGTTCCGCTTTAACTTTGTCAAACGTCAGCCGTAACTGGTGATTATAAAGGCATTGATTGGGCGTATCATGAAGTATGTGAAGAAACAGGGATGGAACAAGATGGGATTTGTCCCTCCTATATAACAGGAGATAAATATCTCAGGGCCCATCAAAGATTTGATACTGAGAAATGTGTGGCCACACTCAAACGAGGTGATTGTCAGTCGTTTGTCTTGTCAGTATAAATCGGAGTTCGATGAACATGATTTTGGCTTAATAAGGATGACACAGATCTTGCCTTATGCCAGATCGAGATATAGAGACGAAGGGATTATAGGAATAGATGATTCGAGTACAAGTGGGAGATTGTTGGGAATGTCCTGAAATCTATTGTACTTACTCTAAGTGAGAGTTGTATTGTCGAGATGAGACAGTCATATAATACTGGGCAATCATAATGCTTTGCTAGAAGCCACTTATGATCAATGAGTTTAGAACTCATTGCTATTGTTATATGATCCTACAGGGTCACACACCTAAGCAACTGGACATAGAATATGAGGTTGATCATTAATGTAATGATCTGGTAAATGCATATTTGATATGCATTCAATAACGTGTTTCTGAGGCTGTTTCGATCGACACAAGATGTGCATCGATCGACACAGATCGCGAATGACTCGATTAACTTCGGTTTAATCGTTGGTTAATCAGGTCGTGGTATAAGTCAACATATATAAGATATATGGTCGACTTTCACATAAAACGAACCTAATTCACAGCCACCAAAAGAAACAGAAAACCTCTTGAGAGATCTGATCTCTGACGGCACTAGCATCCCAACTGTTTAGTTTGTGTGCGTGTGGATACCAGTAGAGGCGCAGCATTTGAGGTGCTTAAAGATCTCGATTACTTGCACATCTTCCGCTGCTAATCACCAGGTAATCCTGAGATCTCTAGATTCAATCTACATGAACCCTAGATCTTAGGGAATGGAATTTATACCTAGGGTTGCTAATCTGATTAGAACGGCTAGAAATTCCTACATCGAGCTCGTAGACGCCAGGTTTAACAACTTTTGTTATTTTACAAGGTCATTCCCATTTTGCGCCGAGTTTGCATGCTCTCCATTCTTTGGTATTTTCATAGACTTTGCGGAGTACGTAATCGCCGACTTGGAAGTGACGTTCATGTACCTTCTGGTTGTAGTACCGATCCGCGAGTTGCTGGTAATTTTGGATGCAGAGAAAAGCCCGAACCCGTTCTTCCTCGATTGTATCGAGGGCCTGAATTAGCATCTTCTCGTTGATCTCGTTATCTGCGGCATAAGAACTCGGCGGAGAGTATAGATGTTTGCCTCTGCTGGGACCATTGCTTCCACGCCGAAGGCTAAGTAAAATGGGGTGGCCCCAGTTGCGCGGCGAGGAGTTGTTTTGTGCGACCAAGGACTCCGTCTAGTTCATCAGCTGAGACTCCTTTTTTGCTTTCAAGACGCTTTTTGATGCCGTCGAGGATGGTTTTTTTTGTGGCTTCAGCCTGTCCGTTTCCCTGGGGATATCTTGGTGTCGACTTGCTGAGCCATATGTCCCATTTTTTGCAAAATCCTTCAAATAGATTAGATGTTAATTGCGATCCGTTATCAGTGACGATCTCGTAAGGAAATCCGTATCGACATATAATGTATTTCCAGGCGAAGTTCTGAACTTGGACATCATCGATTAATACGTATGCTTTGGCTTCGACCCACTTCGTGAAGTAGTCGGTCATGATAAGCCGGAAGCGCCTTTGATTGGAGAGTGGCAATGGTCTAACGATGTCCATTGCCCATCTCATGAATGGATAAGCCGCGGTGGACGTTGTGAGTAGTTCTGTGGGTCGGTGTATGAATGGTGCATGGAGCTGATATTTCTCGCACTTGTTAGAATAGTCTCGCAATCGGCTATCATAGTCGGCCAGTAATGACCATTCAGCTTGATTTTGAGAGCGAGAGACCGTCCTCCATAATGATTTCCGCAAGCCTCCGAATCTGTTTCTTCAAGAACTCGGCTGATTTTGTCTCCATGTATGCATCTTAGAAGGACTTTGTTGGCAGAGTATTTATAGAGGATGCTGTTGTGTATCGTATATCGCGCACTTTTGACTTTTAGTCATCGTGCGGCCTACTTATCATGGGAAAGTTTCCCTTCCCTCAAGTATGCTAAAACCTCTTCTCGCCAGTCTACTTCTTGGTCCGTTAGGAGTGCAATGAGATTGGCTTGACTATGTGAATGTTCGATCGCGAAAACAACATCATCAGAAGTGGATTCTTCGTGATTGTTCTCGGGCGACGGGATGCTTGGTTCATGAATTGTTTCCACTGGGATTCGTCGGCAGAGGTTGGGATTTGATGCTAGAGTTACGAGTGCATCCGCTGGGGCATTTTCTTTCCTCGGTATCTGGACTATATCAAAGGACTCAAAGGAGCTGGTAAGTTCCAGTGCCGCCTTGCGATAGGCTTCCATTCGCTCACTTTTAGCCTTGTAATCTCCATTGATTTGATTCGCCACAAGCATGGAGTCGCAATGGGCCATGAGATGTCGTACCTCGATTTCTCTGGCTAGTCTGAGACCGGCTAAGAGAGCCTCGTACTCGGCTGTATTGTTGGACGCTGTGAAACCCAGTTTGAACGATTGTTCTAGTATTTCTCCGGTTGGTGATATGAGACGTACTCCCCAGCTCCTCGTTTTGATGAAGCGCTGTCAACAAATAGTTTCCAATTTTTGTCTTCTACCTGAGTATCGACATCTAATTCAGGTGATAGTTCCACAAGGAAGTCGGTTATATCTGAGTCTTGGCGGTTGTCCTATTTCTGTATTTGATGTCATACTCGCTGAGTTCCACTGCCCATTTCGCCAAGCGGCCAGATTGTCTTGGGCTGTGTAAAATTGTCCGAAGAGGTTGGGTACGTAGTACGACAATTGAGTGAGACTGGAAGTAAGGAGGCAACTTTCGTGCCAAGATAACGGCTGCGAGAGCCAGTTTTTCCATTGCAGGATATCTGGTCTCAACTCCGTTCATGGTTTTTCTTACATAAAAGATTGGCTTTTGTTCTCCTCGATCTTCTCGAACTAGGACTCAACTGACTGCAGTTGTTGAGACCGCGATGTATACGAAAAGTGTTTCGCCGTTCTCAGGTTTTGATAGTACTGGCGGGTTCGACAAGTAGTCCTTAAGCTGGATGAAGGTCTCTTGACACTTGTCGTCCCATCTAAATATCTTGTTTCCTCAGAGGAGTTCATAGAAAGGCATACATTTATCCGTCGAACGAGATATAAATTTGTTCAGGGCGGCTATACGGACAGTCAGACGTTGTACCTCTCGGGTATTCTTAGGTGATGGCAGGTCCATTATCGCTGAGATCTGCTTTGGATTAGCTTCTATCCCTCTTTGAGTGACCACATATCCGAGGAACTCTCCTGATGTTACGCCGAACGTGCACTTTGCCGGGTTAAGTTTCATTCCATATCGGTTAAGGATGTTAAAACATTCCTTCAGATGCCCAACATGTTGAGATTCGACTAAGGATTTAACTAGCATATCGTCAATGTATACCTCCATCGTCGTGCCTAGCTGAGATGCGAACATTCGGTTGACCAGTCGTTACTATGTAGCGCATGCGTTCTTAAGGCCAAATGCCATGACCTTGTAACAATAAGTGCCGCGTTCTGTTATGAACGCCGTCTTCTCCCGACCGTCTGGGTTCATGAGAATTTGATTGTATCCTGGAAACGCATCCATAAACGAAAGCAACTCTTTCCCGGCTGTGGCTCCAACAAGTTGATCGATATACGGCAAAGGAAAGCTGTCTTTTGGACAGACTTTGTTGAGGTCCGTGAAGTCGACACAAACTCTCCACTTTCCGCTTTTCTTCTTGACGATGACCGGGTTGGCGAGCCAGTCGGGGTACTTGACCTCTTGATTTGAGCCGGCATCAAGTAGTTTGTCTACCTCATTGTTGACGGCTTTTGCCCTTTCGGGACCGATTATAAGTCGGGTCCACGTTAAGTTCGTGAGTTATGATAGAGGGTTGATACCTTTCATATCCTTGACTGTCCAGGAAAAGGTCGAGACGTTCTGCTGTAAGAAAGCGATTAGCTCATTTTTTATATCATCTGGTAACTCAGCACCGATCCCTACACATTTTTTTGCGTCAGAGTTATCGATGACGACTTGCTGAACAAGTAATCTTTTTCGGGGCCCTTCTTTCCTTGCTCGGCGTTGATCATGCATGCCGATGCTCTCAACTTGCGCTCTCTCGCAAAACATGACCGACTTGCCCTCTGACATCCCTTAACCGTTTGGATTCCCTTTTGCGAAAGGGAATTTTAAGCATTGATGATAGGTCGAAGATACCGCCTTCATGTTGTATAACCATGGCGTGTCGAGAATAACATTATAAATGTCGGCTTGTCAATAACATGGAATTTTATCATTTTGTTGACTCTGCCTGCGTAAACCGGCAGCTTGATCGTTCCAATTGTGTATGTCGTCTCAGTCATGAAACCGGTGAGCGGCTTAGCCTTCTGCTTGATGTCTTCCTCCTTAATTTCCATCTTTTTAAGCGTATCTAAGAAGATTAAATCGATAGAGCTACCTGTATCAACCAGGATCCGAGATACCTAACAGCTTTCTATGAGGAGCTCGACCACCAGTGGATCATTATGAGGATAATGGGTTCCCCAAAGATCTTGGTCAGTGAAAATAACGGGGTGGGGGGGGGGGGGGGTCGTCAGATAGGATCAGCTGAGGTGCGTTTTGTGCGGCCAAGGCCATGCGCTCGTACCCTTTGATCGATCGAACCGAGTCATTCACAGAAATTAAACCGTCCATTATCATGTTGATTCTTCGTACGGATTTAGGAGTTTCCTCTTCGTCTTCCTCATCGCGGTCGCGTTTTAAGGCTATGCTTTTAATGCGGCGTTGCTGTTTGCCTTGCTTAGGTGTATGATCGTCGGCCTGTTCTTCTCGGCTTCGCTTCGATTCCTCCCTTAGTTCATCGATGGATGTCTTAATCTTACCACTTCCGAGTCGGGCATATAGTGCATCTTTAAGTGTTCAGCTTTCAGAGGTGTTGTGCGAAGTAGCTTTGTGGTCCTCGCAATACTTTTCTTCCGTCTCGGGAGCAGTCTGTGGTGCCGTATCTTTGTCCTCTTTGCTCCATTTGTTCCAAGGTTTCGATGAACGTTTACCGGAGTTGCCGACCACCATCGTTTTCTTTGCCCCCTTGTCGTAATGTTTCCTAGGTTCTCGTTCTTCCTTTTTATCGGTTTGCTTGATAGAGCCGAATTTCTTAGCCAAGGACAACTTTTTCTCCTCCAGCTCGACGAATTAGTTTGCACGGTGGAGGGCGTCTTCAATGGTCAGTGTTGGGTTGACAACCAGATCCTGGTAAAAAGGGGATTCGTGCCATGGGGCATTTGTTAGAGCCGCGCTAGTGAACTTATATGGGGCTTCTGCTCGTGTCATGGTCGTCTTGAACCGGTCTATGAAGTCCCTCAGTGTTTCCTTCTTTTCTTGCGACATAGACATTAGCGCGTTTAGCGAGGTATCCTTGTTTACATAGGCAAAGTGGTGCCTTACGAATGCTCGCGTAAGGTTGGAGAAGCTATCGATTGATTCGGGCGGAAGCCGAGAGAACCAAGTCAACGCGTCTCCTTTCAGAGTTTTAGCGAATAGCTGGCAAAAGCCGACGTCGCGTTCCTTGGTTGACGAGAATCATGCTTTGGCTGCCATGATCTTGAAAGTCGTTAGGTGAGAAGCAGGATCTTTTGTCCCATTATACATTGGCAATATGAGTTTTTCCTTTTGACGGATGTATGTATTCGTGATACGCGAAGTGAAAGGCGTCCTCTGAGTCTCTTCGATGATTCGGCCAATTTCTGGAGCAGATCCTTTGACGCTATGAACCTCCCCCTTAAGTTTTTTGAGGGTATCTCTGAGCTCGGTCAACTTCTTCTCGACCCGGCTGCGGTTTTCTCCGCGAACAGGCGTTTCATGAGCTTCCTCGTGGGATGTGCTTCGCTCGTAGCGATGTTTATCCCCGTCTACGATCTGAGCTTTGGTCGTGCCAAGATTCATAATCATTCCGTTCGTATTCATCCTTTAGGTCTCTGCTGGGCGAGTACCGCTCATGATATGAGTCATCTTGTTTTTGACGTGAGTCCCGCCTAGGTTCATTCGAGTCCCTTTTTCGATGCGAGCCTCGTTCATGATTATCCCCCTCATCACGCTCTCATTAAGAGTTCTTCTTGGGTTCACGGTCTTGGCTTTGCTCTTGGTGATCTCTTTCGGGCGTATCATAGATGAGTCGTTTGGCGACTTTTTCTTATACCTTCGGAGGGACGGTGTGTTTGGATTTCCTCGACTGTTGGTCTGAACGAATTCGATCATGCTCATACTGCAACAGGTCGATTATTTCCAAAAATTCTTTTATCAAATCGTTCTGGGAATCGATTTTGGCCATTAGAGTGGCTAGAACGGAGTCCTTGTCGACTTTTTCCGTTGTTTTGTCGAGTGGCGGAATACGGTCACCGTCTTCTCGAGTTTTTCTGGACTTGGAGCCTCGTGGCGGTTTTCCGTTGAGTGCCCCATCCTCGTCGTCGTGATCACTCAGTTCGGGATCACTTCCTTCAGAATCAACCCTCGGGTTGTCCTCCGGATCGCTATCGTTGTTGTTTCCAGACATCTCGTTCAGAAATTTCTTCTAGAACTCCCCACAGTCGGCGCCAATTGTAAGATCTCAACTCGACCTATGCAAAGATAGATAGAGTTTTAGGGTTTTTCTTAAGGGATTAAAAAAGAAGGATTTAAGAACTCGGTGAGACAGTATGGAAATTAGAGTTTCACTAGGTTTCCGGGAAGAAACAAAGCGGCTGAGGGAAATATCTAGGTCGCCGGAGAGAAATTAGATTAACTTGGCATCGCTAAGAACTCTCGGGAAAATTGTATTTAAAAGCGTGTGTTATTCAATTGGCGAGATGTCTCTTTTATAGGTTTACAAAGTCCGTTTAAATAATAAAGGAAAACTTGGATAAATACAAATCTTTCCTAATATTTCGCCTCGCGTATATTCTCTATCTCGGCGTGTTCATCACACGCGCCGCATTTCATCTTTCATTTCCCTCCTTCGTAACCCTAGCGTCGCCGTGATGCTGGGCCGACATCGAGTTGATTTAATATTCTTTAGCCCAAGCCTTAGATCGACTTTCCTTATCAGGCCAACCTAAATTCCTGAATGGGCCTTTTGGGAAATGTGCTAATCTTGACTCCAACAGATATGAATAAGGTGTTCGAGCTTAAGTTAATATGGATGCTTTTCGCTGCGAATGGTTCGCTTTGGGTGGCTTGGATTCACAAGCATATTATTAAAGGAAGACTGTTTTGGACTACGGATTTCTCGCGCTCTAGGAGTTGGGTTTGGCGGGGTATAATCAAGTTGAGAGATCTCGCCAGGCCTTTCTTAATCTGACAGGTCGTCTCCGGGAATCAAGCTCTCTTTTGGCATGATAACTGGACGAACCTGACATCACTGGAGCGTTCGGTCCTCGTATTTCTGGAATTCTGTCCATGGCTAAAATCTCTTCTATTATCCATGAAGGCAGTTGGGTTATCTCCCAGAGCAGAAATCAGGTCATCTTTGCCATAAGAGACTCCTTGCGGTCGGTAGTTCCTGATCCAATTGCTGGAGGCGAGGATTACTACCTTTGGCGGAATACTTTGGGTCAAAAGCCGGCTCTGTTTTCAGTTTCTAAGACATGGACTTCTCTTCATCCTATTCTCATATTTGTACCTTGGTACAAGGACGTCTGGTTTAAGGGAAGAATCCCTAAACATGCCTTTCTATTATGGTTGGCTGTTCGTGATAGAGTTATCACTCGTGATCGCTTAACACGTTGGGGACTTAACATTTTGCGAAAATAAAGAGCATGTGTTCATGCAATGTACTTATTCAACTCAGGTTTGATCCCTCCTATTTAATCATACAAACTTACAAGTCCCTAGTTCCTTTGATGCTGCGATTTTGTGGTTATTGTCTAATGCAGCGGACGGGAAGTTGAAGATTGTGATCAAGTTGGTGTTTCAAGCTGGAATATATTCACTTTGGAAGGATAGAAATAGTAGGCTCCATTCGGGTCCCTTGAAGCCGGTTCATATTTTGGTGAAGGAGATTCAACTTCTGATGAGAGCGAAGCTAGCTTCCATGGATCACGACAGTACAACCTCAAACAGCCATCTCTTGAGACAAGCACCTTCTAGCGTCAGTTCTGCTACTCGATATCTACAACTCTGGTTTGAAAAATTTCGCCATAATGTTTAAGGGCTTCATCGTGTGTTTCTGTGTTCTGCTCCCTTTTGTTTTGGACCTTCTTTGAAATAAGACCCATCTTTGTAACCTCTTAAATTAATATAATCAAGTTTTTTTTAAATGAAATAAATATGTTAAGTTTTAAAAAAAAAAAAATATATCACGGGATACTTTGTCCATACGTAGTACGGGCTTGCAACAAAAAAAAAAAACAAATCATCTCACCATGTATATGACAAAAATCGATGCATTCTGAAAATTATTTAGGTGATTTATGAGCCAATATCTATATTTGTGAAGGATCATTGAATGTTTGGTATGATATTTTTTCCAAACCTTTCTTTTAATTATTGAAATTTTACTAGAAATACTTTTTTGTAAATATTTAATTGTAATTCATGTGTGTGTTTTGAACTTAATCTCAAAATTTGATTTGATGTGTTGATCTATTCAAAAAAAGAAAAAAAATATTATATATAGTTTATGACTCACCTATAAACTATACTATAAAAAACTATATTTCAATAATATTCAAATACAAACTTTTCCACATTTAAAAATTATTAGCAAAAACTTAATCCGTTTATTTAAATAATTTTTAACAAATTTGTAGGAATAAAATAAATATTATAGAATATATGTACTACAATAGAACTTCTCATATATATTTCATCTAATTGTAGTTTTAGTATCTAATTGTAGGTGTAGATAAAATTTGTGTACAATAAAAAATATTTAATATTAGTATTTAATTATTAACCAAAAAAAACTTAATGAAAATAAGTCCGTGCAACTCACTGAGCAGAATACTAGTATGTGATAATCCAATTTCATCAAACAGTGGCTGCAACACTTGCAATGCAAGAATACATGGAGGCTGCAGCAGTTGTCTTCTTATTCACCATATCTGAATGGCTCGAAACAAGAGCTAGCTACAAGGTTTGTCAACTAATAAATATCAAACAACTAATAATGGATTATGGCATTTGAAATCTCAGGCGAGTGCGGTAATGCAGTCTCTGATGAGCTTAGCTCCACAGAAGCCAATAATAGCTGAGCCTGGAGAAGAAGTTGAAGTAGATGAAGTTACTGTTAACACAATCGTAGCTGTTAAAGCCGGTGAAACCATACTAATTGATGGAATTGTGGTTGATGGAAACTGTGAAGTTGACGAGAAAACCTTAACTGGCCAAGCATTTCCTGTGCCTAAACTGAGAGACTCTACAGTTTGGGGGCTGGAACCATCAATCTAAATGGTAATGTAACAACACATCTTCATTACAAAAGCTTCAAGTTTTGACCTTATCTTTGTATCTTTAACTCGTTTGTTCTTTCTCCACGCAGGTTATATAAACGTGAAAACAACTGCTTTAGCCGGTGATTGCGTGGTTGCCAAGATGGCTAAGCTCGTGGAAGAAGCTCAGAGCAGTAAAACCAAATCTCAGAGGCTCATAGACAAATGTTCTCAGTTCTATACTCCAGGTAAGAAAAGAAATTAACAGAACTTGTTTAATGTTCTTGAACTGCATATTTTGTTTTTCTTGTTTGTTTCAGCAATCATAATAGTATCAGCTTACTTTGCCATTGTCCCTGCCATAATGAAAGTTCACAACCTCAACCATTGGTTTCACTTAGCACTAGTTGTGTTAGTCAGTGCTTGTCCCTGTGGTCTTATCCTCTCTACACCAGTTGCTACGTTCTGTGCGCTTACTAAAGCAGCGACTTCAGGGCTTCTGATCAAAAGTGATGATTATCTTGACACTATCTCAAAGATCAAGATAGCTGCTTTTGACAAAACCGGGACTATCACTAGAGGAGAGTTCATTGTCATAGATTTCAAGTCACTCTCTAGAGACCGAGGAAGTTGAGGATTACCAGAATTTTCCAGGTGAAGGAATCTATGGAAAGATTATAAACCTTGAAATGTTTAAAACAGCTAGGGGATGATGTTGTACATGTAGGCCTTCTTCCAGAAGACAAATCCAAAATCATACAAGAGTTTAAGAAAGGACCAACCGCTATGGTAGGAGATGGTGTGAACGATGCACCAGCTTTAGCTACGGCTGATATTGGTATCTCCATTGTGAGTGAGTTCTTTATGTTTTCCAAAACTAAAAAGTATTACCCGATTTCTTTTTCGTTACTCTTTTATATGACAATGTTGCAAAACAAGTTCGAAGGTTGATGCCAACTAAAGAAAACGGTAACATATGAATCAAAAAACGAACTAAAATACAATAATCACGTTGAGCTGCGTAATCTGTCCGGACACAGCCATGGCGAACCGTGACACATTCGCGTGGTTATAGATCGAGTATGTGAAGTATGACTCTGTCGTGTTGGAGAAAAAGCTGAAGTTGTAGATGTAATTGAGTCTCATTTCGGGGACCGAGTCGAAGATCCTGCTCTGAGGGTTCCACGGACCACTTGATCCGTTCCATAGGATTTTGTAAGCTGTGGACTCGTCTTAGCTCGAGAGAGAGAACAAACCTGGAGATGGGTCTTCCATATTTTTCCACGACGTGAGTCATTGACTCTTCTTGGTTCGTTTGTCGAACCTGATTTTGACTCTGGGAAGCCACGTGTCACCTGGATGATCGAAGCTTTGCCATAGATCAGAATCCGATTCGTCTCTGAGAACGAGATTGCCGTCATCGAGCAAAACCGCCTTGAGAGGACAGGAAGAGTTGGTGGTGGAATTGAGACCGGTGGACCAAACCGGAGTCTGGTTGTTTCCATTGAGTAGGACTAAGTTTCCGTCGGAGATTTTCAGAACTGAGGTGTTCTTCATGCAGAGCACCGACGAATATTCCGGCACCGTCGTCCTTCCGTCGCTCTCTTGCCGATCGATTCCACCGACTGATGACTAAAACGCTGCATACGGTTGAAGAGCTTCAATCAATTACCACCATCTCCGTTATAAAATTGCGCTTAAGATTACAGGGGAAATCCTTGGTAGGAGCAACAGAGAAAAGAGAAAACGGCGGTGGATGGCGAAGTAGCGCCGTGGATCGGTAGTTTAGCCGGACAAAAATCCGGAATTATACAAACCTAGTCACGAATCGAGACATGAGCTGGTATGCCCCTATATCTCCATCATAAATCTCAAATGCCCCTGTTTTATTTTTAATGTCGAAATGACAATTTTACCCTTAATGAATGGTTGTAAGGACTTAAATATAATTAAACCGGTAAGTATTTGTTGAAAACAACGGTAGCTCAGTGGTTAGGAGCTCTACGCGCATACCTGTGCGCGATGCGCGCCCAGGGTTCGAATCCCACCGGCGTGGTAATACTGGTAATACCGATATTTTTTCTACAGGTAATATTACAAGTATATGTAATACTGGTAATACAGGTAACACTGGTAATACCAGTACCACTGGAGGTAACACTGGTACTGGTAATACCAGTACCACTGGAGGTAACACTGGTAATACCAACACCACTGGAAGTAATACTACAATGGAGGTAATACTGGTAATACAGATGACACTGGTAATACTAGTAACACTAGAGGTATCACTGGTAATACCAGTACCACTGGAGGTAATACTGGTATCTGGTAATACTAGTACTACTGGAGGTAACACTGGTAATGAAGGTAATACTGGTACAACGATTATTCATATAAATTAAATCAAAATGAGAAGGGCAAAATCGTCATCACAGGATTTCATTTAAAAAATGAGGGGCATGTAGATTAAGTGGGGGTATAACAGATTAGATTCTGAGAAAGAGGGGCATATGAGACAATGTTTCTCACGAAGAGAATCCGTTGAGTATTGTACACAAAAGAGAACGGAAATCATGAGAACTAAGAACAAACTACAAAAGTAACCCGGCCAAACGGACCGACAGAGACGTCGGAACCGTTGGCCGGAGACGAGAATCGTTGAAACTGGTGTAGAGAGAAGAGAGAGCGATAAAGAGAGAGAGAGCGTGGTTTTCTTTTTTCGGATTAATGTTAACACGTTTTCTTAATACCATGTAACATAGAGAATTTTATTAATATAATTATATATATATATATATATATATATATGCGATCACATTTTTTTTTTACATACTTATATGATTACTTTCAAACACGTAACATAGACTATATTTTTTATTTAAATATTTCCAAAGGGCAAAAGGTATATGAAGATGCAGATTTAAACCCTAACGATCACTTCGTTTTCTTGCTGCTTCCCGCACCAGTGATTTTTATCTCGGCCGGTTTCTTACTTTCCAACGTCAGCTTCACAACAGGTGGCTTGACCGGCATTGATACACTTACGGGCGGTTTGTAGCCTCTCTTCTTAGGAGTATCGGGCTTCTTTGATGCTGGAAATGCGAAAACCTTATCAGTCATTGTTTCTTTTCTTCTTCTTTTTTTAAGTTCTGATATTATTAGTCTCTATCAACCTTATATATTTATAATCATTTGTATTCCTAAATGAAGGTACTTAACCCATTAGTCAAATCTAAGTTGACTAATGGTTGATATCAGGGTTTAATGGTTTGCTGTATGCTCATACTAGAGCAGTATTAGTTAAATATTTTTTTACTATATAAAGGCCCTAACGATGTGGTAGAATAAAAAAGGTTATAGAAAAATATCAAAACATACATTTTCGGTTTTTAAAGTTGCAATTACGTGCCACAGAAGGAAAAGGTATAAGTGATTTTTTATTGCCTTAACTTCTACGACTCAAAATGAAGAAAATGTACTATTTTTAATTTTGAACTCGTGAAAGAAAAATCAAAAGAAAAAGATTATCAAAAGTGAAGAAGTTGATTCAGAACTTGGAACTGATATTAAAGCTGACTTAGTCTTTAGTTACTGATTATGGAGTTAATTTTTAGTTGGAATATAGGTTTAAGAGGCCCGGTTAACCAAGAAAAATTAGTACAGTATAAGCCAACACTACAAGAAAAATTGTATTTAGCCACGAATTTTTTCGTGGCTAAAACCAAAAATCCGTGGCTAGTTCGCCCTTAGCCACGAATAGCCACGAAAATGTTTCGTAGCTTCGAGCTCGTTGCTAATGTTTAATTGTGGCTATTCGTGGCTAATCGTAGCAACCTTGCCACGGTGTAGCCACGAACATATTCGTGGCTAATCACTACAAGAAAACAGGGCTATTACCGACGGAATTACTGACGGAAAAAATTCCGTCAAAAATTACCGACGCAAAATCGACGACTTTCCGACGGGACGTTTTCCGACGGAATACCGTCGAAAATTTCCGACGGTTTTCTCATTCCGTCGGAAACACCCGACGGTAAACCGACGGTTTATTTTTCCGTCGGTTTTCCGTTGTATTTCGATCGGTTTAACGTCGGTTTAATATAGCCGTTAAACTGACCGTCAGTGGAACCGTTGGGTCGACTAGAAACCGACCGATTTCCGACGGAATTCCGTCAAAAATTATGCTACATATACCTCATCCCTCCTCTCTTCCCCTCCACACCTATCCCTCCATAACTCTCTCTCTCTCTCTCTCTCTAATACTTCTAGTAACCAAGAAAAATGTCTTCTTCTAACTATTATAGATCGTGGATGGACGGAGTTATGATTGATGAGGCGACGAAGCTAGTGGACCGGGAATATGCACTTGGTATTGCAGAGTTTATGTCGCTAGCTTGCAATCAACCATATACGCTGAAAAATGGTATGTTAAAATGTCCATGTGCTAATTGCCGGAATTTTAGAAATCTTACGATTGGCGAAGTATGGTTTCACTTGTATTCAGTTGGGTTTATGTCGGGTTATAAGATTTGGTATCTTCATGGGGAAACTTCGGATTATGCAAGTAGTAGTAGAGAACCTCACGGTGGTACTAGTACTAGGGAACCTAATGTTAGTTCTAGCGAACCTTATACTGCCGATGTAGATTTTGGTGTAGGCACCATTCAGATGGTTAATGATGCACATAGAGAAATTATTCCAGAGGTAGGTGAATATCAAATTCCTAGGGTAGGTGAGGAACCAAATGTAGAATCTAGGAGATTTTTTGACATGTTAGATGCAGCGAAGCGGCCGCTTTACGATGGTTGCAGAGAGGGTCATTCGCCATTATCATCTGCTACAAGATTAATGGGCATAAAGACGGACTACAATCTGCCGGAAGAATGTGTGGGTTCGATTTGCGAGTTTTTGAAAGATATTCTTCCAGAAGATAACCTTGCGCCGGGTTCACACAATGAGGTCGAGAAACTGGTTAAAGGGCTGGGATTACCATATGAGATGATAGATGTGTGCATCGACAACTGTATGATATACTGGCGAGAAGAAGAATTCCGTCTGGAATGCAAATTCTGTAAGAAGCCGCGCTATGAGGATACAAGGGGAAGAGCTAAGGTTCCGTTCAAGAGAATGTGGTATATGCCATTAACCGATAGGCTGAGGCGGTTATACCAGTCAGAGCGAACTGCGGGGGAAATGAGATGGCATTCTGAGCATAGAAGAGAGGCAGAGATTGCACATCCGTCAGACGCTGAAGCGTGGAAACATTTTCAGAGATTATATCCAGATTTTGCTTACGATCCACGTAACGTGTACCTCGGATTGTGCACAGATGGTTTTAACCCGTTTGGAAGGCATGGGAGACAATATTCGTTGTGGCCAGTGATTCTGACTCCTTATAATCTACCGCTGACTATGTGCATGCGTCGAGAGTTTCTTTTCCTCTCCGTACTCGTTCCCGGTCCAGAGCACCCGAAAAGATCACTTGATGTATTCTTGCAGCCGTTGATACATGAGTTGCAAATGTTATGGCTGCCCGGTGTTGTAGCATACGATGTTTCATGCAAGGAAAATTTTTTGATGAGGGCTGCATTGATGTGGACCATTAGCGATTTTCCGGCTTATGGTATGTTATCAGGATGGAGTACACATGGGAGGTTAGCATGTCCGTATTGTCAGGAAAATACCGATGCATTCCAATTGAAGAATGGACGTAAATCGTGTTGGTTTGATTGTCATAGAAGATTTCTACCGCATGATCATCCCTACCGGAAAAACACTAAACATTTTACGAAGAAGAAGAAAGTGTTTGATGATCCTATTCTCCAAGAAGCTGGGTCGACTACCTTGGGCCTCTTAGAAGGATTTGGTGCATTACGAAGTCGTGAGTGTGGTGGGAACGGGCATGAGAATATATACGGAGCTGGTGTAGTCCACAACTGGCACAAGCAAAGCATTTTCTGGGATTTACCGTATTGGAAGGACCAGTTACTAAGGCATAATCTTGATGTCATGCACATCGAGAAAAATTTCTTCGATAACATTATGAACACTGTGCTCAACGTGCAAGGGAAGACGAAAGATAATGTGAAGTCTAGGCTTGATTTACCTGAAATTTGTGATCGGCCTGAACTTCATCTTCAGACGAACGGAAAACCGCCAATTCCAGCATATTGGGTAGACTCGAAGTCAAAAGAAGAGTTGTTTAAGTGGATTATGCTACAAGTTAAATTCCCTGACGGGTATGCATCAAACTTGCGTAATTGTGTGGACACTGACGGAGGAAAGTTTATCGGAATGAAAAGTCATGATTGTCATGTGATGATGCAGCGACTCCTGCCGTTTGCGTTTGCTCATCTCCTTCCTCGAGATGTCCACAAAGCAATTGCAGCTGTTGGATCTTTTTTCAGGGATATATCCACTAGGACACTCACTGTTGATGGGATCAGGAGTCTGGAGCAAAATATTCCAAAAATCTTATGCAATCTGGAAAAGATATTTCCACCGTCTTTCTTCGACGTTATGGAACATTTGCCTATCCATCTACCGGGTGAAGCTAGACTTGGTGGACCGGTACAATATCGGTGGATGTATCCGTTCGAGCGCTATATGTTCCACCTTAAAAAGAAGGTGAAGAATCCCGCTAAAGTGGAGGGTTCTATTGCCGCTCAATATAACAACGAAGAGACTGCGACCTTTGCTGGCTACTACTTCCCTTCGCAAGTACGCACAAGGAGCAGGCGCCCAGCTAGGAACGATGACAGGGGAGAAAGGCAAATTTATCGGTCAAGCGTTCCTAACATTTTTCAACAGGTTGGGCGGTTAAGTGGGAAAGTAGGCAAGCGGCAACTAACACCTCAAGAGAATACACATCTCCACAAGTACATTCTAACCAACTGCGAGGAAGTATTTCAATATGAGAGGTATACATGCTAGCTAGATTTATAATTTTGTATTACGTACACTTGCTTTACTTATTTATATTCTTTTAACTTTTTGTAGGATATATATGGAAGCTCTCCAATATCATCATCCGGAATTGGACGAGGGCGAACGTGAGGCTCGGAAACAAAAATACTTCAGCCGTTGGTTAAACTTTTATGTAAGAATTAGTTTCTTAAATCATATAAAACACTTACGAACTGGAGCAATATATATCTTTTAACTTTGATGTGATCATATTGTTAGGTCCGGGGGGAACTCAATGCTGGACGCATCGTCGATGATTGGTTAGTTGACATTGTAGAGGGCCTCCACTACACAGCAAAGTCTTATCCGAGATATTGCACTAGGGGGTATGCATTTAAGGTGCATGTAGAAGGGTCAACAAGAATTACTGCCGATCACGGAGTATCGTCTGCATCCGGAGAAGTTGTTTACTATGGTATTCTTAAAGAAATACTAGAAGTAAAATACATAGGAAAGCTTGGAATGCGTTGTGTAGTTTTTCTATGCGACTGGTATAACCCGATCGTAGGCAAGGTGTTGTGATCGACGAGTTCGGTGTGACGTCGATTAATTCGAGCAAAAAGCTAAGAAACTACGATCCATTCATTATTGCTTCACAAGCAGATCAGGTAAGTAATTGTAAATAATTATTTTGGATTTCAAACTCTGAATAAAAAAAATTATTAATATAATACTTACGCAGGTGTGTTACATTCCATACCCTCGACTAACTTATAAAAATGATCCATGGATCACCGTTACAAAGATAAACCCTCGAGGGAAGGTGTACGGAGTTGAAGAGCGCGAAGTAGAGCCCTTACAAACAAGTGGTTCTGGTGTGATCGCTCCGGTAGAAGAAACGCTAGAAGTTAATTTAGTTGTCGACTTTAGTCAATTCGGGGACATTGTTCTTCATTCAGAATCAGAAGAAGAAAGAGGCGAATTTGATGATAGTGACTCAATTTCGTCCGACTACAATACAGAGAGTGATGAAGAATAAAAATGTATTATGAATTTAATATTTATGATTGTTCTTAAATATATATAATGTGTTATGCTTTAAACATCAATAATATTATTTGAGGGTACAAAATATATGTAATTTTAGACTGTTATAGATATATAGAATTAGTATGTAATTTTAAACAAGTAATACTAAATGGATCAACTGGTTAAGAGTACAAAATACATGGTTCGAGGTGGGGGTTCGAACAGGGCCTTCCTCGGTTACATGTTTCTTAATTTCCGACGGATTATCGTCGGTTTGTCGTCGGTTATCCGTCGGTTTACCGTCGGTTTGTCGTCGGTTTACCGTCGGTTTATCGTCCGAAATCCCGTCGGATGACAGCAGTAAATCTCTCGAGTAAATGGCATTTAGTCGGTAAATGTCATGTCCGAATTAACTCGATTTCCGACGGATTTCCGTCTGATTTACCGTCGAAAAGTTTTCTATATATACACGGCCAAAACATGAGATTTTCATTCAAATCATAGACACAACAACTCACCAAATGGATTTCGTTTATTTCTCTCCCGAAGCCCGTGAAACGGCAATACGCCAACTTGGAATGCCGGGTCGGAGTCATCTACCTAATCTCGACCCAACCAGGCAGACTCATCGGGGGATTTGGTTCGGGTACAACACGGTTATTATATCCGTGACCAGTGAGATCATTCAGACACGTTGGTCTGGCGGCTATCTGACGTACTACCAACTCCCGACGTCCTTCAAAGAAGCATGGTTCAGTGACTTTCTCGTAAGTAATTTCCTATTCTTATAAATTATTATATTAATGTAATTATAATTAAAGTATTTATAAAATTAATTACAGGAATACTTCACCTGCTCTACGGACAATTTGTTCCGCGTCTGGCGGGAATTCCACAGGACTGCTAGGCGGGTTTTCCAAACTAAAATGCGGCGGTTGAAGCTAGTCTGGCAAAGAGGAGAAGGAAGACCTCCGTGGATTCCTGCAAGGTCTTGGAGATTGCTGGTGAGCCAATGGCGCGAGACGGACGTCGGAGATTGGTTTACTAACCAATTCCCGAACTACAATAGATTTTAAATTATGTTGTTTTTAATTTCTTGCAATGTTTTAAATTTCATGCAGTTTGTAAAATATGTTTTTAATTAAAGTAATTAAGCTATGTTATGTTTTGTTTTAAAAAAAAAAAAAAATCAAAACCAAAGCATAATTACATATACAATTAACATGTTTTAGTAAACGATTAACACAAACTGGCTCAACTGGTCTAATGCGAGAGAACAATTGGTTTAGGTGGCGGGTTCGAAAAGAGCCCGCCGCATTAATTTTTTTTTAAATTAAATTTCGACGGAAATCCGTCGGTAATTATTTTCAGACGGTAATCCGTCGGTAATTATTGACGGATTTTCGACGGTTTAGGGTTTAGGGTTTAGTAATGATTAGAAAGAATCGCAAAACACGTCACTAGTCAATGTAATGTTAGAATATATTATAATTCTTTAGTATCTGATCTATTTTGACATTTTTTGTTCGGGTTGAAAAATTAAAAACACGTAGGACCTTAACATTTCGAATTGTACATTAACGTTTAAGAAGAAGTTTATGTCAAACACTATCTGACTATCATTTTCCTAATATTCTTCAATTTGAGACATGTAGTTATAAACTTCAAGCTTAATGGTAAACTAATGTGTTACCAGAAATAAAATGTCCAACCCTAAAACCTAATTGAAACCCTAAACTCAGTTCCCTCGGAATTCCGTTGGAAATTTCCGACGGCTATTCGTCTGTTAACCGTCGGTTTTCTGCATTTAACCCCTTTGGTTAAGTGTCTCGTCAGTAATTAAAACCGTTTCCGACGAATTTCCGTCGGAAATCATGTCGAAATGTTTTGTATAAATATGTACGGACCAATTGAAACCCTAAACCCTGTTCCCTCGTAAATCCGTCGGAAATTTCCAATGGTTATTCGTCGGAATTCCGTCGGTTTACTGCATTAATCGGTCAAAATCTAAATTAACTGCCCTCTCTTCCCCATGCAACGCTTTGGTAAGTGTATAGTCAGTAATTAAAACGATTTCCGACGGATTTCCGTCGAAAATACTGTCGCAATATTTTGTATAAATATGTACGGAGTTGTGTTTGGTTTTTCAAACATTTCATATAAGATTCTCTTTCCAAAAAAAAAAAATGGATAACGTTTTTCTGACCCCGTAGGAACGTTCTTGGATAATTACAGGGATATTATCTCAACCGGGACGAGATCATCTTCCTGTGCTGGATCCTTACCGCCGAAACCGGACCATTTGGTTCGGTTTCAATGCTGCAATTCCCGCCGTTATTAGCGACGTAATAGAGGCTCGGTTTGAAACTGGTTACCTAGCTTACTACAATGTCCCGAGAAACGTTAAGGAGTTATGGGTGGAATTCCACGTGGTGGCTAGGCGTGTTTTCCAGACCAAAATGCGCCGGGCCAAACTGCGATGGTTTAGAGGACAAGGAAGACCGTTATGGATGTCGGAGGGGGATTGGAACCGCATGGTTCAGCTTTGGGAGGAGACTGACATCGGAGAATGGTTCGGGAACGATTCCCCAAATAATGACTGAACAATTTTATAAATATGCTATTTATTTTCATGTAATGTTTAATTTATGCAACTACTAAGTTTTTAATATATGATATGTTTTTATTTTTTTTTTAATAATCAAAACAATATCAGAACAATAACTAAAATTACAATGTAATTATAAACAATTAACACTAAATCGATCAACTGGTTAAGGGTACTCTATATATTGGTCGAGGTCGTGGGTTCGAACCGAACCTTCCACCAATTATATGTTTTTCATAAACGGTTATAGATATATAGAAGTACCATGTAATTATAAACAACTATCACTAATTGGATCAACTGGTTAAGGGTACACAATATATTGGTCGAGGTTGGGGGTTCGAACAGAGCCTTCGACCAATTTTATGTTTTTTAAACGGTTATAGATATATAGAACGACTATGTATTCATAAACAACAAATAATCAATGGATCAACTGGTTCGGTTACACAACATTGTTAGAGGTTGCGGGTTCGAACAGAGCCTTCCTCGTTTAATTAGTTTTTTAATTTCCGACGGATAATCGTCGGTTTTCAGATAACCGTCGGTTATCCTTCGGAATATTTGGCGCCTTAAACCCGAAATTTTTCGAGTTAACCGCCAATTTTTGACGAAAACAATTGAACCGCCTAGAATACCGACGGAAAACCGACGACAAATGATTTCCGACGGATTTCCGTCGAAAATCAATTAATATTCTCCCGATCTAACTTCTTCTTCCTCATTTCTCTGTAACTTCTCTCTCTCTCTAATCGCGACATCGGACCCTCTCTCTACGATTCCGCCGGATTATCGCCGTTTCTCCTCATATCCGACCGCCACCAACACCACAAACATGTAAGTTACCCTTTTAACCGATTGATTTTGCATAATTTTGTTTAGATTTGTAGAAATGGTTGCATGTGTTGGATAAAACGGTAGTATAGGTGTTGACTAATGGATAGAACAATAGTTACTAGGATTTAGGCTTGTTTGACTTAGATTGATTGTGAATTTCTTGTTGAAGTTTCTTCAAAATCTTTAAAACTGTTTTTTTGTGTAATTTTGGAATTTGTTTTTGTTTTTTAAACGTTTTTAAAATTCTTATGGGTTCTAAAATGTTTTTTGATTTTTATAAAATTTGAAACGTTTTTTTTGTAATTTATTATCAATTTTACAACAGATTAGGAAATTTTATTGTTGATTTTTTAAGCGTTTCTAAATTTTTTTATGAGTTCTAAAACGTTTTCTAATTTTTATAAAAATTTAAAATCGTTTTTGTAATTTATTTTGATTTTTTAAAGTTTTAGAAATTTTTACTGTTGATTTTAAAACGTTTTTAATTTTTTTTTTAGTTCTAAAAAGTTTTTTTTAGTTTTTAAATCTTAAATACTTTTTTTTGAAATGTATTGTGAATTTTAAAACGTTTTAAAAGTTTATTTTGTTGATATTATACACGGTTTTTATGAATTCTAATTTTTTGATTGATATGCAGGGATGATTTTCTGGCGTTTGAGATGCACCTCATGAACGACAGTCCACTAAATGAGGTGCATCAGGAACCGGTCCAGCAACAACAACCGAGAGCCCGACGGTCTCGGTCGACTCAGGTGATACCCACACCGGATCCGACACAGGCAGGACCGTCTGAGACTATGCCGGAGGCTAGTGGGAGTCATTCCGTGTCTCAGGCACCCCATTATGTTTTACCGTCAATTGCCGATGAGATATCGGCATTAGTCGATCAGCCGGGACGAGAGCTGCTCAAACGTCTCGACCCTTTCTACGAGACCAACCCGGGCACTTTCTGGTATGAAATTTATAACTTTAGATTCTCATTTACACTTTTTAGTATATACAATTTTTGTAACCCTTTGTTTTTCCTTGTCTTATTAGGTTTACGTTGACCGAGTCGAAGGTCACGAAGAGCATCTTGGGAATAATGTACAGCATGCTCAAGTTCGGGTACCCGACGTACAGGGAGATGCCTTTATCCGATAGACATAACTGGTTCCGCCAGTTCGCGGTAATACCTCCTCGTTAATTTTGTTGTATATATATATATTTTATTATTATTTTATATAATTTATTTTTAAAGTTTTTAATTCTAACAAATATTTATTTTTTTTGTTTTGAATAGCAAGAGTATACTTGGGATAGGAAGTATACGGTTATGGTGGAAGAGGAGTTCCACCAGAAGGCGTCGACGCATTACTCAAACGTCCTCAACACTTGGAAACAGAAATGGTGCCGTAATGAAGTTCCCAAGGGTATTGACAAAAAGGGCGACACCTGGCAGGGCTTCATCCGTCATTGGAGTAAGCCTGCAACCGCATCAACCTCTACGACGAACTCCCAGAACCGTAGAAGTGAGAGGGATGGTGCCGGTCCCGCAACTCATAATGCGGGACCAAGAAGCACCGCATCAAGGAAGATAATCCTGGTAAGCAGTCTTTTTTTAACATTTTCAATATGTTAAGTTATTTTTAAATTTTAAGTTCAATATCTTTTTTGCAGAAACAAAAGAAAGGAGGGCGAGATCCGACTCATATTGAGCTCATCGAGGATGGCCACAAGAACAAGGAAACGGGCCAAATCCAAGATCCAATTGCTCGGAGGATTGTGGAGTCGACGAAGAGGCGTTTGGATGAGGTGGTTACCCAATCCGAAGGAATTGGTTCAACGGAAGAGATACCTGACGAGCAGATCAACCAAGTCTTCCTCGCGGTAAATTTTAAAATATTTAAAATTTAAAATATGTTAAACCCTAAACTCTAACTTAAAATTCATAACGTATTATTTACTTTATAGGAAACTGAGAAGAGAAGAGGACGAGTTTTTGGTTTGGGAAACTTGGCGGACAAAGTGTCGACACCGCATTCCCGTTTTCGTCCGGAAGAGGACTATGCCCAGATATTAAGGGAAAAGGATGCGGAGATCGAAGCATTGAAGGCTAGTCAATTGCGGATGGAAGCCCGGATGGTAGAACAAGATGAAGCAAACGCAAAGAAGTTCGAAGAGATGAACCAACGGTTTGAGACCTTCATGCAACAACAAGCCAATCTTCCAAATGTCGGACCGTCGACCAAGAGCGGAGGGAAGGGGACGACAAAGAAGTTGAGGAAGAGGGCGACGTGAGAGTGATTCGCTCCCGTTGAATGTAATTTTTTTTATGGACGAATGTAGTTTTTAAAACATGTTTTGAATATTTAAATATAATTTTTTTTTGTTTTAATTAATAAATTTGCGAATATATATATTTTTTTAAATTATTAATTATCCGTCGGTAAACCGTCGATAAAACGCCCTCGGAATGCCGTCGGTAATCTTCCGTCGGAATACCGTCGGTAATCTTCCGTCGGAATACCGTCGGTAATCTTCCGTCGGAATACCGTCGGTATACGTCGGAATACCGACGGTATTATGCGTCCGAATACCGTCGGTATTATGCGTCGAAATACCGTCGGTATTATGCGTCGGAATACGGTCGGTATTATGCGTCGGAATACCGTCGGTATTATGCGTCGGAATACCGTCGGTATTATGAGTCGGAATACCGTCGGTATGTACGTCGGTTTATAGTCGGTAAACCGTCAGAATAAACCGTCGGTTTACGGTCACAAAACCGTCGGTAAATGTGCGTCGATAAACCGTCGGTGATCGGTCGGTATTATATACGTCGGTATTCCGTCGGTTTTTATAGACAAAAAACCGACGGAAAGTTTTTACCGACGAAATAGAAATGACGGACTATTTTCGTCGGAAATCCGTCGGAATACGTCTTTTCCGACGGAAATCCGTCGATTTAATCCCTCGGTAATGGCCTGTTTTCTTGTAGTGAATAGCCACAAATAGCTATAAACGAGTTCGTGGCTATTTAGCTACGACTAACCACGATATATTCGTGGATATTAGCCACGAATAAACACAACCTTATTCGTGGATATTTACCATGTCTAGCCACGATATAGTCGTAGCTATATAGTTACAAAAAACAAAAAAAAATATAAAAATACAAAAAATAAAATCTTTATTTTTTTATTTATAACAAAATACAATACAAATACAAAATACAATATATATATATATATATATATGTATATTCCTGTATGAATCATTAATTTTCTTATTTACAAACAAAATACAAAAAATACAAATACAATATATATACATGTATATATATATATATATACGACGGATGGATGAGGCTCGTCTCTGCCGTGCCGCCACCACCTTTGCCGATCTGCCTCCGCCGTGCCGCCCGGGACTCCGTTGCGCCTCCGAGCACCATGAATCCACCGCAGCACCATAAACAGATCTTCACGAGATCTCGACGGCATCTTCACGAGATCTGCGACGGTGAGGAGATGCAAGGAGATGCGACGGAGGAGAGGGATAGCGACGGCGACGGCGATGTCTGAGAGAACGCAAGTAACTCGGCTTCAGAGATGAAGATGTGACAGTACTACGTTGGTCTCCCAATCGCCACGGCCCAGATCTGTCCAGATCTTCTGAGGAAGTGGCGGTGCTGCGTTTTGCAGAAGGAGGACGGGCCGAATCTCTGCCATCGATGCTTCATATTGCTTCGGAGGTCGCTTGTTCCTGAGGCTAACCGCAGAACGGAGATGGTGAGACAAGTGAGAGAAGTGTGAAGCATGATGAGAGATTGAGAGATTATATGGAAGGATGAGGGGAAGAATCGTAATGTGTAGGAGATGAAGCTTGGTGAGAGGAGAGAGAGATGGATGCTCGAGAGAGATAGGAAGTGTAGGTGATTTGTGACCGTTGATTTAATTGTTATCAATGGTGGTTATTGTGATCCAAGTGATACTTGTTTAGCCAATAGAAAACTCCATTGATAAACAAAAAACAATTATATGTATGATCTAAATGAAACTCTATTATTTTATTGTCTTTAAAATTTTGAATTGATAAATAAACAATTGTATAAGATTATGTTTATACTTTAAGATTTTAAGTTAATGTGAAAATATTATATATATATATATATTAGATTATGTATATAATTGATAATGTTTTATGATAATGTTAAAATAGTAGATTTGGAAAATAAGAATGTTTTTGTAAGTATTGAATATTAGTTATAAATATATTATAAGAATTAGAGTTTTGTTAGTTAGATTTATGTTTATAAATTAGGGTTTTAGTGTTTGTTTAAGGTATAGGGTATGTTTAGGGTTTGGAGTTATAGATTTTGTAAGTAATTTAGTTATGGATTTATTATAGTAATTAAAGTCTTAGTTAGGTTATTGTTTATAATTTAAAGTTTAAAGTTTTAATTTCTGAGTATGTACAATAATAATTATACTTTTAACTTTTCAATTTAAAGTTTTAAGATTTATTTGGGGTTTAGGGTTTTAAATTTATAATTGTAAGAGATAAAAATGTATTAAATATTAGTTGTGTGTATATAACTAGGGTTTGGAGTTATAAATTTTATAAGTATTAAATTTTTAATATGGATATTATTTGTTTATAATTTAGAGTTTAGGGTTTGTTTAGGGTTTATGAGTTGTTTAGGATATGAATATGTGGTATTGGATTTGAAAGTAGTAGATTTGGAAATAAAAGTTCTTTTTATAAGTTTTGAATCTTAATTTAGGTATATTATAGTTTTTAGAGTTTTAGTTGTTAGATTTTTGGTTATAGTTTAAGGCTTTATATGTATATGTTTATATAATTTAGGATATGAGTATTGTGGTATTGAATTTGAAATAAAGTTTTATGTATATATAACTAATGGTTTGTATTTTGATTTTATAGTATGATTAAGAGTTTAAGATTTTGAGTTTGGGGTTTTAGGGTATATTTAGGGTTTAGGGTTTGAAATAGCCACGAATAAAATCGTGGCTATTCGTGGCTAATCTCTTCCACGATAATATCATGGCTATTCGTGGCTAAATTAGCCACAAATAGCTACGATTTCAGATCGTGGCTAAGTAGCCACAAATATCTTTGTGGCTAGTGGTAGCTATGCTCTTCCACGACAAGGTCATGGCTATTTGTGGCTAATTATCCACGGATAGCCACGAATATTTTTTTGTGGCTAAATAGCCACGAATATCTACGAATTAGCCACGATTTGTAGTCGTGGCTGGTTCGTAGCTATTTGTGGCTGGAAAATCCTTAGCCACGAACTGTTCGTGGCTCGTTCGTGGCTAAAAACAATTTTTCTTATAGTGCAAGTTTGTGAATTCAAATTAAAATCTTTTGTTGAATCTTAATTTTGTTTGTTCGTGTTGGAAATGTAATAGACTAATAGTCAACCTTCTTGGACGCTTACTAATATGTGATAATCTAATTTCATCATACAGTGGCTGCAACACTTGCAATGCAAGATTACATGGAGGCTGCAGCAGTTGTTACCACAAGATTAAACTATATTCATCAAACAAGGCATACTCTACAAAGAGAGATCCTTTCTATGCTACATATTTCATCTCTTACCATAAGGATGGTTTCCATTTGAACATAATTTTTTTTGGTGTCTTCCTTCTCGCTTTCACAAGTATCCCGTGATTAAAAAAAAAATGTTTTAAAAAAAAGATTTAACTTTTTTTTTTGACGGCTAATGATAATTATATTAAACTGAGAAAGATTTTATAACATAAGGTTGCTTGATACATCTAGCTGATTTTGCAAGTCGATCCACAAGACCTGTTTGGGATCGGGGACAGTAGACAAAATTATAAAACAATAGAGTGCGATAACTTAAGAATATCTTTAATGTACATATGTAGAGCAGCTGGGATGTTGGCCATTTGCGTCGAAGTATTGTTGAGAGCACGATTGATGGCTTTCACTAACACTTGGCAGTCACTATTAAAGGAAATCTGTTGGTATCCCAGACGTTTAGTGAAGATAATCGCTTGTAAAGTGCCACTGCCTCAGCTTCTAGGACATGTATCAACATTATATTTCTCTTCTTTTCATAAAACTCTTCGTCAAACAATCTATTGAAACGTTGAAACAAAATTCTAACACGTGGAATGTGCTTAAGGAAAAAGCCAATTGACATATATATTTTAGTAAGAAAACAAAACCAATTAAAAATAAGACAACCGAAAAAAAATTCTAACACGTGGAATGTGTGGATCCTTAAACCCACACTCGAGTTTTGGAGTGTTTTAGCTGAGCTGTTTTATATGTAAGGTGGGCTAAATTCTTGAATAAACACAATCAAACAAGCTAATAGTGATGAAAGAATGGATTTGTATTTATTTAGATATGTGAGCACTAAGAACTCGAGTTATAGAATGATTACAAAGTCTTAATGCTAGGTCTAAAAATGAGATCAAAGATCGGATCCCTTCTCAAGTCGTCGAAGCCTCCTTTTATAGCCTCGGTCTTCACAACTGCCTTCCCTAATTCCAGGAGATAGCTCCAACGATTTGCGAGATTTTCGGGATCGTGTACTCGACTCGTCTCCTCCTTCTTAGCTGGTTGGTTACTAACGGTTCGGGTTGTCGTCCACCGATATGTACTGCGAAGTCGGAGCTTCTTCTGTCGAGTTGGGCTTGGACATGAATGCAGGTGGGCCTGGACGTCAAGGCTGGATGAAGCCTTATCCAGCTAATTTTGTTTGGGAGTGAAATTGGGCCCAAACAATTGCCCCCCAGCCCTTTAAGCGAGCTTCCGAGCTTGAAGGGTAGAGTCTTCTTGGGAAAGGCCAATAGTCTTCTTTGGATAAGGCCGAATCTAGTAGTTCGAACCGTATTAGAGATACTCGGTCGATTCAGCTTTCTTCGCGTATCGTCGGATGGTGCATTAATGGAGATCCCGCCAAAATGAATGGATGAGATGAGGGTGTGGCGTTCACTGCGCGCGCTCATAGCGCGTTGGAGATATCTTCGACATCTGACGGTTGCGATCTGCGAGATTTGGTGGCGGTGCCGAACCGGGAGGATCGTTGGAGAGAGCGACCTATCTTATTCAAGCTCGACCCTCACTCAATCGGGGTTATGACACTTCTAGAATCGTGACCTCGTGGTCGGAGTCTATCGGTTAGAGATAGCGTTTAGCTAGGTTTTCCTTTGTTGCATGTCGGTTTTGGTTTTATTTGGGGATATCTGATTACTTTCGTTTTTCATTGTTTTCAAAGATCCCAGAGAGGTACGGAATAACCTCGGCGATTGGAAGGTTATCGGTCGTTCTAGGATCCAAAGACGTGCTCTGGTCATCGTTCACCTTTGACAGAGTCAAGCGCGCACTCGAAATTCCGGAAGAAATAGAGCCATTGGAGACTCGTCCTGCTCCGTCACTTATCAGCGAGTGTATACACGTCCTTTTGCTTATTTCGTATCTTGGACATGAGCGTCGCTTATTCGTTTTTCCCCGTTTTGTAGCCTCTCGAGAACATACCACTTCCGAAGCTGCTTCGTCGAGTACAACTCAACCGAAGAACAGAATGAGGAGACGCCCCACCGTTCGCGAGTCATCCAAGAGGCCCTCTGAGAAGGCGACGTCTGGAAGTTACGCGCCCATTCGTGCTGGTCATCTAAGTGACGCTTTAGCCGGTGCCATTAATGATGGAAGGTTTGGAGGTATTCCTCCTCCGCCTCCGCGTCCCCACACAGAGTCTGGGAAGGGACCGGAAGCTGCACGCCCCGACCAGGTGATTCACTTGAGTTCTAGGGCCACCGGGAGTGATTCCTCGGAGCAACCTTCGAACAAGAAGCCTCAATATGAAAAGGAGAGAGTTGTTGGGTCTGGTTCATCGCATGCTCCGGGGTCTAAACCGTTTCACAAGAATTTTGACCATACCAAGGATTATCGGATTACGGACGATCCTGACGGACTCGCGCATTTGCTCTTCCACTGCAAGGCCGCTGGGTGTTCTCTCCCTTTAGTGAGGAACCTGATAGGCCGGGAGTTGTACGTCAAAGCAATGACTGCTAAGGGAAAGGTAGCTTTTCAACGTTTTGCTTTTTCCCTCCTCTTCTGGTTTTTAATGCTGGTTTTCTGTTTCAGGCTTTGGAGGCGCATAACCATCTCATGGCCTTTTACGAGCAGTCTCAGGAGCGTCCCTCGTCAAGAGGAGCTCGAGCAAGCTTTTACGAGCACCAGTTGACCAGGAGCCTCAAGAGTTGTCAAGAGGAGATGAGACTTTGCGAGGCTCAACTCAGCGTTGTGAAGTCCGAGCGCTCGGTTGTCGTGGAGAGGACGGTCGCCCTGGAGAGGCAGACCAAAGAACTCCTTGCGAAGGTAGAGACTGTGATCCATACGGTCAGGCATGATGGAATGAGGATAAGGGACGGCCACTACTACGACTTGTTCGAAGCTCACAAGGACAAGTTCGATAGGAAGAAGAAGGAGACGGACTGCGAGATCAAAGTCCAGGAGGTCGAAGCCAACATCGAGCTGATAAACCTTCTGCAAAGTGGAGTTACGACCCTCGAGGAGGAGCTTCCCAAGCTGCTGGAGCAGAGGGAGACTTTTGCGAAGGAGTTTGAAGCTGCGCAGGTTTCCGACTTCTCCTTGAGTGTCGAGCTGCACACCATTCCTCAGATCTCAGATGATTTGGTGATGCGTGTGGCTCGCTCTACGGGTTTCAACGAGTTCGGGTCGAACACCGAGATGATGGCGGAGGGTGCGAGCGCCGGGGTGAATCAAGCAGCTGAGATCGGGGTCCAGGAGACGGCGGAGCAAGGCGGTGAGGAGACAAGGGCTAGAGGTGAGGAGCAAGGCTAATGAGTGCTCCTTCGAAAAATTTTAAATCTCTTTTTTTTTTTTTTTTTTTGGAATTCCCTAAGCCCCCTTTTGGGCTAAAGTTGAACTCTTTTATTTTGCTTTTAGGTGTTGCCTGGGAGGGTTTTAATCTGTAACTCTTTTTGGCTCGGGTGAGCCTTTTAAATGCACGGTTTTATGTTTATGTATTGTTCGAGTTTGGATCTTAGGTTAGCAAAATGTCGAGGTTCGCTTATGCGTTGCTGGTTTGCAAGCTGAACCTTCGAGTCGCGAAGTAAAAATCTTAGTTTTTATCGCTTAGTCTGGCCAGACGTTTTTGATCTTTTAGAGTTCGTTTCGCGACTTAGTGCCCTTTTTGGTTCGCTATGGTTTGAGTACCTGTTTAACCCGTGCGAAGTTGTTTAGGGTTTACTTCCAAATATGCGCGTGAGTTGTGGACTTTGGAAGATTGCTCTGGAAGAATCTTCTGGAGTTATAGTTTGCCAAACACTTAAGATTTTAAGACTTAGCGTATTTGCGATTTATGTTTACTTGATAAAGGCTCGAAGTAACGTATAAAGTAGATCTTTATTAATCTATACTCCGGAGTTTATGGTTGCCAAGGTTTTTGTAATACTTAGCGTGTTTGTAATAGCTTGTGTTGGCTGTAATGGACCATGATAGGTATTTGATTTTACATTTCATTAATGTATGCTCCAGAGTTTACATTTATTTATTGGGTGATAACCCTGTACCCCCTCCCCCCTCCCCCCCTGAAAACGAAAAGAGAGACGTAAACTTTTAAGTTTTTAGGTGGAGTGGCTGCACTCGAGGTTCGAGCTGCCTACGTACCCTGCCAAGGGATCAAGCCTAACGTAGTTCGATTATTGTGAGTACTCACGGATGGTATAGTCTGAGGTTCGGGGTGTTACACGGCCTCTTCACGGGCACTACATTTTTATGCTTCGTGAGCTTGTAGACGCCGTCTCGGACTATCTCGGTGACTCGATAGGGGCCTTCCCAGTTGGTTTATAGGTCTCGAGTTTTACCCTATAATAACTGCAAGTGCACAGCAAATCAATTGTAGTATTTAGGGATCGAATCCATGAGGACTCTAGGCACGATAGGATCAGAACTTAAAGAGATTAAAACTAGGAGAAAGCAAAAAGCAAACTGTAGTGAATAAACTAAAAAGCAAGCAATAAAGTAAATCAGATAGCAGGTTGTGGTTGTAAGTAATAAATTAAAGGCGCTAAGTCTAGGGCGTTCTCAGGAAATCAGACAAGCAGATAAATCATTCAGTCAGGATCTAATTAAACTCAGTTCTAGAACTCAAATCACGGATGTAGAATTAACCAAATTCCTTTGCGAGAATTCTCTAAGTCTAAGTGCATCAATCCAAATTCCTTTGCAATTACTAACAGATTAAACCAGCTTTAATGCCAAGTTCGATATGTTCACAATCTAATTAAACCAAATTCCTTTGCGAGTAATTAAATTGCTCAACCTAAATAGTTCACATTCTAAACCACACTGTCGTGACGCAGTCCTCAAATCTGGACAGTGAACTCTGTCTCTCGGACCAAATCTCCAAAATGCACCAAATAGCTCCAAAATCTCCACTTCTGCTCCAAATGTGCTTGTACCTAATAAAACCTGTAAAGTAATCTAAAAGAACACCAAAAGAGTCTAAAAGACATTTATATCATGGCCTAAAACCAGTAAAAACCATGATATATCAACTCCCCCACACTTAGCCTTTGCTTGCCCTCAAGCAAAACAGAGAACTAGACATGGTGAAGAGGTTTGACCACTTTCAGAAACTCTTTTCATCCTAGAAGCAACAACACTCAGATTCCCCTTAGTAAACCACATGAAAGATTTCACCTGCAGACATCAAGACCAACATATACTTCCCCCACACTTAGCAACTGTTCTAAGTAAACTCCACAATCACATTCACGCATTCAAATTCACCCTACTGACTTCTGCAAGTATTTAAGTGCGGTCTCACCTAAGGAATATCGATCAAAGGGCACATGGACTCTTACCTTGTCAGCTCTAGACCACCATACTATCTTTCTCTGGTCCCTTTCTTCTCTTTTCCCTTCCTTAGCATTCTGATTTTTCCCCATTGGGTATCATTTTATTTTTTTTATCAATGCTCTTCCCGTTAAGGGGTGTACTTTGGACACATTCCATGGATGCACAGGAGGTAATAGTTGTAGCTACCACTCCCAGAGACCACTTCAGAGTTACTAACTCATCCTCAGTTTATTACTTTTTTTTTTACTTTATGGAAGGGGAGAAGGGAACCAAATAGGACAGGTTTACAGGCTGTGTCAGAACTAACAAAGGAATCCGACTCAAGGTATTCCAAGCCCTTAGGTGAGAAAATTAAGTCAGTAAAAGGATCCTCTGATACCTGAAGTGATGTGGGTGTTCTCAGTAGGCTGATCCGTGTCTGGGTTTTCTAATAGTCATAGATAATCTGAAACTTCATCCCAATGGTTACTTAAGTTCCTGCAAGTGCTGTTAATCTTCTCAAAAAATCATTGTTTCTTACTTAAACAATTTTGACTCAATAAACCAATTTTTGAAAAACTGACTGACTCTAAAGAAAACAGAAAGATACGAGTCAGTAGAACCTCCCCCACACTTAAGACACACTGTCCCCAGTAGTGTCAAGCGAAGGATTGGTAAAAAGAAAGAAAAATATATAATTGGATGTGTTGAGTTCTGTCGGATTTTTAGCTCTGTCGCACATGCATCGACCGTTGCACTAGGTGCATCGACCGTTGCACTAGGTGCATCGACCGTTGCACTAGGTGCATCGACCGTTGCTGTGCGATTTTTCTTTGTGGTCGATCGTTGCTCAGGACGGCAACGATCGCTGCAATGCGATTTCTTTCGTTGTGACGATCGACACAGTGGTGTGTCGATCGACGCACTGCGAATACTCGATCAGTCAGCAAGTTAGCAGGTTAGTCCGTTGGAAAATCTAAATTTTCGATCCTTCAAGCTGAAAACACTGAAAACAGAGTAAAATCAAAGCAACTAGTGTATCAAATCAAGCATAACATCCAGAAACAATAACATCCTAAGATAAGCAAAAGAAAAAGTGCAAAGAAAAAGAAAAATAAGAGAATACAGAACCGAATGTTTAAAGATGATCGCTACTCTCACTCGTCGTCTATGCCAGCATAGCGATCAGAGCTACTCGAAGTATCGGGAGTCGAAGATCGCTGTCTGCGTCGAGAAGGCGATGGATGGTGTATCTGTGGCTGTCTCCTGCAAGTGTAGGTACGCATGAAGTTCCAGATTCTCCGTAAAATACCATCCTCACGCTCTCTCCACTCCGCCTCAGACATATCACCATAAGGCCTCGTAGGCTCGGGAAAAGGTCCAACATCATCAAGAGGGGCAGCAGCAGGCGCAGGAGGTGCAGAGGAAGACGAAGCTCGTGTGGAAGGCTCTCCCAGCGGATGAGCCATTGAAGGGACTCTGCGCTGCTCGCTCGCAGGTGGCTGAAATCTCAGGGCATCCAGCGTATCAATCTGTGTAAGACCAGGAGCAGGAAGATCCACACAACACTTCTCAGTACCATGATCATAATAAACCCAAACGCGTCCCTCCTTGAGCCAGGTAGCACTCAGCAGATGAGTGAAATCAAGGAACTCCTTGGCAGTAATACACTATGTACCCTCTAAGGGAATCTTGCAGTGCATGAAAATGGGAGTAAGCAGGCTCCCTACTGTCTCAGTATCCACACCATCAAATGGCTTCTTCTGCAGGTCGCATAAGTGTTGAGTGAAAACAACTCCCAAATTGAGTCACTTAGTGGGATCTCTCAAAAGGGTATCCTCAAACCGATCCCTCAATCCGATGAATAGCATCTCCATCTCAAGCTTGCGCATCTTGTTGGCTTCAAACTTTCACAACAAACTCCATCCTAAGATGCGCAGAACATATCTCAGAACCGGATACCTAACCTGCTTCACTGGTGTCTGTCTCGAGTTGTATCGACCATTACCAATACACTCCCAGAAGAACTGAGCTTCCTTCGTATCCCACTCAAGACTCATGCCAATACGTCTCGGCTTAGTGCTGAATCCATAAATCCTGCAGATATCGAGAAGAAGAATCTGATACCTGACTCCTAAGCACATGAAGATAAATATACCTCCTGAAGCACTCCTGTTGTCTGGGTCCGGGTAAACCACTCTGCAAGTGGCTAGCAGCTGTCTGACCAACTCAGGGTACAAGTCGTAAGACCGCATAGGCATTGTCCCTAGACCAATGCCCTTACACAGTGTAAGAACCTGCTCAACAATGCCCAGACTCTTACAAGTAGAGTAATCTGCAAACTTGGTTGGCTTAATCGTCATGCCACACCAACCATTGTACATCAACGTGTTAAAATCATCCCACTGGTTAAGCAGTGGCCTCTCTGTAAAATCAGCGGTCTTGAGGAACTCAGCAATATCTTCTGGCCACTCTCTGTCTGACGGGATCTCTGTCATATCTGCTCGGGGCCAAGGCGGTGCTATTGCCGGACCAACTCTCACATAAGGCTCAGGATGTGGTGATTCCCGATGGAACCACTCTGGTGGTGGAGCATGATGAGCTGTAGCAGCAGCGGCGGTGGCTCTGCGTTTGCGCGACGGTCGAGGAGGCATCTGCAAGAAAATAATTAAACATGTAAGTCACGGCAGAAATCTCTGTGAAATCGCGAAACAACGACCGTTGCACTAAGGCATCGATCGTTGCAACGCGATCCCACATCGTCGAAAAAAATACCTAAAATCGCAAAGCAACGACCGTTGCACAAGTGCAACGACCGTTGCTAGGCGATTTCACAGCCGACAACAAATCCTCAAAATCGTTCCTAAATTTGTTCAAGAACCACACAATCAGCTTAATATCATCACCAATCATCCTAATTCATGTCTAATTCAGCACGGAATCATCAATTTCAAGCCAAAAATTCTCAAATTCTAAAACCCTAAATATGAATCCGGAAATCACAAAATCGAAGCACATTACCTTGGATTCGTGACAAATGGGTTATTGGAATGAAATAAGAGTGTAAAAACAAGAGAATAGCACTTGGAATCAGTGAAAATGACGAAGAAATGAGAGATTTAGAAGTGTGGAATCGCGGTTGTACGGTCGGCGGAGTGGTGAAGAAAAGAGGAGAAAAGGGTTTAAGGCACTTACCTCGATCGTGGGTGCAATGACCGTTACAGATGAGCAACGATCGATGCTAGTTGAACCAAATTGATTCCGGTTTAGCGTGCGTACCTTAATTTTTGCAATTTAACCATTTGCAACGACCGTTGCACAGGGCCGCAACGATCGTCACAATGCGATCCATCTCCTTGTCGAAATCACCTTTCAACGACCGGTGCACAAGTGCATCGATCTGTTGGAAATCCGAGCCAATTCTACAGATTCAGAATTCTCGCGAGTTCCCGATAGCCTAGGATCTAGGGTTTAGTTAATTGAATCATGGATCTCACCTCGTGATTACCTGGTGTTTAGCAGCGGAAGATTGATCAGGTAGCACGAGATCTATTGCGCCTTAGATGCTGCGCCTCTATCGTAGTCCACACGCACACAAGCTGGAATCCGCCGGGTTGCTAGCGCCGGTGCTCGGATCCCTTTGGGACCTTAGTTTCTAGAGGAAGAGCTTCTGTTTTCTGTCAAGAAAACTCTTTGGGCGGTTTCTACTCGCTACGGTCGAAAATAATAAGATCACTTATATATCGACTCTCTCATAAACCGAAACATCAGTTTCGGTTTCGCCACTGTGTCGACCGACACATCCATTGGTGTCGATCGACACAAGTCTTGTATCGACCGACGCACCTAATGGTGTCGATCGATACACCTCTTTGAAACTCAATTCGATGCGTATCTAATACACATCGATCAGACCATATGCCAATGATCTATCCCATGCAGAGTATATCCAACTTGCTTAGGTGTGTGACCCTGTAGGTTCACACGATACTGGAAATTAGTTACAACTCATTTGTCATAAGCGGTTTCTAGAAAAACGTTATGACTACCCAGTACCACATGAATTGTCCGATCTCGACAATACAACTATCTCTAGAGTTCGTACAATGTGATTTCAGGACATAATCCCAACAATCTCCCACTTGTACTGGAATCACCTATTCCTATAATCCCTTCGTCTCTATATCTCGATATGGCATAAGGCAAGAGACTGTGTCATCCTTATTATAGCCAACATCATGTTCATCGAACTTCTGATCTATACTGATAAACAAACGACTGACAATCACCTCGTTTGAGCACGGCCATGCATTTTCTCAGTATCAAATCTTCGATGGGCCCTGAGACATTTATCTCCCATCATACAGGAGGGACAAATCCCATATTGTTCCATCCCTGTTTCTCGAAACAATGCCGTTATAGCCGCCAGTTACGGAACGACGTTTGACAAGGTCAAAGCGCACCAATTCATATGCTAGAAAGCATGATGAACTCAGGTCTAAGGACTATACTATATAGTCGTAATGAGAACCTCCCATGACACTTATATATAACTATCCTGTGGAGTTCTCATTCAGCGGGTCATGCCCGATCATATGTTCACCAACATATATCTATGTGACTGACTGCAATAATCATATCATTGACTTCATGAAACTTAGTCCAACAGTCACCTCACATACTAGTCTGCGCGGTTGTTAGTGTCCCATTTTAACAACCTTGACTAGGGACAATCATACTTTATGTCATCTTTTACTTATAGGGTTTCATGATCAAGTCTTCAACTTGATGACCTATAAGATGACCATAAAGTACTTTGGGACCATTATTTAATCATCCAATCATTAAATAATACTGATGTCAGTCTTAACTTACACAAACACTGCCATAGCATGTCTCTGTAAAGTTTACAACATAACTAAAATAACTCCCACTAGAATCAAGATCATATCTTTAGATATCTTATACCTACAGCAACAGAATAAATCTGGTGCATAGGTTGTGGGAGATATTGCGGTGTTCTTGTTTGGAACAATTCCAACAAACCACATCGCCATTCAGATAACAACGTTATTCTACGGTCCGCTGCTTGGAGCCTTTCCAATAGCTAGCACCGCTATACAGACAAAGAGACATAACCAGGTGGGAACCGGGAATCGTCTTTGTCTGTCTAACTACTTTCAACTGGTTTGTCACTTTATCAGTTCACCACGAACCTATCCTTAGTGTTTCCCAAACACTTGGGGTATTTCTGGTAACTATTTAGTGACTGTTACCGGAGTACATTGGTATTTTCTCGTCATGCTTTATGCATAAGCTGCACCTAGACGAGCGCAAAATATGGCATTCATGATGGATTCTGTTGCATCAGCATAAGCAATCACATTCATTAATACTAGTTCAGACAGTGTTCAAAACACTTCATCTTGCTAATATTGTTACTAGCTCAGCCAGTGTCCAAGACACTTCATCTTGTTTAGATTTATTGCCATAAGACCTTTGGTATGAAGCCATTCTTGGAATCAAGCACATCAGAACTGTCCAGTACCTTATTAACATAAGGATTTTGACACGATCCAATTAGCTTACTCAATCTATATCAATAGATTCTCATTTCAAGAATTCACTCGGCTACTCCCATGTCTTTTGTTTAAATTTGACCTTCGACCCAAATCTTAACAAGACTTTAGCGTCGGAACGTCGTTCATGAGATTCAAGTATGTTATCTACATACTGTGTGAGAATTGCCATTACGCTCCCACTAGTCTTCTTGTAAACGCATGGTTTCTTTTCTTTCTGATCAAGTCAAAGCTTTTGACTACATTATCAGAATGTTGATTCCAACTCCAAGATGTTTGTTTCAACCCAGAAATGGATCGGTGAAACTAACATGCATACCCAGCCAATTTTCGGAGTTGGGGCTTACCACCGCCTTTTTGAATTTCGCATGCTCGTCACTTTTCAATGATCAATGGATCACGACAATTGGTTACGAGAAATCACTCTCGAGTTAGTGACGGATCCTTTCGGATCTGCGAATTTCAGGCTTCACAGTTGCAGATCCTACAGTACTTTGTAGATCTTACCGCTGCTCTCCCTTAACAGGTTGAACAGCTTACTGTGTTTATCGAATTTCTTCGATGTGTACTTTTACTCCCACTGTTCCTTTTGAAAGTATCACCTTTCTTAAAAGACACAGTTCTGGGCAACAAAAAGTACTAAGTCTTGGTTTCCTCAGGACAACCAGCGAGGTAGAACTTATCAAATATAGATTCAAGTTCGTTTGTTGACTACTGTCTTACACAAACCTTGCAATCCCAATTAATCAGAAAAACAGATTTGGAAATCACCCAGTCCACATCCAATGTGGTGTTTTTCACTGATTCTGATAGAAACCTTTTAGCGTAAACATAGACATTTCAGAACGTATTCTTAAATGGTTATGGAAGATTCATGTGATTCATCATTAATTGAATCATATCTCATAAGATCTGATTCATTCTTTCAGATGATCACTCAATTCTTGACTCTAGTATTTTCTTCCGCGATTCAATCGAGGATCTTAATACTTCTGTCAAATTGGTTCTACACTTCATCTTGGAACTCCCTTAAGGGATTCCAGCTTGTGTCTCATCTAATGAACACAGCCATGCTTATTGATGCCATCAATAAGGTAATGAAGTACAGAATATTTCCTTTGACACTAATGCTCGTTTGGGCCGCATACATCAGTATGTGTAAGGCCCAATAAGCTTCTGGCCCATTTCCTTCAGCTTTGCTAAAAGGGCCTTAGTCATTTGGTCTAGTGAACAGAATTTATATCTCAAATGATTAACAATCGAATGAGTCCAAAACTATGGAACCTTTGAATTCGCTTCACTCTATGTGGTTAAACGACTATGCCAAAGAAAAGTCGAGTTCAAGTCATCAGACTTAAACCGTTTGGTATTTATGTTATATTCTAATTCTTGTTGGTTTGAGATATAAAACCCATTCCAAACGGGGTGCTACCATTAAATATTTCATTAAGATCAAAAGGACAAAACTTGTCTTTTATCAAAATGAAAAACATCCAAATTCTTCAAAAGAAAATGAAAGACATTTTGCATATAACAAGTACATGGTGGCAATTACTTAATTTCAAAAACCAAGTAGGAAAGGCTCCTACAAGTGGAGAATCTCTACGGCACATGCAGCAACCATTGCTTCAACCAGGCACGCAGTTCCACTTGTCCTTTCTTCAACATTCTACTGTCGCTTAGGTCCTGCATATTTCAAAAAATATCAGTACCACAACAAGTATCCAATACTTATGTAGAACTTGAATTAATAACACAATACCTGAAGAAGAAGTACCATACATCTTCTTCATCTCTTGTGAATCTTCCAAGAATTTAATGCAATCACTTTTCCAATGCCCTGACTCATCGCAGTAGAAGCACTTTCTAACACCAGATGGGCTCGACTTGGGTTTATTAGATGACACAGGCTTATCCTGATTCCAAATCTGGACGGCCCAGCCTCTACCCTTGCCAACACAAGATTCCTCAAATCTTTTACCCTTTATGATGTCATACTCTGCTGTTTTGAGCATACCATGCATCTCAGTCAACGTCTTCGTCAAGCCTTTCTTGATATAGTTCTTAACGAACTTGTCATAGCTTGACGGAAGTGACTGCAGAATGATGTTAGTGGCCAACTCTAAGCTGACAGGACATTCCAGTTTCCCCAGGTTATCAATGTAACCCATCAGTCTAATGACATGAGGACTTACTGGAGCATCCTCTGGTAGCTTGCACCCAGTGAGAGACTTCACCATCTGGAATCTCTCAACTCGTGCTAGATCTTGAAACTTCAGTTTCAGGCTGGTGATCATCTCTATTGGCGACTCCATGTTCTCATACTGACTCTTCAAGTCTGAGTTCATGGAAGCCAACATCAGACCACGCACATCTACCACATCAGTATAATGCTTATTCCAAGCATTATACACTGCATGCGAGCGATTGGTCCCAAGCTTTTCTGGAAGAGCCTTTTCAAGGACATAGTCCTTGCTCTCCTGCTTGAGAATGAATCTCAGATTCCGATACCAATCCAGGAAGTTGGATCCATTTAACTTGTCCTTCTCAAGGACGGATCGCAACGAGAAAGTAGTCATAGACATAAGCTGAAATCCAAGAAAAACAAAGATTTAGTTATGTATATGATGAGAAATCTTATCGAATAAGAAAACTCGCATTATATTCAAACAATGTTTCCTCTATGAATATAATAATCCAAGATCCATACTTCACCAAAATCTGAGTGGGCGACTCGCCATTACCCAAACTTTAGTTATCTAGGTAAGCAAATCATTGCTAATTGTACTCAGTACAACTCTTGGTTGTGGATGAGACAAACTATGTCTAATCCACTCTGATGTCTCTGGGCTCAGAACTTCTGATAGCTCAGTCAAGTAAACCAATCTCTTTAGTCTTGTGATCATTGACAGTTGCACTGCAAGTCTGTCAATGACCACCTGCCTTACCCATGTAGCAGTGGATACCAAGGACTCCAAGACTATCCAACAAACGACACGAGTTTTGACAGTAGACAAGATTGGGCAAGACATCAATGTTACTTGATATTTAGTTGAGGAAACTAAACCCAAAAGTTTAGCAAATCAATTTCTTAGGTCATGTAATTGTTGATGTTAATGCACTGCAAGTCCATCAATGTTATTACCTGCCTTACTCACGTAATTGTGGACACCAAGCTCTTGGCTAGACATCACACAACGAAATGAGTCTTGACAGTTGACCATATTGAAGCTAAGCTTTAATCAAGGTTTTGGTCGAGTTTGGTTTCTGCAAATTCAAGGTTCAATAACCAGAATTCCGAGCACTGTGTCGATCGACGCAGACTCTGTCTGTCGATCGACATAACCAAACAAAACCGGATTTCAATGACCGGTTAATTCAATTAACCCGGTTCATCGAACCAGTTATGTCGATCGACGCAGCCCATGTGTGACGATCGACATAGACCTAAACCGCAGATAGTTCTTGATAACCGGTCCAATTCAATTGAACCGACTTATCTGATCAAACTGATCTTAACCAATCGGTTTATTCTAATTAGGATAGCCAGTTCAATCCAATTGAACCTGTTCATCCAATTTAAACCGTTTAAACCAGTTTCAACTGATTGCGATAACCAGTCCAATTCTATTGAACCGCATTATCCAATCAAACTGATTTAACCCATCGGTTCATGCTAATTGTGATAATCAGTTCAATCCAATTGAACCAATTCATCCAATTTAAACCGATCTATTCGGACTTAACCAAGCATGATGACCGGTCCAATCCAATTAACCGATTAACCATTCGCTCGGCCTGTGTCGATCGACACTCAACCTGTGTCGATCGACGCAGTAGGCTTTTAGGTTTTCTACGAGAAAAACCCTAGCCGCCGAATTTCGTCCTGTGTCGACCGACACTCAAACTGTGTCGATCGACACAAAAGGCTTTCGGTTTTTCTTCGCGAAAAACCCTAGCCGCCGAATCTGTTGATTTCGCCACTTTGTGTCGACCGACACACCTAGTGTGTCGATCGACACTGTGCGAAAACACAGATTCGATTCCGAGCAAAATCGATCTAACCTGTTCTAGCCAAACAACCTAGTTTGCGAATCTAAATCATCAAATTCAATGAACAGGTTCGATTCAATGATAAAACCCTAAGGCTCTGATACCACTGTTGGAAATCCGAGCCAATTCTACAGATTTGGAATTCTCGCGAGTTCCCGATAGCCTAGGATCTAGGGTTTAGTTAATTGAATCATGGATCTCACCTCGTGATTACCTGGTGTTTAGCAGCGGAAGATTGATCAGGTAGCACGAGATCTATTGCGCCTCAGATGCTGCGCCTCTATCGTAGTCCACACGCACACAAGCTGGAATTCGTCGGGTTGCTAGCGCCGGTGCTCGGATCCCTTTGGGACCTTAGTTTCTAGAGGAAGAGCTTCTGTTTTCTGTCAAGAAAACTCTCTGGGCGGTTTCTACTCGCTACGGTCGAAAATAATAAGATCACTTATATATCGACTCTCTCATAAACCGAAACATCAGTTTCGGTTTCGCCACTGTGTCGACCGACACATCCATTGGTGTCGATCGACACAAGTCTTGTATCGACCGACGCACCTAATGGTGTCGATCGATACACCTCTTTGAAACTCAATTCGATGCGTATCTAATACACATCGATCAGACCATATGCCAATGATCTATCCCATGCAGAGTATATCCAACTTGCTTAGGTGTGTGACCCTGTAGGTTCACACGATACTGGAAATGAGTTACAACTCATTTGTCATAAGCGGTTTCTAGCAAAACGTTATGACTACCCTGTACCACATGAATTGTCCGATCTCGACAATACAACTATCTCTAGAGTTCGTACAATGTGATTTCAGGACATAATCCCAACACGATCGTCACACATCTCTAGACTCGAGTCCTGTATCTGAAACTCAGCAAAAACAAAAACGTGAAATCCTAAGAAAAACACCAAAAATAAGAAAGAAAAACACTTAAACCTAACAGTGGGTTGCCTCCCACTCAGCGCTTGTTTAAGGTCATTAGCTTGACCGGACGAACAAGATCAGTTTGCTGGAGATCCTGACAGAGACCTCGATTGCCTCTGTGCAAGCCTCCTCATCCATGGCGGAGAATAAGCTGTATCAGAATGAACTTGTCCAAGAAAAGAAGGAGTAAACTGCTCTCCAGGATCCAAAATCACATTATCACTTGGCTGCTTATCATCTCCATCCATAATGGTGAATGTCTGCCCATCAATCAGCGGTTTGCGCAGCTTATCCATCTCATAATGCAGCGGCTCATCTCCCAGGTGGAGATCAATTAGACTGTGTCTAACATGTAGGATTATAGTGTTTGTTCAAGGTTTTAATTCCCAATTACAACCTAACACATAATCTTAAACAGATCTAGGTTCTTGCAAAACGAATCATAAAACAAACCTGATCTTTACCTTTTGCAGCGGAGTGATTGGTGGTAATGACAAGATCAGATTAGAGCTGATGAGAATCGGCTCCTCCTCAAGTATCCACACTCTTACAAGCAAGGGATGGCTGCTAGACCAAAGAGATGGATGATCAGAGAGAGAGGTTAGAGAGAGAATGAAAACTCGCGGCAGCACCACCAGAAATCGCAAAACCATGGACCATTACACTAGGGTTTCGATTTTCTTCCTCTCTTATTAATGGGCCCAAGTCATTTGACTAATGGCTCATTAATCATTTGGGCCCAAGACACAAATCAGGCAAAAGCCTGCATTTTGTCTGGCCCAATTCTCTGATCCAATACAGTAAATGCCAATGCATCTTACCGTATTTATTCCATTTAACTTTCCCGTTAGCTATGGTGTGTGACCCTTCGGGATCATACAATACTGGTAATAAGTCCTAAACTTATAGATCAAGAGCGGACTCTAGCAAGCCATCATGATCACCCAGTATTTATGACTTATGTCTGATCTCGACACTTATCATACTTTCTAGAGATAGCACGGTAGATTTCAGGACATTCCCAACAATCTCCCACTTGTACTGGAATCCTACACAGGACATTCCCAACAATCTCCCGATTGTACTAGAATCCTACATTCCCTAGTCCTTTTGTCTTAATATCTCGATCTGGCATAAGGCAAGATGCGTGTCATCCTTATATAGCCAGACCATGTTTATCGGAACAGATTTGATACTGACAATTCAAACGACTTGGGCAAGTCCGTTTGGGAATGGCCATTCTCTTACCAGCTATCAAATCTCCGATTGGCCTAGAGATATTACCTCCGTTAAACGGCAGGGACAAATCCCATCTTGTTCCATCACTATGAACTACACAATTCATAATACACCCAACCAAGGTCCGTATAGCTCCCAGTTACGAAACAGCGTTAGACAATGATCAAAGCGCATTACTCCATGCGCAGCCACATGCATGCGAACTCAGGTCTAAGGACTATACTCTATAGTCGTATATGAGAACCTCTCATGACACAGATATTAATATCTTGTAGAGTTCTCATCAGCGGGCCATGTCCGGTCATATGCTTCCCTACATATACCTATGTGTCGACTTTGATGCCGCGCATCTATGACCCCTCGAAACTTGGTCATAAGTCTCAACACAATCTAGTCTCAAGTGGTTGTTGGTGTTCCAATTCAACAACCTTCGACTATGGACACTATGATTTATGTCATTTCGTTAAATATGGGGTTTCAGGATCAAGTCTACTCATGTACTTCGATGGCCCATATATAATGACATGAATCATTTTGGAACGATTATTTATATCACAGTTAAAATAATCCAGAAATCATAGATTTCATAAACATAAAATATTATGTTTACATGAACCTTTCAAAACAACTAAGTAAAGCCCTTTACAAACTCCCACTGAAATTAAGACTACATCTTAATTTCACTCATCCTACAGCTACAGTCCGCGACTCGTGCTTAGGCCTAAGGAGTGGCTTTGTTAATAGATTAGCAACGTTCTGATTCGATGAAACTTGCTTATCTACTTAACATCTCTGTCATTTATCTCATGGAATAGGTTATACCTATCCTCAAGGTGTTTGGATCTCTGATGTGCAGCTAGTCTCATCTATGCTGTGAATCACATCAAGTTCAGTAATGAACTCTTCTTTCCAAACAACCTCTTTCGCCGCTTCTCAAGCTGCGAAATGTTCAGCTTAAGTCATGGAGTCAGCAACAGTGCCTTGCACCGCCAGACAGACACAAGATATAGCCGGACTGTGACCAGGGATTTATCTTTGTCTATTGGAAACTTGCCTTTCAGACTCTATCGACTTGTAGCACCTTACTTTCTCCGTAAACCAAGAACTTATCCTTAGTATTCCTCAGATACTTTAGGATATTCTTTACGGCAATCCAGTGATTCTTTGCTGGATTTGACTAGTCTTTACTTGTCTTGCTTAACATTAAAGCAACATCAAAACAAGTATGTGTCATGGCATACATGATAGATCCAATTGCCGACGCATATGGAATCCTATCCATGCATTCAAGCTCAGCAGATATCGTAGGATACTGTTTCTTGCTTAACGTATTGCCATGTGACATTGGCATAAAACCCTTCTTGGATTGCTGATTACGTGTAGGACTTTGTCAATTTAAGAATTCTGACTTTGTCCTACCAGCTCTTTTGGATCTATATCTTTAGATCCAAAATCCAAGAACATATGTGGCTTTACCCGTGTCAATCATAAAACCAACTCCCAAGCCAGTCCTTTACTGACTGCAATATTGGGACGTTATTTCCGAGAATCAGTATGTCATCGACATACACTATGAGAAATGCAATGTCGCTCCCACTAATCTTTTAGTAAACGCACAGTTCCACTTCGTTCCTGTTCAAGTCAAAACCTTGACTACTTCAACAGAACGAAGATTCCAACTCCGATATGTTTGCTTCCATCCATGAATGGATCAATGAAGCTAACTTACACATAGTGTAAGCTAACTTACACATAGTGTAATTTTTCGGAGTCCGGGCTCACTTTCGCTTTTGTGAATTTCGCAGGTTCGTCACTTTCAATGATCATCAGATCATGGCAACTTTCAATGATCATCAGGTTCAACTAATGACGAGAAATTACTCTCGGATTAGTGACTGATTCATTCAGATCTGCGAACTTCAGGCTCTACAGGTGTAGATTCTACAGAAATCTGTAAATCCATCTGCTGCTCTTCCTCAACAGGTTGAGCAGCCTCCTGTATTTCTCGAATTTCTTCGAGTTATACTTTTACTCCCACTGTTCTTCTTGGAAAGTAACTTCCCTTCTTAGAAAACAGAATGGACGTAAAAGTAACAAGCCTTGGTTTCCCTAGGACAACCAGCGAAGTAGCACAACTACAAATATTCAGTAAAGACGAATTTGGATCGATTCCAATCCACATTTACGTGGTGTCTTTCAACTGATGTTGGTGGAACTATTTCAGCGTAAACTTAGATATTTTAGAGCGTTATTCTTAAAGAATATCATGGAAGATTCGTGTGACTCATCTTGAATCATTTCTAATAAGATCTGATTCTCTCTCACAGAAACACCTCCAGGTTTTCAGGAGAAATGAGCTGTGAAGCGACTTCACACTCATTCAGATGATCACACCATCAATGACTTAAGTATTCTCACTCGTGATCTAATCCAGAGTCTTAATACTTCTGTCATTTAGATTCTATACTTCATTCTGGAACTCTTTCGACCATGTCAAAGAATTCCGACTTGTGTCTCATCAAATGAACACAGTCACACTCACTGAAGTAATCAGTAGAGACAATGAAGTACAGGAAATTTTCTCTGGCATTACTGCTCATCGGACCACATACATAAGTATGTTCAATCTCCAATAAGCCTTTGGGCCTTTCTCTAGCTCGGCTAAGATGGGCCCTTTGTCTTTTGGTCCAGTAAGCAGAATTCAAGTCTCATAAGATATCCATTCAAATGAGCCCAAAAGTCCACAACTATGGGGTTTCTGAATCCGACTTACTCTTTGACCAAAACATTTATGCCAAGAAAAATCAGGTTTAATTCATCAGATTTAAACCAATTCGGTATTTATGTTACATTTAGGCACTCTTTGGTTTAATATATAAAACCCATTCCTTGAATAGGGTGCTACAATTAACATTTCATTAAGATCAAAAGAGCAAAACTTGTCTTTATCAAAATGAAAAACATTCAAATTCTTCACAAGAAAATGAAAAACAACTCTGCTTAAAGCAGGTACATTGTAGCAATTATTTAATTCAAAACCAAGCCTCAAAGGCATCTACAAGTGAAAACCCTACGGCTGAGGCAGCATCCCAAGCTCCTTCCAGACACGCAGTTCCACTTGCCCTTCCTTCAACGTTCTACTGTTGTTCAGGCTCTGCATATTATAACAAATATCAGTGCCACAATCAGTATCCAATACCTACAAGGTATAACTTGAAGTAATAACATGAATACCTGAGGAAGTAGTCTCATACATCAACTTTAACTCCTCATAATCTTCCATGAATTTAATGCAATCTCTCTTCCAATGCCCTGTCTCTTTACAGTAGCAGCACTTACCAACGTAAGATGTATCTGACTCGGGCTCAGAAGACACACGCTTGCCATGATTCAAAATCTGGACAACTTTGTCTTCACCCTTGTCAGCATTAGGTTTAGTAAACCTACCCTTCTCATTCATGAGATTGTACAGGGTACTCTTCACGTTTGGCTCAACTGTCTTGAGCATATCATGCAGTTCAGTCAACGTCTTCGTTAAGCCTTTCTTGATATAGTTCCTTACGAACTTATCATAGCTTGACGGCAGTGACTGCAGAATGATCTCAGTTGCCAATTCCTGGCTAACTGGATAATCCAGTTTCCTCAGGTTATCAATGTAACCCATCATTTTACTGACATGAGGACTTACTGGATGATCATTTGGTAGCTTGCAGCTAGTGAGAGATTTAACCAACTGGTATCTCTCCACTCTTACCTGCTCCTGAAATTTCAATTTCAGGCTGCTGATCATCTCTATTGGCGACTCCATGTTCTCATATTGCTTCAGCAAATCTGAGTCCATGGTAGCCAACATCAGACCACGCACATCTACCGCATCATTATAATGCTTATTCCAAGCATTATATACTGCATGAGAGGCATTGGACCCGATCCTCACGGGGAGAGCTCTCTCAAGGACATAGTCCTTTCTCTCCTGCCTGAGGACTAGCCTCAGGTTCCGCGACCAAGTCAAGAAATTTGATCCGTTCAGTTTGTCCATCTCAAGGACAGACCGGATCGAGAAAGTGTTTTGATTGTTTGTGCTCGTCATAGCTGAAATTTAGAGATAAAAAGAGTTTTAGTTATTTAGTTCATAAAAGAGTAATCTTAATAACTTATAAGAAAACTCGCATTGCATTCAAAATTTCTTTGTTTAACCTCATAAGAATGCAATGATTCCGAGACCCATGTTCAGCTAAATCCAAAGTGGGCCACTGGCCGTCACCCGGAATTAGCTTTACTTGGTAAGCATACACACAGCTAGTTATATCTCATATAACTCTCGGTTGTGAATTGGACCCGAGGCCCAAATTCACCAGATGTCTCAAGGCCCGGGACTCCCGATGGCCCAGTCAAGGAAACCAATCTCTCACAGCCAAATAATCACTAAAGTCTGGGACTCCCAATGAAATTAGTGACTATATACTACTTTACTTACGCGAAAACAGATACCTCACACTGTAAGCCATATCTGTAATCGAATAAGCGTTAAGTAGCTGACAAGATTGGAAAGACATCCAAGCTTGATATTGTTTTTGAGGATTTTAAGTTTTATTTCCAAAAATAGAAGATTACTATTTTGGGAAACTTTCTTATTTTAGAAACTTTCTAAATTTAGTAACTTACTAAAAATAGAAATTTCTAATTTAAATATTTCATTAAATATTTTGGGTTGGGTCACAAATTATAGGCCCAATTCTTTGGCCCAAGACCATAGAATTCCAGCTGGCCCAATAATTTGACATAACCGATCCGGTTTATTAATTCTGGTCCAAGACCAAATTAACTATCAAAACCATCGGTTATTTACTAAACCAGACCAGCTCTAAATTATTTGGTCCAACCAAATCAAACTTAGACCAGCCTTCGGTTTAGGTTAAAATTCAATTTTTGAATTTCAATCCGGTTTAACCAGCAATTAAATAATACCATGTATTAAATAATTTCCAGCAAAACGCGATTCGGGTTAACCGCTTGAACCACCAATTAAATTGGATCGGTTCAGTTAAATCCAAAACCGGGAAAAAACACCTAGTATTTTAGCCAATTTGATTTAACTTGCGGTTTAAGGCTTTAAACACACAATTAACCGCCAATTAAATGGACCGGTTTAATCGGTGTGGTTTTGGGCAACGAACCGAGAAGCTCGGTTTAACCGATTGGCTATTCGCGGGACGTAAAATTTAACGGGGTAAACGATCGGATCCATGATCGGGTCATGGACCCACGATCCAACTCTAGGCCCATCACGATCGATCATCGATCGCCATGATCTCACGATCGTGAAGATGAGCCGTGATGATCGCTAGCCAATGCCCTACAATCCGATCGTCACTTGGCCCATTAACGCATCAACCAAGCGCATGCTCGGTCCTTTGCCTCACGATCATATTGATCGGTCTCGGCTTAGGCATCACGCGTTCGTTCGGTCTCTTGAGATCGAAGGCAACACACGATCACTTTCATTTAATAAAAGCGATTGCATCACCTTTCATTACGAGACCATAGCGATAATTAATAAGGCTCAGCACATGCGATTAGGGTTAATAATAGTATTGAACATTCGATTATTAACATGATCATTCATCGATCCAAACCTCGGCCCACTCACAATCGCTCGGCATGAGCATGATCGATCAAAGGATCACGGCCACAAGTTCTTAAAATTGATCCGAGATCAATTAGATTAGGGTTTTAATTAGTTTAATCAATTTTAACATAATTGATTCTCTAAACAATCAAACAGCCCTATGATCCAAATTACAAGAAACTAATGACCTTAGCTCTGATACCACTGTAGGATTATAGTGTTTGTTCAAGGTTTTAATTCCCAATTACAACCTAACACATAATCTTAAACAGATCTAGGTTCTTGCAAAACGAATCATAAAACAAACATGATCTTTACCTTTTGCAGCGGAGTGATTGGTGGTAATGACAAGATCAGATTAGAGCTGATGAGAATCGGCTCCTCCTCAAGTATCCAAGATCAGGTTAGAGCTGATGAGAATCGGCTCCTCCTCAAGTATCCACACTCTTACAAGCAAGGGATGGCTGCTAGACCAAAGAGATGGATGATCAGAGAGAGAGGTTAGAGAGAGAATGAAAACTCGCGGCAGCACCACCAGAAATCGCAAAACCATGGACCATTACACTAGGGTTTCGATTTTCTTCCTCTCTTATTAATGGGCCCAAGTCATTTGACTAATGGCTCATTAATCATTTGGGCCCAAGACACAAATCAGGCAAAAGCCTGCATTTTGTCTGGCCCAATTCTCTGATCCAATACAGTAAATGCCAATGCATCTTACCGTATTTATTCCATTTAACTTTCCCGTTAGCTATGGTGTGTGACCCTTCGGGATCATACAATACTGGTAATAAGTCCTAAACTTATAGATCAAGAGCGGACTCTAGCAAGCCATCATGATCACCCAGTATTTATGACTTATGTCTGATCTCGACACTTATCATACTTTCTAGAGATAGCACGGTAGATTTCAGGACATTCCCAACATAACATCTATTACTGCTCCTGTTGTAGCCAAGAATGGTCTCCCAAGTATCAACGCTTCATCAGGATCACTGTCATACTTCAGCACTAAGAAGTCTGTTGGAACTAAGTAGTTTCCAACTCTCACCGGGATGTCCTCAAGGAGTCCTTCTGGAACTCTTACAGACTGATCAGCTAGGACAAGAGAGGTCCTAGTAGGCGAAAAATCCAGCATACCCAGCTTCTCTGCCACAGAATATGGCATAAGACTTCCAGCTGCTCCCAGATCATACAGAAAACGCCTAAAACTATCTTCAAAGATAAAACAATTAAGCACAAAGACACCAGGGTCAGACAGCTTCTTTGAGATTCTAGTCAAGAGCACATCACTTATCTATTGAGGAACAACTACAACCCAAACTTTCAGCTCTTCATCCATAGGCAGCATCTTCTTCAAGTACCTTTGCATACAGGGATGATAAGGTGGATCATCAGATGATGGAATTTCTTCCAACTCTTCACCAATCTCTTCCAGCTGCTTAAGCTCCTCAATCTCTTGCTTAATTACTTCAGATACTGAGGGATATAATCGAATGGATTGTGCATAAATCTCCTGCTGAGTAATCTCAGATACTTCAGGGAATAAACGATCAAGCTCTAAATCTGCATCAATGCCTTCAGAATCCTGCGAGTCTGTCTGTTCACGACCTGCAACGACCGACACTAAGGGTGCGTCGATCTATGCATCACTGTTTTCACAGTTTCTACCCGAGAGATTTTCCCCAAAATCCGAAAATTCAGCCTCTTCTACCAACTCAGCTGTGTTTATCTCAAATCTCTCACCCATATGAGATCCATCATTAATCTACACTGACCAGGCCTTAATATGGGTGTCTGCTACTACTTTTCCCTTAACAGAACTAGAAATCTGACTCACCTGAGTATCCAACTGCTTCACATGAGTGTTCAGAGACTCAAAATTTCCATTGAGATCCTCATAGACAGCATCCAACTTCTTATTGAAATCCACAGCAATCTTGTTCTGACTTTCCAGCAGTTGTTCCATCATTGCCTCCATCTTACTTTCATGAGCAGTAGCTACAGGAGGTGCTTGGTAAGAAGATGATCCATAGGTTCTCTGATTGCCTTGTCTAAAAGGTTTCTGAAATCCACTAGTCTGTCCAAAGCCAGAGGAGTTCTGATTGCCTGTGAAGGCACTCCTCTGTCTTCCATTGAAGAACATGTTTCCATGTTGATTACCAAATCTATTACCTTGGAAACCAGATCCTCCTATGTAATTAACATCTTCTTCCTGAGTGTCCTCCTCAGTCTGAATCACTTTAACATCTTGGGCAAAGTGGACAGCTTTCTTACCAGCTAGAAGATTACAAACTGTGTCCAGCTTAGATCTAATATCAGCAATCTCCAAATTCTCTACCTTTCCACCAGATCTCTTTCTCCTCTCATCAGTAGTCTTGCAACTGTTGCTGCTCACCAAGTTCTCAATCAGCTGCTTCGCCTGTTTAGGAGTCATGGTGTTGAAGTTTCCATTGCTGGAATTATCCAGCGCAGTCTGATATGGAAGATATATCCCTCTGAAGAAGATACCAAGCAGTGTTACCTCAGTGAATCCATGGTGTGGGCAGTCACGCTGGTACTTCTTGAATCGCATCCAGGCAGTCTTAAGAGGCTCTGCTGGTCCTTGAGTGATGGTGAGAATGTCCTGTCTAGACTGATCGGAACTTACATCATCGTAGAAGTGTCTCAGAAACTCACTCTTCAGGGCACCCCAAGTAGTAAACTGCCCAGCTGGCAGTTGCTTTAGCCATGCAGCAGCGTCTCCAGCGAGACTGTGCGGAAAAAGCTTGAGAAACAGATAATCCTGGCAAACTCCATCATACTTCATGCCAGTGATTATATCCTCGAACTGATCAATGTGATCCATAGGCTGCTCCGATGGGTGACCATGGAAAGCATTATGTCTCATCAGCGAGTAGTAGATGGTTTTGATCTCAAAATCGGTCCTCTCAAAACCAGGAGGTACTAGAGCTGACCGGTTTGCATGAAACTCATCCGGTCTATTGTAGTCAGCTAAAGTCCTCTCATGGACAACCATCTGTCTATCTCGGGCATGTACTTGACCTTGCGCCTGCGGCTGTGGTTCAGGTTCCTCAATATCCGGGATCACATGTCCCTCAGCATCAATCCGTTGCACAGCAGCATTGTACAAATTGTTCTGTTGGTCCCTCAGGGTACCTTGTGCATCAGGCATTATGATCACTTTTTGTACAACCATCCTTGCTCTTCTTTCTCTTCTGTTAGTCCTCTCTAGTCGTCCAATTTTGTCGAGTCCGAGATTGACGAGATTCAAGTTCTGATTACTTCTGGTTTCACGCGTCTGCATAAACCATCGGCAATCGTAGTGCAACGATCGATGCAAGAGATGCAACGATCGACTCAACTCAGAATCGCCTGGTAACGATCGACACAGGTGGTGCAACGATCGATGCTAGGCGAATGTCGTACCTGCGACAGAGAGAAAACAGAGAAAAAAAAATCAGTAAACAAAAATAAAAATAAAAATCCTAGTAAAAACCCTAAGTTCGAAGCGAAGATTCTAAGAGTCCCCGACAACGGCACCAAAAACTTGATAGATCTCGATTTTTACCCTATACTAACTGCAAGTGCACAGCAAATCAATTGTAGTATTTAGGGATCGAATCCACGAGGACTCTAGGCACGATAGGATCAGAACTTAAAGAGATTAAAACTAGGAGAAAGCAAAAGGCAAATTGTAGTGAATAAACTAAAAAGCAAGCAATAAAGTAAATCAGATAGCAGGTTTTGGTTGTAAGTAATAAACTAAAGGCGCTAAGTCTAAGGCGTTCTCAGGAAATCAGACAAGCAGATAAATCATTCAATCATGATCTAATTAAACTCAGTTCTAGAACTCAAATCACGGATGTAGAATTAACCAAATTCCTTTGCGAGAATTCTCTAAGTCTAAGAGCAGCAATCCAAATTCCTTTGCAATTACTAACAGATTAAACAAGCTTTAATTCCAAGTTCGATATGTTCACAATCTAATTAAACCAAATTCCTTTGCGAGTAATTAAATTTCTCAACCTAAATAGTTCAGATTCTAAACCACACTGTCGTGTCGTATTTAGCAACTTAAGATCTAGATTCTAATTGATCATGTTAGAACTAGCATTAAACACAATTTAGCTTGAAGAACATTCTATTGATTTGAATCATTAACTGAATTAATTATATCTAGCAAGTCATGAAATCCATATGAGAAACCCTAAACCTAACTATGAAACTACTCAGACATAGAATATGTAAACATAATCAATGAATTAATAGAAATCATAAAAGAGATTAAACAAGTAAAGGGGTTCGAAAACTTCTCCAAAACAAATGTAGTACATGATCAGATCAGCCCCAAAAGCTCTAAAAACTCTCTGCTTTAAGTTATGATGGCGTATGTAAGCGTATCTAAAAACTGGTCTAAAAACCTAATTAAATAGCTAAAACACGAGTTGGGCTTCTATGTAAATATCTGGAACTTCTGGGCTTTTCTGCAATATCAGCATTCTTCATTAAACCGCCAAGTCTGGCCCATTCGCGCTGTGCATCGACCGATGCAGGTGTGCAACGATCGACACAGTCCTCAAATTTGGAGAGTGAACTCTGTCTCTCGGACCAAATCTCCAAAATGCACCAAATAGCTCCAAAATCTCCACTTCGGCTCCAAATGTGCTTGTACCTAATAAAACCTGTAAAGTAATCTAAAAGAACACCAAAAGACTCTAAAAGACATTTATATCATGGCCTAAAACCAGTAAAAACCATGATATATCATTGGTCCCGAGCTTCGCGGCGCCTGGCTCTCTGGTGTTTGAGTAGACTTTGCGCAGTACTAAGTCTCCCACACTAAACTTTCGGAGTCAGACTCTGGAGTTGTAGTAACGGGAGGTTGCTTGCTGGTAGTTTTGCATTCGTATCAGCGCTCGGTTGCGTTGTTCCTCGATCATGTCTAGACGATGTCGGAGCATTTGTTTGTTTAGTTCCTCGTGTTGTGGGCTCAGGGCCCTCCTGATAGTTGCAACAGATACCTCTGCAGGGACCACTGCCTCCATTCCGTATGACATGGAAAATGGAGTTTTGCCGGTCGCGCTGTAAGGTGTAGTGCATGAAGCCCATAGGACTCCCAGTAGCTCTTCAGACCATGTAGACTTCTTGGAGTCGAGTCTTTTCTTGAGGCTACTCAGTAGTGTTTTGTTCACAGCTTCTTCCTGACCATTTCCTTGGGGGTACCTCGGGGTCGAGGTGGTTAGGCGTATCTTCCAAGTTTGCAGATGTTTCTGAAAGCTCTGGAGATAAATTGTGAACCATTGTCCATTACTATTTCGTAGGGGAGTCAGTGTCGACAGACTATGTGTTCCCAGATAAAGTGTTCTACTTCAATTTATGTGGTTTGCTGATAGGCTTTAGCCTCTATCCACTTAGTGAAATAGTCGGTCAGGACTAGCAAGTATTTCAGTTGCTTCGGCCCTGACTAAATGAGTGGACCTACTATGTCCATTGACCACCTGATGAAGGGGTACGGCGCAGAGATCGAGGACAGATTTTCTGCAGGCTGATGGATGATTGGGGCGTGCCTTTAACATTTGTCGCACTGCCTGGTGTAGTTCTCGCAGTCAGCGATCATGGTTGGCCAGAAAAACCCTTGATTTTTAATGCGGATGGCTAGGGCTCCCCCTCCGGAGTGTTTACCGCAGGTGCCGTCGTGGGTGTTTCCCATTACGGCAAGAGCGTCTTGAGCATGCACGCATCGTAAGTAAGGTTATGCGGTACTGCGTTTGAACAAATGATCATTGATCACGCAATACCGAGCGCTCGCGCTTTTTTTTTCTGGCCTGCGAGTTGTCGTCGGGGACCAGACCGAGTCGGATGTAATCCAAGATTGGTTCCCGCCAATCTGGCTTTTTTGGAACTCTGCATCCGGTTCCTCGGCCTCCGGTTCAGATTCTTCTTCGACCGGAGGCTCTGGAACCTGTCGACCGCTACGAAGACCGATGTCATAGACTTTGGAGCATGTCAACACCGCTTCCGAGGGGACTTCGGAGTTCGGGGCTTCAGGCAGACTTTCGGTCTGACCCGCCTGAGAAGTCGTGGTTTTGTCTGTAGCCTCTGCTTTTAGTACCACGTATATGCTTGGTTTATCTATCCCTTCCACATGTATGATTCTTTTGACCAGAGGGTCGGATGTCGAGGCTTGTGCAGCCAAGGATCAGCGGAGGAGTTTTTCCCCCGAGGTATTCTCTCTAGCGTGAAGTTTTTCAGTTGGTCGGCGACCTCGCGAGCTACCTTGACGTACGCTTCCATACGCTCGTATTTAGTTTCGTACTCGTCGTGGTACTGGCTTGTAACCAGTTGCGAGTCGCTGAAAGTGCGTACTTCCCGTGCTCCGACTCCGATTGCGAGTCGGAGTCCGGCTATGAGAGCTTCATACTCGGCCTCATTATTTGAGGCGCTGAAGCCGAGCCTGAATGACTGATCGATTACCTCCCTTGTGGGGGTTACGAGTTTGATTCCTACCTCGGAGCCGTGTTTGGATGAGGCCCCATCTACGTAGAGAGTCCAGTGTTCATTTTGGTTCTCTTGCTCCGGAGTTGTAGGTGGGAGCTCAATTATGAAATCTGCAAGGACTTGAGCCTTGGCGCATGTCCTTGTGCGATACTCGATGTCGTACTCCCTTAGCTCGATTGCCCATTCGGCTAGCCTACCAGATTGACTCGGGCTATGGAGTATGGTTCGTATGGGCTGTGATGTCATCACTACTATATCGTGTGATTGAAAGTATAGCCGTAGTTTTCTGGCCGCCATTACTACTGTGAGCGCGAGCTTCTCCATTGCTGGATACCTCGTCTCTGTGTCTATGAATGTCTTGCTCACGTAGTATATGGGCTTTTGCTTATTTTGTTCCTCGCGGACCAGGACTGCGCTTACCGCAGCGGGCAAAATCGCGATGTAGAGGTATAGCGGCTCGCCCTCCACAGGTTTAGCTAGTATCAAAGGTTCGATGAGGTACTTCTTGAGCTCGTTTAGGGCCTTTTCACATTCCTCATCCCATTGGAACTTTTGGTTTCCCTTGAGGAGGCTGTAGAATGGTAGGCATTTGTCTGTGGATTGAGAGATGAAACGGTTCAGAGCTACTATCCTTCCTGTTAGCCTTTGTACTTCCCTCGTGTTTTTCGGGGAGGGCATTTCCAAGAAGGTTTCTATTTGTTTTGGATTTGCTTCGATCCCTCGTTCAGTTACTAAATATTCGAGGAATTCTCCCGAAGGTACTCCGAAAAAGCACTTAGCTGGGTTGAGTTTCATCCCATACTGGTTTAAGATTTTGAAACACTCTCGGAGCTGTGTTATATGGTCGCTCTCTTCGGAGGACTTCACTAGCATGTCGTCAATGTAAACTTCCATCGACTTCCTGAGCTGATTGGCGAACATTGAATCTTTGAAACCCATTTTCTTGAAGGCGTCGTAGAATAGGAGGTCTACTGAGCTCCCGGTGTCGATCATTACCCTCGATAGCTCGAATCCTGCTACATCGAGTCGGATCACTAGAGCGTCATCGTGCAGTTTGTCGAATTTGAAGGTTTCGCTTTCAAAGAAAGTTATGTGCGTGTCTTCTCCTTCGATTGGGACCATTTCTCTGACTTCGGTCGCGACTCGTCTTTGGTGAGCCTTGATTGAGTTAACCGAGTTTCGGCAGAACTTTGAACCTCTTGATATGAAATTTATCGTTTTCGGGAGGTTCGAACCGCACAGTCCGAGCTTAGGCAAGCACTATTTCGCATAGTACATAGCGATGTAGGCTATAAGAGTCTCATTTGATCCTTGTTTCAGAGCCCAGAGATCGGCTTCCGAGGTTTTCTCTTCGATGAAGATCGAGTATTGTCTCAGTAATATCGATACGAGTTGTGTGAAGTTATCGATCGAGTTTCCTTCTAGACTGGCGAACCATTCTAGTGCGGTACTCGTGAGGTTCTCAGCGAAGAGTCTGCATTAGCCTGCTTCCTTTTCTTCGTCGGTGAGAAGGGCTCGGGAGACCGCGAGCCTGAAAGCTCTAACATGGGCTTTCGGGTCCGTAGTCCTTGCGTACTCTGGGATTTTAATTTTCCCGGTATTTTGGATCCTTGCGCTAACGATTCGATCCGCCCTGACCGCGATGACTTGATCGATGACCAGAGTCGCGCTTGTTGCTGAGTGGACTGCAGCCTGCAGACGCTGGACACTAGCGTATATGCCTTCGTCGTCCGCGTTAGTTCGGTGTTCAAACATGTGGAGTTGTGTGCTCCGCGGACGTGTGTTGCTTGGTCCCCGGATTCCGGCTTGCTGAGTTACCTCGCTCGGGGGAGGCCGAGCGGTGTTTGTCCCAGGTTCCATTATCGGAGGGCGCGAGCTAGAGGCGAAGGCTGATGCTCCCAATACTCAATGATTGTTTGGTTCGTAGTTTGTAAGCATAGTTGGGGGCGTTAATACCCGTCGAGATCGAGGCCACATTGTTCGCGCCAGGATGCGTAGATCCCGAGGTCGAGCTAAACACCGGGTAACCGCCGTTTCCAGGCACGGACGTCTATCTCGGAGCTTTGGGGGTTTCGTATCCCTCCTCGAAGTCTAGACGCATGCAAGGTAACGGGCTCCTCGTGGAGCCATCCGTTGCAGTCCCCGTAACTGGCAGCGGCCTATTTCCGAGATTCAGCAGACTCATGTCATGTTGATCCAGCCGAGCTAGTACAGTTCGCTGAGTGAGCTCTTGGTCGTGTGATATGTTGATCAGGACGTCTAACATCTTGCGGAGCTCTACCATGCCATCGGTGACGGATCTAGTCAGGCTTGGCGAGTCAGGTCGCGTTTGCGGATTGATCCGAGGAACTTGCACGTCCCCTTAGGGGCGATCCTCAGACTGTATCCAGGTCCGAGAGTTCGTTCTCCCGGCTATCTGCGAAGTCGAGCCTGGCGGCGCGAATTCTGGAGGCTGGGAAACAGGGACGCGGTCCACTGCTCCGGATCCTGTTTGAGTCACAGCCGACTCTGATCCGGTATTCTCGGCTTGAACGCTTGCGTTCGTTTGGTCGAGATCTTGTGATCTTGGTAATCTGATTGGAGCTGTTGCGTTGGGATCCATCTCCACGCTAGTAGGCTGTTGATCAGGTTCGTGTGTAAAGAAAATCTATGAATCTCCCCCATAGACGGCGCCAAAATGTGGATCCTAAAACCCACACTCGAGTTTTAGAGTGTTTTAGCTGAGCTGCTTTATATGTAAGGTGGGCTAGATTCTTGAATAAACACAATCAAACAAGCTAATAGTGATGAAAGAATGAATTTGTATTGATTTAGATATGTGAGCACTAAGAACTCGAGTTATAGTTTGATTACAAAGTCTTAATGCTAGGTCTAAAAATGAGATCAAAGATCGGATCCCTTCTCAAGTCATCGAAGCCTCCTTTTATAGCCTCTGTCTTCACAATTGCCTTCCCTAATTCCAGGAGTTAGCTCCAACGATTTGCAAGATTTCCGGGATCGTGTGCTCGACTCGTCTCCTCCTTCTTAGCCGGTTGGTTATTAACGGTTCGGGTTGTCGTCCACCGAGCTGTACAACGAAGTTGGAGCTTCCTCTGTCGAGTTGGGCTTGGACATGAATGCATGTGAGTCTGGCCGTCAAAGCTGGATGAAGCCTTATCCAGTTAATTTTGTCTTGGGAGTGAAATTGGGCTCAAACAGAATGTGCTTAAGGAAAAAGCCAATTGACATATATATATATATATATATATATATATATATTAGTAAGAAAACAGAACCAATTAAAAATAAGAAAACCGTAAAAAAAAAAAAAAAAATTGGTTCTAATCAATAAAAAAACTCCCACCTAATTTTTCACAATCACCCGGTCAATTGCACTGAGTGTATCTTTTTAATATTTTCCTTGCAATTTTGTATCTTCTTAAATGTTTGTTCATTTTTGTATCTTTTGTTGATGATAGAGGCAATGAAAAGACTAGAATACCCGTAGACTAAATGAACTGGCCAATTAATGGGTAAGAGCTAATTTATTTTAGGGCTAAAACAAAAAATCTGAAAACGTCGTCTCTTTCAACTTATCTTTTCCATTTGAGAGTGATGAAGGCAGGACGAACATTCATTAGTGTTTTGTTACTCGTATATCAGTAATAAGGTAAGGTTGAAGAACTCTTATATTGTGTGGTGATTTTCAATCGAAAAAGTAATGCAATTGATGTTTATTTTGCAGACGATGGTAGATAAAGACCTACCGAGTATATTGTACCAGACATATTGATATCCATATGGTCAACTGAATATATACTCCAAACCGGAGATACTAAACAAAGTGTGGCAGATAATTAAGGATACGCCAGAGTGGGAGAGAATTCGGGATTCTAGTTTTGGAGATTTGTTCAGGCTCCCAGTGAAACAGTGTTCAATTTCTGGGAAAATGATACATGGGCTACTGGCGAGGCAACTAATTACCAAAAAGAAGTACGAGTTGACTACAATTTTTGCAGGGCACTCATTAGAAGAGTTTGGATTGATAACATGCTTGAATTGTTGTGAGTTCCCTGAAGAAGAAGACATAGAAGAGAGGAGTTTGGTGGTGGCGAAAAGCACTTCTGAGTGAGAAGAATTATTTGGCCATATGAGTAAGAGCAGGAAGAAGGGGGACCAAGGTGTTAAGATTTCAGACATACTTGAAATGCTTGATGATACAGACATGGATGGATCTAAAAGGCTGAAGCTTGCGCTGATATGTATTGTTGATGGAGTGCTTATTAGTAGCAACCATATTGCAAAAGTAACGCCGGAACTTGTTGAGATGCTTAGCGATGTGGAATATTTTTTGAGTTATCCAAGGGGAAGAGAGTCTTTTCTTAAAACAATTAATTCAATGAAACCTGGCCCGAGAATGGATAAACTTGGTGAAGATCCTGTTAAAACATTTGGAACGCAGCTGCAACAGCAAACAAAGGTCGTGTATGGATTCCCACTTGCATTCCAACTTCTAGTTTTCTGTTGTAGTCCAGGATTCTTGGAGAGGATGCCTGACCATGAATCAACTATGAGCTTCATGGATACTTCTTTCGAAAGGATCCCGAAAAACAACTGGATTAGTAGTGAGATTGTATTAGACATCGAGTTTGGAACAGGTGTATGGGTATATTCGTATCGTCAATATTTAAACGAGTCCGTTTATCCATTTTGATTTGGTATTTTCTATGTACAGGTAAAAGTGGTTCCTTATTCAAAACCCCAAATGAGGCCATTAGGAGAAGGTTGGGGGAGTGGATAGACGAGATAAAAGATAAGAAGGTAGTTTATCTTGAAAACCTCGTGGATAGTAATCACGTTTTTGTTGGGAATGTCCTGAAATCTATTGTACTTGCTCTAAGTGATAGTTGTATTGTCGAGATGAGACAATCATATAATACTAGGTAGTCATAATGCTTTGCTAGAAGCCACTTATGATCAATGAGTTTAGAACTCATTGCTAGTGTTATATGATCCTACAGGGTCACACACCTAAGCAAACTGGGCGTTAAAGACGAGGTTGATCATTAATGTAATGATCCAGTGAATGCATATTTGATATGCATTCGATATCAATATTCTGGGGCAGTGTCGATCGATGCAGATAGTGCATCGATCGATGCAACTCGCGGATTAATCAGATTAATTTGGTTTAATCGTTGGTTAATTCCGTTATGGTTTAAGTCGACATATATAAGATATATGGTCGACCTAAACTGATTCCTAACCTAATTCACAGCCACCAGAAAAGAAACAGAAACCTCTTGAGAGATCTGATCTCTAAAGGCACTAGCATCCCTTCTGTTCAGTTTGTGTGCGTGTGGATACCAGTAGAGGCGCAGCATTTGAGGCGCTCTAGATCTCGATTATCTGCAAATCTTCTGCTGCTAAACACCAGGTAATTATGAGATCCCATTGATTCAATTACATGAACCCTAGATCCTAGGCTTGGAATTCAGACCAGGATTGCCTAATTGGATTATGAACTGCTAGAAATTCCTTCAGTGGTATCAGAGCTTTAGGGTTCCATTGAATATGTAGCATGTTGATTAGATTAGTTGAATCTGAATCTGTGTATGGTTGATGCAAACTTGCTAAAATTCGTTTTCATGAAAACCTAGTTTAGGGTTCTGTTCGTAAACGTTTTAGGGTTTTTCGCATGGTATCGATCGATGCCAATCCGGCATCGATCGACACAGGGCGAAAACCCGAATAAAATTTAGGGTTTCTCGCATGGTGTCGATCGATGCCAATCCGGCATCGATCGACACAGGGCGAAAACCCGAATAAAACTTAGTTTTTCGCCTAGTGTCGATCGACACAAGTGTTGTGTCGGTCGACACAAACCTCGCGAGATTGATGAATCGGTTCAATTGGATTGGACCGGTTACCGAGCTTGGTTAATAATGGTTAAACGCTAAGAATGGTTTAATTGCGATTGATTTGATTAACTTGGTATCGACCGATGCCAATGTAGCATCGATCGACACTGGCCGGTATTCAAAACCGGATCAATTGGATTGATCGGTTGTCGCGGATTGCTTTTGGTTATTCTGCATCGATCGACACTAAAGTAGTGTCGGTCGACATCAGATTCGATGATTTAGGTTGTGGAACCTGAAATCACAGAAACAAAGCAAGATAAATCAATTAATTAGAAGAATTAAAACATAATAAAACTGAACGTTTTAAGGTTCCGTTCCTCAACCAAATATCAAGTGATACTTGATGTCTTTCCAATCTTGTCAACTGTCAAGACTTGTTTCATTGTACGATAGGCTTGCAGTGCAAGGTATCAACAATTACATGAGTAAGGAAGGAAGTAATCGTGTTGATGGGCTTGCAGTGCAAGGCGTCAACAATTACATGACTTAAGAGATTGGTTTACTTGACTGGGCCATCAAAATCGTTTTGGGCTCAGAGACATCAGGTGGGTTGGACATGAGATGTCAATCCACAACCAAGAGTTATATTGGATATAACTAGCAAGGTTGTTGCTTACCTAGATAGCTAAAATTTTGGTGCTAGCCAGTGGCTCACTCAAGTTTAGTGAAGTATGGGTCTTGGATCATTATATTCATCTGAGGAAACATTGTTTGAATATAATGCGAGTTTTCTTAATAGTTAAGACTTCTCATTTCTTGAACATCATAACTAAAACCTCCCTTGTTTTTCAGCTATGTCTAGCACAAACCATCGTAACAATTTCTCCCTGCGATCCGTCCTTGAGAAGGACAAGTTAAATGGATCAAACTTTCATGAATGGTATCGGAACTTGAGAATTGTTCTCAAACAGGAGAAAAAGGACTATGTCCTTGAGAAAGTTCTCCCCAAGAAGTACCGAGCCAATGCCTGGCAGTCAGAAAAGGATGCTTGGGATAAGCATTCTAATGATGCGGTGGATGTGAGTTGTCTCATGTTGGCTACCATGAACTCAGAATTGCAGACGCAATATGAGTACGTGGAGTCGCCAAAAGAGATGATCACTGGCCTGAAAAGTATGTTTCAGGAGCAGGCACGAACTCAGAGATACCAGACGGTAAGGTCTCTGATTGAGTGCAAGCTACCAAAGGGCGAACCAGTTAGTCCTCATGTCATTAAGATGATGGGTTATGTTGATAACCGGGGGAAACTGGACTGTCCCATTAGCCAAGAGTTGGCTACTGACATCATTCATCAGTCACTGCCGTCAAGCTATGATCAATTTTTTATGAACTATAACATGAACAACTTGACGAAGACGTTGACTGAATTGCATGGGATGCTTAAGACTGCTGAATCTAACATCAAGAAGGACACCCCAAATGTCCTTATGGTACAAAAGGGTAATAAGTTTAAGAAACTTGGTAAGAACAAAGGTGATGGCAAGACGAGCTCGATTGTGAATCCAAGCGAGTTTGGCCATGTTCCTAAGGTTAAAACCAGTCCTTCTGAAGATGTTAAGTGCCGTTATTGTAATGGTTATGGGCATTTGAAAAGAAACTGCAATAAATTCTTGGAAGATTATGAGAAGCTGAAGAAGACGTACGAAACTTCTTCTTCAGGTATTATGTTATAGAAGTAAATGTTACTTCTTATAATCCTACTTGTTGGGTATTGGATACCAGCTGTGGTACTCATATTTTGTGAAAATGTGCAGGGCGTGAGCAAAAGTAGGACTATGGAGAAAGGACAAGTGGACCTATGAGTGTGAATGGAGCAAGAGTTGCTGCATTAACCATAGGAGTATTTCATTTGTTTTTCCTTTTATGGCATGTTTTGAACTTAAAACTGCTACTATGTAACTGCTATGAGCAGACAGATTATTTCTAATCCTTGTTTGGATATGGAAGGATATCAGTTCTCAAATCAAGAATAAGTGTTATTCATTTGATTACAGTGATATATTTTATAGTAGCAATCCATTAGAGAATGGAATTTATGTTCTAAACCAGAATGTGCCTAACTATAACATTAATACCAAGAGATTCAAGTCAAATGATACGAATCAAACTTCTTTCTAGCATTGTCGTTTTGGGCCAAATAAATGAGAAACAGATTCAGAAGCTCCATAGTGATGGGCTTTTGGGCTCATTTGATTATGAATCATAATGAGTAAAGTGAATCTTGTTTATTGGAAAACGACAGAGGCCCCTTTCAACAAAGGTAGTGTCGATCGATGCATGTATGCAACGATCGATACAGGTTGCGAACGAACGGATAAAATGAATGGGCCAGAGGATTATTGGGTTTTATACATACGGATGTACATGGTCCGATAAGCGCAAATGCTAGAGGAAATTTTCAGTGCTTCATTACCTTTACTGATATTTTCAGAAGGTACTGTTATGCCTTATTTATAAGGCATAAGTCAGAATCTTTGAAAAGTTCAAAGAGTTCCAAAATGAAGTACAAAATCAATTTGGCAAAGGTATTAAACCTCTACGATGAGATCATGGAGGTGAATACTTAGGTCAAGAATTTAGTGATCATCTGAGAGATTGTGAAAGTGTTTCACAATTCACTCCTCCTGTATCGGACTTTATTAGATATGGTTCGATCAATGATGAGTCACTTAGATCTTCCATTATCTTTTTAAGAATACGCTCTAAAAATGTATGAGTTTACTTTAAATAGAGTTCCATCAAAAATCAGTTACAGAGATACCACATGAGATGTGGAATGTAAATGTTTCTGATTTATCCATCATGGAGATTTGGAGTTGCGAGACTTATATAAAACGTTTAATCTCTGATAAGCTCACACCCAAATCTGATAAGTGCTACTTCATTGGTTGTCCTAACAAAACCAAGGCATGTTACTTTTACAACCAGTTCGAGAACAAATTGTTTGTTGCTCGGAACTATGTTTTCTTGAGAAAGACTTTCTTTCCAAGAAGAACAGTGGGAGTAAAAGTACAACTCGAAGAAATTCGAAAATCACAGGAGACTGCTCAACCTGATGAGGTAGAGCAGCAGTTGGATCTACAAAGAGTTGTAGAACCTGCACCTGTGGTGCCTAGAGTTTAAAAGGGATCTGGTGAATGTATATTCGATATACATTTAAATGGCGAGTTTCTGAAGAAGTGTCGATCGACACAAAAGTTGCATCGATCGACACAGATCGCGAACCAAATGTTGATTTTGGTTTATGACTTAATTAACTACGGTTTAAATCTTGGTTAATTAGGTCGTGGTAAAAGTATACATATGAGATATGTGTGCGCGACTTTTACAGAAAACTGAAGCTCGCAGATCCGAAAGGATCCGTCACGAACCCGAGAAATATGGATTTCTCGTAACCAATTGCCGTGATCTACTGATCATTGAAAGTGACGGGCCTGCGAATTTTGAAGAAGCAATGATGGGCCTTGACTCCGAAAATGGCTGAAAGCCGCTGAATCCGAAAATGGTTATATTCAGATATACAAAGCTAGGTTGGTGGCAAAAGGTTTCAAGTAAATTCATGGTATTGACTATGAAGAAACCTATTCCCAGACACCATGCTTATGTCCATTCGGATTCTCCTAGCAACCGCCACTCATAATGGTTATGAGATCTGGCAGATGGATGTGAAAACAGTTTTCCTTAATGGAATTCTGGAAAAGAATGTGTACATGACATAATCTGAAGTTTTCATTGATCCTAATGAAGCTAGGAAGATATGCAAGCTTCATCGATCCATTTATGGATTGAAGCAAGCATCTCGGAGTTGAAATCTTCGTTTTTTTTTTATGAAGCAGTCAAAAGGTTTGACTTCGTCAGGAACAAAGAGGAACCGTATGTTTACAAGAGACTAGTGGGAGCGCAGTTGCATTTCTGGTATTGTATGTTGATAACATACTACTTCTCGGAAATGAAGTTCCTTTGTTTCAGTCTGTTAAGACTTGATTCGAAAGTTGTTTTTCGATAAAATTATGGGAGAAACCGTATACGTTTTTGGAATAAGAATCTATAGAGATAGATTGGATAAGCTAATTGGATTGTGTCAAGATACTTATAGTGATAAGGCCTTGCACATGTCCAATATGCAGGATTCCAAGAAGGGCTTCGTGCAAATGACTCTTGGTATTACTCTTAGCAAGATGCATTGTCTTTCGACACAGGCTGAGCAAGGGCGAATGAGGGTCAGGCTACTGCTAAAGGCATTAGATGTCTTAAGATGTGATCTTAATTTTAGTGGGAGTCATTGTTATTAATTTAGTTATGATATGATGTTCGTATAAACATAATTTGATTATGTTATTGAAATCTGACATTTGTATTATTTAATAATGGTTATTAAATAATAGTCCCAAAGTAATTTATGACATTTTATAGGTCATCAAGTATGTGACTTGATCATGAAACCCTATAGATAATAAATGACATAAATTATGTTGGTCCCTGGTCGAGGTTATTAAAGTGGGACATTAACAACCGCGTGAGACTAGTATGTGAGGTGACTGATGACTAAGTTTCATGGAGTCATTAATAAGAGTATTAAAGTCAATCACATAGATATGTGTTGGAGAACACAGGATCGGACATGACCCACTTATGAGAACTCTACGGGATAGTTATATAAGTGTCATGAGAGTTTTCATTACGACTATAGAGTATAGTCCTTAGACCTGAGTTCATCATGTTTTCTTACATGTGAATTGGTCCGCTTTAACCTTGTCAAACGTCAGCCGTAACTGGTGACTATAAAGGCATTGATTGGGCGTATCATGAAGCGTGTGAAGAGACAGGGATGGAACAAGATGGGATTTGTCCCTCCTATATAACAGGAGATAAATATCTCAGGGCCCATCGAAGATTTGATACTGAGAAATGTGTGGCCACACTCAAACGAGGTGATTGTCAGTCGTTTGTCTTGTCAGTATAAATCGGAGTTCGATGAACATGATCTTGGCTAAATAAGGGTGACACAGATCTTGCCTTATGCCAGATCGAGATATAGTGACGAAGGGATTGAAGGAATAGATGATTCCAGTACAAGTGGGAGATTGTTGGGAATGTCCTGAAATCTATTGTACTTGCTCTAAGTGATAGTTGTATTGTCGAGATGAGACAATCATATAATACTAGGTAGTCATAATGCTTTGCTAGAAGCCACTTATGATCAATGAGTTTAGAACTCATTGCTAGTGTTATATGATCCTACAGGGTCACACACCTAAGCAAACTGGGCGTTAAAGACGAGGTTGATCATTAATGTAATGATCCAGTGAATGCATATTTGATATGCATTCGATATCAATATTCTGGGGCAGTGTCGATCGATGCAGATAGTGCATCGATCGATGCAACTCGCGGATTAATCAGATTAATTCGGTTTAATCGTTGGTTAATTCCGTTATGGTTTAAGTCGACATATATAAGATATATGGTCGACCTAAACTGATTCCTAACCTAATTCACAGCCACCAGAAAAGAAACAGAAACCTCTTGAGAGATCTGATCTCTAAAGGCACTAGCATCCCTTCTGTTCAGTTTGTGTGCGTGTGGATACCAGTAGAGGCGCAGCATTTTAGGCGCTCTAGATCTCGATTATCTGCAAATCTCCCGCTGCTAAACACCAGGTAATTATGAGATCCCATTGATTCAATTACATGAACCCTAGATCCTAGGCTTGGAATTCAGACCAGGATTGCCTAATTGGATTAGGAACTGCTAGAAATTCCTTCAGTTTTTAAGAAGGATGAGTGGCTTGGTGGAGATTCATCTCAGAAGCTTATTGAACACGTCCCAAAGGCTATTGTGGAGAACAAGAAAAAGAGAAAGCTCATGTTACTTGCCATTGAAGATGGGATTGAACACGTCCCCAAGGCTATTGCGGAGAACAAGAAAAAGAGAAAGCTATTGTTACTTGCTATTGAGGATGGGACCAGCAGTGAGGCCGACTCTGTTGTCAATAAGAAATTCAAGAGTTGGGTGGAGAAGAAAATCGAAAGTTTGGAAAAGGAGGTGACGTGGTTGAATCGAAAAACGACGTCAAAGGATTGTAGGTTGCGTGTAAGTAAACGTCTAAACAGCCCAGTTCAAAAGGGCACTTTGACAGGAATGAGGAAATTTTTCTTAGGTGCAAGAAAAAAAGGCGAAGACAGAAAAATCTAACCCTGAAGTGTCGGAGAATGTTAATACTGGAGTTGGTGATCAAACTTATGGAAGTGCTGCCACCGAGGAGGGCACTAATTGAGATAATGTGAATTCAATTATTTTTCAAGTTAACAACCGTGTTGATGGAACTTTTTTCGTTCAAGAAAATATGGGATCTGAATTTAACATTAGCAACTTTTGTACTCAGCTGAATGACACGATTAATCCTTGTAAAACAAGGGATGAATCAATTGTTGGTAAAGATAAGCAGCATGTGGGAATGATCCTTGTTCGTGTTTGAAATGTAGTAGACTAATAGTCAACCTTCTTGGACGCTTATTAATATGTGATAATCCAATTTCATCAAACAGTGGCCGCAACACTTGCAATGCAAAATTACATGGAGGCTGCTGCAGTTGTTACCACAAGATTAAACTATATTCATCAAATAAGGCATACTGTACAAAGAGAGATCCTTTCTCTGTTTGATTTTCGTTCTGGATGCTCTAAAACAGAGGCTTAGGGGTCTTTTATATAGGATTCTCAAGTTTCCACAAAATGAAAAGTTACTTGTCTAACAAGTTTCCAAAAAATGGAAATTTACTTGTCTAGCAAGTTTACACAAACTGGAAATTTTACTTTTCTAGCAAGTTTCCACAAATTGGAAATTTACTTGTCTAGCGAGTTTCCACAAATTGGAAAATTTCCCTTCCATATCATTATGGACTTAACACATATCTTTTCACAAACACTTTTTAATAAAGCCCATGTCTTAACATGTCTTTATTAAATAATTATTCCAACAATCCCCCACATGAATAGAAATGACTCTAAACATATGTAGATGCAACTATCTAGACATACTCAGTGAACTACATAAACTTGACTAGGCTAGACTTCACTAGACTAGACAGACTTTCGAGAGTATACGAAAATGTAACTGCATTTGATAGGTAGCATTTTTCAGCTTTGAACCAATCATTTTTGATATATGTCGGGTTTACTCGGCCAGAAGGTGAACGCGATGTCTTGAACCACCCGGACTTTGGTGTAAACCGAGACAATATATATCGCACAACTACATCTTCTCGTAGAACTATGACTATGTTCTCTATTGTGTTCATTGTGGCTTTGAACATGCCTGGTATTCATGAGTGAAGTCTTACATTCATTCTCCTAGAAACGGCCCCATTTCACACTCACTAGGTAATCTGCCATCAGCTTTCTTTCCAGAAGTATTCGTCTGTACTCCACTATTACAAAGCTATGGAATCATTAAAAGCCAACGCTTAGCCTCATCACACACATATAGCACTATTTATCATCCGAGGAACTGGGCAGAGTTATAGTGCTCAATCCTGAATCAGCTCAATTTTGTTTTCCCTTTGAACCTAGATCTTGGGATCTCCAGTCACATAGGTGGGGTGTCCATCAAACGTCATCTTTGTTCATAGGCTTTAAACCCATTCCTTTTTATGATTTCACAATTTGATCTCTCGACAAGCTTTTGTGAACGGATCCGCTAAATTATCAGCCGACTTGATGTAATCTATCGTTATTACACCACTTGAGATCAAATGTCTAATGGTCTTATTTCGTCTTCGTATATGACGAGATTTGCCATTGTACAGATTACTCAGTGCCCGTGAGATAGCCGACTGACTATCACAGTGTACGCGTAGAGCTGGCACTGGTTTTTCCCACATCGGGATATCTTCCAGAAAGTTCCGAAGCCATTCTGCTTCCTCTGCTGTTTTATCTAAAGCTATGAACTCTGACTCCATGGTTGATCGGACCATGAGTGTTTTCTTGGAAGATTTCCAGGATACTGCTGCACCAGCAAGAGTGAATACATATCCACTCGTAGATTTGGAGTTTCTTGAATCTGAAATCCAATTAGCACCATTGTACTCTTCTAGTACTGCTGGTTCTTTTCCAAAATGAAGCCCATAACTCTTAGTATTTCTCATATACTCTATTTATGGCTTTCAAATGAGTATGGCCTGGATTACTCGTGTAGCGACTTAGTACATTTACTGAGTGCGCTAAATCGAGTCTAGTACAATTCGTCAAGTACATTAGACTCCCGATCAGTCTTGCATACTCCACCTGTGACACAGGTTCACCTGAATTCTTTATCAAATGAAGTTGAGGGTCAACTGGAGTTTTTGCTATCCCTTTTGAGTAGTTCTTAAACCGCTCTAGGATCTGTTCAGCATAATGATCTTGAGACAGGATTATTCCTTCGGTATTTCGAGTGATCTTAATTCCCAGAATTACATCTGCTAGTCCCAAGTATTTCATATCAAACTTCCCACTAAGCATGTTCTTAGTTTGTTTGATGCTATCCTTACTGCTTCCCATGATGAGCATGTCATCGACGTATAAACAGAGCAAAATGTATCCATGAGGAGTACTTTTGATGTATATACACTTATCACATTTATTAGTGTGAAAGACATTTGACATCATTACATTGTCAAACTTTTCGTGCCATGACTTCACAAGTCTACACACTTTCTTCTCTTGCCCAGGAGCGGCATAACCCTCAGGTTGATGCATGTAGATTTCTTCGTCTAAATCTCCATTTAGGAAAGCAGTTTTTACATCCATTTGATGAATTTCGAGATCTCTTAATGCTGTAATTCCAATCAGCATACGAATCGAAGTTATTCTCGTTACCGGAGAATAGGTGTCAAAGTAATCCAACCCTTCGTTTTGTCAGAATCCTTGCACCACAAGTCTAGCCTTGTACTTGTCTATGGATCCATCTATTTTCAACTTTGTTGTGAAGATCCATTTGCACCCAAGAGGTTTACACCCTTGCGGTACACCAACCAATTCCCATGTATGATTCTCCATAGTGGAATTGATTTTACTTTTAGCAGCCTCCTTCCAGGAAGGTACATCAGGTGTAGACATGGCTTTACTGAAAGTTCTTTGTCCCTTTTCTTTTAGAAATGCCGGTATGAACTCCGAGCCGAATGTCTTTTCTTTACGATCTCTCTTGCTTCGTCTAAATTCAATTTCTTCTGCAACTTCGTTTGTAGAAGAGCCAGAAGTGCTTGCCTCATTGCTAGCATCTCGTTCATCACGAGTTCTCTTAGGATTTCCCTTATCCTTGCATGGAAACACATCTTTGAAGAAGGAAACGTTCCTTGACTCCATTTTCGTGTTCACATGGATATATGGTATATCTGACTTATATACCAGAAAACAATAGACACTGCTATTATGCGCATATCTGATGAATATGCAGTCTATGTCTTAGGTCCGATGGTGACCTTTTTCGGGAGTGGCACTGCTACTTTTGTCAGGCACCCCTCACACTTTCAGGTATTTGTACGAAGGTACTTTACCTTTCCAAAGTTCATATGGAGTTTTTCCAGTCACTTTGGGTGGTATTTTGCTCAGGATGTAATTAGAGGTAAGCAACGCTCCCCCCCCCCACATGTTCTGGGCTAACCCAGATTCCTGCAACATTACATTCATCACCTCCTTAAGAGTGTGCTTCTTTCGTTCCGCAACTCCACTAGACTCTGGTGAGTAAGGAGTGATTGTTTGATGAATAATACCATGTTCTATACAGAACGTATCGAAAGATTCATTGTATTAACCTCCTCGATTACTTCTAACCATTTTGATAGTTTTATCAAGTTGGTTTTCAACTTAGAGCTTATACTCTTTTAACTTGTCCAAGGCTTCATCTTTACTTCGTAATAGATACACATAGCAATATCTAGTGCAATCATCTATGAAAGTTACGAAGTACTTCTTTCCACCTCTAGTTTGCACATATTTTAAATCACACAAATCCGTGTGAATTAAACCTAGAAGTTCGATTTTTCTTACTACGCTCGGTGATGGCGTTTTTGTGAGTTTGGCTTGGACACAAACTTCACATTTGCTTATCGTACTTTTAGGAATCAAGTTCATGTTCATCAATCTACTCATAGACTTGAAATTAACATGTCCTAAACGTTCGTGTCAACATAAGCAACTTATTTCTTTTCATTCACCTTAGGGTTCTTCGAAGTAGAAACCTCAGTTTCATTGGTTACGATTATCTCAAAATTATTTTGGACCAATCCATCCTTAACCAAACCTTTGTCTACATAGACATTGTTCTTTGTCAATACAAGCTAATCAGCTTCGAGATTGACAGTGAATGGATGCTTACTTAGCATTGTGCTATAAATCATATTTTCCGCAAATCTGACATATGCTTGACATTGGTAAGAGTGAGTTTCATCACCACTTCACCACAACCTGCAGCTTTTGAAAGTGCATTGTTTCTCATGAACAACTTCTAGTTGTTTTATGATCAATGGGAAACATTCCCTTTATCAACATATATGAACCGTCACACCGGTATCATACTTCCACTCATGTGGGTTATGCTCAACCATATTGACTTCAGATATAACACCACACATGTCTATCTTGATCAAATTGGCTTGAGCCATCTCTTGTCTTTTCAATGAGTTAGCATTATGACTCGCCTTGTCACATTTGTGACGTTTTCTCAAGAAATTCATATTAGTTCATAAGACACATGGGATCACAAGTGGCTGACCTCTTCCAAACCGCAATTTGGAGTATCTACTCACTAGATCCGTTGCCAATCACATACATAGTTGTGGTTAGCTATATTGAAATTCAAGTCCGTTAACAAGAACAAAACTGAATTAATATACTAACCAAAACCCCAAACACATCACTTTACTAGTGATTTACTAGTGATTAAGTACTTTAAACAATGCAAAGGCAACTATAAGACAATTTTATCCATTAAAATAAATTGCTTTATTGTTGAAGATTATCCAGTTCATGGAATAATCATAAGCAAATTAGTTCAATTGGTCCACTCACTTTGTTTCAATGACCAATTAACCAAAATCTTCAAACCGAAGAGAACCAAACTAAGATATAGCCTCTCTCATAAACGATTATGTCGTTGACATATTTAGGGTTTTCGAAATCCTAATCAACACCGTTTTAATTAATAGATAGAAAGAGAATTCGAATAAACTATTTGCTTCAATACGGAATTTAAATCGTAATTTACATAAGCCGTTATCGAACCGATTAGAACCGCTAAAAGCGCATTCTCAACATCGAATCTCCGCAGAGCATTCATTGATAATCGGATTTATTTTTCAGTAAACCGCGATTCTAACGATTATAAACCGTTCAGAAATCGCATTGAAATACAGTTTATTGATCGCAATCAATAAACTTGTATGAAACGCACAAAAGTAATCGCGAAGATCGCTATGAAACGATTCACAATATACACTGCGTTTTACCTTCAAAACCATTTTGAAAACAGGTTTTAATCCGCCTCTACATTAACGAATCCTTGCTACATAGAGCGTTGATAACGTTCTTAGTATCATAAGCGGAAGAGAAATCGTTTGAAAAACGTTTATTACTCGCGATTAAAATCCGTTTGATGTTCATAAAACAAAAACGGATTTCTTTGAGTTAAGATTGTAGAACCAAAATTTACAGCACTACGTTAAAAGGAATTTAATCACGAATAAAACAAGCGTTATGGAAACGATATCAAAACGATTTAACAGAAGGTGTAGAAGTCAGAATATATGGAGGCGAGATTTGATCTCTTTCCTTAACTCAAAGAATCACCCGTAGTGTGACAGGTTAAATCATGATTCATGAGTCCTAGGATACAACCATATGGAACCGTATCGCAACACTCGATATCGGTTCTATCGAACATATGAACTACGATACTCTCGAAATTAAACACTAACCTAAAAAACAGAAGAGAATTGAAGGAACTTTTCTTTGTGTTTTTCTATGTGTGATTTTCGTTCTGAATGCTCTAAAACAGAGGCTTAGGGGTCCTTTATATAGGATTTTCAAGTTTCCACAAAATGGAAATTTACTTGTCTAACAAGTTTCCACAAAATGGAAATTTACTTGTCTATCAAGTTTACACAAACTGAAAATTTTACTTTTCTAGCAAGTTTCCACAAATTGGAAATTTACTTGTCTAGCAAGTTTCCACAAATTAAAAAATTTCCCTTCCATATCATTATGGGCTTAACACATTTCTTTTCACACAAACACTTTTTAATAAAGCCCATGTCTTAACATGTCTTTATTAAATAATTGTTCCAACAACACTTGCAATGCAAGAATACATGGAGGCTGCAGCAGTTGTCTTCTTATTCACCGTAGTTGAATGGCTTGAAACAAGAGCTATCTACAAGGTTTGTCAACTAATAAATATCAAACAACTAATAATGAATTATGGCATTTGAAATCTTAGGCGAGCGCGGTAATGCAGTCTCTGATGAGTTTAGCTCCACAGAAGGCAATAATAGCTGAGACTGGAGAAGAAGTTGAAGTAGATGAAGTTACTATTAACACAATCGTAGCTGTTAAAGCCGGTGAAACCATACCAATTGATGGAATTGTGGTTGATGGAAACTGTGAAGTTGACGAGAAAACCTTAATTGGCCAAGCATTTCATGTGCCTAAACAGAGAGACTCTACGGTTTGGGCTGGAACCATCAATCTAAATGGTAATGTAACAACACATCTTCATTACAAAAGCTTCAAGTTTTGACCTTATCTTTGTATCTTTCACTTGTTTGTTCTTTCTCCACGCAGGTTATATAAGCATGAAAACAACTGCTTTAGCCAGTGATTGCGTGGTTGCCAAGATGGCTAAGCTCGTGGAAGAATCTCAGAGCAGTAAAACCAAATCTCAGAGGCACATAGACAAATGTTCTCAGTTCTATACTCCAGGTAAGAAAAGAAATTAACATAACTTGTTTAATGTTCTTGAACTGCATATTTTGTTTTTCTTGTTTGTTTTAGCAATCATCATAGTATCAGCTTGCTTTGCCATTGTCCCGGCCATAATGAAAGTTCACAACCTCAACCATTGATTTCACTTAGCACTAGTTGTGTTAGTCAGTGCTTGTCACTGTGGTCTTATCCTCTCTACACCAGTTGCTACGTTCTGTGTGCTTACTAAAGCAGCGACTTCAGGGCTTCTGATCAAAAGTGATGATTATCTTGACACTCTCTCAAAGATCAAGATAGCTGCTTTTGATAAAACCGGGACTATCACTAGAGGAGAGTTCATTGTCATAGATTTCAAGTCACTCTCTAGAGACATAAGCCTACGCAGCTTGCTTTACTGGTAAACAAAACAAACAAACTTGTGTTTTGACCAAATACTAGTTTTGAGATAACTTATGAAGGTTGATACGTGTACCCAAAGAAGAGAAAGGCCCAATAGATACAAGCCCAAGAGGAGATCATGAGTGATGAGATTCTAGAGACTATAAGAATAATGACGTTGTTTCTTTTAGGATTATCAAATAATTCAGTCATCAAGTTATTAGGATAGGGGGAGACTCCCTTGTTCTCTCTTTGTAACAGTGGTGATTGAATTAATAAGAACACTTCTTGTTGATTTGATAATCGTATTTGGGAGTTTAAGAGATCATACACGTAACATTTGGTATCAGAGCCATTTATGAGCCATGGGGACGGATACGATCGAGGTTCTGATCTTCTACAGTGAAGATTCAGAGGAGTTCAAACCATGGGTTTCGTGGATCGATGATTTTGCTTATGATCAAGGTTTCTCTGATTTCGAAACTGGACAGTTCGCATATGACTTCATAGAAGGTTGATAGGTTCTAAGTTTTCCCTATACTAAACTGCAAGTGAACAGCAATGTCAAAGTAGTATATAGGGTTATCGAATCCACAGGGACACTTGGTCTCAAGAGAATCAAACTATAGGAATAAATACTAGAAATAAGCAAATAGTGAATGAATTAAAAGCGGTGCGAGAAAGTAAATCAGTAGCAGAGATTAACGGTTGTGAAGCAAGTAATTAAAAGCGTCAAGCCTAGGGTATTCTCAGGAAATCAGACAAGCAGACAGTTCATTCAGCAAGGATCTAATTAAGAACAGTTCAAGAACTCAAAACACAGATATAGAATTAACCAAATTCCTTTGCGATAATTCTCTAAGCCTAAGTGCAGCAAACCAAACTTTCGTTTGCGAGAACTAACAGATTAAACTAGCAATAAGTCCAAGTTTGATATGTTCACAATTATCCTAAACCAAACTTCCGTTTGCGCAAAGTTTAATTGCCCAATTTAATTAGTTCAGATTCCTAAACCCCACTTCCGTGACGTATTTAGCAACCTAAGATCTAGATTCTAATTGATCAGGTTAGAACTAGCTTTAAGCACAATTAAATTGAAGAACAGATATAGTTATGAATCCTTAACTGAAATTGAACAAGTCTAGCAAGTCATGAAATCCTATGTGAGAAACCCTAAACCTAACTAGGAATCTACTCAGACATAGATAATGAAAACATAATCATAGAATGAATAAATTGCATAAAAGAATAAGAGTAAAAGGGGTTCGAAATCTTCTCCAAATACAGATGATGTAACAGGTTCAGATCAGCCCCAAAAAGCTCTAAAATCCTCTGCTCTTAATTATCAAAAGTGTATTGTAAAAAGTATATAGCGTCTCTAATAAAAACACTAATAACTCTATTATATAGGCATAATCTCGGCCAAGGGCTTCTTTGTAAATATCAGGAACTTCTGGATCAAAGTGCAATAACTTGATTCTTCTAAACCGCCGAGTTTCGGCCCATCTCGCTGGTGCATCGATCGTTGCTAGAGTGCAACGATCGACACCTTCCTCTGTTTCGGACAGTGAACTCTATCTCTCGGCCAAACACTCCAAAAATCTCCAAAATGCTCCATTATCTCCAAATTAGCTCCAAACCTGATTATACCTGTAAAAGACTCTAAAAGAACACAAAAGACACTAAAAACACAACTATATCATGGTCTAAAACTAGTAAAAACCATGATATATCAACTCCCCCACACTTAGCCTTTGCTTGCCCTCAAGCAAAACAGAGAACTAAAACATGGTGAAGAGGTTTGAAAACTCTTCAGAAACTCATTTCATCCTAGAAGCTACAATATTCAGATTCCCCTTAGTAAACCACTGCAAGAATCAATCACAGGATATCAAGACCACAATGTACTTCCCCCACACTTAGCAACTGTCCTAGGTAAACTCCACAATCACATTCAGACATTCAAATTCTCCCTACTGACTTCTGCAAGTATTTAAGTGCGGTCTCACCTAAGGAGTATCGATCTAAAGGCACATGGATTCTTACCTTATCAGCTCTAGACCACCATACTATCTTTCTCTAGTCCCTTTCTTCTCTTTCCCTTCTTTAACAACTGATTTTTCCCCACTGGGTATCATTTTATTTTTTTTATCAGTGTTCTTCCCGTTATGGGGTGTACTTTGGACACATTTCATGGATCACATGAGAGATAATAGTGTTTGCTATTATTCCCATGACCACTTCGGAGTTACTAACTCATCCTCAGTTTATTATTTTTTTTTTTTTTTTTTTTACTTTATAGAAGGGGAGAAGGGGACTAAATAGGACAGGTTTACAGGCTGTGTCAGAACTAACAGGGAATCCGACATAAAGCATACCAAGCCCTTAGGTGAGAAATCTAAGTCAGTATTAAGGTTGAAGTCAGTAAAGGATCCTCTGATACCTGAAGTGATGTGGGTGTTCCCAGTAGGTTGATCTGTGATGGGGTTTTCTAATAGTCATAGATAGATCCTGCAACTTCATCCCAATGGTTACTTAAGTTCCTGCAAGTCTTGTAAAGCTTCTCAGAAAATCATAGTTTTTTACTTAAACAATTTTGACTCAATAAAACAAAAAAATTTTGGAAAACGGACTGACTCTTAAGAAAACAGAAAGATATAAGTCAGTAGCACCTCCCCCACACTTAAGACACACTGTCCCCAGTAGTGTCCAGCGAAGGATCGGTAAAAGAAAATAAAAATTGAAAAGGTGAAGTTATGTCTTGTCGGGTTACCTCTGTCGTCTAGCATCGACCGATGCACTAAGTGCATCGACCGTTACTTGGCGATTTTCGTGTATAGTCGATCGTTGCTCAGGACCGCAACGATCGCTGCAATGCGATTCCTTTCGTGTTGTGACGATCGACACAGAAGTGCATCGATCGCTGCACTGCGATTTAACCTAGACCTGCAAACATAAACTCACCAGAAACAAAAACAAACGTAAAATCCTAACAAAAACACCAAAAATGAAAAAGAAAAACACTAGTACCTAATGGTGGGTTGCCTCCCACCCAGCGCTTGTTTAAGGTCAATAGCTTGACCGGACGGATGAGATCTTTCAAGTACCAGGAGGTCCTGACAGAGACTTTTTCTGTCTCTGTTCAAGTCTCCTCATCCAAGGTGGTGAGTAGGCTGTTGCGGAATGCTCATGGCCAAGAAAAGATGGAGTGAAATGTGCCCCAGGATCTAGTATTGCAGTCTCATATGGCTGCTCATCATCTGCTTCCATGATTATGAAAGTCTGTCCATCTATTAGTGGCTTTCGCAGCTTCTCCATCTCATACCGCAGCGGTTCATCTCCCAGGTGGAGGTCTATTAGACTCTGTCTAACATCAATCACAGCTCCTGCTGTAGCCAAGAATGGTCTCCCAAGCAATAAAGCTTCATCCGGATTACAGTTATATTTCAGCACAAGGAAATCCGTTGGAACTAAGTAGTTCCCAACTCTCACCGGAATGTCCATAAGAAGTCCTTCAGGAACTCGTATGGACTGATCAGCTCGGATAAGAGAAGTCCTAGTAGGAGTAAAATCCAACATTCCCAGCTTCTCTGCCACAGAGTAAGGCATTATGCTTCCAGCAGCTCCTAAATCACATAGAGAGCGCCTAAAACTATCCTCAAAGATAGAACAATCTAGCACAAAAACTCCAGGATCAGGTAGCTTCTTTGGGACCTTAGTTAGCAGAACATCACTGATATGCCGAGGAACTATTATCACCCATTCTCTCAGCTCCTCATCTAAAGGCAACATCTTGTTCAAATATCTCTGAACACATGGATGATAAGGTGGATCATCAGAAGGTAGAATTTCTTCCAAATCTTCACCACTCTCTTCTAGCTTTTTCAGCTCTTCAATCTCTTGTTTAATCACTTCAGACACCTTGGGATATTGCCTAATGGCTTGTGCATAAACATCCTCTTGAGTGATCTCAGATACATCAGGGAATAGGCGGGCTAGCTCTGCATCAATCTCACTTTCATCCCACGGATCTTCTGCTCGTTCACGACCTGCATCGATCGATGCCAGCTGTGTGTCGATCGTTGCATCACTGCAGTTTCTACCCGAGAGTTTTTCACAGAAATCCGAAAATTCTGCCTCAGTCACCAACTCAGCTGTACTTAGCTCAAATTTCTCCCCTAGATAAGATCCATCATTAATGAGTACAGACCAGGCCTTAATATGAGTCTCTGCAACTCCTTTTCCCTTCAGTGAGCTGGACATCTGGTTGACCTGAGTGTCCAACTGCTTCATGTGAGTGCTCAGTGACTCAAACTTCCCATTGAGGTCTTGATAGACAGCGTCCAGCTTCTTATTGTTGTCCACAGAAAGCTTGGTTTGACTCTCCATTAGTTGTCTTAGCATCATCTCTACTTTACTATCAGACTCATTGGCTTTCTTAAAACCACTTTGCTGAACTCCATTTGAGAATCTGTTTCCCTGTTGATTTCTAAATCTATTGCTTTGGAAACTAGAACTTCCCATGTAATTCACTTCTTCTTCCTGAGTGTCCTCCTCAGTCTGAATTACCTCTATATCTTGGGTAGAGTGGACAGCTTTCTTACTTGTTAGGAGATCATACACTATGTCTAGCCTAGATCTAATCTCAGTCATGTTAGAATCCTCTGTACTTCCACCGGATTTCTTCCTCTTTTCATCCATAGATTTGCAACTGTAGCTGTTAATAAGGTTCCCAATCAACTGCATAGCTTGCGTAGGAGTCCTGGTGTTAAAATTAGCATTACTAGAATTATCCAGCGCAGTCTGATAAGGGAGATCTATGCCTCTGAAGAAAATACCAATCAGCTGTACTTCTGTGAATCCATGGTGTGGACAGTCATGCTGATACTGCTTAAATCTCATCCAGGCAGTCTTCAAGGGCTCCACAGCTCCTTGGGAAAAGGTGAGTATGTCCTGTCTGGACTGATCCGAGCGTGCATCATCATAAAAGTGACGCAGGAACTCACTCTTTAAGGCTGTCCAAGTAGTATACTGACCAGGTGCCAGTTGTCTAAGCCATGCACTAGCGTCTCCAGCAAGACTGTGCGGAAATAGCTTAAGGAACAGATAGTCCGGGCATACTCCTTCATACTTCATGCCAGTGACAATGTCCTCAAACTTGTCAATATGATCCATAGGCTGCTCTGCTTGAAGACCATGAAAAGCAATCTGTCTCATCAGCTGGTAGTAGATGGTCTTTACCTCAAAATCATTCCTCTCAAAAGTAGGAAGCACAAGAGCTGCTCGGTTTGCATGAAACTCATCAGGTCTGTTGTAATCAGCTAGTGTCCTCTCATGAACCACCATCTCTCTACCTTGGGCCTGTCCTTGACCCTGGTTTCGGTTCAGCTCCTGTTGCTCAGGAGGATCAGGGATGACATTCCCTTCAGCATCAACCCGATGCCCAGCAGCATTGTACGGGTTGTCATCTTGGTCCCTTAGGGTACCTTCAGCATCTGGTATCAAGATCAAACGTTCTCGTACCATTCTCTCTCTCTTTTCTCTTCTGTTAGTCCTTTCTAGACGTCCAAGTTCCTCTAGATCGATATTAACCAAGCTCGAGTTCGGATTACTTCGAGTTTTCTGCGTTGGCATAAACTGTCTGTAATCGTCCAGCAACGATCGATGCTATCAGTGCAACGATCGATTCAATTCTCAGAATCGCCTAGTGACGATCGATGCAAGGGATGCAACGATCGACGCAGTGCGAAATCGGTACATGCGACAGAGAGAAAACAGAGAAAAAGTTAGCAAAATCAAAATAAAACAAAAAACGAAAAAGAACAAAAACAAAAAGAAAAATTTCTAGCAAAAACCCTAAGTTCGGTCCTATCGAAGACTCAAAGAGTCCCCGGCAACGGCGCCAAAAACTTGATAGGTTCTAAGTTTTCCCTATACTAAACTGCAAGTGAACAGCAATGTCAAAGTAGTATATAGGGTTATCGAATCCACAGGGACACTTGGTCTCAAGAGAATCAAACTATAGGAATAAATACTAGAAATAAGCAAATAGTGAATGAATTAAAAGCGGTGCGAGAAAGTAAATCAGTAGCAGAGATTAACGGTTGTGAAGCAAGTAATTAAAAGCGTCAAGCCTAGGGTATTCTCAGGAAATCAGACAAGCAGACAGTTCATTCAGCAAGGATCTAATTAAGAACAGTTCTAGAACTCAAAACACAGATATAGAATTAACCAAATTCCTTTGCGATAATTCTCTAAGCCTAAGTGCAGCAAACCAAACTTTCGTTTGCGAGAACTAACAGATTAAACTAGCAATAAGTCCAAGTTTGATATGTTCACAATTATCCTAAACCAAACTTCCGTTTGCGCAAAGTTTAATTGCCCAATTTAATTAGTTCAGATTCCTAAACCCCACTTCCGTGACGTATTTAGCAACCTAAGATCTAGATTCTAATTGATCAGGTTAGAACTAGCTTTAAGCACAATTAAATTGAAGAACAGATATAGTTATGAATCCTTAACTGAAATTGAACAAGTCTAGCAAGTCATGAAATCCTATGTGAGAAACCCTAAACCTAACTAGGAATCTACTCAGACATAGATAATGAAAACATAATCATAGAATGAATAAATTGCATAAAAGAATAAGAGTAAAAGGGGTTCGAAATCTTCTCCAAATACAGATGATGTAACAGGTTCAGATCAGCCCCAAAAAGCTCTAAAATCCTCTGCTCTTAATTATCAAAAGTGTATTGTAAAAAGTATATAGCGTCTCTAATAAAAACACTAAAAACTCTATTATATATGCATAATCTCGGCCAAGGGCTTCTTTGTAAATATCAGGAACTTCTGGATCAAAGTGCAATAACTTGATTCTTCTAAACCGCCGAGTTTCGGCCCATCTCGCTGGTGCATCGATCGTTGCTAGAGTGCAACGATCGACACCTTCCTCTGTTTCGGACAGTGAACTCTATCTCTCGGCCAAACACTCCAAAAATCTCCAAAATGCTCCATTATCTCCAAATTAGCTCCAAACCTGATTATACCAGTAAAAGACTCTAAAAGAACACAAAAGACACTAAAAACACAACTATATCATGGTCTAAAACTAGTAAAAACTATGATATATCAAAGGTGAAGCTCATGACTAGTATTGCAAGGAGCTCTCACGATTTGTGTTTAGGAGCTGGGCAGATCTCAATCTCCGGCTATTACATCGATTTGGAATAAGGGTAGAAGATGTGAAGAAGCAGGAAGAGCCTACCCTCATGGATCTATGTCGCTCTTATCTAAGTTTGGTCGAGGAAGACAAGGAGAAGAAACAACGTGAGCAAGAGACGATGGCTTCTGTAGACTCAAACCAGATTGTGAGCCATGACGATGGATTCCTGATGAATATTGATCCGATCGTGAAACAGATTCAACGATCTTTTGAGGAGAAGAAAACCGAAGGAAAAGAGATCCATGCCTCAGAAGAAATCGATAGTGATGTCGGAGGGTCTCAGAAGGGAGTCGATCAGCTTCTGTACCAGGGTCGGTGGGTTACAACGACGGAATCGACGACAGTAGCAGAAGAAGAAGATCCACGTGAGCACAACCAGAACACGAAGAAGAAGAAGAGAAAAAGATGGAAGAAGTATTTGCTAAAGATCTGGAAGTTCTTAGTAGTGAATCAGATATCTATAAAGAAGGAAAATACATCTATGAGCTGTGGGAATGAGTGGTATGCTTCTGTTAGCACAAGAAAAAATGATATGCTTCATCATGAGAGAGGAAAACTTAGAGATGTTAAGAGAGATAGATGTGCATACCAGGTGTTTGACAAAATGCACCTGAGAAGAAAATGGGTAACTAAGAAAAAAAAGAGAAGGATGAAGGTTACCAAGCCTAAAAGATCAAAGCACTATGGGGAAAAAGTAAACTCAGAGGTTCTCTCGATGGTGAATTTACATGACAAGACACACATAAGCATGATTCTCTCATCTGCTGGAGAATATTACCATCGGTTGGTGGCAAACCATGTGTTTGACAAGAGGATGCTATTGATTTTTACGAAAGGGAAAAACAAGACAAAGATGGAGTGTGTTGGGAAGGGTATCAAGCACAACAAAAAGGTAGATCGGAGGCTGTTTGTCAAGCTCTTGAGGGGATATGTATCATATCAAAGGCAGCTTGTCAAAGGGAAGGGATTCAAGTTCAAACGGAAGCATGAGAAGCAAAAGAAGTTCATCAAGAAAAGGTTATCATGTAACCATAATGCTTGTCGTTGGAATTCTAAGCTTGAGCATGAACTGTCTAGGAATGACTTCAGCCGAGGGTTTAAGCAAAAGCATGGCCGTGAGACCGTCTACTTGAGCTGTGTTAAACGGTCGCAGTCACATGATCTAGTGGTACAGAATTGGAAGTTGATAACCGGCAAGACAAGTAAGAGAGCCCGATCGAAGTATAGATGCGAGATTTATGGAGGTATTTTCTCACTTGTTGCAGCAGTATGGAAGAGTTGCTGGTTGGAAGGGAAGAAACAAAAGGTCAGAGACAAGATAAGGAACAAAACAGGATACGATCACATGCTTAGTGCTTTGTTGCTTAAAGAGGTTGCAAAGAAGAGCAAGGTATTCAAAGGCTTAGTTTCTATCTTGATGCATGAGAACCAGATCATGGGATTAGCTTCACGGTTGATAGAGGTTAAACAAAATGGATTTGGGGACCTGTACAAGGTGATCAGTGGTATCAAGTTTGGGAAGTTCATCGTGTCTGACCATGATGTCCACTCTCTATGTTGTGGCGTCATCGGCGAGTACAGTTGGACTGCTGACATGGAGAGGATCATGATTGCTCGATCCTTGGCAGATGGCATCATAACTGGCGACATGTACAGCAAGAAGACTATGGAAGTCAACCCAAAACACTTGACTGTGGATGAAGTGAGGGAGAGAGCTGATGTAAACAAGAGCGACAATTTTGTCAAGGAACTTGTCCTCTTCTTTCGCGATACTGGTCTCATCACCTCTGATTTCAGCCGGGAAAATTCCAACACCTTCAGAAGTATGAAATACATGATACTTAAGCTCGATCTGAGCTTTGATGTTGAACAGATGGAGAACAGAAAAACCCAGACGCTACAACCTGTAAAACTGTTTTTGGACTCGTGAGTTCCTGCAGTTTTAGCAGAAATTCAATTGGAGGAGACTTTTATGGAGACAGACATGGTCCAAGAACACTTGGCAGAAAGGGTGTGACGACTCAACTCTAGCTTCAGATGCACTATTGCAGCTCTTACTACGTCCTACCATGGACTATTTCAGTTCTTACTACGTCCTACCATTCTAGACTGCACTCGGGAGTGGCAAGGCAGCAAGGAGTACCCGTTTTCTCAGTATGACCTTGAGGACAAGGCCAGTTTCAATGGCGCCGGTAATGATACGTGTACCCAAAAAAGAAAAAGGCCCAATAGATACAAGCCCAAGAGGAGATCATGAGTGATGAGCTTCTAGAGACTATAAGAATAATGACGTTGTTTCTTTTAGGATTATCAAAAAAATCAGTCGTCAAGTTATTAGGAGAGGGGGAGACTCCCATGTTCTCTCTTTATAACAGTGGTGATTGAATTAATAAGAACACTCCTTGTTGATTTGATAATCATATTTGAGAGTTTAAGAGATCATGCACATATCAAAGGCCCTAACAGTAGACCTATTTTTACTACGAGTCTAGCCCTTTTATAGTACTTTAAAAGAAAACTAGGGGTTATCCTGCGCTATGCACGGATTTTCATTTTTTTTTTTCTAATTACATCTAGTTTAGTTGTATGTTTGTAATTTCTTTAGGTGTATATCATATGTATTGTCTGCTTGTTGTTTGATTTAATAGCTATGTAATTTGGTGTTAAATGTTTTATTAATCTTGCCCATTTGGTTCATCTTTGTAAAGAAAATTATGTTCTTTGTTGGATGTGAATGTAGTTGAATTATTTTTTGTGGGAGTAGTAATTGTGTAAGAGCAAGTGTGGCTGTTGAAGTGTATTGACTAAGCTGATGTGTATGTTTCTTTTTTTTTAATGTATTTATTCGGCGATTTATCTTGCACGGATCAGTTTTCTAGAATAGTTTTTTTTAGATTTAATTCGTTTGATAGCTTTAACAGATTTGTCTAAAGTAGGGTTTTGTTCGTGTTCTTTAATAAAGTAGCTATTTTCCTGGTTTTGAATTCTTTAGGCTAACAAATATATCACTAATGTAATCCAAATAAGATAGAAGCATGTGTTTTCTATTTTATATATAATATATACGCAAAGTTTTATGCAGAATAAAGTTGCTTATAAGGCGGTGATGAGTATTGCTAAGTGTTGTAAATGTAGTTTTGCTGGTTTAGTAGATTTGAAACAGGTTTGTCCTAACTTTTAATAAGCCAAAGTATTAGTTCACGGATACAATAATTTATATCATTGAGACGAAGTATATTGCGTTCATGGTAATGCTATATAATTTAAGCTGCTTGGAGAGACACTCGTGATGCGTTTTCTCAGTATGTCTTGTAGTTTTTCCTCTTAGGCCGTCCCTCTCACCGATGCTGATTCTAGTGATGCCGTCTCTGACTCTAGTTTCTCTAAGGTATCTTCTTCTTCCTCTTTTTCATCCCATCTTCATTCTCTCTATTTGGTATTAATTGGTTTTGTTTTCTCTCATTTGTGGCCTCTGGACTCAGGTGGGAGTGGAAATGAAGTATGGATTTTGGACATGGGTTGACATGGCGAGTGGCCGCTATCTCTGTAATCATCTATGTTCCAATTCGACCGCTCTTCTTGAGTTCACTTACTCCCTCTCTTTGTCCATTGTTTGTAACCGTCTAATTGTTGCAAAGGACAACAACTGAACCACATATTGTTTTTATACTATATTATAAATCTCGCTCTCACCACCAAATCTCAATTAAGTCGAGTCATTTTCTCAGTTTCTGGCACTCTTGATAGCTTAATTCACTTATTGATTCTAAAGTACAAACGACTATGTAAGAAACTCATATACTATTCGTTGAACATCAAAGTTTAGAAAATTCAAAACTTCGGCAAAAAAATCTCAAAACTAAAATGGTTCTTTCTGTTGTTGTTCAATTTCTTGCTGTGAAGCAGGCATTAACTGTTCATCTTTGTTGCTCTGCCAAAACCAAACAATATCCGCAAGAGCAAGCATAAGATCCTATTTCACTAATTTATGATACTCTAAAGTATCTCCATTAGATTTATTCAGTTCCCCCATATGAAACGTTAGCGACTTGGCGTCACTTGAAATCTTTCTGAATCCATCTACAGTACCCCTTTTCTTCCCTCCTTTACACGTTCCTGTTTGAACAAACCTGCTTCTCCCTTTCTTATCAGCTTCAATTGTTGTGCCACCTTCTCCAGCTTAGCTATGATCACTAAAGCATGTTTATGGGATGTGAATCTAGATTCTCGCTTGTCATACACATCTCGAAAAAGTCCTTCCATATCAAACACATCAGACAATGCAATTATATCAACCGCATTTATATTTGTAGGCTGGTCTATATGGTTTTCCTCTGTGGCTCTATCTCTATTATCACTTGGACCATGCAGCACCAACTTCCACTGAATCACTTCTCTTACCCGTTTCTCCAGACTTTTCTGTTTCATGTGTAAACCTTTTTTTGAACCAAGAACTCTCCCTGATTTTTGCGAGCGTGGTTTAGATGCGCATGCGCGGGGTCTAATACTTATTGTATTTGTATTTTGGGGACTTTCGATATATTTTGTTCATGGTTTTTCTAGTATTATAGTTCCCACAATTTTTATATGTATTGTTAATTGGTTGTCTGATTTTTGTTTTGTTATTGTGTGGACAGGTGATCGTGGCGTACATTGGGTATTGTGTTGGACTGTAAGTTGTATGCCATTTATGGCGTCTCTTGGTAGTCAACAATATTTAAGCCACTAACAACATGCTTTTGTATAAATGTTGTTGCACATATAACAATTGTAAATCTATTATCTTGGTCCATTGGAAATTTTGTTTGATTAGGCGGAAATATAAATTAGTTTCCTTGTCAAAACATGTGATGTCTTTCGTTTTGAAACTGTAGTTTTGCGTAAAATATATATTAGACATATTATATTCCAACGGGATATTGAACTTGGGGTAATTGTTAGTTGAATATAAATGTTGGAGAATATATAAAAATCTTTGAATGTCTAGTTTACTGGAGACAATTTTGTAAGGTAGGTCATCAACATTGCATGGTGATAAAAAAAAATTTCCCAAAGAACATTGATCCGTTAGTTTTTTAAATTTGAATAATATTTTAAGGAATTTAAATATGTAGATTTAAACTCGGTCGTGCATGGGCCGGGTCGTCGGTCTCATCACCCTTTTTGATGTATGTATTTGGTCACATCCGGCATCCTGCAATTGAAATTATTAAGGTGTGCATTATGATCTTATCTGAGGAGCTAGAAAGTGGTGCTTGATTTTTATGTTTTTGTTAGTGGAAATTAATGTTTTTTGTTATAGATGTCGTAATGTTGAAATTAGTCATGTGGATTACATGTTATCGGAGGTAGATACTTGAAAGCTTCTTTGTAGACAATTTCACATACACTTGCACTTACTTTGTGAGATTTTGATGTGTCCGAGATATTTAGCCTTTTAGGCCACGTGATGCATGACAAAGCGACGTATAGTTGACCGTGGAAAATATTGGATTGAGGAGATACATTGAAATCTTCTTCAAGATTTAACCTTGGATTTTATTTATTGTCATCGCATGAAAAAGTCCTATTGGGAAATGATGTCATCTAAGAATGAAACGGTGACATGTATTTTTTGGTGAAAGTATAATCTGTGGGATTAATATATTCCTTCGTGGTTCATCATGCGACAGAAACCCTGCTTCGATAACTTTATCTTCCATGTGTGTGACAATAAGCATTGTCCCATTGCACAGTATTTCTCTTGGGTTCAAATTTCTTATCAGAATGAGTGGGGAACCAACTTTCAAGCATATTTTATGGGTTGGTATTCTAGAGAACTCCAGAAACTCAAGCAGATAAGACATGTCATGTCCATCTTCAGTTGATTCGCCTGGACCTATGCTATTACCACTGAAGTACTCCTTCTACAGACCATGAACTTTAGTAAGGACGAAACTGTTAATTTCATCATTTCGTCGACTGTCTCGTTCCTCAATGTTTCTCTATCCTAAAAGGTATGTTCCATGTTCCATATTTTGTGAAATTGTATGTAGAAAAAAATTGTAGTGAGTACATATTTCTAACTTAATGTGGACATACTTGTTTGAGTTTGTTAACATAGATGCTCCCAGGATTAGTTTGATGAAAGAATCCAACATGTGTTTCGACTATAGTTTGAAAAAAGCCTGGTCTTTAGATACATGATTCCCTCATGTCTAAGTTAGAAATTTGTAATACCAAAACCACAACCACCATTGGGAAAACCGCCCTCGAAATGGAAGGTGTACCCACCACCTCCACCACCACCAAATGGATCAAATCCTCTATGGCCACCACCTAAACCCATATCTTAAAGATCCTCTCCTCTGTCAAATCTCACCCGTTTATCATCATTTCCAAGAACATGTTCAATTCACACCTTTGTGCTGTGTGCGTATGTGAAAAGGATTTGTATGCTTTTGTTTTTGAACCTCATTAGCTTCAGCGATTTCATAGATTTTATTCTTAGCTTCTTCTCTATTTTCAACGTTTTTATATGGATTCCATTGCAAAGCAAGCTTCTTGTAGAGTCGTTTGATTTCAGAGAGAGTCGGTTTTGGAAATTCCAAGAATCTTGTACCATTCTTTTTGTTTGCTCATCTTCGGTGCTTTCTCTGATCTACCAAATGCTTCATGAATTTCCATGCCCTAATACAATTAGATATTTGTGGTGGGTCAAAAATACCCAAGTTTCATCAACATATAAGATTATACACACTAAGCTTCAACCAACCGAGGAGCTTTGAGCAGCTGGTTTCAAATCCTCCACAGCTCCTCTCCAATCTTCAAGCAACAATTTACCCTCTAGCCTCTGAGGAAGTGGTAATCAGATCAGCAAGCGGGGGTCTTTTTGTGTCTTTGTTTGTCGTATGTTGGTGTATGTTAAATTATGAATCTTTCCCTTTTGTATTCTTGGTCGCCCTACATTGTTACTATGTATTTAAAAAAAAAAAAAAAAATTTCATACATAATTATTGAATAAAGTGTTGTTACTTAGTTAAAGAGGTAACTTTTTATAAAAACGAAAGAGTACTAATGCAGTATTAGAATCATCAAGTAACTGTTGGAAACATCTTACATTTGTAATACTTACTGAATTTGTCTGCCTTTTTTTCCTCCTCTAGTCATTGGCGGGTGTTAGTTTTCGTTGAAATTGATTTTGGATTTATCATCTTTGTTGTAGTTTTAGTTGTAGTAGTGTTGGTAGTGTAAGTTAATTGCACAACTTTTTGTTGGTCTATTTCTCCAAATGTTCTATGGATTTAGTTATTCATCAGACATGGTGAATGTGTTCGAGAAATTTCCTCGTTAACTTTTTATGTATCTGAATCCGTCATATGCATTAAATGGAGAAGCAACTGCACTATAATGTGTGATCGTCCAGCTTATGAAACGTGCCTAAGAGTATAATATAATGATGGTGTTGCTATAATTTATAGCTTACAATTGTGTGATGCTTTTAACTTATTAAGATATTTAGTTGAGGTGACAATGTTCATACCCTCAACCTATGTTAATTTTACAAACCATAAAATCCCAAACCAAAACATTTGTATTTGGAAGAAAGAACAAAAAAAAAAAACAGACACTTTTAAGTTTGAAGGAAACCAACGACAACTTCTTTCTTACACAAACAAAAACCAAAAAAAAAAAAATCAACCAATTCTCACTTCTCCACTCCCGTGTATTGCATTACAGTCTCATCATATTCATCTTCCACCTCCTCTTCCTCTTTCCCCTCTGCACTCCCTTTCCTTCCCAGCCAAATCCTCCGATGGAACGTGAAACAGGCGGAGGCGTTTTGGCATCATCCACTATATTCATGATCTCTTCAGCGTTTTGGAGGGAGAAGGTTGGGTACTCTTTCCTGAAATATGCAGCATGAGCGGTTGTTGTGAGTTCCCTTGGCAAGTTCTTCAGGAACCATGGGTGTTTATTGATTTCTGCAATGGTTATCCTCTGCAAAAACAATAGCGAAGCTCAATTGTCTCACAAAACCAACTTTTATAAACATTTAGCGCATTTTATTGATATATACCTTGAGTGAGTCGGCCACAAATATACGGGAAAGGAAATCTTTGCAATCGTGTGAGATGTCGACGTAGTCCGAGATCTTGTACTTAACAGCCATGATTTTCTGTATTAAAAAGAATACGCATTGATCAACAGGATGCAACATACTTAACGCGAGATAAGCACACACATGGCTCAAAAGAAAAAACCTACTTGTATTGTTTTCCTGGAGTTTTTGGGGTCTTTTTGGACGGGAGAGAACGGCTGACGAATTGATGGTTTTAACTTTGTAGAGCTTTGTGCAACGTGAGACGTTGAACCCAACTACTTTGAAGATGAGACGGTAGTGGGAGGCTCGTGGAGCAGGGATGAAACAATCAATTACATATTTCCGTTGAATATATGGAATGGAGGAATCAGCCTGTAATTATTAGCTTGTTGTGTGTCTGACCTGAGAAGTAGGAGTTGTGAATTACCTTTTGCGTAGTAGAACAATTCCCATGAACTCATAATCCTTTTTTGATATTCTTTGCATCCCAAAACTGTAGAAAGCAACCACATTTATGTCAAGCCATATCAGAAATAAGAAAACATAGGGAAAAAGCATTGTTGTGAAGGTTTTGGTGTTTAGTTTGGACTATTTATATTATACTTTGAACATCCTCAAAGGATAAAAAAAGAAAAAATAGTAAGTATGTGTGCATGAGCATTGAAGAAAACAGTTCTTGTGGCTAAGTGTTCATTGGTATTCTTTCTCTTGTTATATATAGCAAAATAAAGGATTAAAAATGTTATGCATGCTTTTTGTTTTCCTTCTTTGTAGGATTGAACCTGTTAGAGGAAGCAAGCTATAAAACCAGAGCATAACCTAGGATACCAGCCGATTAAGCTGTGATATTTCACAGGCTTGCTTAGTGCAGAACTCTTCCAGAGCCATTTCTCTTCTGATAGACCCTGCTAGAACCTTTTCCACTGCCTGTAAAGTGCAGAAAACTTCCATTATATCGTTACACTATACAAATGCAGAACGAAATAAAATACTGTATACAAAACTCCTGACTTTAGGAACTTAGCTTTTCTGGAACTTTTGAGTTGTCAACAGTTGCCATCTACTTGTTTTTTTGAACGACGTGAAGCTTTGCTGGAAGAACAACAAATATAGATGAATGGTCAGACGTTGATGGCATAGACTACAATCGTCAGTAACCTCTAAAAAAGCAAGTACATAAAAATCTGAATCGAAATCCAGAAAATAAAAATACAATCGGACTATGGATCACAGGAGTTGCGATTGTAGTTTCCAGATGGTGTTGAAACCCACAGACGGAGGAAGATAGAAACCAACACACTAAACACGATAAAAGCCAAGCTATGTAACCTTGACAATGAGGAGATCTTCATAAGTCATTTTACCATCTTTCCTCGCTGGTGGTGCTCAATGAGCATTTATACAGTGGGGAAGCCCATAAACTGAAAGTGATTGGAAGTGGAGAGGGCGATCTAATTTAATGAGGCATCGAATAAGGGTTTTACTGAGGATGGAAGACAAGCCGATCAAATTTTCTAGGGCTTTTTGATTCAAAGTCAAAGTCTCATATACTCCTCTCTCATTAATTCAATTTTTTTTTCTTTTTTTTTTAATTCGTGAGAAGTGGTAAAAGACTGAAAAACTTGGGTTTTGTAATTTATTTACAATCCAACCTGGGTTGACCCAAAGAGTTTGATCGATCCATTTGAGTCGGGTCGGATCTACTCTTTAAATCCTAAAAGTGACAAGGTAAGAATCAAAAATCCTTTTTTCTCTTCAGTATATCTGTTCGTCTTCCCTTTCTTCTTACAGTTTTCCCCAGTTTACCGATTTCATCCGACCAAAAAAGTTAAATCCTCCATTTGTAAACATGCGGAGTTATGGGAGAAAGAAATTACGAACCCAGTCGAAGAGAGTAGAGGATAAATCGATTCCTCCAAACGAATCCCCAACCGAGAGAGACCCGAGAGAAGAGGCGAATCGCCAAGTCGAAGTTGTGTGGAAACAAATTGATGAAGAAGAAGAAACGGCAGATTTGGAAAAAGAATCCAAGAATGCGGAGGAAGAGGAAGACGACGAAGAGATTGAGAACGAGGAAGAGAAGGACGATGAGGAGGAGGAAGCCGGAGGGATAAACGAGGAGGAGAAATCCGTAGACGATGAGGAGAAAGCCGTAGTCAATGAGGATGAAGTTGAAGATTCCCGCGTTCCGGGACTAGGGTTTCACGAAGAAGAAGAAGTTGTTCGAACCAGTGAAATCCGCTATTTAACCCACCACAGTGATCATCTAGAGGAAGGAACGGTACGTATTTCCATTTATGGGGGGAGCCTTGCATTGCATAACTAATTTTTGTCGATTTCGGATATGTAAAACTTTGTAGGAATTAGTGAAACTTTAATTTGGAAAAAACAGAAAACTTGGTATAACTTAGTGAAACTTGTCTGTAAAACATGGTAGGAATTAGCAAAACTTTATGCCTAATTTGGTAAAACTTTGTAAAACTTGGTATAGTTAGAGTAAAACTTGGTAAAACTTAGTATAACTTTCGTGTAAAACATTGTAAAACTTTGTAAAACTTAGTATAACTAGGTAATACTTGGTCAAACTTTTTGTGTGTGCAGAATTCAGAGGACGAAACCGAACCAATGAAGCCCCTCAAGATGTGTTTCCCTCCCACAGAATATGTGAAGACGATAAAGCTCTCTTCTAAGTGCTACATCGCCAAAGCCGTGAAGACTGTAGACGACATTCTCGAGGAAGATAAGCTTGATTGGTTCCATGAGCATCCACAATTCAAGCATTTCTTCCACATGGGTCAGAAGACAAGCTCAAAATGGATGGGACTATGGATGATTCTTTTTAGGGTAACGGTTGTGGATAAGAAGATGGAGCTATGGTTTATTGTCAACGGCGTTCCAATCCGCTATTCCATTAGGGAGCATGCACTCGTTTCGGGGTTGTTCTGTCACTCCTATCCAAACCACTACGAATCCCTTGGTGGTGGCTCAGGTTTTATTGCTAAGTACTTTGGTGAAGAGAGGGTTACACATGAAGAAGTTGTGAAGCAGTTCCTAGCTATGAAAACGAAAAAAAAAATTTGGCAAGAGAAAGTATGGCAAGGATCGTTTGAAGATGGCTGTCATGTACTTCTTGTCATCCGTGATCATTGGGAAGAAGAAGACAGGCAAAGGAGCTACTCCCGTTGAGAGTTTCTTCCTCAGAGCCATTGATGATCTCAAGATGTGCAAGACTTTTCCGTGGGGGCGTTTGTCATTCGAGGAGAACATCAAAGACATATTGCACTTCATTGACCATACCGGAGGAGTGGCACCCACTTCATGGGTATTTCCTGGATGCATTGTTCCTCTTGAGGTACAAACAATATTTCTAGCAATCTAAATTGTACTTTTTAGTTGTTTTCAGTTGTCTGACTTGTAACGAATTTGTGTTGTAGGTCCTTGCATTTGAGGCCATCCCAGTTCTGAAGAACCATTTCCGAGAAAGGGTTCAGGGTGCGGATGAGGATTGTCCGCGAATGTGCAAGATGAGGTATAAAACCGTGGGGTCAAGGTTTTTCCGTATCTCAGAGATAAATGAGAAGCTTGGAACTACCAAGGTTAGTATCTCATATCATACTACTAATCCTAGTATCTCATATCATACTTTGAGGTTGATATTAAATTGTTTCTTCTTATATTTCCAGGATATTAAAAACATCTTGGAGGCATCTCCCATGGAAATGACGCTTCTAGAGAATAACATGGACGCTGATTCTGGCTGGAATGATGTGGATGACCCAATAGTCGATGGTTGGAACAGGCTGCTCAAGAAGAAGAAGACAATCTGGTTTGAAGAACTTTTCAACCAAGATGTGTCTGGTCGTGCGTCTCAGGCTCAAGAGCAACCTCGTGCGATTCATGAGGCGTCTGAGAGTGATGCTGGGAATGAGGCTGCGAAGTATCCGGAAGGGGCTCCTACTCCTACTGTTTTAAGTCTTGCGGATGTGGAGGAATTAATCAAGAATAGAAATGAGGAAACAGAGTCTCGAATGAAGATGTATTTGTTGGGATAGTGTCCTGAAATCACACTTGTACTCACTCCTGATGATAGTTGTGTGTCGAGATCAGACATTCGTATAATACTGGGCGGTTGCAATGTTTTGCTAGAAGCCTCTTGCAATCTGTAAGTTGTAGACTTACTGCCAGTATTATATGATCCTATAGGGTCACACACCTAAGTAAACTGGAAGCATAAATATGGGATTGATCATTATGGTAATGATCATATCGATGTGTATTGGATACACATCAGTATCGAGTTTATTGTGGTGTGTCGATCGACACAGTATGTGTGTCGGTCGACACATATCGGGTTTCGAAACTGATGTTTAGATTTTATGACTTAAACGAATTGGTATTAACCGATACTCGGTTTTAGTCATTCCAGGTCTTTATATATTCATATAGTTTCGACATGGAACCCTAGCCGTCGTATTTTTCTTGACAGAGAAAGCAGAAACACCAGAAACTCAGAAATCCCAAGATCCGGCACTAGCATCCCGGCTTTCCAGGTTTGTGTGCGTGTGTATCTGGTAGAGGCGAAGCATCTGAGTCGCTCCTGATCTCGTTTCACCATTCATTCCGCTGCCAGTACAAGGTAGGAACGAGGTAATAGATTCAATCACCTAGACCCTAGATCCTAGGAGAATCCAACAGTGGTATCAGAGCCTAGGGTTTAATCTGTTGAATCTGAGGCATGTAAATTGATTGATGATGAATTTGATTAGATTTATGCCTGCTAGATCATGTTTTGAAGAATTTAATCACGGATTAAAAGTCTCTGTTAAAAACGATGATCGTGTGTTTTCGCATTGTGTCGATCGACACAAGTTTGTGTCGGTCGACACACCGCGAAACACAAATAAAATTTTAGGTTTTATCGCAAGGCGTCGATCGACGCTAGTCTTGTGTCGGTCGATGCATCGCGAAAACTCGTAAAAGATTTTAGGGTTTTCGCACAGCATCGATCGATACACTGGGTGTGTCGGTCGATGCACCGCGAAAATGCGAAAGAACTCGTGTTTTCGCATAGTGTCGATCGACACAAGTTTGTGTCGGTCGACGCACCGCGAATTCACCTATTAAAATTTGGGTTTCGATTTGAAATCGCACTGTGTCGATCGACACACTGGGTGCATCGATCGACACAGACTGTGCGACAGGCTAAATCGGTTCAATTGGATTGAACCGGTTATCTCGCATGGTTATATCGGTTTAATTCGATTAAAAATCCCTAATACCCTACTGTGTCGATCGACACAGGTTTAATGTCGGTCGACACAAGCCTTGCGATTGGTTGAATCGGTTCAATTGGATTGAACTGGTTATCATGTTTGGTTAAGGTAGATCAGATCGGTTTAAATTGGATGAATTGGTTCAATTGAATTGAACTGGTTATCTCAATTAGAATAAACCGATTTAATTGGTTAAGATCAGTTTGATTGGATAAGTCCGTTCAATTGGATTGGACCGGTTATCGCGATTAGTTAAAACTGGTCAAATCGGTTCAATTAGATGGACCGGTAAAATTGGATTTGACCGGTTATCTCAAATGGTCTTAAGGTTGCATACCAAGAGTCGACCAAGTGTGTCAGTCGACGCATATGGTGACGATGCGAACCGTAATCGTTTGTTTTTGAACAAAATGATTAAGAAACCGAACCGAATGACCTAACCCACTAAAATTAGAACGATTAAAACTAAATTGAAATTAAAAGTTAAAAATGTTCTAAACCTATCTAATACACATTGGATGTGTGTTAGATCGAAGCTTAGTTATTCAATATGGTCAACTGTCAAGACTCGTTTCGTTGATGGATAGTCTTGGAGTCCTTGGTATCCACAATTACGTGAGTAAGGCAGGTAATAGTATTGATGGTCTTGCAGTGCTTGACATCTACAATTACGTGACCTAAGAGATTGAATTACTAATCTTTTAAAGTTCCATTTCCTCAACTAAATATCAAGTGACCTTGATGTCTTGCCCAATCTTGTCTACTGTCAAGACTTGTTTCGTTGTTGGATAGTCTTGGAGTCCTTGGTATCCGCAATTACATGAGTAAGGCAGGTGATCATTGATAGACTTGCAGTGCGGCTGTCATTGATCACAAGACTGAATAGATTGGTTTACTTGACTGGGCTATCAGAAGTTCTGGGCCCAGAGACGTCAGAGTGGATGAGACATGTATTGTCTTTTCTGCGACCAAGAGTTGTACTGGGTACAATCAGCAATGGTTTGCTTACCTAGATTACTAAATTCTGGGTGATGACGAGTCGTCCACTCAAATTTTAGTGATGTATGGATCTTGGATCATTATATTCATAGAGGAAACATTGTTTGAATATAATGCGAGTTTTCTTATTGGATAAGATTCCTCATTTCCTGAAATCATAACTAAAATTTTCTTTGATTAAAATTTTCAGCCTATGTCTAAAACTACTTTCTCGTTACGATCCGTCCTTGAGAAGGACAAGTTAAATGGATCAAATTTCCTGGATTGGTATCGCAATTTGAGATTAATCCTCAAGCAGGAGAGTAAGGACTATGTCCTTGAGAAAGCTCTTCCATAAAGGCTTGGGACCAATCGCTCGAATGCAGTATATGATGCTTGGAATAAGCATTATATTGATGTGGTAGATGTGCGTGGTCTGATGTTGGCTACCATGGTATCAGACTTAAAGAGTCAATACGATAACATGGAGTCGCCAATAGAGATTGAGAGATTCCAGATGGTGAAGTCTCTCACTGGGTGCAAGCTACCAGAGGATGCTCCAGTAAGTCCTCATGTCATTAAAATGATGGGTTACATTGATAACCTGGGGAAACCGGTTTCTCCTGTCAGCTTAGAGTTGGCCACTGACATCATTCTGCAGTCACTGCCGTCTAGTTATGATAAGTTTGTCAAAAGCTATATCAAGAATAACTTGACAAAGACGTTGACTGAGCTGCATGGCATGCTCAAAACAGCTGAGCAAAACATCATAAAGGGTAAAAGATTTGAGAAATCTTGTATTGACAAGGGTAGAGGCAGGGCCGTCCAGATTTGGAATCAGGATAAGTCTGTGTCATCTGATAAGCCCAAGTCCGGCCCATCTGTTGTTAGAAAGTGCTTCGAATGTGATGAGTATGGGCATTGGAAGAGAGATTGTATTAAATTCTTGGAAGATTCACAAAAGATGGAGGAGATGTATGGTACTTCTTCTTCAGGTATTGTGTTATGAATTCAAGTTCTACATATGTATTGGATACTAGTTGTGGTACTGATATATTTTGAAATATGCAGGGCCTAAACGACAGTAGAACGTTGAAGAAAGGACAAGTGGAACTGCATGTCTGGTATGGAGCAATGGTTGCTGCATGAGCCGTAGAGATTCTCCACTTATAGGAGCCTTTCAAGCTTGGTTTTTGAATTAAGTAATTGCTACTGTGTACCTGCTTTATGCAGAATTGTCTTTCATTTTCTTGAAAGAATTTGAATGTTTTGCATTTTGATAAAAGACAAGTTTTATTCTTTTGATCTTAATGAAATATTATATGGTAGCACCCCTCTTGAAAAAGGGTTTTATATCTTAAACCAATGTACGCTTAAATATAACATAAATATCAAACGATTTAAGTCTGATGACTTGAACTCGATATTTGCTCAGCATAGTCGCTTTGACCAAATAGAGTGAAGCGGTTTCAGAAGTTCCATAGTTATGGGCTTTAGGTTCATTTGATTGTAAATCAATTGAGACATGAATTCTTCTTACTGGGTCAAAATGACTAAGGCTTCTTTAGCAGAACTAAAGAATAGGGCCAAAGGCTTATTGGACCTTGCGCGTACTGATGTATGTGGCCCGATGAGCATTAGAGCCAGAGGAAATACTCAGTATTTCATTACCTTATTGATGGTTTCAGTAAATATGGCTGTGTTCATTTGATGAGACACGAGTCGGAATCCTTTGAGGAGTTCCAAAATGAAGTATAGAAACAATATGACAGAAGTATTAGAGACTCTCGATTAGATCGTGGAGAAGAATGCTTGAGTCAAGAATTGAGTGATCATCTAAGTGAGTGTGAAGTCGTTTCACAGCTCATCTCTCCTGAAAACCTTGAATGGTGTTTCTGAGAGAATGAATCGGATCTTATTGGATATGTTCCGATTAATGATGAGTCACATGAATCTTCCATTATCCTTTTAAAATACGCTCTAAAATGAACATGTTTACGCTAAATAAGTTTTCTATCAGAATCAGTGAAAAACACCACATTGGATGTGGACTGGGTGATTTCCAAATATCTTTTTATGATTAATTGGGATTGCAAGGTTTGTGTAAGGCAGTTGTCAACAAACAAACTTGAACCCAAATCTGATAAGTGCTGCTTCGCTGGTTGTCCTAGGGAAACCGAGGCTTAGTACTTTTGCAACCAATCCGAGAACAAAGTTTTGTTGTTCGGAACTCTGTTTTTCCAAGAAGAACAGTGGGAGTAAAAGTACAGCTCGAATAAATTCAAGAAACACAGGAGGCTGCTCAACCTGTTGAAGGGGAACAGCGGTTAGATCTACAAAGTGCTGTAGGACCTACACCTGTGGAGCCTGAAGTTCGCTGATCCTAATGGATCCGTCACTAAATCGAGGGTGATTCCTCGTGATCGATTGCCGTGATCTGTTGATCATTGAAAAGTGACGAGCCTGCGAAATTCAAAGAAGCGACGGTAAGCCCCAACTCCGAAAAATTGGCTAGGTATGCATGTCAGATTCACCGATCTATTCATAGATTGAAGCAAACATCTTGGAGTTGGAATCTACGTTCTATTAAAACGGTCAAAGGTTTTGACTCGATCAGGAACGAATAGAAACCGTGCGTTTACAAGTAAACTAGTGGGAGCGTAGTTGCAATTCTCAAACTGTATGTTTAGAACGTACTTAATCTCATAAACGACGTTCCGACGCTAAAATCTTGTCAAGATTTGGGTCGGAAGTCGAAATTAACGATGGACATGGGAGAAGCCGTGTAAGCTCTTGGAATATGGATCCATTGAGATGGATCAGAAGAGCTAATTGGATCGTGTCAGAATCCTTATGATTATAAGGTACTGGACAGTTCCAATATGCATGATTCCAAGAATGGCTTCACCCCAAAGGTCTTATGGGAATGATCTTAGCAAGATGAAGTGTCGTGGACACTGGCTGAGCTAGTATCTATGAGTGTGATTCCTTTTGCTTATGCAATAGAATCCATCATGAATGCCATATTTTGTGCTCATCTAAATGCAGCTGACGCATAAAGCATGACGAGAAGATACCAAATTTGTTCCGGTAAGAGTCACTGGACAGTTGTAAGGAATATCCCCAAGTGTTTGAGAAACACTAAGGATAGGTTCTTGTACAACTGAGAAAAAGACGAATCAGTTATGAGTAGTTAGACGGACAAAGATGATTCCCGGTTCTCACCTGGTTATATCTTTTTGCCTGTGTAGCGGTGCTGTCTGTTGGAAAGGTTTCCAAGCAGAGGATCGTAGAATAGTGCTTATTAAAGAATAGCGGTGTGGTTTGTTGGAATGGTTCCAAGCAAGAACACCGCAGCATCTCTCACAACCTAAACACGAGTTGTATATTTGTAGGTACTAGATATCTAAAGACTTGGTCTTGATTCTAGTGGGAGTTAGTTTAGTTATGATGTTTAGATAGATATGATATGGTCATGTTTATGAAAACCTGACATCAACATTATTTGACTATTGGATAATTAAATAATCGTCCCAAAATAAGTTTAGGTCATATTATAGGTCATCAAGTTGAGGACTTGATAATGAAACCCTATAAGTAACAAATGACATAAATTATGATGTGTCCCTAGTCAAGGTGGTTAAAGTGGGACAATAACAACCGCGAGAGACTAGCTTGTGAGGTGACTGTTGACTAAGTTTCATGGAGTCAATGATATGAGTATCACAGTCAGTCACATAGATATATGTTGGTGAACATATGATCGGACGTGACCCGCTAATGAGAAGTCTCCAGGATAGTTATATCTGTGTCATGAGAGGTTCTCATTACGACTATAGAGTATAGTCCTTAGACCTGAGTTCATCATGCTTTCTTGCATATGAATTGGTACACTTTGACCTTGTCAAACGTCGACCCGTAACTGGCGGCTATAACGGCACTGCTTAGGTGTATCATGAAGTATGCGTTGAAATAGGGATGGAACGAGATGGGATTTGTCCCTCCTGAATAACGGGAGACAAATATCTAAGGGCCTATCGAAGATTTTATACTGAGAAAATGTGTGGCCGCACTCAAACGAACTGTAGTTCAGTTGTTTGTCTTGTTCAGTATAGATCAGGAGTTCGATAAACATGATATTGGCTTAATAAGGATGACACCAATCTTGCCTTATGCCAAATCGAGATATAGAGACAAAAGGATTATAGGAATTGATGATTCCAGTACAAGTGGGAGATTGTTGGGATAGTGTCCTGAAATCACACTTGTACTCACTCCTGATGATAGTTGTGTGTCGAGATCAGACATTCGTATAATACTGGGCGGTTGCAATATTTTGCTAGAAGCCTCTTGCAATCTGTAAGTTGTAGACTTACTGCCATTATTATATGATCCTATAGGGTCACACACCTAAGCAAACTGGAAGCATAAATATGGGATTAATCATTATGGTAATGATCATATCGATGTGTATTTGATACACATCAGTATCGAGTTTATTGTGGTGTGTCGATCGACACAGTATGTGTGTCGGTCGACACATATCGGGTTTCGAAACTGATGTTTCGATTTTATGACTTAAACGAATTGGTATTAACTGATACTCGGTTTTAGTCATTCCAGGTCTTTATATATTCATATAGTTTCGACCTGGAACCCTAGCCGTCGTCTTTTTCTTGACAGAAAAAGCAGAAACACCAGAAACTCAGAAATCCCAAGATCCGGCACTAGCATCCCGGCTTTCCAGGTTTGTGTGCGTGTGTATCTGGTAGAGGCGAAGCATCTGAGTCGCTCCTGATCTCGTTTCACCATTCATTCCGCTGCCAGTACAAGGTAGGAACGAGGTAATAGATTCAATCACCTAGACCCTAGATCCTAGGAGAATCCAACAGTATTACGACGCTCAGTTCAAGGAGTTGACTGAGACATATAACGGTAGATTAACCGATATGGAATCGGTTGTGAATGCACTAAGAGCGGGTGTTAAGGAGACATTACCAAGAGAGCATGAGGTTACTGCCGATGATGGTATTTTTGAAGGAATCGTTTGTGAGCCTAGTGTTGTTAAAGTGCAAGAGGAAAGAAAGGGAAGAAAGGGAAGAAAGAAGAATGCGAAGAAAAGCAGTAAGAAGGGAGAAAAAGAGCGAGAGAAGGAAGAAGAGAAGGGAGAAAAAGAACAAGAGAAGGAAGAAACCGTGGAAGACAAGGGGGAAATAGAGCAAGCAAAGGAAGTAACAGAGGCTGAGAAGGTAGTACCTGAGGCCGAGAAGAACGAGGACAGAAAAGGTAAGAAGAGAACTGTTGAACCCGTTGAGAACGTTCCAACAAAAAAGATAAATATTAGGAGTCCCGTGATGACTAGGGGGAAGAAAATGGAGAACCAAGTTGCTGAGGGAACCACCAAACCGTGATCTTCTCTGTTTTTAGTACTTTTTGTTTTGAATTATCTATGTTTGAGTACTTTGGATATTTTGGTTTGAATTATCTATGTTTAACATAATATTTTAAATTATGTTTAGATTATATTACATTGTCTAACCAAGTTTGACATAGTAGTTTTACCAAGTTTTCCCTAGTTAAGTTTGACATAGTAGTTTTACCAAGTTTTCCAAAGTAGTTTTACCTAGTTATGCCAAGTTATCCAGAATACATCCATTCAAACTTAAACACTAGCAATAAGCATTCAACATAGAAAATCCCATAGAAACAAACACATAATTCAAACATAGATATCCAGACATAGTAAATCTTAAACCACATCAGCTTTGCATCCCTTTGATTGTCTCCTTTAACTTGGCAATCTCTCTTTGGTTGCTCTGAATCTCCAGATGCATGCCTGCGATTTTAACCTCTTGCATTTCAATCTTGTGCAGCAACTTCTCAAACTCTTGTTCAACACTATGCAACCATGGTTGACGAAAATCGAGTCCATCGGCCTACAAAAAAAATCAAAAAAATTCGGAGTTACACCAAATACATGGAAAATGGGGTCCATCGTCAAAAACACCAAATTCAGAGTTCCATTTACCCTCCATTTTTGACAAGTAAAGAAGGTACTGCCCTGTGTAGTATCTACAGGCGTAACCAAATCGACCTCGCGTATGATACCGCCACCACATGGGCATTTCTTTGGGATGCCGTATTCCGCATCGGCGACTGCGTAAAGACGATCGGATTATTCCTTGTGCCTCCTTTCCTCTTCATAGGGATCGAGCATGAAATTCTCTGTACTCATTGGAGATAGATCGTATCCGAAAGGGAATTTGATCCAAAGGGGAGATAGAGAGAAGAGAGATTCGGGTTAGAGAGAGAGGGAGAATAACGAAAAATGAGAGAAAAATAGAAAAATAGATAGATATTAGGTTTTCCAAAAAAGGGGGGGGGGGAATTTTATTTTTGGAATTTGGGAGGGGGGGGGGAGTTTCAAATTTTTTAGGCGGGAATCATAGTTTTACCAAGTTTTCAGTTTTACCAAAAACTGTCAAGTTTTACTTCTGCCAAAATTCAGTTTTAATGGTTATACTCTATCTTTAATAAAACAAAATTGGTTATATTCATTATCTATGACTATTTATATGCATTACAAATTAATTCATGCAATAATATTTGAAAATACATATATTATCTGACTTTTTGAAGATTAAGATGATTCACGTAGATAAATAACTGTTAAATGTATATGATATTTGCTTGCTCATAGACAAATCTACAATATTTACCTTAAATTATGAAAGCGTATATTTGTTTTAGCAAGAGATATGCTATATAGTTTGTATTTTAGTTTGTTTGTTATATTTAACATTATTATAAAAAATTGAATTTCACAAAGAATTAAGGTTCTACAAATCTTGGTTTTACCAAGTTTTTCAAAGTTACACAACAAATGACAACAATGAAAACTGTAGAAATACAAATACAACTAAATTCCTTCTTGGCTCACATCAGTTTGGCTCCCATTACTGCAATTAAACCAGCTCTGTAAATTCTTTCTTGCCTTCCTCTTGCTCCTTCTCCGTCCGTGCTCCCCAATTGACGTATATCTTGTTTCTTGGACTCTTCCCTTTCTTTTCACATAGTTTAGAGGAAAAGCGTACAACTTTTCTACCTCTTCTGGAATAATCCACTCAGACATATGCGGAACTGGAAAAATTGTCCTCGTATAAGCCAAAGCCCATAATTCTATCATGTAATAACGCAAACACAGACCATACAAATCCTTCAATTCCGTCGGCCTAATGTCTTGCTTCAAGAATTTAGTAGTAGCAGCTATTGCGTGGACACATGGGTACCTGTCAATATCAAAGAGTCTGCAGCTGCACTTGTTATGTCTCAAATCCACAACATAAGTAATTCCGTCGTCTCCAACAACACCGTATTCAAGCTCGAATGCATTAAGTTCAAATGTCGTAAGTTTGGCCGCTTTCACAATTCTAGCGTGCAACGCAAGTTCCACTACCGGCACCAATTTTCGCGCGCTCGATCCAGAAACGAAATCTTTCCTATGACTGTTAAACCACTCGGCAAATTTTCCAATAAGTGCATCGATCATAGGTAGTAGATGATACCTTCTGGCCTTCTTAAAAACTGCATTCATAGACTCCACACAATTAGAGGTGTCTATGTTGTACCTTGCACCGAGAGAATAACACCTTGCCCATTTCTTCACTTCTACACTTTTGTCAAGATATTAAGCTGCTTGAGGATATCTGTTCCTATAATCGCCATATTGCCTTAGGAAATCAGACTCAGAGTATATCCGAGCAATTTTCCTGAATTTTTTTCCAACTTCATCCTTGTTCTCGTAGGAAACTGCTCCTCTCACATTCTGTGACAGGTGGTAGATGCAATAACCATGATCCGAGAGAGGATACACTAGAGCTATTGCCTTGATAATACTTGCATTTCTGTCACTAATAAAAACTAACTCACGACTATCCGGTATAACGGTTTTCAGCGTATTGAAAAACCACATCCAACTTTCTTCCTTTTCACCATCAACTAGAGCAAAAGCAATGGGATAGTGGTGATGATTCGGATCCTGCGCAGTGGCGAATATTAAACAACCTCCATATACATTCTTAATGAAAGTTGCGTCAACGATGAGCACTTTCCTCATGGCTACAAACCCTTCGATGGAAGCTCCCAAAGCCACAAATAGATACCTGAACCTTCTTTCTTCATCCAAAACCAAATCTGTTTTTGTTCCTTGATTCACCTTCTCCAACATATGCAAATAAGAAGGCAACATCTTGAAACCATCAACTGGACTACCACGGATATCAGAAACAACTAGGTTTTTCCCTATAAAAGCCATAGAATACGACACTTCCACACCGGCTCTTCTTTGGACAAGTTGCACAATAGTTTTAGGACATGGAGTATCGAAGTTACCGGGATAGTCTTCGTTTAAGACGCTTGAAACTAACCGTGGTGTACCTTTCCTCTTGTTGCTTATACCACTAGTACTTGTCCGAGAGCATGAATGCATATTCGTGTATGTTCTAACCGAGAACATGGTTGAATTCTTAATCTTTGCAGCTCTCAACTGCCATTTACAACCTTGCTTCGCTTCACGGCATTTCACCACGTATCTACTCTTATCTGAATTGCCTATTAAGATCCCATAACAGTTCAGATTTGCGGCTTTATCAACCAAATACTGCACATATTCTTTACATTTAAATTCTTGACCTATTTCAAAACCCAAGCCATCTTCCCATTCATCTAAACGCCTTGTCTCTTCCACAACCAAGAGAAGCTCAACTGATTCAACCATATCCATATCACGCATATTATCATGTTGTACAATATCACGATCTCCAATAGCAACATTCTCCAACGACTCAATCGGCTCAGTATGCTCATGAGGTTGTTCTGCTGATTCCTCGCCAGTAACATGAGTAGGATCACCAGCATTAATTACCCCAATATTATCCCGGGCACTAGAAATAAGCTCACCATAACTCCCACCATCTCGTTTTCCCCTCTTTACTCTTGAAAGTTGCTCGGTGATCGAAAATATTTCCAAATCTATGACAACCTCTACATGCAAAACACTTCTCTGTTGCTCTTTATCCACAGAGGTTAGATACACATAAACATCCTCGTCATCAAAAATATACGATTGTCTTTGAGGTTTCACTACCAATGGAATATAACTCAAATCCAGCCTCTTTTTAGAATCATATATTGAAATCTTTCTGCGTATCCTATCCACTAACAACAAATATGTTATCTCCTCTATAGATGATGTCTTAAACGATATACCAAACAACTGAGCTTCTCTAGGAATCCATTCATAGTCATCTCTGGTCTTTGAATAATGTCCTTCAAAATCAAAATGTATGTTTGTGATAGGAGAACTCATCCTCTTCTGAAAATGACATAAAAATATCAATTAGCACTCAGATTTCAACAGTAATACCAAGTTATATCAGTTCTACCACAGTTGTTTTACCAAGTTCTACCAAGTTTTACCAGTTCCACCATAGTAGTTTTACTAGGTTGTACCAAGTTGTACCAGTTCCACCATAGTAGTTTTATCAGGTTGTACCGGTTCTTACGAATCTATTATTACCAAGTTTTACTAAGTTGAGCAATTTTATCTTCAGATACAAAATATCCCCAAAATCCCCAAATCGACAAATGCGATAACAACAATAGGATTCAATACGATTAAACCACAAATTTTGATTTATTATCAATTCAGTTATCTAATTCACATCAGAAACATGGATTCCAACACAATGTTCTAAAGTTACCAATCAGAAATTAAAATCGACCTCCAATCGAGCTCAAGCAATAAAAGAGAAAAAAAGAGAGAAGCGACGACAAGAAAGGGGAGGAACTAACCTGGGTTGACCGGAATCCCGAATAGAAGTGGCTGGGATGGTTGAATTGTGATAGATTGGTGCATTCAAAATCTGGTTTTTTGAGCTGAAATCGAACTGGAGAGAGAGAGCGTGGTCGTATGGGGTGGAGAGAGAAGCTATTTTCTGATTGGTTGATTAATTAATTTATTTTAGATTTTTTTTAATTAGTTCATTAAGGGTAGAATAGGGATAACCTTATAAGGGGAGGAGTAGGGGAGTATGGTAGATTAGGCAAGAGTATGAGAGAAATTGACTTTGAGTCAAGAAGCTCCTCAGAATTTGACCCAGACGAAGCGGAGTAATTGCCGACGGTTACATATGGGGCTGAAGTTCCGCCGTGAGATTACGGCCGATTTAGGTTTGAAGATGGAAGGCGGATGAAATGGGCCAAATGGCTTAGGGTAGAGATAACTATTTGGCTTCGATTATATCATATTTGGGCCCAAATTTTTATTAAAGAAGTAGGTGACGTTGCTAAACATGGAGGGAGTAGGATCTCCAATCGAGTTCGTACAAAAATCATTGAATCTTGTGAGTTCGTATGTATGCCACGTGGCGTCGAAAAAGGATGGTGAAGCTATCCTAGGTGGACACCTCCTCCATCTTCAATTACCTCTCATTATATATAAGGAATTATATAATTGTTTTCCTGCAAACCTAGCACTCCATGAAATTTTTTAGAAAAGTTTTCAGTTATTTTTTATTCTTGATATTTTTTAAAATAATACATATGAAAATATCGAAACATAGTATAAATATATGCCTAAATTTACTTTATAGAACAGAACTCCAATATTATAATTGTAGCAATTGTTTTTGGAGAAAACTGTAGTAATTTGATACTCCACTTCTGTTGTATAGTTAAAACCGTAAAGTTATAAGTTGCAGAAATAAACAAAACGACTTTATATTTTGCGTTGCATGTAAAGTAAACTTGAGAAAAAAGGTTATAGAAAAATATCAAAACGTTATTTGGTAATAGGTAAAGTGAAAATGTGATAAACTAGGAAAGTAGATGTGGTAGAGTTTTGTACATTTTATGTGATTTTGAGTCTATTAGGTAATTTTGGAGTTTTGAGAGAGTCCTTAGAATTTGAAAGCAAAAAGAGGTGATCTAAAAGGATAAGAAGGCATATTTGTGCCAACTGCGGTCCGTGCAGGCCGGTCCCAGCCAACCATTGCATCCTTAGTGGTCCAGCTTGTCACGGCAAAGCAAGCCTGCGGGTGAGATGAAGCTGAACAAGTTTTTTTTCTTTCCGATGTGGCCTAAAGTTTTTTTTTTAATATGATATAGACATTATATTATAAAGTATAAACGTATATGGTTATATTATAGTATGTATATCTATACTATTAAAACATGTAATTATTTTAAAAATTAACCTTAGTTTTACGTAGGATATTACAGCTCGTGTCACTTCTTTTATTTGATAATTTTAGGTTTCATTAAGAATATATTTGGATTATTAAAATTAGACATACATAAACGAATTTCGTTGGGTCCCACACGATAAGTACGTTTTACTTAACATGAATCAATATTTCTCTGAACATTATGAAAAGTCTAATATTTTCTAATTCTAATTCTAATATATAATAGAAGCTGTTTGGAGCTCCTCAGCCTAGCCACTTCAACAAAATAAACTTTCTCTAAATAGTGACACGTGGCCATTTAGTATTATTCGTTTTACAGCTTTGTTAAAAAGTAAAGTTCTGATTGGACTTTTGCTACACAAGTCAGTACAAACAATTTCGAATATAAAATCGATGAAAGGAAAGATTAATAGAAATATATTTTACAAATGCATGAGCATAATTGGCCGACTTTTTATATGGGATTGACAAGGAACGAATTTTAGAGAAGAATTACGCCATAAAGATATGAAATACTCAGTCATTCTGGTCACAAGCATCAACCTCCCCCCCCCCCCCCCCCCCCCCCCAAAAAATGAAAGCAAATTATGCCTACACTAACAACTCCCAAATTTTATTCTAGGAAAGAAAGAAACCAAAACACTTTAAATTGTTACGAAAACTTGTGCTTGAAACCACCCTATGAACAAAATTTGTATTTCATTACTCGATACACCCATGAAGCACTTTGCCAAAAAGGGAAAAATAGAAGAAAAAGTCGACAAAATATAACGATAATGCCTTGGAAGACCACATCCAACATTTACAATACAAAGAGTTCACTGATCTAAACAAGCATGGTTAAATTACATATTTCCGTCATAGAATGCTATTGTAATATTGGGTACAAGGTTTCAACAACAACAAAATGAAAACCTTAAAAAATGATATTTCGCTTATGTAGTACTATTTTCAACTTTTATTTATCGCTTATTTCAAGTTACGACAAACGTGCTCCAATTATACTACTTTAACAAATAAACATATATAACAATATAAAATGTTTGAGCACCCGCTAATACACTACCAGAGCCGGCCTCGAGCATAAGCCACATAAGCGACGGATTAGGGCATCCGACTAAAAAGAACATTTTTCTATATATTTTCTTCATTAGTATATATTAAAAAATATTCAAAAGGGCATTTCTAAATATATTTTTCATAATATAGGCATTTTAAAATATAATTTTTTGTTAAGATATTTAAATAAAATTTTGAATAAAAATTATATTAAATAATATTTTAATTTTGAATAGGGCATCCGAAAATATTGGACCGGGACTGTACACTACTCAAGATAATATATAACAAATATATTTAAACTTTCAAACAACATATAAGTACAACAACATAATTATGTACATTACACATGTTAACAAGAAATTGAAACGAAGTTGACAACCAAGAAAGAAAAAAATTGTTTCAAGCTTACACCTCACACAAAAAACACTTTCATAACATGTATGAGAAATATATTTAAGACCAATATATAAATTATCAACGAACTATTGAAACTAAATAATAACTGCATAATATACAAATCTGACTAAATACTTTTAAAATCAGTGTAATTAAAATAATTTTGAATAGACATTTTATGGCATTCCGTGCGCCGGCTCCCTGGACGAGATTAGGTCCGCTTCCCCAACTCGCAAATGCTAAAAGTAAAAACCTTTACATAATATTATGTGGGCTTCCACCTACTTAGTACTTAATCTCTTCATCTTCTACCCTCAAAATTCACTTCTGTTATTTAGACATCTAATTACACAAACAGTAATAACCTTACGACTTCTATCATTTCCCTCACTTCTGTTATTTAGACATCTAATTACACAAACTAACTGCAATAACCTTTCGACTTCAATCAATTCATGATTCTCGGTTCCTTGATGAGTTCTTTCCATATTTATTTCACGGGATAGTCACCTCTGTTGTGAGGCTAATTTATTCTCCGGCGACATCGTCTGTGAAGTTTTTGGTTGATAGAAATGGAAGAAATGGAGGGATTACTCATCCTATACCTCGAACTATCGCATAGGTGGTTAGCGACTTCAGCTGTCGACGAGCTGGTCTGATTAAGGCTCCCACAAAAGGTGAGTTTCATCTTCTTTCTCTCTCTGTGCTTTCATTTTTTGTAAATTTTCTGTTCTTTCATGTTTTCTCCGACAAGTCCACACCAGCGAATAAAAAAATAACTTATGTAGATTTGCGACTTCGAATTCTACAATTCCGCTACCTCTCTAGGGTTTTGCTTCTTCTAAGAGATGGTTAAAATTCTATTCTTCTAAATTGTGACTTCGACTTCTACCATTTCGCTTTGTCTAAGCTAGATTTAAAGAACGAGCGAGAGATGACGATCAAGATCGTTTGTAGGGTCAAATTCTGAGGAGCTCCTTGACTCAAAGTCAATTTCTCTCATACTCTTGCCTAATCTACCATACTCCCCTACTCCTCCCCTTATAAGGTTATCCCCATTCTACCCTTAATGAACTGATTAAAAAAATCTAAAATAAATTAATTAATCAACCAATCAGAAAATATCTTCTCTCTCCTCTCCATACGACCACGCTCTCTCTCTCTCCAGTTTGATTTCAGCTCCAAAAACCAGATTTTGAATGCGCCAATCTATCACAATTCAACCATCCCAGCCACTTCTATTCGGGATTCCGGTCAACCCAGGTTAGTTCCTCCCCTTTCTTGCCGTCGCTTCTCTCTTTTTTTCTCTTTTATTGCTTGAGCTCGATTGGAGGTCGATTTTAATTTCTGGTTGGTAACTTTAGAACATTGTGTTGGAATCCATGTTTCTGATGTGAATTAGATAACTGAATTGATAATAAATTGAAATTTGTGGTTTAATCTTATTGAATCCTATTGTTGTTATCGCATTTGTCGATTTGGGGATTTTGGGGATATTTTGTATCTGAAGATAAAGTTTCTCAACTTAGTAAAACTTGGTAATAATAGATTCGTAAGAACCGGTACAACCTGGTAAAACTACTATGGTGGAACTGGTACAACTTGGTACAACCTGGTAAAACTACTATGGTGGAACTGGTACAACTTGGTAAAACTTGGTAAAACTATTGTGGTAGAACTGGTATAACTTGGTATTACTGTTGAAATCTGAGTGCTAATTGATATTTTTATGTCATTTTCAGAAGAGGATGAGTTCTCCTATCACAAACATACATTTTGATTTTGAAGGACATTATTCAAAGACCGGAGATGACTATGAATGGATTCCTAGAGAAGCTCTGTTGTATGGTATATCGTTTAAGACATCATCTATGGAGGAGATAACGTATTCGTTGTTAGTGGGTAGGATACGCAGAAAGATTTCAATATATGATTCTACAAAGAGGCTGGATTTGAGTTATATTCCATTGGTAGTGAAACCTCAAAGGCAATCGTATATTTTTGATGACGAGGATGTTTATGTGTATCTAACCTCTGTGGATAAAGAGCAACGGAGAAGTGTTTTGCATGCAGAGGTTGTCACAGATTTAGAAATATTTTCGATCATCGAGCAACTTTCAAGAGTATAGAGGGGGAAGCAAGATGGTGGGATTTATGGTGAGCTTATTTCTAGTGCCCGGGATAATATTGGGGTAATTAATGCTGGTGATCCTACTCATGTTACTGGCGAGGAAACAGCAGAACAACCTCATGAGCATACTGAGCCGATTGAGCCGTTGGAGAATGTTGCTATTGGAGATGGTGATATTGTACAACATGATAATATGCATGATATGGATATGGTTGAATCAGTTGAGATTCCCTTGGTTGTGGAAGAGACAAGGCGTTTAGATGAATGGAAGATGGCTTGGGTTTTGAAATAGGTCAAGAATTTAAATGTAAAGAATATGTGCAGTATTTGGTTGATAAAGCCGCAAATCTGAACTGTTATGGGATCTTAATAGGCAATTCAGATAAGAGTCGATACGTGGTGAAATGCCGTGAAGCGAAGCAAGGTTGTAAATGGCAGTTGAGAGCTGCAAAGATTAAGAATTCAACCATGTTCTCGGTTAGAACATACACGAATATGCATTCATGCTCTCGGACAAGTACTAGTGGTATAAGCAACAAGAGGAAAGGTACACCACGGTTAGTTTCAAGCGTCTTAAACGAAGACTATCCCGGTAACTTCGATACTCCATGTCCTAAAACTATTGTGCAACTTGTCCAAAGAAGAGCCGGTGTGGAAGTATCGTATTCTATGGCTTTTATAGGGAAAAACCTAGCTGTTTCTGATATCCGTGGTAGTCCAGTTGATGGTTTCAAGATGTTGCCTTCTTATTTGCATATGTTGGAGAAGGTGAATCAAGGAACAAAAACAGATTTGGTTTTGGATGAAGAAAGAAGGTTCAGGTATCTATTTGTGGCTTTGGGAGCTTCCATCGAAGGGTTTGTAGCCATGAGGAAAGTGCTCATCGTTGACGTAACTTTCATTAAGAATGTATATGGAGGTTGTTTAATATTCGCCACTGCGCAGGATCCGAATCATCACCACTATCCCATTGCTTTTGCTCTAGTTGATGGTGAAAAGGAAGAAAGTTGGATGTGGTTTTTCAATACGCTGAAAACCGTTATACCGGATAGTCGTGAGTTAGTTTTTATTAGTGACAGAAATGCAAGTATTATCAAGGCAATAGCTCTAGTGTACCCTCTCTCGGATCATGGTTATTGCATCTACCACCTGTCACAGAATGTGAGAGGAGCAGTTTCCTACGAGAACAAGGATGAAGTTGGAAAAAAATTCAGGAAAATTGCTCGGATATACTCTGAGTCTGATTTCCTAAGGCAATATGGCGATTATAGGAACAGATATCCTCAAGCAGCTTAATATCTTGACAAAAGTGTAGAAGTGAAGAAATGGGCAAGGTGTTATTCTCTCGGTGCAAGGTACAACATAGACACCTCTAATTGTGTGGAGTCTATGAATGCAGTTTTTAAGAAGGCCAGAAGGTATCATCTACTACCTATGATCGATGCACTTATTGGAAAATTTGCCGAGTGGTTTAACAGTCATAGGAAAGATTCCGTTTCTGGATCGAGCGCGCGAAAATTGGTGCCGGTAGTGGAACTTGCGTTGCACGCTAGAATTGTGAAAGCGGCCAAACTTACGACATTTGAACTTAATGCATTCGAGCTTGAATACGGTGTTGTTGGAGACGACGGAATTACTTATGTGGTGGATTTGAGACATAACAAGTGCAGCTGCAGACTCTTTGATATTGACAGGTACCCATGTGTCCACGCAATAGCTGCTACTACTAAATTCTTGAAGCAAGACATTAGGCCGACGGAATTGAAGGATTTGTATGGTCTGTGTTTGCGTTATTACATGATAGAATTATGGGCTTTGGCTTATACGAGGACAATTTTTCCAGTTCCGCATATGTCTGAGTGGATTATTCCAGAAGAGGTAGAAAAGTTGTACGCTTTTCCTCTAAACTATGTGAAAAGAAAGGGAAGAGTCCAAGAAACAAGATATACGTCAATTGGGGAGCACGGACGGAGAAGGAGCAAGAGTAAGGCAAGAAAGAATTTACAGAGCTGGTTTAATTGCAGTAATGGGAGCCAAACTGATGTGAGCCAAGAAGGAATTTAGTTGTATTTGTATTTCTACAGTTTTCATTGTTGTCATTTGTTGTGTAACTTTGAAAAACTTGGTAAAACCAAGATTTGTAGAACCTTAATTCTTTGTGAAATTCAATTTTTATAATAATGTTAAATATAACAAACAAACTAAAATACAAACTATATAGCATATTTCTTGCTAAAAAAAAATATACGCTTTCATAATTTAAGGTAAATATCGTAGATTTGTCTATGAGCAAGCAAATATCATATACATTTAACAGTTATTTATCTACGTGAATCATCTTAATCTTTAAAAAGTCAGATAATATATGTATTTTCAAATATTATTGCATAAATTAATTTGTAATGCATATAAATAGTCATAGATAATGAATATAACCAATTTTGTTTTATTAAAGATAGAGTATAACCATTAAAACATAATTTTAGCAGAAGTAAAACTTGACAGTTTTTGGTAAAACTGAAAACTTGGTAAAACTTTGATTCCGCCTAAAAAATTTGAAACTCCCGCCCCCCCAAATTCCAAAAATAAAATTTCCCCCCTTTTTTAGAAAACCTAATATCTATCTATTTTTCTATTTTCTCTCATTTTTCGTTATTCTCCCTCTCTCTTTAACCCGAATCTCTCTTCTCTCTCTCTCCCCTTTGGATCAAATTCTCTTTCGGATCGAATCTATCTCCAATGAGTACAGAGAATTACATACTCGATCCCTATGAAGAGGAAAGGAGGCACAAAGAATACTCTGATCGTCTTTACGCAGTCGCCGATGCGGAATACGGCATCCCAAAGAAATGCCTATTTGGTGGCGGTATCGTACGCGAGGTCGATTTGGTTACGCCTGTGGATACTACACAGGGTCGTACCTTCTTTACTTGTCAAAAATGGAGGGTAAATGGAACTCTGAATTTGGTGTTTTGACGTATTTGGTGTACCTCCGAATTTTCCATGTATTTGGTGTACCTCCGAATTTTTTGATTTTTTTTGGTAGGCCGACGGACTCCATTTTCGTCAACCATGGTTGCATGGTATTGAACAAGAGTTTGAGAAGTTGCTGCACAAGATTGAGATGCAAGAGGTCAAAATCGCAGGCATGCATCTGGAAATTCAAAGCAACCAAAGAGAGATTGCCAAGTTAAATGAGACAATCGAAGGTATGCAAAGCTGATGTGGTTTAAGATCTACTATGTCTGGATATCTATGTTTGAATTATGTGTTTGTTTCTATGGGATTTTCTATGTTGAATTCTTATTGCTAGTGTTTAAGTTTGAATGGATGTATTCTGGATAACTTGGCATAACTAGGTAAAACTACTTTGGAAAACTTGGTAAAACTACTATATCAAACTTAACTAGGGAAAACTTGGTAAAACTATTATGTTAAACATAGATAATTCAAAATAAAATATCCAAAGTACTCAAACATAGATAATTCAAAACCAAAAGTACTAAAAACAGAGAAGATCACGGTTTGGTGGTTCCCTCAGCAACTTGGTTCTCCATTTTCTTCCCCCTAGTCATCACGGGACTCCTAATCTTCATCTTTTTGTTGGAACGTTCTCAACGGGTTCAATAGTTCTCTTCTTACCTTTTCTATCCTCGTTCTTCTCGGCCTCAGGTACTACCTTCTCAGCCTCTGTTACTTCCTTTGCTTGCTCTGTTTCCCCCTTGTCTTCCACGGTTTCTTCCTTCTCTTGTTCTTTTTCTCCCTTCTCTTCTTCCTTCTCTCGCTCTTTTTCTCCCTTCTTACTGCTTTTCTTCGCATTCTTATTTCTTCCCTTTCTTCCCTTTCTTTCCTCTTGCACTTTAACAACACTAGGCTCACAAACGATTCCTTCAAAAACACCATCATCGGCAGTTTCCTCAGGCTCTCTTGGTATTGTATCCTTAACACGTTCTTAGTGCATTCACAACCGATTCCATATCGGTTAATCTACCGTTATACGTCTCAGTCAACTCTTTGAACTGAGCGTCGTAATACATCTTCATTCGAGACTCTATTTCCTCATTTCTCTTCTTGATTAATTCCTCCACATCCGCAAGACTTAAAACAGTAGGAGTAGGAGCCCCTTCCGGATACTTCGCAGCCTCATTCCCAGCATCACACTCAGACGCCTCAAGAATCAAACGAGGTTGCTCTTGAGCCTGAGACGCACGACCAGACACATCTTGGTTGAAAATTTCTTCAAACCAGATTGTCTTCTTCTTCTTGAGCAGCCCGTTCCAACCATCGATTATTGGTTCATCCACATCATTCCAGTCAGAATCAGCGTCCATGGTATTCTCTAGAAGCGTCATTTCCATGGGAGATGGCTCCAAGATGCTTTGAATATCCTGGAAATATAAGAAGAAACAATTTAATACCGACCTCAAAGTATGATATGAGATACTAGGATTAGTAGTATGATATGAGATACTAACCTTGGTAGTTCCAAGCTTCTCATTTATCTCTGAGATACGGAAAAACCTTGACCCCACGGTTTTATACCTCATCTTGCACATTCGCGGGAAAGCCTCATCCGCACCCTGAACCCTTTCTCGGAAATGGTTCTTCAGAACTGGGATGGCCTCAAATGCAAGGACCTCCAGAGGAACAATGCATCCAGGAAATACCCATGAAGTGGGTGCCACTCCTCCTGTATGGTCAATGAAGTGCAATATGTCTTTGACGTTCTCCTCGAATGACAAACGCCCCCACGGAAAAGTCTTGCACATCTCGAGATCATCAATGGATCTGAGGAAGAAACTCTCAACGGAAGTAGCTCCTTTGCCTGTCTTCTTCTTCCCAATGATCACGGATGACAAGAAGTACAGGACAGCCATTTTCAAACGATCCTTTCCATACTTTCTCTTGCCAATATTTTTTTCGTTTTCATAGCTAGGAACTGCTTCTCAACTTCTTCATGTGTAACCTTCTCTTCACCAAAGTACTTAGCAATAAAACCTGAGCCACCACCAAGGGATTCGTAGTGGTTTGGATAGGAGTGACAGAACAACCCCGAAACGAGTGCATGCTCCCTAATGGAATAGCGGATTGGAACGCCGTTGACAATAAACCATAGCTCCATCTTCTTATCCACAACCGTGACCCTTACAAGAATCATCCACAGTCCCATCCATTTTGAGCTTGTCTTCTGACCCATGTGGAAGAAGTGCTTGAATTGTGGATGCTCATAGAACCAATCAAGCTCATCATCCTCGAGAATGTCATCTACAGTCTTCACGGCTTTGGCGATGTAGCATTTAGAAGAGAGCTTTATCGTCTTCGAATACTCTGTAGGAGGGAAACACATCTTGAGGGGCTGCATTGGTTCGGTTTCGTCCTCTGAATTCTGCACACACAAAAAGTTAGACCAAGTATTACCCAGTTATACTAAGTTTTCCCAAGTTTTACAAAGTTTTACACGAAAGTTATACTAAGTTTTACCAAGTTTTACTCTAACTATACTATGTTTTACCAAGTTTTACTACGTTTTACCAAGTTTTACACCAAGTTTTACTAAGTTTTACCAAATTACGCACAAAGTTTTGCTAATTCCTACCATGTTTTACAGACAAGTTTCACTAAGTTATACCAAGTTTTCTGTCTTTTCCAAATCAAAGTTTCACTAATTCCTACAAAGTTTTACATATCCGAAATCGACAAAAATTATACATGCAAGGCCCCATAAATGGAAATACGTACCGTTCCTTCCTCGAGTTGTTCACTGTGGTGGGTTAAAGAGCGGATTTCACTGGTTCGAACAACTTCTTCTTCTTCGTGAAACCCTAGTCCCGGAACGCGGGAATCTTCAAGTTCATCCTCCTCGACTACGGCTGGATCCACTACGGCTTTCTCCTCATCGTCTTCGGCTTTCTCCTCCTCGTTTATCCCTCCGGCTTCTTCCTCCTCACCGTCTTCTGTTTCATCGTCCTTCTCTTCCTCGTTCTCAATCTCTTTGTCGTCTTTTTTTCTTCCTCCGCATTCTCAGATTCTTTTTCCAAGTCTGTTTCTTCTTCTTCATCAATTTGTTTCCACACAACTTTGGCTTGGCGATTCGCCTCTTCTCTCGGGTCTCTCTCGGTTGGGGATTCGTTTGGAGGAATCGATTTATCCTCTACTCTCTTCGACTCTCGTAATTTCTTTCTTCCATAACTCCGCATGTTTCCTTCTACAAATGGAAGATTGAAATTTTTGTCGGATGAAGTCGGAAAACAGACGGAAAATTGGGGAAAACTGTAAGAAGAAGAGAAAACGAACGGTTGAATAGGATATACTGAAGAGAAAAAAAAGATTTTTGATTTTGACCTTAAGTCATTTTTTGATTTAAAGAGTATATCCGACCCGACTCAAATGGATCGACCAAACTCTTTGGGTCAACCCAGGTTGGGTTGTAAATAAGTTACAAAACTCAGGTTTTTCTGTCTTTTACCCCTTCTCTCGAATTAAAAAAAAATAAAAAATTTAATGGGAGAGGAGTATATGGGACTTTGATTTTGAGTCAAAGAGCCCTAGAAAATTTGATCCTCATTTGTAAATCTGATCTGAAATCAAGGTACATGCTTTTATAATCCTTTTACTCACATTTCCTCAGATTTTCACTGCCGTTAGGTTTCTCTCTTTAAGACTCTTACGCTTTGTTTTTAATTGGTTGCTAATTTGACTGCTCTTTGTCTCTGATTTTGGTTTGTATAGGTAGCTATTTGTCTATCAAAATTCAAAATAGGTGAGAAATAAATTACTAAACAAATGTAAATATATTTTCAAGACATGTTTCCTTTCTCATGTGTTCTTCAAATCAGGAATTCTCTAGGAGGATACAAATCAGGGATGCCCTTTAGTTCAACCTGAGTGTTCAAAAATTTCAGACAAGGTGTTTCATTGTCAAGCTAACCGCCCATCTCTTTTCGTAAAATAAGGTTTACTGTCTCTTTTCTGTACATGTTTTCTCTTATTTTGTCACCACTCAACATGGAAAATCATCTCAGTTTTGTTTGTATAGTCTTCACTCATAATTCCAGAATTCTTAACATGCATCCCTATGTTATTAGTTCTTAGTTTGAAGCTTTTCTAAAACTTACATGTCTCTCATATTTGTCTTCTTCTAAGAAATGGTGATTGGGATATGAATAGAAAGGCAAGGTTGCATTATAAATAATCTTTAATTAGACAATAGTATTGAAGCTATTTATTGTTGTGCTACCATTATCTTCTTTATATTAGCATATGATATTCGTTTACCAACGTATCTGCTAGATTAGCTGCTCCTTTTGTGTGTTTAGTGTTTGGTCTGGTTGGCTTTTATCTTATATACTCCTTTTGTATTTTTCTGATATTCAAGAGAGCTCTTCCTCCATCTGTGTAGACGTGAATCAGGTATATTCCACTGCCCTTAAAAAGAGCTCACTACTAGAAATTGACACAATATGCAGATTTTCCAACACTTAGTCAAAGTTAATGTTTTATGTCCGCTTTAGTCACATCAATAGACTTTCTGGTTTATACATCACTCGAAGCTCTCTTATGTGTATTAATATTTAATACTCCCTGTTGATAATGTGAGGAAAGCCATTAAGCAGATATATTTTCTTACCGATATCATCTTCAATCAAAGTATGTATAGAAAGAGAAGTATAAAATGATCATATGTAGATCTGAATGCTGTTGTGTATACTTACAGAGACTGGTGTGTTTAGCGCACTAGACATTTTATTCAGTGTTTTTTGTTAACTTGATTTGTTTTCTTCTAAGCAGATGGCGCCAAAGCAAAAGGTTAGGATCAAGCTTAGATCATACCAATGCAAAGACGATGGGTACTGTTCCATTGCCAACCAAGAAGTGTAATATGCTGTCTTCTCAAGTATCCTCACGTTCATAAGGATGCAAGGTTCCACTTTGAAATCTGGACGCACCAGTGGATGATAGATATTCTCTACCCGACTGCTCAAACCACCGACTCCTTGATGCAACTGGATCTTCCTGCTGGTGTTTATGTGGAGGTGAAGCTCTAAAGATCAACAGTAACTACGTACAAAGGTATCATAAACAAGCTCTTTAGAAATGATTAAAGCCCATTATGACATTAAAACCAGCTTTGTTCTGCTATCATATAGTTAACATTCATTGTCTGCATCATTTTTCCTTCCCATCCCTTCTTGTGATGTGTTTGGGCTTGTGTTGTTGACATTACATCAATTTCCACCCCTCCATCACCATGCATTATGGTTTACACTTTAAGCAGTTGATGATACGACTATTTGGGTTTTACGGAGAGAAGATTACAACGAAGGAAAGTAACTGATGAGTCGCAAAATAGGATTTGGAACACAGCCAAAGTGTATTTTTGAGAGACGTCAGGAAATTCATCCAGTTCAATTTACACACCATGGTATGTTAAGAGTGTCCACTAAGATGGAGGAATAAAGACAGAAGTACATGTAATTGGTATCTTTGTATTTTATTTGGTCATATATGTGATTACTTTATTGGTTTTGTTGGACTTGAAAGTCTAAAACTAAGACATCTGATGAAAGACATGCTTAGAGCATCTCCAGCGGCGGGACTCAAGGTAAGTTTCTTAACTCATTTTTTTATTAATTTTTTTTTTTTTTTTTTTTTTGTAAATTCGAAAAAAAAAAAAAATTAAAAAAAAAAAATATCGCCCAATGCAATGGCGACACGTGGCGAGACCCAGCAAGGAACGTCTCTTGCAGGAGGAACTGTGGCTACGGTTTGTTAAAAAAAAAGTGGGTCCCATGTGGGACCCACATTATTTTAATATTTCTTTTTTAAGAGACCCACCTCTAAAAGACCCTAATGGATCTGCTTTTAGATGAGAGAGAAAAAAAAAACAGTATATTTAAAAAAAAAACTATAATACAAAAGCATTACCGGATTGATGTAGGGTGCAAATTCTCTAAATTTGTATCATAAGATGGGTGTTGTCTTATTAAGCTGTGTCACAAGCATAAGCCAGAAATCTAATTATTGTTTAAAGAGGAAGAGATACTATCATAAGGATTTTAGTTGGTTTGAACAATAGAATGAAACTAAGAAGTAAAACTCTTAAACTGATATTATTCATCAAATAGGAAGACATTTCAAATAAAGAGGGTTATAAGGAAAACAAAACAATAGAGATGTGGCTAGAGATTTGAAGGCCCTAACCAAAATAAAATTTAGTGTTTAACGTGTAAAAATATGATAAATACACGACATGTATGTTGTTTAGATATTAAAGTAAATATATTATTAAAAATTAAGCAAAGAAATTCATAAAAGGTTGACACAAAATTTAACTTGATAAATTTATGATAAAAGTGATTTTTGATAAAAGTGATATGTATGAAAAATCTAATATTACATTTCTTTTCTTTTTTTTGACAACAATGGTAATAAAAAACCTAATTATCTATTTCCCATGATGGTGGTTCCGGTCCAACATGAAAACTCCATGACTGCCTAAGACGTGCTTTTCGTGCTAGTCCATCTGCTGTCATATTTTTTGCTCGAGATATATGCTTGATATTGAATGGTGAGAAGTAGCCCTTCCTTTGATCAAACTCTTCGATATGTCCTACGAAGGCTGGTCATTCTTCTGGTTCCGACACAATCTTAACCAGGTCTGAACAGTCCATTGCAAATGTTACATGAGGTTGCTGTAAGATCTTCATCCATTCCATAGCCCAAATTAGAGCTTCGAATTCCGCATGAAGTGGTGTCCGACTTTGTCTGACATTCCTTGCTCCCATCATACCATTTACGCCACCCTCATGATAACTATACCCTCCTTGGCCTATTGACTTCGCCCCCTCTTTCCACGAGGCATCCACGAAACACCATTTACCCGAATATACCAACTCATTTCCAATTGATCTTAAACCAATAGGCTCTATCTCTGATTCCTTAGTTGCATGCAACTGAGCTTCTTCCCATAAATTTGATTCTATTTCTGCCATCTTGACTGTGTCCGGAGGGCCTTTATCAATCTGACTATATACCATATCATTTATGCTCTTCCAAATATACCATAGAATCCACGGATAGCTTTCTTTATGTTGATCTGCTAGTATCCTCCAGAAAAGGTAATCCATATTTGTGAACAAAGACTCTGAAGGGAATGTGTTCGGGTTTGTTGGAATTTTGGATAGCGCCCAAACTTGTCTGGCTGGTAGACATTGAAACAGAACATGGTTTATTGTCTCATCCATTCCACAACGAACACATCGTGTATCACACTTTATACCTCTTGTGTTGAGATTCCTTGTTACCGATAAACAGCCTGTAAGGGCCTTCCATATAAAGTGCCTTAACTTCGGGGGACATTTTATCTTCCAAGAGAAAGCTTGTAAAGATTTAATGTCTAGTCCCCACACAGGTAGTTTTTCTCCAAAGTCTGGTATATTTCTCTCTGTGGTGTATCCTGACTTAACCGTATACCTTCCAGATTTTGTGTAATGCCATCCCAACGAATCCGGCCGATCAAAGCGACTAAATGGAATACTCTCAATTAGAATTGCATCCTCAGGGTCAATAACCCTCTCGATCAACTTTTTATTCTAGATTTGTTTTTGATGGTCAATTAATTGATCCACCGTAAGTAACTCCCTTGAAGTGTTTGGTTTTTGTGTTGCTGGTCTCGGGCGATAGGCTGGAATCCAAGGGTCATTCCATATTGAAATGGATGCTCTTGTTCCCACCCTTTTGATAAGTCATTTATTAACCAGAGATCGAGCAGAAGTAATACTCTTCCATCCAAAATATGGTGAGTATGATCTTATCGGATCTAAAGGATCCGTATTCCGAAAACATCTTCCCTTGAAAACTTTTGAGAATAAAATTTCAGGTTTTTTCATAAGTCTCCATAATTTCTTTGCCAGGAATGCGGTATTAGTATCCCTGAAAGCCCGAAATCCAATGCCACCATCTTTCTTATCCTTACAGAGTTTGTCCCATGCCACCCAATGCATTCCTGAATTTGATCCCCCAGAGCTCCACCAGAATCGTGAGACCGCACTTGTTAGTTTTGATGTTACCGCTTTTGGTAACCGAAAACATGACATCACGTGATTCGGCATAGCCGTTGCAACCGCTTTGATCATAACCTCCTTACCCCCTCATAACCTCATTACATTTCATATTATATATAAATTATGTATTTAAAAATCTATAAAATAAATATAAATGAAAATAAATTAGATTTTTCAAACTAACAAAGAATTTTTTTTTAAAAAAAATGAAGAAAGTGATAAAATAATGTGATTGGAAAAAATAATAATAAATAGGACATAGATTTAGATAATCGATGTAAAAGTTGAGTTTTTGTGGGTTTTTAATTTAGTAGAAAAAAGTATCAAACATAATACAGAAAAGCCATATAAACAAATTAAAATAGTTATAAATTTTTCTTCCTAAATTTTATATAAAATTATTGGCCGTAAACGAATGTTTCAAAAATTATCAAGTAGCCGCGCCCTGTGAATAGAGGTAAATGTTCTTACAATAATTTTAAGGTCCACTTTACTATTTTGGTTGGAGGTATATTTGCTTATAATCATTTCAAAGTTTATTTCATTATTTTCATTTGAACATTTGATGTTATTTTATACATTTGTGAATATACGTTAGAAAAATGAGCGACGGGTATAAAAGTTGTCAAAACAGAAAAACCCCAACAAAAAATTATGATTTCATTCTTATTTCACGTTCACAACTAATAAAAATAGGGAAAAAAGCTATGGTGGCACTAAAACATGTGTTAATTAATATAATAGCATCTGCGATTCTAATTTTTGTAGGCTAAAATTTTGGTCTAAAATGACCTTACATGTACTTGTTAGGAAAAAATAATTACAAGAATGCCATTACTATTTTATTTCCACATCAGCAAAAACGAACTTTATTTACGAAAATGCCACCTTCCTGAATAATAAATCCGCAAAGATTTATGACATTCTTTGTTACAGATTTCATAAATATGCACCGAGTTATTTTTATTTGTTGCGGATTTATTGTCTTTATTGCAGAGTTTTATAAATTTGTAACACGTTAGAAGGTTTTGAAAAATTACTATACTAGCATCATAGTGTTATAGATTTTTAACCGTGTTACAGATTTATATTCTCATGTTGCAGATTTGTTTCTTTTTCTGCTGACATGGTACAGATTTATATTAATGTGTTGCAGACTTTTGCAGATTTTCCAGATTTGTTTCCTTAGTTTTGAATAAATCTGAAATTTCATGTTACGGATTTGTGTTACGTGTTACAGATTTATTAAAATCCGCAACAAAGAAAATTGTTAAAATTAATTACTATTGTAGCACTGCTATGTTACAGACTTTCTCTCTTTGTAGCAGATTTGTTTTCAATGTTACGGATTTATGTTATGTTAGATATTGATTTTAGTGTTACAGATTTATTGAAGATGTACATAATTAGAATAATTGTTGCCTGATTTTTTCTAATGTTTAGTAACCGTTTATGGTAATTAAATATTCACTTAAAAAATCCAATATTTGGCAAAAAAAGATAATCAACAAAAAATTTTTTTCAACTAATTTCTTATTTAAATAATTTATTTATTATTTTTTGTTTTAAACTTTTTTAAAAAATAAATATAATAATAAAAATAACCAACGAAATTTGTTTCTATTAATTTCTCACTTAAATGATTTATTTATTATTTTTATATTAAATTCTTGTTTTCAAAATCAAAATTATAAAATATAAGCAACAAAATATATTTTTATCAATTTTTATTTAAATTTAGATTTATTAAAACATTATGTTGTATTTATTTCTTATTTTGAAATTTATTTTAAAAAAAACAAAATTAGCCAAAAAATAATTTGTGTTAATTTATTATTTAAATGATTTATTTATAAAATATATTTTCTATTTTTTTGGAAAAGAAAAAAACTAACCATAAAAAAAATATTTGTATTTTGTATTTAAGTAATTTTTTATAACATTATTTTTATTAGTTTCTTACTATTTATTTTTTAAACTAATTTATATTAACTATTTATTTTTTTAAACGAATTTATATTAATTGTTTTTTAAACAAATTTATATTAATTATTTATTTTTTTAAACGAATTTTATATTAATTATTTATTTTTTAAAAAGTAAATTAATTATTTATTTTACTTTAATGATTATATATTATTTTGTTTTAAAGGATAAGTTAAGAAAATGATAATATAGTATTTTAAACCATTATAGAATGCTACTCTAGTAAAAAACACACTTTAATGCTAATCTAGTAATTAATCTTAAAATTTGTGCTACCATGAGTAATTTTCACATAAAAATATGAGTGATTTTGGATGAAGGCAGAATTGTCCTACTAATAAACTGTAAAGATTTCAGAGAAATGAACTACAAAAACATAGAGAAATAATATCAAGAAAAAAGGAGCCTAGAGTTCAAAGAACAAAGAACTCTTGAAACTCTAACATAACTTTAAGGAAAGAGAGAAAACATCTTAAAATCGAAAATAAGTTACTAGCTCACAAGTATACTTCTTACCAAAACTCATCATAATATTTTTAAAAGAACGAACAAAAAAAAATTAAAAACACTAATCCTAACGTTGGATACAAACCAAATCAAAACATTTTCATGGCACTTCGACAATTTTTAATTGATAAGTTTTGTCTCATTCTTATATTAGGTTCATAGTTCTTTGAGAAAAATATAATTTAATTGAACAACAATGAACAATTACTATACATATATTGATAATAACTAAACATTATATTTCAGATCAATGTTCTAAACACTAATAGAAAACATTTAGATGATGAAATCCGCGCGTAACGCAGAATAACCCCTAGTATATAATGAAAAGTAATTGAGGCTTCAGAAGAAGCTGTCCACGTGGGACAAATGAAATTCATTACCGTACTGCCACGTTGTTTGTGTTATGCGTAGGAGAGTCTCTCCAAGTCTCTCCACTCTTAAAGGTGTCCATGTGTCTCTAAATGTGAAATAATTGGGTTTTCAATTTTTAATCGTCTACTAATGCTAAGCCCATTTTCAATTCTTTCGCCTCTTCTCCTTCCTTCGCCCTGTAGAGAAGCTCTCCGACATTGCCAGCTTCATCAATTGTTTTTGGTCTATGGTCGCTCTTCCACCTTTCTCTCAGCTTGGTTCTGGCTCCTCTGCTTAGATCCGAGCTTCTAAACAGAACGGTGACAACTTTATCTTCCCTGTGTGGAAGAAGAGTTTTGTTCACGTTGGGAGGTGCTTTCTGCCTTTCTCCGCTTCTACCTTGGTGGTCTCTAAGCCATCCTCGACTCAAAGACTCAGACCTCTACCTAGCTTCCTCATCATCACAGTCAAGATCCCCGATTTGCTTTTCCTTGATGGGGCCGTGTATCGCAGCTAAGATTTTTGCGTGTCTTAAATATCTGGTTCCTCTCCAGCCTCTTCTCGGTCCACGACTCTGCGTTTTGCATTCGAGCTCCTCCGGCGTTTGAAATTTTCTCCAACGTCGTGGCTGCTTCACCCTCCGTTTTAGCGACATGTGCGGAGACCTCGTTTCTGAACCGGCGAGGGTTTTCATTATGCCGTCCTGCCCGAGTTTGGATATTGCTTTACACGCATCGTTACTGCTCCAACTTTCCTTTGTAAAGGTCCCAAGAATTCCCAGATATTGCCGTCGAAGTAAGCTCTTTTTATCCCGGATGGATCTCCGCTTTGATAACTCCGCTTTTGACAAATCTCTCTTCCCTGTGTGGAAGGAGATCTTGCTCACGCCTTTCGTTCTCTCAGCCTCCTCTGTGCCTGCTCTCCCTGCGTCTGAATTTTTCTGCCTCACAATCTATCAAGTGCCCCATCGGGTGACCAAGTTTTGACTCTCTACTGTTGTTCGCTACTTGACGTCCTATGCAAGCTGGGCAACCGACGATTTCCCGGTTTTCGGTTTGTGTCTTCACCAGCCAGAAATTGTTCCATCATTAAAGGGAAAGCTTCGTTCTCTCTCTCCTTTGTGATTTAAAGACGCCATCTCCTTGCGAAGCTTGAGACGGCAAAAGCTTTGAGACAATCGTGGTCGTAGTTGCAATCCAAGAACCGTGTTTTGTTTTACATTCATTGTGACCCTGTGTGGTCATTGTACTAATCCTGGAGCAGCCCATCTGGTTTGTTTCATTACTTGACTTTCCCGAAGCGAATGGATCCTTTAGCCTTAGGCTTAGCCATATCTCGTAACATTTGGTTTTGGTACTGTGTAACCGTACCTCCTGTTCACATTTTGTCTAGCATAAGACTCTTGTTCTGGGTAACCTCTCTTCGGTGCCGATTGCTCCCGCTGACAAAGAGAATCCGTATACATTATTATTTGAAGATATCATCACCAAAAATTGAGTTTTTAAACTTAATTTTGTCGGTATTAGATCTGAAGTGGAGATTGGGAATAAGCTAAGCCTTTATTTGTTCAAGCAATAAGATTCGGTTCTGGGTAATCGATCTTCTTTGCTCCACATTACCGCTAAAACAAAAAATCGTTGTACAACCTACCTTGAAATTGAAATTTGGAGTTTTATTGTCTTGCGAGATGAACACGATTTCTTGGAATTGTCAGGGAGTTGGAGCAGACCTCACAAAAGAGCATCTCGAAGAGCTTCATAAATGTTTCGCACCTAACTTTCTATTTCTATCGGAGACTAAAAACAATAGGACTATACCTCAAGACATGCAAGTTACTTTTGGTTATGACCAAGTTTGTACTGTGGATCCGAGAGGCCTAAGCGGAGGTCTAGCGCTTTTCTACATGGACGATCCATCGGTTTCTATTTTATATACGGATGATCATATTATTGATATTGAGACCTCTTTTGAGGGCCATAAAATATTTATGTCATTTGTGTATGGAGACCCGACTATCAAATTCCGAGAACGTGTGTGGGAAAGACTTACTAGGATTAGCCTTAACCGTAAACATGCTTGGTTTATGATTGGTGATTTTAATGAGATCCTAGGCAACCATGAGAAACGTGGAGGACGCAAAAGGGCAGAAAGTTCATTCATACCATTCCGGACAATGTTGGATAATTGCGGAATGATAGAACTACCATTTAAAGGAAATTCATTCTCGTGGGTGGGAAAAAGGAAATGCGGAAAAATCAAGTGCAGATTGGACAGAGCGGTTGCCAACAGCGAATGGCTATCGCTCTTCACTCATACGACAACAGAATATCTAAAGCTTTGGGGATCTGATCACAGGCCGGTTCTTACTCGGATCCAATATAGACTCGGCAGACCAAAAAAGAGTTTTAGATTTGATAAGAGATGGATCGGAAAACCTGGTTTTAAGGAGACATTTGTCACGGGATGGGGACCTTTTGATGAAGTCCCGTTAAGGGACTTTCATCAGAAGATAGGCTCCTGTCGTAGGAAAATTTCTATTTGGAAGAAATCAAATTTCACCAATATGGCTAAGTAAGTTGATCGAAGAGCTAAAATCCAAGATTGATTTAGCACAAGATGATGATAATACCTCATTAGAAGAGCTGGAGGAGTTAAGGAGACAACTGATTGCGGCCTTTAGAGAAGAAGATCTTTTTGGCAACAGAAAAGCAGGAACCTGCGCCATAAGGATGGGGACAGGAACACTAAGTTCCATCATGGCTTAACAAAACAAAGAAGGGCAAGAAATCGCATTGTTAGTTTGAAAGATCACAACGGGAACTAGGTAGAAAGTGCTTTTGGAATAGAAAGAGTCTCTACTCACTATTTCCAAAACCTTTACTCTTCTTCTTCCCCCACGGAACTTGAAAACTCCCTTCGATATATTACCGCCAAGATTTCTGAAGCTACTAATCGTTCCTTAGTGAAGACCCTGACGGAGTCTGAAATCAAAAAGGCGCTTTTTGACATAAACCCTGATAAGGCTCCGGGTCCGGACGGTATGACGAGTAGATTCTACCAACGTTTTTGGCAACACTTGAGCAAAGATAGTATAAAACTGGTGAAAGACTTCTTCGTATCAGGACAGTTCGACCCAAGACTGAACCAAACGAATATATGTCTTATACCAAAGAGGGAAAGGCCAAGAGAGATGTCGGAATTCAGACCTATTAGTCTTTGTAATGTAAGTTACAAGATCATTTCTAAGCTTCTGTGTAAGCGATTAAAGAGTGCTCTCCCACCTCTCATCTCAGAGACTCAGTCGGCATTTATGGCAGAGAGATTGATCACGGATAACATTCTTCTGGCTCAGGAAAACTTCCATGCCCTCCGAACAAACCAACGATGTAGAGAAGATTTCATGGCGATAAAGACTGACATGAGTACAGCCTACGATAGAGTCGAATGGAAATTTCTTGAGGCACTAATGCTTAAGATTGGATCTGATCCTCAGTGGGTCCTCCTTGTGATGTCCTGTGTGACATTGGTCTCTTATCAGGTCCTGATCAACGGCGAGCCAAAAGGAAAGATTATCCCCTCGAGAGGCATTAGACAAGGAGATCCTCTTTCCCCTTTCTTTTTTATCTTATGCACAGAGGCACTAATCTCCCTCCTTAAGGGAGCAGAAGAAGAACAACGTATCACAGGCCTTCGTATTGCAAGGGCTAGCCCGAGAGTCTCGCATCTCCTATTTGCATATGATAGCCTCTTCTTTTGCAAAGCAGACACCGCTCAGTGTTTAGAGATTCTAAATATTATTGACACTTATGGTAAAGCATCAGGACAACTCCTTAATCCGGCCAAATCCTCCATTATGTTTGGAAACAAAGTGGAGATTGGAAGAAAACGAGATATTAAGATCATTCTTGGCATACCTTCAGAAGGCGGGATGGGTATGTACCTGGGACTTCCGGAACAGATATGTGGCTCTAAGATGAAAGTGAAGGAATTTCTAGCAGATCCTAATCCAATTAGGCAATCCTGGTCTGAATTCCAAGCCTAGGATCTAGGGTTCATGTAATTGAATCATTGGGATCTCAGATTTACCTGATGATTTGCAGCGGAAGATTTGCAGATAATCGAGATCTAAAGCGCCTCAAATGCTGCGCCTCTACTGGTATCCACACGCACACAAACTGAACAGCAGGGATGCTAGTGCCTATAGAGATCCAATCTCTTCAGAGGTTTCTACACAAGTTCTGGTGGCTGTGAATTAGGTTAGGGGCGAGTTTAGGTCGACCATATATCTTATATATGTCGGCTTAAACCACAACGGAATTAACCAACGATTAAACCGAATTAATCTGATTAATCCGCGAGTGTATCGATCGATGCACTCTCTGCAACGATCGATGCTGTCCCAGAACATTTATATCGAATGCATATCAAATATGCATTCACCAGATCATTACATTAATGATCAACCTCGTCTTTAACGTCCAGTTTGCTTAGGTGTGTGACCCTGTAGGATCATATAACACTAGCAATGAGTTCTAAACTCATTGATCATAAGTGGCTTCTAGCAAAGCATTATGACTACCTAGTATTATATGATTGTCTCATCTCGACAATACAACTATCACTTAGAGCAAGTACAATAGATTTCAGGACATTCCCAACAATCTCCCACTTGTACTGGAATCATCTATTCCCATAATCCCTTTGTCACTATATCTCGATCTAGCATAAGGCAAGAACCGTGTCATCCTTATTGAGCCAAGATCATGTTCATCGAACTCCGATTTATATTGACAAGACAAACGACTGACAATCACCTCGTTTGAGTGTGGCCACACATTTCTCAGTATCAAATCTTCGATGGGCCCTGAGATATTTATCTCATGTTATATAGGAGGGACAAATCCCATCTTGTTCCATCCCTGTCTCTTCACACGCTTCATGATATGCCCAATCAATGCCTTTATAGTCACCAGTTACGGTTGACGTTTGACAAGGTTAAAGCGGACCAATTCACATGTAAGAAAACATGATGAACTCAGGTCTAAGGACTATACTCTATAGTCGTAATGAAAACTCTCATGACACTTATATAACTATCCCGTAGAGTTCTCATCAGTGGGTCATGTCCGATCTTGTGTTCTCCAACACATATCTATGTGATTGACTTTAATACTCTTATTAATGACTCCATGAAACTTAGTCATCAGTCACCTCACATGCTAGTCTCACGCGGTTGTTAATGTCCCACTTTAACAACCTCGACCAGGGACCAACATAATTTATGTCATTTATTATCTATAGGGTTTCATGATCAAGTCACATACTTGATGACCTATAAAATGTCATAAATTACTTTGGGACTATTATTTAATAACCATTATTAAATAATACAGATGTCAGATTTCAATAACATAATCAAATTATGTTTATACGAACATCATATCATAACTAAAATTAGTAACAATGACTCCCACTAAAATTAAGATCACATCTTAAGACATCTAATGCCTTTAGCAGTAGCCTGACCCTCATTCGCCCTTGCTCAGCGTGTGTCGAAAGACACTGCGTCTTGCTAAGAGTAATACCAAGAGTCATTTGCACGAAGCCCTTCTTGGAATCCTGCATATTGGACATGTGCAAGACCTTATCACTATAAGTATCTTGACACAATCCAATTAGCTTATCCAATCTATCTCTATAGATTCTTATTCCAAGAGTGTATACGGTTTCTTCCATAATTTTATCGAAAAACAACTTTCGAATCAAGTCTTAACAGACTGAAACAATGGAATTTCATTTCCGAGAAGTAGTATGTTATCAACATACAATACCAGAAATGCAACTGCGCTCCCACTAGTCATCTTGTAAACATTCGGTTCCTCTTCATTTCTGATAAAATCAAACCTTTTGATTTCTTCATCAAAACGAAGATTTCAACTCCGAGTTGCTTGCTTCAATCCATAAATGGATCGATGAAGCTTGCATATCTTCCTAGCTTCATTAGGATCAATGAAAACTTCAGATTATGTCATGTACACATTCTTTTCCAGAATTCCATTAAGGAAAACTGTTTTCACATCCATCTGCCAGATCTCATAACCATTATGAGTGGCGGTTGCTAGGAGAATCCGAATGGACATAAGCATGGTGTCTGGGAATAGGTTTCTTCATAGTCAATACTATGAATTTGCTTGAAACCTTTTGCCACCAACCTAGCTTTGTATATCTGAATATAACCATTTTCGGATTCAGCGGCTTTCAGCCATTTTCGGAGTCAAGGCCCATCATTGCTTCTTCAAAATTTGCAGGCCCGTCACTTTCAATGATCAGTAGATCACAACAATTGGTTACGAGAAATCCATATTTCTTGGGTTCGTGACGGATCCTTTCGGATCTGCGAGCTTCAGTTTTCTGTAAGAGTCGCGCACACATATCTCATATGTATACTTTTACCACGACCTAATTAACCAAGATTTAAACCGTAGTTAATTAAGTCATAAACCAAAATCAATATTTGGTTCACGACCTGTGTCGATCGATGCAACTTTTGTGTCGATCGACACTTCTTCAGAATCTCGCCATTTAAATGTATATTGAATATACATTCACCAGATCTTTTATAAACTCTAGGCACCACAGGTGCAGGTTCTACAACTCTTTGTAGATCCAACCGCTGCTCTTCCTCATCAGGTTGAGCAGTCTCCTATGATTTTCGAATTTCTTCGAGTTGTACTTTTACTCCCACTGTTCTTCTTGGAAAGAAAGTCTTTCTCAAGAAAACATAGTTCCGAGCAACAAACAATTTTTTCTCGAACTAGTCGTAAAAGTAACATGCCTTGGTTTTGTTAGGACAACCAATGAAGTAGCACTCATCAGATTTGGGTGTGAGCTTATCAGAGATTAGACGTTTTATATAAGTCTCGCAACTCCAAATCTCCATGATGGATAAATCAGAAACATTTCCATTCCACATCTCATGTGGTATCTTTGTAACTGATTTTGATGGAACTCTATTTAGAGTAAACTCAGATATTTCTAGAGCGTATTCTTAGAAGGATAATGGAAGATCTAAGTGACTCATCATTGATCGAACCATATCTAATAAAGTCCGATACAGGAGGAGTGAATTGTGAAACACTTTCACAATCTCTCAGATGATCACTAAATTCTTGACCTAAGCATTCACCTCCATGATCTCATCGTAGAGGTTTAATACCTTTGCCAAATTGATTTTGTACTTCATTTTGAAACTCTTTGAACTTTTCAAAGATTCTGACTTATGCCTTATGAATAAGGCATAACCGTACCTTCTGAAAATATCAGTAAAGGTAATGAAGTACTGAAAATTTCCTCTAGCATTTGCGCTTATCGGGCCGTGTACATCCGTATGTATAAAGCCCAATAATCCTCTGGCCCATTCATTTTATCCGTTCGTTCGCAACCTGTATCGATCGTTGCATACATGCATCGATCGACACTACCTTTGTTGAAAAGGGCCTCTGTCGTTTTCCAATAAACAAGATTCACTTTACTCATTATGATTCATAATCAAATGAGCCCAAAAGCCCATCACTATGGAGCTTCTGAATCTGTTTCTCATTTATTTGTCCCAAAACAACAATGCTAGAAAGAAGTTTGATTCGTATCATTTGACTTGAATCTCTTGGTATTTATGTTATAGTTAGGCACATTCTTGTTTAGAACATAAATTCCATTCTCTAATGGATTGCTACTATAAAATATATCATTGTAATCAATTGAATAACACTTATTCTTGATTTGAGAACTGATATCCTTCCATATCCAAACAAGGATTAGAAATAATCTGTCTGCTAATAGCAGTTACATAGTAGCAGTTTCAAGTTCAAAAACATGCCATAGAAGGAAAAACAAATGAAATACTCCTACGGTTAATGCAGCAACTCTTGCTCTATTCACACGCATAAATCCACTTGTCCTTTCTCCATAGTCCTACTTTTGCTCAGGTCCTGCACATTTTCACAAAATATGAGTACCACAGCTGGTATCTAATACCCAATAAGTAGGACTATAAGAAGTAACATTTACTTCTATAACATAATACCTGAAGAAGAAGTCTCGTACGTCTTCTTCAGCTTCTCATAATCTTCCAAGAATTTATTGTAGTTTCTTTTCAAATGCCCATAACCATTACAATAACGGCACTTAACATCTTCAGAAGGACTGGTTTTAACCTTAGGAACATGGCCAGACTCGCTTGGATTCACAATCGATCTCGTCTTGCCATCACCTTTGTTCTTACCAAGTTTCTTAAACTTCTTACCCTTTTGTACCATAAGGACATCTGGGGTGTCCTTCTTGATGTTAGGTTCAGCAGTCTTAAGCATCCCATGCAATTCAGTCAACGTCTTCGTCAAGTTGTTCATGTTATAGTTCATAACAAATTGATCATAGCTTGACGGCAGTGACTGCAGAATGATGTCAGTAGCCAACTCTTGGCTAATGGGACAATCCAGTTTCCCCAGGTTATCAATATAACCCATCATCTTAATGACATGAGGACTAACTGGTTCGCCCTTTGGTAGCTTGCACTCAATCAGAGACCTAACCGTCTGGTATCTCTGAGTTCGTGCCTGCTCCTGAAACATACTTTTCAGGCCAGTGATCATCTCTTTTGGCGACTCCACGTTCTCATATTGCTTCTGCAATTCCGAGTTCATGGTAGCCAACATGAGACAACTCACATCCACCGCATCATTAGAATGCTTATCCCAAGCATCCTTATCTGACTGCCAGGCATTGGCTCGGTACTTCTTGGGGAGAACTTTCTCAAGGACATAGTCCTTTTTCTCCTGTTTGAGAACGATTCTCAAGTTCCGATACCATTCAAGAAAGTTGGATCCATTTAACTTGTCCTTCTCAAGGACGGATCGCAGGGAGAAATTGTTACGATGGTTTGTGCTAGACATAGCTGGAAAACGAGGGAGGTTTTAGTTATGATGTTCAAGAAATGAGAAGTCTTAACTTTTAAGAAAACTCGCATTATATTCAAACAATGTTTCCTCAGATGAATATAATGATCCAAGACCCTTACTTCACTAAACTTGAGTGAGCCACTGGCTATCACCCAAATTTTAGCTATCTAGGTAAGCAACTCTTTGCTAGTTATATCCAATATAACTCTTGGTTGTGGATTGACATCTCATGTCCAATCCACCTGATGTCTCTGAGCCCAAAACGATTTTGATGGCCCAGTCAAGTAAACCAATCTCTTCAGTCACGTAATTGTCGATGTCTTGCACTGCAAGTCCATCAACACGATTACCTCTGCCTTACTCATGAAATTGTGGACATCTTGCACTGCAAGTCTATCACACAACTAAATGGGTCTTGACAGTTGACAAGATTGGAAAGACATCAAGTATCACTTAATATTTGGTTGAGGAACGGAACCTTTAAAACGTTCAGTTTTATTATGTTTTAATTCTTATAATTAATTTATTTATCATGCTTTGGTTCTGTGATTGCAGGTTCCAAAACCCAATCATCGAATCTGATGTCGACCGATACTACTATAGTGTCGATCGATACAGAATAACCAAAAGCAATCCGCGATAACCGATCAATCCAATTGATCCGGTTTTGAATACCGGTTAGTGTCGATCGATGCTACATTAGCATCGGTCGATACCAACCTAATCAAACCAATCACAATTAAAACCATTCACAGTTTTCAACCATCATTAACCAAGCTCGATAACCGGTCCAATCCAATTGAACCGATTCATCAATCTCGCGAGGTTTGTGTCGATCGATGCAACGCTTGTGTCGATCGACACTAGGCGAAAACTAAGGTTTATTCGGGTTTTCGCCCTGTATCGATCGATGCCGGATTGGCATTGATCGACACCATGCGAAAAACCCTAAATTTTATTCGGGTTTTCGCCCTGTGTCGATCGATGCCGGATTGGCAACGATCGACACCATGCGAAAAACCCTAAGACGTTTTTCGAACAAACCCTAAACTAGGTTTTTCATGAAAACGAATATTAGCAAGTTTGTATCAACCATACACAGATTCAGATTCAACCAATCTAATCAACATGCTACAGATTCAATGGAACCCTAAAGCTCTGATACCACTGAAGGAATTTCTAGCAGATCCTAATCCAATTAGGCAATCCTGGTCTTAATTCCAAGCCTAGGATCTAGGGTTCATGTAATTGAATCATTGGGATCTCAGATTTACCTGATGATTTGCAGCGGAAGATTTGCAGATAATCGAGATCTAAAGCGCCTCAAATGCTGCGCCTCTACTGGTATCCACACGCACACAAACTGAACAGCAGGGATGCTAGTGCCTATAGAGATCCAATCTCTTCAGAGGTTTCTACACAAGTTCTGGTGGCTGTGAATTAGGTTAGGGGCGAGTTTAGGTCGACCATATATCTTATATATGTCGGCTTAAACCACAACGGAATTAACCAACGATTAAACCGAATTAATCTGATTAATCCGCGAGTGTATCGATCGATGCACTCTCTGCAACGATCGATGCTGTCCCAGAACATTGATATCGAATGCATATCAAATATGCATTCACCAGATCATTACATTAATGATCAACCTCGTCTTTAACGTCCATTTTGCTTAGGTGTGTGACCCTGTAGGATCATATAACACTAGCAATGAGTTCTAAACTCATTGATCATAAGTGGCTTCTAGCAAAGCATTATTACTACCTAGTATTATATGATTGTCTCATCTCGACAATACAACTATCACTTAGAGCAAGTACAATAGATTTCAGGACATTCCCAACAGAAAGTCTTTTCCTTTGTACAGGATCGGCTTAATTACCATGTCTCCGCTTGGTCAGCTTGCTTACTTTCGAAAGGGGGAAAAGAAGTCCAAATAAAATCGGTAGCTCAAGCTGTCCCAACCTACACCATGTCATAATTCCTCCTCCCTCAAGGATTAACAGATAAACTTAGAAGCTCGGTCTCAAGATATTGGTGGAGCTCCAGTCATAAGAATGATGGTATTCATTGGATTGCGTGGGATAAATTATGTTTATCTCATGATTTAGGCGGATTGGGTTTCCGTGATTGGCATGAAGTTAATATCGCCCTACTATCAAAGCAATTATGGAGATTACTCCAATTCCCATCATCACTCCTAGCCCGTGTCCTTAAGGGTCGGTATTTCAATCGATCGGACCCCCTGGAAGACCGAAGAGTTTATTCCCCATCGTATGGATGGAGAAGTCTAATGGAGGTGAAACCACTATTGAAGATGGGGTTACGCAAAACCATAGGATCAGGGCTAAACACGTTGGTGTGGAGTGATCCTTGGATTCCTGATGTGTCGGCTCGACCCGCACGTCCCTCGGCCCAAGTTACAATTTGTCATCCCCAGATGACAGTTCGTCCCTTCTTTAGTCAAGAGACTAAAGAATGGAATTATCCCCTCCTACGAGGATTCTTTCATCCCGATGATATACCTCTTATATTAGGTCTGAGACCTAGCAAGAGGGATACCCCGGATGGCTATGCTTGGAATCGTACGACAAATGGAGTTTATACGGTTAAATCGGGATACGATTTGATCCGCAAGCATAATATGAGATCTTTAATTGAAGAAGTTTGTGAGCCAAGTATTACAGTCATGAAAAAGCAAGTTTGGAAGATCAGAACAGCCCCGAAACTCCAACACTTTATGTGGCAAGCCCTTTCGGGTTGTGTTCCGACGTGTGAGAGACTCACTTATAGGCATCTGGCCACTGATAGGACTTGTCCTAGATGTGGTAGCACAGAAGAATCTATAAACCACCTTCTTTTTGAATGCCCACCAGCCTTACAGATTTGGGCCCTATCGGACTTCCCGTCCATTCCGGGGAATTTCCCAGTTCCTCAATTTACCGTAATATGGACTTTCTCTTTTGGAGAACAAGAGAGTTGGGTCTCTTAGAGCCTCAAAACTCCACATATCCATGGATTTTATGGTTTATTTGGAAAGCGAGGAATGATAAGATCTTCAACGGGAAAGAAATTTCCCCTAGGACCACCCTCCAATTGGCTTCTCTTGAAGCGGAAAGTTGGAGACTAGCCCGTGCTGAAGACAATGAAGAGGAGAGTGAAGAGACACAAGAGTCTCAGGAGCCTATCCCCACTCTTATTGACATCCAAAACCTGATATGCCAAGTTGATGCATCATGAATTGACCATGGCCTCATCAGTGGTTTAGGATGGTGCTATAAGGATTGTATGGGACGAGAAGTAAGCGGTCTCCAAGGGTGTCGTAGAAGCCTCTCGGCTTTACACGCAGAGTTAGATAGCCTCCTCTGGGCAGCCTCATGTCTCCAGGAGAAGGGGCTCTTGAGGATACACTTTGAAACTGACTGCTCATCACTGGTAAAGATGATTGACGATCCCGAGGATTGGCCATTATTCTTGTCAGAATTGGATATATTACTCTCTTTGAAACAGAGTTTTGAGTTTTTCGATCTACGTTTTATCCCCCGTGCCCAAAACTTTCGTGCTGACTCATTAGCGAAGGAATCCCGGGCTCGAGGCGTGTTATTCTCCCATATAAGCCATATTGTCTCGACTGAAGGATCTTTTCGGAGCCTCTCTTCCAGCGGACTAAACTTGGCTTAATCAACATGGGTCGACGACAAAAAAAAAAATTAATACACCAATCACCGTTACAACATCTGATTCAATTCTCAAAAATTTTAAAACTTCCTTCAAATCTACTGTTATGCTCATTTTCAGATTAATCCTTAGTACATTAGAGATCCCTTCACCTTCCATCTGTTTGCCCTCGATCTCCCACTGTTCATATAAATACTCGGCTTATAAGAGCAAAACCTACCCACCTCCCATCAATTTTGGCCACTTTTCCGCTTTCCTCGATCCATAGAACACCAAAAGTCTGTCGGATATTTCGCCACTGGGTTATTTGTCCCCAACCTCCCCCCCCCCCAAACACAAGATCGGATTCCGCCGCCGGATTATTCCCTTAATCCAACCCATCGAACCTCCGATTTGAGGTAAACTGGATAGTTTTTAGCCAGATTCTACTGCTTAAATCGGATTAAGATAATCACTCTTTGCTGCAGTCTCTGACTACGTACGACGGTAAGAGTTACGTCCTGCGGATTGAGACTTTGTTTTTGGGGACAGTAAGTGCTGGAAAGAGCCATAAGAGAAATATGGAGAAGAAAATGACGAGGATAGAGGATCTTTGTCATTTTTTGTAGTAATATTGTGTGGAATTCTTCACTTTGGAAGGGGATGACCTGACCAGGCTATTCCCTGGTACATCAGTGATCGGTACCCAAATTGAATCTGAACATTTATTTGGTTGAAGCCTGAAGGATCTTCAATTATTTCATACCTCTCAGGTACAAGCAACTGCTTTTCTTCTTATCTTATATACTCTTTTAATTATTGAATCATTTAGTCAAGAATCTTTAATAAGTTTCTTTGATTCCACAGCCGGTGGAGTTACTACAACTGTTTTGATAGCAGTGACAGTGAACATGCTTTTCCTCGGGACAACGGGTGCGATCGAGTTTTATCACACCGGTCATGCTGTGAAATGGAATGGGATACTGTTTGCTATTGGCATCTACGGATTTTGTACTCAGACCATTCTGTGTTCCCAGATATATACCAATTCATGGCTGACAAAACCAAATTCAACAAAGCAGTGATCACATAGTAAAGAAAATAAATTCACTGTAATATAAGCTTTTGACGTCTTCATTCAATTCTTAAATCTATGAATTTTTGTGTGTGTGCCTAAATTGCAGTTTCATATTATGTGTTTTGATATATGGAGTAAAGGCATGGGTTATCTCATGTTTGGTGAAGCCACCTTATCTCAGATTACATTAAACATGCCTAAGAACTTATTTTTTTCCGAAAGTGGCTCAATTGACAACGGCTAGAAAAGAAACCGTTTGACCTCCATCATCTTTTGAAGTTCCATTTTACACTTAACTCCATCTTGGTTCCGTTTTATCTTATCTTTTTGTCAGTTTGTGATTTGTGAACCCGTTTACAAAATACGCTCTCCTGTAAACAGCTGAAGAAAATCCTTCAAGCACCTTCGTGTAGATGTTGAATTAGGACTTGATAGCCAGATTCCTAAGTGGGCATGTCTTTTCTGGGGAAAATTGTTTCACTCATTTGTACTCCCTCCGTTTCATAATATAAGGAGTTTTGGCTAAAAACACAAGGATTAAGAAATTTACTTTTTTATAACAAAATATTATTAAATAAATTATAAACAATTCAGTCAATGACAAAGAAAACTGCAAAATATAATTGGTCACACAGTTTTCGATAAAGTTAAAGTTGTCTAAAAATATAGAAACCCTTTACATTTTGGAACAAACAAAAACCTCTAAAACCCCTTATAAATTGGAACGGATGGAGTATTTGATTTTCTGGTCTCTTGGCGAAACCCAATAATGAACAGGGCAGTGTGGGTGGAGTCATTTTTAAACCGGGTGATTGGTTCAGCGAACAAACCGACTTATTTACACGGTATCATTAATGTTATCGATTTGGTTGAGTTGTAACAAAATCATCTCAGTTGAATGGGATAGTCGCACGCGGAAATGTTTTATTTTACACTAGTATTCTGGCCCGTTGCACGGGCATTATGTTTCAATCCATTTATTTCAAATAACATTTAATAGTATAACTAACCAATAAAATAATACCATACAATATTAGATTATATAATTTACACTAATAATGTGTTAAAAGAATTAACCTCACATATGTTTTTTGGATTATGAACTTTGTGTGCAACAACGTAAATCTATATTTATATTAGCTTCTCAACAAAAATTTTATGTCTAGTGTTTATTTAAATTCGATCTTCTCTTCTTGTCAAATTGATACATTTGATATTCTTCTCAATATTTCAGATTGAAGATGACATTTGAACAAATGATTGATCAATTTACAACATTAATTAAGGTAATGATATAGATTTTCATATTCTAAAATATTTCCTATTTTACAAATCTTTTATCATATATGTAAGAAAGTATTTGTAAAGAAGATGAAATTGACAATGATTTGGAAAATGAAGCTAATAAAGCTTCACGGTTCGAAGAGTGGGTGAAATTAAACATACATGGTGAAAAAGTTATGGAATAAACATAAAAAATTATCAAATGATGGTGAATTGTTTTACTTGAGGCTTCTTTTAATTAAAGTTAAAGATTCAATCAATTATGAAGATATACGAATTGTTAATGAAATTTTGTATCCAACTTTTAAAGATGCTTATTATGTTCTTTCTCTTTAAATAAATTAATTTTTTGTATTGCCTAATATATTTCCTCAGTTTTAATATAGAAAATTAAGAATTGGCAAGTTATAATAATTTTTCTTTATAATTTCTTTTTTTTTTAAATTTCAGTGAACGATGAATGTTTTCCTCAATATGCTAGATATTTATTGGATCGATTACATAGAGAATTTTATTATATTAGGTGTCATTTGGGAGTTCATTTTTGAGAAATAGGTGATTGATATATGCCTTATATACTGTTAATTGTCTTTTGTTTAATCCACAATCATAGTATTTCCATACTGATGTAGAGTACAAATTCTATAGCTTTAAATTTTTTTTCTACAAATTTGAAAATAGTTTTTTTTTTAATAAATGGATTTTTTTTTGTTAAAGTTTTAAATTGTAGAAAAGTATATAGTTCAAGAATATGGTATTTATCAGTTTTTTGTTAATACTTTTAATTTGCTTTCTATAATTTATCCTTGTTTATTTCATACAATTTGCTTAATCAATAAGCCATGAAAAAGTAGTTAAAATTTTTTTTGTATACTGTGTATACCTTTTTGTCGAAGAGAATCGAGGACTATTCCCAAATTTTCTTCTTTGTTTGTGATTTTGTATTCCCACATACGTCACACTTGTTCACATTTGTGTCAAAATTTTAGGACAATTGTATGGGTATTTTATATATATGCTTTTTTATAGTGTTTAAATAAAGTTTGAAATTGCGTTTACCTTTATTCTCTTTTGTAGTTGCTGGTGAATGCTTTTAGTAAGGTAATATTAAGTTGTGGATGTTCAAGATGTTTTCATATCTATACTTTTGTTTACACCAATGGAAGTTAAGACATGTAAAGCGGTATTAGAATAGTTAATGTTTCATGCTCACAATAAATTGAACTTCCACATGCTCCTCTCCCTTGTAAACTCCAGTGACCTGCAGACATTTCCAAGGCGAGAGAGTATAAGAATTTATAATCTGCATTTCTTCAAGTTCAAACAGAGTTTAAGAAGCCATGAAATAGTTTAAACTTACGGTAGATTCCAAGAAAGTGTAGAAATTTTTAGAGTGGAAAGAGAGAACACACTGAAAACGTAGGTACCTGAGATATTTGTGGATTTATCCGTCGATGAACTTCATCCACCAGTGGCCACATCTAACAGTCAGAAGGAAACTGAAACTTGAGACAGTGTTTAACATTAAATTTATCAATGATTTGTCTCGAAGATCAATATTTTCCAGAAGTTGGTATAAACCTGGCCTTCCGGTTTGATGGGGAAATGTGCCATTTTGGACGGAAAACATACGCACCTGAGTTCTAGTGGTTGAGAACACAATGAGGCGGCATAAAAGATGATGAGTATAGTAGCAGTCTCATTTGACTTGATTGTTCTGTAAGGAGTGTGGAGGAGTGACAAAGAATTTGTTACCTAAAACCATATTTCTGTCACCACCACCTGTCAGAAAAATGATCTATTATATTTTTAGTGACTAAATTCATGACAGGTGGGTCTTAAGGTAAAAGACCATGAATATTTGTAAGATATCTGTCCACGAACATACCATCACTTGCGGCTCTGAAATCAGGTCCATCGTCACGATACATGACATCAACCAAATCCTTTGCATAGCTATATGTAAGAAGGTTTATATAAGTTAAAAAATAAGTGAGTATGGTGAAACTTCTCCTTTGTTTCTTACGTAAAATTAGGATCTGAATGGCCATGTAGAAATCTAAAATGCAAATGTCAGTAGTAAGCTAAAATGCAAATGTCGGTAGTTTCAACAAAAAAGCATACCCGACTCAAAAAAATTGCATCACACCTTCCATTAAAATCGTAGAAGAAGGTATGAACACTAACTGCAGTTTACGAAAGAGCCAATGAGGAAATATGAGCGCGCAAGAAACCACCAATCGAGTGCTTCTTGCAATGAGAAAACTCAATACTGGTAGAAGCCTGAGCAGATGTAATCTTGTTCCATATCTCAAAAGAAGGAAATTCACTACAAATGAAGCGTAAATATAACCTGATAAAGAACACAACAGGAGAAAGAAAATCAATATCAGAAGCACAACATACATATACAATAACAAATTAAGAACAATGGAAGTCATTCAAGGTATTATCAGAGGGGAAAAAATGAAATCAAATTCCAATAGACTTCAAAGAATATCATGAAACATCATAACTATAAACAAAACCTTAAGAAACCCTAATTGCAGACATTGAAGTACATAGTAGATCACAATTCATGCTCTTTGAGAAGTCTAAACTCCTACTGCATCATCAAATCTCAGCTCCCTTAAATTGAAAAGCAGTAATTGTCGCCCCAATTTAACTCAGATCGCAATGAACGAAGAAAATAATTGTAACCCTGAAAATCTATTCAAAAACAATTTGGCTATGTAAAATTCGACTCCATCACATCTCAGAAACGCGACGCCAAATCATACAACGATACTCAAGGGGAAAGAACGATCCGATTGAACGCAAAACAAAAGGGAACATCATAACGAAGAATACAAGAAATAAAATTGCAATCAGTCAAATCATTTTTGATTACCTCAAGGGCCAGCAGGCATAAGCTCCGTCTCCGACGACAGGAAAAGATTTATCCGAACATAAGCTTCTCCTTCACAAACTACGACTCGACCACTCTATCCCTCTCTCCTTGCAGCGTAATTTTGTGAGGTTTTTGTGAGAAGAAACAAATTGCGATCGAACGAAACGAATAATCAAAGAAGAATGCAAGATTTTTACCTTAAAAAGAGAGTATTGAAGATACAAAAAAATGAAAATGGCGATAGAAGTGTTCATCATGTTGATTGCTGCTTTTCTTCTTCTCTAATCGTCTACCCAATAGCATCTGATCAAAAAATTTCACGACCTCTAGGTTTTTTTCTCTCTTCACCCAAATCGAAACCCAGAAACTTTTTTTGGGAGATGAAAATGGGGAGATCTGGAATCGTGAATGGTTGGAGAAGAGAGATTTTTTGAGAGATGAAAAAAAAATTGACGAAAAAGATGGATTAGGGTTACGAAAATTCAAGAAGTTAATAGAGGAGGTGGTTGAATTAAACTGGATATAGGAGACCCACCATGGATTTCGTAACTTGAAACGGTGACAGAAAGAGATCTAAGATGGTGATGGTGAGACAGTTTCCAGAGAAAAGGGAGAGAGACATTTTGGAGAGAACACGTGAGAGATGAAAAAAAATTTCAGAATAGTCATCAGAATTGATTTGAGAATAGTCATTCAAAATATTGACACGTCAGCAAAATAACATGTTTTGATTGGTCCATGTATGATTTTTTCTCTCACATGACTTCTCATTTATATTAATTAGATTCTATGTTTTATATTTTGTTTTTCATTTCATATTACTTGTTTTTTTCAAGTAGTACAATATCTTTCTTTTTAATTTAACTCTTACTTATATACTTTATTTTTTATTTTTTTCTTAAACTTTTATGAAAGAAAGCGTTTTACTCTTTTTTAGTTTATTTGTACTTAAAATGTAAGATACATTTTAAGAGCGTAAATCAATATGGGGGGTGTATTGAACTAAACATTTGGAGTGATTTGGAGGTTTTCTTAAAATTCACTGTTATTCAACTAAAGATTTTAAAATGTCTTCTCAAATCCAGTGTTATTGAACATGAGATTTATGTAAAATCACTCAAAACCATTTAAAATCCTCTGTTATTCAAACAACAATTTGTTAAAATCATATCAAATCCACTGTTATTGAATTTTTTTCAGTATTGGGATTTTAACGACTGCAGGGGATTTTAGAAGATTTTAGATGACTTTCTTAGTTAAAAATAAAAAGATCCAAATCTCATGGTTTTAAGTGGTATTGTAGGGTGTTTTAATATAAAATCATAACAACTTCCTTAAAATCACCAAAGACCATCAAAATCATCTAAAATCTTTATTAAACTCAAATCACTTCAAATGTTTAGTTCAATACACCCCCTATATATAAAAAAGAGAAAAAGACAGTTTAAATTTTGGAACAAAAAATAATTAAAACATTTTACATGATATATTGGAAAAAAATCAAATAAAAATAAAAGATAATAAATGTATCGGTTGAATCAACGCAAAATATTATAATACGGCAAAAAAATGTTATTTCTGAAAAGTTTAATCAAATTCATATAACAAAAATCAATACACATTTACATTGTATTAAGAAACATATCAAATACACATAAATTACAAAGCATATATGTGTAACGTTTATATAACAAACAATAAAATATTTAAAAGTTGATTGATAGAGTAAAAAAATCTAGATCTGAAACCAAGAAAAAAAATTAATAACATTTCACACCATATGTTAAAATAAAAAATATTCAAGTCATAAATAAAAGATAATGAACTTATCAGTTGGAGAAAAAAATATTGTAGATATGGTCAAAACATATATATATTTTTTTTAATCAAACTCATATATCTAAAATCACAACATAATTAAAATTTATTAAGAAAACATATCAATACATATGAAACACAAAAACATGTGTAATATTATATAAAAACCGATTAAATAATACAAATAAAATAGTTAAAGTTGGTTGATAGAAAAAAAAAATAAAGTTTAGATAAGAAACCAAAAAAAAATTAAAAATATTTCATACTACATGTTAAAATAAAATAAAAAATCAAGTCATTAAATAAAATATAATGAACTTATCAGTTGAAATACCAAAAATATTTTTGATACAATCAAAGCAAAAAGAATTCTCGAAAAATTAAACCAAAATCATATAACTAAAATCGACATACAATTAAATTGTATTTAAAAAAATATCTTAAATACAAATGAATCACAAAAATTTCTTATATATAATAAGAGGTGTTCGAGGTTCAGGACGTGTCCAAAGACAAGAAAATTATCTCCTCTGTGTGCCACGTGTCATTTCTTCATATGGTAAAAAGTTCAAATCTCTTCAGAAGCTGAAATGGAGTGAGTTAATTAAGCTTTCGACTGAAAAAAAACCTTTCGACTGATCATGTCCGATTAACTTCTTTCATGTTGTTACAATCACCAAAGGAGTGAATTGATTACCCTAGCTCACAGGTCCAAGCTTGCGCATATCTACCTACCTTCTCCAAACATGACCAGCAGCTGCGCCGGCGGAGATGGAGGCTCTAGGGTTTTGAATCCTCCCGATCTGCGTGAAACCATTCAGAACATCATAGAGATTACATGAAATGAACTGACTGACGAGAATATCTTCTTCGTCTTTAAGGATTTCTTTCAGTTGTCCATTTGCGACCGCCCAAAAGCTCATGTATCTATTTCCTTAGGTTTCTGCATTTGTTTTATTTTTATTTGACTTCTAAAGCTTTGTTTCTCCTCATTTTGTAATTGACTGCGCTTCTAAAGTTTGTTTGCCATGTTCCCTAGCTTATGCACCTGATCGCTTTGGATCTTAGACAGAGTTTGGTCTTTGGTGTTCTCTTTACCTGTTTGGTAAGATCATAAGATGTGCTTGCCGAAATGCAACTTTTGTGAGCATTTTGTTCGGTACAATATGCGTGGACTTTTCAAAATGAGGTATATTTTAACTGCCGTTCATGACTAGGAATTGTTGTTTACAGCATTTTGAATCTCCAATGATTAGATGTAAGATGATGGCACTTTGAAAATAGATTTATTATTTTAGCTTTGTTTTGGATATGCCTACCGTTTCAACATCACCATTATGATCCCCATCGTTAGCTGTTTCAAGTTATATATTCCTTGAAAGTTGTTGCATCATACGTTGGCTACTGTGACACTTTTAGTTAATTACTGGGCCACGTACTCATATATTAATATGATCTTTCATGAGAGCAAAAACAATGGGGGTTCTTAATCCAAAGTTTCTTAACAAAAATTAATAAAATATTGCGGGTCCTACATGAATAGTTAAGAACCGAATCCTTAAAATCCTTGTTTAAGAACTCGTTTCTTAACTATTCATGTGACGTGTCGCATCCTCATTGGTCCTTTTTTAATTTTTTTTTTTGGATCTGAGAAAAAAAAATAAAAAATTAATAATTTTTTTTTTAAGAACTCCAAGGGAATAACACCATTGGACATGGTCTGAGGTGAAAAGCAAACAGGAGAGAAAGAAAGAGGTAGGTTTCCTTCTTTTTATGAATCTTTCCGGCTGCAGATTAAGTGTTGTTCTGAGCTCATCTTTTCAGTTACTTTTCATTTTAGATGCATGATTTGCGGACTCAGGTAGCGACCTTCAAATATATGTGGATCACATCCTTCTGTAACTTGTGTTATCACAGTTTCTGTTATCCCGTATAGCTAATTTTGATTACTGTGTACTACCTATTGCAGAATTTAGTGCCAAGTACACAAGAAAGGGCCAGGAATGGTCGGAGGAACTTCGCTTCAAACTACGCTGGTGATTGTTGTTTATGTTCTCTACTAAGCACGCTTAAACATATGTCATTCTCCTCTTCCCTGAATTATGCTCTTTGTTCATTTGCAGGTGTCAATAATGGAAAATGCAGCTTTTAAAAAGCATGGTAAAGCTAATCACATTGTTGGAGGCAAAACTGCTTTACATGCTCCTACCAAAGCAATAAATGACACAATACCATGTTCCATAAAGTATCCCATACATATTATTCCTTCTCTGTGTTTAGAACCCTGTTCGTATATGGGCTTCCTAAAACGTTGTTCTTTTCTTGCAGGAAGCCTAACCTTATAAGTCTTCCATAAATAATCAGCAACCATAAAGCTCAAGATGATTTCGTCTCCCCTGTGAACAAGGGAGTTACAGACGAACATCCTCTCTCCAAGTCTACTTCTTCGTCTGAGGATGTTACTGAGCTGAAGATGCCTAAAGCAAGTGAAACTGTACATGTATCAGATTCTGCTGTACAGAATGGTACTCAATATGCTGTAGATGGAATTTCTCAGAGCTCACAACAATCATCTTCATCCGCTAAGAAAGATCATATGTTGATTGCCACTTCTAATTGTAGTAGTCAGTCAAATCAATGTATAGTTTATCTTCATCTATGTAGCTTCTGTAGCCCTTTATCTAAGTTGGTAGTTGTTCATATTGTTTCATGACTTCAGTTACAGCCTCTTATTTTATTCAACCTTTGGCTTATTCTTTTTTTTCCTTAACAGCCACTTGGAGTAGTTGCAGCCTATATAGGCAATAATTGATCGCTTACGAGTCAGATGTTGATGAACGGTCCCACATTACATTCTCTGTCCACCTTCAGGTTTACAAGATGTTAGAAACTGGTCTGATGTTTGGGAGCATGTTTGGGAACAAAAGTTGTCTGAGGCACAAAAAGCTCCTACGAAAAGGTTTGGTTCATAAAAATTCTCTACTTGGGATAAGCGATTTTTAGTGAAAATTTTGTAACTTGTGTGCATATTCTGGAACCTTTGTAACAGATGGCAAATAAGAACACGGAGATATAGCTGCAAGAGATGGAGGGATATAAGAGGGAAAAGGAAGAAGAAGCCATGAGGCAAAAGAGAGTGATGAGGAACTCATGAAACTCCATAAACAAGAAGCTCTCCAACTTCTCAAGAAGGAGAAAACAGAAAATCTCACAAAGGTTTCTAACTTACCTCACATTCCCTTTAGCCGTTAGTAAGAAAATATTTTGGGTTAATCAGTTACTAACAAAAAACACGCATGATTATCGCAGAAGAAGAAAGAAATGTTGAAGAACAAGAAGAAGAATGAGGATGTTGATCCTACAAAACCAAAGAAGCCCGCTACCTCATTCTTTATCTTCTGGCACTAAACCCTGCAAACACAAACTATTAGATCCCAAATGTTTTTTTAACTGTTTAATGAACAATATTTGACATTGAAGACGCAAAGAAAGAGTTTGGCAGAAGAGCATCTTGGGATTAACACTTCAACTTTAACTGCCCTCGTTTCATTGAAATGGAAGGTATGTAAAGAAGTTCAAATCAAACCATAAGATGTCTGTAAATGATTTATACATTGTTAATTGTGAAATTTATTTGTTGTAGGAATTTGGTGAAGAAAAGAGCCAAATCTATGATGGAACAGCTGCGGAGTTAATGGACACATTCAAAAAGAAGTGGATGAGTACAGTAGGACCAAGATTACGTAGAGGAATACTACTAACTCAGTAGTAATAGAGAACTGAGAAATGTGTTTGCTCATATTAAACATTTATCTCCTATTCCAAAAATGATTGCCTTTTTTTGCTTCTCAAATTTTAGGATTTGAACATTAAGGTTCTCTTCTCATCCTTCTCTTTCTTCCTCTCAATTGGTTCTTAGGTGCTTTACTTATCCCAATCTACCTTATTAAATTAGATATTGGTTAACAGAATTATTCATTAATTAAACTAAAATTGGATACAATATACATATATATATATAAAGTTAACTTTTCAAAATTAACATTTTATATTTAAGAGATAGATTTAGTAAATGAATCTTAGTTTATCCAAATTTATTACAAACAATTTCATTTAAATTATTGAAATGTTATATACGTATAATATAAAATAGTAGTTTAAAAAATAAAATTAGAATGAATACCTAATAAATAGAAAATAAAATATAAAAGATCTTTTGCATTATTATTTGAATTTTTTTCAACATACCTCGCAAAAAAAAAAAAAAGTTAATGTATTTAGTTGTATTAATATATATTTTACAGTTTTAAGATTTTCAAGATTGACATTTTCGATTTAAAAGAGATAGATTTAATAAATAAATATTATTAGATGCACACTTATTGTAAACAATATATTTTTAAACATTATATTTATTTAAAGAGAATATATTTTTATAACATTATATTCTATTTAGAAAATGAATGTAAACAAGATATCTTTTAAGAAAAAATTTAAATAGTACATAGATATATACAAAATAGTAATTTAGTTAAAATAAAACCAGAATACCTAATACATAAAAAAGTAAAAACATAAAAACTCATTTTCCATTTTTATATATTGAAAATTGTCCACCACACTTTACAAAGAATAATAAAGTTAATACATTTAGTTCTACTAATATACTATACATTTAAATAAATACAAAATTATTATTATTTTTATTTAAGAGAGATATATTTAGTAAATAAATATTATTTGATCCAAACTTTTTATAAGAAATATTTTCTTTTAAATATATTATATATAATAGTAGTTTATTTAAAACAAAACAAAAATATTTCAGAAGTTAAAAAGAAGAAAACATTTTGTTTAATAATAAAGATTGTAGTAAAATTTTAAAATATATAATAAATATATATATGTATATATAAGAAAGTCATTTTTAAGAAAAAAAAATCAAAATGGTAACAAAATGGAGATAAAACAATCACTACATAAAAGAACATCATGTGTAGCTAACTTATATATTTTAAATAGTAATCATTAATATTCGATTTTCATCATGTGTAGCTAGCTTAAGATACTATGAATCAATTATTCTCTTTTCTATTGTTCAACACATCATATGTAAAACAAACTATTATAAAAATGTATCAATGAACTAAAAGAAACATACGTATAAAAGAAAGAAATAATCAATGGTTTGTGTGTTAAATACCAATGGACGGCATTTAAAATTTTCATTATATTTACTATCTCAACTAAAATTAAAAAATACTGTGAAAAAATAAAACAATTTTTTTTGGGTCTAACGTTTTCCACTTACTACTTCAACAAATATATATATAACCACGTATAATGTTCACATAACCTAGAATACATTACTTAAGATAAATCACATATCTAAACTTTCAAAAAAAAAATTATAATTGCATCAATATAAATGTGCATATTACACATGTTAACAATAAGCTTAAATGACATATGACAACCAAATATAAAAATCAAACTACAGCACCATCATTGAAACAACTTACCATAACATGTACCAGAAAAATATATTTAAAACCATTATATGAACTATCAATAAACTATTAACACTAAATAATATAGCCGAGAAATAAAATAAGAACAACACATTATATATAAGAAAATACAAAATCTAACTAAATATTCTAAAAAACAATGTAACTAAAACAATTTTGAATAGAAATCCGCGCGTAAGTCAGAGAAAATACTCTAATGATGTCACATCAGCATCTAATCATAAAAGCAAAAAAAACTCAAAACCATCGTTTGGGTATTCGCAAAGGATCTAATTTATTTACAACTTTTTGGGACTAAAAAGGTTCTAATTATCTATTTTCACCCATATTAAATGTCTCATCCAATTTTCAATACTGATTGCTTCAGGATGTCGATTGGGTTTTCTACTGGGTCTATTGCTAGATTCGATTCGTCAGTGAAAGCCTCACCTGAGCAAAGTGAAAACGCTGATTTATTAATGGCACTATGTCCTTATTCTGTTATTCATCGTCTTCGTCATCTCATAGACATGGATTGTTCACGGGATATTGTCCGGAATGGCGATTGCAGCGGCGAGTGGCGCAAGAGCGTACCTGAGTTAATATGCGAAGTCAAGTTCTTAACTTTACTCTTTTTTACCGATTAAGTTAAGCTCTGAAATCACCCTTTTGATTCTCTCTAAAATTTTCATATTAAATTTTGCAAAAAAATGTCTTCTCATTGAAATCTGTGTACGTCATCAATTTTCTCACAACGTCTTGGGAAAGGATCATTCCTGTTCAACAGAGAAGGTAAATTTAAAGCGAGTCTTTCACTGATCTCTATGTTTCTATTTCTCTATGCAATATATTGATTGTTCTCAAATTACAGACTGAAGATTCTTGCTAAAGCACAGATGTGTCTAGCGAGATTGGATGGGTTACTACAAGCAGGGATAACGAGCGTGAAGATTCGGTCTGACAGGGAAAACGTGAAGCTTGGAACAGAAGTGGAGTCTTGTGACCAGAAGGCTGAAGCCAATAGAATGAGGTTCTCAAGGCTTCGCATCAGAAAATGGCATTGGCGAAAGAGAGAATATCTCAGTCGATAATGAGGAGGATGAAGAGAGAAAACCAGTATAAGGAGTGAGTATGTGCTTTGATCAATCAGAAACATGTAGATCTGAGAAGTAACGCCTTGGGTTGCTTGCAGCTGAGAAGAAGAAAGCATGTGCTCGTGTTCAGCAAGTACGCTACGTTGTCAAATCAGCGTGAGATGGAGATAAGTAAAATGAGGGAAAAAGTTGAAGACAAAATTGCAAAGGGTAATATACAGAGAGAGAGAAGCTTTGATCTTAGGTTTCTCTTATTATGTCCTGTTTATGATCTTCTGTTTTGGTGTTTGACAATTCAGGTAAAGAGATATAGATCAGAGCTTCTTCTTTAGAGAAGGAGACTGAGGGATTCAATTAGTCTCTATTGCGATATGATCTTCTGTGGGCTAGGCGAGTGTTGGAGTCGGTTTTAGCACCCCTCAAAATGGCCCATTCAGTTAATAGGATCGGCCCGAAATAGAAGGCATTTATTATAGATAATTACGATGTCGATGAAAATAAATGGCAATCTTCGAAGATAATCACAAAAGGAAAATATCTATTTTCTTTTGTGGAAAATATCTATTTCTTTTTAAGAAATATGACTTTTTATGCCGGCCTAAAACTCTATATAAGAGAAAGAGGGCATTCATGCTAAGAGACATGAAAAATACATCGGAGATGAAAAAGATAGAAAAAGGGAGACAACTCCGAAAGTCGACCTAAATCTCTACATGAGAGGATGAGGGTATTCAGGCTACAAGAGATCGATCTATAGACGACTCTGTAAGCCGACCTAAACCTCGACATGAGAGAATGAGGGTATTCAGGCTAAAGGAGATCGAAACACACACAATACGATAAGTCGATCTATAGACGACTTAATCGTCATTCGACGAACTTTTTCAAGGAACTACGAATGGCTTGATCCCTTTATAAAGGGTACGTAGGCAGCCTTTTACAAGGTTCAGCTATAAAACCTAATTCTCGTTATTCCGATTCACCGGGGCCCCAATTTAGCCCTAATCTCATCATCTCCGCCAAGCTAGGTTAAGAGACTTTGAAGAATCCCTAATTTAAACCCTAAAATTCTTGCTATCTTCGGATATGCAGAATTGAGATCTTACAATTGGCGCCGACTGTGGGGATTTCTTCGAAGATCTTTCATGACCTTTCTCAGCGATGACAAAAGCAATATAAAATCCTATTGATCGTCAGCCGTTCTACTTCGCTCAAATTTTCATCCTGGGTTTTGTACCCATCATCAAAAGCTAAGTGTTACTTAATTAATTATTCAAAGTTCAGATAGTCATACTCGCTCAATTAGGTCGTAGTCATTATTCGATTGATAATCAAGATCAATAGTAATATTACGAATACTACATATTTCTGTAACCAACTGTTTATGATAGGATGTATACGGAAAAAGCCGACCATCTCATCAAACCACCGCTTCAATTTAATCGGCCACAGAAGGATTGCATCCCTCTTCAAGCAGCTTGAGCAGGGCCTTACCGGATCCTCTCTCCTCCATCTATTGGGAGATCGATGAGATCGACCTAAACCGAACCAAATCAAGAATCGAAGACCGGTGGAAATCAACGGTTGAGATGAATTCAAGATTATGGAAGAATCTAGAAGATAGAGATAAACTCTTTATAGATATAATATTATCAAAGTGTTTTAGATATACTTAAGTTGTGTTTATCTTTACTCAATCTATGTACTATATAAAAGCCATTAGCCTCATGAATAAATCAACACAAACAAGTTCAGATTATAGATTTGTTATGGTATCAGAGCCAACGATTCTTCGGGATCAAAAGTAATGTTTCCGCTTATATTTTTCTCGTTTCATCTTCCAAAAAAAAAAAAAAAAATTGTTGGTTACGTGAAGAAAAGTCAAACGGCTTCGTCTTCCTCTATGAACTTTTGATCGAAAATTGTTTTCTTCCACACTAGTTTTTTTCTTCTTTTGATTGAATTTAAAAAAAAAAAAATGGTTTTCAGTTTTCAACATCGTTTGCAAACTTTATGTTTGTCCACTTAATTTGGTTTTGATCGATTCCTTTAAAAAAAAAAAAAAAAAATCTCATTGACTGCCTTAGTTTCATTCGCAACAACAAGGCAACGTCTTCAAAATCTCTACTTTAGAACTTTGGTTTTTCATACATAAAAAGCTAAGGTCCTTTATCTCTACAAATTTCTGATTTTTCATTCACGAAAACAGAATTTTTTTTTTAATTCAACTTCTCGCCTAGGCCTGGGCATAAAAACCGGAACCGAAGAACCGGAACCGAAGAACCGATAACCGGAACCGAAATTTTTTATTTGGTTCCACCTAAAATACCCATTGGATCCTGAGTTGAGGAACCACGGGTATCGGGTAGGAACCGGAACCGAACCGAGAACCGAAACACGGAACCGAAGAACCGAACTTATATAAGACTTAGTAAAATATTACCCATAGTTTCAAGATACACGTAAAGGATCATATGTTAGATCTATGAAATTTATGTTGATGTTATGTAATGCACATTAAATCATAGACCTTTTATTTTTTGGTTAATGATTTGTTGAATTAACATAAATTTGGGGTTTTTTTTTGTTGATTTTGAATATTTTTTATTGATTACGGATATTTTTTGTTGATTTCGGGTAAAAAATGTTATTTCGGTTCCAAAATACCCGGAACCGTTTAAGAACCGAAAATTTTGGATATTTTACGGTTCCTAAAATGATGGAACCGAACCGAACCGGAACCGACAGGAACCGAACCGGAACCGAACCGAAAATTGTAAAATACCCATTGGATCCTAAATCTATAGAACCGAAATACCCGGAACCGAATGGTTCCTACCCGGAACCGAACCGAATACCCGAATGCCCAGGCCTATTCTCGCCCTCGTGAGTTGTTGTTTATTTCGCAATCGCGAATTATCTCTGGACAACGCAATCGCGAATTTTGTCCCTTAATTAAAGAACCCTACGATCGGGTATAAACGTCGAAGATGACTCGACGGCCGAGTATAACGCCGCGAAGATGACTCGACGGCCGAGTATAACGCCGCGAAGATGACTCGATGGCCGAGTATAAAGCCGTGAAGATGACCCGAAAACCGGGTATAAAACCGATATTTTGATGATTGTCCAATCTCATACGTGTTTCCTACGTATGAGCTTGCGGGGGAGTATTGGGAGATCGATGAGATCGACCTAAACCGAACCAAATCAAGAATCGAAGACCGGTGGAAATCAACGGTTGAGATGAATTCAAGATTATGGAAGAATCTAGAAGATAGAGATAAACTCTTTATAGATATAATATTATCAAAGTGTTTTAGATATACTTAAGTTGTGTTTATCTTTACTCAATCTATGTACTATATAAAAGCCATTAGCCTCATGAATAAATCAACACAAACAAGTTCAGATTATAGATTTGTTACCATCAAAAATAAAAGCTAAGTCTCCTATATCACCACATAAATTAACAACACTCATATATTTCATTATAATTGCTTCCCTATTGATTATAAATTTAATATTATTCTAAATCCTCAGAAGATATTTTACTTTTAGAGCATCACGCTCACATTTAAGCTTTTCCAATTAAGGTGATTCACCTATTACTTGAAGACCAAGCAACTGTTCTTTCTAGTCAAACACAAAGATTGTATGCATCCGTGTGTCCATCAAAGACAAGTCATCCAAAAGACGTCACCAAAACAACACGACAAGATGACGAGACCAAAAGTTATAATCGACGACATCATTTCTATTCAAGTTTCCGATAGCAATGTCCTTATCAAATAACAAAAAAAGTCAATCTCTCCCATCTCAAGATAAGTATCACCGTTCATATTTTCCAGCCTCATACTTTTTCATAACGAATCAGGCATGCATAATGGACTGATAGAAATTTCATGATCTTGTTCAATCAATTTCGTTTTCGACAATTTTGTTTTACATAATAAACACCTTGGTTTAAAATTATCTTATGTTTCATGAAGAGAATCTGACTGATTTTTGTTTTTGAATGAGTCTGTGACTTGTTTTGTTTTCGGACCACACCAACGTTCTCCAATTCATCTCAGAGACAACACCAAGTCAGCCAACATCTCTCTTCAATCGAGTTAAGCTTGACGGTCCGTCCTGAAGCCTGCCAACTCATAGATCTATAGTTAAAACTCATCAGCTCACGTTTTAAACGAACTCGTCATGGCCACAACGCCGTCCAACTTTACCATGGATCATCAGTCCATCATCGTCAGCCGAGCTCATCAGACTAGCTCACGCCTTTTCTTCAAGACACTCTCCATCGACTCTTCTTCATATGCGCTCGTGAATTGATAGAACATCACCGAAGCTCGCCGGCTCACACTTCGTATCATGCCGTTCTCTGATTAATTCCTCGTCGCTTAGAACGAGATCGTCACAACTTTTATCCTCTAAACTTCATCTGACCCACTACATTGTCAGTCAAGAGAGACTCAATTCAGCAAAATAAAACGCTCAAGAACGTGAGCTAAAGAGAAGAGACCGAGAAACAAAGGTAGCAACAACGGCTCCTCTTCATCAGCTCGTCTCCACCAAGCCTCTACTCGTCAAAAGCAGATATTTCGCTCACTTGAAGACGATCTCATAAGCTCAGCAAAATACATGAGGATCTCACATCTCGCATGGCCGACCTCTCCATCGTCGCTACCAGATGAAGAAATGAAGTTCTTGGCATCTATAAAATCGAGATAAGTTTTCACCGACTAACTAAGCTTATTGTTATACTCTTCATAATATATTACTTGTATTCCTAACTATATATGCTCGTCATAACATTTGTGCTTGTCATAGTCAGTCTTCCAATTAAGCTTGGTACGCTCGTCAAAAAGAAAATACAAAAAATGACATGGGCCCAAATCAATCATCTTGCCCGACTACAAGACGATGTTCACCAAAACATATTGACCATGACGGCTACAAACAGTACAAAGATAAGTTTTTTATAAACTATAATTTACTTTCAACTCGTCATTTTATCATACAGAGTACAAAAGCTCGTCGTACCGAGTTAAGCATGTCGACTCGCCATTCGGCCTTTTCAAAAAACGTATTAGCATTACGCTCGCATAGCTCATCAAGTAAGTATTTCGATTTATTATTCTATTCAATATTATTTTAACTTTAAGCCGAGTTAAAAAAAAAGCTCGCACAAAAGCCGAGTTCTCACTCGCAAATCAAAGTCGAGTTAAGAAACTCGCAGAAAGCCGAACTCCTTAGTTCGCAAAAGTCGGGTTTAAGTAACTCGCAGAAAGCCGAGCTCCGTAGTTCGCAAAAGTCGGGTCTAAGTAACTCGCAAAAATCCGAGCTCCTTAGTGCGCAAAAGTCGGGTCTAAGTAACTCGCAAAAAGCCGAGCTCCTTAGTTCGCAAAAGTCGGGTCTAAGTAATTCGCAAAAAGCCGAGCTCCTTAGTTCGCAAAAGTCGGGTCTAAATAACTCGAAAGAAGCCGAGCTCCATAGTTCGCAAAAGTCGGGTCTAAGAACTCGCACTAGCATCATACTCCCTGGCCAGGAGCGTGGTCTTCCTTGCGCACGAGGTGCACATCGTGGTAAGGAAAAGCCATGATCCGTCCCGCAAATTCTTCGCGGTGGGTGATAACAAATAAGTCGAGCACAACATCGCACATTCGCCCACCCTTAGGATAAAGCCGAGATCCGTCTCGCAATTATAGATACGGTGGGGCGTAAGCCTTAAAGTAAAGCAATTCAACGCCGATCTACGTTTTAATCGTCGTTCGCCAAAGATCCATACAAACGGATCAAAGGACAGAACGACCCGATTAACTTAACTACGGAAAAGATTATTCTTCCACGACAAACATTCAAAGGAATACTGGAGATTCATGCCGATCTTTTATACTTCACGAACCGATGTTTTCTATCACCGATCATCGCGCCAAACACTCGAATCGCCGACTTGGGGGGGGGGGACTTACTGTTGGAGTCGGTTTTAGCACCCCTCAAAATGGCCCATTCAGTTAATAGGATCGGCCCGAAATAGAAGGCATTTATTATAGATAATTACGATGTCGATGAAGATAAATGGCAATCTTCGAAGATAATCACAAAAGGAAAATATCTATTTTCTTTTGTGGAAAATATCTATTTCTTTTTAAGAAATATGACTTTTTATGCCGGCCTAAAACTCTATATAAGAGAAAGAGGGCATTCATGCTAAGAGACATGAAAAATACATCGGAGATGAAAAAGATAGAAAAAGGGAGACAACTCCGAAAGTCGACCTAAATCTCTACATGAGAGGATGAGGGTATTCATGCTACAAGAGATCGATCTATAGACGACTCTGTAAGCCGACCAAAACCTCGACATGAGAGAATGAGGGTATTCAGGCTAAAGGAGATCGAAACACACACAATACGATAAGTCGATCTATAGACGACTTAATCGTCATTCGACGAACTTTTTCAAGGAACTACAAATGGCTTGATCCCTTTATAAAGGGTACGTAGGCAGCCTTTTACAAGGTTCAGCTATAAAACCTAATTCTCGTTATTCCGATTCACCGGGGCCCCAATTTAGCCCTAATCTCATCATCTCCGCCAAGCTAGGTTAAGAGACTTTGAAGAATCCCTAATTTAAACCCTAAAATTCTTGCTATCTTCGGATACTTCGGATATGCAGAATTGAGATCTTACAGCGAGGTCAGGCTACCAATCCTCATAGTATTGTTGAGCGAGTAAAATGTTTATTATTTGCTGGTTTATTTTGCTATTTCAATGTGATTGATGTTCATGTCCAATGTCTGATCAAAGCCTTAAGGATATTTTTTAGTTGAGATGATTCGATTTTGTCTTCCTTTATAGAGACCTAACTTTCATACATTAGCTTTGCAACAACTGCACAGGGAAAGAATAACAGAACAGATCGGGGCGTTGTAGGAAATTGTACCTACTATGAACAAGGTCTGTATCTTTTTCCCGGAGTTTCAACTGTTAATATTCATCTCTAAGTTCAGTTCTCATGTTACGGAGAGAGCTTGAAAGAGAGCTCAATGAGGGAAAACTTTTGTAGTTGGCAATGCCAACTTGGCATATAGAAACTGCGGTATTTGCAAGCTAGGGCTGTTCGTTGGATCATTTGACATATCCATCCAGATGGTTCATTTAAATGATTCATCCAAATGATCCATCTGAATGTTGTTCGTTGTTTTTTCAATGTTTTTTTCGATGTTCATTTGAATGGATCATTTAGATGAACATGTGTTTGTTTGCTTATTTTTTTTGTAAACTTCAATTTCATCTAGATGAGTTTAATAGGAAAATGACTAAATTACTTTACTTTAAACTAATTATATTTTTAGTTTTAATCTTTACTATATTATTTTAAATACTAATCTAAAATATATTTACAACTAATTAATTTTTAAACTATTATTATATTGACATGAAAACACAATATTATAGATTTGGTGGGAAAATGTGATTTTGCATTTTTTTTTAAAATATGATTTTTACGGTTTTAGCAGGAAAACACTATTTTATGATTTTGGCGGAAAAACGCGATTTAACGGTTTTGGCGAGAAAACACGATTTTTTTGTTGTGACGAAAAACACGATTTTCGGTTTTGGCGGGAAAACACAATTTTTCGGTTTTGGCGGGAAAACACAATTTTACGGTTTTAGCGGGAAAATGCGATTTTACGGTTTTGGTAGGAAAACGCGATTTTGGGGTTTTGGCGGAAAAAAGCGATTTTGCGGTTTTGGCGGAAAAAGCGATTTTGCGGCTTTGGAGGGAAAAAGCGATTTTGCGGTTTTGGCGGAAAAATGCAATTTTGCGGTTTTGGCGGGAAAACGCGATTTTGCGGTTTTGACGGAAAAACGCGATTTTGCAGTTTGAAGAGAAAACGCGATTTTGCGGTTTTGGAGAGAAAAAGCGATTTTGCGTTTTTGGCGGGAAAACGCGATTTTGCGGTTTCAGCGGAAAAACGCGATTTGCGATTTTGGCGGGAAAACACGATTTTAGTTTTTGGCGGGAAAACGCGATTTTACGGTTTTGGCGGGAAAACACGATTTTGCGGTTTTGACGGAAAACACGATTTTATTTAGTTTATGTTCATTTACTCATTTGCATTCAAATGATCAATTTAAATAATTAGGATATATTAGTAATTTGTTATTTTTGGATGAATCATCTCCATCCAAATGATCCAATTTGGTTCATCTAGATGAGTTTAAAAATTTTGCCTAAATTTTTAAAATTCATTCAGATGATCCATCTGGATGGAGATGAGATTCATCTGGATGGATGTCGTTTTTGTTACTAAACGAACATCAATTTTCATCTCCATCCAGATGGATCATCTGAATGGACAAACGAATAGCACCGCTATAGAATTGTAGATGATAAGATTTCTGTTTATTTTACTTCCCTTCGCAGACTGATGGGACTGCTATGATCAATGAGATTGTCGACTATGTAAGGTTTCTCAAGCTCCAAGTTAAGGTATACAACCAGCATCCTTCAGTTTAAGTACTCTGGTTCGTCCTACTGGTATGTTTGCTCTCTGATTTATTCATAAGGTAAGAAATGCTTATCTTTAAAAGCTTCTAAGAGATTATTTAATATCCTCAGAATGATTCGGTTGTACAAATATTTGGTCCCCACCACCACTTACTTTCTTCAACCAAAAATTAAGTTTGAATAAATGATTATAGTTGCTTAATCTGCTAATAGAAATTATTCAATGCTCACATGATGTTGTGTTTGTGGCATTAGTCTCTTTCACTTTTGGCTTGCTTCCAGTTCCGCTTATGGATAATCATGACATATTAGGACTATGATGGCAAAGCTAATTGAGAACATTGAAGAATATCATGCAATGATGTACTTCGAAATACTTTTCCTAAGCTTTATTCTCTGGCCATCTATGGCATGTCTGGAGCATGAGTCGTCTTAGTGGAACCGTGTTGTTGCTCCATATGTCATTGAAATGACATTGTCTTCATCAGTTGAGGTTAAACTAAAGATAGAGAGAAACATTGTCAATGGGTTTATTCAAAGAGACTTGAATAAAAAGAGAGAACCTTGGTTATGGGTTTTTCTCATTGACTTTGGTTTCAAATCTTTCTTAAGGATGACACGCGAGCCGTGTGGGAGAAATGGTCAAACGATGGGACCGAGCAGCAAGTGGCTAAGCTGATGGAAGAAAATGTTCGAGCAACGATGCAGCTTTTACACTCAAGAGGCTCTTTGCATAATGCCAATCTCATTGGCAATGGCGATTTACCATCTCGGACACATCTTCAATCGTCAAACCGGAGATGAATCCTCCACCATAGAATACAATGAATTTTACAGAAAAACTTTCAGCGAGTATTTGGACCCATTGTCATCATCCCACTTCACTACAGAGGTACGTCCGAGGGAAAATATCTGCTGATGTATTATATCTCCATTAAACAACCGAATCAGATTATGCTTTTAATCTGTTGAAAAGTGGTGACACCACATTGATCCAGTAATGATATACTGTTCGTAGATTTTATTCCTGATATTGTTCTTCATGTAGGGTGAGGTCGAGTTTAGGTCCATCTTTTATGTTCCACCTTTCTCAGCAATGGGGAAAGATGACGTGGTTAATCAAAAGATAGAGAATCAACGTAACCTATCACCTTTACAGTGTTTGTTTTGTCTGCAAGAGAGAGGTTGGATACACGAATGATATTTGCACATTTTTTAATGTCTCCATTATAACCTCCTCTTTGAACTGAAACAATAAAAACTTATCTAAACAATTACTTTCTATATTATGCATTTTTAAATATCACTTAAAATCATGAAACAAATATTTTTTTTGCTGCGAACTCATACATTGAAATTTAAGAAGAGATTTGACTCACCCAAAAAAAAGAATAAACCCGGAACAGAGTTACTATCATTTTTTCTTTATCGAAAAACCAGACGTAATCCGAAACTCAGATACTAGCAGCAAATAGCAAAAAAAAATCAACAAAATCAAGGTACATCAAAAATAAAAACAAGGTAGACCACATGACTCCGCGCGTACTCGGGGGTTGCAAACACACTAGTATGTAAGATTAGACGAAATAAAGTTCCACAAGCCCCCGGATTCAACCGTGATCTGACATTTTTATTAAAAAATATTATTTAAATTTTACCGTTAATCATATGATAATTTCAATATGAACCACATATATTACCAGAACCCAAATATTAATATGAGGATCTCAGGGTTTAAGGAAAGGACATCAAAAATTTCAACTTTGTAAAAAAAATGATTGTGTATGCAAATTGTATGTTCCTTCAATAAACTCATTTAAGGGAATATTTACTACACGTTTGATTTTTCCATAAACAAATTTATTGAGAATATACTTGGGAATCAAAATATTTCATAATAACAACAACATCTAAAATCTAAAAATTGAATTCTATTTTCTTTTAATATTGGGGTAAAAGCATGGGAAACATGTTATGGTTTTGAAATATAAATGTTCCACATCCGAAAAAGATGTTCTCAAATGATTTAAAATCTCTTATAAACATAAGTAGAGACAAAATAGCACGTATAATTCTTTTTTTTACGGGTCTCAATACAAAAAACCTAAAAATAAAATAAAAATATTTTTTTCTGATCCAGTTTTAATTTCAGATATATGCAGATATCTGATTTTAGGGCAGATATCTGAAGACAAGAGATCTGGAAACCTCCAATATTTTTTAAGGATACTAGGTTTTCCATATTTATAATTTTGCTTATTATATTTTTATGTTTATTTTCTAAATTATTCAAACTCAATATTACTAAAGTTTACATTTTTTATTATTACCTTTTCAATTTTACTATTTATATTGTAAATTAAAATGTCTTAATGTTGACAAATATGAAAATTTCTTAAAACAATTGTTACACATATTTTCTAAAATTATGATATTGAATTTTTATTTGATAGTTTGAAAATTTTAAGTAGTTGTGATAACTAAATATTGAATAGATGATGTATTAATAAATTTTCAAATACCTTTTGATTAATGAGAAGGAGTTCAAACTCATAAGTAAATTTCCTTTTTATGTTTCGTGTCTCCCAAAAGTGAAGAACTCTAACCAAAATTTCTTTCTTGTTAAAATCTTTCAGAAACTCGTTCAAAAACAAAGAAGCAATTGGTTGGGTAGAAAAAAAAATTGGTCATTGCTTTATCAAGTTATCTTTGCCTCTAAAAAAATATTTTTGATTTAGAAATTTGTTTAACCTATTGGAATTTGAACTGCTTATTTATAATCAACAACTAAACTTTAAAAAAAGAAAACTTCTAATTTTAAGGAAGAAACTAATTTCATTTAAATTATGTTAATCAAGGAAAATGTAATTCATGTAAGTAATAATTGGAAATTATGTTAATCAAGAAAAATGTAATCATGTATGTATATACTTATTTGACATTTTGTTCTTTTTATGACAATTTATGTATGCTTATTATTACCATTTTATGTTAGTTTTCCTATACATAAAATTGTGTTTCTTATTTCCATTTCTATGCTAGTTTTATCATTTTATAAAATTTAAAATTTATAACTTTTTTTAATTTTGAATGATGAAGTGAAAATTTAAATTTGTAATTTTTTTCAATTTTAAATGATGAAATGAACAACCACTTCTTATTTAAAATTACTTAATTTTTAAATAAGATTGAAAATTAAAATTATCAATTAATCATATTGATTGATATATGATTAATTGATTTTTATGATTAAAATTAATTCATTAAAATTAACTCAAATCAATTCATAAAAATTAACTCAAATCAATTGATCATCGTGTATTAGTATATAACCATTTCTCTCATATAAATATCTACATCAATTAAAAATTAATCAATATGATTTAAAATTGACTTATCGAAGAAAATCCGTGTGGAAGAGGTAGATGAGAGACAAAACATATCTACATCAATTAATTCAAGTGCAGTGGTACCATTAAATGGTTTATGTAGGATACACAAAATGGAATTTCTATAAAGCTATGTTAGCATTTCAAATGATATAAAACTTAAACATACTAAACGTTGAATTATAGGTTTAAGATTATGTACCTCTAAAATATTTATATGTAGGAAGTCACTTTGTAGTTGTTCTTGGTATCAGTAACTACAAATTTTTTGATTTTGCAGACTACATCAGCCTTAAGATTTGAATCATAGAAGCATATCCGGTTAGCATATATGAATGTGTGGATAACAGTCCCTGCATTATAGTGATTTCATTCAATTTATAAGTAGTTGTCTTAACTTAATATTGAACAGATGATGTATTAATAAATTTGAAAATACCTTTTGATCAATGAGAAGGAGTTCGAGACCCATAAGTAAACATTTTTTTTGATGTTTCGTGCTTCCCAAAAAAAATTGACTCTAGAGAGAGAAAGTAGTAAGAAGTGCACAAATCCCAAAAAGTTACCTTAATGTACAGTGACGACTCCTATTTATAGTAAAATACGGTCGTACTTTCTACAGGCCGTTGACCGCTTGTCGAGTTCGTGCGAGTTGGGCCGTACTTGGTGACGTGATGGGCCGAGCCGTACATTCCTTGGACGTTTGTGCAGCTGAGCCGGCTCGTTGTCGTTTTGTTCAGGTCGAGCCGAGCCGAGCCGATGTAACGAGCTTGGTCTGGCATATTCGTTCTGGCCCTTTATCGCTTGTTGGGCCTTGGATTTCTTGTTGGGCCGACCTTGAGTTGAAGAATAGGTATTGGGCCTTCTAAATGGGTGGGGTGCTAAACCCATATATAACAGTAAGCCCCCCCCCCAGTTCGTCGATCTTTGTGGTATCGAGGTCGGCGGATTTGATCAGTGCTTAGTTGGGCCAATATTTATTCGGAATCGGCCCGGTCCGTTAATTGAATCCGTGTGCCTTTTTTCTTCTTCTTCGGGGGGTGCGAGGAATTTCTTGGGAACTAGCGGGGCATCGAAGAGTCGGCTTGTTGCAATGATGGCATCTATAATCGTGGGAAGCCGGAGGGTTGCGTAGGGGTCATCATTGCGCTTGTCTCGAGATTTTCCCCGCTTGCTTATATATATCTTGCTCCGCTCTTCTCCAGTTTCATTTCTCTCCTTTCGCAGGTATTTCGCTCTCCCTTCTCTCTAGATTTTTCTCTCTCTAGGTTTGTTGCTTTGTTGTATTGTAAGTTATGAGAATCGATTCTAGTTCAGCGTCTTCCTCGGGTCGGGACCTGTATTCGGTTAGATTGTCCGAAGGTGATTCCGTTCAGTCCAGTTCGTCAGTAACTACAAATTTTTTGATTTTGCAGACTACATCAGCCTTAAGATTTGAATCATAGAAGCATATCCGGTTAGCATATATGAATGTGTGGATAACAGTCCCTGCATTATAGTGATTTCATTCAATTTATAAGTAGTTGTCTTAACTTAATATTGAACAGATGATGTATTAATAAATTTGAAAATACCTTTTGATCAATGAGAAGGAGTTCGAGACCCATAAGTAAACATTTTTTTTGATGTTTCGTGCTTCCCAAAAGTGAAGAATTCTAACCAAAACTTCCTTCTTGTTAAAACCTTTCTGAATTTCGTTCAAAAACAAAGAAGGAACTGGTTTGTTAGATAAAGAATTGACCATTGCCTCTAAAGAAATATTTTTGATTTAGAAATTTGTGTAAGTTATTGGAATTTGAGCTGCTTATTTATAATCAACAGCTAAACTTTTAAAAAAGAAAACTTCTAATTTTAAGGAAGAAACTAATTTCCTTTTTATAATAATTGAAATTATGTTAATTAAGGAAAATTTAAAAGTTTTTTATGACAATTTAGGTATGTTTCTTATTTCTATGTTAGTTTCTTATTTCTATTTCCATTTATATGTTAGTTTTATTATTGTAATTTAAATTTTGTAGATTTTCTCAATTAAATAAAGAAAACTTCTAATTCTAAGGAAGAAACTAATTTCATTTTTATAATAATTAAAATTATGTTAATCTAGGAAATGTAAATGTTTTCTAACAATTTAGGTATGTTTTTTTATTTCTATTTCTATGTTAGTTTCTTATTTCTATTTCTATTTCCATTTATATGTATTGAAATTATGTTATTCAAGTAAAATGTAAATGTTTTTATGACAATTTAGGTATGTTTCTTATTTCTATTTCTCTGTATTGTAATTTAAAATTTGTAAATTTCTCAATTAAATAAAGAAAACTTCTAATTCTAAGGAATAAACTAATTTCTTTTTTATAATAATTCAAATTATGTTAATCCAGGAAATGTAAATTTTTCTGACAATTTAGGTATGTTTTTTTATTTCTATGTTAATTTCTTATTTCTATTTCCATTTATATGTATTAAAATTATGTTAATCAAGGAAAATGTAAATGTTTTTATGACAATTTAGGTATGTTTCTTATTTCGATTTCTATGTTAGTTTCTTATTTCTATTTCCATTTATATGTTAATTTTATTATTTATAAAATTAAAAATTTGTAAATTTTCTCAATTAAATAAGTACTTACCATTTATATGTTAGTTTTATTATAGTAATTTAAAATTTGTAAATTTTCTCGATTTTGAACGATGAAGTGGACCAATCATATTGAGTTTTTTAAATTTCGATTTTGAACGATGAAGTGGACCAATCATATTGAGTTTTTTAAATCCTACGTGGACACTCTCAGAGGCCTATAGCTTCAACTTTTATATTATATATGATGTGGAATTATACTTCAATGACATGTAAAATATATACAAATAGATTGGGGTGTAAATCATTTTTAAAATCATAGCAAATAAGTTTTTTTATATCAAAAACAATTAAATTTTGAAAACCCATTATTAAAAAGTATTTTCCAGTTATACCTAAATATTCATATAATCAATACTATTAAAAAAAATAGAATATATTAGATACTAATCTTCTTCCATGTGTTATATTATAGGTTATGTCATTGCAAAATAAGGAATGAATTAAATTTCATTAAAGGTAATTAGGGAATATAACATTCTATCTACTATTCATGTTTCCAAACAAGACAATTATTAACCATATAGCCAAACAAACTAAATATAATAGATTCTACTTTCCTAAATAACAAAAATAAAAACATATATATATATATATATATATATATATATATATATATATATATATAATCATTAAACTATTACATCATTTGATAAATATAACTAAATAATTTGTACATCAACTATTTTGTATATAAGATATTATCGAATTTATGATTTTATTCAAAATATATTTATAATATATTTTAATATTTTTAATTTTTTTTGTTTCAAATATAAATATATATTTTTTTATAATAAATTTTATAAAAAAAATTAATTTTTATTTCTTAAGAAAAATAATTAATGAATTCGTATTTGTTTATAAATTTTATTATAAAATCGTTTTATTACATTTTAATTACATTTTAATCTAAAATTCTCTAATTTTAATTTTATTCATAATATCTTTTAGTGTTTTTTTATTTGAAATATATATATATATATATATATATATATATATATTATAATAAAATCCTACAAAATATTGTTAGTTTATTGATTTTTAAGAAAAACAATTACTAAACCCTATTAATTATTAAATTTACTAAAAATAATTTAATTACATTTTAATCAATAACAAATACAAAAATATTTATATTTAGACCAATATAAACACAAATTCATGTATTTTAACATAATTCAAATTTTAAAAGTCAATATTATAAAAATAAATAAATTACTATAAATTAAAATTTAATTTATAAAAAATTAAAAAGATTAGAATACTAAAAATTAGATTGATATATTTTAACTTTGATAAAATATTAAATTATTCAATATTTTATATTTTTCAATCTATGATAGGTCATATTATGATTGACGTTTTTACGGTTGCACTTTTTAGCGGGTTGTTTCAACAAATTACAAAATCTTTAAACCATTACGAGAACGAGTTGAAAAATAAATTAGCCAATTTTGATTATAAATTTTCAACAAAGAACTTTGCACGATTATATTAACTAATTTTATTTGATATATTTTAATTAATATATTAAAAATATTCAATATTTATATTATTCAAATATATGATGCGTTAAATTGTGGTTCATATTTAACTGTAGCTTTTAACGTGTTGTTTCATCAAATTTGCAAATTATATATACCACTACAACACGTATTGAAAAATTGATTATCTTATTTTGATTATAAAATATTAAAAACGATTTTTTTACTTAAAAAGATAAAAAATTAATTAATTAACCAATTTTAACTATATAACATTAAAAATTTAAATAAATAAGATAAAATAAAAACGGATTATTCTGTTTCTATTTCGTAAATATTTAATTATTAAAATATTAAAAACATAATAAAATTTTATATAAATACTGCTGTTATAAAAAATTAGATAAATGCAATAAAGATTAAACATATATCACATAACTTTTATAATGGTTATTTCATAAAAAAGAGAAAAAAAATTAAACCATGATATTACAATACAATGCAAGTTAAAACTTATATTGCAAAATTGTTATTTTAATTTCTTTGTCTTTACGATATACCAATTCCCAAATAACACACAATTCTTTTTTTTTTAAATACTTAAACTATTAACTCACTTTTTATAATACGGGTTAAACAATTATAAACAAAACTAGATTGCATAATTAAAAATTTTAAATTACTAATGACAATAAATAAAAAATTTTAATTTGTAAAAAAATATAAATCCGTGCTTTCTAAGCGCGGATCAAAATCTAGTATCACTTAAGAAACTAACATTGGATTTATATGATATATTACAGATTATATCATTGTATTTATCTGAACATTTAATTTTCATTAAAGGTAACAGTTTCAAACCAACTTCTAATTAATTTACTCACGTATCTTACAATATCTTTCTTAATTGAATGTAAATGTATATTGAATTTTTATTACAGTAAAATCTATTAAAAATCTTTATAATCATTTTATTTTTTAAAATAATTAAATAAATTCGAATTTATTATTTAAAATTATTATAAATTAAATTAATTACATTTTGATATATAAATCAAAACAGATGAAAATATTTAGATACAAATAAACGAATCAATACACCAATTATTTTTATTAAATTAAATTAAATAAATATACACATAAAAAATACAAATTCTTATATTTTAACATAATTCAACCTTTAAAAGTAATTATTATAAAAATAAATAAATTACTATAACTAAATTTTAATTTATAAAACATTTTTAAAATTTAGAATACTAAAAATTAATTGATATACTTTTAGCTTTATAAAATATTAAAATTAGTTAGTATTTTATATTGTTCGAATATATAATAGGTTAGATTACAATTGATGTTTGTACGATTGCACTTTTTGACGAGTTGTTTCATCAAAACTAAATAATATTTAAATTACTACAAGAACTGATTGAAAAATAAATTAGTCAATTTCGATGATATGATGCATCAAATTATGGTTGAATGTTTCTACGAATGCAGTCTTTAACGGATGGTTTCATCAAATTTGCAAATTATTTATACCACTACAAGACTTGTTGAAAAATAGATTAACCAATTTTTATTATAAAATATTTCAAACGAATTTTGTTCACTGAAAAATGGGTTAAAAGAAGAATTAAAAAATTTAAATTATATAAAAATTAAAATAATTTTAAAAAATGAAAAAATATAAACGAATTTTCTTTTTATACTTTTGTAAATATTAATTATTAAATTATCAAAAACACAATAAGTTTTATATTTAAATATATGTTTTCTTATAAAAATATTTTAAATAAATGCAATAAAGATTAAATTTATATCACATAAATTTACAATGGTTTTTTCTGAAAAGAATAATAATATAAAATTATTTTCAAAACTCTGCACTTACGATACAAAGTGAGTTAGAACTTATAATGTGAATCGTTATTTTTATCTCTTTATTTTTACGATATAGCTCCTCCTAAATAATACACTATTCATTTTTCAAAAATCTAAATTACTAACTCACTTTTTATAATGCGGGTTAAATAATTATTAAAAATTTTTTTTAATGCATAATTTAAAAAATCTAAACTACTAACAATAATATAAATAAAAATTTAAATTTGTAAAGAAATATCCCCGCGTTTTCTAAACGCGGATCAAAATCTAGTATATATATAATTCGGTTACTTTCAGGTCAATTTTCGGGTTTAAGATATAAACCGAACCGAAACCCGAGAGCATAGAGAGGCAAAGCCCATTCGATTATATGTGCATATCCGGACCCGAACCAAACCTGTTTTTCGGATCGGTTCTGGTTCAGATATTCGGATCCGGTTAATGTGCCCAAGACTATTCGAAACATTGATAAATCTATCTGAATCAGGATTTCTTCAATTCAAAACCGAAGATAAAGAAGTTGGATAAAACCATGGAAAATGGTTTTCCTCTGGAGGGCACTAGTTTTGCTTAAAGAAAGTGTAAATTCTAAATGTGATGAATTTTTTTTTGTAAAACAGTATTTTTTTATTTGAATAAATTTCACATTCCTTCAAAAAAAAAGAAAAAAAAAAGAATATAAACAAATTCGATTTTGAAAGGGAAAGGTTGTCCGGCTCCTCACACCATTAAGAAAATCTGAGTATGTATTTTACTGATAGCTCAAAGTTTGGAAAGATATACAATTCAAAACATTAGCTCAAATTATTGAACTCATTAAGATCTTGATCGATCAACCAAAAATAAGAAATATAAAATATTTTTCTCTTAAAAAAAAAAAATCTCCGTCAATTTTAATGTAATTTTCCTACTTCTTTCTTCTTCTTTTTTTGGGGACAAATCCTACTTCTTTCTCTTTTTAACTATAAAATATAATATTGTTTTTGTCAACATATAATACTGCTTTATTATTTAATAATAAAGTAATACTTTGTTTGCTATCAATGGATACATATTCTAAAGCTAAATAGTTCCGAAATATTTTAGAATATTCGTAATATCAAAATTAAAATTTTCGAATATACGTTAGAATCAGAAAACATGAGAGCAGCACACTAAAGAAATGGGATCAAAGTACTTAGGTTGTGGTCCTTGTGGCTAAGAAGTAAAAATTAATTATTGTACCTATATGTTGTAGAATCAATATTTACAACACTACATTAAAATCAATTTAATCACGAATAAAACATAAACGTTAAGGAAACGATATCAAAATAATTTTAAAAAAGGACTAGAAGTTAGAATATATTGAGGCGAGATTTGATCTCTTTCCTTAACTTAAAGAAGTGACAGATTAAATCAAGATTAATGAATCCCAGGATACAACCATATAAAACCGTATCGCAACACTCGATATCGGTTCTGTCGAACATATGAACTACGTACTCTCGAAATTAGACACTAACCTAAAACAGAAGAGAATTGAAGAAACTTTTATTTGTGTTTTTTCTATGTGATTTTCGTTATGGATGCTCTACAAGAGAGACTTAGAGGTCCTTTATATAGAACTAGCACGTTTCCATAAAATGAAAATTTACTTGTCTATCAAGTTTCCATAAAATAAAATTTTTACTTTGTCTAGCAAGTTTACACAAATTTGAAATTTTACTTTTCTACCAAGTTTCCACAAATTGAAAAATTTCCCTTCTATATTTTTATGGGATCAACACATTTCTTTTCACACAAACACATTTTAATAAAGCCCATATCGTAACATGTCTTTATTAAATAATTATTCCAACAATCCTCCACATGAATACAAATGACTCTAAACATATGCAAATGCAACTGTCTAAACAGATTCAGTGAACTAGATAGACTTGATTAGACTAGACTTCACTAGACTAGACAGACTTTCGAGAATATACGAAAATGTAACTGAATCTGAGAGGTAGTGTAATACCCTGTATTCAAAAATATGGTCAACGGGCAGAAGAAAGGTCAACAGGGGCAAAATTGTAATTTTGCCGAACCCAGGGGTAAAATGGTAATTTTACCAAAGTTCGAGACGGAAGCCGAGGCGGGCCAAATGTTCTTGTTTTAAAACATAGAGAACATTTAGAAGACCAGAATTGGAAGAAACGGAGCAGAAACGGATTTTTCGGCTTGTCGAGTGGAAAACCGAGAAAACCGAGAAAACTTCGGAAATTCATAACCGGAGCTAGGAAACTCCAAATGAGGTGATTCAAGTTTATAAATTCATATAAAATCAGGGAGAATAATATTTTGGAGATTTTGGGATTTATGGGAATAGTGGAGTATTTTCTAAAACAATTATCGCGAAACCGAAGAAACCGAGAAGAAATTGCAAGATGGGTTTGAAACTGAATTGGGCCGGTTTTGGGATTGAGTTTTGTGGATGAGGAGAAGCTCCATAGACAGGTGTCTCACCACCAGGTCGCCAGCCTTCCCTCTTGAGGTGTCAAGCCCAAACTTGAAGATGGTTTTTGTTGAAAACACCAAAAACACTTAACCAAATTCATTTTCACTTCTGCCTCTCTATATCTCTAGCCTCACCCACGACCAGAAGCTCTCTCTTATCTCTAGATTCATGCAAGAAACCCAGAAAAATTCTTTGAATCTTCATAGAACCTAAGAAACATTCAAAGTGTTCTTGAGTGTTCATAAGATCTTCAAACACTAAAAACACCATATCTCTCTCAATATAAACCCTAATCCACTTCTGCAAAGCCCAGTGGATTCCTATCTCTCTCTCCTCTATAATCGCCATCCATCCAGCCATGAACGACGTCGCCGGATCTCGCCGGAATCTGGCCGGAAAGTTGTCGCGGTTGGAGTTTGGGTGTATATCTCTCATCCTTTATCAGATCTGGACGTTTTGAAGCTATGGATGCATAGATCTCCTCTTTCATATCAGTTTGATATGTAGATAGTCACCTGAGTCGCCGGAAAAAGGGGTGAACTGGCCGGTCAACGTCAGAACACCGCCGATCAACGCCGGAAAAGTCGCCGGAATCCTTCCTCCGTCGCCTTGTTCTTCAGCCGGTTCTTCAGGGATGCAATTGAGTTGGTTGGTTCAAGAATTTGGGTTGGTATAGGCTTGGTTAAGCCTAGGTCAACGGTTAGGTCAAACCGGTCAACAATTTGACTTAAACCGGTTTAACCTAACCGGTTCGATTTAGACCGGTTTAATTGGTTTGGTTTGATTGAAGTGGTTCAGGTGGTTCAGATTGGGTCAACCGGTTCAAGCTTGGTCAAAGTCAAAGTCAACGGTCAACAGTCAAAGTCAACAGTCAACCGGAGGTCAAAGTCAACACCGGTCAACGCCGTGGTCAACGCGTTGACTCCGGCCAGATTGTGATTTGTGGTTTTGCATGGGTATTCAGGAAGCTTCGGAGCTTGTATTCGGGTGTTCGGGAGGTTTGGGTTTAGTTCGGGGTCTCGGGGAGTCGTATCCGCATCCGTGTCGTTCATTCCAACCAATCACTGTGAGTCAGCTCAAACACCGTAGAGTAGTATTGCATATAGATCGGAAAACGAGAAACCATAGATTAAGTAATTGCATACCCGGATATGAATTGATGGCGTTTGAGAATTGAATTGACGGATTAACGATAAACTGGTTAGGGGTTTGAGACGCATGCTAGGATCGTAAGATTAAACGGATTAAGCTTGTTGTGTGCCGTTAGGTTGGTAGTAACGTTGTGTGATGCATACATATAAACATTGCATGATAGGGCCGTATATGCATATATATCTATGTATGATAAGAATGATCTCGAATGAATCTAAGTACGGGAATTAAGACGCTATAAAAGACGGAAGTAAACTTAACAAACGTATAGCATATGGAATGATACCCGGTTGAGGTAATGGTAAAGAAATGAATGAAATAAAGGAATGATGAGACGTCGAGGAGTTTAGTAAGATACTAGCTCGAAACCGACGTATCGAGATTTAATAAAAGATACTTAGAAAAGGTTGGGTAAAGGGAAAGTAATGTGATTGGTGAGCCGTCTACAGATTAGCAATCCGCTAATCCAAGGTAGCGGACGTAAATTGATTAAAAGACTTTAGAAACCTTAATAGGCTTGGTTGATGTGGTGATGGTACTATTGTGTGATTGTGTGGTTGTTGTTATTGAGCTTTCTGTGCAGGCCTATTAGATCGTCTCGGTGTTGGGCCGAGCGATCCGTGTGGTTACTTAACTTGGTCACGAGACCGATTAAGTCGTGGTTTCTGACTCGGTGTGGTGCCGAGTCAGAGCGGTGGTGTTGGTGTGTGTGTGTGTGTGTGTGTAGACTTGCGGGACGTGGTGTTGAGATTGTTATTGATTATTGATCGAGAATGCTTGCTAGAGTCCAAGCGAGTCTGCGTATTTACATTTCTGCAGTAGGACTCTAAGGTGCGTTAGATCCCGCAAGTCTAGGTGTTTGGATACGTTCCGGTACTTCCGACCCGATGGGATCCTCGGGCAGTTACCTGATCGGACACGTGCCTTCGGGCAGTGGTGCTGGTTATGGGGTTAACCTACTGAGTGACGCCAGTAGGTGTGTGGTACAGAGAATACGGGGTCGCGTCCTAGGGCCGGACTGCATGGAATCTTGGGTTGCCGGGGGTAACTTGAGTCACCGTGTATCGATGGACGGAGAACGGTGTCCTAGTCGATGGACCTTGTCGTCACTTTTAGGAGTCGTGGGTTAGTTACCATGTCGGTAACAGTGGAAAACCCGTGGAAGTTCCCGAGATCGTAGGGGCCCAGTGGTGTGTTGGTGTGATTGGTAGTGCGCGGTAGATAGATCGAGTCTTAATCGAGAGCATGTGCCGCAGTACTCTCGATTTCCTCTAATCGCCTTCTCTTTCTTTTGGCAATTGATTGTGTGTGGGCTCGACACGACGTGGTAGTGCGTGATCGGCTATTTTGATGATTGTATGTTAATTTGGGGTTTTCGGGCGAGAATCTATAGTTGATAGGTAGATTAGCAGCCGAAGTGGGGAGCCGACTCGCTGGGTGATCTTAGATCACTCATTAGACTCTTTTGTTTTTTTTTTCAGGTTAGCAGCGACGGACGCGGGAGATCCTCGGTGTAGTTTCGGGATTGCTTGTGGCGGAATTTTGATTCGATGATTTTTGGGTTTTCTCTCAGTTCGGCTTGACGCCATTTTTGTATTGAGCTTTGTGTGTTGTTTTGATTGATGGCAAACTGTTTTGTAAAATTATTAAACGTTGTGTTGAACGTTTGATTACTCGGAAATGAACATGCTTTCTTGATATTGTTTTTAGTCCGAACCGACACAACTCATGGAAGTGGTGCAAGGCGTACGACTTGTGCTATGGAAGTGAAGATAGCGGAGTCAAGTACAGGTTAGTGCGAGCCTTTGTCTCAAACCGATCTGTCTCTGGCTTCGTCATGTGGTGAACCTTTCCTGTTTGACTTGCTTGGGTTCGATCGGTCATGTTCTTGTTTGATTGTTGGCCGGTCAGCTCGACGGTCTGCGGATGACGGGAAATGGGCATTACAAGTAGCATTTTCAGCTTTGAACCAATCATTTTGATATATGTCGGGTTTACTCGATCAGCCAGGAGGTGAACGCGATGTCTTGAACCACCCGGACTTTAATGTAAACCGAGACAACATATATCGCACAGCGACATCTTCTCGTAGAACTATGTTCTCTATTGTGTTCATTGTGGCCTTGAACATGCCTGGTATTCATGAGTGAAGTTGGAGAGTATAGCCTTACATTCATTCTCCTAGAAACGGCCCCATTTCACACTCACTAGGTGATCTGCCATCAGCTTTCTTTCCAGAAGTATCCATCTGTACTCCACTATTACAAAGCTCTGAAATCATTAAAAGTCAACGTTTAACCTCATTACACACATATAGCACTATTTATCATCCTAGGAACTGGGCAGAGTTATAGTGCTCAAACCTGAATTAGCTCAATTTCTTTTTCCCTTTGAACATAGATCTTGGGATCTCCAGTACAGAGGTGGGTCCATCAAACGTCATATTTGTTCATAGGCTATAAACCCATTCCTTTTGATGATTTTACAATTTGATCTCTCAGCAAGCTTTTTGTGAACGGATCCGCTAAATTATCAGCCGACTTGATGTAATCTATCGTTATTACACCACTTGAGATCAAATGTCTAATAGTCTTATGTCGTCTTCGTATATGACAAGATTTTCCATTGTACAAATTACTCAGTACCCGTGAGATAGCTGACTGACTATCACAGTGTACGCGTAGAGCTGGCACTTGTTTTCCCACATCGGGATATCTTCCAGAAAGTTCCGAAGCCATTCTGCTTCCTCTGCTGCTTTGTCTAAAGCTATGAACTCTGACTCCATGGTTGATCGAGCTATGAACTCTGACTCCATGGTTGATCGAGCCAGGAGTGTTTGCTTGGAAGATTTCCAGGATACTGCTCCACCAGTAAGGGTGAAGACATATCCACTCGTAGATTTAGAGTTTCTTGAATTTGAAATCCAATAAGCATCATTGTACCCTTCTAGTACTGCTGGTTCTTTTCCAAAATGAAGCCCATAACTCATAGTATTTCTCAGATAATTCAACACTCTAGTTATGGCTTTCCAATGAGTATGACTTGGATTACTCGTATAGCGACTTAGTACATTTACCGAGTGCGCTAAATTGGGTCTAGTACAATTCGTCAAGTACATTAGACTCCCGATCACTCTTGCATACTCCACTTGTGACACAGGTTCACCTGAATTCTTTGTCAAATGAAGTTGAGTGTCAACTGGAGTTTTTGCTATCCCGTTTGAGTAGTTCTTAAACCGCTCTAGGATCTTTTCAGCATAATGATCTTGAGATAGGATTATTCCTTCAGAATTTCGAGTGATCTTACATATCAAACTTCCCACTAAGCATGTTCTTAGTTTGTTTGATGATATCCTTACTGCTTCCCATGATGAGCATGTCATCAACGTATAAACAGAGCAAAACGTATCCATTAGGAGTACTTTTGATGTATATACACTTATCACATTCATTAGTGTGAAAGCCATTTGACATCAATACATTGTCAAACTTTTGGAGCCATTGTTTTGGCACTTGTTTAAGTCCATATACTGACTTCACAAGTCTACACACTTTCTTCTCTTGCCCAGGAGCGGCATAACCCTCAGGTTGATTCATGTAGATTTTTTCTTCTAAATCTCCATTAAGGAAAGCAATTTTTACATCAATTTGATGGATTTCGAGATCTCTTAATGATGCAATTCCAAGCAGCATATGAATCGACGTTATTATCATTACCGGAGAACATGTGTCAAAGTAATCCAACCCTTCTTTTTGTCGGAATCCTTGCACCATAAGTCTGGCCTTGTACTTTTTCTATGGATCTATCTATTTTCATCTTTATAGTAAAGATCCATTTGCACCCAAGAGGTTTACACCCTTGCGGTAAGTTAACCAACTCCCATGTATGGTTTTGCATAATGGAGGTGCGTCAGATGTAGACATGGCTTCACTGAAAGTTCTTGGCCCATTTTCTACTAGAAATGCCGTTATGAACTCTGAACCGAATGTCTTTTCTTTACGAGCTCTCTTGCTGCGTCTAAGTTCAATTTCTTCTGCATCTTCGTTTGTAGAAGTGCCAGAAGTGCTTGCCTCAATGCAAGCATCTCGTTCATCACGAGTTCTCTTAGGATTTCCCTTATCCCTGCATGGAAACACATCTTCGAAGAAGGAAACATTCCTTGACTCCATTATTGTGTTCACATGGCTATATGGTACATCTGACTTATATACCAAAAAACGATAGGCACTGCTATTATGTGCATATACGATAAATATGCAGTCTACCGTCTTAGGTCGGGAGTGGTACTGCTACTTTTGCCAGGCACCCCCACACTTTTAGGTATTTTTACGAAGGTACTTTACTTTTCCAAAGTTCATATGGAGTTTTTCCAGTCACTTTGTGTGGTGTTTTATTCAGGATGTAATTAGAGGTAAGCAGCGCTTCCCCCACATGTTCTGGGCTAACCCGGATTCCTGCAACATTGCATTCATCATCTCCTTAATAGTTCGGTTCTTTCGTTCCGCAACTCCATTATACTCTAGTAAGGAGCGATTGTTTGATGAATGTACCATGTTCTCTACAGAACGCATTGAAAGGTTCATTGTATTCAGCTCCTCGATCACTTCGAACCATTTTGATAGTTTTATCAAGTTGGTTTTCAACTTAGAGCTTGTAATCTTTGAACTTGTCTGAGGATTCATCTTTACTATGAAAGTTACGAAGTACTTTTTCCCACCTCTAGTTTGCCCAAATTTTAAATCACACAAATCCATCTGGATTAAATCTAGAGGTTCGGTCGTTCTTACTACGCTCGGTGATGGCGTTTTTGTGAGTTTCGCTTGGACACAAACTTCACATTTGCTTATCTTAATTTTAGGAATCAAGTTCAGGTTCATCAATCTACTCATAGACTTGAAATTAACATGTCCTAAACGTTTGTGTCAACATAAGCAACTGATTTCTTTTCATTAACCTTAAGGTTCTTCGAAGTAGAAACCTCAATTATATTGGTTACGATTGTCTCAAAATTATTTTGGACCAATCCATGTTTAAACAGACCTTGTCTACATAGACATTGTTCTTTGTCAAAACAAGCTAATCAGCTTCGAGATTGACATCGAATGGATGCTTACTTAGTATTGTGTTATAAATCAGATTTTCCGCAAATCTGACACATGCTTGACATTGGTGAGAGTGAGATTCATCACCACTTCACCACAACCTGCAGCTTTGAAAGTGCATTGTTTCCCATGAACAACTTCTAGTGGTTTTATGATCGGTGGGAAATTGGCGTAGCCTAACCTATTGTTCGTTGATTCTTTGAATACCCGAACAAGAAGTTCTTCTTTTATCTATAATTGCTCTTGAAATCAAGTAAAAGGAATTAGAAGCCGAAAGCTTTATGAATTTGATTGATAATAAAAGTAATGATCCTAAGATTACAATGCTTGAGAACTTTTATACATGTTCTCATGAAAAGATAACTACTAAAACCAACTTAAAGATAACACCAGAATAAAAGATAACACCAAAATAAAAGATAGAGCCCAAAATAATAGGAAGTGATTTGATATGATAATATCATAATCACAACATACGCTACATCAGGTCCCTCCGGGTAGGAAAAGATTCGTCCATGAATCTGTAACGGCATTATCACCCTTGTAAGGACTGAGATACTTGACGTTAAACACATTAGCGGTCTTGATCTCGGATGGAAGATCCAGGCGGTATGCATTTACATTAATAACTTCCAACACCTTAACTGGTCCAATCTTACATGCCTTCAGCTTATTATATTCGTGAGCAGGCATACCGTCTTTAGTACGATATACCCAGACTAAGTCACCCGGAGCAAACAGAACTTCTCGGCGGTGTCGATCAGCCGAGGTCTTATACGACAGTGAAGCTGACTATAGATTGTTAGACGCCGAAGAGTGAATTGCTTGTAAGGCATCCACAAAGTCACGAGCTGAGCCATGTAAGCGTGACAAATCAGGCACCGAAGTGAGAGCGAGAGGTCCGTGAGGAAGCAACCCGTACACGACCTGAAAAGGAGAGAAGCCCAAGCTGCGATTCTTGGCATGGTTATGTGCGAATTCTGTTGGAAAGCCTAGGATCTAGGGTTTGTTGTATTGAATCACTAACCTCGTTCTTACCTTGTACTGGCAGCGGAATGATTGGTGAACGAGATCAGCAACGACTCAGATGCTTCGCCTCTACCAGATACACACGCACACAAACCTGGAAAGCCAGGATGCTAGTGCCGGATCTTGGGATTTCGGAGTTTCTGGTGTTTCTGCTTTTCTGTAAAGGAAAAACTCGACGGCCAGGGTTCCATGTCAAAATTATATGATTATATAAAGACCTGGAATGACTTAAACCGAGCTTTGGTTAATCAAATTCGTTTAAGTCATAAAAACCGAAACATCAGTTTCAGAATCGACCCTGTGTCGATCGACACACATACTGTGTCGATCGACACACCACTCTAAACTCAATATTAATGTGTATCCAATACACATCAACACGATCATTACCATAATGATCATTCCCATATTTAACGCTTCCAGTTTGCTTAGGTGTGTGACCCTATAGGATCATATAACACTGGCAGTAAGTCTACAACTTACAGACTGCAAGAGCCTCTAGCAAAAAATTGCAACCGCCCAGTATTATACGAATGTCTGATCTCGACACACAACTATCATCAGGAGTGAGTACAGGTGTGATTTCAGGACACTATCCCAACAATCTCCCACTTGTACTGGAATCATCAATTCCTATAATCCTTTTGTCTCTATATCTCGATTTGGCATAAGGCAAGATTAGTGTCATCCTTATTAAGCCAACATCGTGTTTATCGAACTCCTGATCTTATACTGAACAAGACAAACAACTGAACTACAGTTCGTTTGAGTGCGGCCACACATTTTCTCAGTATCAAATCTTCGATAGGCCCTGAGATATTTATCTCCCGTTATTCAGGAGGGACAAATCCCATCTTGTTCCATCCCTGTTCCTATACACACTTCATGATTCACCTGAACAATGTCGTTATAGCCGCCAGTTACGGGTCCACGTTTGACAAGGTCAAAGTGCACCAATTCATATGCAAGGAAGCATGATGAACTCAGGTCTAAGGACTATACTCTATAGTCGTAATGAGAATCTCTCATGACACAGATATAACTATCTTGGAGACTTCTCATTAGCGGCTCACGTCCGATCATATGTTCATCAACATATATCTATGTGACTGACTGTGATACTCATATCATTGACTCCATGAAACTTAGTCAACAGTCACCTCACAATCTAGTCTCTCGCGGTTGTCAGTGTCCCACATTGACAACCTCGACTAGGGACACATTATAATTTATGTCATCTATAACTTATAGGGTTTCATGATCAAGTCCTCAACTTGATGACCTATAATATGGCATAAACTTATCTTGGGACCATTATTTATATCACAATAAATAATGCTGAAATCGAATTTCATTGAACATAACCGAAAGTATGTTTACAAGAACATCTTAATATAACTAAAATAAAACCCACAAGAACTCCCACTATAATCAAGATTACATCTTAAGATCTCTAATGCCTATAGAAGTAGTGTGATACTCATGCTTAGGCCTTGGGAGTGGCTTAGTCAGAGGATCAGCGACATTCTCGTCCGTCGGAACTCGACTGATCTTCAGTTCTCCTCTATTGACGATATCACGAATCATGTGATATCTCCTCTCTAGGTGTTTGGACTTCTGGTGTGACATGGGTTCTTTAGCCTGAGCTATGGCTCCATTGTTATCACAAAACAAAGCCACCGGCTCCAAGATACTAGGAACCACACCAAGTTCATTCATGAAATTCTTGATCCAAACAGCTTCCTTTGCCGCTTCTGAAGCAGCAACATATTCAGCTTCCGTCGTGGAATCAGCTACGGTATTCTGCTTAGAGCTCTTCCAGCTCACTGCACTGCCATTTAGACAGAAGACATATCCAGACTGTGATCGGAAATCGTCTTTGTCTGTCTGAAAACTCGCATCAGTGAATCCATTCACTACAAGTTCTTCACTTCCTCCATATACCAGGAACTTATCCTTGGTATGTCTCAAATATTTGAGAATATTCTTGACTGTTGTCCAGTGATCTTCACCTGGATCAGATTGGTATCTACTCGTCATGCTCAACGCGTAAGCTACATCTGGACGAGTGCAGAGCATGGCATACATGATAGATCCTATTGCAGAAGCATAAGGAATCCTATCCATGCGTTCTCGCTCAGCATGTGTCGCCGGACACTACTTCTTGCTGAGACTGATGCCATGAGACATCGGTATGAAGCCCTTCTTGGAATCATGCATCTTGAATCTGTGCAACACCTTATCAATATAAGTGTCCTGGCACAATCCAATCAGCCTGTTCGCTCTATCTATGTAGATTCTGATTCCAAGGATGTATGCGGCTTCTCCATGTCTTTCATGGAAAAACAACTTCCGAGCCAAGTCTTAACAGACTGAAGCAACAGAACGTCATTGCCAAGAAGTAGTATGTCATCGACATACAGTACGAGAAACACAATTCCGCTCCCACTAGTATTCTTGTATACACATGGTTCTTCTTCGTTCTTGATGAAACCAAATTGTTTTATTGCTTCATCAAAACGAAGATTCCAACTCCGTGATGCTTGCTTCAATCCATAAATGGATTTATGAAGCTTGTATACCTTTCCAGCATTCTCAGGATCTACAAAACCCTCAGGTTGTGTCATATACACATCCTCTTCCAAAATACCATTCAGGAAGGCGGTTTTGACATCCATCTGCCAAATCTCATAATCATAATAAGCGGCAGTTGCTAGAAGAATCCGAATGGATTTAAGCATAGCTACTGGGGAATAGGTTTCATCATAGTCAATACCATGAATTTGTTTGAAACCTTTAGCCACCAACCTAGCTTAATAAATTTGGACATTGCCATCCACGTCAATCTTCTTCTTGAAGATCCATTTACACTCAATGGCTTTTGCACCATTAGGTAAATCGACCAAGGACCATACTTGGTTTTCTGACATGGATCCCATTTCGGATTTAGAGGCTCTAAGCCACTTTTCGGAGTCCGGGCCCATCATTGCTTCCGCGAAGGTCGCTGGTTCGTCACTTTCAATGATCATCAGATCGATGCAATTGGTCACGAGAAATCCATAATATCTCTCGGATTCGTGACGGATCCTTCCGGATCTGCGAACTTCAGACTCCACAGGTGTGGGTTCCACAGAACTTTGTGGATCCAACTGCTGCTCTTCCTCAGCAGGTTGAGCAGCTTCCTGTGCATCTTGAATTTCTTCGAGATGTACTTTACTCCCACTGTTTTTCTTAGAAAGAAATTCCCTCTCAAGAAAAGAACAGTCCCGAGCAACAAAAACTTTGTTCTCAGATCGTTTGTAAAAGTAGTATGCCTTGGTTTCCCTAGGATAACCAACGAAGTAGCATTTATCTGATTTGGGTGCGAGCTTGTCAGAGATTAAACGTTTGACATAAGCCTCACAACCCCAAATCTTCGGGAAAGACAGACTTGGAATATTCCCAGTCCACAATTCATGTGGTGTCTTTTCCACTGATTTAGATGGCACCCTATTTAGTGTAAACGCAGACGTTTCTAGAGCGTATCCCCAAAAGGATAATGGAAGATCTGAATGACTCATCATAGATCGAACCATATCCAATAAAGTTTGATTCCTCCTCTCTGACACTCCATTCCATTGGGGTGTTCCAGGAGGAGTGAGTTGTGAAAAAATTCCACACTTGCTCAAATAGTCACTAAACTCTTGACTCAAGTATTCTCCTCCGCGATCCGACCGCAGAACTTTGATACTTTTGCCAAGTTGGTTCTGTACTTCATTTTTGAACTCCTTGAATCTATCAAAGGATTCTGACTTATGTCTCATCAAATAGACATAGCCATACATGCTGAAGTCATCAGTAAAGGTAATGAAGTACTTGTAATTTCCTCTGGCAACCGTGCTCATCGGCCCACATACATCAGTATGAATAAGGCCCAATAAGTCACTGACCCTTTCATTTGGTTTGTTGAAAGGGGCCCTAGCCATTTTGCCATCAAGCAAGATTCGCATTTCTCACATGATTCAAAATCAAATGAGCCCAGAAGCCCATTTCGATGGAGTCTCTGAATGTGTTTCTCATTGATATGGCCCAAACGACAATGCCATAAGAAAGTCGGGTTTTCATCATTTGACTTAAACCGCTTTGTATTTATGTTAAAGACATGCATTTCTTGGTTTAATACATATAACCCATTATCTAATGGGGCGCTACCATAAAACGTACCATCATGATTAAAAGAACAAACTTTATTCTTAACAGCAAAATCAAAACCTTCCAAATCCAAAACGGAAACTGAAATTATGTTTCTGCTAATCGCAGGTACAAAGTAGCAATTATTCAATACTAAAACCATGCCAGAAGGCAAAGACAAATCATAAGTGCCTACGGCCAGTGCAGCAACCTTAGCTCCATTCCCGACCGTAGCTCAACTTGTCCTTTCTTCAGCGTCCTACTGTTTCTTAGTGCCTGCATATTAGTACAAATATGAGCACCGCAGCCGGTATCCAATACCCACGAAGTAGAACTAGAAGACATAACATTAAGTTCGATAACATAAATACCTGAATCATACGCATCATACGTCTTCTTCAGCTTCTTGTAATCTTTCATGAACTTCTTGCAGTCTCTCTTCCAATGCCCTAGCTGCTTGCAGTAGTTGCATTTATCCTCAGGAGAAGGCCCGAATTTGGGCTTGGGCTTGGGCTTGTCTTGACTCTCAGTCTGGACAGCTTTGGCCTTTCCCTTATCCTTACCAGGTTTCTTAAACCTTTTACCCCCTTGCACCATCAGTACACTAGGAGTAGCTTTCTTGAGATTCGGCTCTGCTGTCTTCAGCATACCGTGCAACTCATTCAATGTCTTAGTCATGTTTTGCATGTTTTAGTTCATGATGAACTGATCAAAACACGACGGCAAAGACTGCAGAATCATGTCAGTGGCTAGCTCCTGGATAATGGCACAGTCCAGTTTCTCAGGTTATCAATGTAACCCATCATTTTAAGGACATGAGGACTTACTGGACTGTCCTTAGCCAGCTTGCAATCCATGAGAGATTTAACCGTCTGGTATCTCTCTGTGCGAGCTTGCTCCTGAAACAAAGCTTTCAGGCTGTTAATCATCTCAATCGGTGACATGACGTTCTCATATTGCTTCTGCATCTCAGAGTTCATAGTCACCAGCATTAGACAATTAACATCTTTGACATCAGCTGAATGCTTATCCCAAGCATTCTTGTCTACCTGCGTGGCATTGGAACGTGGCCTCTCGGGAGAACTCTTGTAAGGACATATTCCTTGTTCTCCTGCCTGAGAACTATTCTCAGATTCCGATACCATTCCAAGAAATTTGATCCATTAAGCTTGTCCTTCTCAAGGACGGATCTTAGCGAGAAAGTGTTGATGTGAGTTGAGACAGACATAGCTGTAATTAAAAGAGGTAGAGGTTTTAGTTATAATGCTCAAGGAAATGAGAATTCTTATCTAATAAGAAAACTCGCATTGTATTCAAAAACTATGTTTCCTCAGATGAATACAATAAACCAAGATCCTCAGATCACCAAAATTTGAGTGGGCGACTCGCCATCACCCTAACTTTGGTTATTTAGGTAAGCAAATCATTCCTAATTGAACCCAGTACAACTCTTGGTCGCAGATAGGACAATCCATGTCTTATCCACTCTGATGTCTCTGGGCCCAGAACTTCTGATAGCCCAGTCAAGTAAACCAATCTCTTCAGTCTTGTGATCATTGACAGTCGCACTGCAAGTCTATCAATGATCACCTGCCTTACTCATGTCGTTGTGGATACCAAGGACTCCAAGACTATCCAACAGCGAAACGAGTCTTGACAGTAGACAAGATCGGGCAAGACATCAAGATCACTAGATTCATTATGTTTGGTTTAACAGGGATTAAACTTGGCCTGGTATTCGCAATTTGAGATCCAACCATAAAATCTGCGAGTGGTGTGTCGATCGACACTGAAACACCCCGACCCGGCCTTCCTAGGCCGCGGTCGATGCGTCCCAGCGGTCAGGCCAAACCCAGGCCTGAACCTCCCTAAATTTCGTCCTATTTAAAATTTTCCTTTAGGATTAAGTATTCATCGGATCTACTATTTGACTTCTAGTCTTAGATCCTTCATACTTATTATTTACGCAGCGGAATACTACTTAACCATTATAACGTTCTTCTAAAGAACGATCCATCCGAGAACCTCTCATGACTTTATTTAGTTTCCTTAAAACTATTTCGAGGTTCCAATTCCAATTAACCATTCTAACAACCTAAGTCTTGCTTATATTGTTCCGTTCAACTTATTCGGATCTAACCAATCTCTAGATCACTCGAGTATATGAACTCGTACCTTAGCCTTTTAGTGAAGCCGGTGTGAAGCTGGCTCGACGTCCCGCTCAGCTCCTTTATTCGTCCAACTCCTAGAACGTACCTCCCTTGTACCAAGTCATTCAACCAACCATCCCCACATGACTAAGCACAAGAGAGGTCTTCTAGTTCCTTCCTTTGACCACCATTTGATCTCGCTCGTTCCTTTGCTCGATTCCCGTTATCATTCGACGTCTTGTCTTAACCACGTTTGCTTCCTGCATTTTGACTCTCAGACCGATCCAAGTCCTTAGGTACGATCGTTTCACCGATCGCCCTCAAAATCGCCGAGTCATAACGATCAGATCACGGTCGGACAGATTTCCTTATCACTTCCGCGGATGGCCTGATCCGTGGTTTGAACCGTCGGCCGCGACCCAATCCCTTAGACTGTTCGATCGCTCCGCACGCATTTCTACCACGCGATCATCTCGACTCTATCCGCGGTCCGACCCAATGTCATCCCGCTATCTCGTACTTGACCGTGGTTGATCTTCCCGATCAATCCAAACGGTTTATTGGACATGAATCCGTCAAGTCTATGATCCCGTCGATGCCTTGACCTTACGCGATCGCTCGGGTCGTACCGAGTGTCTCTCGGTCGTACCGTGATCGTCAGTCCGTTATTAGCATAATGGCGTGACGCAACAAAGATATAGCAGCACTGCCGAGCGTACTTGGCAATACTCGCACATTCCTGTTCGCCAGGCCATCCGCGTCCTGCCGCGATCGCTGTCCAACCGTACTGACCGCACGTTCTGATCGTTGACGATCTTTGAACCGTTGCGTCAGTCCGCGAAGAGACGCGACCTTTCGCGAAAAGACACGACCGTCTGTGAACAGTCGCGACCATCCGCTTGGATCACGATCAGTCTACCGCGACAATCCTGCCGCGGTCATCCTGTCGCGATCGTTCCACCGCAATCAGTCCGACGCGATCCCTCTACCGCGATCAGACTGCCACGAACGTCCAGTCGCGATAACTCTGCCGCGATCGCTCTGCCGCGATCGTACGGCTGCGACCGTCGTCCATACCGAACCGAACACTCGTCCTGATCGTTCACGATCCTTGACAGTTGCGTCAGTCCGCGCATGGACGCGTCCGTTCGGGAACAGGTACGACGTCCGGTCAATAGGCGTGATTATTCTGGGAATAACCGCGTCTATCTTACGTCCGTACTGCCCAACCCGTCGCCTCACGAACCTGCCTGCGATGACCCGCCTTCTACGATCGTCCGGTCGTCCAGACTGTACGTACACTCGAACCGCACGCGATCCTTGGAGTGTGCGTCAAGCGTGAACTGACGTGACCGTGGCGTACATGCGCGATGATCAGCCCGAACGGTTGCGACCATCCGAAGATGAACCGCGACAGCCCTTTGGCCGAACGATCATCCGTCTGTGCTGCGACTTTGTCTCCGACCGCGAGCCATCCAGATCATTGTCCGCTTCTCGCCAAGTACGTCCGCGTGCGATCAGACTACGTCGGCCCACATCCATCCGGACGTGCCGTACAATAGCGCATGATCCACCGGCTTGTCGCACTTGGCCGGCAGTTGATCCGCGCATCTTATCCGTCTGACCGCGCCTAATCACGATCATGGCCCATGGCCGATCGTGATCTTTTGGGAAAACTCACGCCGAATCTTGAGCCAACTTATGGCCTAACATCCCGTCTACTTCCAGAAAAGAGATGAAGAGAATAGCGTTCGCGTTAACCCGTTTGATCCAACCGACGACCAAGCGGTTCACCGCGGTCGCGGTTGATCCTTAAAGCCGATCACACACCTTTGATGTGGTCGTGTCTTGCCTTGAGTTGCGGATGCCTTACCGGCCATCTTGCCTCTCTTGCGCCACCCACCAACGCTATTCATACCACCGGCCTTCCTCTTCAGAACCCGGCAATCTCCCTCTCTCTATCCTTTCTGATTTATGGCTAAATGCCTTCGAAGGATTTCTGGGATTTTTCCCCCTTTATGGTGTGTGCGAAAATGGCCAAGGACTGGCCTATTTATAGGCCTCCTTGGTCGCCAACTTCCCTTAGGCGAATGGGCACTAGTGGATGGCCGAAAGGTTGCATCCCCACTTGGTGTCCATTCGCTGGTAACCACCCATGGTCAGCTAGTGTCACTAGCTGACCAGCTGACCCAACACTTGAACACTCAAGCTAGCTGGGTTGAGCTGGTCGCCAGCTGACCTAGCTGTTCAGCTCGTTTCAGCTGGACTGTTCAGCTCGTTTCAGCTGAACACTCTTGGTTCAGCTTGGCTAAGCTCATCTCCACTGAACTTAGCTCTTTTAGACCTTGGAACACTTCTTATTAGTCTTTACGACGAGTCGTAGACTCTTTTGGTTCCAAGTCTCCTTTCCCCAATCCTCCTAGGGTGGGGTATCCGGTTCCGGGATGTTACAAGTTCTACCCCCCTTAAAAGGGATTCGTCCCCGAATCCGACTTAAGGCGTTTATCGTGTTCGAACTTTAGGAACCTTTCCATTCCCCATTGACCTTGGTCCGTCAAGACTTAATCATTTTCCTGATTTTTGTCTTGTCCTAGACTTAGTCAATCCCGATCACAATCCTTCCGGATTTGACCCGAAACTTGATCTTCGCCCTCCAAGGACTTGATCTTAGTTTCCCGAAACTTGATCCTCGTCCTCCAAGGACTTGATCTTAGTTTCCCAATCTTAGTAAATCTCTTACTAGATCATAATCAGGTCTTTGTTCCTCGTAGGACTCGACCTCGGTTATGGTCCTTACGCATTCCAAATGCTAAGCAACCTAACCCGGTTATTGTCCTTACGCATTCCAAATGCAGGACACGTAACCCTTTTCCCCAAATGTAATGCCCACAGAACATTTGAAGAAGCGGGATCCAGTGACAGACCAATGATCACATCGAAGGAGACGGCCATGCCTGAATCCTCCACGAGCTCATGGACTCGAGGTTTCCCTAGCTGACCCTTGGCCATAGCCGCGCAGTCACGCTGACCCCAATCCACTTTCGGAGCCCTCGACCGTCCGTCCCGGCCATTCCGACAGTTCCAGACAAAATGTCCAGGCTGCCCACGACGGAAACATGTGCTTGGTTTTACAGTCACCTCTTTTCGACCCCAAGCCTGTGGACAGCTCGCGACCCCGGGTCCTTGCTTCCACCTTCACGCATGCCCTCCCTTTCTCTCAACATCTTACGGAGTGTTGCCATCCACTGGAGGTGCATTCTGCGCGGTCCGAGAAATGGTTATCGACCCTTTGGCCCCATTTCCTCCTCAGGTCCCTCCTGGGCCAGCTGGACACTCTCACTTGTGACCTAGCTACCTCCCGGTTCACCTCGACACCGCCTTGCGACCTTGGCCCAAGACAAAGTGCCATCCACGTCCCAACCGTTCCTGGGTCTGCGACCCAGTCGCGACCCGCGGTCGTACGCATTCATCCGTGCGGTTTACGCGAACGGACACGACTGTTCCCGCGAACAGGTACGATGGTCCGCGCATGGCTACCATCATCCCGCGCTTGCAGTGAACGGCCTACGACGCATTATCCTGACCCGATGGTGCTGACTAACGGTCTGGCCGTGATCAACTCGGTCTTCCATTTAACCGTTTCACGCTTGGGCTCTTGCCGTGTGCGGTTCATGATCCGGCCGACATCTCCAAGATGCGCCGTTCGACCATCCGCTTTCACTGGCACTTGCCGTATGTGGTTCCATGACCCGGCCAACGTCTCCAAGACGTGCCGTCCGATCATCCACATACTACAGGCAAATCGTCCCCTTAGCGTGGTTGATCCGCCCAACCGTTTATAGTCTATTCACTATTATGGTCAAGACTAAGTGCGTCCTTGGTGCACTTGCCTTAGTAAGTCACCAATCATGAGAGCATCGTCCTAGGAAATAACTCCGCTCTGATACCAACTTGAAACACCCCAACCCGGCCTTCCTAGGCCGCGGTCGATGCGTCCCAGCGGTCAGGCCAAACCCAGGCCTGAACCTCCCTAAATTCCGTCCTATTTAAAATTTTCCTTTAGGATTAAGTATTCCTCGGATCTACTATTTGACTTCTAGTCTTAGATCCTTCATACTTATTATTTACGCAGCGGAATACTACTTAACCATTATAACGTTCTTCTAAAGAACGATCCATCCGAGAACCTCTCATGACTTTATTTAGTTTCCTTAAAACTATTTCGAGGTTCCAATTCCAATTAACCATTCTAACAACCTAAGTCTTGCTTAGATTGTTCCGTTCAACTTATTCGGATCTAACCAATCTCTAGATCACTCGAGTATATGAACTCGTACCTTAGCCTTTTAGTGAAGCCGGTGTGAAGCTGGCTCGACGTCCTGCTCAGCTCCTTTATTCGTCCAACTCCTAGAACGTACCTCCCTTGTACCAAGTCATTCAACCAACCATCCCCACATGACTAAGCACAAGAGAGGTCTTCTAGTTCCTTCCTTTGACCACCATTTGATCTCGCTCGTTCCTTTGCTCGATTCCCGTTATCATTCGACGTCTTGTCTTAACCACGTTTGCTTCCTGCATTTTGACTCTCAGACCGATCCAAGTCCTTAGGTACGATCGCTTCACCGATCGCCCTCAAAATCGCCGAGTCATAACGATCAGATCACGGTCGGACTGATTTCCTTATCACTTCCGCGGATGGCCTGATCCGTGGTTTGAACCGTCGGCCGCGACCCAATCCCTTAGACTGTTCGATCGCTCCGCACGCATTTCTACCACGCGATCATCTCGACTCTATCCGCGGTCCGACCCAATGTCATCCCGCTATCTCGTACTTGACCGTGGTTGATCTTCCCGATCAATCCAAATGGTTTATTGGACATGAATCCGTCAAGTCTATGATCCCGTCAATGCCTTGACCTTACGCGATCGCTCAGGTCGTACCGAGTGTCTCTCGGTCGTACCGTGATCGTCAGTCCGTTATTAGCATAATGGCGTGATGCAACAAGGATATAGCAGCACTGCCGAGCGTACTTGGCAATACTCGCACATTCCTGTTCGTCAGGCCATCCGCGTCCTGCCGCGATCGCTGTCCAACCGTACTGACCGCACGTTCTGATCGTTGACGATCTTTGAACCGTTGCGTCAGTCCGCGAAGAGACGCGACCTTTCGCGAAAAGACACGACCGTCTATGAACAGTCGCGACCATCCGCTTGGATCACGATCAGTCTGCCGCGACCATCCTGCCGCGGTCATCCTGTCGCGATCGTTCCACCGCAATCAGTCCGACGCAATCCCTCTACTGCGATCAGACTGCCACGAACGTCTAGTCGCGATAACTCTGCCGCGATCGCTCTGCCGCGATCGTAAGGCCGCGACCGTCGTCCATACCGAACCGAACACTCGTCCTGATCGTTCACGATCCTTGACAGTTGCGTCAGTCCGCGCATGGACGCGTCCGTTCGGGAACAGGTACGACGTCCGGTCAATAGGCGTGATTATTCTGGGAATAACCGCGTCTATCTTACGTCCGTACTGCCCAACCCGTCGCCTCACGAACCTGCCTGCGATGACCCGCCATCTACGATCGCCCGGTCGTCCAGACTGTACGTACACTCGGACCGCACGCGATCCTTGGAGTGTGCGTCAAGCGTGAACTGACGTGACCGTGGCGTACAGGCGCGATGATCAGCCCGAACGGTTGCGACCATCCGAAGATGAACCGCGACAGCCCTTTGGCCGAACGATCATCCGTCTGTGCCGCGACTTTGTCTCCGACCGCGAGCCATCCAGATCATTGTCCGCTTCTCGCCAAGTACGTCCGCGTGCGATCAGACTACGTCGTCCCACATCCATCCGGACGTGCCGTACAGTAGCGCATGATCCACTGGCTTGTCGCACTTGGCCGGCAGTTGATCCGCGCATCTTATCCGTCCGACCGCGCCTAATCACGATCATGGCCCATGGCCAATCGTGATCTTTTGGGAAAACTCACGCCGAATCTTAAGCCAACTTATGGCCTAACATCCCGTCTACTTCCAGAAAAGAGATGAAGAGAATAGCGTTCGCGTCAACCCGTTTGATCCAACCGACGACCAAGCGGTTCACCGCGGTCGCGGTTGATCCTTAAAGCCGATCACACACCTTTGATGTGGTTGTGTCTTGCCTTGAGTTGCGGATGCCTTACCGGCCATCTTGCCTCTCTTGCGCCACCCACCAACGCTATTCATACCACCGGCCTTCCTCTTCAGAACCCGACAATCTCCCTCTCTCTATCCTTTCCGATTTATGGCTAAATGCCTTCGAAGGATTTCTGGGATTTTCCCCCCTTTATGGCGTGTGCGAAAATGGCCAAGGAGTGGCCCATTTATAGGCCTCCTTGGTCGCCAACTTCCCTTAGGCAAATGGGCACTAGTGGATGGCTGAAAGGTTGCATCTCCACTTGGTGTCCATTCGCTGGTAACCACCCATGGTCAGCTAGTGTCACTAGCTGACCAGCTGACCCAACACTTGAACACTCAAGCTAGCTGGGTTGAGCTGGTCGCCAGCTGACCTAGCTGACCAGCTGGACTGTTCAGCTCATTTCAGTTGGACTGTTCAGCTCGTTTCAGCTGAACACTCTTGGTTCAGCTTGGCTAAGCTCATCTCCACTGAACTTAGCTCTTTTAGACCTTGGAACACTTCTTATTAGTCTTTACGACGAGTCGTAGACTCTTTTGGTTCCAAGTCTCCTTTCCCCAATCCTCCTAGGGTGGGGTATCCGGTTCCGGGATGTTACAGACACATCCTTTTATCGGTCGACACAACCTAATTTAAACCGGACTTCAATAAACGGTCAAACCGGATCGAATTTCCTTAACCGGCTCAATCTAATTGAACCGGTCCGGTTTAATGATCCATGTCGATCGTTACCCAACACTGTGTCGATTGACATGATCTAACCAGAACCAAATTGGCTATTCCGGTTCAATCCAATTGAACCTGGTTGATAACCGGTAAATCCAATTTAACCGAAACCAACCAATTATGACTGTGTCGACCGACGCACCCAGTGTGTCGATCGACACATTAGGGTATCAGGAAATCCGATCTCTAAGATCGGAACCCTAAAATTTTATTAGGCGTATTCGCGGTGCATCGACCGACACAAGCTTAGTGTCGATCGACACTTTGCGAAAACCCTAAAGTTTTATTATCGTTTTCGCGCTGTGTCGACCGACACAAACTTGTGTCGATCGACACTGTGCGAAAACACAGGTTTATCGTATTTTTCAACAGAGACTTAATCCGAGATTAAATTCTACAAAACATGATTTAACATGCACTAAACTAATCAAATTCATCAGTATTCGATTTAAATTACTTAGATTCAATAGATTAAACCCTAATAGCTCTGATACCACTGTTGGAAAGCCTAGGATCTAGGGTTTGTTGTATTGAATCACTAACCTCGTTCTTACCTTGTACTGGCAGCGGAATGATTGGTGAACGAGATCAGCAGCGACTCAGATGCTTCGCCTCTACCAGATACACACGAACACAAACCTGGAAAGCCGGGATGCTAGTGCCGGATCTTGGGATTTCAGAGTTTCTGGTGTTTCTGCTTTTCTGTAAAGGAAAAACTCGACGGCCAGGGTTCCAGGTCGAAATTATATGATTATATAAAGACCTGGAATGACTTAAACACGAGCTTTGGTTAATCAAATTCGTTTAAGTCATAAAAACCGAAACATCAGCTTCGGAATCGACACACCACTCTAAACTCAATATTAATGTGTATCCAATACACATCAACACGATCATTACCATAATGATCATTCCCATATTTAACGCTTCCAGTTTGCTTAGGTGTGTGACCCTATAGGATCATATAACACTGGCAGTAAGTCTACAACTTACAGACTGCAAGAGGCTTCTAGCAAAACATTGCAACCGCCCAGTATTATACGAATGTCTGATCTCGACACACAACTATCATCAGGAGTGAGTACATGTGTGATTTCAGGACACTATCCCAACAAATTCGACTTGCGGCAGCTTTGAATCCCATGTTTTGATATGATCTCCAACTATACTTTGTGACATATTACCCAAAGCTCGGTTTGTTACCTCCGTCTGACCATCCGTCTGAGGGTGATATGTTGTGCTCATATCGAGACTGGTGTTAAGCAACTTCCACACTGATCGCCAAAATGGCTGAGAAACCGTGTGTCACGATCGGACACAATAGAAGTAGGCAACTGATATATCATGGTTTTTACCGGTTTTATGTCATGATATAGTTGTGTTTTTAGTGTCTTTTGTGTTATTTTAGAGTCTTTTACAGGTTTAATCAGGTTTGGAGCTAATGTGGAGATTTTGGAGTATTTTGGGAGTTTTGGAGCATTTTGGCCGAGAGTTTAAACTCACTGCCCGATTTGATGATCATGCATCGATCGACACACTTTTGGTGTCGATCGACACACTAGCGAGATGGGCCAAGACACGGCGGTTTATAATGTTATGAAGATTTGCAGAAAAGCCCAGAAAAGTTCCAGTATTTACACAGAAGCCCCAGCCGAGATTATGCTTATAAATATAGGATTTTGGCTTTTATTTTAGATACGTTTTGATACTTAGAGCTAAGAGATTTTTAGAGCTTTTGGGGCTGATCTAATCCTGTACTTCATCTATTTTGGAGAAGATTTCGAACCCCTTTATCTATTTAATTTCTTATATGCAATCTATTTATTCTATGATTTCTGTTTCATTAATCATGTCTGAGTAGATTCATAGTTAAGTTTAGGGTTTCTCATTAAGGATTTTATGACTTGCTAGACTTGTTTAATTCAGTTAAGGATTCACATGATTAGAATGTTCTTCAAACTAAATTGTGTTTAACGCTAGTTCTAACCTGATCAATTAGAATCTAGATCTTAGGTTGCTAAATACGACACGAGAGTGTGGTTTAGAATCTGAACTATTTAGGTTGAGCAATTAAATTATTCGCAAAGAGATTTGGCTTAGTTTAATTGTGAACATATCAAACTTGAAATTAATGCTGGTTTAATATGTTAGTAATTGCAAAGAGATTTGGATTACTGCACTTAGACTTAGAGGATTTTCGCAAAGAGATTTGGTTAATTCTAATTCCGTGATTTGAGTTCTAGAACTGAGTTTAATTTGATCCTGACTGATTAACTTGTCTGCTTGTCTGATTTTCTGAGAATTCCCTATACTTAGCGCTTTTAGTTTATTGCTTTCCCAACAAATTCCTGCTACTGATTTACTTTCTCGCCTTGCTATTTACTTTACAACAATTTGCTTTCTTCTTAGTTTAAATTCCTACGGTTCTTTATCTATCGAGACCAGAGTCTCTGTGGATTCGATACCCTATATACTACAATCGATCTTGAAGAACTTGGACGTCTAGAGAGGACTAACAGAAGAGAAAGAAGAGAAAGAATGGTAGTACAAAGGCTGATTCTATTACGCGATGCTCAAGGTACTCTGAGAGACCAAGATAACAACCCGTACAATGCTGCTTGGCAAAGGGTTTATGCTGAAGGGAATGTCATCCCTGACCCTCCTGAGCCACCGCAACAGGAGCAGAACCAAGCACCAAGACAGGCCCAAGGTAGAGAGATGGTTGTCCATGAGAGAACCTTAGCTGACTACGACAGACCGGATGAGTTTCATGCAAACCGGTCAGCTTTGGTGATTCCTGGCTTTGAGAGGAATGATTTTGAGATCAAGACCATCTACTACTCGCTGATGAGACAGAATGCATTCCATGGTCACCCCACAGAGCAGCCTATGGATCACATTGATTCGTTTGAGGACATAGTCACTGGCATGAAGTATGATGGAGTTTTCCAGGATTATTTGTTCCTTAAGCTCTTTCCGCACAGTCTCGCTGGAGACGCTGGTGCATGGCTGAAGCAACTGCCTCCTGGGCAGTTTGATACTTGGGCAGCCCTGAAGAGTGAGTTCCTACGTCATTTCTATGATGATGCGCGTTCAGACCAGTCCAGACAGGACATTCTCACATTTTACCAAGGAGCTGTGGAGCCTTTAAAAGCTGCCTGGATGAGATTTAAGAAGTACCAGCGTGATTGCCCACACCATGGATTCACTGAAGTCCAATTGCTTGGTATCTTCTTCAGAGGCATAGATCTGCCATATCAGTCTGCGCTGGATAACTCCAGTAATGCAAACTTCAACACCAGGACTCCTGCACAAGATAAGTAGTTGATTGAGAACCTAGTGAGCAGCAACAGTTGCAAGACTATGGATGAGAGGAGGAAGAAATCTGGTGGAAGTGTAGAGAATACAGAGATGGCTGAATTGAGATCTAGGATGGACACAATCTGCAATCTCCTGGCTAATAAGAAGGCTGTCCATTTTGCTCAAGATGTTGAGGTAATTCAGACTGAGGAGGACACTCAGGAAGAAGATGTGAATTACATTGGAGGATCTGGTTTCCAAGGTAACAGGTTTGGTAATCGGCAGGGTAACAGGTTCTTCAATGGAGGACAAAAGAGTGCCTTCACAGGCAATCAAAATTCTTTTGGACAGACTAGTGGTTTTCAAAAGCCTTTTGGACAAGGTACCCAGAGAACCTATGGATCTTCATCTTATCAGACTCCTCCTACACCTACAGCTCATGAGATTAGAATGGAAGCAATGATGGAACAGCTAATGGAGAGTCAGACCAAGAGTATTGTGGACTGCAATAAGAAGTTGGATGCTGTCTACGAAGACCTCAATGGGAAGTTTGAGTATCTGAACACTCACATGAAGCAGTTGGATACTCAGGTGAACCAGATTTCCAGCTCTATGAAGGGAAAAGGAGTAGCAGACACTCATATTAAGTCCTGGTCTGTATACATTGATGATGGATCTCACTTATGTGAAGGAATGAAGCTAAGTACAGCTGAATTGGTGGAGGAGAGTGAAAACTCGGATTTTGGAGAAAATCTCTCAGGTGAAAACTGTGTTGCATCGATCGACACACATCCAGTGTCGGTCGATGCAGGTCGTGAACATGCAGACTCGCCGGATGATAACAATATTGATGCTAATTTAGAGCTTGCCCGCTTGTTCCCTGGAGTGTCTGAGATTACTCAGGAGGAGATTTATGGACAAATAATTAGACAATATCCCTCAGTATCTGAAGTGATTAAGCAGGAAATTGAAGAGCTTAAGAAGCTAGAGGAGATTGGTGAAGAATTGGAAGAAATTCCATCTTCTGATGATCCACCTTATCACCCATGTGTGCAGAGGTACTTGAACAAGATGCTGCCTTTAGATGAGAAGCTGAGAGACTGGGTGATTATAGTTCCTCAACATATTAGTGATGTTCAACTGACTAAGATCCCGAAGAATCTGCCAGACCCTGGAGTCTTTGTGCTTAACTGCTCTATCTTCGAGGATAGTTTTAGACGCTCTCTTTGTGATCTGGGAGCTGCTGGAAGCCTTATGCCTTACTCTGTGGCAGAAAGGCTGGGAATGCTGGATTTTAAGCCTACTAGGACCTCTCTTGTCCTAGCTGATCAGTCTATACGAGTTCCGGAAGGACTCCTTGAGGACGTCCCGGTGAGAGTTGGAAACTATTTGGTTCCAACAGACTTCCTAGTGCTGAAATATGACTGTGATCCGGATGAAGCGTTGCTACTTGGAAGACCATTTTTGGCTACAGCGGGAGCAGTGATAGATGTTAGACACAATCTGATAGACCTCCATCTGGGAGATGAGCCGCTGCGTTATGAGATGGATAAGCTGCGAAGACCACTGATAGATGGGCAGACATTCACCATCATGGATGCAGATGATGAGCAGCCAAATGACACTGTGATTGTGGATTCTGGAGCACATTTTACTCCATCTTTTCTTGGACATGAGCATTCTGCGATAGCCTACTCGCCACCCTGGATGAGGAGACTTGAACAGAGACAGAAAAAGTCTCTGTTGATATCTCTTGGTGCCTGAAAGATCTTGTTCATCCGGTCAAGCTAGTGACCTTAAACAAGCGCTGAGTGGGAGGCAACCCACTATTAGGTTTAGTTGTTTTTCCTTTTCATTTTTGGTGTTTTTCTTAGGATTTCACGTTTTTGTTTTTTTAAGTTTCAGATACAGAACTCGAGTCTGGAGACGTGTAACGATCGATGCACTTGTGCACCGGTCGTTGCAAGGAGATTTGACGAAGAGGGGTGATCGCATTGTGACGATCGTTGCTCATAAGTAACGGTCGTTGCAGTTGGTTCAATTGCAAAATTAAGGTATGCGCTAAACCGGAAATCGATTTCGATTTGACCAGCATCGGTCGTTGCCCCTAAGCAACGATCGTTGCACCCACGACCGAGGTAAGTTACCTTAAACTCTTCTCTTCTCCTTTCTTCCTCATTTCCGCCGTCCGTACACCGAACCTCCACACCTAAAAATCCCAATTTCTCATCATTTTTCTTCAATTCAATTTGCTACTACTTCCTATTTACACTCTAAATCCGTTTCTATAGCTCATATCTTAAGAACCCAAGGTAATGTACCCCTATTTTTCAATTTTCGGATTCAACTTTAGGGTTTTAGGGTTTGAGAATTTTGAACTGAAATTGATGTTTGCATGCGAAATTAGACTGATTTTAGGCTGATAGGTGATGATTCTAGACTGATTTGAGACAATGTGGCATGAATTTGGACTATTTTTTTATTGTTTGTTTGCGGCGAAATCGCCTTGCAACGATCGTTGCATTTATGCAACGGTCATTGCTTTGCGATTTTGGGAAATGTTCGATAAATGAAATCGGCTTGCAACGATCGATGCCTTAGGTGCAACGGTCGTTGCTTTGCGATTTCACAGAGAGTAGCCGAGACTTATATTGTTTGAATTTTGTTTTTTTTTGCAGATGGCATCTCGCAGACAGCCCCGCAAGAAGCAAGCAACAACATCAACAGCCACGAGACAGTACATTCCACCACCAGAGTGGTTTCACAGACACTCTCAGCCACCTAAGCCATATGTTAGAGTGGGTCCAGCTGTAGCACTGCCTTGGCCCCGAGCAGATATGACGGAGATCCCTACAGCCAGACAGTGGCCAGAGAACATTCGCACGTTCCTCAAGACTGCAGACTTCACAGAGCGACCACTGCTTGACCAGTGGGATGAGCATGATTCACTTCTCTACAGTGGTTGGTGTGGGATGACCATCAAGCCAACCAAGTTCGCTGACTACTCTACCTGCAAGCGTCTGGGGATCGATGAGCAGGTACTTGTTGTATGCAGAGGCATTGGTCTAGGGACAATGCCAATGCGCCCTTATGATCTCTATCCTGAGCTGGTCAGACAGTTGCTAGCCACTTGCAGAGTGGTTTACCCAGATCCCGATAGCAGGAGCGCTACAGGAGGTATATTTACCTTCATGAGTTGGGGAGTCAGGTATCGGATTCCTCTCTTAGATATCTGCAGGATCTACGGGTTCAGTACTGAGCCGAGGCGCATTGCTATGCCACTTGAGTGGGATCCAGATGAGGCTCGATCATTCTGGGAGTGTATTGGCAGTGGTCGATACAACTCCAGGACCACACCGGTGAAGATGATGAGGCATCCTGTGCTGAGATATGTCTCGCGTATCTTGTGTTGGAGCTTGCTATGCAAGTTTGAGTCCAACAAGATGCGCAAGTATGAGATGGAGATGCTGTTTATGGGGCTGAGAGATCAGTTTGCAGAGTCTGGTGTGAGAGATCCTACTAAGGGTCTCAACTTGGGAGCTGTCTTCGCTTTGCATTTGTGTGATCTGCAGACGAAGCCTTTTGATGGAGTCAGTACTGAGACAGTAGGGAGCTTGCTTACTCCCATTTTTATGCTTTGCGGGATTCCTCTACAGGGCACAGAGCGTGATACAGACAAGGAATTCCTGGACTTCAGCCATTTGCAGAGCGCTACCTGGCTCAAGGAGGGGCGCATTTGGGTTTATCGGGACCCGACCACTGGGATGTGTGGTATAGAGCTTCCTGCTGCTAGGCGGACACGGATTGATACATTGGAGGCTCTGAGATTTCAGCCTCCAGAGACTGAGCAGCGTGGGATTCCTACTATGGCTCATCCGCTGGGAGAGCCTTCCACACGAGCTTCGACCTCTGCTGCCCCGGCGCCTGCGCCTGCCCCCGTTGACGATGTGGGTCCCTTTCCCGAGCCTACGATACCTTACGGAGATTATTCTGAGGCTGAGTGGAGAGAGAGATCATATGGTATTCTACGAGCTGTTTGGAACTTCATGCGCACTTGCAGCTGCAGGAGACAGCCACAGATTCAGCAGCCCGTACCTGACAGACGTCGTCGACAGCGATCTCCTGAGGATGCCAGTAGCACTGAGAGATATGGTGGGATTGATGATAGCGAGTGAGCATAGCTGTCATCTCTTGATTATCGGTTCTGTACTCTGATTTTCTTTTTTATCTTTTCTTGCACTTTTTCTTTTATTTTGCTACTATGTTTGGATGGTTCTACTTGATTAGATACATCTATTGCTTCGATTTTACTCTGTTTCTAGTGTTTTCAGCTTGCAGGATTCAAAAATGATATAACCCGACAGACTAACCTGCTAACTTGCTGACTGATCCGATGTACGCAATGCGTCGATCGACACACCATTGTGGTCCTGAGCAACGATCGTTGCGGTCCTGAGCAACGATCGACCCACAACGAAAAATCGCACAGTAACGGTCGATGCACTTAGTGCAACGATCGATGCCTGATTGCGACAGAGGTAAAACCCGAGAGAACTTAACCATTCCATTAACAATTTTTTATTTTCTTTTTTGCCAATCCTTCGCTTGACACTACTGGGGACAGTGTGTCTTAAGTGTGGGGGAGGTGCTACTAACTTCTTTCTTTTGTTTTCTTAAAGTCATTTAAAAAAATTCAAAATTTTTGTTTTATTGAGTCAAAATTTGTTTAAGTAAGAAACAATGATTTTTTGAGAAGATTAGTAGCACTTGCAGGAACTTAAGTAACCATTGAGATGAAGCTGCAGATGATCTCTGACTATTAGAAAACCCAGACATGGATCAACCTACTGAGGATACCCACATCACTTCAGGTATCAGAGGATCTTTTACTGACTTCACCCTAATACTGACTTAGATTTTCTCACCTAAGGGCTTGGTATACTTTGTGTTGGATTCCCTTGTTAGTTCTGACACAGCCTGTAAACATGTCCTATCTAGTTCCCTTCTCCCCTTCCATAAAATAAAATATAAAAAAAAAGATAATAAACTGAGGATGAGTTAGTAACTCCGAAGTGGTCATGGGAATGGTAGCTAAAACTCTCATATCATGTGCATCCATGGAATGTGTCCAAAGTACACCCCTTAACGGGAAGAGCACTGATAAAAAAAAAAAAATGATACCCAAAGGGGAAAAATCAGAATGCTAAGGAAGGGAAAAGAGACGAAAGGGACTAGAGAAAGATAGTATGGTGGTCTAGAGCTGATAAGGTAAGAATCCATGTGCCTTTGATCGATACTCCTTAGGTGAGACCGCACTTAAATACTTGCAGCAGTCAGTAGGGAGAATTTGAATGCTTGAATGTGATTGTGGAGTTTACTTAGGACAGTTGCTAAGTGTGGAGGAAGTATATGTTGGTCTTGATGTCTGCAGGTTGATTCTTTCATGTGGTTTACTAAGGGAAATCTGAGTGTTACTGCTTCTAGGATGAAAAGAGTTTCTGAAGAGTTTTCAAACCTCTTCACTGCATTTTAGTTCTCTGTTTTGCTTGAGGGCAAGCAAAGGCTAAGTGTGGGGGAGTTGATATATCATGGTTTTTACCGGTTTTATGCCATGATATAGTTGTGTTTTTAGTGTCTTTTGTGCTATTTTAGAGTCTTTTACAGGTTTAATCAGGTTTGGAGCTAATGTGGAGATTTTGGAGTATTTTGGGAGTTTTGGAGCATTTTGGCCGAGAGTTTAAACTCACTGCCCGATTTGATGATCATGCATCGATCGACACACTTTTGGTGTCGATCGACACACTAGCGAGATGGGCCAAGACACGGCGGTTTATAATGTTATGAAGATTTGCAGAAAAGCCCAGAAAAGTTCCAGTATTTACACAGAAGCCCAAGCCGAGATTATGCTTATAAATATAGGATTTTGGCTTTTATTTTAGATACACTTTGATACTTAGAGCTAAGAGATTTTTAGAGCTTTTGGGGCTGATCTAATCCTAAACTTCATCTATTTTGGAGAAGATTTCGAACCCCTTTATCTATTTAATTTCTTATATGCAATCTATTTATTCTATGATTTCTGTTTCATTAATCATGTCTGAGTAGATTCATAGTTAAGTTTAGGGTTTATCATTAAGGATTTTATGACTTGCTAGACTTGTTTAATTCAGTTAAGGATTCACATGATTAGAATGTTCTTCAAACTAAATTGTGCTTAACGCTAGTTCTAACCTGATCAATTAGAATCTAGATCTTAGGTTGCTAAATACGACACGAGAGTGTGGTTTAGAATCTGAACTATTTAGGTTGAGCAATTAAATTATTTGCAAAGAGATTTGGCTTAGTTTAATTGTGAACATATCGAACTTGAAATTAATGCTGGTTTAATCTGTTAGTAATTGCAAAGAGATTTGGATTACTGCACTTAGACTTAGAGGATTTTCGCAAAGAGATTTGGTTAATTCTAATTCCGTGATTTGCGTTCTAGAATTGAGTTTAATTTGATCCTGACTGATTAACTTGTCTGCTTGTCTGATTTCCTGAGAATTCCCTAGACTTAGCGCTTTTAGTTTATTGCTTTCACAACAAATTCCTGCTACTGATTTACTTTCTCGCCTTGCTATTTACTTTACAACAATTTGCTTTCTTCTTAGTTTAAATTCCTACAGTTCTTTATCTATCGAGACCAGAGTCTCTGTGGATTCGATACCCTATATACTACAATCACTTAACTGTGCACTTGCAGTAGAATAGGATTAAAACTTGACCTATCAGCAACCCATGCAAATGATAAACTTCTCTAAAGAATAACTGAGCTACCAAAACCGCATCCGTCGTTCTCTTACATGGGACGAAGTGAGCCAGTTTTGAAAAACGATCCACCACGACCAAAATTGAATCAAACCCTTTTTTGTTCTGGGTAGACCCAAAACAAAATCCATGCTGACCTCGGACCAAGGCTGGGTAGGAACCAGTTATGGTAAATAAAGCCCCGCATTAGAAGCTTGTCCTTTCGCCAGCTGACAAGAACGACACCGCTCCACAAAACGTTCGACATCCTTGCGCAGAGAAGGCCAAAAATAAGAAAGGCTGACGAGATGCAAGGTCCTATCACGCCCGATATGGCCCTCGGAATGCAGCTCCTGGATTATACGCAACCGCAAACTGCACGCAGGAACACAAAGTCGCACACCTCTGAAGAGGAAACCATCCTGAAGAGTAAACTCTGACGGGTGACCATCCTGGACATCACGCAAAACCGAAGCGAAGAAAGGATCCGACGCCTATAGGTCCGAGAACGTCGCAAAGCCAAGGACAAATACATGCATTGATGCTACCAGACTATGGCGACGACTTAAGCCGTCAGCCACTTTGTTCAACTTTCCCGACGTATGCCTTATTGCAAATGTGAATTGCTGGAGGAAAGCGATTTACGAAGCATGACGAGCGGACACTTTCGCTTGACTGTCAAGATTTTTAAGGCATCATGATCAGTGTAGAGGATGAACTCCTTATGGAATAAGTAATGCTTCCAATGCTTAATAGCCTGCACAATTTCGTGAAATTCGACGTAAGTGTTGTACCGACCGCGAGCTCCAGTCAGCTTCTCGCTGTAATACGTGATAGGCCGTGATTGTTGTCTCAAGACCGCACCAATGCCCAGCTTAGAAGCATCGCAGTGTAGCTCGAAAGGCAGTGAGAAGTCCTGTAGCACAAGAATAGGGGCCGACGTAAGCTTTTGTTTGATCAGTTCGAAATTTGTGGCTGCCTCTTGAGTCCAAATCAACTTCCCCTCCTTCATGGAATCAGTGAGAGGTACCATAATTGCACTAAAATGAGGTACGAACCGACGGTAGAACGACGCGAGCCCATGAAAACTGCGGACATCAGAAACCGTACGGGGTACAGGCCAAGAGCGTACAGCCTCGACCTTAGTCTCGTCCATCACTAAGCCCTTGTCTGAGACGACATAGCCCAAAAACAGAACGTGGTATGTGGCAAAGTCTCATTTAAGACGGGCCACGTACAGTGTTTCCAAACGCAGGACTAAAAAAATAAGGCGGAGATGCTCAATGTTATCCTGCGGCGAAGAACTGAACACAAAAATATCGTCGAAGTAGACTACGAGGAACCTACCAATGTACGGGCGTAGTGCTTGGTTCATTACTCGCATGAACGTACTTGGTGAATTCGATAAACCAAATGGCATCACCAACCAATCAAACTAGCCCTCTCGCGTTTTAAAAGCCGTCTTCCACTCGTCTCCAGGCTGAATCCGAATTTGGTGATAACCACTCTTCAGATCAAGCTTGGAAAATATTGTGGACGTACCAAATCAGATCCAGTAAGTCATCAAGTCTTGGTATAGGAAACCTCTACCTGACCGTAATTTTGTTGATTGCGCGGCTATCAACGCACATACGCCACGACCCATCCTTTTGGGAATCAATAAGTCCGGGACAGCACACGGGCTTTGGCTTTCACGAACGTGTCCACGAGCAATCAGCTTCTCTACTTGACGCCTTAACTCTTCATGCTCTTGCGGACTCATCCGATAGTGTTGACGATTAGGTAACGTTGCGCCAGGCACCAAATCAATCCGATGATGAATATCTCGTAAGGGTGGTAACCCTGTTGGAAGTTCAGCTGGGAAGATGTCAGAAAACTCATCCAACAAACTTGCTAACTCGGGAGAATGAGTCCTTGTTGAAGTCGAGTCAGCTCACCCCGACACCAATGCCCAGACAAACTCCGACTGCCGTAATTCCTGCTCGAAGATCGCTCGGGAATAAAGGACCATAGACGGCTGAGCTGGCCCTTGCTTAGCGATCGACTGACCTCCGCTCGAAGGTGTTGTCAGCGTGGGCGATGGCTCGGGAGGAGAAGGCAGAAGCACGATCTTGCGGTTCTCAAAGATGAAGCTGTAAGTGTTGCGTCGTCCATCATGCGTAGTACTTCGATCATATTGCCACGGACGCCCCAACAAAAGATGACCCACGTCCATGGGCGCAATGTCGCAATAAATCATGTCCTTATAATGTTCCCCAATCGAGAATGAAACCATACTTCTGTGAGAGATACGAACCTCAACGCCTTCCCGAAGCCATGTCAACTTGTAAGGAGTTAGGTGAACTTCCTTCTTGAGGGCTAACTTTCGCACTGCCTCCTCTGAAATCACATTTTTGCAACTCCCCGAGTCGATAACAAAGCGACAGATTTTCCCTTTTATAGTACATGTTGACTGAAAGAGATTCGATCGCAGCCACGGCTCATCTATAGCAATCGGTGCTAAAAAAATGCGACACACTATTAACGCCTGACCTTGATCTCCATGCACTTGATCCAACGGAAATTCATCATCCTCCCCTGCTACATCGTCATCGTATAACACATTATGTTCCCAATGGACCTCATCTGTAAACAAACCTCTCCGCGTTTTCGTTGGACATGCTGTCTGCAGGTGACCTTACTCTCCGCAAGAAAAACAACACAGGACGTTAGGTCGGGATGAGCGACGCAAACCCTCATCGATCGGATTAATCACTGCGCGCTGTCCTGGCTGTACACTGCCATGGGCAGACACATCATGACCCTCCTTCGTGCTACTACCAAGCGGAGGATCGGTCATCGTTTGGGCACTGCTCTTATATCGACTAGTGGATGTGGTCCAACTAGCATTGGATGATTTAAATGGCGCCTCGAAAGATGCAGCCCTGCGATGTGCTTCAGCAACAGACATTGGATCAAATTGTGCCAATGCTGACTATAACTAAGGTCGAAGGCCTCCAATATACCGCGAAACGAGTTGCAGCTCGCTATCATTGATCTCATTACGAGTCAATAACATGGAAAATTCTTCTGCATAATCGTCGACAGAGCAATTACCTTGACGAAGGTTTTGGAGCTTCGTATAAATTGTGCGATCATAGTTGAAAGGCAAGAAAGTCTGCTTGAGATGTTTTTGCAGCTTGACCAACGTTTCAGTCTTACTTCTCCCCGTACGAGCTCTTGTTGTTTTTAACTGCAACCACCAAGAGTCTGCTTTGCCCCGAAATTTCGTCGCGACCAGAGCCACCTGACGCTCATCCGGTACCCTTTTAAACTCCAGAATCTCACTCACGTTAGCAATCCAGTCCATTAATTCTTCTCCCCTCAGACTGCCATGAAACTCCGGGATTTTGATCTTGAAACCTGATTCTCAGCGCCGATCAGGAGGGTCAGGAAGGTCACCCCCACGCATTAGCAGATCATCCCGATTACCTCGCCGATCACGAGCAAAAGGATTCTCAAACGTGGCCTCTTCCTCTCTGTAAATCGCACGAGGTTGATCACGCAGCTGCGAAACCGCAGCCGTTAAATCCTGGATTTCTCCCATCATTGACGCTTGAAAATCTTCCTGCATCACGAGCATAGCTACCCGAAATTCAGTCCAATTGTCCATGTTGTTGTTATTGATGTTGTTGTTAGTGTTGTTGATGCGACGTGGAGGCATGATTGAGCAAAATAAAAAAAAAATGTTTTGCCGCAAAGATACCTGGAACGTTACGCGCTCTGATACCAAACTGGCGTAGCCTAACCTAATGTTCGTTGATTCTTTGAATACCCGAACAAGAAGTTCTTCTTTTATCTAGAATTGCTCTTGCAATCAAGTAAAAGGAATTAGAAGCCGAAAGCTTTATGAATTCGATTGATAATAAAAGTAATGATCCTAAGATTACAATGCTTGAGAACTTATATACATGTTCTCATGAAAAGATAACTACTAAAACCAACTTAAAGATAACACCAGAATAAAAGATAACACCAACATAAAAGATAGAGCCCAAAATAATAGGAAGTGATTTGATATGATAATATCATAATCACAACATACGCTACATCAGAAACATTCCCTTTATCAACATATATGAACCGTCACACCGGTATCATACCTCCATTCATGTGTGTTATGCTCAACCACATTGACTTCAGAGATAACACCACACATGTCTATCTTGATCAATTGGCTTGAGCCATTCTTTTGTCTTTGCAATGAGTTTGCATTATGATTCGCCTTGTCACGTTTGTGACGTTTTCTAAAGAACTCCATATTAGTTCATAAGACACATGAGATCGCAAGTGGATGACCTCTTCCAAACCGCAATTTGGAGTATCGTCTCACTAGATACGTTGCGAATCACAGAAGTGCGGTTAGCTATATTGAAATTCAAGTCCGTTAACAAGAACCAAATTGAATTAATATACTAACCAAACCCCAAACACATCACTTTACTAGTGATAAAACACTTTAAACAATATTTGTTTAAATTGCAGTTACAAGCGTAACACTTTTGTCTCATGCAAAGACAACTAGAGAAATAATTTTATCCATTATAATAAATTGCTTTATTGTTGAAGATTATCCATTTCGTGGAATAATCGTAAGCAAATTAGTTCAATTGGTCCATTCACCAATTAACCAAAATCTTTAAACCAAAGAGAACCAGACTAAACCAAATAATCTAGTTTCATAAACGATTATGTCGTTGACTGATTTAGGGTTTTCGAAACCCTAATCAATACCGTTTTAATTAATAGATAATTAAACAGAAAGAGAATTCAATTAAAATCTGAATACACTCTTTGCTTCGATACGGAATTTAAATCGCAATTTAACTAAACCGTTATTGAACCGATTAGAACCGCTAAAAGCGCATTCTCAACATCGAATCTCCGCAGAGCATTCGTCAAAGCGTTTAGAACGCGTTTGATAATCGGGTTTATTTTTCAATCACATGCGATTCTAACGATTAGAAACCGCTCAGATATCGCAGTAACACAGTTTCTTGATCGCAATCAATAAACTTGTATGAAACGCACAAAGTATTCACGAAGATCGCTATGAAACGATTCGCAATATACACTGCGTTCTACTTTCAAAACAATTTTGAAAACAGGTTTTAATTCGCCTCTACATTAACGAATCCTTGCTAAATTTAGCGTTGATAACGTTCTTAGTATCATAAGCGGAAGAGAAATCGATTGAAAAACGTTTATTTACTCGCGATTTCATGTTCATAAAAACAAAAATGGATTTCTTTGAGTTAAGATTGTAGAACCAAAATTTACAGCACTACGTTAAAAACGATTTAATCACGAATAAAAACATAAGTGTTAAGGAAACGATATTAAAACGATTTAAAAGAAGGATTAGAAGTCAAAATATATGAAGGCGAGATTTGATCTCTTTCCTTAACTCAAAGAACACCCGTAGTGTGACAGGTTAAATCAAGATTCATGAGTCCCAGGATACAACCATATGAAACCGTATCGCAACACTCGATATCGGTTCTGTCGAACATATGAACTACGATACTTTCGAAATTAGAAACCAACTTAAAACTGAAGAAAATTGAAGGAACTTTTGTTTGTGTTTTTTTTCTGTGTGATTTTCGTTATGGATGCACGTTTCCATAAAATGGAAATTTAATTGTCTATCAAGTTTTCACAAAATGAAAATTTTACTTGTATAACAAGTTTACACAAATTGAAAATTTTACTTTTCTAGCAAGTTTCCACAAATTGGAAATTTACTTGTCTAACAAGTTTCCACAAATTGGAAAATTTTCCTTCCATATTTTTAGGGACTCAACAAAAGTTTCCACAAATTGAAAAATTTCTCTTTCATATTTTTATGGACTCAACACATTTCTTTTCACACAAACACATTTTAATAAAGCATATGTTTTAACATGTCTTTATTAAATAATTGTTCCAACATATGTGTGATTAGTTCTTGGTGTGGCTGCCTTTAACTTGACCTTGTATGGATCTTTCATTTGATAATACTAGCAAATTACCCGCGCTACGCCGCGGGATTGTTTATATATTTATTTTTTAATTTGATTTGTAAACTAAAATAATAAGGGTTGCCAAACTAAAAGAAATTGCCCCAATAATAAGTCACTACAAGAAAAAAAAATTCTTAGCGGCTGAATAACATTATTTAAAGATACCATAGCGTTTTAACAAGCGTTGTATCATCGCCCGTCATAATAGATCAAGCATTTTACATAGTGGTTTTTTGTTTTGCTATCATATTTTTATACACTATAGCGCTTATATTTATGCAATTAAATACTATATAGTAACATTGTTAAATTGTTATTTTTTATTAGTTGTTTTCTATAACATTTGTATCTTTGTTATGTTTTGTTGTTCATTTCAATTTTATTTGTTTTCATAGCAATTGAATTTGGTTAATAAAATCAGAATTTGGTTAATAAAATTAGAATTTTCTTTCTACAAAAAATGACATTTGATATTATATTTACTGATATGATAAAACAAACCTACAAAGTATTACAATTTTTATCGAAATAAAATTAAAATTCACATAAGACATGTTACAATAAAAAAATAAACTTAGTCTTTAAACTTTTTGAAGAAACTCATGGATCCTCTGGGCTTCTCCTGCATCCCCCATCTGGGTTTTTCGTTTGCAGCCAATCTCATCCTTGCAGCTATAAACAAGAACCAGACTCAAGGATTTACAAGAAAGAGGAATAAGTCAAGAAATGATAATGGGGAAGTTTTGTTACGAGCGTTGATTTCGTTCATGGCTCGTTTGACATGTTCGCCAGGCTCAATATCAACGATGAGAGTTTGAACAATCTCAAAACCGTAAGCAGACATTGCCTACAAGTAACAGAGATACAAAGTGAACATCCATCCATAAGCAGCCAAAATGAAGCAAGATACAAGGATGGTTATATATACCTTCTCGAGCTCCTTTTCAACAGCTTTGGCAATTTCATTCTTCTGCTCAAATACATCATCAAGAAGGAGCTTGGGGACACTTGCTCTGATGACTGGAAACAAAAAGAAAAAACTCAGAATGATCAGTTTCAATAACTCATTCTCATGTCTTTTACAATGACACTAACCATCAAACACGTAAGCTTGGATTTGGCTCCTTGTGTTACTAAGTTTGTAGTAAGCATCATTGGCTTTATCAGCTAAGGCACGGTATTGAATTGATGCAACAACATTAACAAACACATTGTCCTGCAATAACACACACACATCAGTTAACAAAACAGAAGTTCATCAAAGATTCTGAAACATTAAAGAGATAAACCTTTGTCTTTGGCAAAGGAGGTAGCCTTTGCCGAGCTTGTAAGCGTAAACAAAGTTGAACCACCCAAGAAACCAGACGATGACAAAAAGAAGGATGACAAGAAACCTGATGAGAAGAAACTTGATGACAAGAAACCTGATGAGAAGAAAGCCGACGAGAAAAAATCAGATGAGAAAAAAATTGAGAAGAAAAAGCCAGAGCCATGTCATCCACCATGGCCTTATGGATATGGTGTACCATCTGCTTACCCCCACCCGTGCTATCCTTATGGTTATAATGCTAGAGATTATACTGGGGAACCCGTCTACAACCACGAACCCGGTTGTAGGATCTTGTGAGATGACTAACCGAAAGAGATAACAGTTTTTTCTATACTAAGTGTTTCAACACGTTCATGCATTTTATAAAACAGGGTTCTCCATTCTATACTTGTATATTCTCATGCTCCTATGACATGAAAAGATAAATATTTTTATCAATGGAGTCGCATTACATAGTAACTTCCTTACGAGAACCAATCATACCATTTCATCATCAGAATGTATCCTTTGCAAGAGTTTCTAAGTACATAACTGAGACACCAAAGGGTTCCTCTTCCTACAAATTCAACTCACTCACCTTCAACTTTTTTCCAGTGCACTGCTGCATTTAACGACCTCTGCCACGACTACCACCACGCCCACGACCACGTCCATGGCCACGGCCACGTCCAACAGGCTTACCTAAGAAGGAAAGAAAGAAAGAGTAAATGGATTGATAAAGCAGTCTTATGGTTATACAATTTTACATCCAAATGAAGGGAGCATTACCAGCAACAGGAGTGTCTTCCACAAGTAAAGTCTCCAGGTTTGAGCTATCAGGAAGAATGTAGTAGCGGATATTATTACCCCTCAAGCTTAGATGATCGAATGTTACTGGGTTTTCCCCTTTAGGCTCATTTTAACTGTCTTCAAATGTGTATTCATGCTCACATCATCGATCTTAACTTCAGTGAAGAAGCTTTTTCTCAAGCTACTACGATTCCAGTTGTACCTGTATATAAATAGTCCAAGATTAAAACAGGGTACAGACTACTTAACAGTTTAAACACGATGTAAATGCAGGAAAACACAAACAGCTTTTGACACATCTCTATTTTCGACTTAGACACCTTCTCGGCTTTCTCCTTCTGGACAGCAGCATTCACATCTTTCTTCTGCTACTTTAGAATCACTTTGTCAGCCAAATCATCCTCAGGCTATCTCTTACCTGGAAAAATAACAGCATATATACAAAGTTAAAATCAAGTAAGACCTTCAACATAAATCGTTTTATACCAACACAGAAGCTTAAACTCAACATTGAATAAATCACACAAACAAAAGGATGCCATTTTACAGTGAATTACCTGCATCATCTTTATTATCAATTACTCTTTTCAGCAAACCATCATGATCACATTCGGCAGTTGTTCTGTAACCTAAGAAACAAAAAATGAAACACAATCAGACATCAATGTCATATTGGAAAGAAGATCATATAACACTGCAAAACGAACGGCGAAAATAGAAACAGAATCTATAAAGAGTATGAGATCATATGACGATTGAAATTTCTCGATCGAATACATGAGAACGACGAAAAGAGAAACATAATCTATAAGAGTATGAGATCATGTACCTTGCGACGGTGGTTGGTGGAGCTCAAATCCTCCAGAGCACGAAGAGTTGCAGACAAGGGATATAACGCCCCTTTCCCATTCTCCGCTGACCGCCGAGCTGACCGGTCAACAATCAAACAAGAACATGACCGGTCGAACTCGAGCAAGTCAAACGGGAAAAGTTCGCTACAGGACGAAGCCAAAGATAGTTCGGTTTGAGACAAAAGGCTCGCACCGACCTATTTCCGACTCCGCTATCCTCATATCCGTAGTGCAAGCAGTACTACTTACACTACTTCAACGAGTTGTGTCGGTTCGGACCAAACCTCATATCAGGGAAACAATTTCACTTTTAAGTAGTTAAACATTGAATACAACGTTTAACGGTTTTACAAACAATCGTCAATAACAATACATAAACATCAAATCGATCAAACACAAATCACAAAGAAATAGCGCAGCTGCCGAACCGAAAATAAAACATCCAAAAGAATAACGAATCAAATCACGTCACAAGCAACCTGAAGCTACACCGAGGACCTCCCACGTCCGTCGCTGATAACCTGAAAACCACAAAAAGAGTCTAATGAGCAATCTAAGATTATCCAGTGAATTGGCTCCCCACTAATGGCTTCTAATCTATCTAACTATACAAACCCCGCCCGAAACCCAAAATAACAATCAGCAAGGAATAAATGGTCGATCACGCGCTACCACGGCGTAATAAACCCACACACAATCAATAGCCAAGATAAGTGAGAGAGGTAAAGAAATTGAAGGCACTGCGGCACATGTCCTCGATTGGACTCGATCTATCTACGCGTGACGAAATAAAGATAAATAAACAACACTGGGCCCTACGATCTCGGTAACTTCCACGGGTTCACATCGTCGCCTATATGGCAACTAACCCTCGACTCCTATACGTGCTCACAAGGACCCACGCATAGGACACCGTTCTCTGTCCATCGATACGCGGTGACTCCTGTTACCCCAGGTAACCTGAGTTTCCATGCGATCCGGCCCTAGGACATGACCGCGTATTCTCCGAATCGCACACCTACCGGCGTCACCCGATAGGTTAACACCATAACCGGATCCACCATGGCCCGGTTAAGTCAGACCCGAGGATCCAATCGGGTCGGAAGTACCGGAACGTAAACAAAAACCTAGGCTTGCGGAATCTAACGCACCCTAGCGTCCTAGTGCAGAAATGTAAACACGCAGACTCGCTGGGACTCTAGCACAGATCACGCAATCAATAACAACAATAATAAATCCCATCATTCCGCAAGCCCCTACACTACCCACTCACCGCTCTGACTAGGTAAGATACCTAGTCAGCACCACTAACTTACCCGGTCCCGAGACCGGAGTAAGTGTCCACAATGACTACTCGGCCCAACACCGAGTAGTCTAATAAACCTGCACAACAAGCTCACAACAACAATTCACACAATCACAACAAACATGCTTATTAGAGTTTCTAAGACTTTTACTTTATTCTCGTCTGCTACCTTGGGTTAGCGGATTGCTATCCCGTAGACGGCTCTTAACACGCGTCGTTTCTTTATTATCTCAACCTAGGTATCTTTTAACATTATTCTCGATCTGTCGGTTTAGAGTTAGTACACTTACTAACTCCCCGACATATCATCATCAATTAATTAATTCGTTACCCAACCCGCTACTTATTCTAATTCCCAATCCCGTTATAATACTCTATACATTGATTAAGTTTAACTCATAATTTACTATCGTCTTAATTTCCCGTCTATAGTTCGTTAATACTTGCTCTTTATACTTATATATACATCGATCACGCTTTACTAACAACCTAACGGCACGGAAACGGTTAACTCTTTTTAATTCTAAACCCTAATCACGTTTGATTGATCTTACTCGGTTATTTATTAAACGCCTCATTACTTATTAGTTATCCGGTTAATTCTTATTTACTAATTATTTTGGGTACGGTGCATGTCCTAATGGCTACGGTTTAGTAGTTTTCCCGGTTTAATTGATTTTACGAGTTATGAGCCGACTCACAGAATAGTCGCGGAATGACGGGTTTTGGCGCGGATGAGGATTCCCGAACCACCGAACACTCCTGAACCACAGAACCACAGAACCAATCAATTACGGAATTAAATTGAACTGACCCAATTACCCAATTAACCGGTTTGACTAAACCGGTTTAGGGTCAAACCGTTGACCGGCTCATGCCCTTTGACCCGGTTCAATCAAACCTTAAACCAACTCCAATAATCAAACCAACTGAATTACTAAACCGGTTCAATTCACCCTTAATTGAAACCGGTTTGACTAAACCGGATGAGATTGAACCGTTGACCGGTTCAACTCACTTTGACCGGTTTAGTCAACCCTCAAACAAATTCCAATTTCAGCTTAACCCATACCAGAAGACTCCTTGCAGAACCGGCTAGCTTTTGGCGGCGGAGGCTTCACCGGCGGTGACTCTCCGGCGTTGACTCCGGCGGGGAAGAGTTGACCGGCGGCGGAGATGGGTTTTCCGGCAGCTCCCTCTTCAGATCTAAACACCAAACCAATCAGGAACACTAGATATACTCAAATCCAACCTAAAAACAGCTAGAATCTAAGGAGAAAAGGTGAGATTCCACAAACCCTAAAGAAGGCGGTTGCTCACGGCGGTTTTCCGGCGAGTTCCGACGGATACCACGGCGGCGACCGGCTGTAAAAGGTAGAGGAGATCAAGACTGAGCCATAGGGCTTTGCAGAACAAGATTTGAGTTTATAGAATGAAAGTTATGGGATTTCTTGCAACACAAGACTTGAAGAACAAAGCTAAGGTTCTTGGTGTTCTTCAAGCTTCAAGAACACATGCATGAATTTCTGAGAAGAAATGCATGTTCTTGAGTGACAGAGTGAGGAAGAGAGACCGAGAGAGAGATGAGATTTAGAGATGAAAGAAAAGGGTTTGATCTTACTTGTTCATCAAGGTAAGATGAACATGCAAGGGCTTTTGATGAACCTCCAAGAACTCTCAAAAACAATAGGAACAATATTCAAAGGAGCTTAGAGTTTCTGGAAAGAGAGACAGAGGGAGATCGAGAGAGCTTGGGAGAGAGGTTAGAGAATTGTTGGTAGATTAATTGAATGTGGAAGTGATGGTTACTTGCACAAATGAGTAATTCATTGAATTATCTCTTGCATGCATGCAAAGGAGAGAGGTGGCGACAAGGGGGTGAGGACAAGTGTCCTACTGGGCTCTAATTGTTGCCAAACACCACTTAACCATGATTACTCCAACCAATAATCCCACTTCTTCATTTGCTCGGTTTAGCGGTTTCTCGGGTTTAATATTTTAGAACGGCTCCGGGTATTCCTATAAATTTCAAAACCTCCAAAATAAGATTCTTCATGCTATTTGGTGAATTTAGCATTTTGAATCACTCCGATCGGGCTTACGCAGCTCCGGTTATGAATTTTTAAAGTTTCTTCGGTTTAGTCGGTTTCCATCCCGACAAGCCGAAAAACTCGTTTTCGCTCCGATTCTTCCAATTCCGATCTTGTAAACATTCTTTATGTTAAAACATAAGAATATTTGGCCCGTCTCGGTTTCCGTCTCGAACTTTGGTAAAATTACCATTTTACTCCTGACTTAGGTAAAATGACGATTTTACCCTCGGTTGACTTTCTGCTGCCCGTTGACCGTATTTTTGATACGGGGTATCACATTCTTCCCCACTTACAGGAATTCGGTCCCCGAATTCTCCATCACTTACAGACGTCAGATTGGTTCCGATTCCGGTGGACTGCTTACCACGTCCTAACGCTTCCCCACTTTGCTTCGACTTCCACATTTCTAGGACGACATCCTTCCCTTCTTTTCCTGGGACACTCTTCAAGAATCTGATCATCGGCTTCCTTCTCCATGACTCCAACATCGGCGTTCCTCCCTCCAAATCTTTTTGCTAACTCCTCATGCGTCCCGGCTCCTCCCCGTCGATCGCGATGGCTGCTCCACCCTCACTGTTGGTGCTCCCACTGCTTCGCGGTCCGGCGTGCTCGACTAGAGACACCTCGGCACTTCATCTTGCTGTCGGGTTCGGGTTCGGATTTCCTTCGCTTCCTCGCTCTATCCCCGATATCACTTCCCCATAGAAGTATGGTTACTTAATCACGTACCCTACGGTCTCTCGTGATTAAATAACAATACCCCATAAGTCTGTTCTCTCGTGAATTGACGGTTGAACTCAACCGTCCGCAAGTCAGCTCGAAACTTTAAATACAACCAACATGAACTTATGACTTATCTTTCTATCAAGATCAAGGGAAAACGATCAATCGCTTACGCAACTTTCGAACTAATAACAATCTAATGGTCGCTCTGACCCAACTCAATCAATCTATCAAAACCCCGCACACTAACGCCACGCAGACTACCGCCCCACAATACAATCAATCAATCAAGCAAGAAATAAACAGGCAAGCTACTATATAAAATCACGCAATCTAAAGATCGGCCGGATGCGTCGTCAATCCGGGTTCAGGTCATGATGAACGGTCGTCAGTTCCGCCCATCATTTAGTTTCACACAGTAAACCATTTGCTTTTCGAACCATCTCAATCATGCAAATAGTTACTATGCTACTATAAACGATTAGCCGAACACTCTGCATCCACCATATACATAAAACGATATATCATACATTATAAAGTTTTTAGTACACGGTTAAGATCAGATTTCCTACATAAAGCCGTCATCATATACCAAAAACCCATACGACGCCGCTGCACAACAAAAATCAAAGACGATACGCAAGTCGCCTATCCGCCGATCTATCTACAAGTCAAAATAGAGTTAGTGCCCCCAACTTACCTGGCCTAACTACCCCTACCCTAACCTAACGCCTCCAGTAAGACCGAAATGCCCCACACCACTGGCAACACGGCTCACTGGAGTATCCCCTGGCAGGCGCGCCGGGCGGGTGTGGTGGGTGTGCGTCTCGAGATGGTGCCCCGACGTGCTGGGGCTCGGCGATCGGACAGAGGTAAACATCGTGACCTGCGCGGCCACAAACTGAACAGACTGAAGGAGCCACTGGGTACGGCCCTCGATAACAAGCGGCTGCCGAATGTCCATAACCTCCACACAACTGGCACGGCGAAGTCGGCGCTGATGGGGGATCCATGAAACAATCTGAGGCAAGATGACCCGGACCTCTACATAACTGGCACCTCCTCACTGGCTCGGGCTGCGGCGACTGAACGATCGGCATCTGGATCATAGAGAACTGTCTGGCGGGCGGCGAACTAGGCTCGGGATCTCTGCGGCTGGGTCCGGCTCCCCAATCTCCGGGTACCGATGCCGGGTACGGCTCTCCATCGGGCATGTGCAGTCCTGCTCTGGCGACTGGGCAAGTCATCTCTCCGTGGTCTGTCTGGCTGCATAGGGGATAGCGAGCTGGTCCAGATAAGGGGTGGTAAACCTCCCGAAGGTGCGGGTCCACTGATCGAGGGCACCACCATACATGGAAATCCCGTACTCCACATCCACTACACGCTCGGCTCTCGAGTACTACTAGTGGGGCCTCTACCGCCTCGGCTGGTGGCGTAACTGCCTCAAACTCTGACTCAGAAGATCCTGATGACATCTCAATATCCAACGGGGTACGGGGAGATCCTGGTCCAACCTGCTGCGCCAAGATATCCTCGAACATCGCTACCTGCTCCCCTACCTGCTGCTCCCACTGCTGATGTTGCTCGGGGTCTACTGGCTCCATCTCTAAATTAAAACCGAACGGTAACGGGTCCATCAGATAATCCTCCATACCAAGCAGCGGTGGAAACTCGGGTGCCTCAAGGGGTGGCGCCTGGTACATCGGTGGCGCATCTGTCGCTGCGAGAATCTGCGGCACGTCCGGCTCTGGCCACTGTGGCGGTAACTGAAGCTCCACATCTGCCCCGCCCAGAAATCCCAATATGTCGGCATAAGGGTCTCGGCTACCGGCATCATCTATCATCGCTGGCGGTAACGGGTCTGGAAGAGGTGACCAATCTACCTGCGCTGCTCTCGCACCCTGCATCTGTCGTAACGGAACGGGCGGCTTATCCGCTGTACGGGATCCCTGCGTGTGACCTGGCGAAGCTGGGTACCCCTGGAACTGAACTACCTGTCCATGCTCGGACCCGACTGATCCCTGCTGACTCATCCTGCTCGACTGTACTGCTCCGTATACACACACACCCAACCACTCTGCCCGGGACGCACTGCTGTAAGACTGCAAGCAAAGACACGAAACGAGTTAGTACGAATAATACGAAAATTTCTATTTTCCCATTCCAACCCCGGGTGTAACAGACACGGCTCGGTTTCCTAACGGTTGCTTGTGTGACACATTTGACTCGATAAAACACGGAAAACACTCAAAAATAAAACGTTTCGAAACCCATGCAGAACCATGCTCTGATACCACCTTTCTGTAACGCCCCTTTCCCATTCTCCGCTGACCGCCGAGCTGACCGGTCAACAATCAAACAAGAACATGACCGGTCGAACCCGAGCAAGTCGAAAGGGAAAAGTTCGCTACAGGACGAAGCCAAAGATAGTTCGGTTTGAGACAAAAGGCTCGCACCGACCTATTTCCGACTCCGCTATCCTCATATCCGTAGTGCAAGCAGTACTACTTACACTACTTCAACGAGTTGTGTCGGTTCGGACCAAACCTCATATCAGGGAAACAATTTCACTTTTAAGTAGTTAAACATTGAATACAACGTTTAACGGTTTTACAAACAATCGTCAATAACAATACATAAACATCAAATCGATCAAACACAAATCACAAAGAAAATAGCGCAGCTGCCGAACCGAAAATAAAACATCCAAAAGAATAACGAATCAAATCACGTCACAAGCAACCCGAAGCTACACCGAGGACCTCCCACGTCCGTCGCTGATAACCTGAAAACCACAAAAAGAGTCTAATGAGCAATCTAAGATTACCCAGTGAATCGGCTCCCCACTAATGGCTTCTAATCTATCTAACTATACAAACCCCGCCCGAAACCCAAAATAACAATCAGCAAGGAATAAATGGTCGATCACGCGCTACCACGGCGTAATAAACCCACACACAATCAATAGCCAAGATAAGTGAGAGAGGTAAAGAAATCGAAGGCACTGCGGCACATGTCCTCGATTGGACTCGATCTATCTACGCGTGACGAAAAAAAGATAAATAAACAACACTGGGCCCTACAATCTCGGTAACTTCCACGGGGTCACATCGTCGCCTATATGGAAACTAACCCTCGACTCCTATACGTGCTCACAAGGACCCACGCATAGGACACCGTTCTCTGTCCATCGATACGCGGTGACTCCTGTTACCCCAGGTAACCTGAGTTTCCATGCGATCCGGCCCTAGGACATGACCCCGTATTCTCCGAATCGCACACCTACCGGCGTCACCCGATAGGTTAACACAATAACCGGAACCACCATGGCCCGGTTAAGTCAGACCCGAGGATCCAATCGGGTCGGAAGTACCAGAACGTAAACAAAAACCTAGGCTTGCGGAATCTAACGCACCCTAGCGTCCTAGTGCAGAAATGTAAACACGCAGACTCGATGGGACTCTAGCACAGATCACGCAATCAATAACAACAATAATAAATCCCATCATTCCGCAAGCCCCTACACTACCCACTCACCGCTCTGACTAGGTAAGATACCTAGTCAGCACCACTAACTTACCCGGTCCCGAGACCGGAGTAAGTGTCCACAATGACTACTCGGCCCAACACCGAGTAGTCTAATAAACCTGCACAACAAGCTCACAACAACAATTCACACAATCACAACAAACATGCTTATTAGAGTTTCTAAGACTTTTACTTTATTCTCGTCTGCTACCTTGGGTTAGCGGATTGCTATCCCGTAGACGGCTCTTAACACGCGTCGTTTCTTTATTATCTCAACCTAGGTATCTTTTAACATTATTCTCGATATGTCGGTTTAGAGTTAGTACACTTACTAACTCCCCGACATATCATCATCAATTAATTAATTCGTTACCCAACCCGCTACTTATTCTAATTCCCAATCCCGTTATAATACTCTATACATTGATTAAGTTTAACTCATAATTTACTATCGTCTTAATTTCCCGTCTATAGTTCGTTAATACTTGCTCTTTATACTTATATATACATCGATCACGCTTTACTAACAACCTAACGGCACGGAAACGGTTAACTCTTTTTAATTCTAAACCCTAATCACGTTTGATTGATCTTACTCGGTTATTTATTAAACGCCTCATTACTTATTAGTTATCCGGTTAATTCTTATTTACTAATTATTTTGGGTACAGTCCATGTCCTAATGGCTACGGTTTAGTAGTTTTCCCGGTTTAATTGATTTTACGAGTTATGAGCCGACTCACAGAATAGTCGCGGAATGACGGGTTTTGGCGCGGATGAGGATTCCCGAACTACCGAACACTCCTGAACCACAGAACTGTTGGAATTGTGTCCAGTAATCTCGGTACTGTCTCTAGAAAGTAAGAGTATGTCGAGATCATACATAAGTCATATAATACTGGGGATCATGATGGCTTGCTAGAGTCCGCTCATGATCTATAAGTCTTGGACTTATTGCCTTTATTATATGATCCCATATGGGTCACACGCCTAAGCTAACAGGAAAATGTGTTGGAACGGCTTAGCAGAAGTACGACAAAAATGCTAGGCATTTGTCGTACTAAGAGAGAAAGATTAATGGGTCTGATTAAATGGGATTTAATCAGATTGGGCCCAAAAGCCCAAAAGGGAAAGAGAAGGCTTTTAATGACTAAAAGCCAAGTCTTTTCTCCCTAACCCTAGCCTCCATAGCCGCGGCCTCTCTCTCCCTGCGCGCCTCTCTCCTCGTGGTCTAGCAGCCATTTCCTTGTGAAGCGTGTGTGAACCTTTGGAGGATTCATCCCTCGGTGCATCTATCTGATCTCTGACCTGTTCTATTCCTTCCGCTGCAACAAACAGGTAAAAGGTGAGATCATCTAATGTTTCTATTCAAGAGAACCTAGATCCATGTTTAGGATGATCTGAATCTAAGAATTAAATCAGGATCAACCAAACGAATCCCTTCAGTGGTATCAGAGCCATTGGTTCTTAGGATTTCTTGTTTAGATTTATTGTTTAGGTTGTTTAATCTGTTTAGAAGTGTTTTGAATCCATTACTGATAAGAAAAACACTTAAGAAACTGAATTAAATCCTGAACAAACATTCGAAATCACAAAACCGAGCTATATGACTCGGGTTTTGGTGATCGACCATGGGTCGGACGGTCGGGATGGCCGGTTGGGTCGATCGGCCGAGTGATCGCACGGCGATCGCGTCCGGATCGATGGGCCGAGTGGATCGCACGGCGATCGCGTCTCGGCTGTGCGTCGTCCCGATCGCGTCTCGGCTCCGTCTCGGCTGTGCGTCGCGTCCCGATCGCTCGGCGATCGTGGAGCGTCCGTCCGAGCATCCCGTCCGGCGATCGTCCCGGCTGTTGCGTCCCGACCGTAGCTGAATCGCCTCGATCTCGGATCGGTTGGCACGCGGCTGAGCGGCTGGACGATGGTTTCTTGGGAAGGAAGCTAGGTCACGACCAACTCGGTTTGGTTCGTGACCAAATCGGTTCGGTTCAAGGCTCGGTTCAAAACTTAATTAAAAACATCGTTCTGGTTTAATAAACAGATTTTAATAATTTTATTAAATCTGGTTAAACCGGGATAAGAAATCCAATGTCGAAAGAAATATTGGATTTAGTGCCTAAACCAGGAATTTCTAATTTGATTTGGTTGGACCAAATAAATTGAGAAATTCCGGTTTAGTAAATAACCGGTTGACAATTGTGGTCATCGTAGTAATTGAAACTTGGTTAGACCAGTTTTAATGAACCAGACCGGTTATGTCAATTAATTGGACAATTGGGTCATGTCTTGGACATGGACCAATTCTTGGGCCTCGGGCCAAGAAGTTAAAACAATTGGGCCAATTATTTGAGTCTTTCTTCAGATAAATTTAAAATTTATTTTATAATATTATAAAGTCGATTTTAAATTAAAGTTTCCGAAATTTTGAAATTAGAAAGTTTCTTAAAATAGAAGTTTCTGATTTTGCGGGTTTTGGATTTTAAAGAAATTTCTAAAGTTAGAAAGTTTCCGGTTTTAGAAAGTTTCCATTTTTAGAAAGTTTCCAAAAATAGTAGGTTTCCAAAAATAGAAAGTTTCCCGAAATAGTAATCTTCTATTTTGGGAATGAATTTTAATAAACCTACGAACCTCAAATAATATCAAGCGTTGGATGTCTTGTCCAGGCTATGTCAGCTGTCAAAGCCCATTCAATTGCATTCATGGCCTTACAGTGTGAGGATGTCTGCTTTTGCGTGGGTAAGACGGTTTGTGATTCATAAATGTCATTGGGAGTCCCAGACATTAATGATTACATGACTGTATAGTCTGGTTTTCTTGACTAGGCCATCGGGAGTCCCGGGCCTTGAGACATCAGAGTGGATTGGGCCTCGGGCCCAGATTCACAACCAAGAGTTATATCACGGATATAATTAGCCGACTTAGGGCTTACCGATATAAGCTAAGGTTGGGTGACGGCCAGTGGCCCACTTTAATCTTAGTTATATGTGGATCTTGGAATCATTATATTCTATTGAGGGTAACTGATGTTATTGAATATAATGCGTGATTAATCATATTAATTTTAATACGAGATTAATCATATTGAACATATTAACTAAAATCCTTTTATCTTAAATTTCAGTTATGACTAGCACAAACAATCAAAACACTTTCTCGATCCGGTCTATCCTTGGGATGGACAAGCTGAACGGATCAAATTTCTTGACTTGGTCGCGGAACCTGAGGCTAGTCCTCAGACAGGAGAGAAAGGACTATGTTCTTGAGAGAGCTCTCCCCGTGAGAATCGGGTCCAATGCTTCTCATGCAGTATATGATGCTTGGAATAAGCATTATAATGATGCGGTAGATGTGCGTGGTCTGATATTGGCTACCATGGACTCAGACTTGCGGAAGCAATATGAGAACATGGAGTCGCCAATAGAGATGATCAGCAGCCTGAAATTAAAATTTCAGGAGCAGATAAGAGTGGAGAGATACCAGTTGGTTAAATCTCTCACTAGCTGCAAGCTACCAAATGATCATCCAGTAAGTCCTCATGTCAGTAAAATGATGGGTTACATTGATAACCTGAGGAAACTGGATTATCCAGTTAGCCAAGAGATGGCAACTGAAATCATTCTGCAGTCACTGCCGTCAAGCTATGATAAGTTCAGAAAGAACTATATCAAGAAAGGCTTAACGAAGACGCTGACTGAACTGCATGATATGCTCAAGACAGTTGAGCCAAACGTGAAGAGTACCCTGTACAATCTCATGAATGAGAAGGGTAGGTTTACTAAACCTAATGCTGACAAGGGTGAAGACAAAGTTGTCCAGATTTTGAATCATGGCAAGCATGTGTCTTCTGAGCCCGAGTCAGATACCTCTTACGTTGGTAAGTGCTGCTACTGTAAGGAGACAGGGCATTGGAAGAGAGATTGCATTAAATTCATGGAAGATGATGAGGAGTTAAAGTCGATGTATGCGACTACTTCCTCAGGTATTCATGTTATTACTTCAAGTTCTACCTTAAAGGTATTGGATACTGGTTGTGGCACTGATATTTGTGATAATATGCAGAGCTTAAGCAACAGTAGAACATTGAAGGAAGGGCAAGTGAAACTACATGTCTGGAAGGAGCTTGGGATGCTGCCTCAGTCGTAGGGTTTTTCACTTATAGATCCCTTTGAGGCTTGGTTTTGTATTAAGTAATTGCTACAATGTACCTGCTTTAAGCAGAGTTGTCTTTCATTTTCTTGTAAGAATTTGAATGTTTTTCATTTTGATAAAAGACAAGTTTTGTTCTTTTGATCTTAATGAAATATTAATTGTAGCACCCTATTCATGGAATGGGTTTTATATCTTAAACCAAAGAGTGCCTAAATGTAACATAAATACCGAATTGGTTTAAATCTGATGAATTAAACCTGATTTTTCTTGGCATAAAGTCTTGGTCACATAGAGTAAGTCGAATTCAGAAATCCCATAGTCATGGACGTTTGGGCTCATTTGATAAAATATCTTATGAGACTTGAATTCTGTTTACTAGACCAAAAGGTAAAGGGCCTATCTTAGCCGAGCTAGAGAAAAGCCCAAAGGCTTATTGGACCTGGAATATACTCATGTATGTGGCCCAATGAGCAGTAATGCCAGAGAAAATCTCCTGTACTTCATTGTCTCTACTGATTACTTCAGTGAGTGTGACTGTGTTCATTTGATGAGACACAAGTCGGAATTCTTTGACATGGTCAAAAGAGTTCCAGAATGAAGTATAGGATCTGAATGACAAAAGTATTAAGACTCTGGATTAAATCACGAGTGAGAATACTTAAGTCATTGATTGTGTGATCATCTTAATGAGTGTGAAATCGTTTCACAGCTCATTTCTCCTGAAAACCTGAAGGTGTTTCTGTGAGAAAGAATCAGATCTTATTAGAAATGATTAAAGATGAGTCATACGAATCTTCCATGATATTATTTAACAATAACGCTCTAAAATATCTAAGTTTACGCTGAAATAGTTCCACAAATATCGGTTGAAAGACACCACGTTAATGTGGATTGGAATCGATCCAAATTTGTCTTTACTGAGTATTTGTAGTTGTGCTACTTCGCTGGTTGTGCTAGAGAAACTAAGGCTTGTTACTTTTACGTCCAATCTGTTTTAAGAAGGGAAGTTATTTTCCATGAAGAACAGTGGGAGTAAAAGCATAACTCAAAGTTTTCTTAAGGAAACCAAGGCTCGGTACTTTTACGACCATTCTGTTTTCTAAGAAGGAAATTACTTTCCAAGAAGAACAGTGGGAGTAAAAAGTATTTTTACGACCATTCTGTTTTCTAAGAAGGGAAGTTACTTTCCAAAGAAGAACAGTGGGAGTAAAAGTACAACTCGAAGAAATTCGAGAAATACAGGAGGCTGCTTAACCTATTGAGGGAGAGCAGCGGAAGGATTTACAGATTTCTGTAGAATCTACACCTGTGGAGCCTGAAGTTCGCAGATATGAATCAGTTACTAATCCGAGAGTGATTTCTCGTCATTAGTTGAAACTGATAATCATTGAAAGTTCGCATGATCTGATGATCATTGAAAGCGATGAATCTGCGAAATTCAAAGAAGCGAAAGTGAGCCCGGACTCCGAAAAATTACATTTTATGTAAGTTAGCTTCATCGATCCATTCATGGATGGAAGCAAACATATCGGAGTTGGAATCTTCGTTCTGTTGAAGTAGTCAAGGTTTTGACTTGAACAGGAACGAAGCGGAACTGTGTGTTTACTAATAGATAAGTGGGAGCGATATTGCATTTCTCATAGTGTATGTCGATGACATACTGATTCTCGGATATAACGTCCCAATGCTGCAGTCAGTAAAGGACTGGCTTGGGAGTTGGTTTTGTGAATGACATGGGTATAGCCACGAAAGTCTTGGATTTTGGATTTAAAGATAGAGATCCAAAAGAGCTGGTAGGACAATGTCAGGATTCTTAAATTGACAAAGTCCTACACGTTTTTCAGCAATCCAAGAAGGGTTTTATACCAATGTCACATGGCATTACGTTAAGCAAGATACAGTATCCTATGATAACTTCTGAGCTTAAATGCATGAATAGGATTCCATATGCTTCGGTAATTGGATCTATCATGTATGCCATGAAACGTACTTGTTTGATGTTGCTTTAATGTTAAGCAAGACAAGTAAAGACCAGTCAAATCCAGCAAAGAATCAAGTTTTCTAAAGTATGTCCTAAAGTATTTGAGGAATACTAAGGATAAGTTCTTGATTTACGGAGAAAGTGATGTGCTACAAGTCAGCAGAGTCTGAAAGGCAAGTTTCCAACAGACAAAGATGATTTCCGGTCACAGTCCGGTTATATCTTGTGTCTGTTTGGCGGTGCAAGGCACTGTTGCTGACTCGATGACTTAAACTGAACATTTCGCAGCTTGGAAAGCGGCGAAAGAGGTTGTTTGGAAAGAAGAGTTCGTCAATGAACTTGATGTGATTCCCAGCATAGATGAGACTAGCTGCACATCAGAGGTCCAAACACCTTAAGATAAATGACAGAGATGTTAAGTAGATCAGCAAGTTTCAACGAATGAGAACGTTGCTAATCTATTAACGAAGCCACTCCTCAGGCCTAAGCACGAGTCGCGGACTATTGCTGTAGGATAAGTGAAATTAAGATGTAGTCTTAATTTCAGTGGGAGTTATTAAAGGGCTTTATTTAGTTATTGATATGTTCTTGTAAAACATTTGAGATGTTTAATAATGAAATTATTATTTCAAGATTATTTTAACTGTGATGAAATAATCGTTCCAAAATGATATGAACCATTTTATAGGTCATCGAAGTAAATGACTTGATCTTGAGTCATCGAAGTCATTTAGCTTGATCATGAGACCCTATATTTGATAGATGTTATATATCATCCCGTCCCCAGTCGAAGGTTGTTGAAATTGGAACATCAACAACCGTGTGAGACTGGATTGGTACGTGACTTATGACAAAGTCTCAGTGTGTCATAGATGCGCGGCATCAAAGTCAGTACATAGGTGTATGTTGGGAACATACGACCGGACAAGACCCGCTTATAAGAACTCTTCAGGATATTTATATCTGTGTCATAAGAGATTCTTACTACGACTATAGAGTATAGTCCTTAGACCTGAGTTCACATGCATGTGACTGCACATGGACTGATGTACTTTGATCATTGTCTAACGCTATCATTCTGTGATAGCTATAAGGACCTTGTTTGGGTGCATTATGAAATGAGTAGTTTACAGTGATGGAACAAGACGGAATTTGTCCCTCCAATATAAGTGGAGTGAATATCTCTAGGCCAATCGGAGACTTGAATACTGGAAAACGCATGGCCATGCTCAAACGGACTTTCCCGAGTCGTTTGGATTGTCAGTATCAAATCAGAGTCCGATGAACAAGATTAGGCTTTATAAGGATGACACCAATCTTGCCTTATGACTAATCGAGATATTGAGACAAAAGGATTATGAATACAGAGATTCCAGTACAAGTGGGAGATTGTTGGAATTGTGTCCAGTAATCTCGGTACTGTCTCTAGAAAGTAAGAGTATGTCGAGATCAGACATAAGTCATATAATACTGGGGATCATGATGGCTTGCTAGAGTCCGCTCATGATCTATAAGTCTTGGACTTATTGCCTTTATTATATGATCCCATATGGGTCACACGCCTAAGCTAACAGGAAAATGTGTTGGAACGGCTTAGCAGAAGTACGACAAAAGTGCTAGGCATTTGTCGTACTAAGAGAGAAAGATTAATGGGTCTGATTAAATGGGATTTAATCAGATTGGGCCCAAAAGCCCAAAAGGGAAAGAGAAGGCTTTTAATGACTAAAAGCCAAGTCTTTTCTCCCTAACCCTAGCCTCCATAGCCGCGGCCTCTCTCTCCCTGCGCGCCTCTCTCCTCGTGGTCTAGCAGCCATTTCCTTGTGAAGCGTGTGTGAACCTTTGGAGGATTCATCCCTCGGTGCATCTATCTGATCTCTGACCTGTTCTATTCCTTCCGCTGCAACAAACAGGTAAAAGGTGAGATCATCTAATGTTTCTATTCAAGAGAACCTAGATCCATGTTTAGGATGATCTGAATCTAAGAATTAAATCAGGATCAACCAAACGAATCCCTTCAAGAACCACATAACCAATCAATTACGGAATTAAATCAAACTGGCCCAATTACCCAATTAACCGGTTTGACTAAACCGGTTTAGGGTCAAACCGTTGACCGGTTCACGCCCTTTGACCCGGTTCAATCAAACCTTAAACCAACTCCAATAATCAAACCAACTGAATTACTAAACCGGTTCAATTCACCCTTAATTGAAACCGGTTTGACTAAACCGGATGAGATTGAACCGTTGACCGGTTCAACTCACTTTGACCGGTTTAGTCAACCCTCAAACCAATTCCAATTTCAGCTTAACCCATACCAGAAGACTCCTTGCAGAACCGGCTAGCTTTTGGCGGCGGAGGCTTCACCGGCGGTGACTCTCCGGCGTTGACTCCGGCGGGGAAGAGTTGACCGGCGGCGGAGATGGGTTTTCCGGCAGCTCCCTCTTCAGATCTAAAAACCAAACCAATCAGGAACACTAGATCTACTCAAATCCAACCTAAAAACAGCTAGAATCTAAGGAGAAAAGGTGAGATTCCACAAACCCTAAAGAAGGCGGTTGCTCACGGCGGTTTTCCGGCGAGTTCCGACGGCTACCACGGCGGCGACCGGCTGGAAAGGGTAGAGGAGATCAAGACTGAGCCATAGGGCTTTGCAGAACAAGATTTGAGTTTATAGAATGAAAGTTATGGGATTTCTTTCAACACAAGACTTGAATAACAAAGCTAGGGTTCTTGGTGTTCTTCAAGCTTCAAGAACACATGCATGAATTTCTGAGAAGAAATGCATGTTCTTGAGTGACAGAGAGAGGAAGAGAGACCGAGAGAGAGATGAGATTTAGAGATGAAAGAAAAGGGTTTGATCTTACTTGTTCATCAAGGTAAGATGAACATGCAAGGGCTTTTGATGAACCTCCAAGAACTCTCAAGAACAATAGGAACAATATTCAAAGGAGCTTAGAGTTTCTGGAAAGAGAGACAGAGGGAGATCGAGAGAGCTTGGGAGAGAGGTTAGAGAATTGTTGGTAGATTAATTGAATGTGGAAGTGATGGTTACTTGCACAAATGAGTAATTCATTGAATTATCTCTTGCATGCATGCAAAGGAGAGAGGTGGCGACAAGGGGGTGAGGACAAGTGTCCTACTGGGCTCTAATTTTTGCCAAAACACCACTTAACCATGATTACTCCAACCAATAATCCCACTTCTTCATTTGCTCGGTTTAGCGGTTTCTCGGGTTTAATATTTTAGAACGGCCCCGGGTAATCCCATAAATTCCAAAACCTCCAAAATAAGATTCTTCATGCTATTTGGTGAATTTAGCATTTTGAATCACTCCGATCGGGCTTACGCAGCTCCGGTTATGAATTTTTAAAGTTTCTTCGGTTTAGTCGGTTTCCATCCCGACAAGCCGAAAAACTCATTTTCGCTCTGATTCTTCCAATTCCGATCTTGTAAACATTCTTTATGTTAAAAACATAAGAATATTTGGCCCGTCTCGGTTTCCAACTCGAACTTTGGTAAAATTACCATTTTACCCATGACTTAGGTAAAATGACGATTTTACCCTCGGTTGACTTTCTGCTGCCCGTTGACCTTTTTTTGATACGGGGTATCACAAGGGACCTCGGATCTAAAAAACTGTAAAGCAATTAGGTTTTGGGTGAGAAAAGTTAGAATCTGAACCAAAAGGGAAGGATCGTTCACCTTATGCGACATGCAGCTGAACCCATAAGTCGAAGAGTTAGAAGAGATGTCTTCGGAAGATCTATGAACCCAAAAGTCGAAGAGTTAGAAGTAAAATATTAAGTTTCTGTCTTGTTTGCTTGCGTTAACCCACGCTTCCTCCTAGGTGAAGGAAGTTCTGTAGTGAATTTGAGAAAGACAAAAAATACCTTCGCAGTAAGAGTAAGGATCTTTTTTTTGGACAGAAGATGGCTTTAGGGTGTTGAATCGAAGGGAGATGAACCTAGATAAAGGGAGAAGAATTGGAGGCCTTCACCACAGATGATCGATTTCTGTTTTCAGACGAGGAGGCTACATATCAAAGGTTATGAAGGATAGGATTTTTGGATTGATTAGGGCGACACCAACAATATATCCAAAAATAAAACGAACCAATACAGTAAAGGATAAAAAACTTGTTTACAGCTGGATACAAACGTGGACGAACGTTTTATTCACATTGGTTTAGATTTTTTTTCATTAATACAGGTGTCGTCTCCAGAATCTTTCCTTATGCTGAGGTGTCATGCTTCTGGAGAGATATTTTGCTATTATATATACTAGATGAATATCCGGGCATACGCGTGGGTTTTTTTCTATTTAGATTTGTTATTTATATTTACATCTTTGTATGTGTCAATGTGTTTCGTTGATGTTATACTTGAGTTTAAATATGTTCATTTGTTTCAATGTGTTTCATTTATATTTAGAAATGTGCATTTTTTATTAAAAAGGCAAGAGGAAAGTATTAATGAAAAAAAAAAATAAGAGCCGGGAAATATCTGCAAACTTGTAGCTATGACATCTTCTAAAAAAAATTGAAGTCATACACACACACACACATAAGAAATACAGCAACATGACTTCTTGTACGAACAGTGCCGTGCTCACAGTTTTGGAAACTTAGGGCGAAATTTGATAAAATTTTAAAATAGTTGTATAAAACGTAGACAGAAACAAAAACAGTTAAAAGACAACAAAACTAGAATAATAATTGAGTTTATAACACATAAAACAAGTAAGAACTAAAACATAATATTTTAAAAAGATTTGTATAAATAAGTATTTTAAAAAAAAATTATTAACATGTAATGTAAATTAACAAAACTATAAAGTCAAATACATTTTATTTAACCAATTAAAGCAATTAAAAGTGAAAAATGGGGCCTTAAATTAATGTGTAAGGAGGGGGCCTGGGGCAGTAGCCCTTCTGCTAATATGGTAGGCACGGCCCTGTGTACGAACACAAACAAATGTGAGAAAACTTAACCATTGATAAGAACTTAAATGTGAGGAACTTATCCACTGATAAGAACCTTCCTAGATAGTACCTTACCTTTCAACACAGTAACAGCAGTTAGTAAGCCTTTTTTATTAAAAAAAAACAGTTGCCTCGGTTTTCCTTAACCTTATAAACACAATTATAATAATGTATCGAGCTAAGTGAGCTGACGATTGTGCATGAAGACTATATGGAAATAAAATTCCAGCTTGCAAAATGTTCTCAGATGCTTCATGACCCATCGTTCTCAAACCTGCAGCTGCCTAACAGGATAAAATGAAAACATATTTCTGATGATTCACAAATTAAAAGCGACAATATGATAGTTAATCGTTTCCATACCCCAGCTATGACATGTGTATTAGGATGCAACTCACGGGAACAAAATATTTTGCCTTATAAAGAAGCGACACTAATGAGTTTGGTGTTTGTCGAGAATCAGTAGGATATGCGATGAAGCTTGGTTATATCTGAAATCAAACCAGACAATACATTAGTCAACGTTCGAACAAGCACCACTAAAGTGAAGCATAAAGAAGAAGTTCAAGCCACTGGAAATACAATGTAACAAGGAATCTGATGCTAGTTAGGCGTATTCAAGCTTCCTGTTAGGATTCCAGATACACAAAGTTCATGCCAAATATATAAATTGAGAGCAAATTTATACACTTGGCATTTATTTTGTTGAGCTTTGCTTCAGGGCGAGGTATTTACTTATGCGATCAATTGGAGACGAAAAATCCATGAAGGAGAGAATTAGTACCAATGACAACGAAAATATTGTGGGTACTAGAGAGAAATATGTGCTACAACTTTCCAGAGTGTAAATAAAGTTCAAGTAAATGCTGGCAAAAGGATGCAAAATCCCAAACCTGACGCAAGAACCTGAAGTGTTTGATTATCAGGCGCAAGACCACCTCTTTGAGAATTCGAGATGAATGATTATTCTCGTGTAGGCCAGAAGGATGAGTTTCTTTGGAACTGTACTTTAGATGAGACACCAAAGTATGACCTATGTTTCTCCTTATTGTTCTTGACGCCATTTGGGATGGGTCTATCAGGTTAAGCAAGTCATTAGTGTAGCCCATCTCATGCTACTTGCTTGAGAGAATCTCAAGAGTAAGACCGGAGCTCGTTCTTTGTAAGAGGAAAACTTAATCAAATCTTGGGTAGAGAGGTAAACACCCGACGTAAATGGAGTTGGACTTTCTCTGAGTCTAGGTAGATACATGCCCAAGCCGACCACTGCAGAGTTGTTACATCTATAATCAAGAGAGTCGTTTCATATACCCAAAAATGTTCTTGGACTTCAAAGAGCCTTCAAGGCTTGATGACCTAGCTTACAAAGAGCATCATACTCATTACCAACACGCCAATTTTCAAATGCGAGAAGCAAATCTATAATTTAGATTATAAATTCCTATTAACCGAAAATTAGTCGGAATCGAAAACATCCTCACCAAGCAACATATCCAACTATATTGCATCAAATCAATGGATTCACCTAAATGTTCGAGGCAAAGACTCAATAATACTAATCCATTGAATATTAAGATGATTAAGCTGATACCCTGCTTTCGTGAAGGTTCCGAGTTGGGCAGTGAGAGGGCTTTGGATCTCGACAACTTTGATTACCATATTGGTGGTATCAGGAAGCTTGGGAGGACCATAATTGTGGGTAATCATGACTGAATCAGAGAAATCAAGCGCTCGCCGATTGAAATTAGCGTCGTCTACCTCACACCATCCTGCTCCACTCGGATAATGTTGGTTCTTCGTTTGCTCGTTTCCTTCGACGATCACATTGTGAACACGGACCAGAACGGGAGCCACTCGCATATGACATAGAAGATTTGCGCCATAATCCTATTTGCAGCAGCATTTTATAGCGTTTGAGGTTTTGACGCGGTAGATTCGTCGTCGTCTTCTCCCTTACACTCTTCTTCTTCGGCATCATTAATGTCTTCGAGTTCGCCCCGAATGGCACTTCGATTTAAATGTGACTCGATTTATATATGGGAGGGATGTGTTTTGGAAATGATGAATTAAAATTATGAATGGAGTTATGTTTTGGGTGCGATGTGATTACCCTACATTCTTGAATGATAAAGTAATTTAGATGTGATTATGATAAAAAAATGTTTTAATATTATTAATTAATTTATTAATTAAAATTATGTTTTTTGTCAAACGGAATTTCACGTTTTGACGGAAAAACAGATTTTTGCGGTTTTGGCGAAAAAACGGAATTTTGCGGTTTTGACGGGAAAATTGAATTTTGTGATTTTGACGGAAAAACAGAATTTTGCGGTTTTGGCGGAAAAACAGAATTTTGCGATTTAGGCGGAAAAACAGAATTTCGCGGTTTTGACGGGAAAACTGAATTTTGCAATTTTGACGGAAAAATAGAATTTTGCGGTTTTGGCGGGAAAACAGAATTTTGCGATTTTGGCGGAAAAACGAAATTTCACGGTTTTGATGAGAAAACGGAATTTCACGGTTTTGGCAGGAAAACGGAATTTCGCGGTTTTGGCGGGAAAACAGAATTTCGCAGTTTTGGCGGGAAAACAGAATTTTGCGATTTTGGCGGGAAAACGGAATTTCGCGGCTTTGGTGGGAAAACGAAATTTCACGGTTTTGTTGAGAAAACGGAATTTCGTGGTTTTGGCATAAAAACGGAATTTCGCGGTTTTGGCGGGAAAACAAAATTTTGCGGTTTTGGCGGGAAAACGGAATTTCGCAGTTTTGGCGGGAAAACGGAATTTCGCGGTTTAGGCGGGAAAACGGAATTTCGCGGTTTTGGTGGGAAAACGAAATTTCGTGGTTTTGGCATAAAAACGGAATTTCGTGGTTTTGGCATAAAAACGGAATTTCGCGGTTTTGGCGGGAAAACGGAATTTCGCGGTTTTGGCGGGAAAACGAAATTTCGTGGTTTTGGCATAAAAACGGAATTTAGCGGTTTTGGCGAGAAAACAGAATTTCGCGGTTTTGGCGGGAATATGGAATTTCACGGTTTTGGCGAGAAAACAAAATTTCACGGTTTTGGCGGGAAAACAGAATTTTGTGGTTTTGGAGGAAAAAACGAAATTTAACGGAATTTCGTGGTTTTGGCGAAAAACGGAATTTAACGGAATTTTGTTTTCCCGCCCAAACCGTGAAATTATGTTTTCCCGCCAAAACCGCGAAATTCTGTTTTCCCGCCAAAATCGCGAAATTATGTTTTCCTGCCAAAACCGCGAAATTCCGTTTTCCCGCCAAAACCGCGAAATTCTGTTTTCCCGCCAAAACCGCGAAATTCCGTTTTCCCGCCAAAACCGTGAAATTCTGTTTTCCCGCCAAAATCACGAATTTCTATTTTCCCGCCAAAACCGCGAAATTCGATTTTCCTGCCAAAACCGCGAAATTCTGTTTTCCCGCCAAAACCGCGAAATTCTGTTTTCCCGCAAAAATCACGAAATTCCGTTTTCCTGCCAAAACCGCGAAATTCCGTTTTCCCGCCATAACCGCGAAATTTTGTTTTCCCGCCAAAACCGTGAAATTCTGTTTTCCGCCAAAACGATGAAATTCCGTTTTCATGCCAAAACCACGAAATTCCGTTTTCCCGCCAAAACTGTGAAATTCTGTTTTCCCGTCAAAACCGCGAAATTCTGTTTTTCCGCCAAAACCGTGAAATTCCGTTTTCTCATCAAAACCGTGAAACTTCATTTTCCCGCCAAAGCTGTGAAGTTTGTTTTTCCGCCAAAATCGCAAAATTCTGTTTTCTTCCCAAAACCACAAAATTCCGTTCCCCCCCCCCCAAAACCGCGAAATTATGTTTTCTCATCAAAACAGCGAAATTCCATTTTTCTGTCAAAATCGCAACGTTCAGTTTTCCCGTCAAAACCGCAAAATTCCGTTTTTCCCGCTAAAACCATGAAATTCTTTTTTTCCGTCAAAACCGCGAAATTTCGTTTTCTTATCAAAACTGCAAAATTCTAATTTTTTCGTGAAATTAGAAATGAAATTAATGAAATAATATATTTTAATTAATAATTACAAAATTTAATCTAATTAGTAATAAGATGAAATTATAGAATTAAAAGAAAAAATCTAATCGCACAACAAACTCAGCTTTTTGGTGCGATTTGAGTGATGCATAATTTGTAAAGAACTAATCACCTTATAAAAGTAAATGAATCGCATCACTGTCAAATCAGAATACCATTCAGTAGTAGACCATGATTAGAGTCATCACACCTCAACCGAATCGTAGTACCATTCGGGGCTTTCATCTCTAACTTCATCTTCATTGGGGGGTTAGAAGTTTTGGGTCAAGGTTATCAGCCGGATTTGACATGAGAAATAAGAAAGTAACTGAGAGGAGAAATCGAGCATTGGTTCATCAAATGACGTGGTAAGCTTATGTGGTAAAAAAATAAAATGTGGACCAATTAGAAGGAAGCTGACGTGTCGACGCAGGAGAGAGTCCTCTTCTCACATTATATATAGAATAATAATAATAATTAATATACGTTCGACTTTTCGATTAACGGTTTTTTCTATTTGTATCAAGAATAAAAAAATATTGTGCTTAGTTATGTAATATGGCATTAATATCGTCATAGTATGTCTAAACAAGAACAAATAAAAATAAATTGACACTATCGTGGGGACTGGGGAGTAAATGGGTGGCACGGTTTTATCTTTTTTTTTTTTTTTTTGAAACTGGTTTAATATCTTTTCTTATTTCGTGCTTTAAGTTATGTCCGAGCAAATTTTGATATCTTTTTACGGTTCCGTTACCTATAATTTGCTATTTTAATATTCACATAAACATTACCTATAAAAGTACCATTACGTATATAAACATAACACAAAAGTTTAATTTTGGGATGGTTACATATATTTATATCATAAATTAAATTCTAATTAAATGTGTATATTTTTCGTTAATTAAGCCATAATCAATCTAATACATTCGCTAGTATTATAATGATACTTTTTTTTTTGTCAGCTATATCTTCTTATAGTGCCTTACCTTAAGAAAACTAGAGAGTTTTAGACGGAAACCGCCAATTCCACTATAAATTTGTCACCAAAACAGATTTTTTTACACAACATATTAGATCATATCTATAACACCAATAACTTAACAATTTTTTGAATTTAACACATAAATTTTAAAAATATGGCTAATTTCATCAAAACCGTAAACGTTGTTAATTTATTATTAACGGATGTCAACGTGGATAACAGATAGATACCCGGTTTAGTTTGATTTTAAAATTATAAAACCAAAACCACATCGTTTTGATGTTTATATTAAAATTTTAAAAAACTATGCTTAAGCAGAATCGACCCGTGACCTGAGTAACCACGTAATCTATCCACATCACTAGACAACTTCATTACTTTGGGAATATATCAATTACAATTCTTGAAAGGATTTGTTTGTAAGATTCAAAGATTAAAGTAAACTCACTTTATTGCTTAAGAAAATAACTCAAAACTTAAGCTCTCTAATCTCTCTCTCTTAACTCATAAGGTTTACCACAACTTTGGCAACTTATATAGAGTTTAGGAATAATCAAAACCCTAAATTAGATAACTCCTAATTTATTAGATATAATTAGATAAGTCTTAATATATCTTTACTGATATCCTAATCTTAAGATAGCTTCTATCTCAAGCTATCTTTCAAGCTTATCAACATTCTCCCTCCTAAGCTTGAAGTTGCTTTCCCACCAAGTCTTTGATTCCAATGAGGTCTCTCATTTCTTTGAATTTGATTCTTCCAAGAGCTTTAGTTAGTATATCCGCCTTTTGTTCACTTCCGGGAACATGCTCAACTTCTATTTGGCCATTCTTGACACATTCCCTTATGAAGTGATACCTTGTGCGAATATGCTTACTCCGTCCATGGAACACAAGATTCTTTGTGAGAGCGATTGCTGATTTATTGTCTATACGAATCACTACCTTTTCGCATGGCCTTCCAGTGATCTCACCAAGTAGTTCTTGAAGCCAAATCGCTTGTCTTGCCGCCTCAGTTCCTGCCATAAACTCTGCTTCACAAGACGATAGTGCTACCGTATCTTGTTTCTGTGAACACCAAGATATCAGACTTCCTCCAAGGTAAAACATATGGCCAGTAGTACTTTTACCGTCATCAGGATCTACTTTATGGCTGTTGTCACTATATCCGATCAGTTTCATTGGTTTTGCGGTTTCTGATCGTTTGATTTTCAATCCGAGTGTGACGGTTCCTCGTAGATACCTCAAGCATTGCTTCATTGCTACTCCATGAGACTCTTTGGGGCGTTGCATGTACCGGCTCAACACGCATACACAATAAGATAAGTCTGGTCTCGTATGGAGCAAGTAACGGAGACACCCAACATTTCTTCTGTAACCCGTAGCATCAATTTCCTTTTCCTTTTCCGACTTTGATAGCTTTATTCCAACATCCATTGGCGTATGCACCATGTTGCAGTCTCTCATTCCTGCTTCTTCTAAGATTTTCAAGGCATAACGTTTTTGATTTAACGTTATTCCATCTGCAGATTGACAAACCTCAATTCCGAGATAGTAAGTTAGCTTTCCTAGGTCACTCATTTCGAACTTAGCTGCCATCTCCTTTTTAAACTATGTAATGACCTTTATGTTTGTTCCTGAGACAAATAAGTCGTCAACATATACTGCAATAAGAAGTATATCTTGTCTCATCCTTTTATGATACACCGACGGTTCTCTCGAACATCTTTTGAACTGCAAGTCTTTAAGGATTCGATTTAACTTCTCATTCCATGCTCTTGGGGCTTGCCTTAGGCCATACAAGGCTTTATTAAGTTTATAGACTTTGTCTTCATGTTCCTTTACCACAAAGCCTTCTGGTTGTGTAACATACACTATCTCCTTTAATTCTCCATGAAGAAATGCCGTCTTTACATCAAGATGATGTACTTCCCATCCATTATATGCTGCAAGATTGATGAGGAGACGGATTGTCTCAATATGTGCTACTGGAGCAAATACTTCATCAAAATCGATTCCATGTCTCTGTACATATCCCTTGGCAACGAGTCTAGCCTTGTATTTGTTAATACTACCATCAGAATTCTTCTTTAGCTTGAATACCCACTTCAAGCCTATTGGCTTTTCCCCATGTGGTAGATCAACTAAGCTCCAAGTTCGATTTTTTCAATCGATTTAATCTCATCCTCACACGCAAGCATCCAATCTCTTGACTCCTTTGCCTCATTGAGATCTTTAGGCTCGTCATCTAAACACATTAACAGCCGTTCTCCTTCTTCTTCACCAATCATCACATAATCATCGAGATACTTTGGTCTTACGCTTACTCTTTGCGTTCTTCTTAACATCGGTTGATCATGGTCATCATCATCATCTTCCTCACTCTATTCTTCACCTTCCTGTTATGTTTCGTTTACTATTGGCTCTGTATTATTTCTCACAACTTCATCAATATTCTCTATTTTTATTATGGTTTGGTTTGCGCCATAGTTTGCTTCGTTTTCAGTATTTCTTGGTTGGATCCCATGATTTCCAAACTCCCCAGAACCGATAGTGAAACTTTCAAATCTGTTTTGATATTGATTATCTTTATTCCAGCTCCAACCGCTTGTTTCATTGAACACGACATCTCGGCTTACCACTATTTTTTTAGTTTGTGGATCAAACATTCGATACGCTTTGGATCCTGGTTCTGTACCTAAGTGTACAAACCTTCGCGATCTGTCATCAAGCTTTCTTAGGTGTGGTTTCTCTACTTTTGCATATCCAATATAGCCAAAGATCCGTAGGTGACCGAGATTAGTCTTCTTAGAATGATAAAACTCATATGGTGTCTTGTCCTTTAAAGCCCTTGTAGCTATCCGATTTAAGAGGTATGTAGAGTGACGTATTGCTTCTCCCCATAGGTAATTCGGGAGTTCCATATGCTTCATGATGCTTCTAGTCATTTCCATCATTGTCCTATTTTGTCTTTCCAGAACGCCATTTTGTTGTGGGGTGTATGGAGCCGTAAGATGCCGTTTTATCCCTGAATCATCACAAAACGAATTGAATTCGTGTGACACGAACTCACCTCCTCTATCTGTTCTGAAGGTTTGTATTTTTGCGCCTGATTCTTTCTCTACCAAGTACTTGAACTTCTTAAATTTGTTGAACGCATCACTCTTCTCTTTTAACAGAATCGTCCACATATATCTTGAATGGTCGTCTATAAGAACGAAGACATACCTTTTCCCAGCCTTTGTACTTGGTGTTATAGGACCACACAAGTCTCCATGTATAAGTTCAAGTATTCTTGTTGCTCGATATGAAGTGGCTTGAGGGAACACTTGTCTAGTTTGTTTCTCAAGTAAGCATGAGTCGCAGATCTTTGATGAAATCTCTACTAGTTTGATGAAATCTCTACTAGTTTTGATGAAATCTCTACTAGTTTTCCAAATGCGACAGATTTTGATGAAATCTCTACTAGTTTTCCAAAAAAATCATCAATCTTCTCCGTGTCTTTCATCTTAAGTCGGTCGAATTCAGCCATCAAAGTTTGCAGCCTGGCTTCCTTAACTCTGTCGGCTCCTACATTCCTTGTTCTTATGGCTTCCCATATTTCTTTTGCAGTGTCTAATTCTCCGACTTGTAGAATGAGGGTTTCAGGAATTGATTGAAACAACAAGGTTATTGCCAAGTCGTTTTTGTCGCCATCATCTTTTCCTGATTCTATGATTTCCCAAACTTTATGAACCTTGAGTAAGATCTTCATCCTTATAGCCCATATTGTATAGTTAGTTGAGTTGAGCATAGGGCATTTAATGGAAGATGATCCTCCTCCTTCTTTGATCATTCCGATTGGTGACTTGCTATCTCTCTCCTCCGACATCGTATCTCTTTTACTCTCGCGGTCCTGTCAAGAAGTTCTCTGATACCAATTCTTGAAAGGATTTCACTACAAGAATTCTGCCGTATAGCTACGGATTAGCTACGGCTTTGGTCGCAGCAAAAATTTTAAGCTACGGATTGCTACGGACTAGCTACGGATTAAAATCGTAACTAGTCCGTAGCAATCCATAGCTATTCTTAGCTATATAGCTATGGAAATGGGTCGTAGCTATCCGTAGCTATATATAGCTACGGATAGCTACGGCAAACCCGTAGCAATGGCTAGTTACGCTTAGCTACGTCCCCTATCCGTAGCTACGTAGCTACGCCAACAATCCGTATCAATTCGTAGCTACATAGCTACGAATTGCTACAAACCTGTCGCAGAAACTGACAGCTATGGTTAGCTGCGAACTTGATCGTAGCTATGTATTCCGTAGATGTTGCTACGGCTGGTACCGTAGCTATCCGCAGCTATGTAATACAATAATTCAGTCACGGGTCGACTGTATGTATGGTCATTCAAACATATCACTCAGTCTATCACTCAGTTTATCACTCTGCAGTGTGCAGAGAATATATTCCCTTAGTTGCGACCAAAGTCGTAGCCATCCGTAGCTAAGGGATTATATCACGTTTCGAATACTATTCCAACTACCTTTATGTATGAAAATAGCCGTAGCTAAAATCAATTATAAATGAACGAGCCCTCATTTGGTTCAAACTCAAAAACAATAAACACACAAACGAGCTACGAAAAACAAATCTGATTTCGTTTTTCTATCTTTTTATAAAATGAGTGATTTTTATTCATCGAGAGAATGGATGTATAAACGCTTGAGTCGTGTTGATCGTTCTTTTTCTAGGAAATTCGAAGAGGGGGTAAATGATAGGTTCTAAGTTTTACCCTATTCTAAACTGCAAGTGCACAGTATCGTCAAAGTAGTATATAGGGTTATCGAATCCACAGGGACACTTGGTCTCAATAGAATCAGAAACGTAGAGATTAATACTAGAAATAAAGCAAGTGGTGAATGAATTAAAAGCAAGGCAAGAAAGTAAACAGTAGCAAGTTGGTTGTGAAAGCAATAAACTAAAAGCGTCAAGCCTAGGGTGTTCTCAGGAAATCAGACAAGCAGACAAGTTAATCAGTCAGGATCAAATTAAACTCAGTTCTAGAACTCAAATCACGAAAATAGAATTAACCAAATCTCTTTGCGAAAATCCTCTAAGTCTAAGTGCAGTAACCCAAATCTCTTTGCAATTACTAACATATTAAACTAGCATTAAGTTCAAGTTTGATATGTTCACAATTAAACTAAACCAAATCTCTTTGCGAATAATTTAATTGCTCAACCTAAATAGTTCAGATTCTAAAACACACTCTCGTGTCGAATTTAGCAACCTAAGATCTAGATTCTAATTGATCAGGTTAGAACTAGCTTTAAGCACAATTTAGTTTGAAGAACATTCTAATCATATGAATCCTTAACTGAATTAAACAAGTCTAGCAAGTCATCAAACCCTAATGAGAAACCCTAAACTTAACTATGGATCTACTCAGACATGATTGACGAAAACATAATCATAGAAATAATAGATTGCATATAAGAAATTAAATAGATAAAGGGGTTCGAAATCTTCTCCAAAATAACTGAAGTACATGATTAGATCAGCCCCGAAAGCTCTAAAAATCTCTTAGCTCTAAGTATGAAAGCGTCTCCAAAATAAAAGCCAAAACTCTAAATATATAGGCATAATCTCGGCTGGGGCTTCTGTGTAAATACTTGAATTATTCTGGGCTTCTCTGCAATTCTTCATAACTTGTTTAACTGACGCGTACGGCCCATCTCGCTAGTGTGTCGACCGATGCACAATGTGTGTCGGTCGATGCATGATCAATAAATCGGACAGTGAGTTAAGCTCTCGGCCAAAACGTCCCAAAAGTCCCAAAATGCTCCAAATATCTCCAATTAGCTCCAAACCTGATTAAACCTGTAAAAGACTCTAAACGAACACAAAAGACACTAAAACACATCTATATCATGGCATAAAATGGGTAAAAACCATGATATATCAACTCCCCCACACTTAGCCTTTGCTTGCCCTCAAACAAAACAGAGAACTAGAATGTAGTGAAGAGGTTTGAAAACTCTTCAGAAACTCTTTTCATCCTAGAAGCAGCAACACTCAGATTCCCCTTAGTAATCCACTGAAAGAATCACCTGCAAGATATCAAGACCAACATATACTTCCCCCACACTTAGCAACTGTCCTAAGTAAACTCCACAATCACATTCACGCATTCAAATTCTCCCTACTGACTTCTGCAAGTATTTAAGTGCGGTCTCACCTAAGGAGTATCGATCAAAGGGCACATGGGTTCTTACCTTACCAGCTCTAGACCACCATACTATCTTTCTCTAATCCCTTTCTTCTCTTTCCCTTCCTTAACAACTGATTTTTCCCCACTGGGTATCATTTTTTTTTTTTTTATCAGTGTTCTTCCCGTTAAGGGGTGTACTTTGGACACATTCCATGGATCACATGAGAGAAAATAGTGTTTGCTACCATTCCCATGACCACTTCGGAGTTACTAACTCATCCGCAGTTTATTAATTTTTTTTATTTTATGGAAGGGGAGAAGGGAACTAGATAGGACAGGTTTACAAGCTGTGTCAGAACTGACAAAGGAACCCGACACAAAGTATACCAAGCCCTTAGGTGAGAAAATCTAAGTCAGTATTAAGGGTGAAGTCAGTAAAAGGATCCTCTGATACCTGAAGTGATGTGGGTGTCCTCAGTAGGTTGATCTGCGTCTGGGTTTTCTAATAGTCAGAGATAATCTGCAGCTTCATCCCAATGGTTACTTAAGTTCCTGCAAGTGCTGCTAATCCTCTAAAAAAATCATTGTTTCTTACTTAAACAAAATTTTGACTCAATAAAACAAAAATTTCGAAAATTTTTAACTGACTATAAGAAAACAAAAGAAAGAAGTTAGTAGAACCTCCTCCACACTTAAGACACACTGTCCCCAGTAGTGTCAAGCAAAGGATCGGTTAAAAGAAAGAAAAAAAAAATTTGTTAATGGAATGGTTAGTTCTCTCGGGTTTTACCTCTGTCGCAGTCAGGCATCGATCGTTGCACTAGGTGCACCGACCGTTGCTGTGCGATTTTCGTTGGGGATCGATCGTTGCTCAGGACCGCAACGATCGCTGCAATGCGATTCTTTCGTATTGTGACGATCGACACAATGGTGTGTCGATCGACGCACTGCGTTTTAATCCGAGACCTGCAAACAAATCTCACCAAAACCAGAAACAAGCGTAAAATCCTATGAAAATACTAAAATCAAAATGCAAAAACGAAAACAGTGGGTTGCCTCCCACTCAGCGCTTGTTTAAGGTCATTAGCTTGACGCTTCAGCTGATTTAGGTAGAGGGTGCATCATCCAGAGGCAGAATCTGACCTTCTGGAATTTCGGCCTTAGCCCAATAATGTTTCACCCTCTGTCCATTCACAGTGAATTCAATACCATCCTTACCAGTTATAACGACAGCTCCATACGGACGCACTTCTTTGATTGTGAAAGGACCATACCACCTTGATTTCAGCTTTCCTGGAAACAAATGCAGACGAGAGTTATATAAAAGTACCTGATCATTAGGCTCAAATTGTCTGGAGACAATCTTCTTGTCATGATATGCCTTAGTCCTCTCCTTGTACAGCTTTGAGTTCTCATAAGCAAAATGTCTAATCTCATCTAACTCATTAAGCTGTATAAATCTCCTTTCCGCAGTAGACTTAAGATCAAAATTCATTTGTTTTACAGCCCATGCTGCTTTGTGCTCAAGCTCCACTGGCAGATGACATGCTTTTCCATATAGCAGATGGAATGGAGTGGTCCCAAGTGGTGTCTTGAATGCTGTCCTGTAAGCCCATAATGCATCATCCAACTTTGCTGCCCAATCACTACAAGAAAAAGCTCTATTCTTAGCACACGAAAAACGCCATCGTATGTATATGATGGCGTTTGTGATAATGCTATGTCTGCCCCAGCTATAATAGGTCGGTCATAAGTGATAGCACTTTTGCCGTGCTATAATATTGTGCACCTACGATAGCGATAATTTCCCTTGCTATAGTTAGATACGAGCCAAGCCGAGCCAAGCCGAGCCGTATTAATTTTTATTATTATTATTATTATTATTATTATTATTATTATTATTATTATTATTATTATTATTATTATTATAGATATATATTTGTACCAATTGAACTTAAATAAAAAATATTTGAAACAATTTTATTAATAAAACAAAAATGTTTACACAAAGTATAATATATGAAATTAACACTCATCAGTATTATTCAAACTAACAAAATGAAACAACAACCACAAAAGCAGCAACGACTACTGGTTATACTGCACCCTTCAATGATCTTCTCATGTAGATCTTGGTTATGATGACGAGGAAATTGAAAAGCACTATCAAGTATGATCCTAACACCAGAAGCAAGAGCAAGTCGAATGTTACACTCCCCACCTACAAACACAAACATCAAAGAGACAAGAGGGGTTCACTCAAAAAGTTTCAAGTAAAGACTCATTTGTTAGTGGCCCCTGTGAAGTATAACACCATGCAGCTTGCTTGGTCCCGAATGCTTCACTCCTTCTACCTATCAATTATACAAACATTGTTTCTTACCATATATTTAATCTCAAAAATTCATTCATGCAACGACGCATGTATTTAAACCATGTCTGACACCAATTAACAGTATAGGGGGGTTGGGTAAAAGTGGTCCCAACCACATGTTGCTTGAAACAGAAGTGCCAAAAAAAGACACAAGAAATAAGACAACTTTGTTGATGTTTTTGAGTCCCCTTAATCCAAAACATCACCAGCTAATCTATACAACATATGATTATATTAAGCAACAAATAAATTCAGTAATTAATTTACCTGGCCATGGAGGATGGATGCAATGGTGAGGTACCAAGCAGTGTAAGTGGTCATCAACAGTTCAAGAAAAGACCAGATCCTGTAGTTGTGGAAGGAAGGGATGAAGACCGTGGTCGCACAACAGGCCCCGAATATGTATGTCCATGTCCTCTTGTCCAGATTGTCATTTATGTAATATATGTTGCTGCACATTCATTCATTGTCATTAAAACCACTTACATCACCAGCCTCAGTTTAGTAGTCCTCTTTACTGATCAAGAAAGAACTTGGGATAATTAGTGGGTACCTGGCACATGCTATGAGCTGAATGACAGATCCAAAGAGAAGGAAGGTGCAGTTGAATGCTAACCCAACATTCCTCAAGTGCTTTCCAAGCAATCCATCAAGAACCTCAAACCACTTCACATTGTTTAAAGATCACATGCAATTAATTGATATATATATATATATATATATATAGATTTACAAATGAAATAAAGATATGTGAAAAGAGCTAAGCTAGTATAATTCGATATTGTTGTTACCTGAATGACATGGTTTCTGAAGTTAACTTTTTCTCTCTTTTCTAGTTCTGTATTCAACATAAAGAATGATGATGAGGTAAGCAGTCCAACTACCCAAGAGGCCATAGAAGAGCTGAAACAGAATCCCTGAAAGCATCCCCAGCTGTGAAAATGAGTATGGAAGCGTCAACAGCACTTGGGCCACCTAAAGTAAACACATGAATTCATCAAGTTAGTAGAAAGATGCAGATAAGAGTAAAAACCAAAACCTTTTGGCATTACGTATACCTGGTTGGAAGCGCAGCTGAACCAAGCATCATAGGCAGAGCCGCCATGCCAAAACATGTTGGAAAGCTTAGATTTCATGTCCGAAGCTTTCTCTTCACTCTCCATCTCCACGTAGTTCCCCACAACAACAGTCTCCATTGCTTTCTCACTGTTCTCCATTGCTTGTTCGAGACCAACCAATACGATCGAGTGAATGGGGAGAGAGAGAGAGAGAGTATATATAGAGAGAGTTTCAGAAACTCAAATGAAATCCAGTTTTAACACAAACCCAATTGAAGAAGAAACCCAAGAATTTCGAATTGAGTTTCATTCATAAATCAGTTTCACTTAATATTCAAAATCCACGTTTCGGAACCGCACCTGAACGACGATTCCCGAGTCGATAACCCTAACGACCGCATCTTCATCGATGACGCTGCCTCTAGCGATTGATGAGACGAACGCCCTTCTTCTTCTTGGATAAAGTTTCGTCATTTGATACCTTCTTCGTGGCGAGAGTTAAGGGCATGTGTAAGGCGAGGAAATCGGCGGTGGCGACTGCTTGGTCGAAGGGGACAAGATCGAAATCGAGAGCTCTGGCTCTGTCAGCTAGAGCATAAGAATCAAGAATCACAACAGCTCCATTTACAGGGAGAAATGAGAAAGTAAGAAAACTTGCCCTCCGCTTGAGCTCACTGTTGAGACAATAATTGTGAAATTAGGACCGAATGGATTTAGGGTTTCTAGGGGAAAACGGATTTAGGTGGCTTAGAGTTTTTGGGAATGAAAATTAGAGACCCAATTTTCGTCTGAGATGAGATGAATGAAGAGGGAAAATGAAATTGAAGAGGGAAAACTCAGAGGGAAAGTGAAACAGAAGAGGGAAAAATGAGATGGGATAGTTTACGACCTAAAATTTCACTAAGTTTTTGGCGGTTCACCTAAATTTTTGTTCCCGCTTATGGAAACTCTATTACAGCATTAATCCAATGCTATCTTATAGTTTAGAATTTTCAGAAACATCTACGACAGCAGATCAGTAAATCGTGCTATGCTTGTATGCTATGGATGAGGACTTTTTTTGTAGTGAATCCTTCCTTGTCTTTCCAACTGTCTTCTCAAGGATCTCTTTGATCTGCCTGTTAGAAACTTCGACTTGTCCACTAGTTTGAGGGTGATAAGGTGTAGCGACTCGGTGATGAACTCCATGCTTCTTCAGCAGCTTTTCGAAGACCTTATTGATAAAATGAGATCCTCCATCACTTATCACTATACGAGGCACTCCAAATCTGGGGAATATGATGGTCTTAAACAGCTTAATGACCACCGAAGAATCATTGGTTGGACTAGCTATTGCTTCAACCCATTTAGACACATAGTCCACAGCAACCAAGATGAATTTGTTCCCATAGGATGAGGGAAAAGGACCCATGAAATCTATGCCCCAGCAATCGAAAACCTCAACTTCCAGAATGAAATTCTGAGGCATCTCATGCTTCTTACTGATTTTTCCTCTCCTCTGACAAACATCGCACTGAGAGACGAAAGAATGAGTGTCTCTGAACATTGTAGGCCACCAGAAACCTGCTTGCAGAACCTTAGACACAGTCTTGAATGTAGCAAAATGTCCAACATAATCTGATCCATGACAGTGGAAGAGGATGTTTGCAACTTCTGATTCAGCAATGCATCTCCTATAAAGGCCATCTGAGCAGTGCTTATAGAGATAAGGTTCATCCCAGTAGTATCTTCTAAGCTCCCTAAAGAATCTTTTCTTTTCATAACCCTTCAGATCATCTGGTTCAGTCTCAACAGCAAGGTGATTAGCTATATCTGCATACCAGGGTCGATCAGAGGTTGCTACAGCAGAAATTTCGAAGTCATAATTCCCAATTATGATCTTGAAAGATTCTCGGTTCGTATCAGGTGTGCATCGACCGTTACGTGTGCATGTGTCGATCGTTGCTTCCCCGATACTTGTATCGGCCGTTGCCAATGCGGCATCGATCGACACATGGCGATTTTCCCGACAGTTCTGCAACTCACCTCCCAAATCCATCTGAAAAATTGTACTAATCATGTTGACGTTTTCCTCGGGCAAATAATCATTTATGGGCACGTCTTCCTCAACCAGCAACCTTGAAAGATGATCAGCAACTCCATTCTCAACTCCCTTCTTGTCCCTCACTTCAATATCAAACTCCTGAAGCAACAGAATCCATCTCAACAATCTTGGCTTAGCATCATTCTTCTGTATCAGATACTTCAGGGCTGAATGATCAGTATGAACAATCACCTTAGAGCCAACAAGATAGGGGCGGAATTTCTCGAAAGCAAAGACAACAGCTAACAGCTCTTTCTCTGTGGTTGCATAGTTTTTCTGCGCATCATCTAGTGTCCTACTAGCGTAATAGATAGCATGAAGCTTTCTGTCCTTCTTCTGTCCCAGAACAGCTCCTACAGCAAAGTCACTTGCATCACACATAACCTCAAAAGGTAAATCCCAATCTGGTGGCTGGACTATTGGAGCACTTACTAAAGCCTGCTTGATCTGTTCAAATGCAGTCTTACAATCTGCATTGAACTCAAATTTGGTATCCTTACACAGCAAGGCAGTTAGTGGCCTAGCAATCTTACTGAAGTCTTTGATAAATCGTCTATAGAAGCCAGCATGTCCAAGAAAGATTCTTATAGCCTTAACTGAATCATGTGCCTGAAGGTTGGTCATTACCTCAATCTTAGCGTGATCCACTTCGATCCCTGCTTCAGACACTTTATGTCCAAGAACAATACCATCTTTGACCATGAAATGGCATTTTTCCCAGTTAAGGACCAAGTGCTTCTCTTCGCATCTAGTCAGCACCTTGCACAGATTATCTAGACATTCATTATAAAATGATCCATAGACTGAGAAGTCGTCCATGAATACCTCCATAAAGTCCTCAATCATATCACTGAATATGGACATCATGCATCTCTGAAAAGTGGCAGGAGCATTACAGAGTCCAAAAGGCATCCTACGGTAAGTAAATGTGCCATATGGACAAGTGAAAGTAGTCTTTCCCTGATCTTCTGGGTGGATAGGAATCTGAAAGAAACCTGAGTACCCATCGAGGAAGCAGTAGTAAGGATGATTGGCTAACCTCTCCAGCATCTGGTCAATGAAAGGTAAGGGAAAGTGATCCTTTCTAGTTGCAGCATTCAGTTTCCTGTAATCTATGCACATCCTGTGTCCCGTCACAGTCCTAGTAGGTATCAGCTCATTCTTCTCATTTTTCACAACAGTAACTCCACCTTTCTTAGGCACTACATGGACTGGACTTACCCAATCACTGTCTGAAATAGGATAGATGATCCCAGCATCCAGGAGTTTCATAATCTCTTTCTTAACCACTTCCTGTAGATTAGGATTAAGCCTTCTCTGATGCTCAACAGATGTCTTAGCCTCATCCTCAAGGTGTATCCGATGCATGCACAGCTCTGGTGAGATACCTGAAATGTCATCAAGAGAATAGCCAAGAGCTTTGCGATGCTTGCGCAGCTTGCTTAGCAGTAAAGTGAGCTCTGCGTTGTTTAAACTAGCGTTAACTATCACTGGATAAGTTGAATTCGGTCCAAGAAACGCGTACCTTAGCCCGGATGGAAGTTGTTTCAATTCTATTTTCGGAGCCTTTTCCTCTGCCCAGTCTGCGTCGCCTTGCAACGACCGATGCTTGGTGAGTGTCGATCGTTGCATCGTCGCGTCAAATACTTCCACCTGCATTGCAACTTCAACAGAATTCATCAATCTTGTATAGCACATTGCTGGCTCGTCCTGCAGGTACTCCAATTCCATTATAGAGCTCAGTAAAGCTCTTTCTAGTGGATCTTCAGCATGTGACTGGTGAAAGTACTCTGCAGCTAATTCACCAAGTGTGTCCACATAGAAAGTCTGTCCGTCGATGGTTGGTCTCTTTACCAGCTTGTTCATATCAAAACTCATCTTCAGATCACCCACATTCAGAACTATTTTACCTCTCTGACAGTCAATCATCGCACCAGCTGTAGCTAAGAAAGATCTGCCCAAAATTAGTGGATCCTTTGGTTCCTGTCCATACTGCAGAACCATGAAGTCAGTGGGAATCGCACATTGGCCAATCATTATAGGTACATCCTCCAATACTCCTTCGGGAATCCTGATCGTTCTGTCTGCTAGAACCAGTGATATCCTAGTGTGTCTGAAATCAGTCATACCGAGCCTCTTAGCAACCGAGAGAGGCATAAGATTCACACTGGAACCAAGATCACATAGGGATCTTTCGAATCTCTCCCTGTAGATAGTACAATCTAATACAAAGCTCCCAGGATCTTTTAACTTCTCAGGAGCTCTGCCTTGAATTACTGCACTGCATACCTCACTGATCATCATCACACTTTCTTCATCAGTCCATTTTCCAGCAATCATATCTTTAAGGCATCTCCTCATCATAGGCGAGGTATCCATGGAGTCAAGCAAAGGTACTTCAACTTTCACCTTTTTTATGAACTCCTTGCATTTGGCATACTGCCTCTCGTTCTTAGCCTTCCTGGGATTCTTGGGATAGGGTATTTTAGGCTTGTAAACTCTTTCGGTCGACTGTTTCGATTTCTCTGGTTTTGAATCCTCAGCAGTCCCCTTGCATCGACTGTCACTGGAATTGTGTCGATCGTTGCTGGGCGACTTCGCGACGACAGTTTCTACGTTATCGCTTTGCGTCGACCGTTTCTTGGGTGCATCGACCGATGCATCGCGAATGTCACGAATTTCATCTTCCAATTCTTCAATCTCCGCGAGTTCCTCAACGCTCAGCTGCCTGTTTTGTTTAGGTAACAGTTCCTTACCACTTCTCAAAGTCACTGCATTGCATTGGTACTTTGGATTAGCGTCTGTTCTTCCTGGAAGATATCCATTTTCCCTTTGAGCATGTCCAGCAGTTCTTGCAACCTTAGTATCAAGCTCCTTCATATGTGTGCTTAGGTATTCAAACTTCCCATCTAGCTCCTTATAGACTGTATCTATTCTCTTGTGTATGTATGCGGCACTCTTAGCCTGTCCCTTCAGCAGCTGGTTCATCATCGTCTCCATCTTAATCTCGAAAGCAGTGGGTGCAGGAGGTGTCTGATAAGATGAAGATCCGTAGGTTCTCTGAGCACTTTGTCCATAAGGCTTCTGAAAATTACTGGTCTGTCCAAAGCTTGAAGAGTTCTGATTGCATGTGAAGGCACCCTTCTGTCCTCCACCGGAAAATCTGTTCCCAGATTGATATCCAAATCTGTTTCCTTGGAAACCAGATCCTCCGATGTAATTCACATCTTCTTCCTGAGTGTCCTCCTCAGTCTGAATTACTTCTACTTCTTGAGCGAAATGGACAGCTTTCTTACCTGCTAGGAGATTGCAAACTGTGTCTAGCCTAAATCTAATATCAGCTATGTCAGAATTCTCTACACTTCCACCAGATTTCTTCCTCCTCTCATCCATAGTCTTGCAGCTGTTGCTGCCTATTAGATTCTCAATCAACTGCTTAGCCTGCGTAGGAGTCCTGGTGTTGAAGTTAGCATTACTGGAATTGTCCAGTGCAGACTAATATGGAAGATCTATGCCTCTGAAGAAAATGCCAATCAACTGAACTTCAGTGAATCCATGGTGTGGGCAGTCACGCTGATACTGCTTAAATCTCATCCAGGCAGTCTTTAAAGGCTCCACAGCTCCTTGGGAAAAGGTGAGTATGTCCTGTCTGGATTGGTCTGAGCGCGCATCATCATAGAAGTGACGCAGGAACTCACTCTTTAAAGCTGCCCAAGTAGTGCTGAGCAGGTGCCAGCTGCTTTAGCCATGCACTAGCGTCTCCAGCAAGACTGTGCGGAAAGAGCTTAAGGAACAGATAGTCCGGGCAGACTCCATCATACTTCATGCCAGTGACTACGTCCTCAAATGAATCAATTGTAGGATTATGTGTGTTCATTGGTGTAATTTTCAGATTACAACCTAACATAATCAACTAGGATCTAGGTGATTTGCAGTTGAATCATAAACAGATCAGGATTATTACCTTGTGATTGCAGCGGATTGATCAAAGGAATATCGAGATCTGCAAGAGCTGATGATAACCGGCTCCTCCTAGGTATCCACACGCTTACAAGCTACTGGATCAGGCTGCTAGACCAAAGCTGGAACAACAGAGAGAGAGAGGACGGCCAGACCTAGAAAAATCGCAGACTACTAGGCTAAGTGGCGCCTTCCTCTTCCTTATATGGGCCCAAGTAATTAAACTAATGGCCTATTAGGCTTTTGGGCCCAAGACCCAAATCAGACAAAAGACTGTATTTTGTCTGGCCCAATTCTCTGTGAAAATACAGTAAATGCCTTGCATCTTACCGTAATAATTCCATTTAACTTTCCCGTTAGCTATGGTGTGTGACCCTTTGGGATCATACAATACTGGTAATAAGTACTTAACTTATAGATCAAGAGCGGGCTCTAGCAAGTCATCATGATCACCCAGTATTTATGACTTGTGTCTGATCTCGACACTTATCATACTTTCTAGAGATAGTACAGTAGATTTCAGGACATTCCCAACAATCTCCCACTTGTACTGGAATCCTACATTCCCTAATCCTTTTGTCTCAATATCTCTATCTGGCATAAGGCAAGATGTGTGTCATCCTTATATAGCCAGACCATGTTCATCGGACCAGATTTGATACTGACAATGCAAACGACTTGGGCAAGTCCGTTTGGGAGTGGCCACTCTCTTACCAGCTATCAAGTCTCCGATTGGCCTAGAGATATTACCTCCGTTAAACGGCAGGGACAAATCCCATCTTGTTCCATCACTATGAACTACACACTTTGTAATACACCCAACCAAGGTCCTTATAGCTCCCAGTTACGAAACAGCGTTAGACAATGATCAAAGCGCATCAATCCATGTGCAGCCACATGCATGCGAACTCAGGTCTAAGGACTATACTCTATAGTCGTAGATGAGAACCTCTTATGACACAGATATTAATATCTTGTAGAGTTCTCATCAGCGGGTCATGTCCGGTCATATGCTCCCCTACATATACCTATGTGTCGACTTTGATGCCGCGCATCTATGACCCATGAAACTTGGTCATAAGTCTCAACACACTCTAGTCTCAAGTGGTTGTTGGTGTTCCAATTTCAACAACCTTCGACTATGGACACTCTGATTTATGTCATTTTTGTTAAATATAGGGTTTCATGATCAAGTCTTTCTCATGTACTTCGATGGCCTATATATAATGACATGAATCATTTTGGAACGATTATTTAAATCACAGTTAAAATAATCCAGAAATCATAAATTTCATAAACATAAAATATTATGTTTACATGAACCTTTCAAAACAACTAAATAAAGCCCTTTACTAACTCCCACTGAAATTAAGACTACATCTTAATTTCACTTATCCTACAGCTACAGTCCGCGACTCGTGCTTAGGCCTAAGGAGTGGCTTTGTTAATAGATTAGCAACGTTCTCATTCGTTGAAACTTGCTGATCTACTTAACACCTCTATCATTTATCTCACGGAATAGGTTATACCTGTCCTCAAGGTGTTTGGACCTCTGATGTGCAGCTAGCCTCATCTATGCTAGGTATCACATCAAGTTCAGTGATGAACTCTTCTTTCCAAACAACCTCTTTCGCCGCTACCCAAGCTGCGAAATGTTCAGCTTAAGTCATGAAGTCAGCAACAGTGCCTTGCACCGCCAGACAGACACAAGATATAACCGGACTGTGACCGGAAATCATCTTTGTCTGTTGGAAACTTGCCTTTCAGACTCTACCGACTTGTAGCACCTCACTTTCTCCGTAAATCAAGAACTTATCCTAAGTATTTTCCAAATACTTGAGTATATTCATTACGTCTATCCAGTGATTCTTTGCTGGATTTGACTGGTCTTTACTTGTCTTGCTCAATATTAAAGCAACATCAAAACAAGTACGTGTCATGGCATACATGATAGATCCAATTGCCGACGCATATGGAATCTCATCCATGCATTCAAGCTCAGCAGATATCGTAGGACACTGTTTCTTGCTTAACGTAATGCCATGTGACATTGGCATAAAACCCTTCTTGGAATGCTGAAAACGTGTAGGACTTTGTCAATATAAGAATCCTGACTTTGTCCTATCAGCTCTTTTGGATCTTTATCTTTAGATCCAAAATCCAAGAACATATGTGGCTTTACCCATGTCAATCATAAAAACTCCCAAGCCAGTCCTTTACCGACTGCAGCATTGGAACGTTATTTCCGAGAATCAGTATGTTATCGACATACACTATGAGAAATGCAACATCGCTCCCACTTATCTATTAGTAAACGCACAGTTCCACTTCGTTCCTGTTCAAGTCAAAACCTTGACTACTTCAATATAACGAAGATTCCAACTCCGATATGCTTGCTTCTATCCATGAATGGATCGATGAAGCTTACTTACATACAGTATAATTTTTCGGAGTCCGGGCTCACTTTCGCTTCTGTGAATTTCGCAGGTTCGTCACTTTCAATGATCATCAGATCATGGCAATTAATCACGAGAAATCACTCTCGGATTAGTGACGGATTCATTCAGATCTGCGAACTTCAGGCTCTACAGGTGTAGATTCTACAGAAATCTGTAAATCCATCCGCTGCTCTCCCTCAACAGGTTGAGCAGCCTCCTGTATTTCTCGAATTTCTTCGAGTTATACTTTTACTCCCACTGTTCTTCTTGGAAAGAAACTTTCCTTTTAGAAAACAGAATTCCGAACAACCTAACTTCGTTTTCGGAATGGACGTAAAAAGTAACAAGCCTTGGTTTCCCTAGGACAACCAGCGAAGTAGCACAACTACAAATACTCAGTAAAGACGAATTTGGATCATTTCCAGTCCACATTTATGTGGTGTCTTTCAACTGATATTGGTGGAACTATTTCAGCGTAAACTTAGATATTTCTAGAGCGTTATTTTTAAAGAATATCATGGAAGATTCGTGTGACTCATCTTTAATCATTTCTAATAAGATCAGATTCTTTCTCACAGAAACACCTCCAGGTTTTCAGGAGAAATGAGCTGTGACACGACTTCACACTCATTCAGATGATCACACCATCAATGACTTAAGTATTCTCACTCGTGATCTAATCCAGAGTCTCAATACTTCTGTCACTCAGATTCTATACCTCATTCTGGAACTCTTTCGACCATTTCAAAGAATTCCGACTTGTGTCTCATCAAATGAACACAGTCATACTCACTGAAGTAATCAGTAAAGATAATGAAGTACAATAATTTTCTCTGGCATTACTGCTCATCGGGCCACATACATGAGTATGTTCAAGGTCCAATAAGCCTTTGGGCCTTTCTCTAGCTCGGCTAAGATGGGCCCTTTGTCTTTTGGTCCAGTAAGCAGAATTCAAGTCTCATAAGATATCCGATCAAATGAGCCCAAAAGTCCATAACTATGGGATTTCTGAATCCGACTCACTCTATGTGACCAAAACATTTATGCCAAGAAAAATCAGGTTTAATTCATCAGATTTAAACCAATTCGGTATTTATGTTACATTTAGGCACTCTTTGGTTTAAGATATAAAACCCATTCCTTGAATAGGGTGCTACAATTAATATTTCATTAAGATCAAAAGATCAAAACTTGTCTTTTATCAAAATGAAAAACATTCAAATTCTTACAAGAAAATGAAAGACAACTCTGCTTAAAGCAGGTACATTATAGCAATTACTTAATAAAACCAAGCCTCAAAGGCATCTACAAGTGAAAACTCTACGGCTGAGGCAGCATCCATAGCTCCTTCCAGACACGCAGTTCCACTTGCCCTTTCTTCAACGTACTACTGCTGCTTAGGCTCTGCATATTATAACAAATATCAGTGCCACAACCAGTATCCAATACCTATAAGGTAGAACTTGAAGTAATAATATGAATACCTGAGGAAGTAGTCTCATACATCACCTTCAACTCCTCATAATCTTCCATGAATTTAATGCAATCTCTCTTCCAATGCCCAGCCTCTTTACAGTAGCAGCACTTACCAACGTAAGATGTATCTGACTCGGGCTCAGAAGACACAGGCTTGCCATGATTCAAAATCTGGACAACTTTGTCTTCACCCTTGTCAGCACTAGGTTTAGTAAACCTACCCTTCTCCATTATGAGATTATACAGGGTACTCTTCACGTTTGGCTCAACTGTCTTGAGCATGTCATGCAGTTCAGTCAGCGTCTTCGTTAAGCCTTTCTTGATATAGTTCCTTTTGAACTTATCATAGCTTGACGGCAGTGACTGCAGAATGATCTCAGTTGCCAATTCTTGGCTAACTGGATAATCCAGTTTCCTCAGGTTATCAATGTAACCCATCATTTTACTGACATGAGGACTCACTGGATGATCATTTGGTAGCTTGCAGCTAGTGAGAGACTTAACCAACTGGTATCTCTCCACTCTTACCTGCTCCTGAAATTTCAATTTCAGGCTGCTGATCATCTCTATTGGCGACTCCATGTTCTCATATTGCTTCAGCAAATCTGAGTCCATGGTAGCCAATATCAGACCACGCACATCTACCGCATCATTATAATGCTTATTCCAAGCATCATATACTGCATGAGAGGCATTGGACCCGATCCTCACGGGGAGAGCTCTCTCAAGGACATAGTCCTTTCTCTCCTGCCTGAGGACTAGCCTCAGGTTCCGCGACCAAGTCAAGAAATTTGATCCGTTCAGTTTGTCCATTTCAAGGACAGACCGGATCGAGAAAGTGTTTTGATTGTTTGTGCTAGTCATAACTGAAATTTAGAGATAAATAGAGTTTTAGTTATTTAGTTCATAAAAGAGTAATCTTAATAACTTATAAGAAAACTCGCATTGCATTCAAAATTTCTTTGTTTAACCTCATAAGAATGCAATGATTCTGAGACCCATGTTCAACTAAAACCAAAGTGGGCCACTGGCCGTCACCCGGAATTAGCTTTACTTGGTAAGCATGCACACAGCTAGTTATATCCATATAACTCTCGGTTGTGGATTGGGCCCAAGGCCCAATTCACCAGATGTCTCAAGGCCCGGGACTCCCGATGGCCCAGTCAAGGAAACCAATCTCTTACAGCCAAATAATCACTATAGTCTGGGACTCCCAATGAAATTAGTGACTATATACTACTTTACTTACGCAAAAACAGACACCTCACACTGTAATCCATATCTGTAATTGAATAAGCGTTAAGTAGTTGACAAGATTGGGCAAGACATCCAAGCTTGATATTGGTTTTGAGGATTTTAGGTTTTCTTTCCAAAAATAGAAGATTACTATTTTGGGAAACTTACTTATTTTAGAAACTTTCTAAATCTAGAAACATGCAAAAAATAGAAATTTCTAATTTAAAGTTTTATTAAAGTTTTCGGTTGGGTCACAAATTATAGGCCCAATTCTTGGCCCAAGACCACAGAATTCCAATTGGCCCAATAATTTGACATAACCGAGTCGGTTCATTAATTCTGGTCCAAGACCAAATTAACTACTAAATCCAACTGGTTATTTACTAAACCAGACCAGCTCTAAATTATTTGGTCCAACCAAATCAAACTTAGACCAGCCTTCGGTTTAGGTTAAAATTCAATTTTGAATTTAAATCCGGTTTAACCAGAAATTAAATAATACCAATTGTATTAAATAATTTCCAGCAAACCGCGATTTGGGTTAACCGCTTGAACCACCAATTAAATTGGATCGGTTCGGTTAAGTCCAAAACCGGGAAGAAACACCTTGTGTTTTAGCCAATTTTGACCTAACTTGCGGTTTTAGCTAAAGTTGACAATGAACCACAATCGGTTTGATCGGTTCATTGTCGTGGGTTTGGGAAGAACGAACCGCGAAGCTCGGCTAAACCGATTGGCTACTCGCAGAACGTATGCCTCGCCAGCATATCGATCGATATCACGCTCCTGCGTCGATCGATACTCGCGTGCATCAGCTCGTTGCGATCGGGTCATCGGGACAGCGAGAAGCAATCGATCCGATTCATATCGATCGATATCTCGCTCCCTCGTCGATCGATACGGGCGTTCACATCGCATACCGATGGGATTCAATCGGATCATGCGATTTACTTTTTAGGTTTTCAAGTTTTCTAATCAAATTTCTTAACTCAAATTCGATTCTAAACATTAAAACAACCTAAATATGATCCAAACAGCAAAAACCTAACGACCTAGGCTCTGATACCACTGTAGGATTATGTGTGTTCATTGGTGTAATTTTCAGATTACAACCTAACATAATCAACTAGGATCTAGGTGATTTGCAGTTGAATCATAAACAGATCAGGATTATTACCTTGTGATTGCAGCGGATTGATCAAAGGAATATCGAGATCTGCAAGAGCTGATGATAACCGGCTCCTCCTAGGTATCCACACGCTTACAAGCTACTGGATCAGGCTGCTAGACCAAAGCTGGAACAACAGAGAGAGAGAGGACGGCCAGACCTAGAAGAATCGCAGACTACTAGGCTAAGTGGCGCCTTCCTCTTCCTTATATGGGCCCAAGTAATTAAACTAATGGCCTATTAGGCTTTTGGGCCCAAGACCCAAATCAGACAAAAGACTGTATTTTGTCTGGCCCAATTCTCTGTGAAAATACAGTAAATGCCTTGCATCTTACCGTATTAATTCCATTTAACTTTCCCGTTAGCTATGGTGTGTGACCCTTTGGGATCATACAATACTGGTAATAAGTACTTAACTTATAGATCAAGAGCGGGCTCTAGCAAGTCATCATGATCACCCAGTATTTATGACTTGTGTCTGATCTCGACACTTATCATACTTTCTAGAGATAGTACAGTAGATTTCAGGACATTCCCAACATCAATGTGATCCATAGGCTGCTCTGTTGGGTAACTATGAAATGCATTTTGTCTCATCAGCGAGTAGTAGATGGTTTTGATTTCAAAATCGTTCCTCTCAAAAGCAGGAAGCACTAAAGCTGACCGGTTTCTATGAAACTCATCCGGTCTGTTGTAGTCAGCTAAAGTCCTCTCACGTACAACCATCTCTCTACCCTGGGCCTGTCCTTGACCCTGGTTCTGCTCCTGTTGTTGTTGCTCAGGAGGATCAGGGATGACATTCCCTTCAGCATCAACCCTTTGCCAAGCATCATTGTATGGGTTGTTATCTTGGTCCCTCAGGGTACCTTCAGCATCACGTACCAGAATCAAACGCTCTCGTACCATCTTTTCTCTTCTTTCTCTTCTGTTAGCTCTCTCTAGACGTCCAAGTTCTTCAAGTCCGAGATTAACTAAGTCCAAGTTCGGATTACTTCTAGTTTTCTGCGTCTGCATAAACTGTCGGTAATCGTCCAGCAACGACCGATGCTATCAGTGCAACGATCGATTCAATCTCAGAATCGCCTAGTGACGATCGACGCAAGGGATGCAACGATCGACGCAAGGCGAAAGTCATACCTGCGACAGAAAGAAACAAAGAAAAAGTTAGTAGATTATAAAAAATGAAAACGAAAAACAAAAAAAAATAAAAAGAAAAATTTCTAGTAAAAACCCTAAGTTCGGTCCTATCGAAGACTCAAAGAGTCCCTGGCAACGGCGCCAAAAACTTGATAGGTTCTAAGTTTTACCCTATTCTAAACTGCAAGTGCACAGTATCGTCAAAGTAGTATATAGGGTTATCGAATCCACAGGGACACTTGGTCTCAATAGAATCAGAAACGTAGAGATTAATACTAGAAATAAAACAAGTGGTGAATGAATTAAAAGCAAGGCAAGAAAGTAAACAGTAGCAAGTTGGTTGTGAAAGCAATAAACTAAAAGCGTCAAGCCTAGGGTGTTCTCAGGAAATCAGACAAGCAGACAAGTTAATCAGTCAGGATCAAATTAAACTCAGTTCTAGAACTCAAATCACGAAAATAGAATTAACCAAATCTCTTTGCGAAAATCCTCTAAGTCTAAGTGCAGTAACCCAAATCTCTTTGCAATTACTAACAGATTAAACTAGCATTAAGTTCAAGTTTGATATGTTCACAATTAAACTAAACCAAATCTCTTTGCGAATAATTTAATTGCTCAACCTAAATAGTTCAGATTCTAAAACACACTCTCGTGTCGAATTTAGCAACCTAAGATCTAGATTCTAATTGATCAGGTTATAACTAGCTTTAAGCACAATTTAGTTTGAAGAACATTCTAATCATATGAATCCTTAACTGAATTAAACAAGTCTAGCAAGTCATCAAACCCTAATGAGAAACCCTAAACTTAACTATGGATCTACTCAGACATGATTGACGAAAACATAATCATAGAAATAATAGATTGCATATAAGAAATTAAATAGATAAAGGGGTTCGAAATCTTCTCCAAAATAACTGAAGTACAGGATTAGATCAGCCCCGAAAGCTCTAAAAATCTCTTAGCTCTAAGTATGAAAGCGTCTCCAAAATAAAAGCCAAAACTCTAAATATATAGGCATAATCTCGGCTGGGGCTTCTGTGTAAATACTGGAACTATTCTGGGCTTCTCTGCAATTCTTCATAACTTGTTTAACTGACGCGTACGGCCCATCTCGCTAGTGTTTCGACCGATGCACAATGTATGTCGGTCGATGCATGATCAATAAATCGGACAGTGAGTTAAGCTCTCGGCCAAAACGTCCCAAAAGTCCCAAAATGCTCCAAATATCTCCAATTAGCTTCAAACCTGATTAAACCTGTAAAAGACTCTAAACGAACACAAAAGACACTAAAAACACATCTATATCATGGCATAAAATGGGTAAAAACCATGATATATCAGTAAATTATTTTATTTCGTTTGCGTGTAATCAAGATTATTATCTTGCACAGGAGGTGTTGTGGTGTCCGTGTAGGAGGTGCAAAAATCAAAAGCAACATGATGCTGATACTGTGACGACCCATCTTCTGTTAAACGGCTTTATTGAGAACTATTTTGTGTGGACGCACTACGGAGAACAAGGTTATTATGGCGGCGAAGCATCTACAAGTCATTATGGCGGCCAAGCTTCCACAAGTCATCACGTGGCCGGAGATGAAACAGGGACCGGATATCCTATACAAGTTTCGATGGATGAGTTTCGTGATCCCAATGAAGATTTCAACATGTTACCTGCCGATGCTGAAAATATTCAAGAACCAATCTACCATGATCCCGTTTACCAAGATTTAGAAGCTGCAAATCAACCTTTGTATTACGGGTGCACTGATGGAAGAACTCAATTGTACCTGACATCAAAAATGATGAATTGGAAGACCAATTTCAATATCCCGGAGAAATGTCTAGACGATATCGCGCAGACATTTAGTTATGTTCTTTCGTCTCCTAATACATCTCCATCATCATATTACGAGACGAAGAAGATAACGCGGTCTCTTGGGTCGCCATGTCATAAGATCGATATGTGCGAGCAGGACAGTATGTTATTTTGGAAGGGAGCTGATCGTGAGTTGTCACATTGTCGGTTTTGTGGACTGGATCGGTATGAACCAAATTTGTGTCGATCGGGGAAGAAGATACCAAAACAAAGGATGTTTTATCTACCACTTGGTGATCGACTAAAGCGACTGTACCAATCAAGACTATTGCATCACATATGAGGTGGCATGCGGAACATGTGTCACCGGAAGGAGAAATGCATCATCCCTCAGACGAAAGAGCATGGAAGCATTTTAAAGAGGTATATCCTACTTTTGATTCTGAGAGTCGCAATGTTTATCTTGGTTAATCAACAGATGGATTTAACCTAATTGGTATGAATGGACAATCATACTCTGTTTGGCCCGTCATTGTGACGCCATACAATTTGCCTCCGAGAATGTGCATGAAAAGAGAATACTTATTCCTCTCTATATTAGTGCCAGGGCCGAACCATCCCAAAAAAAGCTTAGATATTTTCTTGCAACCGTTGACTGAAGAGCTGCAAAACTTATGGAGTGACGGTGTAGAGACTTACGATGTGTGCCGTCAAGTAATTTTCATGATGCGAGCTGCTCTGATGTGGACGATAAGCGATTTTCCAGCCTACGGCATGCTATCAGGATGGATGACGCATGGGAGGTTGGCTTGTCCCTACTGTATGGATGAGAAAAAATCATTTTGGTTGCCTCAAGGAAGGAAGCAGAGTTGGTTTGATTGTCACATGAGCTTTTTGGTTAGAGGACATCCTTACAGGAGGAATATTAAATCTTTCTTAAAGAACAAGATGGTGCACGACGATCCTCCACCTTGGCTCACCGGAGAAGAAGTCTTGCACGAAAGGATAAATAATATAGTCGGGCTACGCAAAACAGTGGAATGCGGAGGCAAAGGACATGACAATCCTTCTCGAACCATAGATGAATATGGTGTTGCTCATGACTGGGTGAAAAAAGTATCTTCTGGGAGTTGCCGTTCTGGGAGAATCTACTTCTTCGGCACAACCTGGATTTGATGCATATCGAGAAAAATTTCTTTGGTAATCTCATCAACACAGTGCTTAACGTTCCGGGGAAGACAAAGGATAGCATAAAATCTAGGCAAGATCTTCCTTCGTTTTGCAAAAGACCTGATTTAGAGGTTACCCAAGATGGAAGAGTGCCTATTCCAATCTTCAAATTGTCGAGAGAAGGCAAAGAAATTTTTTTAACATGGTTGAAGACCGATGTTAGATTTCCAGACGGGTATGTATATAAGTTTTCACGTTGTGTTAACGTTGAGAATGGAAAAATATCAGGTATAAAAAGTCATGACTTTCATGTCATCATGCAACGACTACTTCCAATTGCATTTTCAGAACTTCTTCCGAAAGTTCTTCATGTGGCCATTTCAGGTAATAATTATTATAATTTATTTAAGTGTTTTTTACATATTAATTTGATTTAATTATATGAACTAATCATCAATTATTTTAAATTATGTAGATATTGCTCTCTTTTTTAGAGATATATCGACCAAAATATTAAGAATCGAGGATGTGGCTACGTTGAAAGAAAATATCGTTATGAGGCTTTGCAATTTGGAAAAAATATTTCCACTGGCTTTTTTTGATGGGATGGAACATCTTTCAATGCATCTACCCGATGAAGCTACACTAGGCGGACCGGTCTAGTATAGGTGGATGTATCCTTTTGAAAGGTACATGTATCACCTGAAAAAGAAGGTTAAAAACAAAGCTCGAATTGGAGGATCCATAGTAGCTCAATGTGTGACCGAAGAGATTTCCTACGTGACAGCCAATTACATCACACCTCAACCAGTTTCGGATCCAGAAGACGACGTGAAGAGAATTCGGTTCACCTACAATTTTCCTGATGTCCTGACTATGTTCCAACAAGTATGAAGAATCAGTGGCAAATCAGCAACAACATGGTTAACTGATGAGGATTACAACGTGCTTCAAACATTTCTACTGCTCAACTGCGAAGAATTTGAACCGTACGAAAGGTTAGTTATATTTAATTATATTCATACAATTTTGATTTCATGTCGAATACTATAACGTATTATATGTACAGGATGTTTGAAGAGAAAATGACGTATGATGTACCAAACATTACTTCAGACGAAATGACAAAAGCAAAAGATGATGGATTTGCAATGTGGTGTCAAGACTACATTAGTTTTTAAAATAAAACACACTTGTTATATATTTACTAAAACTAGTCTAATCTCATTTTAAGATTTTATAAGTGCAGATTAACACCGCTAGCAAGTCCTTTGAATTTCCGTTGTGGATGCTAGAATTCGCACAAGGTCTAAACCATAAAATCACCTCGTGGCCAATGTTTTATTCTAGGGGATATCACTACCATACAGAAAGTCATGGACAAAATAAGAAGACGATGAATTATGGTGTTTGCGTTCCGGGAACCGCTGAGACAAAGTATTTTGGATTGATCGAAGAGATATTCATGATAGAGTATCCAGGATGCACTATGACAAGATATTTGTCCGCAGATGCACTATGACAAGTACGATCCTTTCATATTACCGGAGCAATGTGATCAAGTTACTTATGTTCCTTATCCAAGATTACGGCCAGCTAGGGAAGAATGGTGGGCAACAACGAAGATTATGCCGAGAGGACTTTCTGAAACACAAGAAGTTTCGCTTACAGCAATACAAAACGACACAGTTGATCATGTTATTCCATCCACTGGTATTGTGCGAGTCGAGGCACATGCCGTTGAAGATGTTTCGGGGTATAAGCCAACTCCAATGGTTAACCCGGATGACGAATATACTTCTGAAGATAACCTCGACGATGAATATGCCGAGTATTCCGATTCCGACGATTCAGAAGCATAATGTGTTTGTTTTACCAAATAATTAATTATGTTTAATTCCAATAATATGTTTGTATGATTAAATAATTACCTTTGTTTAATAAAATAATGTGTTTCTAATTATCTTATGAAATTATAATTTTATTTTAACTAAGAATTTAATATAATTATATTTTCACATTCACAAATTATATATTTTTTAATTTATTATAATTTTTAAAAATGAATCTAATCACTTAAAACACATTTTTTAATTTCCCATAGCTACGACTAGCTATGGATATATCCATAGCTAAGAAAATTTGGGTCAACCGCCTAATTATTTGGTTTAAATCTGGTTGGACCCGGTTTGATTTTACCTTTGCTACAGACAGCTATGACCCTTTCCGTGGCTTAATAAATTTTTAAAAAAAATATTCGCGGTTCGAACCACGAAATCATTTTCATTATCCCGCCAAATTGATTTGGTTTCGCGGTTAACCGCCAAGTCAATTAAGTTTTCACCAATTAATTTTGGTTTTCGACTGTTAACCGTGAATTAATTTCGGTTTCCCCCACCGGTTTACCCTGATGCCCTAATACCCTCGAACTCTCTCGATCTCTCTCATTTTTCCCTTAGCCGATTTCAGTTTCTCTCTCAAACTCTCCCTAGCGATTTCAGTCGGAATATTCTCTGATCTTCCATACTCGATCTCTCTATCTCCTTATCTTCCTCTATTCTCTCTTCTCACTTCTCTCTTCTCCTCTTTTCTCTTGAAATCGCGAGTCTCTGTCGATCCCCCTTACGATCTCTGAAACCCTAACCGACGAATCATTAACAACCGCTACACCATGTCTCAATCGGTAAGTCTCTTCATCCTCTCTATCCCCCTTTCAGTCTCTTTCGTAGTCAATTTCAGTCTCGATTTAGGGTTACTTCAGTGTCCAAGATTTGTGTCATTTTATTGTCGTTTCAGCTCATGCATGTTTCGATTTAACACTTCTCTCTTTTCTCGTCCTCTACTCTCTTCAATCTCGATTTAGGGTTGTTTCAGTGTCCAAGTTTGGTGTCGATTTCGATTTGTTCATGCATGTAACTATTTAGCTCTATATATTTATGTCTTCAGTAACTAACCTTGTTTTCTTCTGTTTTGCAAGCAGCAGAACATTAATGGTGCGGCTCCAAGAGGAAGGCGTCCCCCGAGGCGTCTGACGCAAACCCAGATTCCTCATGGAGCGTTGAGGGCCTCCAGTTCCTCAGGCTCTCGCCACCCACTGCCCAGCTTAGAAGCAGTACACAGTTCGCAGGAGCGACGGAACATGCCTCACCTCCATCCAGATAAGATCAACGGCGCGCTATGATAAGGCGATTTAGTATTGTATGCTATCTGATTCGATTTGGTATTGTATGCTATTTGATTCGGTTTGGTATTGTCTATGATACTGAATGGTATTGGCTCAATTTGGTACTGTCTGCTATTTGATAGAGTATGGGAATTGTCTGTGGTTTGTTTCTGTTTGGTATTGTCTATGATACTGAAAGTGTTGGTATTGAATGTGATTTGGTATTGCTGCTATCTCTCTCATTGTTGGTATTGTCTGCGAGTTGGTATTGGCTCATTTTGGTATTGTCTGCTATTTGATTCATGTTGGTATTGTCTGTGATTTGCAAGAGTCTGGAAATTGGATGCTATTTGATTTGGTTTGGTATTGTCTATGATACTGAGAATGTTGGTATTGTCTGCGATTTGGTATTGACTCATTTTGGTATTGTCTGCTATTTGATTTATGTTGGTATTGTCTGTGATTTGCATGAGTATGGGAAATGTCTGCGATGTTAGTCAAGTCTTTTAGTTTATTTACTAAGTTATTTGAGTATGTGTATGGTTTTTTTGTGTCTCTGTGATCTAATTTGTCTCGGCTATTTTCTGACACTAAATGGAAATGTTTAAGTTTTGTAGTTGTTACTATGACTTCTGCTCTTTTCCATGCAGGTTTGGCATAGACGATTGTATACGCAAGGACATAGTGGCAATCTACCAGTCCAACTTCTGGGGCCCTTGGTGGAACTTCACTATAGTTCCACAGACGAAGAAAGATGAATGGTGGATCGCATTCGTGGTATGATGCATCTGTACTAGTCTTTATTTTTACATTTTGTTAACCAATATCTAAATAGCTAGTAATTGTTATTTGTCTGACTTTGTTGCAGCAAAAGTATTTCTGGGAAGAGGAGCACCATAATATGGTGGTAGACTGTTGGAGATTAATTCTGATGAGATTGATTGGAAACACAGTAAGCAAGAGGAAGAGATTTGGTACTAAACCCGATTTCATAGGATTGCCTGACTGGAACACAATGATGGACATGTGGGAGGAGGCTGAAAATGTGAAGAAGTGCAAACAAAATTCAGAGAATGTCACCTCAAATCCCGACGGCATGGGCAAGCATGTTCATACTTCAGGATCAAGATCCCACTGCAGAATCCGATATGACATGGTAATTGCTATTTTGTTCTGATGCATATATGTTTGTATGATTTCTTCATTGTATAGTAATTGCTCTTTTGTTTTGAATGATAGGAGATTGAGCTGGGAGCTAAACCGGCTGCAACTGCTGTAGTGCGCAAGACTCATGCTCGCAAGGATGGGACCTTTATAGACAAAAGAGCAGAGGCACTTGTAGCAGCAGTTGAGTCCCTGGCTTTGGAGAGATCACAAGGATCTGACCTAATTGATGGATCTCCCTCTACTCTTCAGCTCACTGCAGCCTATGTAGAAGTAAGTTACTCTCTGGTTTACTTAGTTCTTAGGTAATAAAATGTTTATTCATTGAGTTTTAGTTTCTGTTTGGTTGTTGATTTTTAGTTCTGTTTCTTTCTTTTTCAGAAAGCTACGAACGCTAAGGGGCGTATCTATGGACTTGGAGCGATTCAGTACTTGGATCCTCATCCAAATGAGTCAGCATCCTGTTCAGTGATCAGGAAAGATGCGGTAGAGGAGGATGTGAGTGAATTGAAGTCGACGGTGTCTGAGCTGAAACAAGGAATGTCAGTGGTGTCTGAGCTTCAGCAAGGCATGAAAATTCTGCTTCAGATCAATGGAGTGGACCCTAAGACCTACCAGCCACAACTTCCCAATGAGAGTGGTGCTTCAATTCATCCAAGTCCCCAATACGAGTCAATCAAGCAGGCCAATCAGATCTCAGACAACACTACTCCATGAGTAGTGTGTTGTTGTTTAATTGAACTTGTTTTTTTGTTTGCTTAGCTTGTTTATGTAAAATCTCTTTTTTTTTGTTTTGTAAAACTCTTTTCAGCGTATAAATGTATGTTTATTTTGATTTAAATCTTTTTAGCATTAAAATGGTTTATTATGATTAAAATTGGGATTAAAATAAAAATTATTGGGAACATTCGAATTTGGTTTTAATACATTGTAGCTGCGATTAGCTACGGATTATTCTGTGGCTATCAATATCTTTAGCTACGACAAGTACGTAGCCATTCGTAGCAAATCACTACGAAATCATTCGTAGCTATTCGTAGCAATAGCTATGAATATATACGTAGCTAGTCGTAGCCAATTAGCTACGAATAAATGCGACATTTGTCGTAGTTATTCGCAGCTGCGGCTGCGAACTTATTCGTAGCAATTCGTAGATACCTAGCTACGACTATCTTCGTAGCTATTCGCAGCTACGGTAGCTACGCCGTGTCTTCGTAGCTATCCGTAGCTACGGATTCTCATTTGCTACGAGCGTTTAGGCGGGGATAGCGTTCGTAGCTATCCGTAGCTAATGAGAATTTAGCTAGGGATTTTGGGCCATAGCTACAAAATAATCCGTAGCTGTGACCCAGTTTTCTTGTAATGTTTGTTTGTAAAATTCAAAGATTAAAGTAAACTCACTTTATTGCTTAAGAAAATAACTCAAAACTTAAGGTCTCTAATCTCTCTCTCTTAACTCATAAGGTTTACCACAACTTTGACAACTTTTATATAAAGACTAGGAATAATTAAAAGCCTAAATTAGATAACTTCTAATTTATTAGATATAATTAGATAACTCCTAATATATTTTTATTGATATCCTAATCTTAAAATAGCTTTTATCTAAGCTATTTTTTAAGCTTATCAACAACAATAATATTAATAACAACAACAAACCAAATATAAATTAAAACAATATCTAACTGCCTTCTCGGCAAATCCCAGATCACCTGAGATGAGATGGAGGCTGAGCTCGGGAGATGGAGGGAGCACGAAAGAAATAGTATTAATAATTACTATTGACGCAGAGATGGAGGTAGGGCTCGGAGAAGAGCTCGATCATATGGCCAAGATCAGCGGCGTTTCCGTGGGAATATAAGCGTGAGTGAGGCTGTAGGGGTCTTAATATACACCACAACCACCTGATTCCCCCTTTTCTTCTTTAGCTTCAACAATTTGATGTTCTCCTTCACGTTCTCAATGCCATTAATGACGTCATCTGAAAACTCTCATTTTAATTTCTGAAACTAGACGTAAATAGGGGTATTAAAAAACCAGACTTTCATGGAAAACTTAAGAAATTTCTTCTGCTTTGAATTCGAATCACATCAGAGATTCTTCAGCAAAAGGAAGCTCAAATGTGTTGTTGTTTTTTAATTGGAGAAAAGTGAGATATAATTCATATATGGGTTGCTGTTATAAATATTATTTTGTTTACGATATATATCGATATACACAAGTCCAGTGGCATATGTATATTATGAATGGAGGTACTGGTTGGTTGCAGGTTTGATCTTCCTCAAATACTTTTCTTTTTAATTTTAGATAAACATCAAACGACGTCGTTTTTGTGCAAGCCAAATCCGATATCCACCTGTCATCTACGTGGATATCCATTATTAATAAATTAACGTCGTTTACGTTTTTGGTGAAATTAACCATATTTTAAAATTTTATGTGTTAAATTCAAAAAAGAGAGATTTAGGTGAAAAATACCTTTTGGTAATTTTATTAGGCAGATGGACATTTGTCTTTTGAAACCAATTTGAGCATGGCAAAAAGACGAGACTACCCTTCTAAATTGGACACTTAAGCTTCTGTCTTTCTCTGTTTGTCTCTCTCATACCTTTCTCTTTCTTCTCTTCTTCGATGGCTTTACCTTTCTTTCTCTTTGTCTCTCTCTCATGTCTTTTTCTTTTTTTTTTCTCCTCTTGGCTCTAATTCGTCGTTCTCCGTCGTGAGTTCAATCCGATTATGAGATGGAAGTTGCCTCAGACATGGATTTAACTCATGGTTAGTATTCACCCTAAATCTGGATTTGTTTTTCTTTTTCTCGTTGATTAGATCGATTCTTTCTTTCTCTCTCTGAAAACTATCAATAAACAATCCACATTTTTTAAGTTTTGAGTAAAGAAAAAAAAGATTTGATTTCAGATCCAAACTTGTTTTGTTGAAAAAAAGATGGGTGGTAGTATTGCTAACATTTTAGTTGGTGCTGGTAACAATTTTGATACATATGATTTTTTGAGATTTGTATCGTTAATATTTATTAGGGACGGTAAAATATTACTAAAATATAAAATAACTCATATAGATAAAGCAACAATTATAGCAATGGTTGGTGGTATTGCTAAAATTTTAGTTACTGATACTAAATTTTTTGATACATAGGATATTATGGATTTGCATCGTTAATATTTTATTTAGGGGTGCTAATATTTTATTTGGTGTTGCTAACGTTTTGGATATATATGCTATTTTAATTTACGTATTTGATAACATTTGGGGCGCTAACATTTTATTTAGTGTTGTTAATATTTTAAATACATATGATATTTTAAACAGAAATGATGATATATTTTTTGATATGGATCTGTAAGATTACAGCTTTAACTATATGTCCTAATACGAAAAATCAGGAATTTGTGGATGAAGATGAGACGAGAAGACTGTGGAAATGTAGATACAGAGGAGAGTTTTGGAGATGAAACAGATGCAAGAACATCACCATGAAACCCTGGAGAGAAGGAAGAGAAAACAAAGGAAAGTTAGAAGATTTTGTTTTTTGATATTTTTTCCTTTTTTATTAGATCGAAATGTATTAAAGAATTAGGGGTAATTTTGTCATATAAAAAATGTAAATTAGTCTGTGGTCATACATTTAATTTTTGGTCCATTATGGTCACCGCACCTAAATACTTATTAGTATTATAAACATGATCTGATATATCTTGTCGGAAAATCTGTTTTGGTGACAAATTTATGGTGGAATTGACTCGTTTTTCCAAGTTTTAGACTTTAAAGTTTGGGGTATACTAAGAAAAGAACGACTTTTTTTTTGTAAACGTATGTTAGAATTTGATGAGGACAAAACGAGTGGGGAGTCTGTAATGAAAGATCCTTCCTCTGACTCGTCACCATATTGACCAGCCAACTAATCGATGTGACTTGCAGAGAATGAACGTACAAGTCGAACCAAATCTAATCCAACCGAACCAAATATAATCAAATCCAAAAATGTTATTGTTGTATTGGTACCAAATACTAATTTAGAGGACCAAACCGAATCAAAATTCACAAAAATGTTGTTAATATAATACAGATACATCATTAAAATACTTATCATTGTATATGATAATAAATTAAAATAATAATTCTCATTAAGTAGTTTTTGATAAAAAGATAGTTTTTGATACAAAATTCAACTAAACCAGAGTAGGAAATATGGACTCGGGACTGGGCTGGATTCTGCGAACTTCATCTGGAGACTTTCTTCATGCAGGGTGTGGACGTTTTCAAGGTCGTATCTCAGTTGATGAAGCAGAACTCTCAGCATTACTCTGGGCAATTCAATCATGTTTATCGTTGGGCTATACTCAGGTTGAATTTGAAGGTGACTGTATGAATGTAATCAACTCTATTAATAACGACAAATATAACCGGAAGCTGCAACACTATTTGGACACAATCAAGGCTTGGCGTGGTCATTTTACACATATTCGTTTCCAACATCAACGACGTCAAGGCAACCAGGCGGCTGATCTCTTGGCAACAAAGGCTCTACATATTAATAATCCTTATGCACTGTATTCTATTTGTCCTTCTTTTCTTAATGGAGTTGTAATAAACGATATGCAATAAAACAAAGTATTTGGCAGGCACAAAAAAAAAAAAAAAAAAAAAAAAAATTCAACTAAACCAGAATCGAATTAAACCAAACATAACTTATTATTGGTGACATTTTCTTAGTCCTATTCCTATATAATTTATGAATCAATAAAATTATGAACCAATAATGCTCTCTAATATTAATTCGGACTTATTTTCCAAAACCAGAAAAAAATTGAACCAAACCGAAGCAAATATCCAGTACCTAGACTAGGGGCCTGATTGGAAAGGCTCGTAGCAGAGCATTAGCAGTAAGTAGCAGGAGCAGTATGCTGCTGAAGCTGTATGCTCTAATTAATATATATTTTTTAATGATTGGTAGAGCTGTTAGTGGTTAAATATAAAATTATAAAATATTTAATTATATTTAACTATAATTATTCTAAAAGGTTATATATGTATATATTATATTTAGAATATAAATTTTTTTTTGTTTTTTTAATGTATTTAAATTATATTTATCAAATTATTATATATTATATTATATTTAAAACATAAGTTTTTTTGTTTTTATATATTTAAAATATATTTTTTAAATTATTATATGTATATATTATATTTAGAAAATAAGTGTTTTATTTTTCATATATTTAAATTATATTTACTAAATTATTATATTCATATATTATATTTTCATATATATATTTTTAAACAATAGATGAAATAAAATATTAATAATAATAATTTCAAATATATGCATATATTTTATGTTAATTAACAATATTAATTAATTATATGATTTAAAAAAAATATTTAATATTTTAAAGGTTAATGCTGTGGAAATGCTCCATGTGAGAGCATATAGAGCATAAGCATTTGAAAGCATTTGCATCTTCTAAATGCTCTTCTACATGCTTTTTAAATAAAACTTGATTGGTTATTAAAAAGCATAATGCCCTTCCTAATGCTCTCCCAATCAAACCCTAGGTCTCTAACTAATAATTTGAGGATATGTCTATAAGATTATTTTGCCTAGACGCTCTCTTTCTAGCCTAGAGAGAAATTTCTCTCTCGGGCTTGCGATTCACCTTCACTTTTCTCGGATTTTCATCTTTCAGAAGCGAGGGTTGATTAGAGCGTCTTCTTGTTTTGTTTTTGGGATTTGTTGTTCATAGTTTCCGAACGTTGCTCGGATTTCTAGTTTCCGATCGGTTTTGGTTTTGATTGAATAAGGTTTCTGGCTTCTCTCGCCGGATTGCTCTCACCCGAGCTCTTTCCGATTAGTATCGGACCTTCGACGATTTCTTTTCCCGGCGCTTCTTCCCGTCATCGTTCCCGATTTCTTCCTCGTCTCTATCGGTGCCTCTTTCTCTCGGAGTAATATCTATGCCGTGTTTCCACCTTCGGCTTGGAGTCAATAGCCATTCCTCTGTTGAGATTGGCGGTGGTGTAGCTTTCTTGGTTTAAAGTTTCCGGTAAGAAGTTGAAGCTTCTCTTCATCTCCCTAGCGGTTCTTCCTTGATGGTCTTCTGGTAGAAAGAGTAGATTGGCAGCATGGGGTTCTCTATTTGCAGAGCAACGACATCACGGTGGTCTTCCGGCGATACTTCTCCGGCAATTGCATGTCGATGTCAACCTGGGACTGACACGTGGACTAGCTTGTTCTTATCTGCTTTTTTGTTTCTTTTGGTTGGACCATTGTTAAGCCTGCTTGTAATCTCTAATTGGGCTTCTTGTTGTATTCCCTTGATGTTTATTTAAATGTGGCCCATCGGTTGACAAAAAAAAAAAACTAGGTCTCTAACTCTAAACGTAGTTTTCAAACACACGCGTTCTCATGGCGCGTGATTTTTGTAGGGTATTGAAAATTAAAAGTAGCCAATAATAAAATTACATGATTTGATATATATATATATATATATATATATATATATATAATTCTTATTAATTTCTATCGTGCGTAGAAAAGGGGTCAACTTCTCTTATAGCCTTATGGCTCTAAAAGAAATCCACACTACCCTCCACTAATCTCCCATACCCTTTCTTGTTTAATGAAATGTTGTTTGACCCTTTTGCCCTTGGTTTACGGATCCTGGTTTAATTGGGTCTCGAATGGATTTAGTTGGTTGGGATTTAAATCCATTTAATTGGATTGATTTGGTTTATGAAAAAAAAAATTTCCGAGCCTCGCCTCCGAACCTCGCCTCGCCTCCGAGCCTTGCATCCTCGTCTCGCCTCAACCGGGTTTTGCTTGTCGGCGCCGTCGCCTCGCGTCTCCGACCACCATTCGCCGGGTCCGTCGTTTCTCGTCACCATTGGGACTACCAATTGAGTAGAAATGTAACCCAGAGGCAATATTGGCGGACTGCCGCGGAAATCGAATCAAATTGGAATTGGAATTTGTCTTGAAGGTGAACGGACAACCAGTGCAACTAGTATAACTAGTATAACTGGTACAACCTGTAAAACTGGTATAACCGGTAAAACTAGTATAACCGGTAAAACTAAGAATCGTTGTGTGTAACTGGTACAACCTGTAAAACGCTGTAAAACTGGTATATTTGGCACAACAAATCCGTAAAAGAAAACTAGTCATAAATCGAGATGACGTTTACGCTTCTCTAAATTTATCAAATCAAGCTAATGCCCTATTTGATGCATGCGCATGCAGGGGACAAATCGATATGACGTTTACGCACCTCGAGTCTCTTCAAAGCCGGCGAACAGTCACGTCTCATCATTATAGATGCTACCCATCAAACGTGATTCCACTCTATAAATACAACTCTCTCTCATTTCCATCAGACAAGAGTATTTCCGGTCTAGAGAAGTTCAAAAAACAAACAGAGTAAAGTTAAAAAAAACAGAGATCCCTCACCATGGCCAACAGACACTCTCTTCAACAACTTCCAGAAGAAATCCTCACCATTATTGTTCAAAAAACCGGCAAAGCTTCCTCCGCCGGTTACTGCAATCTCAGAGTAACCTGCAAAATTATGCTGCAAGAATCAGAGAAACCTGAAGTCCTCCAATCTCTCTGTCTCTCTCCGCTTGTGAAGAAGCCTCTTCGTGCGATGGTTCACCAACATATTCACCTTAAATGCTTATATCAGAATAACAACGGCGCAATCTTCATTGAAGGTATTATCACCTACTTTGTAGAAAATAATGTTGCAGGCGGACTTGCGAATTTACGCAGAGCAGCGCTCGGGAAGGGGTACGATGAGATTCCGGAAGCTTGTTATTTGTACGGCGTTCTGCGCTTCCTCCACGGCGATCCCCTGACCTCTCCTTATGACGAAATGCCCTTCATGTACTGGCGCGAAGATGAGGAGGAGTTGGTGGACCGTGTTTGGAAGAACCTGAGGAAGATGCTGCATGGAATCCCTGTTGAAAAGAAGAGGATTTATCAGCAATCGTTGCGCAGCAGAAGGCCCATTAGATCTTGCCACATTCTCGATATGGAATTCGACTGTTCTGAGTGCTTCATGTACAAACGGGGCATGAAGCTCTTCTACATGACTCAATTTGTTCCTTATCTGCATTAATTTTCTTTCTCGTACTCTGTATTTGTTTTTTAATATCTCGGGCTATGTTGTACTCTTTTTGGAATATTAAGTCTATATCATATTTATTTTCTCTTCACTCTGTAAAACCGTGAAAAACTATGTAAAACTAAGCATATGTTTCACGTTTTAAGCATAAGCGAAAACATACAAAGACAACGACAATAACCAACAATACAACCACGAACTACATAGAACCAAGCTCGATTTTATGCTTCTTTGCCTTAGCAACTATCGTCATCAAAATGGCAATGATAGTAACACAAATTAACCCAACACAACAACATTTGATCATCACTCTCCACTTGTTAAGGTCTCTTTTTGTTACCAACGCTTCTTCCTCCAAATCATGGATCCTACACTTTAAGGCTTCAATTTCGATACATATCTCGGATTTGACTTTCTCAATCTCAATTTCAATACTCGAAATTTTGGGCAGTGCATCATTGACTTCCTCATACATGATATCCTCCACCCATTTGAACAAATGTTTCTGAGTATAAACAAAAAACAGAGCATAAATGATTATCCACAAATTATCTGACGATATGCTTACATCTTTCATGGTTGAACATCTGAAGAATGGTCTTCCTGGGTTGTCTTTCGTCTTAGACGTGAGAATGACGACGCCTTTACCGCAGTGACACTTCGCCGGAAACCCTCGGTCTCCATCTTCAACAGTCAACGTAGATGTATTGCAGCTCATGGAGGATGAAGAATATGGAGAAATCGAGGGACTTATGGATAGAATGAACGAGAGGTGAGATGAATCGTTTGTTTAGATGAAGAAATCGAAAGGGTAAATCGAAATCAATTGAGAGGAATTGGGAATATTTTTGATTTCTAGGGTTTGAATTGGATTTGAATTCAAGAAATTGGGGATTCAGATTTTTTAATTGAATGGTTTAATCGAAATCAATCCGTGGGACCCACCGAAAGTTCATGGTTTATCGTTGGATAAAATAATAACATTTTTCCCGATAATGAATATCACTGGATAAAATAACATTTTTCTCAGATTGAATATCATCTAACTGTATGAAATTTGAACTTGTAAAATCACTTTTATCCTAACTATGGTCAATGGGGGGTGACATTACATCAAATTAGTTTGGGAAAATCGCTCGACTAAGTAATTCCACCAACAGTGTTCATATACTTGCAAGATCATTTTTGGAATAATGAACAAGATAGGAGGGGAAATTTACAAAGAGCGAAGGTTCTAACATATTAACTTACATAGGCATTAGATTCATATATTAATTGAGTAAAATCAAAAGTAAAACTATAAAATCGAATTTAAAGTTCCAGTAAAACTAATTATATTGAAAACAGCCAAAGTACAACTATTAAGAAATTTTGTACAACTACGAACTCCTGTAAAACTAAGTGTTAAGTTTTGGCGCCAAAATTCCATCGTTTTGTACAACTACGAACTCCTGTATAACTGTGTACAACTGTGTGAGTCTCTGTTTTTCACCGAGACATGTAATGATGAGCATCTTTCTTGGGTTTGTCAAGAGTCGACTTGTCTTCCTTCTTTGTCCCCTGCATTAAACGGAGATTTATTACAAGCCGGCGAACCGTCACATCACATGCTCCGTTTAATATAGAGACAAGCATGACAACCCGTCGCTTGACAAATCCAATAAAGATGCTCTTTATTACAAGCCGGCGAACCGTCGCATCTCTGCGTCTTATGGACGCAACCCAAACAAAATTTATTTCTCTATAAATACGGAGAAGAAGCTCTTCCTCTCTCACATAACCGTTTTTCACACAAAAACAGAGAGAAGTGAGAGAAAACAGAGAGAAGTCAGAGAAAACAGATCACCATGGCCAACAGGAGATCGATTGTCTCTCTTCAACAATTTCCGGTCGAAATTCTCTCCAATGTCTTACTGAAAGCCGAGAAAAATTCCCCGGCCGATTACTTCAACCTGCGTAAAACATGCAGAATTATGAACAACACCAACAAGAGTCAAGCAGTCCTCCGTTATCTCTCTCTCTCAACCATGGTGAAGAGACCTCTCAGTGCGTATGCGCACATGGATTTTCTGGACTTATGCGTAGAAAATAACAACTGCGCTGCTAGCTTCGTGAAAGGTATCCTCAAAAGTTTTACTTTAACATTTCAATCAGTTTTACACAGTTTTCATAGTTTTCACAGTTTTACTCAGTTTTACTCGGTTTTACTCAGTTTTACCAGTTTTATGACGATAGTTTTACTCAGTTTTACCGGTTTTACATCAGGTATCCTCACATACTTCCAAGAGGGTGATGTGGTAAGAGGATTGTTACATCTTGCAAATGCCGCCATTGGAGAAGGCGAGGAAGAGATTCTGGAAGCTGCTTACCTCTGGGGTGTTCTACGCTTCCTCCACAACGATCCTCTAGAAGGTATTATTGAGGAAGTTGCTTTCCGTGACTGGCGAGAAGGTGATGAGGATTTGGTGGCCCCAGTTTGGAAGAACTTGAGGAGGATACTGCATGGACTCACTGTCGAGAAGAAATCGGTTTATTCGCAAACATTACGGAACCGAAAGCCCCCTGAATCTTGCCATCTTCTGGATTTGGAAATCGACTGTCCGGATTGCTTCATGTTCAAACGGGCCATGAAGCTCTTCTACATGAATCAATTTATTCCTTATGTGCAACATTTGCAACCCCAATAATTTCTTTTCTAGTACTCTGTTTTTTTTAAAAAAAAATTCTCGGCTATGTAGTACTTTTTTATTAGTTTTAATTTCTCGGCTATGTCTCCATTTTCCAAGAAAATTCGAAAGTTGTTCATGTACAAATGTAAAATCAAGCATTAGTTTCATAGATTAATTGAGTATAATCAGGTTTACCGGTTTTACGACAATAGTTTTACTTAGTTTTACCCGTTTTTCATAGTTTTACCAGTTTTCATAGTTTTACCAGTTTAACATATTAATATATCCGCGTTATTTTTAAAATTTTAAATAAAAACGGAAAGTTTAAAAACATAATAAAATAGTGTTTTTGGTTTATTTACACAAAAAAAAATAGATTTAATTTTGGGATACCCTTTTGTTTTGAATTGATCACTTCTCCCAAATCACTTTATAAGTAATATAGCTTAAGTGAATTAACAATATAACACGATAGTTCAGTGGCTTTAGTTTGTTTTATTCAGTTTAGCCACCCGAGTTCGAATCCCATCGGTGTCACATTTTTCCCTCTTTGTGTTCAGTAAGGTTAAAATCGTAATTTCAAATATCTTTGAGTTGGGCGGATTATCCAATTTGTGGGTTACCCGATCCGGGTAAATCGGGCGAACCACCGATTTTTTGATTTCTTTGGTTTATTTACGGTTCAAAATTAGATTGTGGTTTGGACGAGAAAACCGGCTGGTTTGTCATGTAATTCAACGAAAATCATAGGATTTTTTGGTAACTTCACAAGTTTTGGATTAAAAATAAATGTCAACAAATATTCTAATAAATAGAAGGGCATATTAGATTTGTTTCCAGTAGGGAGGGTCTCTAGAGACACTAATCCGTAGAAAAGAGGGAACGTTTATTTACGTTCTTTCGAGTGTGGAGCTCTCAGTTGTTTGTTCGTTCGCTGAGAGTTCTCTGCGTAGATCTTTGGGTGGGAACAAACAAGCTCGCGATCCCGTTTAGAAAAATTGTTGAGGTTCCACTTTCTCGGCTTTTCGATTATTTTTGTGCATTGATTTTGTTGGGTGTTACAATGTGAATTAGCTTTAGAAGGGATCTGATTTGGTCTCGGATGTGAAATGGATAATTTCGATTTCATTTTGAGCCTGAAGAAATGCGCGTGAATGATTAGAAGCTGTAAGGATGGTTTGACTTTTCTTGGTTTGGATATAGCTAAGACTTGTATTCTTTTGATTTTTTTCAGTTTATATTCGTTTGGATATTTGATTCTTCCAGTTTGTGTTATGTTTATTATATCTGTGAAAAGGAAACTGAGAGAAAAGGGGAAGTTGTATTCTTCTTTTCAGAATAGAAACATAACATCTATAAATTGTCTTCTTCAAGAATCTAGGTTGTCAATTTTGAAGTTTCACACTTATGATTTGGTGCATTTTTATGGCATTCTTTATTGTTTTGTTATGTTGGATAAATCTGGTTTAGTTTTCAAAATTGCATCTTGTGCAGTCTTGCGTTTTCTCAGTTTCTCTCTGGTTTCCTTGTGTGTTTGATCTGTTATGGATCTCTGATATTCAAAAACAGGGTTTTTATTTATTTATTATATGTAACTTTAGGTTTCAACCGGTTCTAGCTGCCAAAGTGGAATATTCTCGTTCTAGCTCAAGAAACTTATTCCTCCAGATTTGAACAGCGGGTGAAAGAATATTTGAGGTTGAGTTTGTTGCAGTATGCAGTCAATTTTTAGTTTATGAGACGAAGGCAATTAAAGGGTGGCGTCTAGGCAGAACAAGTTATACACAGTCTTTGCCTGGTGCTCGCCACCGTGCTCCTACGAGGAAGCCAGTATGGATCATCGCAGTGGTTTCCTTGATAACAATGTTTGTCATTGGTGCTAACATATTCCCTCATCACCGCAAAGCTGCTTGTTATATGTTTTCGTCTAAAGGATGCAAGGGGCTTACTGATTGGCTTCCACCCTCGCCCAGAGAATTATCTGATGACTAGATTGTAGCTCTTGTAGTGATAAGGGAAATCTTGAGCTCCCCTCGTGTTATAAGAAAGACTTCTAAGATTGCATTTATAAGAAAGGCTACATTGCCATTTGAAAAGCTATGGAACCTCTTTTTCCAGGTAAACTTCATCAATTGTGTCAGATGTTTCATTCTGGCTAAGAAGATACTGTCGATAGGAAGTAAAATGAACTCTTTAGTTTAACATCTTGCAATGTGTTTAGGATCTCTGCGATTATTTGACTCTTGTTTCATCAGTTTATTTCTTTCACTGACGGCTTTGTGCTTTTATCCTCCGTCACAGGGTCATGAAGGGAAGTCTCTGTGTATATCCATGCATCAAAGGAGACGCCGGTTCACACCAGTCGTTACTTTGTTAACCGTGAAATTCGAAGTGATGAGGTCTGTCTCTTTTTCTTTGTCTGATGTGTGTATTTGGACAGATCATTCATCTCTCTCTATATGGTCTGGAATGACTAATCACTAACTTCTCTTGCTTCTGTAATAATATTCATGGTTGTGGTAAAAGAATCATATATATGTTTTTCTGAAGGTGGTCTGGGGTAGAATATCAATGATTGACGCTGAGAGACGTTTGTTGACCAATGCTCTTAGAGATCCTGAAAATCAGCAATTTGTTTTACTCTCTGATAGGTTATCTCCCAGGAACTTTATTTCTTTTCTCACTGATTAGTCTGAGGCTGCCCTCAACCAACGTGAGTGTTTCTTGTTTTGCAGTTGTGTGCCACTTCGAAGTTTTGAATACATGTACAAGTACAACTATATGATGTACATCAATGTCAACTATATTGACTGGTAAAGTCATTTGTTCAAGTTGCTACAATTTCAGAGTTGTAATTATACATGCTGCCAGATTTCTTCCCGACTTCTCAAATATATGATCTTCTCTTACTCATCAGCTTTGACGATCCTGGTCCGCATGGAATCGGCAGGCATATGGACCACATGTTGCCGGAAATTCCAAAGGAAGATTTTAGAAAGGGTTCACAGGTAAAAACCATTTCGTATGCTTGTCTCCTAGTCTGAAAATACATGCGAGATAACTAATGTGTAAACACATTTGGTTCCATTCGTCGTCCTTGAGAAGCATATTTGATCAAGTGACAAAAATTGACATGAGAGAGTTTTTCAACAATCCGTGTAGTGTTTCTCCATGAAGCGTCAGCATGCAGTAATAACTATGGCAGACAGTCTATACTACTCAAAATTCCGGGACTACTGTGGGGTGAGTAATGAACTTACCGTCAAATAATAGATGTTTCTTACTTTCTTTTCTCGATTTTATGCAGTCGTTAATAGATCTATGGAAACAAAGTGTCTTTTCTTTTTTTCTTTTCCTTCAGCCAGGTGTAGAGAGTAACAAGAACTGCATTGCGGATGAACACTACCTGCCAACATTCTTCCATGTGAGAATATGTTGTGACTCTTTAGCTAAAAATAAAATGTTTCTTTCTTTATCTATAATATATACTTTGGTGTAATAAATCTCTCAGATGCTTGATCCTGGTGGCATTGCTAACTGGACTCTGACATATGTTGATTGGTCTGAGCAAAAGTGGAATCCAAGAACATACATGCCCGAAGACATCACACCCGTGTTACTGAAAAACCTCAAGGTATTATCACTAATCTGCTATGGTCTTTTCGGAATCTTCGCTGACTATTCCCTTACTTTCTTCCATTAAGATACGTAAAATTGGTATACCTTTTGATCTATTTGCAGTCCATTGACGCAGTTTCACGCGTAACATGTGAGGGAACGTACACGCTTTATAACCAATTCATCTCCACTTGTAAATTTACCGGGTTTTTTTTTTTCTCTTTTTCCGAGAGGGTTATTCTCCTTTTTTATGTCTGCAAACACAAGGTATAGTAACATGGACACACGGCTTGTGGAACGGAATCAGAAGACCTTGCTATCTCTTTGGAAGGAAATTCCACGCAGTGATATAGCTAAATAGAGGGAGATAAATAAGACACGTGTAAGGTCAAGATGTCTTTACATATAACGGCATTTTAGTATACATACTTGTATTGTATACTGTAATACATTCATTCGAAAAGTAATACAAAGAATCTACTTGTTACGGTCTGAGTCCTCACAATGTGAGAAATGGCAATAGATGATGCATTGAAGTTTGAAGGATGTTTCATATCATAGTTACAACGCGTGTTGGTGTAGTTTCTTACTTCGTGCGCATCGATTCCCGGCTAGATAGTCCTCATAATCTACAAGAAAAATACAATCAGTCTTATTGACCAGATAGATCAACGATCTTTGCACATCCTTGATTAAAAACAGAGAAACAATACCTGCATCAAAGACAAGACCAGGATCTAGAGCAGCACTTGGATTGACATGACCACTTCCGTAATCAAAAGGAGTGGCTTTAACAAGTGTTACAGCTTCTGTCTGAATATTGCTGTGCCTGGAGAAGCCTTCCTGCTCTATCTATGACTGTTGAGGTTGTTGTCATCAAAGCTGATTTGATAGCAGCTGGGCTCCATTGAGGATACTTCTGCTTCACAAGTGCAGCTATCCCGACTATGTGTGGTGCCGCCATGCTAGTTCCTGATATTAACGCAAATCCTTCGTCTGCTCAAAGAGCACAAAGTAAGAAACTTTTAGTCCTGTTAAAAAGAATCTCCACATGTTAGTTTCAGACTTTCAGTACGTTGAATGCTTACCAACATAATTAGGTTCGTCCGTTTTATTTGGACACCAAGCAGCCCATATTAGATAAATGTTGGTACTGGATTTCTCTCTAGGAAATCCGGCCCATTGACGAATAAAACAAAGGCCCGTAATCACGAGCCCATTCCAGAATCAAGACAAGGAGAGATCAACTGTCGTCCTTTGTTGGGCCCAAACGAATGACGTCTTGACAAGGCCCAAGCGATGCCGAAGTGAGAGACGATCGAGCTCGAGTGATATATCATGGTTTTTACTAGTTTTAGACCATGATATAAGTGTGTTTTTAGTGTCTTTTGTGTTCTTTTAGAGTCTTTTACAGGTATAATCAGGTTTGGAGCTGAATTGGAGATAATGGAGCATTTTGGAGATTTTTGGAGTGTTTGGCCGAGAGATAGAGGTCACTGTCCGAAACAGAGGAAGGTGTCGATCGTTGCACTCTTGCATCGATCGATGCACCAGCGAGATGGGCCGAAACTCGGCGGTTTAGAAGAGTGAAGAATTTGCACTTTGATCCAGAAGTTCCTGATATTTACAAAGAAGCCCCTGGCCGAGATTATGCCTATATAATAGAGTTTTTAGTGTTTTTATTAGATACGCTTTATACTTTTTACATTACGCAATTCATAATTAAGAGCAGAGGATTTTAGAGCTTTTTGGGGCTGATCTGAACCTGTTACATCATCTGTATTTGGAGAAGATTTCGAACCCCTTTTACTCTTATTCTTTTATGCAATTTATTCATTCTATGATTATGATTTCATTATCTATGTCTGAGTAGATTCCTAGTTAGGTTTAGGGTTTCTCACATAGGATTTTATGACTTGCTAGACTTGTTCAAATTCAGTTAAGGATTCATAACTATATCTGTTCTTCAATTTAATTGTGCTTAAAGCTAGTTCTAACCTGATCAATTAGAATCTAGATCTTAGGTTGCTAAATACGTCACGGAAGTGGGGTTTAGGAATCTGAACTAATTAAATTGGGCAATTAAACTTTGCGCAAACGGAAGTTTGGTTTAGGATAATTGTGAACATATCAAACTTGGACTTATTGCTAGTTTAATCTGTTAGTTCTCGCAAACGAAAGTTTGGTTTGCTGCACTTAGACTTAGAGAATTATCGCAAAGGAATTTGGTTAATTCTATAGCTGTGTTTTGAGTTCTAGAACCGTACTTAATTAGATCCTTGCTGAATGAACTGTCTGCTTGTCTGATTTCCTGAGAATACCCTAGGCTTGACGCTTTTAATTACTTGCTTCACAACCGTTAATCTCTGCTACTGATTTACTTTCTCGCATCGCAATTTATTTCATTCACTATTTGCTTATTTCTAGTATTTATTCCTATAGTTTGATTCTCTTGAGACCGAGTGTCCCTGTGGATTCGATAACCCTATATACTACTTTGACATTGCTGTTCACTTGCAGTTTAGTATAGGGAAAACTTAGAACCTATCAAGTTTTTGGCGCCGTTGCCGGGGACTCTTTGAGTCTTTGATAGGACCGAACTTAGGGTTTTTGCTAGAAATTTTTCTTTTTGTTTTTGTTCTTTTTCGTTTTTTGTTTTGTTTTGATTTTGCTAACTTTTTCTCTGATTTATCTCTGTCGCAGGTACGAATTTCGCCTTGCGTCGATCGTTGCATACCTTGCGTCGATCGTCACTAGGCGATTCTGAGATTGAATCGATCGTTGCACTGATAGCATCGATCGTTGCTGGACGATTACAGACAGTTTATGCCAACGCAGAAAACTCGAAGTAATCCGAACTCGAGCTTGCTTAATCTCGGACTAGAGGAACTTGGACGTCTAGAAAGGACTAACAGAAGAGAAAAGAGAGAGAGGATGGTACGAGAACGTTTGATCTTGATACCAGATGCTGAAGGTACCCTGAGGGACCAAGATGACAACCCGTACAATGCTGCTGGGCATCGGGTTGATGCTGAAGGGAATGTCATCCCTGATCCTCCTGAGCAACAGGAGCTGAACCGAAACCAGGGTCAAGGACAGGCCCAAGGTAGAGAGATGGTGGTTCATGAGAGGACACTAGCTGATTACAACAGACCTGATGAGTTTCATGCAAACCGAGCAGCTCTAGTGCTTCCTACTTTCGAGAGGAATGATTTTGAGGTAAAAACCATCTACTACCAGCTGATGAGACAGATTGCTTTCCATGGTCTTCAAGCAGAGCAGCCTATGGATCACATTGACAAGTTTGAGGACATAGTCACTGGCATGAAGTATGAAGGAGTATGCCCGGACTATCTGTTCCTTAAGCTATTTCCGCACAGTCTTGCTGGAGACGCTAGTGCATGGCTGAGACAACTGGCACCTGGTCAGTATACTACTTGGACAGCCTTAAAGAGTGAGTTCCTGCGTCACTTTTATGATGATGCGCGCTCGGATCAGTCCAGACAGGACATACTCACCTTTTCCCAAGGAGCTGTGGAGCCCTTGAAGACTGCCTGGATGAGATTTAAGCAGTATCAGCGTGACTGTCCACACCATGGATTCACAGAAGTACAGCTGATTGGTATTTTCTTCAGAGGCATAGATCTCCCTTATCAGACTGCGCTGGATAATTCCAGTAATGCTAATTTCAATACCAGGACTCCTACACAAGCTAAGCAGTTGATTGAGAATCTGATTGGCAGCAACAGTTGCAAAACAATGGATGAAAGGAGAAAGAGATCTGGTGGAACCGTAGAGAATTCTGATATAGCTAATATAAGATCCAGATTGGACACAGTCTACAATCTCCTGACGAGTAAGAAATCTGTCCACTTTGCCCAAGATGTAGAGGTGATTCAGGCTGAGGAGGAAACTCAGGAAGAAGATGTGAATTTCATAGGAGGTTCTGGTTTCCAAGGCAATAGATTTGGTAATCAACAGGGGAACAGATTCTCCAATGGTGGACAGACTGGTGGTTTTCAGAAGACCTATGGACAAGGTACTCAGAGAACCTATGGGTCTACATCCTATCAGACTCCTCCTGCACCTACAGCCCATGAGAGCAAAATGGAGGCTATGATGGAACAACTGATGGAGAGTCAAACGAAGCTTTCTGTGGACAACAATAAGAAGCTGGACGCTGTCTATCAAGACCTCAATGGGAAGTTTGAGTCACTGAGCACTCACATGAAGCAGTTGGACACTCAGGTGAACCAGATGTCCAGCTCACTGAAGGGAAAAGGAGTTGCAGAGACTCATATTAAGGCCTGGTCTGTACTCATTAATGATGGATCTTATCTAGGGGAGAAATTTGAGCTAAGTACAGCTGAGTTGGTGACTGAGGCAGAATTTTCGGATTTCTGTGAAAAACTCTCGGGTAGAAACTGCAGTGATGCAACGATCGACACACAGCTGGCATCGATCGATGCAGGTCGAGAACGAGCAGAAGATCCGTGGGATGAAAGTGAGATTGATGCAGAACTAGCCCGCCTATTCCCTGATGTATCTGAGATCACTCAAGAGGATGTTTATGCACAAGCCATTAGGCAATGTCCCAAGGTGTCTGAAGTGATAAAACAAGAGATTGAAGAGCTGAAAAAGCTAGAAGAGAGTGGTGAAGACTTGGAAGAAATTCCACCTTCTGATGATCCACCTTATCATCCATGTGTTCAGAGATATTTGAACAAGATGTTGCCTTTAGATGAGGAGCTGAGAGAATGGGTGATAATAGTTCCTCAGCATATCAGTGATGTTCTGCTAACTAAGGTCCCGAAGAAACTGCCTGATCCTGGAGTCTTTGTGCTAGATTGTTCTATCTTTGAGGATAGTTTTAGGCGCTCTCTATGTGATTTAGGAGCTGCTGGAAGCATAATGCCTTACTCTGTGGCAGAGAAGCTGGGAATGTTGGATTTTACTCCTACTAGGACTTCTCTTATCCTAGCTGATCAGTCCATACGAGTTCCTGAAGGACTTCTTACGGACATTCCGGTGAGAGTTGGGAACTACTTAGTTCCAACGGATTTCCTTGTGCTGAAATATGATTGTAATCCGGATGAAGCTTTATTGCTTGGGAGACCATTCTTGGCTACAGCAGGAGCTGTGATTGATGTTAGACAGAGTCTAATAGACCTCCACCTGGGAGATGAACCACTGCACTATGAGATGGAGAAGCTGCGAAAGCCACTAATAGATGGACAGACTTTCATAATCATGGAAGCAGATGATGAGCAGCCAGATGAGACTGCAATTATAGATCCTGGAGCACATTTCACTCCATCTTTTCTTGGCCATGAGCATTCCGCTACAGCCTACTCACCACCTTGGATGAGGAGACTTGAACAGAGACAGAAAAAGTCTTTGTCAGGACCTCATGGTACTTGAAAATTCTCATCCGTCCGGTCAAGCTATTGACCTTAAACAAGCGCTGGGTGGGAGGCAACCCACCATTAGGTACTGGTGTTTTTCTTTTTCATTTTTGGTGTTTTTGTTAGGATTTTACGTTTGTTTTTGTTTCTGGTGAGTTTATGTTTGCAGGTCTCGGTTAATTCGCAGTGCAGCGATCGACGCACTTCTGTGTCGATCGTCACAACACGAAAGGAATCGCATTGTAGCGATCGTTGCGGTCCTGAGCAACGATCGACTATACACGAAAATCGCCAAGTAACGGTCGATGCACTTAGTGCAACGGTCGATGCTTAGCGACAGAGGTAACCCGACAGACATAACTTCACCTTTTCATTTTTTATTTTCTTTTTACCGATCCTTCGCTGGACACTACTGGGGACAGTGTGTCTTAAGTGTGGGGGAGGTGCTACTGACTTATATCTTTCTGTTTTCTTAAGAGTCAGTCCATTTTTCAAAAAAAATTTTTGTTTTATTGAGTCAAAATTGTTTAAGTAAGAAACTATGATTTTCTGAGAAGATTTACAAGACTTGCAGGAACTTAAGTAACCATTGGGATGAAGTTGCAGGATCTATCTATGACTGTTAGAAAACCCCATCACAGATCAACCTACTGGGAACACCCACATCACTTCAGGTATCAGAGGATCCTTTTACTGACTTCAACCTTAATACTGACTTAGATTTCTCACCTAAGGGCTTGGTATGCTTTATGTCGGATTCCCTGTTAGTTCTGACACAGCCTGTAAACCTGTCCTATTTAGTCCCCTTCTCCCCTTCTATAAAGTAAAAAAAAAAATAATAAACTGAGGATGAGTTAGTAACTCCGAAGTGGTCATGGGAATAGTAGCAAACACTATTATCTCTCATGTGATCCATGGAATGTGTCCAAAGTATACCCCATAACGGGAAGAACACTGATAAAAAAAATAAAATGATACCCAGTGGGGAAAAATCAGTTGTTAAAGAAGGGAAAGAGAAGAAAGGGACTAGAGAAAGATAGTATGGTGGTCTAGAGCTGATAAGGTAAGAATCCATGTGCCTTTAGATCGATACTCCTTAGGTGAGACCGCACTTAAATACTTGCAGAAGTCAGTAGGGAGAATTTGAATGCTTGAATGTGATTGTGGAGTTTACCTAGGACAGTTGCTAAGTGTGGGGGAAGTACATTGTGGTCTTGATATCCTGTGATTGATTCTTGCAGTGGTTTACTAAGGGGAATCTGAGTATTGTAGCTTCTAGGATGAAATGAGTTTCTGAAGAGTTTTCAAACCTCTTCACCATGTTTTAGTTCTCTGTTTTGCTTGAGGGCAAGCAAAGGCTAAGTGTGGGGGAGTTGATATATCATGGTTTTTACTAGTTTTAGACCATGATATAAGTGTGTTTTTAGTGTCTTTTGTGTTCTTTTAGAGTCTTTTACAGGTATAATCAGGTTTGGAGCTGAATTGGAGATAATGGAGCATTTTGGAGATTTTTGGAGTGTTTGGCCGAGAGATAGAGGTCACTGTCCGAAACAGAGGAAGGTGTCGATCGTTGCACTCTTGCATCGATCGATGCACCAGCGAGATGGGCCGAAACTCGGCGGTTTAGAAGAGTGAAGAATTTGCACTTTGATCCAGAAGTTCCTGATATTTACAAAGAAGCCCCTGGCCGAGATTATGCCTATATAATAGAGTTTTTAGTGTTTTTATTAGATACGCTTTATACTTTTTACATTACGAAATTCATAATTAAGAGCAGAGGATTTTAGAGCTTTTTGGGGCTGATCTGAACCTGTTACATCATCTGTATTTGGAGAAGATTTCGAACCCCTTTTACTCTTATTCTTTTATGCAATTTATTCATTCTATGATTATGATTTCATTATCTATGTCTGAGTAGATTCCTAGTTAGGTTTAGGGTTTCTCACATAGGATTTCATGACTTGCTAGACTTGTTCAAATTCAGTTAAGGATTCATAACTATATCTGTTCTTCAATTTAATTGTGCTTAAAGCTAGTTCTAACCTGATCAATTAGAATCTAGATCTTAGGTTGCTAAATACGTCACGGAAGTGGGGTTTAGGAATCTGAACTAATTAAATTGGGCAATTAAACTTTGCGCAAACGGAAGTTTGGTTTAGGATAATTGTGAACATATCAAACTTGGACTTATTGCTAGTTTAATCTGTTAGTTCTCGCAAACGAAAGTTTGGTTTGCTGCACTTAGACTTAGAGAATTATCGCAAAGGAATTTGGTTAATTCTATAGCTGTGTTTTGAGTTCTAGAACTGTACTTAATGAGATCCTTGCTGAATGAACTGTCTGCTTGTCTGATTTCCTGAGAATACCCTAGGCTTGACGCTTTTAATTACTTGCTTCACAACCGTTAATCTCTGCTACTGATTTACTTTCTCGCATCGCAATTTATTTCATTCACTATTTGCTTATTTCTAGTATTTATTCCTATAGTTTGATTCTCTTGAGACCGAGTGTCCCTGTGGATTCGATAACCCTATATACTACTTTGACATTGCTGTTCACTTGCAGTTTAGTATAGGGAAAACTTAGAACCTATCATCGAGCTCGGCAAAAGACGACGTGGAGGTAGAGCAAACTCGGTCTTCGTCAGTTCAACCGATCCACGTAAATCTCGTAGGATGTTATGAAGGCGAGGCCGAAATATCGGAACAGGAGGATCAAAGTCGAGACTATTTAAAGAAGAAGTGGCGATTCATTCAAGATATTCCAACCCTAGCTAAGAACGCTTCAGCTAGATAGCTCGATCATAAATCCTTGTACTCTCTTTTCGACTGTGTTTGTTCTATCTCGACGATCAATCTCAATAAAGTGTTTGATTCATAGGAAACTATACCATTTTTATACCTAAAAGTCCAAATCCACGAATACAAATTCTTAGTGTGAAACCCGGATCTCACATTTGGCGCCGACTGTGGGGACAATCTATAGTTTTTCCTGTCTTAAGAATCAAATCCTAGATCCGATAGATCGAGATGAATCCCGACCAACCTGGCTCTCCCAGCGCCACACCACCGGCCGACCACCCTCAAACAGTCAACAACGTTCCTCAGAACACCACCGGGGTAAGAACCATGGGTCAGACCAATGCCGTGTTGACGAGCTCGGCCTCAGTTTCCACGACTTCGGCACCAGCCGGCTCGATCGCTCAAACGATTGCGACGAGCCAGACTCCGACAAATGTTTTGTCAGGGACTAACGATCCGAGCAGAAACTGGGTGTGGATGAGAAACGATTCGATTTCCACCCCTGGAGGTGGATCTGGAATAACCAGACCCAATTCACCACTGCCTTCTGCTCCACATAGACAAGGCCCAAACGACCTTGCTGAAATCCGTTCGATGTTAAGCCTATTGGTAGACCGAACGAGAAAAAACGAGGCAAGCGCACGGGCCCAAGAGATCGCAAACCGTTCTCTGGCCGCGCAGCTCGATGAACAGGAGCGGCGCCTTAACGCCCGTCTTGAAGAGCTCGCCAGCCATAACCAAGGGGGAAGATCAGCACGAACCCCCATAAGTCCTCCACCGCGTACACGCTTGGACATCTCTCAGGTGATAACTCCCCCGGGAGCATCGGAAAACTTCGCTAATGCGTAAAGTAGCGGCCTCCGCCCTATAATGACCCCAATCGCGATACCGACTCCATTCAGTTCGAGTTCAATGGTCACAGATCCAACCGGATCAGGAAACCGACCACTACCCGGGCCACCACTTTTCCCGAATAACTCTAATATCCGACCGAGGCAACTAGGAGGTTCTGCTTTCGCCTCGAGCTCGGGACTTCTTAACGGATCAAATACGATACAGTTCCGGACACCGCAGGTCGACCAGACGAGGTCGGTTCCAACAATCGATCTCTTCGATCCCGTTTTCCCAGAACAAACGTTAAATCAGGCACAAGCCCAGTTCACGTCCGCAGCAGGCGATGAACACGATATGCTTAGACAGTACATCGAGCAGGCTAAGGCCCAGTTCAACAGTCTAAGCTCGAAATTTCACATGGCAACGAGCGCGGCTCCTGACATCGATCGAGTGATCGAAGAAACGCGACAAACGCCGTTCACAGACCGGATCGCCTTCGCAAGGATCCGAGAATTCAAGAAGACAAAATTACCGGAATTCTTTGGGAAATCGGACCCGAAAGCCCATATCAGGGCATTCATACTAGCAATGGCAAAGGTATACCTTACCGATGAGGAGAGAGAGAGCCGGCTTTCTGCAGGCTCTTCGCCGAAAACCTATCGGGCTCTGCCCTAGAATGGTTTTCCGGACTGGAAGAAAGGTCAATGGACAACTTCACCCAGTTCATGACGGCTTTCCTCAAACAATATTCTGTCTTTATCGAGGAAAAGACTACTGAGGCAGCCCTATTTGGCGTCTCTCAGAAACCTGACGAAACACTTCGCTCGTACATCGACCGATTTAAGGAAATAAAATCCAAAATCGCAAACCCACGAGATGAAGTTGCTATAGAAGCACTGAGACGTGGACTGTGGTATTCAACCAGATTCCGCGAGGAAATAACAGTCCGCGAACCTCAAACACTTGATGACGCCCTTCATCGCGCATCGGCCTTCGCTCGCCTCGAGGACGCAACTACGGCCCTCAGAGAAAAGCATCGAAAAGAAAAGAACCCGTCGGGCTCGCAGAACTCAAACCCAAAAAAGGATTCCCGTAAGTCAGGAAACGTCAATGCGGTCGAGAGCCCGAAGAGCTCGAAGAAATTCGAGTTCGACAAGGAAAAGTTCTGTGATTTTCACAATAAAAGAGGACACTCGACTGAAGATTGTTATACTCGAGCTAAATCTGAGGCTCAAAAGCGAGAGTCCGAAAGAAAACAAGAGTCAGAAGTCGAGGAGGAAACTCCATCCGACAAAAAGGAAAGTAAACATACCAAAGAGTTGAACACCAAAAAGCCTTCTCAAAACAAACGAGAACGGTCAAAAGAGCGGGAATCTCCCGAAACACTCCCTCAGGGGTCGCGAAAGCGAGTCGAGTTTATTCTCGGAGAGCTCAGCCTAAGCGGCACCCCGGAAGGCTCGGCGTTATCTCCACCTCCGGCTCCCGTTAAGAGTTTACGCTCACGAATCAATCTCCCTCGTCTCTGCGGGGGAGGTGTACGGGCTATACCCCATAAACGAATCGACTTCATATTCGGTGGCTCCAAGCTGTGCCGAGACTCGGTCAATTCAATCAAAGCTCTTCAAAGAAGAGTTGAGACCGACAAAGGGGGGAAAATCCCAATGTTAGGTACAGACCACGAAATCATTTTCCACGAGAGCGAGATAAGTAATCTCGACAAACAACACGACGACGCTCTCCTCGTTTGTCTAGTAGTGGGAGATGTCGAACTCTCAAGGATAATGATTGACACAGGAAGTTCGGTGGATGTCCTCTTTTACGATGCGTTCAAAAAGATGGACTTCAACGACTCCGAAATCGTAGAAGAAAAGACACCACTGGTAGGGTTCGCTGGCGAAACAACGTACTCAATGGGCTCTGTCTTCGCCCCAGTAATTGCTGGAGGAGTCCGAAGAATGACGGAGTTCGTCATAGTAGATCGTCCAGGTCCCTATAACGCAATTCTAGGTCGACCATGGATATACGACATGAAAGCGGTACCGTCGACCTACCATCAATGCGTAAAATTCCCAACTCCCAAAGGAGTCAAAACCGTTTACGGAAGTCAAAAGATTTCCCGTCATTGCTACATGAATGGATACAAGCAGATCGAGAAATCTCATGCCTAGCAATTACAGTAAGAGGAGGAGCTCGCCTCCATGCAGGCCAGAAGGTCGAACGACCCAAGTCAAATAGGACCCCCAAAGGACCTCACGACCCAAGTTTGCATAGACGATGCTCATCCCGAAAGACTTGTTGGCATCGGAATTGACCTATCAGAACCGGTCAAAAACGAACTGGTCTCTTTCCTTAAACAGAACGTCGACTCCTTTGCCTGATCTTCAGCAGACATGAAAGGGATCAACATCGACGTAACCAGCCACGATCTGAATGTCGACCCGACCTACAAACCGGTAAGACAAAAGCATCGAAAACTAGGTCCAGAACGAGCTCAAGCCGTCAATGACGAGGTCGATCGGTTATTAAAAATCGGATCGATCAGAGAGGTCAAGTACCCCGACTGGCTTGCGAATCCCGTAGTGGTTAAGAAAAAGAACGTGAAGTGGAGAGTCTATGTAGATTTCACGGATCTCAACAAAGCGTGTCCAAAGGACAACTTCCCACTCCCGCACATCGACCGACTGGTCGAAGCCACCGCTGGACACCAGCTACTATCCTTCATGGACGCTTTCTCGGGGTACAATCAAATATTAATGAACCCCGAGGACCAAGAAAATACCTCGTTCATAACTGATCGAGGCACGTACTGCTACAAAGTCATGCCCTTCGGACTAAAAAACGCAGGGGCAACTTACCAACGCCTCGTCAACAAGATGTTTTCAAGACTCCTAGGCAAAACTATGGAAGTTTACATCGACGATATGCTGGTCAAATCTTCCAGGTATGAGGATCACATCCCCCAACTAAAAGAATGCTTCATCATTCTCAATAAATACGGGATGAAACTCAACCCATCGAAGTGCACATTCGGGGTCCCATCAGGAGAATTCTTTGGTTACCTAGTGACCGAAAGAGGGATCAAAGTGAACCCCAAACAGATCGTAAAGTTTATCGAGATGAAATCTCCCAGAACAACGCGAGAAGTCAAGCGCCTGACTGGCAAAATAGCTGCTCTGAACCATTTCATCTCAAGGTCGACTGATAAATGTCTACCCTTCTATCACTTGCTCAAAGCGAATAAGAAGTTCTTCTGGGACAAAAAGTGCGAAGAAGCGTTCACTCAGCTTAAAGCTTACTTAAGCGAACCTCCTATACTGGCGAAACCAGTAGAAGGGGAGCCCCTCTACCTCTACCTAGCTGTTTCCACGACAGCAGTAAGCGGAGTCCTGGTTTGCGAAGAATAGAACGAACAACGACCGGTGTATTACATCACTAAGACCTTAATTGATGCTGAAACCAGGTACCCCGCCGTGGAAAAACTCGCCTTAGCGCTAGCGACATCGGCTCGGAAACTCCGACCATACATTCAATCGCACTCGATCGTAGTGATGACCTCTCAGCCGCTGAGAACCATTCTTCACAGTCCAAGCCAGTCAGGTCGACTGGTTAAATGGGCTATCGAACTTAGCGAGTATGACATAGAATATAAAGCTCGGTTGTGCCTAAAAGCGCAAGTGCTGGCTGATTTCATAATCGAGCTCCCTCCGACCATCGAACTCGACCCGACCTCCGCCAATAAATGGAAACTCTATGTCGATGGAGCTTCATCGAGGCAAGGATCCGGAGTCGGAGTAAAACTGGTCTCCCCTACAGGCGAAGTATTAGAACAGTCGTTCAGACTGGGCTTCGCCGCATCAAATAACAAAGCAGAATATGAAGCGTTAATAGCCGGGCTCAGGCTAGCACTAGCGATAGGAGCCCGAGAAGTAGACGCCTTCAGCGATTCCCAATTAGTCACGAGCCAATATCATGGTGATAGGTCAAGAATTAATCCATATTCTAACTGCAAGAGCACAGTGATGTAGTTGTAGTACTTAGGGTATCGAATCCACAGGGACTCCGGTCAACGATAGATTAAGAACAGAAAAGATTAAACTAGGAGAAAGCAAATAAATGTAATGGGAAACTAAAAAGCAATGCAGGAAAGTAAATCAGGCGAGTTTGTGAGCAAGAAGGCGAAGCGTTAAGTTTAGGGAATTTTCAGGAAATCAGGAACATACACTAATCAATCAATTGGGATCTAATTAAGTGCTATTCTAGAAATCAAACACATATATAGAATTAACCAACTGTCGTTGCGAAAATTCTCTAAGTCTAAGTGCAGCAGTCCAAATTCCTTTGCAATTACTAACATATTAAACCAGCTTTAATTCCATGTTCGATATGTTCACAATCTAATTAAACCAAATTCCTTTGCGAGTAATTAAATTGCTCATCTAGGTTCTTTCTAGCTAATTAACCAACTGTCATTGCATCAATCAACCTAACATCATAAATCTGGATAGCTATTTCAGATTAAGCATTAAGAACAATCCTAGATGAAGAACTAACATATATGAATCCCTACAGATCTATCAACCTATAATTCCATGAAATCCCTAATGAGAATCCCTAAACTTAACAGGTAATCTACTCAGACATGTTCATCGAAACAGAAGACATCATGAATAGAAAACCAAATATTATAATAATCAAATAAAGAACTGGGGTTCGAAATCCTCTCTCTTTCGAGAGCAGGATCAGCCCCTAACTCTCTCTGAAAATAAAATAAGACTTAAGAAAACCGTAACCTAAACAAGTGGCTAAAACCCCTAATATATAGTCTAAAACACGTCTGGGGGCCTTTTTGCAAGTCTGGGAAGTTTCTGGGCAAAAACTATAATTTCTCCAAAATGCAGATTTTTGGGTGCAGAACTGCGTCTACCTACTGCGTCGACCACTGCAGAATTGCAACGATCGTTGCACTGCAAAAACGCAGCCAGTGAACTCTGTGAAGTCTCTAAATAGTGCAGAATTGCTCCAAATGCTCCCAAAACGCCCAATTAGGCTCCAAATGTCCTTAAACCTGTAAAACACATGAAAAGACTCCAAAACGCATAGAAAGACTCGATAAATAAGACATATACCATTGTTAAAATCCATGGTATATCAACTCCCTCACACTTAGCTCTTGCTTGCCCTCAAGCAAGTAAAGAATCAAAACATAGTGAAGAGGTTTGAAAACTTTCAGAAACTCTTTTCATCTTAGATAGTTGTAGCTACCACTCCCAGAGACCACTTCGGAGTTACTAACTCATCCTCAATTTATTATCTTTTTTTTTTTACTTTATGGAAGGAGAGAAGTGAAACAAATAGGACAGGTTTACAGGCTGTGTCAGAACTAACAAAGGAATCCGACACAAGGTATACCAAGCCCTTAGGTGAGAAAATTAAGTCAGTATTAAGGTGAAGTCAGTAAAAGGATCCTCTGATACCTGAAGTGATGTGGGTGTTCTCAGTAGGCTGATCTGTGATGGGGTTTTCTAATAGTCATAGATTGATCTGCAACTTCATCCCAATGGTTACTTAAGTTCCTGCAAGATGTTGTTAATCTTCTAAAAAATTCATTGTTTTCTACTTAAACTATTTTGACTCAATAAATCAAATTTTGAAAAACGGACTGACACTAAGAAAACAAAAGCGTGCGTCAGTAGCTCCTCCCCCACACTTAAAACACACTGTCCCCAGTAGTGTCAAGCTTAGGGTCGGCGAGAAAATAAATCAAATTGAAACAATCCGAAAAGTTGCAGAACACTTACTTGTCGTCGCCCTGCGTCGATCGATGCCACAAGGGTGTCGATCGATACAAGGCGAATTTTTCTCGCGGTTATGTGAATAACCAATGTCTGGACCGCAATCGAATCGGTAAACCATAAATCACGACTGCATCGACCGATGCACTAGGTGTGTCGATCGATGCAATGCGATTCTGTTTGTTTCTCACGCTTCTGAACACACTTAAACAGAAAAATCAAAACACTAAAATAAAAACAAAAAAAATGAAAATTAAACGAACCTAACAGTGGGTTGCCTCCCACTCAGCGCTTGTTTTTAGTCATTAGCTTGACTATTGGAAGATATCAGATTCAGGGTGGTTTCAACAGAGACTTTGAATGTCTCTGTGAATATCTCTTCATCCAAGGAGGTGTATAGGCTTTCAGATCATGAGGTTTTCCAAGGAAAGAGTAAACAGAATCAGGGCGGGAGCGAAGCTTGGGTGGGACACTGCGTTTTTCTGCATTCATAGAAATGAGGTCAGGAGGTTTAAGCTTAGGTGATTTATATTTTACCTTTGGTGGAGATCTGATGTGTGGAGCTTTCTGCTTATGAGCAGTTGCAGGCTCTGAAGACGTTATAGCAGGTTCAAGAGGAACCACCATCTTCTTCTCTCTACTATCAGATACTTTAGTTCCACCAATCTGAACTTCTTCTTTCAAATGACCATCAGCGGATATCATCTTCTTTGCATCTCTCAACACACAAGGATGAACTCGCGAAGCTTCAGCTGGTGAAGTTTCATTCAGCTCCTTATCTATCACTTTCACGCAGTTAGCCACTTCTAGCTCATGTTTAGACGGTTTAGGAACCTTAGGATATGGCACACAGGGCTTATAGACTCGTTCTGGGACTATTGCAGGTTTCTGGTCTCGTCTGCGATCTGTGTCGATCGATGCAAGACGATTATGTTCAACGATCGGGGTTGCAACGATCGACATCAAGTGTGTGTCGATCGATGCATGTCTCAGACAGACAATATTCATCCAGAAAATCTGAGATTATGCTCTCTTCTTCTCCTAGCAACTCAATCTCATCTCTTAAGGTCACAGCTTTGATGTACAACCTTTGTTCAGCTTTCCCAGCTTCATTATTCCTTTGTATTGCTCCAGCTGTTTGTTGAAATCGGACATCTAGCTTCTTCACATGTGTGCTTAAAGATTCAAACTTTCCATTCAGATCTTCATACAATTCATCTATCTTTGAGTTGTATGACACATTGATCTGTTGTTGTTCCTCAAGAAAATGCTCCATCATGGTTTCCAATCTGGTCTTATATACATGTGCAGGCGGTGCTTGGTAAGAGGAAACACCATAGTCCCTCGAGAAAGAGTTACTATGTTGCTGGAGGGGTCTCTGAAAAGCAGATTCCTGACTGTAGAATTCATTCCCTCCAATGCAGTTGATAGCTCTTTGCGCACACTTTCCAAGTACAAGACTATGCAGAGAGTATACTTTGCTCTTTATCCCAACTATCTGCAAGCTGTCAATCCCTGGACTAAAGAAATCATACATCTTCCTTACGACATGTGTCGATCGATGCAGGAGAAGCATCGATTGATGCAAGCGCGATGATGTGACGATCGACACACATGACCGTGTCGATCGTTGCAAGGCGATTACAGGCGTACCTGAAACGCAAGAAAAGAAAAAGAAAAATTTAGTAACAAAAAAGAAAAACAAAAAAAACTAGTCTAAACCCTAAGTTCAAATCTATCGAAGACTCAGAAGAGTCCCCAGCAACGGCGCCAAAAACTTGATAGGTCAAGAATTAATCCCTATTCTAACTGCAAGTGCACAGTGATGTAGTGTTAGTACTTAGGGTATCGAATCCACAGAGACTCCGGTCAACAATAGATTAAGAACAGAAAAGATTAAACTAGGAGAAAGCAAATAAATGTAATGGGAAACTAAAAAGCAATGCAGGAAAGTAAATCAGGCGAGTTTGTGAGCAACAAGGCGAAGCGTTAAGTCTAGGGAGTTCTCAGGAAATCAGGAACATAAACTAATCAATCAATCGGGATCTAATTAAGTTCTATTCTAGAACTCAAACACAGATATAGAATTAACCAACTGTCGTTGCGAGAATTCTCTAAGTCTAAGTGCAGCAATCCAAATTCCTTTGCAATTAGTAACAGATTAAACCAGCTTTAATTCCAAGTTCGATATGTTCACAATCTAATTAAACCAAATTCCTTTGCGAGTAATTAAATTTCTCATCTAGGTTCTTTCTAGCTAATTAACCAACTGTCGTTGCATCAATCAACCTAACATCATAAATCTGGATAGCTACTTCAGATTAAGCATTAAGAACAATCCTAGATGAAGAACTAACATATATGAATCCCTACAGATCTATCAACCTATAATTCCATGAAATCCTTAATGAGAATCCCTAAACTTAACAGGTAATCTACTCAGACATGTTCATCGAAACATAAGACATCATGAATAGAAAACCAAATATTATAATAATCAAATAAAGAACTGGGGTTCGAAATCCTCTCTCTTTCGAGAGCAGGATCATCCCCTAACTCTCTCTGAAAATAAAATAAGACTTAAGAAAAGCGTAGCCTAAACAAGTGGCTAAAAACCCTAATATATAGTCTAAAACACGTCTGGGGGCCTTTTTGCAAGTCTGGGAAGTTTCTGGGCAAAAACTGTAATTTCTCCAAAATGCAGATTTTTGTGTGCAAAACTGCGTCTACCTACTGCGTCGACCACTGCAGAATTGCAACGATCGTTGCTCTGCGAAAATGCTGCCAGTGAACTCTGTGAAGTCTCTAAATAGTGCAGAATTGCTCCAAATGCTCCCAAAACGCCCAATTAGGCTCCAGATGTCCTTAAATCTGTAAAACACCTGAAAAGACTCCAAAACGCATAGAAAGACTCGATAAATAAGACATATACCATGGTTAAAAGCCCTAAAATCCATGGTATATCAACCGCGACTACGAGGCTAAAGACGAACGCATGGAAGCATACCTACAGGTAGTCCATACGCTCGCCAAACAGATCGAATTCTTTGATCTAACACGGATCCCGCGGGTAGAAAACACCGCAGCCGATGCCCTGGCCGCTTTAGCGTCGACATCAGATCCTAACCTCAAAAGGATCATACCAGTCGAGGGAATCGAGAAACCAAGCATCGACATAGCCCTAAAAGCTCTATCTTTGAAAGAGGACGAGCCTAACAAAAGGGACGATGTCGAGTACATAAAAGGTCCCAAGGACACCAGTCGCGACATCATCGAGATTGATGATGATCTCGATCCAAGAAACGCCGTGTACGTCGCGGACGTCCCCGATGGACCAATCCAAGCCGCATCCGCTAGTCAAGGACCCAAGCCTAACAATGACGAAGATTGGAGAACTCCGATCATTCGATACATCCCAAATGGCGAAGTTCCCGACGACAAATGGGAGGTACGGAAACTCAAAACACAAAGTGCAAGGTACTGCGTCACACAAGGAGAGCTCTTTAAAAGGAGTATCTCCGGACCTTACCTCAAATGCCTCGATAAAAAACAAGCCCTAGCCGTGATCACACAGGCCCACGACGGGTCCTGCGGAAGCCATTCCGGAGGACGAGCCCTGGCCGTACGAATCAAAAGGCAAGGCTACTTCTGGCCGACAATGGCCACCGAATGCGAGTCCTTCTCCAACAAATGTGACAAGTGCCAAAAGAACGCACTGATTATCCACCAAGCATCGGAGAAACTCTCCTCTATCTCATCGCCATACCCATTCATGTGATGGGGAATGGACATCGTGGGACCCCTAGTTGCATCCGGCAAAAAGAAAGCCACACACTTATTGGTAATGGCGGACTACTTCACCAAATGGATTGAAGCAGAATCATACCAAAAGATCAAAGACGTTCACGTTAAGGAGTTCGTCTGGCGAAACATCGTGTGCCGATTTGGACTACCGTATGAGATCATCACCGATAATGGATCACAATTCATATCAAACGCGTTCAAAGAGTTTTGCAGAACCTGGAACATAAAGCTGACTTACTCAACGCCCCGTTATCCCCAAGGGAACGGACTGGCAGAAGCAGCTAATAAAGCAATCATGAACAACCTTAAGAAAAGACTCAACGAGTGCAAAACGAGATGGAGCGACGAGATCCCAGCCTTACTTTGGACCCACCGGACTACTCCTCGCAAATCCACCGGCGAAACTCCCTTTTCGCTGGCTTATGGAATCAAGGCGGTAGTACCAACCGAAATCCTCTTGTCAAGCAAAGAGGAATGTCCACGACAGGAGGAACTTAACAACAAGATGATAAAGGACGAGCTCGATCTCGTCGACGAAAGGAGGAGCCTCGCACTAGCTCGAATCCTGAACTACCAACAAGCCGCAACTCTCTACTACGATTCCAAGATCAAAACTCGTAGGTTTCAAGTAGGAGAGCTCGTATTACGGAAAGTGTTCGACCATAAAAAGGAAGAACACGCTGGAAAGTTAGGAGCAAAGTGGGAAGGTCCTTACCAGGTCACAGACGTTGTGAAGGACGGGGTCTACCGACTCAAGTCGGTGGAAACCCAGAAGCCTGAACTACGACCTTGGAACATCATCAACCTCAAAAAGTACTTTCACTAAAAATACGTCAACATAATCGAACTACGAAATGGCTTGATCCCCTTAAAAGGGTACGTAGGCAGCTCGACTCCGAGCGCAGCCACCCCCCAAACACAAAGCTCTTACTGAGCTCAACAACTTCTAACGAAGTCCTACTAGCTTATCTTTGTGAAATCAAAATAAGTCTCTCAATCAAGGTCTCTTTCTGTCGTAAAAGTTATTGTCATTGCGAAATTCTTCGCCATTTACAAAGTGATATGAAATTATCTCTCCCGTCACAAAGTGATATGAAATTATCTCTTCAAAAGCTAAAGTGATATGAAATTATCTCTTCAAAAGCTAAAATGATATGAAATTATCTCTTCAAAAGCTAAAGTGATACTAAATTATCTCTCCCGAAACAAAATATATTAAGTTATCCCTTCCGAGCAACCTGAAATGGCCTCCCCTAAAACCAAGTGTATGAAATTATCTCTTCAAAAAGGTGATATGAAATTATCTCTTCAAAAGACAAGTGATATGAAATTATCCCTTCTTAGTGACCTGAAATGGCCTCCCCTAAAGTAAAGTTATCGAGCGAACTGAAATGGTTGCCCCAAAACATAGTGACCCAAAATGGTCCTTCCAAACATAACGAACTGAAATAGTCGTCCCAAATCAAGCGATCTGAAATGATCCCCCCGAAAACATAAAATTCTTCCAACCTTATACAGTTCAAAAGAATTGGGGGGGGGGGGGGGGCTACCCCCTCCCTTCAAGCAAAAAGCAAGGAGGTCAAGACAGTTATAGCAAACGACCTCTCCACACGCTCCAAATCGGACCTTTGTAAGTCTACTTCGATTCGTTCTTGTACTTAGCATTTTTCGAGAACATCCAGCGTCGAGCTCAAATCTTACACTACGAAATAATCGTACCTCGAGTACAATCGACCTGAAAGTTCACAGAGAACTCCCCAAGGCAATTCAAGATAACCTGTTTGTCGACCCCTCCAAAGAGGATCAAGCTGCTGCAACAGCAAATTTTACGCTACACTAAGGCGTTAAACAGAAAAAGCCACACTAAGACGTGAAAGTCTCGAAAAGGCAATTCATAAAAAAAAAAGAGAGAGAGAGGACATGATGTCCTCGAGTTCAAACAAAAGCTCCCTTGGGTAACAAAAGTCCGAAAAAGAAATTAAAGCCCTTCAGGGCAACAACAAATAAAAGGAAGACCAGAGTTTCTTAGAAGGAGAGGAATCATCGTCTTGGGTCCCCACCTGATCACCGGTCGCCCTTTCCTCTTCGAGTCGACCCTCGACCTCATCGCTTGTTCGTGAGCTGACCCCGGTCGGTAGATTCGACCCATATTGATCAAGACGAGCAGCCACCTGAATGAGAGGGCACGCCAAGATCACCGAGTCGTCCGACATCACGGGCAAGTGGAACTTGCTGATGCTGAAGTCCGACACCGCCGCAGCGTTCATTTCCTCCATGGCTAAGCGTTTCTTCTCAGCCAAGTCCATCACCTCCTTGGTCAGATCCAGCTCGCCAGAGGCAAACTCGGCGATAAGCGCGATATTGGCCAAAGCCTCTTGAAGCCTTTTCTCGGCGCTCACGGCAACCTTCCTTTGGCTTTCCTTCGCCGAAATTCCCTCGAGAATCTTGAGGTATTCGTCGTTTAGCCTTTTCCTCGCCTCATGGGCCGCCACCTTGACGTCAAGCTCCCGGTCGGCGAGAGCCTTGTCCAAACTAGCCTGACATTGCGCAGCCCGCATGTCCGCAACCCGACCTGCCTCAATAGCGGTTTGATTCGCCTCCTCCGCGACCGAAACCTGAGTCAAAGCACCCTGCAACTGCGCATCCAGGTCACCCACCGTCTTCCGTAGCTCCTCCTCTCGGGCCAAGGCCCCCTGCAACTGCGCTCTCAGGTCGCTAACCGTTTTCTCGACGGTGTCGAGCTCACTCGCCTGCGGTATCTCATGCAGCTCACGCTCAGCCCTAGCCACAAACCTGTTCGCAGCCTCCAGGGCCTACAAGAGAAATGAAAATTAAGCATGAAACAATCAAGAAAGAGAAGGAGGGAAATCGTTACCTTCCCATGAGCCGCCATCATCTCGGTATAAGAATCACCGAGAGCCATATCCCCAACAGTCGGGAGCTGAACACCTGCGGGCTTAAAATGCCTCAGCAGATATGCAACACCCTTCGGGTCATCCGCAATCGGACATTCCTTCTGGTGCCTACAACGCCAGTTGAAAGATCCGGAGGACCCGGAAGAGGCAAGCCTCACCTCAACACTCTGGCTCGATCTTCTCGAGTTCACCTCCGCGTCAGTTCTTTGACGCTTCGCTGCCGGAGGAGGAGGATGATATACCATGGATTTTAGGGATTTTAACCATGGTATATGTGTCATTTATCGAGTCTTTTACTATGTTTTAGAGTCTTTTCAGGTATTTATTAGGTACAAGCACATTTGGAGCATATGTGGTGATTATGGCACTTTCTGGAGCAAATTGGAGTATTTGGCCGAGAGATAGACTTTACTGTCAATATTTCAGAGCTGTAACGATCGACACGCTATTGGCATCGATCGTTGCATATGCGAGATGGGCCAGACTCGGCGGTTTAATGAAGAATGCTGATATTGCAGAAAAGCCCAGATATTTACACAGAAGCCCAAAACGTGTTTTAGACTATATATTAGGGTTTTTAAGCCATTGTTTAGGCTACGCTTTCATTAAGTCTTATTTTATTTCAGAGAGAGTTAGGGGCTGATCCTGCTCTCGAGAGAGAGAGGATTTTGAACCCCAGTTCTTTGTTTTATTTTATGATATTTGGTTTTCTATTCAAGATGTTTTCTGTTTCGATGATTATGTCTGAGTAGATTACCTGTTAAGTTTAGGGATTCTCATTAGGGATTTCATGGAGTTATAGTTTAATTAATCAGTAGGGATTCATATCTGCTAGTTCTTTGTTTAGGTTGTTCTTAATGCTTAATCTGAACTGGCCACTTAGATTATGATGTTAGGCTGATTAATGCAGCGGAAGTTGGTTAATTTAGCTAGAAAGAACCTAGATAAGAAATTTAACTTCTCGCAAACGAAAGTTTGGTTTAATTAGATTGTGAACATATCAAACTTGGAATTAAAGCTGGTTTAATCTGTTAGTTCTCGCAAACGGAAGTTTGGTTTGCTGCACTTAGACTTAGAGAATTCTCGCAAAGGAATTTGGTTAATTCTATATCTGTGTTTGAGTTCTAGAACAATTTCTGATTGGATTTCGACTGATTGATTGCTTGTGTTCCTGATTTCCTGAGAACTCCCTAGACTTAACGCTTCGCTTCCTTGCTCACAAACTTGCCTGCTACTGATTTACTTTTCTGCTCTGCTTTTAGTTTAATCACCTTTGCTTTCTCCTAGTTTAATCTTTTCTGTTCTTATCTATCGTTGACCGGAGTCCCTGTGGATTCGATACCCTAAGTACTACAATTACATCACTGTGCACTTGCAGTTAGATATAGGATAAAACCTGACACCTATCAGAGGACCGCCCCGACTCCGACCGTTCGATCCTCTCGAACCATTCGACTGGGAGTTGCGCAAAGCATGCTCTCCAGAAAGGACCTGGGCTAGTTCCTACCCGGCCGAAAGAGGAGGTAAATTCTCCACCTCCATGTTTGCCTCTCCGGATCCCGTGACCACGGGAGGAGAGACCTGAACAGGGTTAGGAGGGATCAAAGGAGGAGGAAGAGGCCCCTAGCCCATGGCAAAAAGAAGGGCGTTGCTCAAGTCACTGGCCTTCATTTTCTTCGCCAGATCAACAGGATCCTTCCCGTTCCGACGGCTGCTAGATCTTCGCGACATCTTTTCAAGAGAAGGGGTGCTTGCGGTAGAACTATCGTCCAAAACAGGTCGAGCTGCAGACAAAACAGATTCGAGTCAGCCCGACAAACAAAAGGCATATAGCGCAGAAATCCCTGTGCAGACTAACCAGAATACTTACTCTCTCCATTCCGCTCGATAATCTGAAGCGGAGCCTGAACGATTCAGGTCGAAGCGGGCTGACAGGGGAAGCGAGATTCGTCTCGTGAAAGACGAGGTTGGTTTGCAGGAGGTTGTTGGGCCGCAGGACCTAAGGCAGATCGAATTTGCTGGTCTGTAAAATGGGACCAGCGGATATGTAGGATTATGTGTGTTCATGGTGTAATTGTCAGGTTACATCCTAGCACATAATCATCTAGGATCTAGGTGATTTGCAGTTGAATCATAAACAGATCAAATTCATTACCTTATGATTGCAGCGGATTGATCAAAGGAATGAAGAGATCAGTTAGAGCTGATTATCACCGGCTCCTCCTAGGTATCCACACGCTTACAAGCTACGGATCAGGCTGCTAGACCATGCTCGGAATCAACAGAGAGAGAGGACGGCTCTAGTGCTCAGAAAAATCGCAGGGACCAGAAGCCTTAGGGTTTTCTGGCGCCTCCTCTTCCTTATATGGGCCCAAGTAATTAAACTAATGGCTCATTAGGCTTTTGGGCCCAAGACCCAAATCAGACAAAATAACTGTATTTTGTCTGGCCCAATTCTCTGTACAAATACAGTAAATGCCTTGCATCTTACCGTATTAATTCCATTTAACTTTCACGTTAGCTATGGTGTGTGACCCTTTGGGATCATACAATACTGGTAATAAGTCCTAAACTTATAGATCAAGAGCGGGCTCTAGCAAGTCATCATGATCACCCAGTATTTATGACTTATGTCTGATCTCGACACTTATCATACTTTCTAGAGTTAGTACAGTAGATTTCAGGACATTCCCAACAATCTCCCACTTGTACTGGAATCCTACATTCCCTAATCCTTTTGTCTCAATATCTCGATCTGGCATAAGGCAAGATGCGTGTCATCCTTATATAGCCAGACCATGTTCATCGGACCAGATTTGATACTGACAATGCAAACGACTTGGGCAAGTCCGTTTGGGAGTGGCCACTCTCTTACCAGCTATCAAGTCTCCGATTGGCCTAGAGATATTACCTCCGTTAAACGGCAGGGACAAATTCCATCTTGTTCCATCACTATGAACTACACACTTTATAATACACCCAACCAAGGTCCTTATAGCTCCCAGTTACGAAACAGCGTTAGACAATGATCAAAGCGCATCACTCCATGTGCAGCCACATGCATGCGAACTCAGGTCTAAGGACTATACTCTATAGTCGTATATGAGAACCTCTTATGACACATATATTAATATCTTGTAGAGTTCTCATCAGCGGGCCATGTCCGGTCATATGCTCCCCTACATATACCTATGTGTCGACTTTGATGCCGCGCATCTATGACCCCTCGAAACTTGGTCATAAGTCTCAACACAATCTAGTCTCAAGTGGTTGTTGGTGTTCCAATTTCAACAACCTTCGACTATGGACACTATGATTTATGTCATTTCGTTAAATATGGGGTTTCAGGATCAAGTCTACTCATGTACTTCGATGGCCCATATATAATGACATGAATCATTTTGGAACGATTATTTATATCACAGTTAAAATAATCCAGAAATCATAGATTTCATAAACATAAAATATTATGTTTACATGAACCTTTCAAAACAACTAAATAAAGCCCTTTACAAACTCCCACTGAAATTAAGACTACATCTTAATTTCACTTATCCTACAGCAACAGTCCGCGACTCGTGCTTAGGCCTAAGGAGTGGCTTCGTTAATAGATTAGCAACGTTCTCATTCGTTGAAACTTGCTGATCTACTTAACACCTCTGTCATTTATCTCACGGAATAGGTTATACCTACCCTCAAGGTGTTTGGACCTCTGATGTGCAGCTAGTCTCATCTATGCTGGGAATCACATCAAGTTCAGTGATGAACTCTTCTTTCCAAACAACCTCTTTCGCCGCTAACCAAGTTGCGAAATGTTCAGCTTAAGTCATGGAGTCAGCAACAGTGCCTTGCACCGCCAGACAGACACAAGATATAACCGGACTGTGACCGGAAATCATCTTTGTCTGTTGGAAATTTGCCTTTCAGACTCTACCGACTTTTAGCACTTCACTTTCTCCGTAAATCAAGAACTTATCCTTAGTATTCCTCAAATACTTCAGGATATTCTTTACGTCTATCCAGTGATACTTTGCTGGATTTGACTGGTCTTTACTTGTCTTGCTTAACATAAAAGCAACATCAAAACAAGTACGTGTCATGGCATACATGATAGATCCAATTGCCGACGCATATGGAATCTCATCCATGCATTCAAGCTCAGCAGATATCGTAGGATACTGTTTCTTGCTTAACGTAATGCCATGTGACATTGGCATAAAACCCTTCTTGGAATGCTGAAAACGTGTAGGACTTTGTCAATATAAGAATCCTGACTTTGTCCTACCAGCTATTTTGGATCTCTATCTTTAGATCCAAAATCCAAGAACATACGTGGCTTTACCCATGTCAATCATAAAACCAACTCCCAAGCCAGTCCTTTACCGACTGCAGCATTGGAACGTTATTTTCGAGAATCAGTATGTCATCGACATACACTATGAGAAATGCAACATCGCTCCCACTTATCTATTAGTAAACGCACAGTTCCACTTCGTTCCTGTTCAAGTCAAAACCTTGACTACTTCAACAGAGCGAAGATTCCAACTCCGATATGTTTGCTTCTATCCATGAATGGATCGATGAAGCTAACTTACATACAGTATAATTTTCGGAGTCCGGGCTCACTTTCGCTTCTGTGAATTTCGCAGGTTCGTCACTTTCAATGATCATCAGATCATGGCAATTAATCACGAGAAATCACTCTCGGATTAGTGACGGATTCAAATCTGCGAACTTCAGGCTCTACAGGTGTAGATTCTACAGAAATCTGTAAATCCATCCGCTGCTCTCCCTCAACAGGTTGAGTAGCCTCCTGTATTTCTCGAATTTCTTCGAGTTATACTTTTACTCCCACTGTTCTTCTTGGAAAGAAACTTTCCTTTTAGAAAACAGAATTCCGAACAACCTAACTTCGTTTTCGGAATGGACGTAAAAGGTAACAAGCATTGGTTTCCCTAGGACAACCAGCGAAGTAGCACAACTACAAATACTCAGTAAAGACGAATTTGGATCATTTCCATTCCACAGTTAAGTGGTGTCTTTCAACTGATGTTGGTAGAACTATTTCAGCGTAAACTTAGATATTTCTAGAGCGTTATTCTTAAAGAATATCATGGAAGATTCGTGTGACTCATCTTTAATCATTTCTAATAAGATCTGATTCTTTCTCACAGAAACACCTCAAGGTTTTCAGGAGAAATGAGCTGTGAAACGACTTCACACTCATTCAGATGATCACACCATCAATGACTTAAGTATTCTCACTCGTGATCTAATCCAGAGTCTTAATACTTCTGTCACTCAGGTTCTATACCTCATTCTGGAACTCTTTCGACCATTTCAAAGAATTCCGACTCGTGTCTCATCAAATGAACACAGTCATACTCACTGAAGTAATCAATAAAGGTAATGAAGTACAGGAAATTTTCTCTGGCATTACTGCTCATCGGGCCACATACATGAGTATGTTCAAGGTCCAATAAGCCTTTGGGCCTTTCTCTAGCTCGGCTAAGATGGGCCCTTTGTCTTTTGGTCCAGTAAGCAGAATTCAAGTCTCATAAGATATCCGATCAAATGAGCCCAAAAGTCCATAACTATGGGATTTCGGAATTCGACTTACTCTATGTGACCAAAACATTTACGCCAAGAAAAATCAGGTTTAATTCATCAGATTTAAACCAATTCGGTATTTATGTTACATTTAGGCACTCTTTGGTTTAAGATATAAAACCTATTCCTTGAATAGGGTGCTACAATTAATATTTCATTAAGATCAAAAGAACAAAACTTGTCTTTTATCAAAATGAAAAACATTCAAATCCTTACAAGAAAATGAAAGACAACTCTGCTTAAAGCAGGTACATTGTAGCAATTACTTAATACAAAACCAAGCCTCAAAGGCATCTACAAGTGAAAACCCTACGGCTGAGGCAGCATCTATAGCTCCTTCCAGACATGCAGTTCCACTTGCCCTTCCTTCAACGTTCTATTGTTGCTTAGGCTCTGCATATTATAACAAATATCAGTGCCACAACCAGTATCCAATACCTATATGGTAGAACTTGAAGTAATAACATGAATACCTGAGGAAGTAGTCTCATACATCAACTTCAACTCCTCATAATCTTCCATAAATTTAATGCAATCTCCCTTCCAATGCCCAGTCTCTTTACAGTAGCAGCACTTACCAACGTAAGATGTATCTGACTCGGGCTCAGAAGACACACGCTTGCCATGATTCAAAATCTGGACAACTTTGTCTTCACCCTTGTCAGCACTAGGTTTAATAAACCTACCCTTCTCCATTATGAGATTATACAGGGTACTCTTCACGTTTGGCTCAACTGTCTTGAGCATATCATGCAGTTCAGTCAGCGTCTTCGTTAAGCCTTTCTTGATATAGTTCCTTTTGAACTTATCATAGCTTGACGGCAGTGACTGCAGAATGATCTCAGTTGCCAATTCTTGGCTAACTGGATATTCCAGTTTCCTCAGGTTATCAATGTAACCCATCATTTTACTGACATGAGGACTTACTGGATGATCATTTGGTAGCTTGCAGCTAGTGAGAGACTTAACCAACTGGTATCTCTCCACTCTTACCTGCTCCTGAAATTTCAATTTCAGGCTGCTGATCATCTCTATTGGCGACTCCATGTTCTCATATTGCTTCAGCAAATCTGAGTCCATGGTAGCCAATATCAGACCACGCACATCTACCGCATCATTATAATGTTTATTCCAAGCATCATATACTGCATGAGAGGCATTGGACCCGATCCTCACGGGGAGAGCTTTCTCAAGGACATAGTCCTTTCTCTCCTGCCTGAGGACTAGCCTCAGGTTCCGCGACCAAGTCAAGATCCGTTCAGTTTGTCCATCTCAAGGACAGACCGGATCGAGAAAGTGTTTTGATTGTTTGTGCTAGTCATAACTGAAATTTAGAGATAAATAGAGTTTTAGTTATTTAGTCCATAAAAGAGTAATCTTAATAACTTATAAGAAAACTCGCATTGCATTCAAAATTTCTTTGTTTAACCTCATAAGAATGCAATGATTCCGAGACCCATGTTCAGCTAAATCCAAAGTGGGCCACTGGCCGTCACCCGGAATTAGCTTTACTTGGTAAGCATGCACACAGCTAGTTATATCCAATAACTCTCGGTTGTGAATTGGGCCAGGCCCAATACACCAGATGTCTCAAGGCCCGGGACTCCCGATGGCCCAGTCAAGGAAACCAATCTCTTACAGCCAAATAATCACTAAAGTCTGGGACTCCCAATGAAATTAGTGACTATATACTACTTTACTTACGCAAAAACAGACACCTCACACTGTAAGCCATATCTGTAATTGAATAAGCGTTAAGTAGCTGACAAGATTGGGCAAGACATCCAAGCTTGATATTGTTTTTGAGGATTTTAGATTTCTTTCCAAAAATAGAAGATTACTATTTTGGGAAACTTACTTATTTTAGAAACTTTCTAAATTTAGAAATATACTAAAAATAGAAATTTCTAATTTAGTATTTTATTAAAGTTTTCGGTTGGGTCACAAATTATAGGCCCAATTCTTGGCCCAAGACCACAGAATTCCAATTGGCCCAATAATTTGACATAACCGAGTCGGTTCATTAATTCTGGTCCAAGACCAAATCAACTACTAAATCCAACTGGTTATTTACTAAACCAGACCAGCTCTAAATTATTTGGTCCAACCAAATCAAACTTAGACCAGCCTTCGGTTTAGGTTAAAATTCAATTTTTGAATTTAAATCCGGTTTAACCAGAAATTAAATAATACCAATTGTATTAAATAATTTCTAGCAAACCGCGATTTGGGTTAACCGCTTAAACCATAATTAATTAAATAATTAACCGATTCATACAAAGCAATCTTTTTACGATCATGAGATCACTTATAAACAAAACCGATTCTAAATTTTAACCAACCTATCAAATCGATTCATTATAAAATCTTCAAAAGAGATTTCGACTATACCAAAACAAAATCGATCACGTTCTCTTAAACAAACCTAACATGATCGATTCATGATATACACAAGAAGACAAAAATCATTTTGACTTTTCTTATTCGTTTCATGACATAATCGATTCTATTGATTAACAAACAAAGTTAACATTCGATTGTGTCATTCTCTTATGATTGAACGATTTATAACATTCACAAAAGGACAAAAAAAAACATGATCCTTAACAAACCGAATGATAATTAATTCTCCAATTCGAAATTCTACATTCGATTATGACGTGATCGATTTTGATATACACAAGAAGACAAAAAATCATTTTGACTTTTCTTATTCGCTTGAACTTACGATCATGTTATTAACTTATGAACAAAAACCAATTCAAACAAAGTCAATAAGCGACAATTCAACAATCGATTCTTAATGACAAACGACAACAAACGATTTTCGAATGATAATTAATTTAACAAACGATATCATACAGAATCGATAACAACTTATGATTAACAAGCGAACAAATCGATTTTTCTTATTTCTAGGTTTTCCAAGTTTCAATCAATTTTACTCATTAAAATCGATTCATCAAACTAATAAACAACCTAGTATGATCCAAAAAGCAAAAACCTAACAACCTAGGCTCTGATACCACTGTAGGATTATGTGTGTTCATGGTGTAATTGTCAGGTTACATCCTAGCACATAATCATCTAGGATCTAGGTGATTTGCAGTTGAATCATAAACAGATCAGATTCATTACCTTATGATTGCAGCGGATTGATCAAAGGAATGAAGAGATCAGTTAGAGCTGATTATCACCGGCTCCTCCTAGGTATCCACACGCTTACAAGCTACGGATCAGGCTGCTAGACCATGCTCGGAATCAACAGAGAGAGAGGACGGCTCTAGTGCTCAGAAAAATCGCAGGGACCAGAAGCCTTAGGGTTTTCTGGCGCCTCCTCTTCCTTATATGGGCCCAAGTAATTAAACTAATGGCTCATTAGGCTTTTGGGCCCAAGACCCAAATCAGACAAAATAACTGTATTTTGTCTGGCCCAATTCTCTGTACAAATACAGTAAATGCCTTGCATCTTACCGTATTAATTCCATTTAACTTTCCCGTTAGCTATGGTGTGTGACTCTTTGGGATCATACAATACTGGTAATAAGTCCTAAACCTATAGATCAAGAGCGGGCTCTAGCAAGTCATCATGATCACCCAGTATTTATGACTTATGTCTGATCTCGACACTTATCATACTTTCTAGAGTTAGTACAGTAGATTTCAGGACATTCCCAACAGGATATCTCCTCTCCGAAGACGAGCTATCAAACTCGGTGTAATTGGGTTCAGAGATAGTGACTCAGGAGCCTCTGCAAAGAAACCGAAAAGGTTATTAGCAAATGGCTCGATGTCAGCAAAGAACATCGAAGCGACCATAGAAACTAACAAACCCTAAAAGCTAACAAACGCTAGCTGCCCATCTTGTCGGGTGATAACAAGGATTTTGCAATCCTTTTAGAGAGGTATCAACTCCTCTTGCTTATCGTTGTAGCAAGAGGTATCGAACCAAATTGGGATAGAAGTGACCAATATGAATACACCATACCACTTTAGTCAAGCAAACCAAATTCAGTTATGATTCTATATCCTAAGTGCAATTTAAATTCAATCAAACAAGTAAAAGAGAGTAAACAAAGATCAAACTCAAGAAATCAATAATAAAAGCAAGGCCAATGGGTCAAGGTCAATGATTTGGGCAATCTAGAGCTATCAAGGATGCTTAAACAATCATCATAGATGCTAATCCTAAGCAAAAACACTAATCAATCAATTAATCCAATCTCTTGGTACTAATTACTTTGCCTAATCCTTAGTCAAGATCAAATTCTCATTTGTGAATAAAAACAAGGCAAGCATTAATCTCAAGTTCTCTTAAGCTAATAAACACTTTAGACATTCACTTTCATGAGCTAAAACATGTAAATTCCCATCAAAATCCAATCTAGCAATTCATCGAACACATGGTGTGCAATAAAACCCAATACATCTAAACCAAATTAATCAATGTCAATCTAGCAATAAGCACATTTAGATAGGAAAGATCAATCATGATAAAACCCTAAGCATCCATGAATCACTCTAAATCACCCTAATCTACCTAACACATAAGCCTTAAAAGAAACTACTCACTAATCATGTTTTTCTCAACTAAAGCTATAAAGATTAAGTGAGAAAACATGATTAGAGAAAATAAATTAAAGAGATAATAATATTTGACTAAGACTTAAAATAAAAATTTAGAAATTGTTTTAGATTCAAAAGGGATCAAAGAAAAATACAAGGTAGAAGATAGATCCCAAAAATTGGGTCTAAATATAAATATATGTGTTTTTGGTCATAGTGGCATTTTTGTAATTAAATTGGTCCCAACTTGGCTTGTATCGGTTGCACTCGTCGTTATGCAAACCGATATAATCTCTCGGGAAAAATGTTGGTTTTGCGTGTGTCTTATATCGGCTGATGCACTGATGTGTACACCGATATATCTCATGTCCACGTACGCGCGTAAAGGTGAGCAGATATTTTGTCTTCTAGTCTCGTGAACTCCCGATAACTCGTGATGCTGGAGGGTGTTCAGCGAAGGTGGGCTTCTTGTATGGTGGGCTTAGCTTGGATTTTCAGCGTGATGCTTGGCCCAAGAACAAAACAAATCTGCTTCTCTTATACACCTTCGTGGCTTGCAAAATGTGTAGCTTCAAGAACCCCAAAACTCTAAGAACAAAAGTGTAACTAACTCCAAAACTCCAAGCAATTCCAAAAACCTATAAATAATAAAAAAGCACTACCAAATACAATAAAATATATAAATCCTAACTTTAATGCAACTAAGGTTTCTAAATGTCAAAAGTCTTAAGAACCTAACATGAAACAATGTACATGATGCTAAATTTTAGACAAAACATGATGTTAGAAACCCCAAAAATACGCATCTATCAATTCCCCCAAACTTATCATTTGCTTGTCCGCAAGCAAACAATCAAAGATAAGATAGGAGAAAGGTTTGAAAATGAGAGTTCAAAGCTTCCAAAAGCAATTGTTAAGCAAAAGTGGAAACAAAGTATAAACAAGCAATTAAGAGCTACAATCAAGCTTACTCTACTTCAAAAGAGTTAGCCATTCTCATCAACACAAGCATCAAGTTCAAGTCCCAACTTACACATGAATTCCTATCCTCATTCCCTTTAACATTCATTAAGCAATGGTGGATCATGATTATGCAAATCAAATGAACACATTTGGCTAAGGGTTTAAGGTCTTGAGATAAAAGTGATCTCAAATGAATTGTGGGTTTCAAAAACAAAGGATCTCTCAAGAAAGGAATGAACTATAGCAAAATGCTAAGAGTAAGAAACAACTCATGCATACAAGGATAGATTCTCATTCTACCCAAACCCCTATAATGATCTTCTCTTCTTCCAAACCCAAGATTCCCTTCCTAAGCTACCCTTTCCTTAAGGCATTTTTGCCTTCTTATCCCAACTTTGATCACTTCTTTCTTCTTTAAATACTTAGAGGATTTCTTTTTTTTTGCTTAGCTCTTTCTTATCTTTTCACTAGTCTCTTTTCTTTCTTTTTCTTTTGATGTTTGAGCCAACTTTGGCTTCTTTTCTCTCATTAAAACTTGAGACTTATCTTTCACAAACACTTAGAGCTATCAACTTTTCTTTTTCTTTTCCAATCCCCTCTTTCTTTTCTCAATCTTTTTCTCATTTCCTTTTTCCTTTTCTTCCCAACTCCCCCAAACTTATTTCTTATCCTATGCATAACCCAATGATGTAAGGCTAGCTCTACAATGAAGACCTATCCTTGTCGTTCCAAACTCAACACTTTTTGCCTAGTTGATTCAAGAAAAAGGCCTCTCATCTTTCACTAGAGTGTTTAGGCTTGAAGGAAAGCTTGGTTCAAGGTGGGAAATCTACTTGGACTAACAAGAGAGTGGTAGAAAGGGAGAAGATAGTCCAAGTATGTATCAAGTATCCATGAGTTCACCTTTCATTGCACAACATGATAATTCAAGTCAATATTAAGAGTTATAATAGATAGGGAATGATTCAAATCACAACATGTTTCAACCAAGAAGTGAACAATAATGCATGAGATCCAAGAAGGGTTCTTCCTTAATTTCAAGTTCACAAGATGCATCCAATAACCACATGCTCAAACAAATTTTTTTTTATAAAGAACACAAGCTTTAACTCTCAAACTTTAATGAAAACAATCCTAAATGACTTCTAGACTCAACTATATGCTTTCTTTTTGTGAAAATTTTTCAAATTTTTTCAAATTTTTATGGTTTTCTATGCCTTAGATGCATGAAATGAGACTCAATATGCAAGAAAGAAAGATAAGAACACAAAACACATCATTAGCAACTAGTCTCCTCCCCCAAACTTAAATCACACAGTCCCTTGTGTGAAAGAAGCAAGGGAAAGAGACCAAAGAGAAAGGTAAAAATGCAAAATGAAACAAAGAGGTGAAAAAGAGATTGGAGTGAGTTACTTGGAGCTTTAAGTGGAGTGAAATGGGGTGGAGGGATGGGAGGTAGAGGCTAGAGAGTTCCTCCCAACTTGGATGAGAGCCCGGTTCTTCTTTGATTTTGCCATGACCTTTCCTCTTTCTTTCTCCCAATGCCAAGACCTATATAGCCCAAAACCTGAAGAGATCTAAAAGAGAGATCAACAATGACTAGGAAACTTAAAACATAAAAGCAATATTTACAAGAGATAGACATGGGACTTCCTCCCAAGTGAGCTTGTTTTAAGTCACTAAGCTTGACTACCTTTTCTTTTAGTGAGGAGGTGGAGGAGTCTTGACATTTTGAGTGATTGTCAAGACTTTGTTGAGATGCTCTTGGAGCTTGTTTGGATAAGCTTGGAGCTCATGAGTGAGGATAGCTCTTGCACTTGAGAATGGCTTAGACCTTCCTTTGCATTTGACCTTGTACTCAATTGTACCATCCTTAAGCTTCAAAGGGTAGAGAGTGAGAGTGCTAGGAGTTTGAGTGAGAGTAGAGGTTATGGGTGCTTTTTCCTTCTTTTTCTTGCTCTTAAGAGGAGCTTCCTTTGCTCCACACACCCCTATCAACTGTGTGCTTCCCAAGTGCTCATCAAACAAACTTTGGAAAGCATCTCCATCCAAGAAATCCTTCTCAATGTTGTCATCTCTAGGAGGCTCCACAAAATGATACATTTCAGTCTTGATACAAGCACTCTCTTGCTCCATTGAGGTAGAAAAAAGAGATTCCAAAGAGACTTCATCCAATGCAAAAGGTTCTTCAACATTACCATAACCCAAATCTTCCTTTGCATGAGGCTTCTTCTTTCTTTCACAAGATTTTGGGGGTGAAGACTTATCCACTATCTCACAACTTTCCACATACTTCAAGTTCCTAGCATGATCTCCATCATTCTCATCAAGCAAGTTGAACTCTCTTGAGAATATTGCACTACAATACTCCTTGGGACTTGATTCAACATCACCCTCTATTTCATCAATGGGTGTTCTAATGAGATCACTCTCTAGAGAAACTTGATTCTCCAAGTGGTTGAGCCTAGAAGATATGTTTGAAAGTCTTGTGTAGAGATCATGTTGAGAAGATATCACCTTATTGTGAATGTTGTCAAATTGTTTGTGCATCTCATTGGCTTCACAAGCTTGTCCCTCTAATAGTTGGTGGAGCATCCTTTCCATGTCCAAATTGTGAATTGTAGTTGTGTCACCATGAATTGTTGGTTCAAGGACTTGTTGGTGGATGTTGTAACATTTACTCTCTTCCCTTACAATGGTAGATGACTCTTGGGTAGCTTGTAAGACTTCATCTAAAAGAGCATTAAGAGCTTCCAAATCCTTACTCACTTTATCCTCAATATCTCCATTATCCATTGGAACCTTCTCAAACTCACCAACATAGTTCTCCTCACTTCTTTGGGCTAGATTCTCAACAAGTAGCTCCCCTTGATCAATTGTGAGGTTCAAGAATCTTCCTTTGCTAGCTACATCTAAAGTCCATTGGTGCTCATTAATCACTCCATGATAGAAGGTACTAAGTATAACTTCTTTGTTGAACCCATGGTGGGGACAATCATGAGTGTAGCCCTTGAGTCTCTCCCATGCTTCATGAAAAGTCTCATGGTAGTATTGTTTAAAGCTCAAGATGTCTTTTCTAGCTTGGGATGTTCTTTGTGGATGGTAGAACTTTAGGAGGAATATCCTCTTGCAATCATCCCAAGAATTCACCAAGTGAGATGGCAATGATCTCTCCCATTGTCTAGCTTTATCTCCAAGTGAGAATGAGAACAAAAGGAGCTTGACACTATCCTCATCCACATCTTCAATCCTAAAAGTGTTGCACAACTTCTCAAAGTAGTACAAGTGATTATAGGGATTCTCCACTCTTGTCCCTAAGAACCTTAAGTCTTGAATCAATCTAATCAAACTTGGCTCGATCATGTAAGCATTGGCTTTGATAGGACGAGGATGGATCCCATAGCTCATGCAACATTTAGGAGTGTCAAAACTTCCAATTGTTGGCCTTTTCTCTTGGGTTGGAGTGGGTATCAATGGGAGTGTCAAGGAAGCTTCTTGAGGTTGAGGTTGAGGTTGTGGTGAAGTTGCTTGAGGTTGTGGAGCTTTAGTGATGCTTTTTTGATTGTCAATCTCCAACACCTCAAGTGAACTTGGTTTGTCATGTCTCTTCCTTTTGGTTGGGTACCTTTGAAAGCACAAGAGAATCAAGGAAACCAAGTTAGTAACAACAAATGAAAGAAAGTTCATCATCTTAGCTTGAGATGAATGAACCAAAGCAAAGAGAAAGAAAAGCTTAGTCTCAAAGACTTGAACTAAATAGGAATAGAAATCTAATTGATCAATCCTTAATCCCAAAATGGCAACGGCGCCAAATTGATAACAAGGATTTTGCAATCCTTTTAGAGAGGTATCAATTCCTCTTGCTTATCGTTGTAGCAAGAGGTATCGAACCAAATTGGGATAGAAGTGACCAATATGAATACACCATACCACTTTAGTCAAGCAAACCAAATTCAGTTATGATTCTATATCCTAAGTGCAATTTAAATTCAATCAAACAAGTAAAAGAGAGTAAACAAAGATCAAACTCAAGAAATCAATAATAAAAGCAAGGCCAATGGGTCAAGGTCAATGATTTGGGCAATCTAGAGCTATCAAGGATGCTTAAACAATCATCATAGATGCTAATCCTAAGCAAGAACACTAATCAATCAATTAATCCAATCTCTTGGTACTAATTACTTTGCCTAATCCTTAGTCAAGATCAAATTCTCATTTGTGAATAAAAACAAGGCAAGCATTAATCTCAAGTTCTCTTAAGCTAATAAACACTTTAGACATTCACTTTCATGAGCTAAAACATGTAAATTCCCATCAAAATCCAATCTAGCAATTCATCGAACACATGGTGTGCAATAAAACCCAATACATCTAAACCAAATTAATCAATGTCAATCTAGCAATAAGCACATTTAGATAGCAAAGATCAATCATGATAAAACCCTAAGCATCCATGAATCACTCTAAATCACCCTAATCTACCTAACCCATAAGCCTTAAAAGAAACTACTCACTAATCATGCTTTTCTCAACTAAACCTATAAAGATTAAGTGAGAAAACATGATTAGAGAAAATAAATTAAAGAGATAATAATATTTGACTAAGACTTAAAATAAAAATTTAGAAATTGTTTTAGATTCAAAAGGGATCAAAGAAAAATACAAGGTAGAAGATAGATCCCAAAAATTGGGTCTAAATATAAATATATGTGTTTTTGGTCATAGTGGCATTTTTGTAATTAAATTGGTCCCAACTTGGCTTGTATCGGTTGCACTCGTCGTTATGCAAACCGATATAATCTCTCGGGAAAAATGTTGGTTTTGCGTGTGTCTTATATCGGCTGATGCACCGATGTGTACACCGATATATCTCATGTCCACGTACGCGCGTAAAGGTGAGCAGATATTTTGTCTTCTAGTCTCGTGAACTCCCGATAACTCGTGATGCTGGAGGGTGTTCAGCGAAGGTGGGCTTCTTGTATGGTGGGCTTAGCTTGGATTTTCAGCGTGATGCTTGGCCCAAGAACAAAACAAATCTGCTTCTCTTATACACCTTCGTGGCTTGCAAAATGTGTAGCTTCAAGAACCCCAAAACTCTAAGAACAAAAGTGTAACTAACTCCAAAACTCCAAGCAATTCCAAAAACCTATAAATAATAAAAAAAGCACTACCAAATACAATAAAATATATAAATCCTAACTTTAATGCAACTAAGGTTTCTAAATGTCAAAAGTCTTAAGAACCTAACATGAAACAATGTACATGATGCTAAATTTTAGACAAAACATGATGTTAGAAACCCCAAAAATACGCATCTATCATCGGGATAACCGAGTAATCGAAATTCTCGACCGAGTGATGGTCGATCCTGAAGTAAAAATATTTACTCTTCCACAAATCCCTCGTCGGGATCCCGTCAAGGATCTTCCCATGGCGAGGAGAGAGGTAGTAGGTCCCGGGAAAACGAGTATTATGTTTTACCGAACAAACCCTCATCAACTCCTCGACCCCGAAGTCGATGCCTTCCTCAATGAATCTGACCCCTAGCCCGATGACGTACCGAACGAAATTTGGAGTCATCTGATGAAAGGCCAGCTGAAGCTGAGCCAGAACCCATGAGATAATGCGAGGGATCGGGAAAAACAATCCGCATTTATCGAAGTAAGTATAAGAGGCACAACAATAGCCCTCGACGATGGTTTCCAGCGACATTGCCGGAGACGGGATAATTATCTCCACCTCCGGCGGGATCCGGCACTTCGCCCGTAACTTCTGTATTTGGTCCACGGTTAAACTGGACGACGGATGGGGACCAGACGTTTTCCCGAGAACGTCCATCGCCCATTAACCTCGACTTGGCGAAATTAATGGGTTGGGGCTATTGTTGGTACTGGATTTCTCTCTAGGAAATCCGGCCCATTGACGAATAAAACAAAGGCCCGTAATCACGAGCCCACTCCAGAATCAAGACAAGGAGAGATCAACTGTCGTCCTTTGTTGGGCCCAAACGAATGACGTCTTGAAAAGTCCCAAGCGATGCCGAAGTGAGAGACGATCGAGCTCGAGCTCGGCAAAAGTCGACATGGAGGTAGAGAAAACTCGGTATTCGTCAGTTCAAATGATCCACGCAAATCTCGGAGGAAGTTATGAAGGCGAGGCCGAAATATCGGAACAGGAGGATCAAAGTCGAAATTATTTAAAGAAGAAGTGGCGATTCATTCAAGATATTCCAATCCTAGCTAAGAAGACTTCAACTAGATAGCTCGATCATAAATCCTTGTACTCTCTTTTCGACAGTGTTTGTTCTATCTCGACGATCAATCTCAATAAAGTCTTTGATTCATAGGAAACTATACCATTTTTATACCTAAAAGTCCAAATCCACGAATACAAATTCTTAGTGTGAATCCCGGATCTCACAATAACCGGGTGCAAGAATATCCGGTTTAAGAAGATCAGCATCGTGAAAGCAAAAATCTTTGGTATTAGGCCCTCTAGCTGAGAACAATGCCAGTTGAGGTGCTGATTTGTGAAGAACAGGCGCTAAACCATCTCCGATGCTTCCCTCGACATTAAAGCTTTTTACTCGCCCCGTCCAGTCTCTTGTTGTATTGACGTTGTAGTAATAGATCAAGTCCTAAAGATACCAAAAGGGCATTTCAGATTGAGAAATCAGGCCGAGGGTTAGTGAAAACATAGAAACTCTCATTACCATCAACTTAGACACATCTGTAATCAGGATTCCTGGCGCGGCAGAGGGAACAAGATTGAATTTTGTTCCTGAAGCAACATTTTCAACAACAAGAACAAAACCAGCAGCTCCGAGATGCTTCACGGTTTCAACAACTTTCTTGATGGAAGCTGAACCAATAACATATCGAGAGAATATGAAACTATATTTGATTAAGTTATCATCAAGATACGTACACGATATATATAGGAGAGCTATACTCCGCTGCCGTAGATGATCTTGCAACGTTTGTTGCTTCTTGGAGGACCATGCAACCGGATTTAGAGCCCAAGTAAACAATGTTCGCACTGGTGGATGTATAATCATCCCGGTCACCAGCCTTGATGTGAGACGCGGTCGGATGGTCGAGAGAGATGGGCGGTATGATGGGCGAGCGGTACGAACGTGGTCGAGCGGTACGAGTGTGATCGATGGTCGAGCGGAACAAGAAGCTGGCCGATGGCACTTTCTTCTTGTCAAGGGATGGTCGGTGGGATGGGGAACGTTTAGAACACAAGAAATTTGACCAGATTCGAATGAGTAAGCCAAGAGTAGCAAGGATCTCAATTTCCAAGGGGCGGCCACGCAAGGACAAAGAGAGATCGGCGCAAACCACTAGGGTTTCTTGATATTAAAAGCTTACTTGACTTTCATTAAACTAAAGAAATGTTTAAATAAGCTTACAATCGAAAAAGAACATGGGCTAAACATTTGGGCCGGTCGAAATAAAAGAAAACACTAAAGAAATAAAGCTAGAGCAAGAAAGGAAACTTTGGTCGAACGACAAGAGGCCGGCCTGTCTCTCTAATGAACGGGCCTCAGATCACCTCGTTAAAAACCTTGTGAAGAAAACCCATTTGGGACAAAAACTCACAAGGGAAAAAGAGTATGATCCTTAGTCCAGAGGCAAACCGGTCTAGGACTCGTCTGACTCAATGCATAAGATCATGGTCGGTCCGATCGTCCGGAGTAAGGGCCATGGCATGGTCGGGTCGAATGGATTTCCTGGCTCGGTCTTGATCATCTTATGGGCCAACTGCTTCAAGACAAGTTGGCCTTGGTCGAGCTGGCCTAGCTGGGCCGCGATGTCTTCTATGCTTGTCGTGGAGATCAGCTGTTCCATAGCCTTGTTGAATTCGTCTCGTACTTGTCTTTGTCCAGAACGTGTCCTCGGCATGTCCCGCATGGTCGGGAACTAGTCGACCAGCCTCATGGTCGAGCCCTGTCCGTCCTGCTCATCCGGCTCAGGGTCGATCAGACTGATGTCCTCATCATTCCCTCCCTCTTGAAGAGGTTCTGGCCTCAGAACGGTATCACCTGCACAATAAGGAGACAAATCATCAATATTAAAACTTGACGATATACTCATCTCACCTGGGAGTTCCAATTGGTAGGCGTTGTCGTTGATCTTCTTTAGGACTCATAATGGTCCATCTCCACATGGGGTTAGCTTATCGCCTCTTGTTTTGGAACCGTTCAGGTCGTATATGGACCCAAACCCAATCCCCTGGCCGAATATCGACATCCTTCCTGTTCTTGTCGGCCTGCTTCTTGTATTGCGCCGTTCTCTTCTCGATGTTCTCCTTGATCGTCTGGTGCAGCTTGGCAACGGCCTCGGCCTTGCGCTCTTCATCCAGATTGATAAAATCTAGTGCTGGCAGTGGTTTCAGATCAAGTGGAGTATCTGGCTTAAATCCATAAACAACCTCAAAAGGAGACATCTTAGTAGCATAGTGTTTGGCATTGTTATAAGAAAATTCAACAAAAGGAATGCAATCCAACCAATTTGATAAATTTTTACCAGCCGTGGCCCTTAAAAGGGCTGAGAGAGTTCGATTCACAACCTTGGTATGTCCATCTGTCTACGGATGGCAAGTGGTCGAGAACAACAACTTATTACCGAACTTTCTCCACAATGTCCTCCATAAATGTCCTAGGAAGGTCGGGTCGCGGTCTGAGACAATGGTCCAGGGCAGTCTATGCAATCTTACCACGTACTTGAAGAAGAGGTCGGCCATCTGGGTCGCGTGGTTCATCTTAGAACATAATATGAAATGGGCCATCTTTGAAAACAGGTCGACCACGACGAAGATCGCATCCTTGTTTCTGATCTTAGACAATCCAAGTACAAAATCCATGGAAATATCGACCCATGGTTGGTTAGATATAGGCAAAGATAAATAAAGACCGTGAGGATGTGACCTGGATTTATACTTAAGGCACGTGATACACTTAGAGCAAAAACGCTCTGTGTCTCGCTTCTGATGCGGCCAGTAGAAGTGGTCGACCAGGACACTTAGTGTTTTATCCACGCCAAAGTGTCCCATCAGTCCTCCTCCATGAGATTTTCGGATCAAAGATCCCTCATCAACCTTTGGGGAATGCACACTCATTTTTCCCTGAACAGAAACCCATTGTGCAAGTAAAAGGCTCATTTTGATCCATTACGACATTCCTGTATATATTATATAGTATAATGTTAGTGGTAGTTATAGTATGAAAGGTGGCAACCTTTGATTACTTGCATCTATTGGATGTTATATATGTATATATATATTCAAGTAATGGTAAAGAGTGAAAGAGCTCTTACGTACAAGTACAAGTACGTTTACGTTAAGTTAGGTACAAACACACACAACTAATTAACAAAAGGAAATTGAAGGTGTTAATGGATCCTTATCCATCAAATGATCAACAAAGAAAAATGTTAAAGGAAGGAGAAATCAATTGGTGCATCCATTCATAAGGACAAACAAGCATGGATCACTTTTTCTTCTCTAAAAAATATAGGTTAAATTAAAACAAACATAGATGATTTCATGAATCTAAATTCAATAAAAGTTAAACTTACAACTTATTCTCTCCATCTTCTCTCTAAATCTCTCTAATCTCTTTCTTTCTAATTATCTATATACTCTTAAATTCTATCAATGTGGATCTACGTGAGGAAGAGATTTGTCGATTCTATCGATCAAGATCAGCTGAGAGATCTCGAAATCGATAATTTTGGTGACGAGGTTGGAATCAAGGAGAATCTTGGATTATTTTAGGTTTCCATGAATGATGCAAGGGACGATTGAGTGAAGAAACATGAAGAAAACTTTTTAGAGCATCTCCAATCCCACACTATTTTCTACACTAAACACTATTTTATAGTAAATTCTTCTCCAACCCTACTTTATATCCCACTCTAAAATAGTGTAAACCTATTTCTTACACTATTTTTAGAGTAAACCTATTTCTTTTATTTATAAAATGGTCCGTAAAATTTTAATTCTTTTATTTATATCTATAATAAATAATAAGTTTAATCATAATTTATTATAAAATCATTATTAAATTATTAAAAGTACTGAAATACAAAAATACCAAACTTAAAATAAACAACATGAAAAGTACTCAAATATTTAAGATAAAAAACACAAATAAATATAACACCAAAATTATAACTTAAAAATCGGGTAAGCCTCTTCTGGGTCTCCAAGATCGCTAAAGTAGATAGAGGATCTCCTTGTTGGTTTTGTTGTTGATCATTCCGCTTTTGTAAAATCCATGTTTGCTCCGATTGAACATATGCACGAATATTTGGATCTTGTATGGAATTCAAATCACAAAACATGATTTTGGAAAAAGAATGTGGTACATGACATAATGACTACATGTATAATATTACACAATATGATAATTGAGGATGAGCGTGATCTCGATGCACCAATTGAAGTTGGAAGAGAAGCTCCACCTCCAAAAGTTCATGTGGCAGAGGATGATAATATCCGATTCCAATATTTTCTTCATCGATTTATAGAAATCAAAGATAAAAAGCTCATTTTCACCTTAAAATGTTTTAATCGATCATTTGTGGAGAAAATATAGTATTGGTGATATTTAAACCAAAATTTATTATGTTTTATTATTTTATATAATGTAATATTGTTTTTATTGAATAAATGTTTAATTTAAATAGTTTTATACTATAAAAGTTGTATTATTATAATTAATGAAAATTTTGCAAATAATAAATAAATAGGGTTGCACTGTAAGTTTTATAAATAAAAAATATTAGTAGTAAACAAAAAGATAGAATATATTTAAAATATTTTATTTTTAGAGGGAAAATATAGTTGTGCATTGAACAGAAATCTAACTTTATTTTAATGTCACAGTGTGAAATATAGTGTTTTGTATCGGAGATAGTGTTAAGGTGGAAGATAGCTGCTGATACTTTGTGCGATTGGGCTGTCCTTCAATGGGCTGGGTCATTTAGAAAAAGTCATTAAAAGGAAGAAAGCCTTTTGGGGTGGGAGATGTTGGATTCGGTTTAATTTTAAACCAAAGGAAACCAACGACGCGTCGTCTTTCTTCTCCAGAACTTATGTTACACTCTGCTAGGGTTTTTGCGACTCGCCTTTTACAAATCAAACACGATTGAATGATTTTGACGCTGGATCGTCAACATTATCTCATCCAAACTTTAGTTGATTCGTTTGTTCGTCTGCGTTTGCGTCCGTAATTGGATACTTGGGAATGTCATAAATCTGAAGGAATTTGACCAAATTGTTGACTTTGTTAACGATAATGGAACAACAATGGTATGCTATTTTTGCTTCGTTTATATTTTATGTTTTGGAATGGAAACCTTATCTATTTGATTTTTCTTTTGTTTAGCAAAATCGTTGGTGAAAGTTTGAGAAATCAAGATGTTGTGAATGAGGACAGAATCAGCGAATTGCCTGACGCATTGCTTCTGCAGATATTATCTTCACTTCCAACAGAACATGTCATAGCGACTAGTGTTTTGTCTAAACGTTGGAGATCTCTTTGGAAATTGGTGCCAAACCTCGAGTTTGATTCTTATTATCACCATACATTTTCAGAGAATGTTTACAGGTCTCTGGTTTTACATAAAGCTCCCGTTCTAGAGAGTTTGCATTTGACAATTGGACATAAAGGTCATGAGTTGGATATTGGAATATTGATTGGAGTTGCATTTGGGCGCCATGTGCGCAAATTGGTACTCGACGTGTTTGGAGTGGGCATCTTAGTTAGATTTCCAAGCGTTTTGTGTAGCTTTAATAATACACTCGAGATCTTGAAACTCAAGTATTGCCTTCTTTTAGACTTTCCTTCTCTGGTTTGTTTGAAGTCTCTTCGGAAGCTGCATCTTCACTATGTGGATTTCAAAGACGAAGATTCTCTTTCCAACCTGTTATGTGGCTGCCCTAGTCTTGAAGATTTGGTTGTGAATCGAGGAAGCTATGTGGATGTCAAGACTTTCACTATTGCGGGGCCATCATTACAGAGACTAACCATGGCGGAGGATGACCTAGAAGAAAGTGATAAAGGTTATGTGATAGATGCTCCTTCTTTGAAATACTTAAACATCTCAGGGTTTAATGGTCTTGGGTTTTTTCTGATTGAGAATTCACCTGAGCTAGTGGAGGCACAAATCATTAACATTTCTGATATAACCAATGAGAACATTCTGGCGTCTCTTACTTCAGCCAAACGACTTTCCTTACACTTATCACCCTTAGAGGTATTTTTTAAGATTTTTTATCTCTTGAGAATTGTGCCATCATTGTTTAGTATACTAAAGTTGCTTCGTGCACAGATCAATTATCCTACAGGTAGTATCTTCTGTCAGCTGGTTTCTTTGGAGCTATGTACAAGTAAAACAGAGTGGTGGAATCTACTTGCGCGCATGCTCCATAGTTCTCCTAAATTACAAATCCTCAAGCTGACTTATGTAAGCTATTTCACTAGTGCCAGCTACTTTGTTTTATCACTTTCAGGTATTTTGATGATCTAAATATCATCTCAATTGCATTGGTCTTAGCCATGTATTTGCAGTTATTACGATCCTCATCCTCGTGTGGGTCCAAAATGGAATCAGCCCAAGTGTGTACCAGAATGTTTGTTGTTTCATCTTGAGACATTCGTGTGGAAAAGATTCATATGGCAACGAGAAGACGAGAAAGAAGTGGCCACATACATCCTGAAGAACGCTAGACGGTTGAAGAAAGCAACTTTCTTCACAAAACTCATCCAACCGGAAAAGCTCGAAAAATTGGGAAAGAGACATGAGATGGTCAACGAGTTGGCTAGTGTTGTCATGGCTTCGTCAAATCCATGTCACCTCGTCTTCAAATCCGAGTGATCTCTTCAACTTTTACTTTGCTGTTTTTGCCATTGGAAATGTACAATTCCAAACTTTTGGATAGGAGTGCTAAAACTAGGTTACATTTGAGAAAGATTTTCAGACATTGGGCCTGTTCTTTTCCTCATCTGAAAATTGCGTCTAGAAACTGCGTTCAGATGCAGTTTCCAAACGTTGCATCTAGATGTAAATGCAATTATGTTTCTTTGTGCATTTAGAAACTGCGTCTAGAAATTGTGTCTAGATGCAATTATGTTTCTTTGTTTATTTGTATACATTAGTTGGATGCATTATTTTTAAGGTTTGGATTTTGTGGTTTTGGCTGAACAACGCGATTTTGCGGTTTTGGCGGAAAAACGAGATTTTGCGGCTTTGACGGAAAACACGATTTTGCGGTTTTCGCGGGAAAACGCGATTTTGCGGTTTTGGCAGGAAAACGTGAATTTGCGGTTTTGGCGAAAAACGCGATTTGCGGTTTTAGCGAGAAAACACGATTTTGCAGGTTTTGACGGGAGAACACAATTTTGCGGTTTTGGCGGAAATACGCGATTTTGCGGTTTTGGCGGAAAAACGCGATTTTGCGGTTTTGACGGAAAAACGCGATTTTGCGGTTTTGGCGAGAAAACGCGATTTTGCGGGTTTGGCGGAAAACGTGATTTTGCGGTTTTGGCGGAAAAACGTGATTTTGCGGTTTTGGCGGAAAAACGCGATTTTGCGGTTTTGGCGGAAAAACGTGATTTTGCGGTTTTGGCGGGAAAACACGATTTTACGGTTTTGGCGGAAAAACGTGATTTTGCGGTTTTGGCGGAAAAACGTGATTTTGCAGTTTTGGCGGGAAAATGTGATTTTGAGGTTTTGGCGGCAAAATTCACTTTTGTGTTTTTTTCTGTTTTGCGAAAAACCACGATTTTGCTATTTTATCGAGAAACCGCAGTATTTTACGATTTTGCCAAAAAATGCTTATTTTAGATTTTTGGGAGTTGAGATGCACTAATGCATCCAGAATTTCCAATTATTTTATATGCAATATCTGACTTTTGCATCTGAATGCGTTTCTTAAGTACCACTAAAAGAACAACATCTTGTTTTTGCAGTGAGATGCAGTTTCTCAACGCACAAAAGAACACCACCGTTTTCTTTTGAAAAAAAACAAGTTAAAATGATTTTTCTGAATGACTATGGATTGAATGAGACCTTGAGTTTTGCAATAAAAGAGGTTTCTATAAGGAAAGTAAGTGACCTACTCTCCTACGATGGAAGGAATTGGAATGAAGACATATTGCTTGAACTATTTAGAGAAGAAGATATCCAACTTATTCACCGGATTCAACCGGGAGGAATAACCACCAGAGATGAATACAGTTGGGAGTATACCAAGACTGGGCTTTATTCAGTTAAATCCATATATTGGGTGGCCTTAGACATGATTAAAGAGAAGGAAGAGCAGAATGAGATTCTCCAACCAAGCATGGAGATGCTATACAAGCTGGTTTGGGAAGCAGATGCCAACCTAAAGCTCCAGCATTTTCTCTGGAAATGTTTAACCAACTGTCTCCCAGTAGCAGAGAACTTGGTGCACAGACATCTCAGAAAGGACCCCTATTGTGGAAGATGTCAACAAGGTTTTGAATCTGTTAACCATCTGTTGTTCCAATGCCCTTACGCTCGACTTGTATGGGCTATCTCCCCACTGCCAGCTCCTCTGAGAGGTGAAATGAGCGAATCCCTACTTGTTAACTTTTATAGAGTGATGACTGCACAACCAAAGGCACCGTATGACAGAGATGTAGGGAAACTGAGTCCATGGCTAATGTGGAGACTGTAGAAAAACCGCAATGATTTTCTAATCAAAGATGTGGACACCTTGGAGAAAGCTATTGATGACATGAAGGAGTGGGGCAGCAGATTGGAGAGATCCGAGGTAGATTATGGTGAGGTGAAAAAGAGAGTTAAGCTGAAGGATCAATTGCATGAGAAATGGCAGCCACCGCCACTTGGTTGGGTCAAATGCAACGTAGATGGTTCATGGAACAGTAGGACATCAAGGTGCGGTATTGGCTGGATCCTCAGAGATCACAACGACAAGACTCTCTGGATGGGGGCTAGGAAACTGCAGATGTTACACTCTCCATTGGAAACAGAAGCTGAAGCTCCAAGGTGGGCTATTTTGTGTCTGAAGCATTTCAATTATGCTAATGTATTGTTTGAGACATATTCACACTCAATAGTAAACGCTATAACACAAAATGAAAGCTGGCCTCACATCAATGCTATTATACAAGACTGCCATGCTCACAGCTTTCGGAGAGAACATCATCAGTTTTAAGGGAAGAAGAGGAAATGGTGCAACTGTCCCAAGTAAACTCCACAATCAAGTTAGGACATCCAAATTCACCACACTAGCCTCTGTATACAATTAGGTGCGGTCTCACAGAGGGAGTATCGAATCAAAGGACACATGGACTCAACCTATTCAGTATCTGACCACCAAACTGTCTGTTTCTGGTTTCTTTCTTTTCCCTTTCTCCCTTAGCAACTGATTTTTCCCCACTGGGTATCATTTTATTTTTTTTATCAGTGCTCTTCCCTTGTTACTGGGTTTAACTTTGGATTTTTCCATGGATGCACAGGAGATAATAGGGGTCTCTACCACTCCCGCGACCACTTCGAAGCTATTAGTTGGTTCTTCTCCATAGATACACATGAGGTAATAGGGGTCTCTACCACTCCCGTGACTACTTCGAAGTTCCTAGCTTATCCTCAGATTTTATAACTCTTTTTTTGTTTTATTCTCAAGGAAGGGGAAAATCAGAAACCATACTTTCGAACAGGATCATAGGCTGTGCCAAACACATCAAAGGAATCCGACCCAAAGATTACCAAGCCCCTAAGTGAGAAATTAAGGTCAAGATTAAAGTGAGACTAGTAATGGATCCGCTGAATACCTGGTTAGATATGGGTATCCTTGGTAGGTTGATCTGTTTGGGGTTTTCTAATAGTCATAGAGGCTCTGCAAGTCTGTCCAATGGTCACTTAGTTCCTGTTCAAGCGAAAATTTTCCTCGAAAAATCATAGTTTCATACAAATTTTGACTCAATAAAACAATTTTTTTGAAAAACTAAGAAAACAAAAGCGTGCGTCAGTAGCTCCTCCCCCACACTTAAACTACACTGTCCCCAGTGTAATCAAAGCATGAGCTCGGTAAGAACAGATAATCAAATTGAAAAGAGTTGAAAAATCAGAGTTACGTACCTCTCGTCGCACTGTGTCGATCGATGCACATGACCGCATCGATCGACGCAAGGCGCATTTGCTCGATTCATTTATGTAATCGCACTGTGTCGATCGTCACACAGTTGTGTCGATCGATGCTAGGCGATTTTGAACCTGTTCTCTGGGCTGAAAACACTAAAAAGAAAAAAATCAAAATAGCAAAGGCTGAAAAATGAAAAACAAAAACGAAAACTGACTCTATAGTGGGTTGCCTCCCACTCAGCGCTTGTTTTTAGTCATTAGCTTGACTATGGCACATAGATTTGACTCATGGCGGCTTCAACAGAGACTTTGAATGTCTCTGTGAATATCTCTTCATCCAAGGAGGTGTATAGGCTTTCAGATCATGATGCTTTCCAAGGAATGAGTAAACAGAATCAGGGCGGGAGCAAAGCTTGGGTGGTACACTGCGTTTTCCTGCATTCAAAGCAATGCGGTCAGGAGGTTTAATCTTAGATGATTTATACTTTACATTTGGTGCAAGTCTGATATCTGGAGCTTTCTGCTTATGAGCAGTTGCAGGCTCTGAAGATGTTAGAGCAAGTTCAAGAGGAACCGCCATCTTCTTCTCTCCACTATCAGATACTGTATTTCCACCAATTTGATATGCTTCTTTCAGAAGACCATCAGTGGAGATCATCTTCTTTGCATGAACTCGCGAAGCTTCAGCTGGTGGGGTTTTATTCACCTTCTTATCCATCACTTTCATGCAGTTAGCCACTTCTATCTCTTGTCTAGGTGGTTTAGGAACCTTAGGATATGGCACAATGGGCTTATAGACTCGTTCTGGGACTGTTGCAGGCTTCTTGTCTCGTCTGCGATTTGTGTCGATCGATGCAGTAGGTGTGTCGATCGACACAAGGCGATTATGTTCGTCGTAAGAACTCAAAATTGCCGTCAGAACTGCGTGTCGACCGACACTAAGGGGGTGTCGATCGATGCATAGTAGCGTCGATCGATGCAAGCTCGAGAATGCAACGATCGACACACAGGACCGTGTCGATCGATGCAGGGCGATTACAGGCGTACCTGAAACGCAAGAACAGAAAAAAAAAAAATTAGTAGCTAAAATAAAAACGAAAAACCTAGTCTAAACCCTAAGTTCAAATCTATCGAGGACTCAAAAGAGTCCCCGGCAACGGCGCCAAAAACTTGATAGGTCAGGTTTTAATCCCTATTCTAAACTGCAAGTGCACAGTGATGTAGTTGTAGTACTTAGGGTATCGAATCCACAGTGACTCTGGTCAACGATAGATTTAGAACGGTCAAGTTAAAACTAGGAGAAAGCAATATGGGAAAGCAGTAAATCAGCAAGCATAGAGTAAATAGCAGCGAGTTGTGAGCAAGGAAGCGAAGCGTTAAGTCTAGGAAGTTCTCAGGAAATCAGGAACACAAGAAATCAATCAATCGGGATCTAATCAGAAACTGTTCTAAAACTCAAAACACATATATAGAATTAACCAACTTTCGTTGCGAGAATTCTCTAAGTCTAAGTGCAGCAATCCAAATCTCTTTGCAATCACTAACAGATTAAACCAGCTTTAATTCCAAGTTTGATATGTTCACAATTAAAGTAAACCAAATCTCTTTGCGAGTAATTTAATTGCTCATCTAGGTTATTTCTAGCTAATTAACCAATTGTCGTTGCATCAATCAACCTAACATCATAAATCTGGATAGCTACTTCAAATTAAGCATTAAGAGCAATCCTAGGTGAAGAACTAGCAGATATGAATCCCTACAGATTGATTAAACTACAATTCCATGAAATCCCTAATGAGAATCCCTAAACTTAACAGGTAATCTACTCAGACATGTTCATCGAAACAGAAAACATCTTGAATAGAAAACCAAATATCATAAAACAAAGTAAAGATCTGGGGTTCAAAATTCTCTCTCTTTCGAGAACATGATCAGCCCCTTAAACTCTCTCTGAATAAAATAAAGCGTAAGAAAAGCGTAGTCTAAACAAGTGGCTAAAAACCCTAATGTATAGTCTAAAAAAAGTTTTGGGCTTCTGTGTAAATATCTGGGCTTTTCTGCAATATCAGCATTCTTCATTAAACCGCCGAGTCTGGCCCATCTCGCATATGCAACGATCTACACCAAAGATGTGTCGATCGATGCATTCCTCAAATGTCCACAGAGAACTCTATCTCTCGGCCAAACACTCCAAAAAGCTCCAGAAAGTGTCATAATCACCAAATCTGCTCCAAATGTGCTTGTACCTAATAATACCTGAAAAGACTCTAAAACATAGTAAATGACTCGATAAATAAGATATATACCATGGTTAAAAGTCCTAAAATCCATGGTATATCAATGAACGAAATTCACTCCCATCCTTTGCCATTATTAACTCTTTTCCTCTTCTTAGAATCCGGTTTGGGGATGCACTTTATTTCTCTGCGATTTTCTATGAACCTTTTCCCACCAGACAACTCTTAGCTAAATGTCCCCACATGGAACAAACAATACACTTTAGTGGCCACCATATATATTTGAACTCTACAACTGCATCAACACCTTTTTCGAGCGGAGTCTGAAAGATTTCGGTAACTCCTTTTGTAATACCCTGTATTCAAAATATGGTCAACGGGCAGAAGAAAAGTCAGCAGGGGCAAAATTGTAATTTTGCCAAACCCAGGGGTAAAATGGTAATTTTGCCAAAGTTCGAGATGGAAGCCGAGACGGGCCAAATGTTCTTGTTTTAAAGGATAAAGAACATTTACAAGACCAGAATTGGAAGAAACGGAGCAGAAACGTGTTTTTTGGCTTATCGGGTGGAAAACCGACTAAACGAAATTTTTTTCAGAAATTCATAACTGGAGCTAGAAAGCTCCAAATGAGGTGATTCAAATTTTATAAATTCATATAAAATTAAGGAAAAACAGTTTATGAAATTTTTGGGATTTATGGGAATAGTGAAGGATTTTCTAAAATCATAACCGTGAAACCGAGGAAACCGAGAAGAAATTGCAAGATGGGTTTGTAACTGAATTGGGTCGGTTTTGGGCTTGATTTTGTGGATCAGAAAGAGCTCCAGAGACAGGTGTCTCACCCCCAGATCGCCAGCCTTTCCTCTTTAGGTGTCAAACCCATATGAAAATGTTACATGCAAAGAATTATCCATCCCATCTCACCAAAAACTCATTTTTGTGTATCTCCATCTCTCTCTGAACACAAGTCACGACCACACCTCTATAATCTCACTAAGTTCATCCAGAGAACCCAGAAATTCATACATTCCTCTTGAAGATTCAAAAGAAACCTCAAGAACACCATTGTAACATCCTGGTTTATGGTATATAAGGAAAGACTTAAAATAATTAATTTGGCTACCTATGTCACCAAGTGCATTTACCTTTTCCGGTCACTTGCCTGAAAGAACTCCAGAGTTAAGCGTGCTTGGGCTGGAGTAGTCCCAGGATGGGTGACCTTCCGGGAAGTGACTCGTGGTAGCATGTGTGTGAGGACAAAACACATGGGAAAAGGTCATGGGGTGATTGTAGGGTCAGTAAATTAATTGGTCGAGCCTATGGAAAATAACGCACCGACCGTCGGACAGGGGTGGGGCCCACGATCCCGGAAGAGGGATGGGTGACTCACCGGTAGGGACGGACGGGGCGTTACAAAGTGGTATCAGAGCCGAATTCGAGGACGCGTGTGGAGTCAGTGAGGGCTCACACCGTCAAGGATAACGATCCTGGTGCGCAACGAGGGCGTTGCGCTCTGTGAGAGTGGGTGAATTGTAACATCCCGGTTTATGGTATATAAGGAAAGACTTAAAAGAATTAATTTGGCTACCTATGTCACCAAGTGCATTTACCTTTTCCGGTCACTTGCACGAAAGAACTCCAGAGTTAAGCGTGCTTGGGCTGGAGTAGTCCCAGGATGGGTGACCTTCCGGGAAGTGACTCGTGGTAGCATGTGTGTGAGGACAAAACACATGGGAAAAGGTCATGGGGTGATTGTAGGGTCAGTAAATTAATTGGTCGAGCCTATGGAAAATAACGCACCGACCGTCGGACAGGGGTGGGACCCACGAGCCCGGAAGAGGGATGGGTGACTCACCGGTAGGGGCGGACGAGGCGTTACAACCATATTGTTCATAAAACCTTCTAACACAAGAAAAGCCATAACTTTCTCATAACAAACTCAAATCACCTCCTGTAAAGCCCAGTGGACTCCTCTAACTCTCCTCTACAACCGCCAGCCAGCCATACATGACCGCCGTCGCTGGAGCTCGCCGTTAAATGGCCAGAGAGCTGCCTCGGTTAGGGTTTTGGTGGATCTCTCTCATCCTTCATCTGATCTGGACGTTTGGTAGCCATAGATGGATAGATCTCCTCTTTCCGATCAGTTTGATGGGTGTATCGTCGTCTGATTCGCCGGAAAAAGGGATGAACCGGCCGGTCAACGCCAGACTACCGCCGGTCAACGCCAGAGAAGTCGCCGGAATTCTTTCTCCGCCGTCTCTCTCCTCCGCCGGTTCACTGGTATTGGTTTAGCATTGGTTTGAGATTGAAATGAAGTTGGTTTGGTTTGATTTGAGTTGGTTTAGGTTAACCGGTCAATCCGGTTAACGGTTGACTCCAAACCGGTTTAACCTAACCGGTTCAATTGGAAACCGGTTCAGAAGGTTGGTTCAATTGAAGTGATACAGTTGGTTCAGAGTGGTTAACTGGTTCAAGATCGGTCAAAGTCAAATTCAACGGCCAACGTCAAAGTCAAAGTCAACACCGGTCAACGCCGTGGTCAATGCCGGTCAACACATTGACTTCGGCCGGTTTTGCATTTGCAGTTTGTGTACGGGTGTTCGGGAAGATTTGGAGTTCGTATTCGGGTGTTCGGGAGGTTCGGGTTAGTTCGGGGTCTCAAGAGTCGTATCCGCAACCGTGCCGTTCATTCCGACCAATCATTGTGAGTCGGCTCAAACACCGAAGTTAGAAGAATGTAGATTAGGAAATGAGAAACCGTAGAATTAGAGTTTGCATACCCGGATGTGATTTGATTGGGCTTGAGAATCGAATTGACTGATTAACGATATACCGGTTAAGGTTTAAGACGCATGTTAGGATCGTGAGAATTAAATGGATTAAACTTGTTGTGCGCCGTTATATTGTTAGTAACGTTAATTGTTGCATGCATATAGTCGTTTCATGATAGGGCCACATATGCATATATAGGTATGTAAACAACAATATCGAATGGTTCTAAGCACGGGAATTAAGACGGTGTTAAAAGATGGAATTAAACCTAACAAACGTAAGGTGTATGAATCGATATTGGGAATGAGCGTAATAAAGTTAAAGAAAAAATGAATAGAGTAAATGAATGATGATACGTCGGGGAGTTTAGTAAGCTACTAGCTCTAAAACGACGGATCGTGGATGTGATAAAAGATACTTGGAAAAGTAAGAAAAAGGGGAAGTGATGTGATTGGTGTGCCGTCTACGGATTAGCAATCCGCTAAACCATAGTAGCGGACGTTAATGAGATGTGGGCCGTCTACGGGTTAGCAATCCGCTAATTCAAGGTAGCGGATGTGAATTGGTTAAAAGATTGTAGAAACCCTGATAGGCCTGGTTATGTGATGATTGTGTGGTTGTGTTGTTGTGTGGTTACTGTTGAGCTTTTTGTGCAGGCCTGTTAGATTGTATCGGTGCTGGGCCGAGCAATCCATGTGAATACTTAACTTGTTCACGAGACCGGTTAAGTTGTGGCAGCTGACTCGGTACGGTGCCGAGTCAGGGCGGTGGTGTGGGTGTATGTGTAGACTTGCGGGATATGGTGTTAAGATTATTGTTAATTATTGATTGAGAATGCTTGCTAGAGTCCAAGCGAGTCTGCGTGTTTACATTTCTGCACTAGGACTCTAGGGGGCGTTAGATCCCGCAAGTCTAGGTGTTTGGATACGTTCCGGTACTTCCGACCCGATTGGATCCTCGGGTAGTTGCCTAATCGGATCATGGTGATTCCGGTTATGGCGTTAACCCACTAAGTGACGCCGGTAGGTGTGTGGTCCGGAGAATACGGGTCGCGTTCTAGGGCCGGACTGCATGGAAACTTGGGTTGCTGGGGGTAACTTGAGTCACCGCGTATCGATGGACGGAGAACGGTGTCCTAGCCGTGAGACTTCGTGTTTACGTCTAGGAGTCGTGGGTTAGTTACCATGTTGGTGACGATGTAAACCCGTGGAAGTTACCGAGATCGTAAGGGCCCTTTGTTGTGTTTATATTGTTTGTGTTGCGCGATAGATAGATCGAGTTCCAATCGAGAGCATGTGTCGCAGTGACTTCGATGTCCCTTGAATCATATTCTCTTCCTTTTGGCAAGTGATTGTGTGTTATGGGTTTGACACGACGTTGTAGTGCGTGATCAAACATTGTTCATTGATTGTTATTTTGGGGTTTTGGGGACGGGAATTTGTAAATGATAGATAGCGTAGATGCCGTAATGGGGAGCCATCTCACTGGGTGATCTTAGATCGCTCATTAGACTCTTTTTGTGTTTTCAGGTTTAGGAGCGACGGACGCGGGAGGTCCTCGGTGTAGTCTCAGGATTGCTTGTGGCGGGATTTTGATTCGATGATTTTGGGATTTTATCGGCTTTTGGTACCATTTTGTATTGAAACACGATGATTGTTTTTATTAATGGCAATTGTTTTGTAAAAAATGTTGAACGTTGTACGTAACGTTTGATTCATCAGAAAGGAATGTGCATCCCTGATATTGTGTTTAGTCGGAACCGACACAACCCATAGAAATGGTACAAGTTGCAAAGCTTTGTATCATGGAAGTGAGGATAGCGGGGTCAAAAACGGGTTAGTGCGAGCATTTGTCTCAAACCGATTTATCTCTGTCTTCATCTTGTGACAAACCTTTTCTGTTTGATTTGCTCGGGTTTGACTTGGTCATGTTCTTGTTTGATTTTTGACCGGTCAGCTCGTCAGTCGGCGGATAATGGGAAAGGGGCATTACAAAAGGTGGTATCAGAGCATGGTTCATCATGGGTTTCGAAGCTGTTCATTTCTGAGTGTTTTTCGTGTTTTATCGAGTCAAAATAGGGTCTTATCCAAGCATCCATTAGGAAACCGAGCCGCGTCTATAAATTCGGGGGTCGGGATGACGTTGGAATTGTATTATCGATACTAATGTTTATCTGTGTTTTTGTATGCAGTCAGCTGCAGAGTGTCCCTGGACGGATTGTGTGTGGGCGTGTGTGCATAGTGTGGGATATCAGCGAGCAGTATGAGTCATCATCGGATGACTGCGGCACACTATCGAGCTCAATTAGAGCAGCACCAGGCGAGTTTGAGGACACAGCCTGGACAATCACATGGTTCCCGAATATCTGACCAACCACCGGTTCGACCGCAAGTACAGCAGGGAGTGAGAGTATCCGCCGTAGATTGGAGACCAATCCCTGACCCGTTACCTCAAGCTCTATAGGACGAGACAGTTATCAGAGCCGGTAACACCACCAGAGCCAGTGGTATTGCCAAGAGTTTCAGCCGCCGATGCTTGAGGCGCATGACGTGCCATTACCTAGTTTGCATGCTTCAGATTTCTTTCCGCTCAGAGGGAAGGACTTTATGTTAGGCCCATTACACACAGAAGTTGACATGGACATGGAGCCCATCGATCCCGACCAGCACATGCATTGGGAGCCGCATGTAGATGAGCAGGTGGCGACACTTGGAGATGTTCTGGAGCAGCAGATCGGACCACACCACCAGCCGGATCCACAATGAGGGTCGCCCCGTATACAATTTGATAGGTCTGCATCTTTGTCGCCCGAATCTACCGAGACAATCGAGGACTTGCCGGAGAAGTGTAGACGAGGGGCATCGAGCATCTGTTTGTTCCCGTAGGTCTCGCTCCGCGCTAGTAGTTCGCCAGATATGTGGAGTGAAGGGTCATAGTGCGTCCGTGTGTTTTCAGGATCCTTCTTCGGAGTCTGTTTCCTCTTGTCAGTTGTGTGGCGCTTCGTATCATCGTCTGTCAGATTTGTGGTCGCGGGGGAACATGTTGCACGGTTATGTCCGACGGCAGAGCAGCAGCGAGTTGGAGCACCGTCCAGAGATGCACACCCACCACATCCTCCCGGCACACCTGCTAGTGGTTATGTTGGGAATGTCCTGAAATCTACTGTACTATCTCTAGAAAGTATGATAAGTGTCGAGATCAGACATAAGTCATAAATACTGGGTGATCATGATGACTTGCTAGAGCCCGCTCTTGATCTATAAGTTTAGGACTTATTACCAGTATTGTATGATCCCAAAGGGTCACACACCATAGCTAACGGGAAAGTTAAATGGAATTAATACGGTAAGATGCAAGGCATTTACTGTATTTGTACAGAGAATTGGGCCAGACAAAAGACAGTCTTTTGTCTGATTTGGGCCTTGGGCCCAAAAGCCTAATGAGCCATTAGTTTAATTACTTGGGCCCATATAAGGAAGAGGGAAAGCGCAGGAAGCCCTAATGCTTCTGCTTCTGCGATTTTTCACGTGAGCCATCCTCTCTCTCTCTGTTGATTCCGAGCTTGGTCTAGCAGCCTGATCCGTAGCTTGTAAGCGTGTGGATACCTAGGAGGAGCCGGTGATAATCAGCTCTAACTGATCTCTTCATTCCCTTGATCAATCCGCTGCAACATAAGGTAATGAATCTGATCTGTTTATGATTCAACTGCAAATCACCTAGATCCTAGATGATTATGTGCTAGGTTGTAACCTGACAATTACACCACAAAGACACATAATCCTTCAGTGGTATCAGAGCCAGGTCGTTAGGTTTTTGCTTTTTGGATCATACTAGGTTGTTTATTAGTTTGATGAATCGATTTTAATGAGTAAAATTGATTGAAACTTGAAAACCTAGAAATTCTTGTTAATTATGTTGAAATCGTTTCTTTGTATGATTCGCTTGTTGACTTAATATGAATCGCTTTTGTCAAATTCAATTATTGAAAAGTCAAAGTTGATTGTTAATGTGTATGAATCGTTTTGGTTCATAAGCGAATTGGAAAAAGTCATGTTTATAAAGAAACGTGTCAGTTATGTTAATGTTCAAAGCGATTTGATTGTGAAAGTTAAGAATCAATTGTTTAATTATATAGACAAAATCGTTTTGTTCATAAGCGATAGAAGAAAAGTCAAATTCATTGTTTAAGAATCGTTTTTTTTGTCCTCTTGTGAATGTGACGATCGAATTATTGAAATGAGGTTTGTCAATGTTCAATTTCGATTTTGTCTTTTAATGAATGTCATGTGATAATCATAAGCTTTGACTTTGTTTTGTAATCGCATGTCTTTGTCGTCATTGATTTTTGTTTTGACTTTGATCAATTATTGAATCATAAGCGATCGTTTATGGATCTAATAATCAATGTGGAAATCGTTTAAGCAAAAGTCAAAATCGTGTTTGTTACGATTTTGTTAATATCATGATCGTAAAAAGATTGCTTTGTTTGAATCGATTAATTATTTAATTAATTATGGTTTAAGCGGTTAACCCAAAATCGCGATTTGCTGGAAATTATTTAATGCAATTGGTATTATTTAATTTCTGGTTAAACCGGATTTAAATTCAAAAAAATTGAATTTTAACCTAAACCGAAGGCTGGTCTAAGTTTGATTTGGTTGGACCAAATAATTTAGAGCTGGTCTGGTTTAGTAAATAACCAGTTGGATTTAGTAGTTAATTTGGTCTTGGACCAGAATTAATGAACCGACTCGGTTATGTCAAATTATTGGGCCAATTGGAATTCTGTGGTCTTGGGCCAAGAATTGGGCCTATAATTTGTGACCCAACCGAAAACTTTAATAAAACATTAAATTAGAAAGGTTCTTTGATTAGAAGTTTCTAATTTTGGCATGTTAAGAAATTTCTAAATATAGTAAGTTTCTGAATTTAGAAAGTTTCTAAAATAAGTAGGTTTCCTAAAATAGAAAGTTTCCATATTTAGTAAGTTACCTGAATTGGAAAGTTTCCCAAAATAGTAATCTTCTATTTTTGGAAAGAAAACCTAAAATCCTCAAAAACAATATCAAGCTTGGATGTCTTGCCCAATCTTGTCAGCTACTTAACGCTTATTCAATTACAGATATGGCTTATAGTGTGAGGTGTCTGTTTTTGCGTAAGTAAAGTAGTATATAGTCACTAATTTCATTGGGAGTCCCAGACTTTAGTGATTATTTGGCTGTAAGAGATTGGTTTCCTTGACTGAGCCATCGGGAGTCCCGGGCCTTGAGACATCTGGTGAATTGGGCCTTGGGCCCAATCCACAACCGAGAGTTATATGGATATAACTAGCTGTGTGTATGCTTACCAAGTAAAGCTAATTCCGGGTGACGGCCAGTGGCCCACTTTGGTTTTAGTTGAACATGGGTCTCGGAATCATTGCATTCATATGAGGTTAAACAAAGAAATTTTGAATGCAATGCGAGTTTTTTATTAAGATTACTCTTTTATGAACTAAATAACTAAAACTCTATTTATCTCTAAATTTCTGTTATGACTAGCACAAACAATCAAAACACTTTCTCGATCCGGTCTGTCCTTGAAATGGACAAACTGAACGGATCAAATTTCTTGACTTGGTCGCGGAACCTGAGGCTAGTCCTCAGGCAGGAGAGAAAGGACTATGTCCTTGAGAGAGCTCTCCCCGTGAGGATCGGGTCCAATGCCTCTCATGCAGTATATGATGCTTGGAATAAGCATTATAATGATGCGGTAGATGTGCGTGGTCTAATATTGGCTACCATGGACTCAGATTTGCTGAAGCAATATGAGAACATGGAGTCGCCAATAGAGATGATCAGCAGCCTGAAATTGAAATTTCAGGAGCAGGTAAGAGTGGAGAGATACCAGTTGGTTAAGTCTCTCACTAGCTGCAAGCTACCAAATGATCATCCAGTGAGTCCTCATGTCAGTAAAATGATGGGTTACATTGATAACCTGAGGAAACTGGATTATCCAGTTAGCCAAGAATTGGCAACTGAGATCATTCTGCAGTCACTGCCGTCAAGCTATGATAAGTTCAAAAGGAACTATATCAAGAAAGGCTTAACGAAGACGCGGACTGAACTGCATGATATGCTCAAGACAGTTGAGCCAAACGTGAAGAGTACCCTGTATAATCTCATAAAGGAGAAGGGTAGGTTTACTAAACCTAATGCTGACAAGGGTGAAGACAAAGTTGTCCAGATTTTGAATCATGGCAAGCGTGTGTCTTCTGAGCCCGAGTCAGATACCTCTTACGTTGATAAGTGCTGCTACTGTAAAGAGACTGGGCATTGGAAGAGAGATTGCATTAAATTCATGGAAGATTATGAGGAGTTGAAGTTGATGTATGAGACTACTTCCTCAGGTATTCATGTTATTACTTCAAGTTCTACCTTATTGGTATTGGATACTGGTTGTGGCACTGATATTTGTTATAATATGCAGAGCCTAAGCAACAGTAGAACGTTGAAGGAAGGACAAGTGGAACTGCATGTCTGGAAGGAGCTATGGATGCTGCCTCAGCCGTAGGGTTTTCACTTGTAGATGCCTTTGAGGCTTGGTTTTGTATTAAGTAATTGCTACAATGTACCTGCTTTAAGCAGAGTTGTCTTTCATTTTCTTGTAAGAATTTGAATGTTTTTCATTTTGATAAAAGACAAGTTTTGTTCTTTTGATCTCAATGAAATATTAATTGTAGCACCCTATTCAAGGAATGGGTTTTATATCTTAAACCAAAGAGTGCCTAAATGTAACATAAATACCGAATTGGTTTAAATCTGATGAATTAAACCTGATTTTTCTTGGCATAAATATTTTGGTCACATAGAGTGAGTCGGATTCAGAAATCCCATAGTTATGGACTTTTGGGCTCATTTGATTGGATATCTTATGAGACTTGAATTCTGCTTACTGGACCAAAAGACAAAGGGCCCATCTTAGCCGAGCTAGAGAAAGGCCCAAAGGCTTATTGGACCTTGAACATACTCATGTATGTGGCCCGATGAGCAGTAATGCCAGAGAAAATTTCATGTACTTCATTGTCTCTACTGATTACTTCAGTGAGTATGACTGTGCTCATTTGATGAGACACGAGTCGAAATTCTTTGAAATGGTCGAAAGAGTTCCAGAATGAGGTATAGAATCTGAGTGACAGAAGTATTGAGACTCTGGATTAGATCACGAGTGAGAATACTTATGTCATTGATGGTGTGATCATCTGAATGAGTGTGAAGTCGTTTCACAGCTCATTTCTCCTGAAAACCTGGAGGTGTTTTCTGTGAGAAAGAATCAGATCTTATTAGAAATGATTAAAGATGAGTCACACGAATCTTCCATGATATTCTTTAAGAATAACGCTCTAGAAATATCTAAGTTTACGCTGAAATAGTTCCACCAATATCAGTTGAAAGACACCACATAAATGAGGACTGGAAATGATCCAAATTCGTCTTTACTGAGTATTTGTAGTTGAGCTACTTCGCTGGTTATCCTAGGGAAACCAAGGCTTGTTACTTTTACGTCCATTCCGAAAACGAAGTTAGGTTGTTCGGAATTCTGTTTTCTAAGAGGGAAGTTGCTTTCCAAGAAGAACAGTGGGAGTAAAAGTATAACTCGAAGAAATTCGAGAAATACAGGAGGCTGCTCAACCTGTTGAGGGAGAGCAGCAGATGGATTTACAGATTTCTGTAGAATCAACACCTGTAGAGCCTGAAGTTCGCAGATCTGAATGAATCCGTCACTAATCCGAGAGTGATTTCTCGTGATTAGTTGCCATGATCTGTTGATCATTGAAAGTGACGAACCTGCGAAATTCACAGAAGCGAAAGTAAGCCCGGACTCCGAAAAATTACACTGTGTGTAAGTTAGCTTCATCGATCCATTTATGGATGGAAGCAAACATATCGGAGTTGGAATCTTCGTTCTGTTGAAGTAGTCAAGGTTTTGACTTGAACATGAACGAAGTGGAACTGTGCGTTTACTAATAGATAAGTGGAAGCGATGTTGCATTTCTCATAGTGTATGTCGATGACATACTGATTCTCGGAAATAACTTTCCAATGCTGCAGTCGGTAAAGGACTGGCTTGGGAGTTGTTTTTATGATTGACATGGGTAAAGCCACGTATGTTCTTGGATTTTGGATCTAAAGATAGAGATCCAAAAGAGCTGATAGGACAAAGTCAGGATTCTTATATTGACAAAGTCCTACACGTTTTCAGCATTCCAAGAAGGGTTTTATGCCAATGTCACATGGCATTACGTTAAGCAAGAAACAGTGTCCTACGATAACTGCTGAGCTTGAATGCATGGATGAGATTCCATATGCGTCGGCAATTGGATCTATCATGTATGCCATGACACGTACTTGTTTTGATATTGCTTTAATGTTAAGCAAGACAAGTAAAGACCAGTCAAATCCAGCAAAGAGTCACTGGATAGCCGTAAAGAATATCCTCAAGTATTTGGAAAACACTTAGGATAAGTTCTTGATTTACGGAGAAAGTGAGGTGCTACAAGTCGGTAGAGTCTGAAAGGCAAGTTTCCAACAGACAAAGATGATTTCCGGTCACAGTCCGGTTATATCTTGTGTCTGTCTGGCGGTGCAAGGCACTGTTGCTGACTCCATGACTTAAGCTGAACATTTTGCAGCTTGGGTAGCGGCGAAAGAGGTTGTTTGGAAAGAAGAGTTCATCACTGAACTTGATGTGATTCCCAGCATAGATGAGACTAGCTGCACATCAGAGGTCCAAACACCTTGAGGGTAGGTATAACCTATTCCGTGAGATAAATGACAGAGGTGTTAAGTAGATCAGCAAGTTTCAACGAATGAGAACGTTGCTAATCTATTAACGAAGCCACTCCTTAGGCCTAAGCACGAGTCGCGGACTGTAGCTGTAGGATAAGTGAAATTAAGATGTAGTCTTAATTTCAGTGGGAGTTTGTAAAGGGCTTTATTTAGTTGTCTTGAAAGGTTCATGTAAACATAATATTTTATGTTTATGAAATCTATGATTTCTGGATTATTTTAACTGTGATATAAATAATCGTTCCAAAATGATTCATGTCATTATATATGGGCCATCGAAGTACATGAGTAGACTTGATCCTGAAACCCCATATTTAACGAAATGACATAAATCATAGTGTCCATAGTCGAAGGTTGTTGAAATTGGAACACCAACAACCACTTGAGACTAGATTGTGTTGAGACTTATGACCAAGTTTCGAGGGGTCATAGATGCGCGGCATCAAAGTCGACACATAAGTATATGTAGGGGAGCATATGACCGGACATGGCCCGCTGATGAGAACTCTACAAGATATTAATATCTGTGTCATGAGAGGTTCTCATATACGACTATAGAGTATAGTCCTTAGACCTGAGTTCGCATGCATGTGGCTGCACATGGAGTGATGCGCTTTGATCATTGTCTAACGCTGTTTCGTAACTGGGAGCTATAAGGACCTTGGTTGGGTGTATTATAAAGTGTGTAGTTCATAGTGATGGAACAAGATGGGATTTGTCCCTGCCGTTTAACGGAGGTAATATCTCTAGGCCAATCGGAGACTTGATAGCTGGTAAGAGAGTGGCCACTCCCAAACGGACTTGCCCAAGTCGTTTGCATTGTCAGTATCAAATCTGGTCCGATGAACATGGTCTGGCTATATAAGGATGACACGCATCTTGCCTTATGCCAGATCGAGATATTGAGACAAAAGGATTAGGGAATGTAGGATTCCAGTACAAGTGGGAGATTGTTGGGAATGTCCTGAAATCTACTGTACTATCTCTAGAAAGTATGATAAGTGTCGAGATCAGACATAAGTCATAAATACTGGGTGATCATGATGACTTGCTAGAGCCCGCTCTTGATCTATAAGTTTAGGACTTATTACCAGTATTGTATGATCCCAAAGGGTCACATAGCTAACGGGAAAGTTAAATGGAATTAATACGGTAAGATGCAAGGCATTTACTGTATTTGTACAGAGAATTGGGCCAGACAAAAGACAGTCTTTTGTCTGATTTGGGCCTTGGGCCCAAAAGCCTAATGAGCCATTAGTTTAATTACTTGGGCCCATATAAGGAAGAGGGAAAGCGCAGGAAGCCCTAATGCTTCTGCTTCTGCGATTTTTCACCTGAGCCGTCCTCTCTCTCTCTGTTGATTCCGAGCTTGGTCTAGCAGCCTGATCCGTAGCTTGTAAGCGTGTGGATACCTAGGAGGAGCCGGTGATAATCAGCTCTAACTGATCTCTTCATTCCCTTGATCAATCCGCTGCAACATAAGGTAATGAATCTGATCTGTTTATGATTCAACTGCAAATCACCTAGATCCTAGATGATTATGTGCTAGGTTGTAACCTGACAATTACACCACAAAGACACATAATCCTTCAGGTTACCACCACAAACCGCGATGCCGCTTGTGTTGGGCATTCCGGTCGTGTTGGGGCTGTTAGGGTTAAAATAGTTAGGCACAGGTAAGTAAGGGCTCTAAGTCGTTGTTTGATGTGTGTAGATCGGCTTTTGATCGTCTCTGACGATTCGGTTACATGTAGTGGTGTTTCTTGTGGGACGGATTGGTAACCGCTAATATGTAGAATTCGACGGACCTACGTATCTAAAACTCTATGTGGTGAATATATACTTTATTTACGTAGTGGATGTGGAGTATTTCGATTGTCAATTTGAGTAGCAGAGTGGTTATATTGCAAACTCATGATGGTTGTGAATGCAATATAGTTACGATGTGAAAATAGATGATGGTCCGAGCAAACGGTTTCCATCAGAACCTTGAGAGACAACTGCAATCGCCGATTTGCTTGATTGATTGTGTGTAATTGGTTGCCTTGCTAGGCTGTTAGAATTGTGAATTGTTGTGATTGCTCGCTGTTGGTGCTGGATTTCCCTCCAGGAAATCCGGCCCACTAAAGTTCATAATAAAAGCCCATGACCGCAAGCCCAATTCGCGGTCATAAGGAAGAATCTGGTTATCGCCGATTCTGGGCCTGCGAGAGTCAAAACGACCAAGGCCCAAAACGATACAAAGCAAGAGGCCGTCGAGCTTGAGCTCGACATAGGCGACGTCGAGGTAGAATGACCAGGTCTTTGTTAGTTAGAACGACTTCCACAAAACTCGGAGGTGGTTGCCACTACGAGGCCGAAAGATCGGAACAAGAAGATCGAGATCAAGGGCTATTTAAAGAAGAAGTGGAGATTCATTCAACATAATTCCAACCCTGATCAAGAACACTTCGACTAGATAGCTCGATTATCATTCTTTGTACTCTCTTTTCGACTATGTTTGTTCTATCTCGACGTTAAACCTCAATAAAGTCTTTGATTCATAGGAAATCTATTTCGTTCTAAATACGCAAAGTCCAAATCCAAGATTACAAATCCTTGGTGTGAATCCCCGATCTCACATTTGGCGCCGACTGTGGGGACTATCTATAGTTTTCCTATCTCAAGAATCAGATCCTAGGTTCAATAGATCGAGATGAATCCCAACCAATATGGCTCTCCCAGCGCCACACCACCAGTCGACCACCCTCAGACGGTCGACGATGTTCCTCGGAACAACACCGGGGTAAGGACCACGGGCCAGACCGATGGCGTGTTGACGAGCTCTGCCTCAGTCTCCACGACTTCGGCACCAACAAGATCAGTCGCTCAAACAATCGCGACGAGCCAAGCCCCGACAAACGTTTTGTCAGGAACTAATGATTCGAGCAGGAGTTGGGTGTTGATGAGAAACTATTCAACTTCCGCCCCCGCTCCAGGAGGCGGATCTGGAACGCTCAGGCCTAGCCCGCCTCCTGCCCCGCCGCGACAAAGTCCGGACGACCTCGCTGAGATCCGTTCGATGTTGAGCCTGTTGGTAAACCGAACAAGGAACAACGAGGCAAGCGCCCGGGCCCAAGAAATCGCAAACCGTTCTCTGTCCGCGTAGCTCGATGAACAAGAACGACGCATTAACGCCCGGGAACATCGGGAAATTTCGCTAGCACGCCGAATAGAGGTTTTCTCCCTATAACGACCCCTACAACGACACCGATCCCATTCAGTTCAATTTCTATGGTCACAGATCCAACTGGATCAGGAAACCGACCATTACCCGGACCACCACCTCTGACGAGTAATTCCAATATCCGACCGAGGCAATTAGGAGGCTCTGCTTTCGCCTTGAGTGCGGGATACCCTTACAGCTCGAACCCGATACAATTCCAAGCGCCACAGACCGACCAGGCGAGATCGGTCCCAACAATCGATCTCCTCGACCCGGTGTTTCCGGGGGAAACATCAAATCAAGCGAAAACACGGTTCGCGCCTATAACGGGCGACGAGCGAGATATGCTGAGGCAATACATCGAGCAGGCAAATGCCCACTTCGTCAGCCTGAGCTCAAAAGTCCATATGGCGACACGCGCGGCACCTGACATCGATCGAGGAAACGCTACAAACGCCGTTCACAGACCGGATCGCTTTCGCAAGAATCCGGGAAATCAAAATTATGAAATTCCCAAAATTTTTGGGAAAATCGGGCCCCAAAGCCCACATCAGAGCATTCTGTTTAGCAATGTCAAGGGTATACCTTACGGACGAGGAAAGGGAGCCCGCTTTTTGCAGACTCTTCGCTGAAACCTTTCGGGCTCAGCCCTTGAATGGTTCGCCGGACTGGAAGAAAAATCAATCGATAACTTCACCCAGTTCATGACGGCTTTCCTCAAGCAGTATTCCGTCTTTATCGAGGTCAAAACGACTGAAGCAGCCTTATTTGGCGTGTCTCAGCGACCCGAAGAAACACTTCGTTCGTACATCGAGCGATTCAAGGAAATAAAATCCAAAATCGCGAACCCTAACGACGAAGTGGCCATAGAGGCACTAAGATGCAGACTATGGTACTCAACCAAATTCCGCGAGGAAATAACGGTCCGCGAACCTCAAACACTCGATGACGCCCTTCATCGCGCATCAGCCTTTGCTCGCCTCGAGGACGAAACTACGGCCCTCAGAGAAAAGCATCGAAAGGAAAAGAACCCATCGGGCTCACAGAACACGAACTCGAAAAAGGATTCCCGGAAATCTGGGAACGTAAACGCAGTCGAGAGCCCGAAGAGCTCGAAGAAATTCGAGTTCGATAAGGATAAATTATGTGACTTTCACAACAAAAGAGGACACTCGACCGCAGAATGCTACACTCAAGCTAAGGTCGAGGCTCAAAAACAAGAGTCTGAACACAAACAAGACTCCGAAGTCAAGGAGGAAACTCTGTCCGACAAAGAAAGTAAACAGACCAAAGAGTCGAACGCCAAAAGGCCTTCTCAGAACAAACGAGAACGGAGTTTCGGAAAAACAGTAAAAGAAACAAAAGAGAGAAGCAAAAATGCTAAAATGATGAAGAAGAAGTTACCTTGTCGATTTGTAGTGCGAGCAGTAATGGGTATCGTGCTAGGACCATCTCTTCCGGGGCATAAGTTTTGACTTTCGTTCCTCGGGAAACCGTTCCTTACTTAGATGGATCCAAACAAGATCGCCTGGTTCAAAGATCATTTGTCTTCGGCTCTTGTTGGCATACTTCTCATACTGCTTCGTATTTGCCTCGATGTTGGCTCAGACCTTCTCATGTACCTGCTTGACAATTTTGGCTTCCTTTTTCCCATCCAAACTTATCCTTTCATTCATGGGCAAAGGCATTAGATCAAGTGGAGACAAAGGATTAAAGCCATAGACAATTTCAAACGGTGATTACTTAGTTGCAGAATGCATGGAATGGTTATATGCAAACTCAACATGCGGAAAATTCTCTTCCCAAGTTCTAAGATTCTTCTTAACAATCGATCTAAGCAAGGCTGAAAGTGTTCTATTCACTACTTCAGTGTGTCCAACATTTTGAGGATGACAAGTAGTTGAAAACAAAAGTTTTGTACCAAGCTTAGTTTACAACGTTTTCCAGAAATAACTTAGAAACTTAGCATCACGATCAGAGACAATGGTTTTAGGCATGCCATGAAGTCTAACAATTTCTTTAAAGAACAAGTCGGCAATGTGAGATGCATCATTGGTTTTCATACAAGGAATGAAGTGAGCCGTTTTCGAAAACCTATCTATAACCACAAAGATCGAATCCTTACCAGTCCTAGACTTAGGCAAACCAAGAACAAAGTTCATAGATAAATCAGTCCAAGGATGAGATGGGATAGGAAGAGGAGAGTACAAACCCTGAGAGGTGTTTTTGGACTTAGCTTCCTTGCAAATGACGCATCGGCTGCAAACTCTCTCCACATCTTTCCTTAGCCCCGGCCAATAGAAGTGATCCTCAAGCACTTTCAGCGTTTTGGCTGGTCCAAAATGTCCCATCAAGCCTCCTACGCAAGCTTCCCTGGTAAACAACTCCCTCAAAGAACAGTGAGGTACACATAACCGATTATCAAAGAACAAAAAATATTCTAAAATGAAGTACTTGCCGTGGCCATGCTTTTGACAAGCTAAGAATGGTTCCCTAAAGTCAGAATCGGTTTCATACAAGCCTTTTATAAACTCAAATCCCAAGAGTTTGGTTCCAAGAGAGGATAGAAGTACATACCTGCAAGATCGTGCATCGGCCACTATGTTCTCCTTACCTTGTTTGTACTTAATGACATATGGGAAGGTTTCTATGAATTCCACCCAACGTGCATGCCTTTTGTTCAGCTTTTATTGGCCTTTGAGATGTCTAAGGGATTGGTGATCAGTGTGAATTACAAACTCCTTAGGCCAAAGATAATGATGCCATGTTTGGAGCACCCGTACCAACGCATAAAGCTCCTTGTCATAGGTTGAGTAGTTGAGAGTAGCACCACCTAAATTCTCACTAAAAAATGCAATGGGCTTTCCTTCCTGCATAAGAACAACACCAATACCCACACCTAAGGCATCACATTCAATCTCAAAGTTTTTAAGAAAATCAGGAAGAACAAGTAATGGAGCTTGGGTTAACTTCCCTTTTAGAGTCTGAAATGCATCATCCTGAGCTTGCTCCCATTTGAACCCAACGTTCTTCTTGATTACCTCAGTGAGAGGAGCAGAAATCGTGCTGAAGTCCCGAACAAAGCGTCTATAAAAGCCGGCCAAGCCGTGAAAGCTTCTGATCTCGCCAACGGTTTTGGGACTCGGCCAATCTCGGATTGCCTTGACCTTCTCCTCATCTACTCGGATGCCATCGGCTCCTACAACAAAACCCAAGAAAACTAGGTGATCCGTTCCAAAAGTGCATTTCTGAGCATTGGCATACAATCTTTCTTTTCTAAGTACTTCTAAGACTTTCTCGAGATGTCTAACATGTTCATTCAAACTTTTGCTATAGACAAGAATGTCATCAAAGTACACAACAACAAATTCACCAATATAAGCTCTAAGAACATGGTTCATCAATCTCATGAAATTACTTGGTGCATTTGTCAACCCAAACGGCATAACTAACCATTCATACAATCCATGTTTAGTTTTAAAGGCCATTTTCAACTCATCCCCTTCTTTCATACGAATTTGATGTTAACCACTCTTAATATCTATCTTAGAAAAGACTTTGGAACCATTCAATTCATCAAGCATATCATCAAGACGAGGAATGGGATGGCGGTACTTAGTTGTTATGTTGTTGATGGCTCGGCAGTCCATGCACATTCTCCAAGTGCCATCTTTCTTTGGAACAAGTAAGACCGGTACAGCACACGGGCTTAAGCTCTCTCGGATGTATCCTTTCTCCATTAGGTCGTTCACTTGTCTTTGGAGTTCCTTGGTTTCAAACGGATTGGTTCGATAATCAAGGTCGATTTGATGCTCAATCCCACGGATGGGTGGCAAACCACTAGGAGTCTCTTCAGGGAACACGTCACTGAACCTGTTCATCAAAGCTTGAAGTTCATTCGGAATCTCCGGTGTTGGGTTAGAAACCATTAGTGTTTCTTTAAATACAAGTAAGATAAAGGATTGTTGAGAAAACAAAGTTTTTCTTACTTGACTTGGCTTGAGGTAGAAGTTGGATTTCCGGACCGGTTCTTTGGAAGCTTCCTGTTGCTTCTCTTGCTCTCGGTTTTTCTTGAGTTGGAGCTGATCTTGATGTACTTCAGCAGGAGACAAAGGAACAAGGCTGATTTTCTTTCCTTTATGGTCAAAGTTGTGGTGGTTTGTGTGGACATCATGAATGGATTTCTTGTCGAATTGCCAAGGTCTTCCAAAGAGGATATGACTTGCATCCATGGGCAGTACGTTGCATAGGACCACATCCTCATATCGGCCAATGGTAATGGGAACCGTGACTTGCTCCTTGACATGTAGTTCACCTTCCTCGTTTAGCCATTCTAATTTGAATGGTCGAGGATGCGGTCTCACTTCTAGCCCAAGCTTCCTAACAAGAACATCACTAGCCACGTTAGTGCAACTTCCACCACCAATAATCAAAGAACAAACTTTATCTTTAACAAAACATCGAGAATGGAATAGATTCTCCCTTTGTTCAAGATTGGCTTGTTTGGTCTGAACACTAAGTGATCTCCGGGTCACTAGGAGTTGGCCTTGAGCCGGATAGTCATAGGGTTCGGGGTCCTCATCAAAGATCGGACCTACATCTTCTGGTTCCTCTTTTTCCTCCTCGGACTCATACTCTCCATTTTCCAGCAAGATCATGATCTTTTGGTTTGGGCATTTGTTGGCATAATGTCCTAGGCCATGACACCTAAAACACATGATATCTCTAGCTCTGCTCGTGGGTTCCACGGCTTTGCCTTTGTCCAAACTTGAAGAAGCATTAGTCTTAAAACCAGAATTCGTTTGAGAAAGAGTCTTACCTTTATCTTGGTAGCTAGGTTATGGGGTGTAAGCCGGTTTAGAGAATACCCTCCTCTTGACTTGTTGCTCAATCAAGATCGCTTTATGGAGCATTTCCTCAACACTATCAAAGTCCTGAAGCTCCATTCGGTCTTGTATTTCTCGGTTTAAGCCTGCAAGAAATCAGCCAAGATAGCATCCAAATCTTCTTCAACGTCCACCTTAAGCATAAGGGTCTCCATCTTCTGGAAATAGTCTTCCACACTCTTGGTTCCTTGGACAACCCGTCTTAGCTTATGGTGAAGATCCATGTGATAATGTCTAGGCACAAATCGCTTTCTCATAAGAGTGGTTAGTTCACCCCAAGAAGCAATTAGTCTTTCACCCATTCTTCTCTTAAGTGTCACAATATTATCATACCAATTGATAGCATAACCACTAAATTCAGAAGCAGCCAATCTAACTTTCTTAAGTTCAGAAAAATTTTGACAATCAAAAATCAGTTCAGTTTTTCTTTCCCATTCCAAATATGCATCAGGATCGTTCTTACCTTGAAAGGATGGAATTCTGAGCTTAAGATTGCCAAGGCCGTCACTTGGTCTCCTACCAAATGGGTTCTCATCCTCTCGGTTTCCACGGCCTCTCCTTGATCGGACAATGGACCGATCCTCCTCGGATTCCTCTTCATCTTGGTCATCAGCTGACCGGATGCGTCTTCTCTGAGTCCGGTTCCTTCGTGCGGATCGTTGAGGACGTCCTTTTGATAGGTTCTAAGTTTTACCCTATTCTAAAACTGCAAGTGCACAGTATAGTCAATGTAGTATATAGGGTTATCGAATCCACAGGGACACTTGGTCTCAAGAGGATCAAACTGGTGGGAATGAATACTAGAAATAAGCAGAGAAAGATTGAAATAAATTGCGAAGCAAGAAAGTAAACAGTAGCAGGAATCGGTTTGTAAGCAATAAACTAAAAGCGTCAAGCCTAGGGTATTCTCAGGAAATCAGACAAGCAGACAAGTTAATCAGTCAGGATCAAATTAAACTCAGTTCTAGAACTCAAATCACGATAATAGAATTAACCAAATCTCTTTGCGAGAATTCTCTATGCCTAAGTGCAGTAACCCAAATCTCTTTGCAATTACTAACAGATTAAACAAGCATTAAGTTCAAGTTCGATATGTTCACAATTAAACCAAACCAAATCTCTTTGCGAATAATTTAATTGCTCAACCTAAATAGTTCAGATTCCTAAACCCCACTCTCGTGACGTATTTAGCAACCTAAGATCTAGATTCTAATTGATCAGGTTAGAACTAGCATTAAGCACAATTTAGTTTGAAGAACATTCTAATCATATGAATCCTAACTGAATTAAACAAGTCTAGCAAGTCATCAAACCTTAATGAGAAACCCTAAACTCAACTATGGATCTACTCAGACATGATTGATGAAAACATAATCATAGAATAAATAGATTGCATATAAGAAATTAAAATATCAAAGGGGTTCAAAATCTTCTCCAAAATAAATGAATACAAGGAAATAGATCAGCCCCGAAAGCTCTAAAAATCTCTTAGCTCTAAGTATGAAAGCGTATCTAAAATAAAAGCCAAAAACTAGTATATATAGGTATAATCTCGGATGGGGCTTCTGTGTAAATACTGGAAGTATCTTGGGCTTCTTTGCAAATCTTCATAAGTTGGCACGCTGACGCGTAAGGCCCATCTCGCGACTGCATCGACCGATGCACAATGTGTGTCGATCGATGCAATATAAAATAATCGAACAGTGAATAAAGCTCTCGGCCAAAACGTCCCAAAATGCCCAAAATGCTCCATATATCTCCAATTAGCTCCAAACTCGATATAACCTGTAAAAGACTCTAAACGAATACAAAAGACTCTAAAAACACAAGTATATCATGGTATAAAGTGGGTAAAAACCATGATATATCAACTCCCCCACACTTAGCCTTTGCTTGCCCTCAAGCAAAACAGAGAACTAAAATGCAGTGAAGAGGTTTGAAAACTCTTCAGAAACTCATTTCATCATAGAAGCAACAGCATTCAGATTCCCCTTAGTAATCCACATGAAAGAATCAATCTACAGACATCAAGACCAACATGTACTTCCCCCACACTTAGCAACTGTCCTAAGTAAACGCCACAATCACATTCAAGCATTCAAATTCACCCTACTGACTTCTGCAAGTATTTAAGTGCGGTCTCACCTAAGGAGTATCGATCTAAAGGCACATGGATTCTTACCTTGCCAGCCCTAGACCACCATACTATCTTTCTCTAGTCCCTTTCTTCTCTTTCCCTTCTTTAACAACTGATTTTTCCCCACTGGGTATCATTTTATTTTTTTTTTATCAGTGTTCTTCCCGTTATGGGGTGTACTTTGGACACATTCCATGGATCACATGAGAGATAATAGTGTTTGCTACTATTCCCATGACCACTTCGGAGTTACTAACTCATCCGCAGTTTATTTATTATTTTTTTTTTTTTACTTTTACAGAAGGGGAGAAGGGGACTAAATAGGACAGGTTTACAGGCTGTGTCAGAACCAACAAGGGAGTCCGACATAAAGTATACCAAGCCCTTAGGTGAGAAAAATTAAAGTCAGTATTAAGGTGAAGTCAGTAAAGGATCCTCTGATACCTGAAGCGATGTGGGTGTTCTCAGTAGGCTGATCTGTGTCTGGGTTTTCTAATAGTCATAGATAATCTGCAGCTTCATCCCAATGGTCACTTAAGTTCCTGCAAATGCTGCTAATCTCCTTAAAAAGTCATTGTTTCCTACTTAAACCAATTTTGACTCGAAAAACAAAATTTTAAAATTAACTGACTCATAAGAAAACAAAAGAAAAGTAATTAGTAGAACCTCCCCCACACTTAAGACACACTGTCCCCAGTAGTGTCAAGCAAGGGATTGGTTAAAAGAAAGAAAGAAAAATTAGATTGAATGGTTAGTTCTCTCGGGTTTTACCTCTGTCGCAGTCAGGCATCGATCGTTGCACTAGGTGCACCGACCGTTGCTGTGCGAATTTCTGTTGTAACGATCGACACAAATGTGTGTCGATCGACGCATTGCGATTGTCACGAACAGTCAGCAAGTTAGCAGGTTAATCCGTCGGTTTATGTCAATTTTCGATCCCTGCAAGCTGAAAACACTAGAAACAGAGTAAAACTGAAGCAACAAATGTATCAAATCATGCCAACCATCCAAACATAGCAAATCCTAAAAGAAAAAGAAAAACAAAATGCAAGAAAAGATAAAAAAAAAAGTCAGAATACAGAACCGATAAACTGATAATGGAGACTACGCTCACTCGCTCTCATCATCTATACCGGCATAAGGATCAGCACCGGTGTCCTCTGGAGATCGCTGTCGACGACGTGTATCAGGTACGGGCTGATGGATCTGTGGTGGCCTCCTGCAGCTGCAAGTACGCATGAAGTTCCAGAAAACTCGGAACAGACCATCTGATCTCTCTCTCCACTCTGCATCAGAATAGTCACCGTAGGCCATCGCAGGCTCTGGAAATGGGCCCACATCGTCGATCGGGGCAGGGGCAGGCGCAGGGGCAGTGGAAGTCGAAGCTCGAGAGGAAGGCTCTCCAAGCGGATGAGCCATAGAAGGAATCCTACGCTGCGCAGACTCAGGAGGCTGAAATCTCAGAGCCTCTAATGTGTCAACCTGTGTCCATCCGGCAGCAGGAAGCTCTATACCAGTCCTCCCAGTAGTCGGGTCAGTGTAAATCCAAATCTTCCCCTCCTTGAGCCAAGTGGCGCTCTGCAAATGGCTGAGATCTAGGAGCTCCCGGGCTGTAACACACTCCGTGCCATGAAGAGGTATCCCGCAATACTCAAAAATGGGAGTAAGCAAACTCCCAACCGTCTCAGTACCAGCTCCATCGAAAGGCTTCGTCTGTAGATCAACCAAATGCTGAGCAAAAATAGCTCCCAAGTTGAGACCCGAAGTAGGATCTCTCACTCCAGAACTCCTGAACTGATCTCTCAGGCCCATGAACAACAGCTCCATCTCATATTTGCGCATCTTGTTTGCCTCAAACTTGCAAAGCAAGCTCCAGCATAAGATACGCGAGACATATCGCAGCACCGGATGTCTCATCTGCACAACTGGTGTGGTCCTAGAGTTGTATTGACCACTACCAATAATCGTCCAGAACCGTATGGCCTCATCACGGTCCCACTCAAGTGGCATGGCTATGCGCCTCGGCTCAGTCCTGAACCCGTAGATCCTGCAAAGATCAAGAAGAGGGATCCGATACCTGACTCCCCAACACATGAATGTAAATGTCCCAACTGTAGCGCTCTTGTTGTCGGGATCAGAGTAAACCACTCTGCAAGTGGCCATCAGCTGCCTGACCAGCTCAGGATAAAGATCATGAGGTTGCATCGGCATTGTCCCTAGACCAATGCCTCTGCACACACTGAGTACCTGCTTATCGATCCCAAGAGACTTGCAGGTGGAGTAGTCAACGAACTTGGTTGGTTTGAAGATCATCCCACACCAACCGTTGTAGAGAAGCGAGTCATATGCGTCCCAACTGCTGAGCAACGGACGCTCTGTGAACTCATCAGACTTGAAGAACTTCTGAGGTTCCTCTGGCCACTCTATGGTTGTCTGCATTGGTTCCTTATCTGCTCTGGGCCAGGGTAAAGCAACTGGTGGCCCATATCTTTGGTATGGCGCGGGTGGCTCTGATTCTCTGCTGAACCAATCAGGTGGTGGGATGTGTTGCCTCGAGGCTGTGGAAGCAGTAGCTCGTCTCTTGCGGGGTTGACGTTGAGTTGCCATCTGCAAAACAAACAAGATTGAAACACAAATAAGTCTCGGCAACTCTCTGTGAAATCGCGAAGCATCGACCGTTGCATCAAGGGCATCGATCGTTGCAAGGCGATTTCATCTCGTCGAACATTTCCCAAAATCGCAAAGCAACGATCGTTGCAAGGCGATTTCATCTCGTCGAACATTTCCCAAAATCGCAAAGCAACGACCGTTGCTTAAGAGCAACGACCGTTGCAAGGCGATTTTGCCGCAAACAAATCATCAAATTCGATTCAAATCCAACCACATTGCATCAGATCAACAAGAACATCCTGTTAAACAACCTAAATCAAGCTCATTTAAGCATATCATCGTCGATTTCAAGCCAAAAATCCCAAATTCCATAAACCCTAAAATCCTTTCTAAAAATGGCGAAAATGAGAAGTCATACCTTCGATTCGCTGCAAATGGGTAATGGAATCAACTAGAGGGGGTTAAAACAATAAGATTCAAGCTTTGAAACGCAAAAATTGATGAAGAATTAGAGATTTAGAGGAAATGGTTCTCGGTTGTACGGACGGCGAAGAAGTGAGGAAGAAAAGAGAAGAGAAAGGGTTTAAGGCGTTTACCTCGGTCGTGGGTGCAACGGTCGTTGCTTTAGGGGCAACGATCGATGCTTGATAAATCGAATTCGATTTCCGGTTTAAACACATACCTTAATTTTGCAATTGAACCAACTGCAACGACCGTTACTTAGGAGCAACGATCGTTACAATGCGATTACCCCTCTTCGTCAAATCTCCTTGCAACGATCGGTGCACAAGTGCATCGATCGTTACACATCTCCAGACTCGAATTCTGCATCTGAAACTTAGCAAAAACAAAAGCGAAAACGTGAAATCCTAATAAAAACACCAAAAATAAGAAAGAAAGAAAACTACACCTAACAGTGGGTTGCCTCCCACTCAGCGCTTGTTTAAGGTCATTAGCTTGACCGGACGCACAAGATTTTTCAGGCACTTAGAGATCCTGACAGAGACTTTTTCTGTCTCTGTTCAAGTCTCCTCATCCATGGTGGAGAATAAGCTGTTGCAGAATGCTTCAGCCCAAGAAAAGATGGAGTAAAGTGCGCTCCAGGATCTAGTATCACAGGTCCATCTGGCTGCTCGTCTTCTGCTTCCAGGATCGTGAAAGTCTGCCCATTTATCAGTGGTTTCCGCAGCTTCTCCATGTCATATCGCAGCTTCTCATCTCCCAGGTGGAGGTCTATTAGACCCTGTCTAACATCAATCACAGCTCCTGCTGTAGCCAAGAATGGTCTTCCAAGTATCAGTGCTTCATCCGGATCGCAGTCATATTTCAGCACAAGGAAGTCTGTTGGAACCAAGTAGTTTCCAACTCTCACTGGTATGTCCTTTAAAAGTCCTTCAGGAACTCGTAGAGACTGATCAGCTAGGACAAGACGGGTACTCGTAGGAGAAAAATCTAGCATCCCTAGCTTCTCTGCCACAGAATAAGGCATCATACTTCCAGCAGCTCCTAAATCACAAAGAGAGCGTCTAAAACTGTCCTCAAAGATAGAACAATCAAGTATAAACACTCCAGGATCAGGTAATTTCTTTGGAATCTTGTTCAGCAGAACATCACTGATGTGTTGGGGAACTATTATCACCCATTCTTTCAGATCTTCATCTAGAGGCAGCATCTTGTTCAAATATCTCTGCACACAGGGATGATAAGGTGGATCATCAGGTGGTGGAATTTCTTCCAAGCCTTCACCACTCTCTTCCAGTTTCTTCAGCTCCTCAATCTCTTGTTTAATTACCTCAGACACCTTGGGATATTGCCTAATGGCTTGTGCATAAATCTCCTCCTGAGTGATCTCAGACACATCAGGGAATAGGCGGGCCAATTCTGCATCAGTTTCATTATCATCCGATAACACTGTCTGTTCACGACCTGCATCGACCGACACAAGGTGTGTGTCGATCGTTGCAATGCGATCATCACAACTTCCACCCGAGAGTTTTTCACTTGATTCCGAGAATTCTGCATCATCTACCAATTTGGCTGTACTTAGCTCAAATTTCTCACCTAGATGAGATCCATCATTAACAAGTACAGACCAGGCTTTAATATGAGTCTCAGCAACTCCTTTTCCTTTCATAGTACCTGAAATCTGATTTACCTGAGTGTCCAGCTGTTTCACATGAGTGCTCAGAGTCTCAAACTTCCCATTGAGGTTTTCATAAACTGCATCCAGCTTCTTGTTATGGTCTACAGAGATCTTGTTCTGGCTCTCCAGTATCTGTTCAAACATTGTTTCCACCCTGGTTTCAAAGGCAGTTGCTGCAGGCGGAGTCTGATAGGATGAAGATCCGTAGGTTCTCTGATTTCCTTGCACATAAGGCTTCTGGAAGTTACTAGTCTGTCCAAAAGAGTTCTGATTGCCTGTGAAGGCACTCTTTTGTCCTTGGTTGAAGAACCGGTTTCCCTGCTGATATCCAAATCTGTTTCCTTGGAAACCAGATCCTCCAACGAAATTCACATCTTCTTCCTGAGTGTCCTCCTCAGTTTGAATCACTTCTACTTCTTGTGCAAAATGGACAGCTTTCTTTTCACCTAGAAGAGTGCAGATTTTATCCATCCTGGATCTCAATTCAGCCATCTCAGAGAGATCAATACTTCCACCGGTTTTCTTTCTCCTCTCGTCCATGGTCTTACAACTGTTGCTGCCAATCAGATTTTCTATCAACTGCTTAGCCTGTGTAGGAGTCCTGGTGTTGAAGTTGGCATTACTGGAATTATCCAGCGCCTGTTGATACGGAAGATCTATTCCTCTGAAGAAAATACCAATCAGCTGAACTTCAGTGAATCCATGATGCGGACAGTCACGCTGATACTGCTTAAATCTGATCCATGCAGTCTTTAAAGGCTCCACAGCTCCTTGGGAGAAAGTGAGTATGTCCTGTCTGGCCTGATCTGATCGTGCATCATCATAGAAATGAAGCAGGAACTCACTCTTTAAAGCTGCCCAAGTGGTGTATTGTCCAGGGACCAGCTGTCTCAGCCACACACTAGCGTCTCCAGCAAGACTGTGTGGAAATAGCTTAAGGAACAGATAGTCCGGGCATACTCCTTCATATTTCATGCCAGTAACTATGTCCTCAAACTTGTCTATGTGATCCATAGGCTGCTCCGATTGGTAACCATGAAAAGCCATCTGTCTCATCAGTTGGTAGTAGATAGTCTTTACCTCAAAATCACTTCTTTCAAAAGCAGGAAGCACTAGAGCTGCTCGGTTTGCGTGAAACTCATCAGGTCTGTTGTAGTCAGCTAATGTCCTTTCATGGACAACCATCCGGCCTTGTGGCTCAACTTCATCAGGGATCACTCGTCCCTCAGCATCAATCCTTTGCCCAGCAGCATTGTAAGGATTGTTCTCTGGATCCCTCAGGATTCCATCAGCATCTGGTATCAAGATCAAGCGTTCTTGTACCATTCTCTCTCTCTTTTCTCTTCTGATCTTTCTTTCTAAACGTCCAAGTTCCTCTAGTCCAAGATTAATCAAGCTCGAGTTCGGATTACTTCTAGTGTTCTGCGTTGGCATAAACTGTCTGTAATCGTCCAGCAACGATCGATGCTTTCAGTGCAACGACCGATTCAATCTCAGAATCGCCTAGTGTCGATCGACGCAAGGTGTGCAACGGTCGACGCAAGGCGAATTTCGTACCTGCGACAGAAAGAAACAGAGAAAAGAATCAGTAAAATCGAAATAAAAAAAAAACGAAAAACAAAACAAAAACGAAAAATTTCTAGTATAAACCCTAAGTTCGGTCCTAGCGAAGACTCAAAGAGTCCCCGGCAACGGCGCCAAAAACTTGATAGGTTCTAAATTTTACCCTATTCTAAAACTGCAAGTGCACAGTATAGTCAATGTAGTATATAGGGTTATCGAATCCACATGGACACTTGGTCTCAAGAGGATCAAACTGGTGGGAATGAATACTAGAAATAAGCAGAGAAAGATTGAAATAAATTGCGAAGCAAGAAAGTAAACAGTAGCAGGAATCGGTTTGTAAGCAATAAACTAAAAGCGTCAAGCCTAGGGTATTCTCAGGAAATCAGACAAGCAGACAAGTTAATCAGTCAGGATCAAATTAAACTCAGTTCTAGAACTCAAATCACGATAATAGAATTAACCAAATCTCTTTGCGAGAATTCTCTATGCCTAAGTGCAGTAACCCAAATCTCTTTGCAATTACTAACAGATTAAACAAGCATTAAGTTCAAGTTCGATATGTTCACAATTAAACCAAACCAAATCTCTTTGCGAATAATTTAATTGCTCAACCTAAATAGTTCAGATTCCTAAACCCCACTCTCGTGACGTATTTAGCAACCTAAGATCTAGATTCTAATTGATCAGGTTAGAACTAGCATTAAGCACAATTTAGTTTGAAGAACATTCTAATCATATGAATCCTAACTGAATTAAACAAGTCTAGCAAGTCATCAAACCTTAATGAGAAACCCTAAACTCAACTATGGATCTACTCAGACATGATTGATGAAAACATAATCATAGAATAAATAGATTGCATATAAGAAATTAAAATATCAAAGGGGTTCAAAATCTTCTCCAAAATAAATGAATACAAGGAAATAGATCAGCCCCGAAAGCTCTAAAAATCTCTTAGCTCTAAGTATGAAAGCGTATCTAAAATAAAAGCCAAAAACTAGTATATATAGGTATAATCTCGGATGGGGCTTCTGTGTAAATACTGGAAGTATCTTGGGCTTCTTTGCAAATCTTCATAAGTTGGCACGCTGACGCGTAAGGCCCATCTCGCGACTGCATCGACCGATGCACAATGTGTGTCGATCGATGCAATATCAAATAATCGAACAGTGAATAAAGCTCTCGGCCAAAACGTCCCAAAATGCCCAAAATGCTCCATATATCTCCAATTAGCTCCAAACTCGATATAACCTGTAAAAGACTCTAAACGAATACAAAAGACTCTAAAAACACAAGTATATCATGGTATAAAGTGGGTAAAAACCATGATATATCACCTTTTTGATCTTCCTGGATTCTATCAAGTCGGACATGTAGTTCCTCCATACGTTCAGTCACTAGTCTCGCCATTTGGTCGCTAAGAGCTTTCATTTGGGCGCGATTTAATCCGCTCCTAGGATTTTCATCCTATTTGTCTTCACTGCTCGCCATGGCTTCCTGAAAACACTTTGAAACAAACGAATTAAAGAAAACACTCTCACTCTCAAGTGTATAATCTCTCCCACACAAGTGTTTTTGGTCACTCCGAGTTGCCTCTCAATGTTCTCAACAAACAAGCTCAAGCCAATTCTACAAGTACTCTAGGCAACAAAGGGGAAAAGAAGAAGAAGATAGGAAGTTGAAAGATTTTTTTGTGGGATTTGCCTTAACCAATTCAAGGCTGGTTTTCTTCTCAGCCTTAAGAACTTAAGAACACTTAAAAAAAAAATCGTTCAAACTCTTTTTTTTTTTATAAATCGAATTGACCCAAATTCTAAATATAAGATAGACAGAAAAGAAGTGATGAAGATGAAATGAGAATTGAGAAGATTAATTTAGAAAGAAGATACCAACAAAGAGTGGCTCTGATACCACTTAATGGATTCCCGGATAGGATTGACTCTTTGATGGATCGAAGGATAGGCTGATCACGGATCAGTGATGGATCGAAGGAGACCGTCAAAGGTTGCGGAAGGCCTTTGGTATTCCCCAACTTCAAAGAGAATCGAAGAAGTAACCTTTAACAACGATCTCTAAGAAGGTTTGTTGCTTCGGAAGTAACCCTTGCCAAAGAAACGAAAATGTTCAACCAAGAACAAAGAGATGAACTCTCAAATAAGAAAAAAAATCGATGTATTAAAAATGAAATAAGAGTTTGGTACTTATAAGACAACTAGAAGGTGAAGAAACTAGTCTTGTGGCCATAAATTTCTAGAAAATGTAATAAAGACCAAAGACTAAAATAAATATGAGCCAAAGAACTCTTCGGATTCAGCGAACTCCTTAAAGTCACTCTTCGGCCGCTTTTCCTTCCTTGGTGCGGTCATGGATCGGCCCGGATCATGCACACGGATGCTTTCTCGGATATCTCATGATTGGGTCGGACCATTTGTGAAAGCTCACGACCAATCTTCACCCTTAGTCCTTTAGCATGTTCCTTTGAAGCCTGGTTGGAAGAAAAGTCGAATGGGTTGAGAGAATTTGAAGTTGGTTCAGCCTCGGACACGTATCGAACAAAAAAGGTAGCGTCTCGATCCACAGATGATTCGGCTCGTACCAAAGCATTTCTGTCTCGACCATTAGACTTAAAATAAGATTTGGGTCGGGAAAGAGATCGTTTGGGTCATGAGAATCGGTCATCTGGTCGTGGTTCCAAGCGTAGCTCCATTTTGGCTCGCGTCGGGTCGATACGGTACACGACAGTGCGGCCAATGCGGTCAGTGCGCCCGGCTGGGGCAACCTCAGTTTCTCCTTGATTCAGCTGCGTTCCAAGTGGTTCCTCGTTGTCTGAGCTATCCTGGTCCGATGTTCCACCTCGGAATCTATCACATGCGCTGGATCTCAGCCGTTCGATTAGAGCAAAATCTACGAACGGGGCGAGAAAAATCATTAGGTTTCTTAACGCCCGAAGCACGCGCGCCGCCCGAGGATGTCCACCGCCCACTAACCTTGACTTGTCAAAGTTAATGGGCTGGGGGGCTATTGTTGGTGCAGGATTTCCCTTCAGGAAATCCGGCCCACTAAAGTTCATAATAAAAGCCCATGACCGCAAGCCCAATTCGCGGTCATAAGGAAGAATCCGGTTATCGCCGATTCTAGACTTGCGAGAGTCAAAACGACCAAGGCCCAAAACGATACAAAGCAAGAGGCCGTCGAGCTCGAGCTCGACATAGGCGACGTCGAGGTAGAATGACCAGGTCTTCGTCAGTGAGAACGACTTCCATAAAACTCGGAGGTGGTTGCCGCTACGAGGCCGAAAGATCGGAACAAGAAGATCGAGATCAAGGGCTATTTAAAGAAGAAGTGGAGATTCATTCAACATAATTCCAACCCTGATCAAGAACACTTCCACTAGATAGCTTGATTATCATTCTTTGTACTCTCTTTTCGACCGTGTTTGTTCTATCTCGACGTTAAACCTCAATAAAGTATTTGATTCATAGGAAATCTATTTTGTTTTAAATACGCAAAGTCCAAATCCACGATTACAAATCCTTGGTGTGAATCCCCGATCTCACACTCGCTAGGTTGGTAGTTGTTGATTTTGAATCGCTGCATTTTTTAAATCGCTAGGTTGCTAGCATTGCGTTTATGTTATCGCTAAGGTGTTAGCCTGATTGATGCATTGTTTGATTCGTTAGGTTGCTAGAAAGCTTGGTTTATTTAAAGTGTTGAGCTAACTCGAGTGTATTCGACCGTCAATTCATGAGAAAGCGGAATTATAGAATATCGTTACTTAATCATTGGGTAACCATTGGGTACATGATTAACTAACTAGGGATGGATTGTTTGAAATTTCACCGCTCCAGTGAAAATTGTTGAATTGAATGTAGGATGGAATGGACGATGCGATATGAATACTAGACCGAACCCGAACCCGAAAGCGGGATGGAGTGTAAAGAGGCCGCAAGACAAGTTGACCCGGGAAGTGAAGCAGTTGGTATAAATCGTTAGTGATAAATGTATCAGTGCAAGGCAACTGGAAGAACGAAGCTGTTGGTATGATGAGTTATCAAAAAGATTGGAGATAACGCCAGCGACAGTGTGGAAACCAGAGTAAAGCGATTGGTATGAACTGGAATGGAGGTTTATCAAAGTCGGATACTGACATTATAATTCTTGAGGAGCGTTCGGAAAGGAAGAGTCAGTAGCGGAAACAGCCGGATGGAATTGGAGCTATAGAGATGTCAGGTCTTGAAATACAAATTCTTGAAGAATGTCTCGGGGAGAAAAACCAGTATCGGGAAAGATTTGGAAGTCGAAGCAAAGTGGGGAAGTCAGAAGTGAGAATCAGAGCAAAGTAAATACTTATGGACGATCGAGGTTCACGGAAGATCAGTTAAAGAGAGAAGTGACACAGTAAAGCGTGACCGGAGGTTGAGAAACGAAGCTATAGCTAAGTGGGTAAGAGTAAAGAGCAAGTGAGGGAGTGCCATCAAGTTTACGGATCGAGTATTGTAGAGGCAGCTAAGTGAGCATTACGAAGGTCAGTAGAAAGGTTGGGTCAAGATAGCAAAGCGTCTGAGAGTATGGGAAGTAGATTCTGAGTGTCAAAGGTCAAGTAACGAGACATTGGTTTATGAGAAACGAGCAACAGAAGGACGTGTTGAAGCAACTTGCAGAGTTTGGTGCCGATTCAAAGTCTGTTAGCGACAGAGAATTCGGGGACCGAATTCCTGTAAGTGGGGAAGAATGTAATACCCTGTATTCAAAAATATGGTCAACGGGCAGAAGAATAGTCAACAGGGGCAAAATGGTAATTTTGTCAAAGTTCGAGATGGAAGCCGAGACGGGGCAAATGTTCTTGTTTTAAAATATAAAGAACATTTACAAGACCATAATTGGAAGAAACAGAGCAGAAACGGGTTTTTCGGCTTATCGGGTGGAAAACCGACTAAACCGAAACAAATTTGGAAATTCATAACTGGAGCTAGGAAACTCCAAATGTGGTGATTCAAGCTTCTAAATTCATCTTAAATTAGGTAGAATCATTTTATGGAAGTTTTGGGATTTATTGGAATAGTGAAGTATTTTCTAAAATCATAACCGTGAAACCGAGGAAACCGAGAAGAAATTGCAAGATGGGTTTGTAACTGAATTTTGTGCTTGATTTTGTGGATCAGAAGGAGCTCCAGAGACAAATGTCTCACCCCCAGGTCACCAGCCTTTCCTCTTGAGGTGTCAAACCCATATGAAAATGTTACATGCAAAGAATTATCCATCCAATCTCACCAAAAACTCATTTTTGTGTATCTCCTGTTGGAATTCATATCGGTTTATAAAACAATTTTATAAACCAAACTATAAATAACTAGCCAGGAACTCATGCAAATACTGAAATAAATCTAGATCTAGTATTTTGAATATACTTGGATATTTTGCAGCGGATTAAAACGAGGTAATTCGAAATCTTTAGCACTCCAAATGTCGTGCCTCTACCGGTATCCACACGTACACAAATTGGATCTAAATGGGATGCTAGTGCCGTTGAGATCAAATCTCAAAAACAGACAAACAATTTGTCTCTCTCAATTAGGTTTAGCTGTTCTTGTGAATAATGATCAGCAACATCACGTTATATCTATAGATAACATTTACGTCGCCTTAACATTTATTAATGGGCTGAGCCCAACTAGTAAGAGTAATACAAATACTCTTAATCATATATTCACACACGTGCATGTGTGTTTATAATCCAAAATAATATTGATCTAATTTGCTTAAGTGTGTGACTCTGTAGGATCATATAATATTATCATTGGATTCTAAATCCATAGATCATAAGCGGTTTCTAGCAAAACATTATAATCAACTAATATTATATGGTTGTCTAACCTCGACGTTACGACTTAACCAAGAGTAGGTACAATTAATTTCAGGACATTCCCAACAATCTCCCACTTGTACTGAAATCACCTATTCCCATAATCCCTTTGTCTATATATCTCGATCTCAGCATAAGGCAAGAAACGGTGTCATCCTTATTTATGGATTGGGTGTGCTATGAATTTTGTAAGGAACAGGGATGGAACAAGATGGAATTTGTCCCTCCTATATAACAGGAGATAAATATCTCAGGGCCTAATCCATAAAAATTTATCTCCTGTTACGGAGATAAAAATAACAGGAGATAAAAATTTATCTCCTGTTACGGCTGACGTTTGACAAGGTCAAAGTGAACTAATCCATAAATAAGAAATCATGACGAACTCAGGTCAAAGGACTACACTCTATAGTCGTGATGAGAAACTCTTATGACACTCATATAACAATCTTGTTGAGTTCTCATGGCGGGTCAGTCCAACCATGTGTTCCCCAACACATGTCTATGCGATTGACTTTAATACAACATATTAAATGACTCCACGAAACTTAGTCATCAGCCACCTCACATACTAGTCATCTTCAGTTATTAACGTCCCATTTTAATAACCTTGACTAGGGACCACAATAATTTATGTCATCTTTCACTTATAGGGTTTCATGATCAAGTCACGTACTTGATGACCTATAGAATGAAATAAATTATTTTGGGACTTTACTTGTTATCCAATAACCAAATAAATCTGAAACAAATTTCATTAATTTGAAAAACATAACCAAATGTATGTAAACATGAACATTATATAAAAGAAAAATCCTCCCACTAGAATCAAGATCATTCTTAAGAAACTTAATGCCTATAGCAATAGTATGACTCTCATGCTTAGGCCGTGGAAGAGGCTTAGTCAAAGGATCAGCAACATTTGCATCCGTCGAGACTTTGCTAATCTTCACATCTCCTCTATCAACAATCTCACGAATGAGATGATATCTCCTCATAATGTGTTTGGACTTCTGGTGTGATCTAGGTTCTTTTGCTTGTGCGATAGCTCCATTGTTGTCACAATAGACATCCACTTGGCTAGAAATACTAGGAACCACACCTAGTTCAATAATAAACTTCCGAATCCAAACAACTTCCTTTGCTGCTTCTGAAGCAGCAATATACTCAGCTCCGGTTGTAGAGTCTGCTACGGTGCTCTGCTTGGAACTCTTCCAACTTACAGCTCCTCCATTAAGACAAAAGATAAAACCAGATTGTGATCGGTAATCATCTTTGTCTGTCTGGAAACTCGCGTCGGTGTAACCACTCACAACAAGCTCATCATTTCCTCCATAGACCAAGAACTTATCCTTAGTATTTCTTAAATATTTAAGGATGTTCTTGACTGCTGTCCAGTGACTCTCACATGGATCAGATTGGTATCTACTCGTCATGCTCAAAGCACATGCAACATCTAGACGAGTACAGAGCATGATATACATGATAGATCCTATAGCAGAAGCATATGGGATTCTACTCATCCGCTCTTGCTCATCATGTGTCGAAGGACACTGATTCTTGCTGAGAGTTATGCCATGAGACATTGGTAGAAAACCTTTCTTGGAATCATGCATTTGGAATCTGTGTAAGACCTTATCTATATAAGTGTCTTGACACAATCCAATGATCTTGTTTAATCTATCTCTATAGATTCTTATTCCAAGAATATAGGCGGCTTCTCCCATGTCTTTCATTGAGAAACAACTTCCTAGCCAGGTCTTTACAGAATCAAGCATAGGAATGTCATTTCCAATCAAAAGTATGTCATCCACATACAATACTAAGAAAACAACTGCACTCTCACTAGTCTTCTTGTAAACGCAAGGTTCTTCTTCATTTCTAATGAAATCAAACTCTTTGATTGCCTCATTAAAACGAAGATTCCAACTCCGAGATGCTTGCTTCAAACCATAAATGGAACGTTGAAGCTTGCATACCTTCCTAGCACTCCCATGAACTATGAAACCCTCAGGTTGTGTCATGTACACATCCTCTTCGAGATTTCCATTAAGGAAAGTTGTTTTCACATCCATCTGCCATATCTCATAATCATAATTAGCGGCAATTGCTAGGAGAATCCGAATGGACTTAAGCATTGCGACTGGGGAATAGGTTTCATCATAGTCTATACCATGAATTTGCTTGTAACCTTTAGCCACCAATCTAGCTTTGTATATCTGTATATTACCATCCATGTCTGTTTTCTTCTTGAAAACCCATTTACACTCGATGGTTTTGACACCATCAGGTAAATCAACCAAAGTCCATACTTTGTTTACTGACATGGATTCCATTTCGGATTTTGCGACTTCTAGCCACTTTTCGGAGTCAGGGCCCATCATTGCTTCCTCAAAGACGTAGGTTCATCACTTTCTATTATCAATAGTTCATGATGATCAGTCACCAAAAACCCATATCTAATAGGTTCGTTACGTATCCTCTCGGATCTACGTATCTCAGGTTCTACAGGTGCAGATTCTACGACTCTTCGTAAATCTAATTTATCCTCTTCATGAGAATCCGGAATAATCTCCTGTGTTTCTCGAACTTACTCATATGGTGTCTTCTCAACTGATTTTGATGGACATCTGTTTAGCGTAAACGTAGACGTTTCTAGGGCGTATCCCCAAAAGGATAATGGAAGATCTGCATGACTCATCATTGATCGAACCATATCTAATAAAGTTCGATTTCTCCTTTCGGAAACACCATTCAACTGTGGCGTTCCTGGAGGAGTGAGTCGTGAAATAATTCCACACTCTTTCAGATGGTGATCAAAAGTTTGACTCAAATATTCACCACCTCGATCTGATCGAAGTACTTTGATTTTCTTGCCAAGCTGGTTTTGTACTTCATTCTGAAATTCTTTGAACTTTTCAAAAGATTCAGACTTATGTTTCATTAGATAAACATAACCATATCTACTGAAGTCGTCAGTAAATGTGATGAAGTACTGGTAGTTTCCTCTAGCATTTATGCTCATCGGTCCACATACATCAGTATGTATAAGTTCCAATAAGTCTTTAGCTCTTTCACTGTGTCCAGTAAAAGGAGCCTTAGTCATTTTACCCAATAAACAAGATTCACATTTCTCATATGATTCAAAATCAAATGAGCTCAAAAGTCCATCACTATGAAGCTTTTGAATGCGCTTCTCATTTATGTGGCCTAAACGACAATGCCAAAGAAAAGTTTGATTCGTGTCATTTGACTTGAATCTCTTGGTACTAATGTTATAGATAGGCACACTTTGGTTTAGAACATAAAGTCCATTCTCTAATGGACCGCTACCATAAAATATATCATTGTAATCAAATGAACAACACTTGTTCTTAATGGAAAACTGATATCCTTCCAAATCCAAACAAGAAATAGAAATAATATTTCTGCTTATAGCAGGTACATAGTAGCATTTCTTAAGTTCTAAAACCATGCCAGAAGGCAAAGACAAATGAAAAGTTCCTACGGCTAATGCAACAACTCTTTCTCCATTTCCAACACGTAGATCCACTTGTCCTTTCTCCAAAATTCTATTGTTGCTTAGGCCCTGCATATTTGTACAAATATGAGCACCACAGCCGGTATCCAATACCCAAGAAGTAGAACCAGAAGTAGTAACATTTACTTCTATAACATAAATACCTGAAGATGAAGTCTCAAAAGACTTCTTCTTCTTCTTTTCCAGATCTTCCAAGAATTTATTACAGTTTCTTTTCCAATGCCCATAACCATTACAATAATGGCACTTATCTTCTTTAGAAGGACCAGGTTTAAACTTAGGGGCATGGTTAGACTCGCTAGGTTTAAACTTAGGGGCATTGGTCTTAGGTTTTCTAGGAAAAACCTTTTCAAGGACATAGTCCTTTTTCTCCTGTTTGAGAACAATTCTCAAGTTTCGATACCATTCGAGGAAATTCGATCCATTGGTTTTTTATTTTTAAGGACGGATCTCAATGAAAACGAGTTGTGGGGAGTTGACATTCTAAAGATAAAGAATAACAATGTTAATATGATGTTCGGGAATAAGAGTAATCTCAACAATTAAGAAAACTCACATTATATTCAAATAATAATTTCCTTAAATTGAATATAATGATCCAAGATCATTATTTCACTAGAATTCGAGTGAGCTTTGGCTCAACCCCCAAATGTCTAGTTATTTAGGTAAACAACACCTTGTTAATTATATCAAATATAACTCTTGGTTGTTAGATGACATCTTATGTCTTATCCAACATATTCCTCTAAGCCCAAAACCGTTTTGATAGCTTAGTGATATATCATGGTTTTTACTGGTTTTATGCCATGTTATAAGTTTGTTTTAGTGTCTCTTGGTGTTTCTTTAGAGTCTTTTACAAGTTTTATTAGGTACACGCACGTTTGGAGCTAATGTGGAGATTTTGGAGCATTTTGGTGCACTTTGGAGATTTGGTCCGAGAGATAGAGTTCACTGTCCAGATTTGAGGACTGTGTCGATTGTTTCACACCTGCATCGGTCGATGCATAGCGCGAATGGGTCAGATTCTCGGCGGTTTAATGAAGAATGCTGATATTGCAGAAAAGCCCAAGAGTTCCAGATATTTACACAGAAGTCCCAAGTCGTGTTTATGCTATTTAATTAGGATTTTAACTTCAGTTTTAGATACGCTATCATAACTTAGAGCATAGAGTTTTTAGAGCTTTTGGGGCTGATCTGATCCTGTACTACACTTTGTTTTGGAGAAGTTTTCGAACCCCTTTTATTATTCTAATCTCTTTTATGATATCTATTAATTCACTGATTATGTTTACATCATCCATGTCTGAGTAGTTTCATAGTTAGGTTTAGGGTTTCTCACATAGGATTTTATGACTTGTTAGATTAAATTAATTCAGTTAAGGATTCACATCAATAGAATGTTCTTCAAACTAAATTGTGTTTAATGCTAGTTCTAACCTGATCAATTAGAATCTAGATCTTAGGTTGCTAAATACGACACGACAGTGTGGTTTAGAATCTGAACAATTTAGGTTGAGCAATTTAATTACTCGCAAAGGAATTTGGTTTAATTAGATTGTGAACATATCGAACTTGAAATTAAAGTTGGTTTAATTTGTTAGTAATTGCAAAGGAATTTGGATTGCTGCACTTAGACTTAGAGAATTCTCGCAAAGGAATTTGGTTAATTCTATATCTGTGTTTGAGTTCTAGAACTGAATTTAATTAGATCCTGACTGAATGATTTATCTGCTTGTCTGATTTCCTGAGAACGACCTAGACTTAGCGCCCTTAGTTTATTGCTTACAACAACAACTTGCTATCTGATTTACTTTCTTGTTTGCTTTTTAGTTATTCACTACAATTTGCTTTCTCCTAGTTTGATCTCTTTAGTTCTGTATCTATCGTTGAACGGAGTCTCTGTGGATTCGATACCCTGTGTGCTACAATCACATCACTGTGCACTTGCAGTTAGTATAGGGATCAATTCTTGACCTATCAAGTTTTTGGCGCCGTTGCCGGGGACTCTTTTGAGTCTCCGATAGTTTGGAACCTAGGGTTTTTACTAGGATTTTTTTTTTTTTTGGTTACTGATTTTTTCTCTGTTTTCTCTCTGTCGCAGGTACGAAATTCGCATAGCATCGATCGTTGCATATTCTGTGTCGATCGTTACCAGGCGATTCTGAGTTGAGTCGATCGTTGAATCTCTTGCATCGATCGTTGCACTGCGATTACCGACGGTTTATGCCTGTGCGTGAAACCAGAAGTAATCAGAACTTGAATCTCGTCAATCTCGGACTTGACGAACATGGACGACTAGAGAGGACCAACAGAAGAGAAAGAAGAGCGAGAATGGTTCAGGAACGTCTGATTCTGATACAAGATGCTAACGGTGAAGGAATTTCTAGCAGTTCTAATCAGGATTAGCAACCCTAGTCTGAATTCAGAGCCTAGGATCTAAGGTTCATGTAATTGAATCTATGGGATCTCAGACTTACCTGTTGATTTGCAGCGGAAGTATTAGCAGATAATCGAGATCACGAAGCGCCTCAAATGATGCGCCTCTACTGGTATCCACACGCACACAAACTGGACCGCAGGGATGCTAGTGCCTTACAGAGATCTAATCTCCAGAGAGGTTTCTATCTGTGTTCTGGTGGCTATGAATTAGGTCAGTGACGAGTTTAGGTCGACCATATATCTTATATATGTCGGCTTAAACCACCACGGAATTAACCAACGATTAAACCGAATTAATCTGATTAATCCGCGAGTGCATCGATCGATGCAATATCTGCAACGATCGATGCTGCCCAGAACATTGATATCGAATGCATATCACATATGCATCTACTGGATCATTACATTAATGATCAACCTCGTCTTTAACGCCCAATTTGCTTAGGTGTGTGACCCTGTAGGATCATATAACACTAGCAATGAGTTCTCAACTCATTGATCATAAGTGGCTTCTAGCAAAGCGTTATGACTACCTAGTGTTATGTGATTGTCTCATCTCGACTATACGACTTTCACTTAGAGCAAGTACAATAGATTTCAGGACATTCCCAACAATCTCCCACTTGTACTGGAATCATCTATTCCTTTAATCCCTTTGTAGCTATATCTCAATCTAGCATAAGGCAAGCACTGTGTCATCCTTATTCAACCAGATTACGTTTATCGAATCCCGATTTGTATTGATGAAAAACAAACGACTGACAATCACCTCGTTTGAGCGCGGCCACGCATTTCCAGTATCAAATCTTCGATAGGCCCAGAGATATTTAACTCCTGTTATATAGGAGGTACAAATCTCATCTTGTTCCATCCATGTCTCTTTTATATTTCATGATACGCCTAATCAGTGTCTTTATGATCACCAGTTACGGCTGACGTTTGACAAAGTCAAGACGAACCAATCCATATAAGAGAGGACATGATGAACTCAGGTCTAAGGACTACTCTCTTTAGTCGTAATGAGAAACTCTTATGACACTAATATAACATCTTGTAGAGTTCTCATTGACGGGTCAAGTCCGATCATGTGTTCTCTAACACATATCTATGTGATTGACTTTAATACACTTATTAATGACTCCATGAAACATGGTCATCAGTCACCTCACATACTAGTCTCACGTGGTTGTTAATGTCCCACGTTAACAACCTCGACCAGGGACCATTATAATTTATGTTATTTATTGCTTATAGGGTTTCATGATCAAGTCACATACTTGATAGCCTTTAAAATGTCATAAATTACTTTGGGACATTATATATATATATTTAATTAACACAATTAAATAATGCTGAAACAATTTCATTAAAATAACATAACTATTATGTCTTTGTGAACATCATGTCATAACTAAAACAAATACAACTCCCACTGAAATCAAGATCATATCTTAAGAAATCTAATGCCTACAACAGTAGTATGAAACTCATGCTTAGGCCTTGGGAGGGGCTTGGTCAGTGGATCAGCAACATTCTCATCCGTAGGGACTCTGCTGATCTTCACATCTCCTCTATTCACAATATCACAGATACGGTGATATCGCCTTTCTATGTGTTTGGATTTCTGGTGTGATCTAGGTTCCTTTGCTTGCGCAATGGCTCCATTGTTGTCACAATACAAAGCCACTGGCTCAGAAATGCTAGGAATCACACCAAGTTCAGTGATGAACTTCTTGATCCAAACAGCCTCCTTTGCCGCTTCAGAAGCAGCGAGGTACTCAGCTTCAGTTGTGGAATCTGCTACAGTGTCCTGCTTGGAACTCTTCCAGCTGACTGCACCGCCATTCAGGCAGAAGATGTAACCAGATTGCGATCGGAAATCATCTTTGTCTGTCTGAAAACTTGCGTCTGTGTAACCACTTACTACCAGCTCATCACTTCCTCCATACACCAAGAATTTATCTTTAGTATTTCTCAAATACTTCAGAATATTCTTGACTGTTGTCCAGTGACTTTCACCTGGATCCGATTGGTATCTACTCGTCATGCTTAAAGCACAAGCAACATCTGGACGAGTACAGAGCATGGCATACATGATGGATCCCAACGCCGAGGCATAGGGAATCCGAATCATGCGTTCTCGCTCAGCAGGTGTCTCAGGACACTGCTTCTTGCTGAGACTTATGCCATAAGACATTGGTATGAAGCCCTTCTTGGAATCTTGCATTCTGAACCTGTGTAAGACCTTATCGATATAAGTGTCTTGACACAGTCCAATCAACTTGTTTAATCTATCTCTATAGATTCTTATTCCAAGAATATAAGCGGCTTCTCCCATGTCTTTCATTGAAAAACAACTTCCAAGCCAAGTCTTAACAGACTGTAACAACGGAACGTCATTTCCGAGAAGGAGTATGTCATCTACATACAACACGAGAAATGCAACTGCGCTCCCACTAGTCTTCTTGTAAACACATGGTTCTTCTTCGCTTCTGATGAAGTCAAACTTTTTGACTGCTTCATCAAAACGAAGATTCCAACTCCGAGATGCTTGCTTCAATCCATAAATGGATCGATGAAGTTTGCATACTTTCCTAGCTGCATTTGGATCGATGAAACCTTCGGGTTGTGTCATGTACACATCCTCTTCCAGAATTCCATTAAGGAAAGCTGTTTTCACGTCCATCTGCCAGATCTCATAGTCATAATGAGCAGCTGTTGCTAGGAGAATCCGAATGGATTTAAGCATGGCGACAGGTGAATAGGTTTCTTCATAGTCAATACCATGAATTTGTTTGAAACCTTTCGCCACTAGCCTTGCTTTATATATCTGAATATTTCCATCCACATCAATTTTCTTCTTGAAAATCCATTTACACTCAATGGGTCTTGCACCATCGGGTAAATCAACCAAAGTCCATACTTGGTTCTGTGACATGGATCCCATTTCGGATTCAGCGGCTTTCAGCCACTTTGCGGAGTCAGGGCTCATCATTGCTTCTTCGAAATTCGCTGGCTCGTCACTGTCAATGATTAACAAATCATGACAATTGGTTATGAGAAATCCATATCTCTTGGGTTCGTGACGGATCCTTTCGGATCGGCGAATTTCAGGCTCCACAGGCGCGGGTTCTACAACTCTTTGTAGATCCAACTGTTGCTCTTCCTCTACAGGTTGAGCATTTTCCTGCGGATCTCGAACTTCTTCGAGTTGTACTTTACTCCCACTGTTTCTCTTGGAAAGAAACTCTCTCTCAAGAAAAACGCAGTTCCGAGCAACAAACACTTTGTTCTCGGATTGGTTGTAAAAGTAGTATGCCTTGGTTTCCTTAGGATAACCAACGAAGTAGCATTTGTCTGATTTGGGTTCGAGCTTATCTGTAATTAATCGCTTAACATAAGCTTCACAACCCCAAATCTTCAGGAAAGACACACTCGGAACATTTCCAGTCCACATCTCATGTGGTGTCTTTGCAACTGATTTTGACGGAACCCTATTAAGTGTAAACGCAGACGTTTCTAGAGCGTATCCCCAAAAGGATAATGGAAGAGTTGAGAGACTCATCATTGACCGAACCATATCTAATAAAGTTCGATTTCTCCTCTCAGACACGCCATTCCATTGTGGTGTTCCAGGAGGAGTGAGTTGTGAAACAATTCCACAATCTCTCAAATGATCACTGAATTCTTGGCTCAAGTATTCTCCTCCACGATCTGATCGAAGAGCCTTAATACTTTTGCCAAGTTGATTATGTACTTCATTTTGACTTATGTCTCATTAAATAGACATAGCCATACCTGCTGAAATCATCAGTGAAGGTAATGAAGTATCTGAAATTTCCTCTGGCACTTGTGCTCATTTGGCCGCATACATCTGTATGTATAAGGCCCAATAGGTCACTGGCCCTTTCATTTTGTTTGTTGAAAGGGGCCTTCGCCATTTTGCCTAGTAAACAAGATTCACATTTCTCACATGATTCATAATCAAATGAGCCCAAAAGCCCATCACTATGGAGCTTTTGAATCTGTTTCTCGTTTATGTGGCCCAAACGACAATGCCATAGAAAAGTCTGATTCGTGTCATTTGATTTGAATCTCTTGGTGTTAATGTTATAGATTGGTGCAGTCTGGTTTAAAACATAAAGCCCATTCTCTAATGGGTTGCTACCATAAAATATATCATTGTAATCAAAAGAACAACATTTATTCTTAATTGAAAACTGATATCCTTCCACATCCAAAATAGGAATGGAAATAATATTTCTGCTTATAGCAGGTACATAGTAGCAATTATTAAGTTTTAACACCAAACCAGAAGGTAAAGACAAGTTATATGTTCCTACGGCTAATGCAGCAACTCTTGCTCCATTCCCCACGCGCAGGTCCACTTGTCCCTTTTCCAACTTCCTACTGTTGCTCAGGCCCTGCATATTTGTACAAATATGAGCACCACAGCCGGTATCCAATACCCAAGAAGTAGAACCAGAAGTAGTAACATTTACTTCTATAACATAAATACTTGAAGATGAAGTCTCGAAAGTCTTCTTCTTCTTCTTCTTCTTCTCTTCCAAGAATTTGTTGCAATTTCTCTTCCAATACCCAAGCACTTTACAGTAATGGCACTTATCAGTCTCAGATGGGCCCGGCTTGGGCTTTGGGACTGGCGCCGGCGTGTCCTGGTTCTCAACCGGGACTGCCTTTCCCTTACCTTTGCCAAGTTTCTTAAACTTCTTACCCCCTTGTACCATAAGTACATTAGGAGTGCCCTTCTTGATATTTGGCTCAGCTGTTTTGAGCATGCCATGCAGCTCAGTCAATGTCTTTGTCAAGTTATTCATGTTATAGTTCATAACAAACTGATCATAACTTGACGGCAGTGACTGCATAATGATGTCAGTAGCCAACTCTTGGCTAATGGGACAATCCAGCTTCCCCAGGTTATCAATATAACCCATCATCTTAATGACATGAGGACTGACTGGACTGTCCTTTGGTAGCTTGCATTCAATGAGAGATTTAACCGTTTGGTATCTCTCAGTTCGTGCTTGCTCCTGAAACATACTTTTCAGGCTAGTGATCATCTCCACGGGCGACTCCACGTTCTCGTATTGCTTCTGCAAATCCGAGTTCATGGTAGCCAACATGAGACAATTCACATCGACCACATCATTAGAATGCTTATCCCAAGCATTCCTTTCTGCATGTGGAGCATTGGCTCTCGGTTTTTCAGGGAGAACATTTTCAAGGACATAGTCCCGCTTCTTCTGCTTGAGAACAATTCTCAAGTTCCGATACCATTCGAGAAAATTCGATCCATTCAACTTGTCCTTCTCAAGGACGGATCGCAGGGAGAAAGAATTGTTATGAGTAGCAGTCATAGCTGAGAATCATAGAAAAGAAAAGGTTTAGTTATGATGTTCAAGAAATGAGAAGTCTTAACTTTTAAGAAAACTCGAATTATATTCAAACAATGTTTCCTCATATGAATATAATGATCCAAGACCCATACTTCACTAAATTCAAGTGAGCCACTGGCTATCACTCAACTTTAGCTATCTAGGTAAGCAACAACCTTGCTAGTTATATCCAATATAACTCTTGGTTGTGGATCGACATCTTATGTCCAATCCACCTGATGTCTCTGGGCCCAAAACGATTTTGATAGCCCAGTCAAGTAAACCAATCTCTCCAGTCACGTAATTGTCGATGTCTTGCACTGCAAGTCCATCAACACGATTACCTCTGCCTTACTCATGAAATTGTGGACATCTTGCACTGCAAGTCTATCACACAACTAAATGGGTCTTGACAGTTGACAAGATTGGAAAGACATCAAGTACACTTGATATTTGGTTGAGGAACGGAACCATTTAAAACGTTCAGTTTTACTATGTTTTAATTCTTATAATTAATTAATCCGCGATAACCGATCAATCCAATTGATCCGGTTTTGAATACCGGTCAGCGTCGATCGATGCTACATTAGCATCGGTCGATGCCAACCTAATCAAACCAATCGCATTTCAACCATTCACAGTGTTCGACCATTATTAACCAAGCTCGATAACCGGTCCAATCCAATTGAACCGATCCAACAATCTCGCGAGGCTGTGTCGATCGATGCAACAATTGCATCGATCGACACTAGGCGAAAACTAGGTTTCTTCGGGTTTTCGCCCTGCATCGATCGTTGCCGGATTGGCAACGATCGACACCCTGTGAAAAACCCTAAATTTATTCGGGTTTTCACTCTGTGTCGATCGATGCCCGATTGGCAACGATCGACACTATGCAAAAAACCTTAAAACGTTTTCGAACAAAACCCTAAACTAGGTTACTTTGATCAAAACGAGTTTTAGCATGCTTGTATCAATTATACAAAGATCTAGATTCAACTAATCTAATCATCATGCTACAGATTCAATGGAACTCTAAAGCTCTGATACCACTGAAGGAATTTCTAGCAGTTCTAATCAGGATTAGCAACCCTAGTCTGAATTCCGAGCCTAGGATCTAAGGTTCATGTAATTGAATCTATGGGATCTCAGACTTACCTGTTGATTTGCAGCGGAAGTAGTAGCAGATAATCGAGATCACGAAGCGCCTCAAATGATGCGCCTCTACTGGTATCCACACGCACACAAACTGGACCGCAGGGATGCTAGTGCCTTACAGAGATCTAATCTCCAGAGAGGTTTCTATCTGTGTTCTGGTGGCTATGAATTAGGTCAGTGACGAGTTTAGGTCGACCATATATCTTATATATGTCGGCTTAAACCACCACGGAATTAACCAACGATTAAACCGAATTAATCTGATTAATCCGCGAGTGCATCGATCGATGCAATATCTGCAACGATTGATGCTCCCCAGAACATTGATATCGAATGCATATCACATATGCATCTACTGGATCATTACATTAATGATCAACCTCGTCTTTAACGCCCAGTTTTCTTAGGTGTGTGACCCTGTAGGATCATATAACACTAGCAATGAGTTCTCAACTCATTGATCATAAGTGGCTTCTAGCAAAGCGTTATGACTACCTAGTGTTATGTGATTGTCTCATCTCGACTATACGGCTTTCACTTAGAGCAAGTACAATAGATTTCAGGACATTCCCAACAAACGGTACTCTGAGAGACCGAGATAACAATCCGCACAATGCTGCTGGACAGTGGATTGACGCTGAAGGGAATGTTATCCCTGATCCTCCACAACAGGAGCAGAACCAAGGCCAAAGACAGGCCCAAGGTAGACAGGAGCGAAGGATGGTTGTTCATGAGAGGACATTAGCTGACTACAACAGACCAGATGAGCTTCATGCTAACCGGTCAGCTCTTGTGCCTCCTGTTTTTGAGGGGAATGATTTTGAGATCAAGACCATCTATTATTCGTTGCTGAGGCAGAATGCCTTCCATGGTTATACTAATGAGCAGCCGATGGATCACATAGATGAGTTTGAGGACATAGTCACAGGTATGAAATACGATGGAGTAAATTATGACTATTTGTTCCTCAAGCTTTTCCCATATTCTCTCGTTGGAGATGCTGCTGCTTGGCTGAAACAACTTCCACCTGGGAAGTTTGTTACATGGGATGCTTTGAAGAGCGAGTTTCTGCGACTTTTCTATGATGATGCTCGCTCAGATCAGTCTAGACAGGATATTTTGACCTTCACTCAAGGACCTACTGAGCCTCTCAAGACTGCCTGGATGCGATTCAAGAAGTACCAGCGTGATTTCCCACATCATGGATTCACAGAGGTAACACTGCTTGGTATTGTTTTTAGAGGAATAGATCTTCCATATCAGACTGCGCTGGATAACTCCAGCAATGGGAAATTCAACACCAGGACTCCTGAGCAGGCAAAGTAGCTGATAGAGAACTTAGTGAGCAGCAATAGCTGCAAGACTACTGATGAGAGGAGGAAGAAATCTGGTGGAAAGGTAGAGAATTTGGAGATTGCTGATATTAGATCCAAGCTGGACACAGTTTGTAATCTTCTAGCTGGGAAGAAAGCTGTCCACTTTGCCCAAGATGTTGAGGTAATTCAGACTGAGGAGGACACTCAGGAAGAAGATGTGAATTACATAGGAGGGTCTGGTTTCCAAGGTAATAGATTTGGTAATCAGCAGGGAAACATGTTCTTCAATGGGGGACAGAGGAGTGCCTTCACAGGCAATCATAACTCTTCTGGCTTTGGACAAACTAGTGGTTTTCAGAAACCTTTTGGACAAGGTAATCAGAGAACCTATGGATCATCTTCTTACCAAGCACCTCATGTGGCTACTACTCATGAGAGAAAGATGGAGGCAATGATGGAACAGCTTCTGGAAGGACAAACCAAGATTGTTGTGGACTGCAATAAGAAGTTGGATGCTGTCTATGAGGATCTCAATAGGAAGTTTGAGTCTCTAAACACTCATGTGAAACAGTTGGACACTCAGGTGAGTCAGATCTCTAGTTCTGTTAAAGGAAAAGGAGTAGCAGACACCCATATTAAGGCCTGGTCAGTGTACATTGATGATGGATCACACCTAGGTGAAAGATTTGAGCTAAACACAGCTGAGTTGGTAGAAGAGGTTGAATTTTCGGATTTTGGGAAAAATCTCTCGGATAGAAACTTTGAAAACAGTGATGCGTCGAGCGACGCACCCTTAGCGTCGATCGTTGCAGGTCGTGAACAGACAGATTCGCAGGATTCTGAAGGCATTGATGCAGATTTAGAGCTTGATCGTTTGTTCCCTGGAGTGTCTGAGATTACTCAGCAGGAGATTTATGCACAATCCATTAGATTATATCCTTCAGTGTCTGAAGTAATTAAGTAAGAGATTGAAGAACTTAAGCAGCTGGAAGATATTGGTGAAGAGTTGGAAGAAATTCCATCATCTGATGATCCACCTTATCACCCTTGTGTGCAAAGGTACCTGAAGAAGATGTTGCCTATGGATGAAGATCTGAAAGACTGGGTTGTAGTTGTTCCTCAACAGATAAGTGATGTGCTCTTGACCAAGATCCCAAAGAAGCTGCCTGACCCTGGTGTCTTTGTGCTAAACTATTCTATCTTTGAAGATAGTTTTAGGCGTTCTCTGTGTGATCTGGGAGCTGCTGGAAGTCTTATGCCATATTCTGTGGCAGAGAAGCTAGGTATGCTAGATTTTTCGCCTACTAGGACCTCTCTTGTCCTAGTTGATCAGTCTATAAGAGTTCCAGAAGGACTCCTTGAGGACATCCCGGTGAGAGTTGGAAACTACTTAGTTCCAACAGACTTCTTAGTGCTGAAATATGACAGTGATCCTGATGACGCGTTGATACTTGGGAGACCATTCTTAGCTACAACAGGAGCAGTAATAGATGTTAGACACAGTCTGATTGATCTCCACCTGGGAGATGAGCCGCTGCATTATGAGATGGATAAGCTGCGCAGACCGCTGATTGATGGGCAGACATTCACCATTATGGATGGAGATGATAAGCAGCCAAGTGATACTGTGATTTTGGATCCTGGAGAATATTTTACTCCTACTTTTCTTGGACAAGCACATTCTGATACAGCCTACTCGCCGCCTTGGATGAGTAGACTTGAACGGAGACAATCAAAGTCTCTGTCAAGATCTCTTGGTGCCTAAAATTCATGTATGTCCGGTCAAGCTAATGACCTTAAACAAGCGCTGAGTGGGAGGCAACCCACTGTTAGGTTTAAGTGTTTTCTTTCTTATTTTTGGTGTTTTTCTTAGGATTTCACGTTTTTATTTGTTTTTGCTAAGTTTCAGATACAGAATTCGAATCTGGAGAAGTGTGACGATCGTTGCCTATTGTGCAACGGTCGTTGTAGGGAGATTTGACGAAGAGATGGGATCGCATTGTGACGATCGTTGCGGTCCTGTGCAACGGTTGTTGCAATTGGTTCAATTGCAAAATTAAGGTACGCGCGCTAAACCGGAATCAATTTGGTTCAACAAATCGAGGTAAGTACCTTAAACCCTTTTCTCCTCTTTTCTTCTCCACTCCGCCGTCCGTACAACAGCGACTCCACACTTCTAAATCTCTCATTTCTTCGTCATTTTCACTGATTCCAAGTGCTATTCTCTTGTTTTTACACTCTTAATCCATTCCTATAACTCATTTGTAGCGAATCCAAGGTAATGTGTTTTAATTTTGTGATTTCCGGATTCGTTTTTAGGGTTTTAGAATTTGAGAATTTTTGGCTTGAAATTGATGATTCCGTGCTGAATTAGATTTAATTTATGATGATTGGTGATGGTATTAGGCTGTTTGTGATAATGTGAAACAAATTTAGAAACGATTTTGAGGATTTGTTGTCGGCTGTGAAATCGCCTAGCAACGGTCGTTGCACTTGTGCAACGGTCGTTGCACTTGTGCAACGGTCGTTGCTCTACGATTTCATAGGGAGTTTTCTGCCGAGACTTATATGGTTTAAACATTTCTTGCAGATGCCTCCTCGACCGTCTCGCAAACGCAGAGCCACCGCCGATGCTGCTACAGCTCATCATGCTCCACCACCAGAGTGGTTCCATCGAGAATCACCACATCCTGAGCCTTATGTGAGAGTTGGTCAGGCAATAGCACCGCCTTGGCCTAGAGCAGACCAAACAGAGATCCCGTCAGACAGAGAGTGGCCGAATGATATTGCTGAGTTCCTCAAGACCGACACTTTTACAGAGAGGCCACTACTTGACCATTGGGATGATTTTGACACGTTGCTTTACAACGGTTGGTGTGGCATGACGCTTAAACCAACCAAGTTTGCAGATTACTCTACTTGTAAGAGTCTGGGCATTGCTGAGCAGGTTCTTACACTGTGTAAGGGCATTGGTCTAGGGACAATGCCTATGCAGCCTTACGACTTGTACCCTGAGTTGGTGAGACAGCTGCTAGCCACTTGCAGAGTGGTTTACCCGGACCCAGACAGCAGGAGTGCTTCAGGAGGTATATTTTCCTTCATGTGCTTAGGAGCCAGGTATCGGATTCTTCTTCTTGATATCTGCAGGATTTATGGATTCAGCACTGAGCCGAGACGTATTGGCATGAGTCTTGAGTGGGATATGGAGGAAGCTCAGTTTTTCTGGGAGTGTATTGGCAATGGTCGATACAACTCGAGACAAACACCGGTGAAGCAGGTTAGGCATCCGGTTCTGAGATATGTTCTGCGCATCTTAGGATGGACTTTGTTATGCAAGTTTGAAGCCAACAAGATGCGCAAGCTTGAGATGGAGATGTTATTCATTGGACTGAGGGACCAGTTTGAGGAGACTCCTCTGAGAGATCCCACTAAGGGACTCAACTTGGGAGCTGTTTTGCTCAGCACTTATGCGACCTGCAGAAGAAGCCATTTGATGGTGTGGATACTGAGACAGTGGGGAGCCTGCTTACTCCCATTTTCATGCACTGCAGGATTCCCTTAGAGGGTACAGAGTATAATACTGCCAAGGAGTTCCTTGATTTCAGCCACTTGCAGAGCGCTACATGGCTCAAGGAGGGGCGCGTATGGGTCTATTACGACCCTGCCACTGAGAAGCTTGGTGTGGATCTTCCTGCTGTTGGTTTGACACAGATTGATACGCTGGATGCATTGAGATTCCAGCCCCCTATTAGCGAGCAGCGCAGAGTTCCTTCTATGGCTCATCCGCTGGGAGAGCCTTCTGCGAGAGCTTCATCTTCCTCTGCACCTCCTGCGCCTGCTGCTGCTCCTGCTGATGATATTGGCCCTTACCATGTTCCTTCAGTCCCTCTCGGAGAGATGTATGAGACTGCGTGGAGAGAGCGTCAGGATGGGATACTGAAGACTATCTGGGAGTGGATGTGTGGCTGCACTTGCAGGAGACAGCCGCAGATACACCATCCAAGACCTTCATGACGTAGACGACGATCTCCAACTACTGGTTTTTCGAGTGGTACTGATACTCATGATGCGATGGATGACGAGTGAGATAGTGACTTCTCTAGACATTCGGTTCTATATTCTTTTATCTTTCTTTTTCTTCTTGCATTTTTCTTTTTATTTTCTTCTGATACTTATGTTTGGATTGTGGGTTTGATTTGAGACTATTAGTTGCTTGGATTTTGCCTGTTTTCAGTGTTTTTCAGCTTGCAGGTTCGAAAACTTAGATTTTCCAACAGACTAACCTGCTGACTGATCGAGTATTCGCAGTGCGTCGATCGACACACCATTGTGTCGATCGTCACAACACGAAAGAAATCGCAATGCAGCGATCGTTGCGGTCCTGAGCAACGATCGATCCACAACGAAAAATCGCACAAACAACGATCGACGCACCTAGTGCAACGGTCGATGCATGTGCGACAGAGGTAAAAATCCGACAGAACTCAACCAATCCATTAACATATTTTTCTTTCTTTTTACCAATCCTTCGCTTGACACTACTGGGGACAGTGTGTCTTAAGTGTGGGGGAGGTGCTACTGACTTTATCTTTCTGTTTTCTTAGAGTCAGTCCAATTTTTTCAAATTTTGTTTTATTGAGTCAAAACTTGTTTAAGTAAGAAACAATGATTTTTTTAGAAGATTAACAGCACTTGCAGGAACTTAAGTAACCATTGGGATGAAGTTGCAGATTATCTATGACTATTAGAAAACCCAGACACTGATCAACCTACTGAGAACACCCACATCACTTCAGGTATCAGAGGATCCTTTTACTGACTTCAACCTTAATACTGACTTAATTTTCTCACCTAAGGGCTTGGAATACCTTGAGTCGGATTCCTTTGTTAGTTCTGACACAGCCTGTAAACATGTCCTATTTGGTTCCCATCTCCCCTTCCATAAAGTAAAAAAAAAGATAATAAACTGAGGATGAGTTAGTAACTCCGAAGTGGTATCTGGGAGTGGTAGCTACAACTATTACCTCATGTGCATCCATGGAAACATGTCCAAAGTACACCCCTTAACGGGAAGAACACTGATAAAAATAAATAAAATGATACCCAATGGGGAAAAATCAGTTGTTAAGGAAGGGAAAAGAGAAGAAAGGGACTAGAGAAAGATAGTAGGGTGGTCTAGAGCTGACAAGGTAAGAGTCCATGTGCCCTTTGATCAATATTCCTTAGGTGAGACCGCACTTAAATACTTGCAGAAGTCAGTAGGGTGAATTTGAATGCGTGAATGTGATTGTGGAGTTTAGTTAGGACAGTTGCTAAGTGTGGGGGAAGTATATGTTGGTTTTGAAGTCTGCAAGTGCAATCTTTCATGTGGATTACTAAGGGGAATCCGAGTGTTGTTGCTTCAAAGATGAAAAGAGTTTCTAAAAGTTTTCAAACCTCTTCACCATGTCTAGTTCTCTGTTTTGCTTGAGGGCAAGCAAAGGCTAAGTGTGGGGGAGTTGATATATCATGGTTTTTACTGGTTTTATGCCATGATATAAGTCTGTTTTAGTGTCTCTTGGTGTTTCTTTAGAGTCTTTTACAGGTTTTATTAGGTACACGCACGTTTGGAGCTAATGTGGAGATTTTGGAGCATTTTGGTGCACTTTGGAGATTTGGTCCGAGAGATAGAGTTCACTGTCCAGATTTGAGGACCGCGTCGATCGTTGCACACCTGCATCGGTCGTTGCATAGCGCGAATGGGCCAGATTCTCGGCGGTTTAATGAAGAATGCTGATATTGCAGAAAAGCCCAAGAGTTCCAGATATTTACACAGAAGCCCCCAAGTCGTGTTTTAACTATTTAATTAGGATTTTAACTTCAGTTTTAGATACGCTATCATAACTTAGAGCAGAGAGCTTTTAGAGCTTTTGGGGCTGATATGATCCTGTACTACACTTTGTTTTGGAGAAGTTTTCGAACCCCTTTTATTATTCTAATCTCTTTTATGATATCTATTAATTCATTGATTATGTTTACATCATCCATGTCTGAGTAGTTTCATAGTTAGGTTTAGGGTTTCTCACATAGGATTTTATGACTTGTTAGATTAAATTAATTCAGTTAAGGATTCACATCAATAGAATGTTCTTCAAACTAAATTGTGTTTAATGCTAGTTCTAACCTGATCAATTAGAATCTAGATCTTAGGTTGCTAAATACGACACGACAGTGTGGTTTAGAATCTGAACTATTTAGGTTGAGAAATTCAATTACTCGCAAAGGAATTTGGTTTAATTAGATTGTGAACATATCGAACTTGAAATTAAAGCTGATTTAATCTGTTAGTAATTGCAAAGGAATTTGGATTGCTGCACTTAGACTTAGAGAATTCTCGCAAAGGAATTTGGTTAATTTTATATCTGTGTTTGAGTTCTAGAACTGAATTTAATTAGATTCTGACTGAATGATTTATCTGCTTGTCTGATTTCCTGATAACGCCCTAGACTTAGCGCCCTTAGTTTATTGCTTACAACAACAACTTGCTATCTGATTTACTTTCTTGCTTGCTTTTTAGTTATTCACTACAATTTGCTTTCTCCTAGTTTGATCTCTTTAGTTCTGTATCTATCGTTGACAGGAGTCTCTGTGGATTCGATACCCTGTGTGATACAATCACATCACGGTGCACTTGTAGTTAATATAGGAATTAATTCTTGACCTATCACTTAGTCAAGTAAACCAATCATGTTTCACATGGTAACCATTACCATCTACCTCACTTATGTAATTGTGAACACCTTTCTTTGGCAAGCCCATCACACAATGAAATAAACCTTGATAATTGATAAGATTGGAGAGACATCAAAATACTTGATATTATTTGAGGAATTGAATTTAATCCAATTTTAATTTATATTTAAAATTATATCTTATATAAATATTTAAATATAAAGTACATATCTTATATATATATATATCAATTGGATTACAAATAATTATATTAATTTTAAATTTAATTAAAATTATTAATTATTTATTAAATAATTTTAATTTATTATTAGAATCTAATCATATTATAATTCTAATATAATTAAACTTTTGATATGAATTGTAACCATTATGATTCACACAAACCACACATTCACACTGGACGTTTTAATTGAATTATAAACAATCAGATCATATCTAATTAAATTAGAATTCTAGAGCAACAAAATCAACACTGTCACCAGTCCAATGGGAACCAAAACCAAGACATAATGATTAGATATGTCCAACACAAAGACAGACCAAGACGTAATGATTAGATAGACCACTAAACCAACGTGATATAATATATGGCATCTATATACCATTGATTCAAAATCAACGCATAACACAATCGTACAAATATAACTTATTAACTTTGATCATTCATCATAAACAAGCATATATATGTACGCGTCTTGACTAATATATATATATAATATCTAAATATGAATCTAATCCGATCGTTTATAAAAAAAACAAATTCAATTAAGCGGATGTATATATGTCCCAGTTTCCCACATATAAATGATCCTAACAAAATTTTGGGTAATCGAATTAAGATAATTAACTTGCTCGAACAAATGAAAATTATAACCTATATCAAATATAGATTAAACTAGATTCAATTGCAGTATTATACAAGTAGGCTCTGATACTACTGTTGGAATTCATACAGGTTTATAAAACAATTTTATAAACCAACCTATGAATAACTAGCCAGGAATTCATGCAAATACTGAAATAAATCTAGATCTAGTATTTCGAATATACCTGGATATTTTGCAGCGAATTAAAAAAAGGTAATTCGAAATCCTTAGACTCCAAATGTCGTGCATCTACCGGTATCCACACGTACACAAACTGGATCTAAACGGGATGCTAGTGTCGTTGAGATCAAATCTCAAAAACAGACAAACGATTTGTCTCTTTCAATTAGGTTTAGCCGTTCTCGTGAATAATGATCAGCAACATCACGTTATATCTATATATAACATTTACGTCGCCTTAACATTCATTAATGGGTTGAGCCCAATTAGTAAGAGTAATACAAATACTCTTAATCATATATTCACACACGTTCATGTGTGTTTTTCGTACAACACTCATACAATAATATATATATATATATTATTTATCAACATCTTATATGTTTATAAATAATATGTTATATCTTATATAACATATATATATATATATATATTTTATAACCCAAAATAATATTGATCCAATTTGCTTAAGTGTGTGACCCTGTAGAATCATATAATATTAGCATTGGATTCTAAATCCATAGATCACAAGTATTTTCTAGCAAAACATTATAATCAACTAATATTATATGATTATCTAACCTCAACGTTACGATTTAACCAAGAGTAAGTACAATTGATTTCAGGACATTCCCAACATCTCCATCTCTCTCTTTGAACACAACTAACGACCACACCTCTATCCTCTCTATAAGTTCATCCAGAGAACCCAGAAATTCATCCAATTCTCTTGAATATTCAAAAGAAACCTCAAGAACACCATATTGTTCATAAAACCTTCAAACACAAGAAAAGCCATAACTTTCTCATAACAAACTCAAATCACCTTCTGTCAAGCCCAGTGGACTCCTCTCACTCTCTTCTACAACCACCAGCCAGCAGACACGACCGCCGTCGCTGGAGCTCACCAGAAAACGGCCTGAGAGCTTCCGCGGTTAGGGTTTTGGTGGATCTCTCTCATCCTTCATCAGATCTGGATGTTTGGAAACCATAGATGGATAGATCTCCTCTTTCCGATCATTTTGATGGGTGGATCATCGTCTGAGTCGCCAGAAAAAGGGTGAACCGGCCGGTCAATGCCGGACCACCTCTGGTCAACACCGGAGAAGTCGCCGGAATTCTTCCTCCGTCGTCTCTCTCCTCTGCCGGTTCACTGGTGTTGGTTTAGCATTGGTTTTAAATTGAAATGAAGTTGGTTTGGTTTGATTTGAGTCGGTTTAGGTTAACTTGTCAACCCGGTCAACGGTTGACTCCAAACCGGTTTAACCTAACCGGTTCAATTGGAAACCGGTTCAGAAGGTCATTCGATTGAAGTGGTTCAGTTGGTTCAGTTTGGTCAACCGGTTCAAGATCGGTCAAAGTCAAAGGCCAACGGTCAAAGTTAAAGTCAACGTCGTGTTCAACGCCGGTCAACGCATTGAATCCGACCGGTTTTGCGTTTGCGGTTTGTGTACGGGTGTTTGGGAAGCTTCTGAGTTCGTATTAGGTGTTCAGGAGGTTCGGTTTTAGTTCGGGGTCTCACGAGTCGTATCCGCATCCGTGCCGTTCATTCCGACCAACCACTGTGAGTCGGATCAAACACCGAAGTTAGAAGCATGTAGATCGGGAAATGAGAAACCGTAGAGTTAGAGTTTGCATACCCGGATGTGATTTGATTGGGCTTGAGAATCGAATTGACTAACTAACGATAAACCGGTTAAGGTTTAAGACGCATGTTAGGATCGTGAGAATTAAATGGATTAAACATGTTGTGAGCCGTTAGGTTGTTAGTAACGTTGATTGTTTCATGCATATAGTTGTTGCATGATAGGGCCATATATGCATATATACGTATGTAAACAACGATATCGAATGGATCTAAGTACGGGAATTAAGACGGTGTTAAAAGATGGAATTAAACCTAACAAACGTAAGGTGTATGAATCGATATCGGGCATGAGCGTAATAAAGTTAAAGAAAGGAATGAATCGAGTAAATGAATGATGAGACGCCAGGGAGTTTAGTAAGCTACTAGCTCTAAACCGACGGATCGGGGATGTGATAAAATATATTTGGAAAAGTAAGAAAAAGGGAAAGTGTTGTGATTGGTGTGCCGTCTACGGATTAGCAATCCGCTAATCCAAAGTAGTGGACGTTAATGAGATGTGGGCCGTATATGGGTTAGCAATCCGCTAATTCAAGGTAGCAGACGTGAATTGGTTAAAAGATTGTAGAAACTCTAATAGTACTTGTTATGTGATGATTGTGTGGTTGTGTTTTTGTGTGGTTGCTGTTGAGCTTTTTGTGCAGGCCTGTTAGATTGTATCGGTGTTGGGCCGAGCAATCCGTGTGAATACTTAACTTGGTCACGGGACCGGTTAAGTCGTGGCAGCTGACTCGGTACGGTGTGTGTGTAGACTTGCGGGATATGGTGTTAAGATTATTGTTAATTATTGATTGAGAATGCTTGCTAGAGTCCAAGCGAGTCTGCGTGTTTACATTTCTGCACTAGGACTGTAGGAGGCGTTATATCCCGCAAGTCTAGGTGTTTGGATACGTTCAGGTAATTCCATCCCGATTGGATCCTCGGGTAGTTGCTTAATAGGATCATGGTGATTCCGATTATGTCGTTAACCTACTGAGTGACGCCGGTAGGTGTGTGGTCCGGAGAATACGGGGTCGCGTCCTAGGGCCGAACTGCATGGAAACTTGGGTTGTCGGGGATAACTTGAGTCACCGCGTATGATGGACGTAGAACGGTGTCCTAGCCGTGAGACTTCGTGTTTACGTCTAGGAGTCATGGGTTAGTTACCATGTTGGTGACGATGTAAATCTGTGGAAGTTACCGAGATCGTAAGGACCCTGTGTTGTGTTTATATTGTTGGTGTTGCGCGATATATAGATCGAGTTCCAATCGAGAGCATGTGCCGCAGTGCCTTCGATTTCCCTTGAATCGTATTCTCTTCCGTTTGGCAAGTGATTGAGTGTTGTGGGTTTGACACGACGTGGTAGTGCGTGATCAACCGTTGTTCATTGATTTTTATTTTGGATTTTTGGGGACGGGAATTTGTAAATGATAGATAGCGTAGAAGCCGTAGTGGGGAGCCATCTCACTGGGAGATCTTAGATCGCTCATTAGACTCTTTTGTGTTTTCAGGTTTCGCAGCGACGGACGCGGGAGGTCCTCGGTGTAGTCTCGGGATTGCTTGTAGCGGGATTTTGATTTGATGATTTTGGGATTTTATTTCGGTTCGGCTGTTGGTACCATTTTGTATTGAAACACGATGATTGTTTTTATTAATAGCAATTGATTTGTAAAAACAGTTAAACATTGTACGTAACGTTTGATTACTCAGAAATGAATATGCTTTCCTGATGTTGTGTTTAGTCCGAACCGACACAACTCATAGAAATGGTACAAATTGCAAAGCTTTGTATCATGGAAGTGAGGTTAGCAGGGTCAAAAACGGGTTAGTGCGAGCCTTTGTCTCAAACCGATCTGTCTCTGAATTCATCTTGTGACAAACCTTTTCTGTTTGACTTTCTCCGGTTCGACTTGGTCATGTTCTTGTTTGATTGTTGACCGGTCAGCTCGTCGGTCAGCGTATAATGGAAAAGGGGTGTTACACCTTTGTCAAGTCTGCTTCTACTAACACCTATTCTTTCTCAAAACTCTTGCATATCTCCGTGTCCGGATAAAGACATTTCGGGACCCCGACTGGGCTGGCCATGAAGGACAATCCCTTGTGCTGAAACATTTTTGGCGGAACATTTTTTAGGATAACCCACATCAGAATTGACTACATCTGTGATATCTCAATCTCGGAAACTTGATAAAAATATTATTATTCAACTTAATGGTATTTTTATCATCAAAAAAATGAATTATCTTGCTAAGAAATTTGTTGGAACCATTTTTTGGAAATTCTTGATAATTTTCCGATAAAATGTTCCGACAAGCGAAAGAACCCTCTAAAGTCCACTACAAATTATGAAATTTTGACCACAGCTCCAATAAAATATTTATAAGCTATGGTTAAAATGATTTGGCAATATTTGATCCCTACAGTAAGTTACGAATTTTGGGTCATTAATGGGTAATTAATGATTAAAAATTCAAAATAAAATTCAAGGACCTTGGGTTTGGTTAGGGCTGACCAGAGATGATAGGTAAGGTCATTTTGGATCTGATTTAATCCCAGTAGAAGGTTTGTGCCACGAAATTAAGCAAGAGATACAAAAGGAGGCCTTGTGGGCAAGATACAATGAATCTACAAAACATTTTGTGGTCCAAGCCCAAGGGCTTCTTCTTGGACCTTACAAGGATAAGAAAGAGGATAAGGAAGAGTGTTTTTGGCCAACAGGTGGAGACGAGTCATGGCTTAGGAGGAGAGTAGAGAGGAGACAAGTGGAGGGTGGAGATTAACTCTTTTTGGTTATAAAAAGGGACCTCACCCCTCCCATTTTTTACCAACAACAAAGCTCATAAGAAAAAAAATTAGGAAGAGGAGGAAAGAAGAGAGAAGGAAGAGAGGAAGAAGAGAGAAAGAGGAAGAGAGGAGAACGCGCAAAGGAGGAGGAGAAGAAGAGGAAGCCAAAAAAGAAGAGAAGGAAGAGGAGCCGGACAAGAGAGAGGAGGAGAGAGAAAGAGAAGGATCAGAGAGAGAGGAGGAGAGAGAGAGTAGTGAAGAGTTTGGATGGTAACGGATGAACGGACAAATATTTTCTAAGCGAAGATTTTCAACGTTCATCCCAAGTACCGACCTTCTCTTCCGTCTTAAGCGGATTTAGGACGGACCGGAGGTTCGATTAGTAAGGCAGTACGGGGTCAAACGCGAAAGTGTTGGTGAGTTGGGATTGATTGGTTGAGTAATACATTACTCTGCAAGTTCCCGACACTAAGTTACGAGCTGATAAGGCAATTGTGATTAGTGTCGGTTTGTTTAATAATTGGTTATACTATATGAGTATATATGGTTGTTTGATTGGATAACGTTGATGGTATAGATACTATTGTGATGATGGAACATGCGGTGGTTAAGGAACCAAGTAATGAACGAAAGATTAAAACGCGGGGAAAATATATTATAATAATATAATGAATGGTTCATGATTGATTGATGTACGGAGTGTGTGCGAATGATGGTTACATTTGTAAGATGTGATATGATTAATGGTTGCTTAATGTGTTAGTGACATGATGTGATAGCGGACATATCGATTTCCCGACCCAATGGATCTTCGGGAGTGTACCGGCCGGTTCACGTACCCTCGGGTCGTGTTATCGGCATGTGTTAACCTACTGAGTGACGCCGGTAGGTGTGTGGTCCGGAGAATACGGGGTCATGTCCTAGGACCGGACTGCATGGAAGCTCAGGCTATCTAGGGATAGCCCGAGTCGCCGCATATCGATGGATGGAGAACTGTGTCTTACTCGTAGTACTCCGTGTCTATGAGTAAGAGTCGAGGGAATCACTACCGTAGGCCTATATGGTAACAGGACGAGTATTCCGAGGGAATGACGATATTACCACGGCCCATAGCATGCATATAGTATAATTGATGTTTTCGTGCTTCGGCTATCTAATAATGCTTGTGTAACTTTCCGTCATTGATTGTGTTTGGGGATGGGTTGGGGGACGGGAAGTTACTTTGTTAGTTGGGGAATCCCAACTCACTGGGTCGATAATAGATCGCTCACCCCTCTCGTTTGTCTTTTTCAGGTAACCTGTAAGGATAGCGGAAAGCAGGACGTTAGGCCATCCAGTGTAGTGTCGACATCTCTTTCGTAACTTTAAATTTCAAAGTAATATGACTTTAAGTAAATAACGTCCATGGACCTAATGTACTTCCGCACTTTAAAAAGTTATGTTTTGTAATCGCAAAAGCATGTTGATTATATTAGATTACTCTGGTATAATATAACTACCAAATTTTATTACAGTTGCAAAGCCATAATTAAAATTTGGGAAACGTGTAATTGAATAACTCGGGTCAGTTTAATGGCAAAAGTTGTTAAGCCGATCCGGATTAATCAAACACGGTAAAAATTGTGATGACTCTTGTCCCGTCGGAACAGGGGCGTTACAAAATGTGGTATCAAAGCATGGTTCCTATCGTGCTCATACAACATGCATTTTCTGATTTATCGAGTCAAAAATTGAGTCGTGAAAGAGACATTAGGAAACCGGATACGTCTTGTTTAGCTAGGATGGTCATTTACCTGTTTATGATGCAGATGGAGGACGAAGCAATCGATAGTGGCGAACGTGGTATGGCTATGGGGTCGGAACGGGTTTCAGAACGTAGAGGACTGGGTCACGAGGAATCAGCCGAAAAGGCAAAGTCACCAGAAAACTCGGGTAATCAAGAAAGGCAGACAGATCAGGCGCAGACAATGACAGAAAAGGACATCGAAGATACTGAGTCTAGTAATGATCGTCCGAAGGAAATAAACACAGAGCCAGAGCATACCCTGAAAATGTTGCATGATGTAATGGCTAAAGCTATGCAATCACCGCAAGTAACCCCCGACGCGGCGAATCTCCCACCGTTCCTATCTTTGATCTCCTCGATGAAGAAGATGGGAACTACGCACTTCTCCGGTGGAACTGACCCGTTAGTCGCCGATCGATGGATCCGAATGGTGGAGAAGAACTTCAAGGCTACAAGATGTCCGGAGGATTACAAGCTAAGCGTGGGAACTAATTATCTGGACCGAGATGCAGCCGATTGGTGGGAAAGTTGGGAAGCTCAAGTGGGACATATGGTGAAGACCTGGGCGGCGTTTAAGGAAGAATTTGAGCGCAAGTACTTTACCCCAGAGTCAAGGCATCGACTACAACGGGACTTTGCTAACCTTAACAGGGGAGTAAATCAGTTCACGAGTACGAATCCGAGTTCATGCGACTAAAGCACTATGTGGGTAACAATAACGGAGTCGAAGAAGCAATGATCACCAACTTCCTATTCGGCCTTCGACCAGAGCTGGAAAGTAGACTCGCAGTAAGCGTAGAAATCGGGTTAGCAGCGGAACGATCAACACGGGGACACCGCAACTCTAACCAAGGCGAAAGGTCAACAGGCCATCAGGTACGGCACTTTGTACAAAACCGTCGTTTCAAAGACAAGGGAAAGTGACCACAAGGATCATCTGACTCATTTAAGGGAGCGGCAGTATGCTACAACTGCGGCCAGCCCGGACATATCTCTAAATACTGCCCAAGGAATGCAACACAGCACGCGTCGCCCGGTCTTACTTGTTTCCGATGTGGTCAGAAGGGCCATTATGCTCGAGAATGTTCGAATCCGATCCCAGCCACCCCACTCGCCATCAAGCATGCGCAAGTTCGCCCTACGATTGAACCCGCTCGTAAGCGTCAAGCTGTAGAAAGTAGGGTTTTTGCCTTAGAGCTTGATAAAAATGAGACCCCGAAATCCACTCAGGGTCCTATCACAGGTACGTTTGTGCCTGAACCGTAATCCTTGTATATGTGTGTGTGTGTGTATAAAGCCGTCGAAATTGTTCAAAAATAATGCTTCTATATAAATAAATAAAGTTTCTGCTGTAAACTATAAGTATTGTATCTTAAAAGTTAAATGATATCATGGCAGGAACCATACATGTTGCGGGTCGTCCCACACATGTATTGTTCGATTTGGGAGCCACCCATAGTTTTGTGATTCCAAAAGTAGTTCCGGAAATCAGACAAAATTACAAGATAGAAAATGTTAATGTCGCTGTGTTGACCCCCGGAGAGCAAACCCTCCAAATAGACAAGTGTATTCGGAATGTACCGCTGGTCATTGAGGCGAAGCAGTTCTTGGCGAATCTTCTAATTACTCCTTTGACACGGTACGAAGTCATTCTCGGAAAGGAGTGGCTGTCCGGTTATCAAGCCCAATTAGATTGCGGTCGGGGAAGGATTACGTTTTGTAGAGACGGTATGGAGGCGATTGTCTATTACGGGATTAACCCTAGTAAATCAGTGTGCGTTGTGGCGGCTCTTCGAATCCAAGATTTGATTAAAAAAAATGGATAAGCATTCTTGGTGACCATCACTGCTGGTGAGGTAACCGTCAACGAAGACGTCAAGATCGAAGACATTGCGGTGGTCCAGGAGTTTGAGGACGTATTTGTGGCGTTAAAGGAATTACCTCCGCCTCGGAGTAATCCTTTCACCATTACTTTGGAACCAGAAGCAAAGCATATCGCAAAGGCACCTTACCGAATTGTTCCAACCGAATTGGCGGAACTCAAGAAGCAACTTGAAGACTTGATCGGGAAAGGCTTTATTCGACCAATTTCATCACCGTGGGGAGCTCCGGTGCTATTTGTAAAGAAGAATGACGGGAGTATGAGGTTGTGCATTGAAGATCGCGGCATCAACAACATTACCATCAAGGATAAATACCCGTTGCCTAGAATCGATGAATTTTTGGATCAGCTTAAGGGAGCAAGCTGGTTTTCAAAAATAGATTTGGCGTCTGGATATCATCAAATTCCTTTCGCCGAGGGAGATATCATGAAGACAGCCTTTCAAACCAGATATGGGCAGTTTGAGTTCGTGGTAAGGCCTTTTGGGCTTATCAACGCACCAACGGCCTTTATGCGGTTAATGAATGAAGTTTTCCATGATTATCTCGATAATTTTTTTATCATATTTATCGATGATATTCTGGTTTACTCAAAGACGGAGGAAGAGCACCGGTCGCATTTGACGTTAGTTCTCGAGAGATTGCGGAAGCTAAAACTGTTTGCTAAATCTAGCAAGTGCTCGTTTTTGGCAAAGGAAAATTGGGTTTTGGGGACATCGCATCTCTGAACAAGGAATATCAGCCGATCCCGAGAAAGGGAAAGCAATCCAAGAGTGGCCTCGGCCTACCTCCGTAATGGATTCAAAGTTTTCTAGGCTTGGCAGGAAACTATCGGAAGTTCGTTCGCTGGTTTTCTTCAATCGCCAAGCCATTGACGAAGCTAACGGGGAAAGACGTTCCTTTCATTTGGAGTAAGGACGCAGAAGACCCTTTCGCGAAGCTAAAGATCTCTCTGACTTCAGCACCCGCTTTGACTCTGCTAGAATCCGTAAAGCTCTATACGGTGTATACCGATGCATTCATAGTAGGTTTGGGGTGTGTCCTGATGCAGAAAGGTAAAGTCATTGCTTATGCGTCTCGTCAGCTAAGAAAGCACGAAGAGAACTATCGGACGCATGACCTAGAAATGGCGGCGGCTGTATTCGCATTGCGGATTTGGAGATCCTACCTCTACGGCGAAAGCATAGAAGTATTTACAGACCATCAAACTCTTAAATACTTATTCACGCAACCAGACCTTAATCTACGACAACGGAGATGGATGGAGTTCATCGCAGATTATGATCTCAAGATCAAGTATCATCCTGGAAAAGCTAATGTGGTAGTGGATGCACTCAGTCGGCAAAAAATAAAGGCTAGCATCGAAAGAGAGCTCGAAACCCTATCCGAGGAGCTCAAGTCAGTGAAGTTGGCTGCAATGGAAGGGGAAGCAAATGAACCATTAGGTTTACGAGCTATAAGACAGGCGGATTTAGTTTTTCAAATCCAAGAAGAGCAGCAGAAATATGAGAACATTTTGAAGATCATCGGCGAAGTCAAAAACCGAGATGGACCAAACCAGAGCGGTTATCATCTTTCCAGAGATGGTACATTATTTCTCAAGGGAAGGATCACTGTACCCGAAAGGACTATCCGGACCATAGAGGACATGTTACGAATGTGTGCCCTCGATTGGGCTGGAAATTGGGAAAAGTACTTACCCTTAGTGGAATTCTCGTACAACAACAGCTACCATTACAGTATCGGAATGTCTCCATATGAAGCCCTATATGGACGACCGTGTAGGACTCCGCTATGTTGGACCGAGATCGGAGAACGAGAAGTCTTTGGACCCAAGATTGTTGATGAAACGACCAGCAAGCTGCAAATGATTCGAGCCAATATGAGGAAAGCTCAAGATCGACAAAAGAAATTTACAGACCAAGCAAGGAGGGAGGTTAAATTTGAAGTCGGAGATTGGGTGTATTTGAGAGTCTCGTCGCAAAGAAGAGGGGAACGGTTCAGAAAGGTTGGAAAGCTGGCAGTTCGCTATATCGGGACCATACCAAGTGATTGGAAAGGTTGGAGAAGTTGCGTACAGACTGGATCTAACGACAGACATGCGGATTCACTCAGTGTTCCATGTATCCATGCTACGGAAATTTATCCGCGGCCCAAGAGATGTGGAAACAGAGAGAATAGAAGACCTTCAGTCAAACCTCACCTACAGCGAAGAACCCATTCGCATTGGAGAACGACGCATCCGTAAACTCAAGAATCGAGAGATCCCGCAAGTTCAAGTCTTCTGGGGAACGCAGAACCGTGTGATTGTCGCATGGGAAGACGAAGAAAGGTTTAAAGATGCATATCCGGAGTTGTTCACTAGTAATCAGTAGAAAGGAGTTGTAATATAACCATAAAGAATTCGAGGACGAATTCTAATAAGGGGGGAAGAATGTGATACCCCGATCTCGGAAACTTAATAAAAATATTATTATTAAATATAATGGTATTTTTATCATCAACAAAATGAATTATCTTTCTAAGAAATTCATTGGAACCATTTTTGGAAATTCTTGAGAATTTTCATTAAAAACTGGTTTTTCCGAGAAACCGATAAAATTTTACGGCAAGCAAAATAACCCTCTAAAGTCCACAAACAATTATGCAATTTTTACCACAGCTCCGTTAAAATATGTAAAAGCTATAGTTAAAAGGATTTGGCAAGATTTGATCCCTAGATTAAGTTACGAATTTTGGGTCATTAATGGATAATTAATGATTAAAAATTCAAAATAAAATTCAAGGACCTTGGGCTTGGTTAGGGCTGACCAGAGATGATAGATAAGGTCATTATGGATCTGATTTAAGCCCAGTGGAAGGTCTGTGCCACGTAATTAAGCAAGAGATACAAAAGGAGGCCTTGTGGGCAAGATACAATGAATCTACAAAACATTTTGTGGTCCAAGCCCAAGGGGCTTCTTCTTGGACCTTACAAGGATAAGAAAGAGGATAAGGAAGAGTTTTTTTGGCCAACAGGTGGAGAGGAGTCGTGGCTTAGGAGGAGAGTAGAGAGGAGACAAGTGGAGGGTGGAGATTAACTCTTTTTGGCTATAAAAAGGGACCTCACCCCTCCCATTTTTCCCAACCACAAAGCTCATAAGAAAAAAAAATTAGGAAGAGGAGGAAAGAAGAGAGAAGGAAGAGAGGAAGAAGAGAGAAAGAGGAAGAGAGGAGAACGCGCAAAGGAGGAGGAGAAGAAGAGGAAGCCAGAAAAGAAGAGAAGGAGGAGGAGCCGGACAGGAGAGAAAGAAGGAGGAGAGAGAAAGAGAAGGATGAGAGAGAGAGAGGAGGAGAGAGAGTAGTGAAGAGTTCGGATGGTAACGGAGGAACGGACAAATATTTCCTAAGCGAAGATTTTCAACGTTCATCCCAAGTACCGACCTTCTCTTCCGTCTTAAGCGGATTTAGGACGGTCCGGAGGTTCTATTAGTAAGGCAGTACGGGGTCAACCGCGACAAAGTGTTGGTGAGTTGGGATTGATTGGTTGAGTAATACATTACTCTGCAGGTTCCCGACACTAAGTTACGAGCTGATAAGGCAATTGTGATTAGTGTCGGTTTGTTTAATAATTGGTTATACTATATGAGTATATATGGTTGTTTGATTGGATAACGTTGATGGTATAGATACTATTGTGATGATGGAACATGCGGTGGTTAAGGAACCAAGTAATGAACGAAAGATTAAAACGCGGGGAAAATATATGATAATAATATAATGAATGGTTCATGATTGATTGATGTACGGAGTGTGTGCGAATGATGGTTACGTTTGTGTGATGTGGTATGATTAATGGTTGCTTAATGTGTTAGTAACATGATGTGATAGCGGGCATATCGATTTCCCGACCCGATGGATCCTCGGGAGTGTACCGGCTGGTTCACGTACCCTCGGGTCGTGTTATCGGCAGGTGTTAACCTACTGAGTGATGCCGGTAGGTGTGTGGTCCGGAGGATACGGGGTCATGTCCTAGGGCCGGACTGCATGGAAGCTCAGGTTATCTAGGGGTAGCCCGAGCCACCGCGTATCGATGGACGGAAAATGGTGTCTTACTCGTAGTACTCCGTGTCTATGAGTAAGAGTCGAAGGAATCACTACCGTAGGCCTATATGGTAACGGGACGAGTATTCCGAGGGAATGAAGATATTGCCAGGGCCCATAGCGTGCATATAGTATAATTGATGTTTTCGTGCTTCGGCTATCTAATAATGCTTGTGTAACTTTCCGTCATTGATTGTGTTTGGGGATGGGTTGGACGGACGGAAAGTTACTTTGTTAGTTGGGGAATCCCAACTCACTGGGTCAATAATAGATCGCCCACCCCTCTCGTTTGTCTTTTTCAGGTAACCTGTAAGGATAGTGGAAAGCAGGACGTTAGACCATCCGGTGTAGTGTCGACGTCTCTTTCGTAACTTTAAATTTCAAAGTAATATGATTTTAAATAAATAACGTCCACGGACCTAATGTACTTCCGCACTTTAAAAAGCTATATTTTGTAATCGCAAAAGCATGTTGATTATATTAGATTACTCTGGTCTAATATAACTACCAAATTTTATTACGGCTGCAAAGCCATAATTAAAATTTAGGAAACGTATAATTGAATAACTCGGGTCAGTTTAATGGCGAAAGTTGTTAAGCCGATCCGGATTAATCAAACACGGTAAAAATTGTGACGACTCTGGTCCCGTCGGAACAGGGGCATTACAACATTGCCAGTTGTTTCTCCTCTGCAATTGGTGACCATTTAGTTACGATCATCAAAACATCTGCATTGTTCCCGTCGCAGAACCCTAAATCGCGTTGCTGCATATGTTATTCTAAACATTATCGAGGTTTCATCAACCACATAAGCATCTATTTTTATCGTTTTATCCCTTGTTAAGAATACATGAATCTTTGCTATATGAGATGCAGACGATAAAAATTTTCAGATCACAAAGTCCTCCAAAGGGGAGCTGAGTCTTCAAACATCGTGTCTGGTATGTCTACCGTCGGCATGCCATTCACCAATTCAACGTTAAACTCATGTTTCGAGAGCAACTCCTTATTTTCAACAACTGATTTCAAAAAAAAAAAATCCCATTGACCACCGGTACCTCTGGATGAGAATCACTCTCAGTAGAGCCTTCCATCCTCTTCACCGGCGACGACACCGAGCTTGAGGCTGCCATGACTACTGGAGCTAGGAGTGCTGCCCACAGAACTTACATCGAAAACCCTAAGAGAATCTCCCAAATAAGCGCCTTCCTTATTTTCCGGAGCAAAAAACTATTCCTTTCTGCTTGATTTCATATTTAATGGAGTGATTATAATGAATCGTAAAAATTATATGACTTGATAATATTTCTTTAATATATTTTGCGAAAATTTATGTCTTCTATGGTTATATTTGAACTACACAACGCTTGCGCAAATCACTACTAGATCAAGCACCATATCGTAACAATGCTCTATTTCTTATACATGAAGAATTGTCGTTACCGGTCCATCATGAAAACGCATATTTGTGGCTATGTCTATGTGTTTGTATATGTATAAGCATAAAGTAAATAACACATAGAGTTTTTTATCGAGGTTCGGTTTTCCTACATCCCCGGGACCTAGTCCAGAACAAATCCACTAGAACAAGATGCAATTACAATTGCTATGATATCCAACACAACAGTGCCTATCATTCTTTTCTAGATGAATCACTATGAAACGGTACCTCTACAAAGTCTATCGTCGATTACAATCGATACAAATCCATCTCCCGATGTGATTGTACTCCATAGCTTAAACCACCAGTAGATCTACTAATATTCAAGGTGGGGCGACGCCACATACACCTGTGTGCATCTCTCCATAAAACCCTAGACGCGCACCCACAAAAGTCGTCGTCTCTTGGTTTATATAGTCAAGGGTCAAAACCCTAAGCATCCATAAGCCCATGTGATTTTTCCATCTTCTGGGCTTCTCAACTCACGTGGCTATGTTTCCTAAAACAAAGGAAACTCCACCAATAAGGAAATAATCATTTATTTTCGTTTTCCTGCTCTTGAGCTACTTCCTGAGCTATGTTCTGAGCTACCATCTGTTGTAGCACAAACTACCTCAGGAACTGTATCCATAACTGCCTCAACCTCTGTGTCAGTTCTTTGTATCACGTACATTCCGAATCAGCTCCATCTCCGCACCTTTGTCTTATCCGTCATAGGAGATGTATCATGTTCTGTTCGAGTAGTGTGTCACGTTCTGTTCTATTACCTTCTCAACTCAGTCAGCATATACACTTACAATCTCCCCTTTGATAACTGAGTTGTAGAGCTTCTATTCTGATACCTTCTCTACTCAATCAGCATATACACTTACAATCTCCCCTTTGATGATTGAGTTGTAGAGCTCAAGCATACTAATAATATCAAAATGCATGTGCCTCATACTGTCACTCTCTAAAAGTTGCGACACAAACTATTCTATCAAGAACTAACTCAGCATCTACCTCAAATCTTGATGCTACATCACAAGCTGACCCAAGTCATGTTGCTGTTTCACAAACTGATATTTTTGGTTCTAAACTCAGCGAAACACCACACTAACATTCTCCCTCTTGTTTACTGAGTTGAACCAAATCTTCATACTCACTTTCTTCCCTCTTGATAGGCGTGGTGCAATTGATCTATGTAGCACAAAACTCAGCCGAAAGCTGCATCCTCAAAAGGTCTCCTGACTTTTACTTTTGTGTGGGTTCAATCGTCAGCGGTTTCTTAGGACGAAAGCAATTACTTTTCTTCTTGACTCCAACATTGTCACTTACTGGATTACAATTTTCTTCTCCTCCTGCATATGGATCTATGCGTTCCTGACCTTTGTGATTGGCTTCGTGCATATAGCTTCATCGTAATCACATTGCTTTGTGAACAATCTTGTATCTGTGGAATCGCTTGCAGAAATCTAACACACTTCCAGAAGATTTTATGATCCTTTCCTGCAGTCATCCAGTCTCCTCGTTGGCTTCATTTTCAACGGAAATCTCCCATTTATTTGCTGAGTTTTAGAATCCACACTCCCTCTTAATCATATACTCTTTGAATGTAGAAGCCTCTGTAAAACTTGCTCAACTCACCCTTCAAAAACTCAGTCAAACACTCAACACACTCTCCCCCTTTTTTTCTGAGTGTTATAAATAAAGCCCATGTCTTGTTGCACTTGCGTACATGAGTTGATGCGGGAACGAAGAGTGGATCACACCTGCTCCAAAATGTTCCTAAAGCTGAACCTCTTAATTGCCTTGTCTTTGGGGAATGTTGAGGATCTGAATTCACATTTTTCTGCACTCTTAATCTCGTAATTTCACCAGAAAAAGTAATAGCACGTAGCAAGAAATCCACATAAACTAAAGCAACTGTGATATGCAGCATATATTTGCCAAAAAGCTGTCAAGCTTCATACCATGAGAACTGACGAGAGTTCTGATCTTCATACCCTGGGTCTGCTTCTTTGTAGACCCTTTGTATGTAATAGTGTAAACTGGATGATTATTATTGAATATTGTGACTACAATATATAGAACTACAGAAGACGCTAGACTCTAGGTTAACACTATTTACAAAGTTATCCTTTTCATAAGTATACATCTCTACACGCCCCCTCAAGATGGAGTAACACGAGTTACACCAATCTTGCCATTCATATCGAGAAATCTCGGTCTTGGTAATGGTTTAGTCAATGAGTCTGCTAGCTGGTCCTTCGATGAGACATGAACCACCCGAAGAAGTCTGGATTGAATGAGTTCTCTGATGTAGTGATAGTCAAGCGCTAAGTGTTTCATCCTTGAATGAAACACTGGGTTTGCACATAAGTAAGTGGCACCTACATTGTCACAATATATGACAGGCGGAGTAGTGGACTTGATGCCAAGTTCGGAGAGCAATGAACTGACCCATCGCACCTCTGTTGCTGTTGCTGAGACTGCACGATACTCCGCTTCGGTGGATGAACGTGCGACACCTTTTTGTTTCTTTGATGTCCAAGATATAGGTGTTGTGCCAAGATAAACAATGTACCCATTTGTTGAGACAAAATCGTCTGTATCGCCTGCCCAGTCCGCGTCTGAATATGCATGTAGAGTGGAGGATGAGTTGCGACGAATCGTTATACCATGGGACAATGTACCAGCTAGGTAGCGGAGGACTCTCTTTGCGGCTTGCCAGTGAAGATCGGTTGGAGCATGCATGAACTGAGACAAGCGATTTACGCTATATGCAATGTCTGGTCTGGTAAATGCCAAGTATTGTAGACTCCCTACAACCATACGATATTGTTTCGCATCAGTAAGAGATGTACCAGACCGCAGAGAGAGTTTTGGAGTTGGAGACATTGGTGTGGCTACGGTTTTGGCTTCCATCATCTTCGTCTTCTCTAGCAAATCAATGATGTACTTTTTCTGCATCATGTGAAGTCCTGTTGGTGTTTGAATCACCTCAATCCCAAGGAAATATGTCAAATCAGAAGGCTCCTTTAGCGAGAATTGTTTGGACAGACTCGCGATGAATCCAGTGACCAGTGACGGTCTGCTCCCAGTGACGATAATGTCGTCGACCTAAACGAGTGTGTATAATTGATCATGCCCACTCACGTAAATGAAGACCGATGTATCTGCGACAGAATTTCGAAATCCCAATTTTAGAAGATAATTTCTTAGCTCCTGGTACCAAGCACGCGGTGCTTGCTTAAGTCCGTATAATGCCTTACGTAGTTTCCAGACATCATTCGGTCGATCACGATCTATATAGCCTGGAGGTTGCGAGACATACACTTCTTCTGTCAGCTTTCCATGAAGAAAAGCGTTGTTGACGTCCAATTGTTGAATCAGCCATGACCGTGTTACTGCGAGATGAAGGATAATGCGTATAGACACCGACTTAACCACCGGACTAAAAGTTTCAGAGTAGTCTTGGCCATACTGTTGATTGAATCCGCGTGCAACCAATCGCGCTTTGTACCTGTCAATAGCACCACTTGGCAAATATTTCACAGTGAATATCCATTTAGTCGAAATGATGTTTTGACCTGGTTTTGGAGGCACCAACTCATAGGTCTGATTTCGTAGCTGAGCATTAAGCTCAGCATCCATTGCTTGGCGAAAGTTCTCGTCTCGCAGGGCTTGAGTAACTGTTGTTGGGATTGGTGGTTGTGGTTTGGTGGTGATGGCGGTGAAGGATTGTTTGCTTCGGGTGGACATAGGATGGGTGTTTGGTGGGCGGATTTTGGTAGTTGCAGGTTTGGTCTGTTTTCTAGGAGCAGGTTTGGTTGGTACTTGAACAGAGTTGGTATTTGGCTGAACAGGGGTTGGCACAGGTTCAATTTGGGCTATAGGTAGAGTATTTGGTACCTGAGTTTCAGAGGACACTGTTTGTGGATTATGGGCTGGACGGGATCTGCGTTGGTATACTAAGAGAGGACGGGCTGGTTACTGTGGCGATTGTGCTTGCTGGTGAAGATCCGAGCTCAGGGGCGCGCTGGACGATGACTGTACGAGTGGTGGCGAGGGGAATGGTATGATGGAATGAGGGTGTTGTTGAGATTGGATAATGGCTGGGACTTTAAGAGATACTGGTTCTGGTGCAGCAAAAGGGAATTGTGTCTCAACAAATTGGACATGCCGAGACGTGTATATCCGACCAGATGGACGATGAAGGCACAGATAAGCACTTTGAGTCAATGAATAACCCATAAACACACACGGCAAGGATCTTTCGTCTAGCTTGTTGGTGGTATAGGGTCGTAACCACGGAAAGCAGAGACACCCGAAAATCTTGAGCTTGAGGTAATTTGGTGGTTGATCAAAGAGCTTGTGGTAAGGTGATTGGTTATGAAGTACGGCTGTGGGTAACCGGTTGATGAGGTACACGGCAGTAGCAAACGCATAGGGCCAGTGTTGCTTTGGAATTGAAGCTTGATGGAGAAGAGTTAGACCGGTACCTAACCTAATTTTTTTTTTTTTTTTTTTTTTCACGACTAGCCGTCGTCTCTCTTCTTTATTTCTCTCGGTTACCTTCTCTTTTCAATGGCACACAACGAGCATATTGTTGTGGCTGATCGAACACTCTTCAACGTCAATATGTCGAACGTGACAAAGCTCACAGACTCGAATTTTCTGATGTGGAGCCGTCAAGTGAAAGCTTTGCTTGATGGTTACGATCTCTCTGGGTTCATCGACGACACGGCAGTCATCCCACCTATGACGATCAACACCAACAATGGTATTGTCCCAAACCCAGATTACACGATCTACAAGCGGCAAGATCGACTCGTGTACAGTGCGTTACTTGGCGCCATCTCAACCTCAATTCAGCCAATACTCTCCACCACCACAACGTCAGCTCTGATACCATGTAATAGTGTAAACTGGATGATTATTATTGAATATTGTGACTACAATATATAGAACTACAGAAGACGCTAGACTCTAGGTTAACACTATTTACAAAGTTATCCTTTTCATAAGTATACATCTCTACATTGTATTCGTTGTAAACGATCGCGTATTCCAAAAGATCGTCCTTCTCCACCAGATTACTTGAGAGTAGCACAGAGACAGTTTTACCACTATCATAATGGTATCGTTGTTTTCAATAGAGGATCTAAGCATGCCATATGTTTTTTTTTTTAGGCAAACAATGGTTCTGTACTCTTAGAATGCTTCAGCACCAATTTAGACCAAGCATAAAAATTCCAAAAATCTTGAAATTTGTAGACCATATTCGTCATCAAACCTGTGTACTAACCATCATTGTAGTAAATCAGTGTTTGTTTTGTAGACCTCCATTCACTTCAAATTACACACTTCAACCAAATCTCTTCAATTTATTTTTCTTCACTGTTTTACATCTGGCTTGTGATAGCTCCCAAATCATTATCATCATCATTTGAGGCACAAAGTCTTTCTCAGAAGGCTTCTTCTCTATCGATCGTTCTCCAATATCAGAAAGAACTTTCAATCCGATGAAAACCAGAGCTGGAACTGCATTCTGATGACCTGAAACAACCATTAGTGAAAACAACTTGCATTGACTTGCTCCTCTGATGAGACAATCCTGCTGATTTTTCTTCATTCAATCCACTGCGATAGCACACTGAGACTAGCAACTTCTTTTTATTTCTTCTTCATCTCTCATAAATCTGATTCTCCAAGAACACCATCGCCAAATCACCAAACTTTCATCAAACCAAATACCAGCCAAATAATAGAAAACTTATCTCCTCGTAAGCTCCCAACTCTTCATGAGTTTCTTAAGTCAGCCAAAACAGATTGAAAGCATTCTGCCCATAACGTCAACCCTGAACCTCGACCAATTCGTCTTTAGCTACTCACACGCACCACTTGTGTTTCATCTTGATTCCAGTCTTTGAGATATCCACACCAATATTACTCAGAAGCAATATCAAAATCATCACGCGCATACCTCACTGATGACAGCTTTCACCAACAATATGCTCAGCACTTTTCTTTGTGGAAGCAATTCTCAGATAATGCCTACCTTTCCTTGACCAAATTTAATCAGGCTCGCCACTAGTCAAAGACTCAAAATCCATTAAGCTCATGAGAATAATATTCTTTGCATTTTGAACTTGATCACCATTTTCAGCATGTATCAAACAACTCCTAATTGCCACAACAAGCATATGGGAACATCTTTGAAGTCTCCCCTTTCGGTACAGTATGATACTCAAACACCCGATGAAACAAGCCCAAGAACACTCAGAAAACCATACTCCTACTCCTTGAGTGCAACACGGCTGAAATGATCAAACGGACCCTTAATGAGACAGCTTTCACATAGCATTTTTCGTCTCAAACAGTAAACCAGCAAACAAGATAGGTGATAGCAAATTCTGAGACAATCATATGTTACAGCCTGTGCATTCCATTATCGACAGATCAATAGTTGAAAAGCTCAAATCATCACCATCATCATAATCTCTCACAGTTCCCTTCAGCTTATATCTTCAGTTTCTCTTTTAGTTTACAGCAAGGATCCTTCCTTTTAAGTTCTTATCTTCTCGACTTTAACAACATATTTGAGATACGAGCTCTCGAATATCTCATCCTTCCACAGAATCGTCTTCAGTGTCGAGCTGATTCTCTTGCTCACTGATCTTCTCCTTCACATATTTTCCGTATTTCAGCATCACTGTCCAAGTTCTTTTGACGCATAACCATCTCTGCTAAGCTTATAGATCCATTGTGTTTCGCGAGCTTTCATCGATGTTTGACCATAATCATCCTTTTGAATTTTTTAGTGACTGCTTGATTGAACTCGATCATCTTCACTTCTTCTCCTTTGAATTAATCCATAAGAGAAGCAAATAAAGACAAAACCTCTGACTTCTTAATTCATCAGAAAGAGGAAACAATTTGTAACATCCCGGTTGTGGTATATTCGGAGAGGCTTAAATGAATTGATTTGGCTACCTATATCACCAAGTGCACTTACCTTTTCCGGTCACTTGCCTGAAAGAACTCCAGAGTTAAGCGTGCTTGGGCTAGAGTAGTCCTAGGATGGGTGACCTTCCGGGAAGTGACTCGTGGTAGCATGTGTGTGAAGACAAAACATATGGAAAAAGGACATGGGGTGATTATAGGGTCAGTAAATTACTCGGTCGGGCCTACGAAAAATAAAGTACCGACCGCCGGACAGGGGTGGGGCCCACGAGCCCGGAAGAGGGATGGGTGACTCACCGGTAGGGGCGGACGGGGCGTTACAAAGTGGTATCAGAGCCGAATCCGAAGATGCGTGTGGAGTCAGTGAGGGCTCACACCGTCAAGGATAACGATCCTGGTGCGCAACGAGGGCGTTGCGCTCTATGAGAGTGGGTGAATTGTAACATCCCGGTTTGTGGTATATTCGGAGAGGCTTAAATGAATTGATTTGGCTACCTATATCACCAAGTGCACTTACCTTTTCCGGTCACTTGCCTGAAAGAACTCCAGAGTTAAGCGTGCTTGGGCTGGAGTAGTCCTAGGATGGGTGACCTTCCGGGAAGTGACTCGTGGTAACATGTGTGTGAGGACAAAACACATGGGAAAAGGACATGGGGTGATTATAGGGTCAGTAAATTACTCGGTCGGGCCTACGAAAAATAACGCACCGACCGTCGGACAGGGGTGGGGCCCACGAGCCCGGAAGAGGAATGGGTGACTCACCGGTAGAGGCGGACGGGGCGTTACACAATTATGAGATGCAAGCTCTTGATTCTCATTCAATTTCTCTCCATATTTAACGGAATCCTTTGTCGATGTTGATATCTTCTGAATCTTCCTGTCAATTTTCACCTCGCACTCAGCCACTTTAAGTTTTAGTATTGAGCTTCATTCTTGCATAGTCTTCATCCAGCTAGTAAATCATGTAAGAAGCCAAGAATACGACTCATTCAATTCTTCACTGTAATTGAGTTTGATTTTAACCTTCGCCCAACAAGAATGAAATCATTCTCCCATGAGTAAAACCAAAAACTTTTCAAAACTCTATTTAGGCTGTAGTATGTACTCTTTTTCTCCAATAGTGAAAGAAAAAAAAACAATAGATGCGCTCACATCAGACCAATTTCAGAGAGAACCTTTGCCATTGTTTCTCTGTCACATGGTGATCCCAAAAATCACGATCCAGATAGCTCACGAGCATAGCCTCTATTCAATTGACGGCGATACTAAAAGCAATGTATGACAGTAGTCATCCCAGGATGACTTTCTCTGCAATTTCATGTCGCAGTTTCTGTATTTCCCTTTGTCAAATTCACCACTCAATCTTCTCAACAAACCGCCTTTTCTGTCTCTCCTTGTTATGAACTTGTTCCAGTCAAACCAAATCACTTCTCTCTCGCTCGTAGGAACCAAGGATACAAGCTTTTCATCCCCCGACAAGGAAGCAAATTTCAACCTCTATTCTCATGAGCCATGACTCCTTCCATGGATATGATGATTATAATTTCTTTCCTTGAAACTGAATTTTCCTGAATAGCTTCCCTCAAATTGTAGTCTTTCATTGAAACCTTGAGGATTCTATCAAGCTTCCACAACACCTAGTTTACACAGCCTGTAACAACCTTGCAGCATACACTTCACCTTGTGAATCTCCTTCATAGACAGTAGAAAAGTTAAACCCTTCACAACTAGTCTTTTAATACATTAACTCCCCATTAAAGATTCATGTCTTGATGATCGGCCATTTTCACTGCTTGTTTGTGGAGATTCCATTCATGCCGATTTTCTTCGCATCTCCGACTAGCACTTGGAGTTCCTCACAGCATGTGTATGTCATCACTTTGAATCCATAAACCCAACAAGAAACAATGTAGATTTTGTAGAAGGTTCAGAACATAACAATCCAATTTTTGATTCCTTATCTTCTCAGTCAGAGCCAGTTTTTGGAGAATATCTTTAAAGTTCATCTGCCCACAGCACACAACTCCATTAAGAAAACTTAAGACAAGAGTTCTTCTTCTTTGTTTCGAACCCACCTCAGTTCTTGCAATGAGTTCTTGATTTCATTTCTCTAACCAGACCATCAGAACTCTCTGGCTAAGCTTCCCTTAGATACCAGCACTAGAAGACCTGAGCATTGTCAAAGTCCTACTGAAATTTCACATTTTCACTGTCAACGCAATCCTTTCCGGCCAGAGTCGTACACCTTCCAGTGAGACGATCTTGCCGTTCCTCCAGCTCCTTCGTCTTGATCAAAACAATTTTCTCTTTGTCTCTCTATTTCTTGATTTTAGATTCACAGAGACTGCTCCTTTCACCACCGATGCTCATGATTCTCTTTTATTATCCTTCTTATTCCCGTCATCTCGAGGAAAGTGGCAGTTCCCATAGATTGATGTCGTTCTCATTTTCCAGATGGTAGAAGACAAAACAAGCCGAAGTATCTCTGATCAAAAGCCTTTGTGATTACCTCTTGGCTCTTCCTCACTTAACTCATCCTTGAACCAAGCTTGAACACACTGTGATTCCTTGAATTGCTGAGCCACATCCGTACATCTCAGAGAAAGATGTTAATCTGGAAATATGAGGCAGTGAAGCTTCCGGTCCAAACAGTGAAATACAAACCATGAAGATGATTTTCTTCATCAATTTACTTCTTATCCATTAGACAAGAAATAAAGAGGGCACGTAAGCACATCCATACCTTCACATTATTTTGTCTCTTCTTCTTCTTTGACTTTTGATCCGTATTATTCGTTTCCTCAAGAAGCCAACTTCTCTCTTTCACTATTCTAGGAGTATATCTTAAAGAAAAATCTGATATGGTTAACACACTTCCTTCTCCTGCTCTATAAAAAGAACTGCAACCGCTTGAAACATATTCATCGAAGAAGACATGAGCTGTTCTCCACCACAAGGCTTAAACTTACTGATTTCTTTAGAAGCTTCATCAATTTTGTCTAGAGCCAAGAATTGTATCCTCTCAGTTGTATAAACTGCTATCTCCAAATTTCAGTATCTAATCCGTATTTGTCATCTTCTTCTTCTCAAATCGAATAACTTGAGAACACTATATTTTCTGAGAGCTACTCCTGATGACAAGAACGAACTACTTCAAGCCTGATACAGCCCTTCGATCTACATCTCTGTGTGATCTTTGTTACTGAGATTTTCTTCAGCTGAAATTGGTTAAGACCAAGTGGCTTAGACAAACAAAACCAAATAATAAACTGTTTCCACTTTTCCTTTTTCAGTCGCAAATTCACTTCTCTGATTCAAAATACAAGGATATCTCAATTCCTTCGTCTCTCCTCACCTATGCCAACAAAAATGCTACTCAGATTCTGATTACCAAAACCGAGTCCAGGTGATCCTTCCATAATTTCTTATCTTCTAGATTAAAGCTCCCGATTTCTTTTTCTTCTTCAGATTCCTCCAAAATCAAGCATTTTTACCAACAACAAAACAAGCTCAATGACTCAGCCTTCCTGCAAATTCTTTGCTGATTAAATTGAGGAAAAGGAAATCAATTCGAGCATACGCAAGCTTCTCCTTCCAAACCCAAAACAATTTCATTCTCTTCCTACTATGTCATCATCAGATTCAGACCGTTCTGCTCCTCAGGGCTTCAAGTGTCTCCTTCATGCCATGCTTCATCCTAATACATCATCTCATGATTATTTTTTTCAAATCGAGAACATATCTGAGAGGAGACTCTTGAGTCTGGATGGAAAACAGATTCAAGCACCATCGACGGACATCTCTACCATTCAGTTTATTTTTCAGACTTCTCTTATATCAGATGCTTCTTTTTTTTCAACGTACAAACAACCTTCATCTGATTCTCTTCATTGTCAATTGGGCTTTGAGGAAACTTTGGCCCATTTTACAAACAACAGATCCATGGTCAATTCAAGCAAACAGGCCCACAAGGTAAAAAAAACCTAACATGTCTGCCAACTCTTCTTTATCGATGAAAGCCAAAACGTGATCAACACTGCTGCAACTATGATTTCGTATCATATAAATTTTACCTTGCCAATAGACCCATCTTTACCATCGATTTTAAGCTGGCCACAAAACCTGGAACTTCAAACCTTTTCTCATCAAATTCACCTCGGATGATTTTTTTTTTTTTAATCATCTACAAATCCTTACGATCTTAAACAAAAAATCTCCACTAGCCACAAATTCAGGACCACACCCGAAAATAAGAACAAATCTCTATCGAGATCCGCTCTGATACCAATTGAAAACGCATATTTGTGGCTATGTCTATATGTTTGTGTATGTATAAGCATAAAGTAAATAACACATAAAGTTTTTTTATCGAGGTTCGGTTTCCCTAGTCCAGAACAAATCCACTAGAACAAGATGCAATTACAATTGCTATGATATCCAACACAACAGTGCCTATCATTCTTTTCTAGATGAATCACTATGAAACGGTACCTCTACAAAGTCTACCGTCGATTACAATCGATACAACTCCATCTCCCGATGTGATTGTACTCCATAGCTTAAACCACCAGTAAATCTACTAATCTTCAAGGTGGGGCGACGCCACACACACCTGTGTGCATCTCTCCATAAAACCCTAGACGCGCACCCATAAAAGTCGCCGTCTCTTGGTTTATATAGTCAAGGGTCAAAACCCTAAGCATCCATAAGCCCATGTGATTTTTCCATCTTCTGGGCTTCTCAACTCACGTGGCTATGTTTCCTAAAACAAAGGAAACTCCAACAATAAGGAAATAATCATTTATTTCCGTTTTCCTGCTCTTGAGCTACATCCTGAACTACGTTATGAGCTACCATCTGTTGTAGCACAAACTACCTCAGGAACTGTATCCATAACTTCCTCAACCTCTGTGTCAGTTCTTTGTATCACGTACATTCTGAATCAGCTCCATCTCCGCACCTTTGTCTTATCCGTCATAGGAGATGTATCATGTTCTGTTCGAGTAGTGTGTCACGTTCTGTTCTATTACCTTCTCAACTCAGCCAGCATATACACTTACACATCAGAAGCAGCAGCTGCTGGAAAACGCCTCAACGGCCAACACCAAATGTACCTAACCTTTATGTGTTTGCTTTCTGTAGACATGCTTCTTCCAATTGGCGGTATTGATGTTCAATGCGGCTGAGAAGCTCAGCTATTCTTCTCTCAGCTAACCGCAGTGATCTCTCAGCTGCTTCTTGTGCTGTCATAGCGGCTTTAGCCAATTCTTCTTTCAGTTTTAGTTTCCCTTCTGATATCGACTTTGCTGAACTCATTTTCTCAACCTCTGCCTTCAAAACCGTTATCTGAATTGTAAGAAATCGAATGTTGTTAGTTATAGTTGTCTTGTCTATCTCGGTTTTTGACAAGCTTTCATCTATGGAATAGTGAATGAAACTTACGATTTCATTGCGTTCCTCAACCTCGCGCTGCCTGGCTTCAACTTCTAGCTCACAAGCTTCTCTCCATCTACTTGCTTTTGATTCAGCTTCTCTTATCACCTTCAATAGCTCTTCTAACTTTTCCTTGATTTTTCTTTCTATTTCAAACTTATGAGTTTTTCCAAATACATCTTAACTTCCCATGTGTTTTCCTTTACTCAAGCCTTTGTTATTTTCTTTCTTTTTCTTCCCATTTTACTCTCTTTTGTTTTTCTTTCATTCCCTTTCTCAATTTCATGTGCTTACACTCTTAATGCTATCCCAATGATGAACTCCTAGACTAGCATATGAGAGCTAATCATTGTCGTTCTTATACTTTTAAGATTTTTCACATGTTAGCATTATCAAAAGAGGTCTCACTCAAACAATCAATGAAGGTCTAAAGAAAAGGGAAGGGTTCAATGATGTGGAAACCATCGTAAGAGTGAGAATGGCCACTTGGATTGACAAAGGTGGTAAAAATGTGGTTAAAAGATATTCCAAGTGTGTTTATGGTTACCATGATCAATCATCAAAAACCCATAAATGAGAAGATTAAATTCATTTAAGTTCATATAGATGATTTGGTTTCGAAATTGAGAGTATCAAATAAAGACAAATAGTTTTGAGTGGAGTAATCAAAGCTCGGAATGTGAAAGTGTTTGAAGAGTTATTTAAGTAACATAGTATGCTTATCAAGGGCATCATATTCAGTTCTAAAGTCTAAATTTCTTGCAAAGCATTTATATCATTGTCTCCTATGCATACGCAAATGCAATCTATAATGATGTTAGACTCGATCTTAAAAACAGAAACGAATATGATAATACATGCTTCTTCTTTTTTATGGTTCAAACTTTTTATTTTTTTTTTGTTTTTTCTAATCATATTAATCTACAATGCAACACAGAAATGCAAAGACACAACATAAGAACAAAACATAAAACAAAACAGAAAGATGGTCAAATGATCCCCCCCAAAACTTACTTCACACCGGCTCGGTGTGAGTGTAAATCAAGGAAGGTATAAGATGGTAAATAAAAATGAAAGAACTAAAAACTATGTACAAGATAGTGGTGGTAGTGTTACCAGAAGCGGAAGTCGATCCTCGCGCAATTGAAACCAAGAAATATCGATTGTAGCACCAAAGATGGCCAAAGAAAGTTGAATATTTTGGGAGAGAATTGATTTTTTGGGAAGGTGATAGTGTAAAATGAGAGGGTGTAGTCGATTTTGGGAGGTAGGGGATAAGATTTTCGACATTTTCGGTCATCACCGGTTTAAGTTGGGTTAAAATAATTAAAAAGAAATCGGTCAAAGCAGGGCATACCTGGTCAACATACATGCAACGGCTTCAGGCAGTCGCTGTGACTGGCCGCTGTGTGACCACTTACCTGGAGCGGCTTAACGTGGTCACTGGTCTTGACGTAAAATTCGGTTTTAGCTCACATCGGTTTCGGGAGCACGCTGTGGGATACCGATGTGGCTCATTTTTTCTGCAGCGGCTTTAGTAACCCGATGTGGGATGCCGTTGTGGACTCTTTTTGGCTGGAGCGGCGTATTCGATAGAACCCCCCCCCCCAAACTTAGCTCTTGCTCTCTTTTCTACATTCTGAAAACACATGAAACACCAAAACACACGTAAAATGCACACAATAGACATAAAACAAATCAAAAAGAAAATCAGAGAATATATACAAAGGATACCATGAGATTTCCTCCCAAGTGAGCTTGTTTAATGTTTCTAACTTGAGATAACAGCTCTTGAAGCTTGACTGGATCTCCTTGATACTGAGGCTCATAATGGCTTTGACAATTGAGAATGGTGACTTTCCATTGCACATGACCTTGTATGTAATGCTTCCGTCTTTAAGCCTTAATGGATGCAAGTTCATAATGTTGGGGGATGAAGTTTCGTTGGGAGGATTTGTTGTATTCATCTTCTTCTTGTCTTCATTATGGGCTCCCTTTGCTCCACTTAACCCCTTTTCTTTTGTCACTATCGATGTACTCTTCAAACAAACATCGTAAACTTTCAGGATCCCTGATTTCATCCACACCTTCTTCAGGTTTTGTAGACTTTTCTTTGGCGTTCCTTACAAAGAAAGATCCAGGATGGTCGGCTGGGAGATTTGCACTGACCGAAGGCGCTCTTGCTTGGCTCGATGGATGATTCAATGGAGGTTGTTGAAAAAGTAACAAGAACAAGTAACAATTGATCTTCAGACAAAGGGTAGCCACACAAATCTTGAGAGATCGGCGCCGTCTTAAGGAAAAAAACACTATAGGGCTTTTCTTTAAAAGTTGCATAATGATTTATAAATAAAGAGGATGCTTAAATAGCCCAAAGTTTCGACAACTATATGGGCCAATGGGCCATCAAAAATACTAAAATGAAAAGAAAGAAATAAAACACAAAATAGAGAATAGGGGCCGGCCCGTCTCTTTATAATGGACAGGCTTAGGATCATCTCATTCAAAATCTTGTAAGGAAAACCCTTTTGGGACAAAACCTCACAAGGGAAAAAGAGTATGATCTTTCGGTCCAAGAGGCAGCTCGGTATAAGGCTAGACGGACATGATGGTGAAGATCATGGACGGTCTGTTGGTATTGAGAATACTATAGGAATGAGATAGCAAAGAGAGCAACTGCTGGGACATTCACCTTCATGTGTTTGGTTGTCCGATACCGCCTTCCTATCCTTGATCTCTGCCGTCTATATGGGTTCAGTCTGGAGCCTATTCGCTGCGTGCTCACTACTTCTTTGGGAAGACCAACAAGTTCAGTTCTTTTGGTCTCACTTTGGTAATGGGCGTTATCATTTGAGGACCTCGAAGCAGACAGCTATCCGACATCATGTCCTAAGATATGTTGTGTGTATTCCGGGCTACACACTGTTGTGTAAGTATGAGGCAAACAAGATGAGGAAGTAGGAGCTGATGCTACTGTACATTGGAGTTAGGGACCTGTTCGAGGAGACTCCAATGCGTGATCATGCGCCTGGGCCCAACATGGGAGCAGTTTTTGCAAACCATCTTTTGTGATCTGAAGAAGAAGGCATTTGACGGGAAGAAGATTGAGAATATGGGCAGCTTACTCACTCCTATCTTCCAGCATTTTGGGATCCCTACAAAGGGAATAGTGTGATACCAGGAGGTTCTGGATGGATGATGAACACCTGAGGAGGGCCACCTGGATGAAGGATGGGATGTGCAGCTTCCTTTGGAGCAGTGTTCTAAAATACGGTCAATACGGCCGTATATACACTGTATATACACTGTTCGGTAATGTACTGTATTGTATTTTAGTGTACGGTAGAGTTATACGGTTTTGACTTATACGGCCGTATTGATGGCGTTTAAACGGACGTGTATACAGACACCGTATAAACAGCATTTTTTAATTAAATAAATTGAGCAAAAATAGAAATATATATATTTTTTTTAAACCCCTAAGTGAATAATTCTCTCATAGACATTAAACCACTACGCTTTGAGAAGAAGTTCTGCCGCTTACGATTCTTTGCTCTCTTTGTTTGATCTTTTATATTAAATATCAGACTATCAATTCATCATATACTCAAGCCATCATCGTCTTCCTCTCTATCATTACTCGTTAGTTCCCTTCTGGTTTGAAACAATTTTCTCTTTTCTCTTTACTCTCATGTTACTCTGTTATTTATGATCTTTTTGTTTTATATTCTGTTTAGTTATCAACTTATCATCTAACGTTAGTTTTCTTTTGAAATATTGATTGTGAGTCTGATGATGACTTAGTTGCTGATGGTGACTTGATTCTACAAGTAGATGGAGATGAGGATTGTGAGGATTTGTGTTAGAGATTTTTTTGCTATTTAAATATTTTGGGTGAGAGAGTTGTGGATTCTTTAGCATTGTTGGAATCATTCTTTATTTTCTATTTGAAGTTTGAAGTTTTGTTTTTTATTTGAAGTGTTGATTCTAGTTTTTTTTTTCATATTAACTTACATACGGTACTAGTATTGAATTCGTATGACATACATTATATTCATTATATTTGTATATATATATTATATAATATATATATATATAATTATTAAATATACAAATATATCTACTGTATATACTACGCATATACGTCCGTATATACGTCTAGGCGCTATACAGTGGTCGACCGTCCGGCTAGCGTATAGCGTATTTTAGAACACTGCTTTGGAGAAAGTCATGAAGGTTGATACATTTCTAGCTCTGGCCTTTGATCCTGACCAGAACCTTATGTGCAGGGTCCCTACAATTGTGAACCCTCATGGAGCCTCCAAATCTCTACATCTTCTGCGCCTGCTACGCTTGCTCATGCTGTTGGAGATGATGATTTTGTGCCTATTACATATCCTCCTCCTCCTATGGATCCTGCTTAAATTTCCCAGGGAGCTTTCCAGTCCATGCTTAATGATAGAGTGAAGGGATTGTAGGAGATGCTTGCTAGCTGTTCTTGCAGACGTCAGTAGAGAGTTCCTGTACCTGCTCTACGACGCAGACGTTCGCCTACACCTGAGACTTCTAGCAGCTCTGATCGTCGATATGCTTGTATTGATGATGAGTCTGAGAGCGATGAGATTTGATTATGGTTCCTTAACATTGGTTATGTACTTTTCACTTTTCTTTATATTTTCTCTTGAGTCATTTTGATGTTTTATTAAGTCTATGTCAGTTTGTCCACTTTGGAACTGATGTACCTTGCTATTTATGACTATTTATTGCTTTGATTTTGTGTTGTCTTTGGTTATTATAGCTTACAGGTTGAGTTTTTGTGATTTATCACGGAACAGATGATGTCTGCAAAAATGTCCAGAACATACACACAGTGCTTCGATTGACACAGTCATGTGTGTCGGTCGATTCAACCTTTCACGACATGCGCCCATCGATGCGGTCCTGTGCAGCGATCAACGCGGTTGCGAGATAGGTAAAAATCGCCAGAAGACAAGTACATTCAGTCCTTTTTCCTCGTTTACCGATCCTAAGCTTGACTCCACTAGGGACAGTGTGTTTCAAGTGTGGGGAGGTGGTACTGGCATAATATTTTCTTTTCTTATAGTCAGTTGAGTCTGTTTTATAGAGTCAAAATAGTTTAGTAGGGAACTATGAATTTTTGAGGAAATCACTACATTTGTAGGAACTTAAGTGACCGTTGGATAAGCTTGCAAATAATCTTTGACTATTAGAAAACCCAACACAGATCAGCCTACTGAGAACACCCATATCACTTCAGGTATTCAGAGAATCCATTACTGACTTCACCCTTAACTTGACTTAATTTTCTCACCTAGGGTCTTGGTATACTTTGAGTCGGATTCCTCTGTTAGTTCTGACACAGCTTGTAAACATGTCTAAGTATGGTTCCCTTCTCCCCTTCCTTAAAGTAAAAAAAAAAATAAACTGCGGATAAACTAGTAGCTTCGAAGTGATCACGGGAGTAGTAGAGACCCTATTGCCTCTTGTTCATTCATGGAATGTGTCCAAAGTACATCCCAATGCGGGAAGAGCACTGATAAAAAAATGATACCCATTCGGGAAAAATCAGTTGCTAAGGAAGGAAAAGGAGAAGAAAAGAAACAGAAAATGATAGTATGATGGTCAGGTGCTAACAGAGTAAGAGTTCACATGTTCTTTGATCAATACTCCCTAGATGAGATTGCACGTACTAGATATTAGAAGTCAGTATGGTGAATTTGAATGCTCTGAATGTGATTGTAAAGTTTACTTAGGAAGTTGCTAAGTGTGGGGGAAGTATATGTTGGTCTTGATGTCTGCAGGTGCATTTTTCATGTGGTTTACTAAGGGGAATCTGAGTGTGGTACTCGTACGATGAAACGAGTTTCTGAAGTTTTCGAACTTCTTCACCTTGTCTTGGTTTTCTGTTTTGCTTAAGGGCAAGCAAAGGCTAAGTGTGGGGGAGATGATATATCATGGTTTTACCTGTTTTACGCCAAGATATAAGTATATATTAGAGTCTTATGTAGTATCTTTCGAGTCTTTTCAAGTGTTTATTAGGATTGCACACGTTTGGAGGACTTTGTAACATATTGGAGCTTTTTGGGAAAGAGTTGGAGTTGGAGCCGTGATGGGAGAAACATAGCATCTCTGTTTGACCTGAGCGTCGATCGATTCACCTTGGATCGATTGTTGCAGTCCCAATTCGCAAAAGTCCATCTCATTAATGAAGATTTGAAGAATTGCAATTTTGATCCAGAAGTTTATGTATTTACAAAGAAGACCCAAAACATGTTATGAACTTTATATTAGGTTTTTGTGTTTTGTTTTAGTAACACTTTCATACTTTTAGTTAGAGAGAGTTTTTGGAGTTGTGGGGTTGATCCGTTCCTTGTACTATTTTGGAGAAGATTTTGAACCCTTTTTCATTCTCTACTCTTTATTTAATGCAATCTATTCATATTATGTTGTTTGCTTCATTAAATATGTCTGATGGATTCATTGTTAGGTTTTTGGATTCTCATTAGGGTTTTCACGCCTTGTTAGATTAATCAATCAGTTAAGGATTCATAATTTGTTAGTTTTTCAACTTGAACTGCACTTAAGGTTAGTTTCTAACATGATCAATTGAAATCTAGATCTAGGGTTTATAAATTAACACAAAAGTGTAATTTATAATATGATCTGTTTAGGTTGAGCAATTTAATTATCTGCAAAGAAAAATTGGTTTAATTAAATTGTGAACTAATCGAATCTGCACTTACTGCTTGTTTAATTTGTTAGGAATTGCAAAGAAATTTGGCTTTCTAGGGTTTAGACTTAGTAAATTCTCGCAACGAAAGTTGGTTAGCTTTATATGTGTTTGAGTTCTAGAATGGTTCTTAATTTGATCATGACTGATATTTGATCTGCATGACATGATTTTCTGAGAATGCCTTTGACCTAGCGCTTCTAGTATTTGAAAACAAACTCGCTTGCTTGTTATTTACTGCCATTAGTTTATTATTCTTGTTTTACATCGCCTAGCTCTACTTGACATTATATAGTCTATCGTAAGATTCTTGAGTCTCTGTGGTTCGACCCCTATACACTACATTTGCCTGTGCACTTGCAGTGTAACTTAGGAAATTAAAATATGAGCACCACGGATCACTGCTCCACAGCCTTACTACCTCCTCCTAGGACTAGGACACCGAGACCACACCAAACCAGGAAGCCCAGACCAATGCATAAACCCATCAGATTTTAGGAAAACAAGAAAACACATCCAACTAAAATCCAAAGACAATAAGCATGGGGAAGCCCCAAAACTACGCATGCCGGAAAAGCTGGAAGAAACATTTGATCAACCTTCAAAACAGCTAGTTTGATCCGAGATTTGACCAAACCAGAAACAACCAAGGCATACCACAAACTTAATCGAAGGACTAGTGAGGTCCGAAAATCCCTGCACGGTTAGCTAAATTAAATCGAGACAACGAAACCCGCCGACTTAAATAGTTTCATCGGAGCGAGGACAAGACTCTCCGACGAATCTTTTGACCGCGAACCTCCATCTTGGCACAGCCCAGAACAAGAGAAGTTAAGCTTTCCACATCGCTCCAACATAGATTAGCTTCACCGGCAGAAGACAGAGGTGGGACAAACGTGGACGTCACACACTGCCTCACCATATAACTCAGCCTAAAACTGAGTCCGGAGCCTCACCATCCTCACCGCAAGAAGCGGATCTGAGAAGAACCGTGAAGCGTCGGCGTCTCCCGACAGCCTAGATCCACCGTCCTCGAGCGGGATCTAGACGCGAAGGGAGAACCTTCATACCCGCCGTGATGACCGAACACCGAGCTTGATGGGGACTGTTGAAACCAGACCCTGCTGGAAAAACGACCGCCTTTCTTCTCACTTGTTGGAATGACAGAGCACACCTGAAGACTGGCCGCCCTCTAGTGACGCCGGACGAAGCCGGGCACCGGAGAGGATACACGCGCGGCGGATGAAGCGTTACTCAGAAAAAAGTTTGGGAGAGAAAGACTTTCTGCGCGAGGGAACACACACTTTCTATAGGCACTTTGTTTCACCTCAAAAGTGTGATTTTATGAAAGCTCATACCCTTTCGCTCATGTCCCTCTAGTTCACCGGTGAGGTGTGTTCTTCGCCAGTAAACGGCGGTTACGTCGTGTCTGAGTAAAAATTTTGTGGTTATTGGTCTTATAACCGCTCGATGCACTGGATGTAAGGCTCAAGTTTGTTTTCTTCAACATTGTGTTGATAAAAAAATTTACAGTATTTCCCCTCTTCTTGTTAATCATGTTGGACAAGTTAAGAAGGAAACCCCAAGTGTAACAATCGGAGTGAAAGATGAAGCTATTACCTTACCGTCTAAATTATACGCTGAGGCGTTAGAAGAGACGAGAGTCTTTCTTATGGTGAAACCACCTAATTCGTGCTCACATGGCGGCTATGACTTGTATTTGGAGTCTAGGGGATAAAGTCAGTGGACGTATAGTGGAGTACCAAGAATTTATCATTAAAACAGAGGACTCGCTCAATTTTATGAAAGCCCAGATGGAGGTCCTTCAGTGACAGGATGTGTGATATGCAATGATGGAACCTTGATCCAGGGCCGTCTCGTTCATTTATAGGGCCCTGTTCTACAAAAATTTAGGTCTTCTATTTACAAATTTTGAAAAAAAATAAGACCCTAAATTATTGTTCATTTAGGCTTAAAATTCAAAAAAATGACAAAAGACCATGTGCAAATGCACCCCTTGCACATGCCTGAGCCGGGCCTGCCTTGATCAAACTGATGGTGATATCAAGCACATCTCGTTTTGGAACCAAACCTGTGGGATCCCTCTTAAATTCCTAAAAACGCGTGTGATTAGTCATGTCAGATCAATCCTCGGTCACTTCTGGAAACAAACTTTACCGTAAATGATAGTCAGTTTGTGGACTACATGAGGGTTTGATTGCTCTGGAATGCTTATATGTAGTTGAAATTTCAACGTGTTTTCTAATTCGGAAATGATTTTGCAATCCTCAAATTCGTGTACGAGAGGCTTCATGGCTTCTGAACATTTTGCTGAATGTTGACTCATGACGTTTCCATTTGTCCTCAAAACGGACATGGTGAACCCCACGACCCACCAGATGATGGAGATGAAGATGAAAACGATGATGTTTCACTCGCCCGAACCCTGTAGCCCAAAAAAAAATTGAAGAAAAAAGGGAAAGTCCTATAGCCCAAAGCCCAAAAACCCAAAAAAATTTCCAAAAACTCTAGTCCTCTTTTTATAAATAGGAGCCTCTACACCTTGAGAAAAGTAAAAGAAATGATTTTCGTTCTAACTCAGCCGTCACACCCAAAAGCTAGATCTACCCATCTTCCGTCGTTTGGTGTCGAAAGTATTCCGCTAAGCCCATTTTTAGATATGCTATTTCTCAATTCGAGCACTAAAATCGTCATATCTTTTTATCCGTGATGAATCAGGGAGATATGAGACCACGATCATGTACCTCTCTACGAGAAAAAGCCGTAGCCATCAACTTCTCCTCCGTAGGCCTCCGGACGCGCCCGCAATCGCCAAAAGAAGAGTCACTGCTTTGTCCACGCGCCGCCGGAGCCGCCGTAACCGCCGCCCAAAGCTGCCGTCCGTCGCCGGAGATCCGCCGCCGTCGACCACCGGAGCCACCGTCGCCGGAGACTGAGTCAACTCGGTTGACCGGGTCAGGTTGTTGACCGGGTCAGGTTGTTGACTGGTTCGGTTAACCCAGTTTAGTCGACTCGGTTTGGTTTGATTTTAATTTTCGGTTCGGTTTTCAATTTTAATTCTGGTTTGGTCCAATTTCGATTCCAATTCAGTTTGGTTTGGTTTATATCGGTTTAACTTGTTTGAGCTGGTTATCTCAATTGGATTCGGGTTGACTCTGACCGTTGACTTTTAGTCAACAACTTCAATTGATTATAACTAGCTCATCCTTAGGCAGATTTGAGCGAAGCGAAAGCCTAATTCTATTTTTCCATCCTCTTTCCATATATGAGGTCCGTCCGGGTGTTAGGGATTCCTGAATTATGCTTTTTCCCTCCTTTGGCCAAGGTGAGATCGAACGTGATCCCTTCTTACTTCATTTCAATTCCTGGCACGAGTTCCCTGTTAATAGCGTCTTTCCTAGGTAGCATAGTTAGTAAATGCGTGATTGTTTGTGGAACATATAATCGCTAGGTTATCACTTAAACCAAAAATGTTGCTTGTGTATGATGGCTTGTATGAACTAGGTTGTGGTAGAAATTGGTTGGTGGGACAAGGTACGAGGTTCGTTATGTGATTGTCCATGATCGTCGGAGGAGGGTCCTGACGAGCCCTCCCGTTGTTGTTCGTTCGTTCGTTCGAAGGTTCGTGAGTCATTTGTTTGTTGTGAAAATGGCGTAATAGCGTCCGTGGGGTGCGGATAGGGCTGTGGCACGAGTCCGCAACCATAGAAAAGTAGGTAATCGTAGGTTGATTCTGAGCCTTCGGCTGTGGGTGCAAGGTGTTATTAGCTAGGTACTTATCTCGTAGTTCTGTGGGGTAAGTCGATATCGCGGGTTCCTTTAATATGCCCTCACTCGGTAATTGTGTTTGAAACAATTCCTCAGGCCTCTTTCCTTTCCGTTATTTTCCCCTCGTAGGTCCGGATGCAGGATTGACTGGTCGACTGGTGTACTTGGTGGATTCGAATCTAAGGAAGCGCGCGGGTTCCTGGGACCAATTGAAAAGGTAGCTTGGTCGGACCGTTTCCATTTTGACGGGTGGTATAACGCTGCGTTTCCGGTTCGCCGGGAAAATGGTGTTATAATTTGGTATCCGAGCCAAGATAGACCTAGCCAGTGCCGTCCTAGCTAGATAGGGTAGGGTAGTGTATTTATATTCGGTTTTCAAGGCGTTTTCAAAGTTGTTTTCAAATTCTTTCTAAATGAGGATTTCTAAAAGTTAGATTCAAGAGAAAAACCTAGATTGAAGTTTATGCACTCTCCTGGTTCTTTAGTTAGTAATTTCTTCTCTAATCCTTTCAGTTGTCCTCCATGTTGAAAGGAGCTTCAAAAGAGAGGGCTGCAAGGATGTGTTGGTGTTTCTAGCAGGTGTAGTCTACCAAGGTTATGAAGATGAAGTTGTTAGCCTCTGGGAGGCGAATTTGGGTGTAGCCGGAGCTGCAGGAGGTGATGATATGCAATGGAGTTGGATTCCAGGATGACGCCATAAAAAAATACATTATACTATATTGTACCAGCAGAGAAGGACAAGTTGAAGAAGCATCTAGATGGCCTGGTGAAGAAAGGATCGATCAGATCAAGTAGATCACCGTGTGAGCACTTATCATGTAGCAAAGAAGAGTGACAAGGGTTTCAGACTTGGTATGGACTACCAGAGTGTGAATAAGATTGGTGTAAGGAAATCACCATCAGAAAAAGAAAAAAAAAAGTTGGAGCTTGGGAGGCAGCTATCGGTTGAACCAGAAAAGTTGTGGAGCAAGAGCAAGGGGTCGATAGAAAGATCTGGTTGCAAGGAAGCCATAGGAAATGGTGGTGTTGTAATTGGAGTAAGCGGCAAGAGTTGGTTGTTTAATTTGGTGCACAAGGAGCAGTAGGAAATTGTCCAAATCTATCATAAGTATGGAACCTTGGAATCAGATTTGTGACATCAACTTTAATGAGTTATGGACAGCTCGTTTGAAGTCTGATTAAGCTGGAAGCTGGAGAAGATCTTCGTGGTATGGTGGGCTCGAGATTCAACGGTGAAACCGGAAAGGTAAGGATCTCCTGAGGAGTTATTCGTGTGTTAATGGAGCAACTAATGGATTTCTTCAGGAGGAAAAGATGTAAAAGCATTTGGGAAAGTGGCGTTGTGGCATTTGGAATTGCCTAGTCAACCGGACTTCTGTTTGTTCAAGCGCAAGTGAACAAAACATGATATTGAAGATAGAAATCCAACGGAGGAGTGTTAGAAAAACACTATGGCCAATTGGCAAGAAGCTGCACGGGAAAGCAAATGAGGGCAAATTTAATGGGGAAGAAAACCTAAAGGATGACGCTTAGAAAACACTACAGCAGAATCACAAGGTAGGAAACCTTGAGTAGGAAGTTATGGTTAACTAACTTGTGGGGGAACGACCCACCACGCTTCCTCTACGCACTCTGATTCCCAAACCGTTGTAGAGAATCCATTTGGAAGTGGATGACACACTGTGGCACGGTAATGGAAAACCGTAAAGAAGAACCGATTCGGAAGCGGAGCATCTCATTCAAGCCCTAGAACCAATCGAAGGATGAGTGTGACTTCTAAACTTCTGGAGACCGACCCTAATGGACATGGGCAGTAGCAAGTGGCATTTGTGTTGCATTCAGAAGAGGTTATTGGATTGATACCGAGAAGGACACTTTAGAGCATGGGTTGAAATCAAGGGGGAAAGCAGTCTCCTAGGATCAAGCACAAGTTCACTTCAATAGAATAAGCGACCAAGTTTAGTTTCTGTTTAGCGAAGTCAGAGAGTTGCTGATGGTAAGAAGTTGCAATGGATAACTCTGACCACAGAATTCGGGGACGAATTCTTTTAAGGGGGGGGGGGAGAATTGTAATGGTCCTGGCCCAGCTATTTTTTTATTTCTTTCACAAACCCATTACGCCCAATAGTTCATCTAAAACCTAGGCTTTCCACCTTTTCTCCTATAAAAGGAGGTAGCCACCAAGAGAAAGAGGAGGAGAGAAAATCAAAGCGAAGCTCTGCATAAATCATGAGCCATCAGCGATCTCCCTCTGTTATCCGTCGATCTGTCAAAGAGGAGCCTCATGGTATTGGAGACACAAAGAAGAAGCTTTCCGGAGAAGGTTTCTCGGATTTCCTTCATCAATCTAGCCGTCATCTTTCAAAGTGTTTTTCTATTTGTCCGTGAGGATCCACAGAACTAACAATATATCATTGGAAATCCCTCGGTCTCCTCTTTCTATAAAGGTAAGAATCGATCCGATCCGGTTTACATTTTGAGAATTATGACCATTTTTCCAAAATGTGTATGTGATATTGCGAATCTGTAACAGTTTATCGGATCTGTGTTTTGGATGGGCCAACGAGGTCCGCTTGACCCGAAACTTGGCAGGAACCTTCTAGACTCATAGATCTAGATCTTAGTTGAAGGGGAACTGATTTGGGTCTTGGGAGCATAGGGAAGCGTATCATCGAAGTTGTAGCAGCAGTTCTGTCCAATTAGGCAATCGTTTATCGTTCTGGCAAAGGTGAGGATCGGTCTTGATCTTTATCCTATTTCTATCTCAATAATCGAGTGGTGAGGCCTTGTTAAATAGCGTCTTTCCTAGGTAGAGTAGATCTATCGTATGATTTGTGTTGATGCGACTGAAAGCATTTAGAAGATAGGTTATCAGTAAACCGAAAACGTTGCTTGTGTATGATGACTTGTGTGGACTAGGTTGTGGTAGAAATTGGTTGGCAGGACAAGGTACAAGGTTCGTCCTGTGATTGTCCTTGATCGTCGGAGGAGGGTCTTGACGAGCCCTCCTATTGTTCGTTCGAGCCGTTAGTTTGATGTGGAAATGGCGTAATGGCCCGTCAGTGGAGTGCGGATAGGGCTGTGGCACGAGTCCACAACCATAGACAAGTAGTTAATCGTAGGTTGATTGTGTGCCTTCGTGCGTTGGGGGCAAGGTGTTAATAGTCTTGGACTTATTGCTTGGTTGTTGTGATAGTATATGATGAGATTACAGGTTCCTATAGCCTGCACTCACTAGGTATTGGTGTTGAACCAATTACTCAGGCTTCCATCGTTATCTGTTTTGTAGGTAATCCCAGAAAGTTGCAAGAATAAATGATCGGGTGTGGTGTTATGTTTTGGGAAACAAGTTCTTTCGGTGTTCTTTCTATTTCAATAAGACTATTGCATTTTCTTTTATTTTCATGTTTAAGTCTATTTTGGTTTAACTCTCTTTTTGTAAGATTCGGTTTTATAATTTTAACAAAATAAACTTTTGAACTATTAAGTATTGGTTTTAGTTTATGACTCAATTCGCTTCGCTGGTTTTGTGGACTATGGTTTGAAAAGTCGACAAATTGTTTGCTGGATCCGATGGGACAGCTGTTACATGTTACAAGAAACTTGTGGATACAAGAATGCATGTATTTGCAGAATTATCAGACTATAACTATCGATCTACCAAACGTGCGTGGTGTTTGTAGGTGAAGAAAACGTACACAACCATTTTTCTCTGCAGTTTTGCATCCTGTCTGTGAACGTGCGTGCTGTTTCCAGGTGAAGAAAACGTCACGATGTTTTCTAGTAAATACCAAATGCGAAATGAAGTCTAAAGAAAGTTGCATAAAACCCAAAAAGTGCATGCTTTTGCCGGAAGCCAAGATCTTCGGCTTTTTTCTCTCTAAAACCTTATATTGTGCTCTCTCTTCTCCACCAACCACCATGGCCGCCTTCTCCACCAACGGGCAGCTTATATCCGCGACGACAAGCTCTACCACTCCTACTTCTATCTCTCCCCGTCGTAATTTTCTATCTCCTCGCCTTCTCCATATCCACTCACCGTCTCCTCGAGTTCCATCCCTAAAATGCAGCAGTAGCTTACGTAACCGAGATACAGAAACCCTTCCAAAAGACGTTCTCCTTAAAAACCTGGCAAAACCTCTGGCCGTAGCATCTGTCTCCTCCGCTGCGTCCTTCTTTCTATCCGGGATCTCGAATCTTCCTTCGTTTCTGAGCGGTGGCGGAGGAGGAGGGGATGGAAATTTCGGCGGATTTGGTGGTGGAGGCGGTGGTGGAGATGGTGGATTTTGGGAGAAATTGTTTTCTCCGGCGCCTGCTGTTGCTGATGAGGAACAGTCACCGGATTGGGATTCTCACGGTTTACCGGCGAACATCGTGGTTCAGTTGAACAAGCTAAGTGGTTTCAAGAAGTATAAGGTCTCCGACATTATGTTCTTTGACCGGAGAAGTCAAACCACGATTGGCACCGAGGATTCCTTCTTCGAGATGGTATTGATCCGGCCAGGTGGAGTCTACACAAAAGCCCAATTGCAGAAGGAGCTCGAAACCCTAGCTACTTGTGGGATGTTCGAGAAAGTCGACTTGGAAGGGAAAACGAAGCCCGACGGAACCCTAGGTGTCACAATCTCCTTTGCAGAGAGCATTTGGAAATCCGCAGATAGGTTCCGATGCATCAACGTGGGTCTAATGGTGGAGTCAAAGCCGGTTGAGATGGATACAGACATGACTGATAAAGAGAAGCTCGAGTATTACAGGAGCTTGGAGAAGGATTACAAGAAGAGAATCAATAGGGCAAGGCCGTGTTTGTTGCCTGCACCTGTATACGGAGAGGTGATGCAGATGCTTAGGGATCAAGGGAAAGTCAGTGCCAGGCTGTTGCAGAAGATTAGGGACCGTGTTCAGAAATGGTACCTTGACGAAGGGTATACTTGTGCTCATGTTGTGAATTTTGGGAATTTGCACACTAAGGAGGTTGTCTGTGAAGTTGTGGAAGGAGACATCACTCAGCTGGTTATTCAGTTTCAAGATAAGCTTGGTAATGTTGTTGAAGGTAACACTCAAGTTCCTGTCGTGCGCAGGGAGTTGCCCAAACAGGTATGTGTCTCAAGTTCTGCTGCGTTGAATTTAACTCATAGATAGATCAGGAAAAAATGTTGGTCTAATGGATGTAAAAGGTCCTGATAGCTTCGATGAATTCACAATTATCAGATTGATGCATTGATTTATTAAACCTTCAAGGCAATATGTAGTTTCAGTGTTAACTTGTCTTTCTGGTTTAAACAAATCTTCCATTTTCATGACATGTTGTAATTTATCTCATTTGTTATGTTAGTTTTCGTAATAGTATCTATATTTGTTGACAGCTTCGCCAAGGCTATGTTTACAACAATAAAGCTGGGAAACAAGCTCTGAGTAACATCAACTCACTAGGACTGTTCTATAACATGGAAGTGAATCCACGCCCAGATGAGAAAAATGAAGGGGGCATTATCGTTGAGATCAAACTGAAAGAGTTAGAACAGAAGTCAGCTGAAGTCAGTACTGAATGGAGTATAGTTCCTGGGCGTGGAGGAGCTCCCACACTGGTATGACGCGTTCCTTACTGGAATAAGTACATAATTATTTATTTATAGTAAAAAATTCAATTGATTTTGCTTTCTTGCTGTTTACACGCATCAGGCTTCATTCCAGCCAGGTGGGTCTGTTACTTTCGAACATCGAAACATGCAGGGTCTTAACAGGTCTCTCATGGGTTCAGTGACCACTAACAACTTCTTGAATCCTCAGGTACGTTTTGGTCAGCGTACATATTTGATAAATCTGTAGCTCAACTTGTTTTCCTGACACCATCCATCTATCACCGCTGTGTGCGTGCAGGATGATCTTTCCTTTAAACTCGAGTATGTACATCCATATCTGGATGGTGTTTACAATCCTCGTAACCGTACATTCAAAACGAGCTGCTTCAACAGCCGCAAACTCAGCCCAGTATTCACTGGAGGACCAGGTGTTGAGGAAGTGCCACCAATTTTGGTTGATCGAGCTGGTGTGAAAGCTAACATAAGTGAGGTAAGCTTTCCAATACTCAGTGCCGTAGTCAGCTTGTTCTGTCCTTACAAAACACTTAAAATCAAACATATATATATATATATATTTTTTTTTCATGCAGAACTTCACCCGTCAGAGTAAGTTTACATATGGGCTTGTGATGGAGGAGATAACAACTCGAGATGAAAGCAGTCACATCACTGCAAATGGTCAGAGACTACTGCCTAGTGGAGGAATCAGTGCAGATGGACCTCCAACAACTCTCAGTGGCACCGGTACTGACCGAATGGCCTTTCTACAAGCCAACATCACCCGTGACAACACCAAGTTTGTCAACGGGGCTGTTGTTGGAGAGAGGAACGTGTTTCAGGTTTGTTTACTCGATGTAAAAACGTGGTTAAAAATTATAAGTCATCTGTATACTCTGTAAGCTTTACACTTTGTCGCAGGTGGATCAAGGCTTGGGTATTGGAAGCAAATGCCCCTTCTTCAACCGTCACCAATTGACCTTGACAAGATTCATTCAGTTGCAGCAGGTGGAAGAAGGCGCTGGGAAGCCACCGCCACCGGTTCTAGTCCTTCATGGACATTATGGTGGTTGTGTTGGCGATCTTCCAAGCTACGACGCCTTCGTTCTTGGAGGTCCATATTCTGTCCGTGGCTACAACATGGGGGAGCTCGGTGCAGCGAGAAACATCCTCGAGGTAAAACAACAAACACACGAAACAAAAACATTTTTTTTCCCTAAACTCAGACAAAAACATGAGTCTGATATCTGTTTGATGGATTGTAGGTTGGTGCTGAGATTAGAGTTCCCGTGAAAAACACGCATGTGTATGCATTTGCTGAGCATGGGAACGATTTGGGAAGCTCCAAGGACGTAAAGGGGAACCCAACAGCAGTCTATAGGAGAGTGGGACAAGGTTCATCATACGGTTTAGGTGTGAAGTTGGGTTTGGTACGAGCTGAGTATGCTGTAGATCACAACAGTGGAACTGGTGCTCTGTTCTTCCGGTTTGGAGAGAGGTATTAAGGTAAAATGAGAAGTCATTTCATTTTTCTCTTCAAGGATTTGTTCAAGCCCTTAGTGCATTTTTTTTCTTTCTTTTATGGATCGTAAATCCTTTTTTTCATTTCAAATAATTGCTTAATGTTAAGTCTTTTGCTTGTGTTGTTAAAAATTGGGAAAGAGTGTAAGCGAGAGACACGCTGAGCTTCTTAACGGTTCATGATTCCTGAAAATGGGTCTTCTTTGAGATTTGTGTTAATTTAATCCCCACACAAACTTTTACCAACTTACAAAAATCTGAGCCAAAAGTTGACCTGACACAACATTTTTTTTCTAATTGACAAACTTGGGGACTAAATACTACATTTCCGAATATATACGAGACTAGTTCAACATATATGTGCAAAAATTGAAACTTTCACGAAAGATCGTATGAAAAAGTTACAAATGAGAATTTATTATATTGTTCTCACGTCTACTTCAAACTTTTCTTTAATATTATTATACAAAAGGGAATAATGTCCCTAAAATATTAAGAGGGGATTAAATTTGATCAAGTGTCAATAAACATAAATCCACAAGTTAGTAGTTTCGAAGTGATCATATGAGTGGTATAAACTCCTATTACCTCATATGCTTCATGGATAGTGTCCAAAGTAGCACCCCGAATAAAAAGAGAAGAACACTAATAAAAAAAAATGATACTCAATGGGAAAAATCAGATGGTAAAGAAGGAAAAGGAGAAGAAAGGAACCATAAAATGATAGTATTGTGGTCAGATTCTAATAGAGTAAGAGTCCATGTGTTCTATTGATTGATATCCCTAGGTGAGACCGCACTTATTAGATTATAGAAGTCAATATGTTAAATTTGAATGCTCTGAATCTGATTGTGGAGTTTACTTAGGACAATTACTAAGTGTGGGAGAAGTACATGTTGGTCTTGATGTCTGCAGGTTCATTTATCTGAGTGTAGTACTTTAACGATGATATGAGTTTCATTCTTCTCCTCATCTTGGTTTTCTGTTTTGCTTGAAAGCAAGCAAAGGCTAATTGTATGGATGTTGATATATCATGGTTTTTAAGTGTTTTAAACCATGGTATAAGTATATATTTGAGTTTTTTTGTAGTGTCTTTCGAATATTTTCATGTGTTTTATAGGTTTGCACATGTTTGTAGAACTTTGGAAGATTATGAAGCTTTTTCGGCAAAGATTGGTGCTGAAGCCGTGATGACAAGTTCAGAGTGTCAGTTCGACCTGAGCATTGACCGACGCACATGTACAACGGTCGACGCAGTCTCCCATCAGACAATTCTCGGCGGTTTATTGAAGATTTAAAGATTTGCAGAAAATGCCCAGAAGTTTTATTATTTACAAAGAAGACTCAAGTCGTATTTAGCACTTAGTATTAGGGTTTTTGAGTTTTATTCTGGTGCCAACTTTTCATATTTTTGGCTAGAGAGAGTTTAGAGCTTTGTGGCTGATCCGTACCTTGTAGTACTTTTGGAGAAGATTTCGAACTCTTTTTCTATTCTCTTACTCTTTTTAAAGCTAGTTTCTAACCCGATCAATTGGAATCGATATCCTAGATTTTTAAATTAACACGAAAGTGTAATTCGGAATCTGATTTATTTAGGTTGAGAAAATTAGATATCCGCAAAAAAAATTTGGTTTAGCTAATTTGTGAACAAATCGAACATGCGCTTAAGGCTAGTTTAATCTGTAGGAATTGCAAAGAAATTTGGATTTCTAGGGTTCAGACTTAGTAAATTCTCGCAACAAAATTTGGTTAGTTTTACATAAGTGTTTGAGTTCTAGAACGGTACTTAATTCGATCCAGACTAATTGTTAATTTGCATGAACTTATTTCCTAAGAACTCCCTTGACCCAACATCTTTAGTATTGATAAACAAACCCGTCTGCTATTCTATTTACTGCTTTTAGTTTATTGTTTTTGATTGCTTGTTGCTTAGCTTAACTCAACGTTTGATAGTCTATCGTAAGAACTCTTGAGTTATGTGGTTCGACCCCTATATACTACATTTTCACGTCACTTGCAGTGTAACTTAAGGATATTAAACTCTGAGCATATCAGCCCATGGACCGAGTGAGCGGGCGTGAGGCCCACGAACATGGGTGTTCGGGGTGTTACAAGAACCTCTAGCGAGACATAGTGATAGAGAAGCGGAAGCAATGGAAAGAAATTGATAGAAAATTCGAAGAAAGCATCTAGCGGTTTCGTGGCGTCTTTAAACGAAGTTAGAGTTCAAATAAAAACGGGTCTCGAGTACTCCTCGAAGTGCTGAAAAGCTCTGTGTATTATCAATTTCTTAAAGAAGTCAGAAGTGACGATTACAAAACCCTAAACTAAGTTTATAAGAAAGCAATCGTAAACCATAATGAAATCTAAATCCTAACTACTTAAAGTATTTGTAATTATCTTAACTAAATAAACACCAACTCCAAATAAATAAAAGAGTGGCCGAGACGTGTATTATAAGTTGAGTCCACGAGCCCAATAGCATTTTTACGCTGCATCAGGTTCTCTCAGGTAAGGAAGGATTCGTCCATGAATTCGAGGGGTTATTGCCGCCATGAAAGCGGGAAAGATGCTTGATGTTGAACACGTCTAATGTGCGCATCACGGGAGGCAACTTCACAAGGTACACATTTGGATTTAATCCGCTCGAGAACCTCCAGTGGACATATCTTCTTTGCCTTTAGCTTACTCGCGTAGGGGAAGACGTTCTTTCGTGATCCCAGACCAAGTCGCCAGGTTCGAATAACAGCTCTCGGCGCTTATTGTCTGCGGCAATCTTGTACTTTGCGGTTGCGAACTCCAAGTTAGCTTGAGCTTGAAGGTGAATATCCTGGAGGTTAGTGACAAAGTCGATCGCCTCGCCATGATGACGAGTCTTGTCTGGAGTAGTGGCAAGGTCTAATGGACATCGCGGCACTATCCCATATACTACCCGGAATGGAAAAAAAACCCAAGCTTCGATTCAATGTGTGATTGTGTGCGAATTCCGCTTGACACAGCTTGGTATCCCACGATTTAATGTTATCACCAACCAAGCAGCAAAGAAGGCTACCTAGAGAACGATTGGTCACCTCCGTTTGACCATCTATCTGAGGGTGGTAGGCAGAGCTCATATCAAGAGAAGTTCCCAGCAATTTCCACAAAGACCTCCAAAAGTGACTGAGAAACCGAGTATCTCTGTAGGAGAAAATTGACGAGGGCAGACCATGTAAGCGATACACCTCGCGAGAGAAAAGAGTAGCCACGCTAACTGCATCCGTCTTTTTTTTTGAAAGCGATTAAGTGCACCATTTTTGAAAATCTGTCCACAACCACGAATATAGAGTCATGTCCGTGTTGCGTACGAGGCAACCCCAGGACAAAGTCCATGCTAACGTTTGTCCACGGCTGTGTCGGGACCAGAAGAGCAGGATATAACCCTGCATTGGATGATTTTCCTTGACCTTGTTGACAGATGCGACAACGTTCAACAAACCGGAGTACATCACGTCGGACGGGTGGCCAAAAGTAAGAGGAAGTGACCAGCTGCAAGGTGCGATCTCGACCAACATGGCCTTCGTTGTGGAGATCCTGAATGATCTGTAAACGCCATATGCAATCGGGCACGCATAGGCATAGGCCTTTAACAAGAACCCATCTTGCACGGTGTAATCCTTCGACGACCCAACTGTTGTGTCATTGTATATCCGACCAAAGAAAGGGTCAGTATGGTACATGTCAGCGAAGGACTCAAAGCCCACGACAGACGTATGTATAGTCGTCACTAAAGCATGCATACGACTCAAGGCATTTGCGACGCGATTTGACTATCCCGATTGGTGCCGTATAGTAAATGTAAATTGTTGCAGGTACGAAATCCACCCTGCATGGCGAGCACACACCTTTGACTGGCTGTCAAGATGACGCAAAGTATCACGATCAGTGAATAGGATAAATTCCCGGTGGACTAAGTAGTGTCGCCAGTGCTTGATGGCCTGAACTATGGCATTGAACTCCTAGTCATACGTGCTATAACAACCACGAGCACCTGACAACTTCTCACATGTATGCCAGTCGATTATGGTGGGGGTTATTAGGCCTTTGAACTCGAATTTCCTAGGTTTCATGGCGATGGGATCGGTTGGGGTCAAAAGCCCCTTGACGAAAACTATAGCCGAAAACAAGATCGGCCAATCGGACGATGAAAACTATCCATTTAGGATAAACGAAGTTCCGTATGAATGGCAAAATTATAAGAAAAGTCGATAACTTAGTACGGATAACTTTTATACGAAAAGATTCAACGGACGACGTTCCATACGAAACAGACAACATTTCATACGAAGCGGACGACATTTCATACGAAACGGACAACATTTCATACGAAAGGGGACTACGGATTAACGAAACATCCAAACAAGCAACAACCGAGCTAAACCAGCTCGGAAACGAGCCAAACAAGCTCGGACCCAAATGTTTCCTTTCTCATTTTTGGAAGTTCCGAGCTGAAAGCGTCCCTTAGCAACTTCTGAGCTGATTTTCACTTCCCACACTTTCCGAATGGACAGCGTACGACCAGACATTTGCCAATATCTCATATGCGATGTGGAACTAGCCGTAATCCATCTTCGGAAACATTAGCTTAGACTTTCTTAGCCGTTAAACTAAGTTGTCTAGATAAAGTAAGAGGAAATATAAACTTGGGCCAAAAGTACGATATTCAAGACTTTGGGCCGAACAAAGAGGTTTACAGACAAACGGACTTGGATCATCCGCTCTTGGCCTATTCGGCATATAGGTCAAGCCGCGGAAAGATAAACTCGAAGAAGTGAGGATCAAGGAATCTCCAAGCTAAAGAGGAAAATCCGAGATGAAAATGTAAATCTTAACGGAAAAAGGAAGGAGATAACAACAGGAAGATTTTCGTAAATCTTGTGGAAACTATTCTCGAAGCCGACTTGCCGCGGCTATATAAGGAGATAGTGGCCATACGATTTAGATATAGCAAAAAACTCTAGCATCTAGACTTAAGAACTTAGCATTTTTCTTAGCCGTTTCCGCTCTTTGTACTCTATTTTCCGATCTTTGTACTCCCTTTTCCGATCTCATGTCAATAAAATATCCTCCGGGTTTACTCTTTCGGTGTGTTTATCTTTGAAGTTTATGTTCCCTAAAACTTTGCTCTACAAGTTTTGACAGTGCGAGTTCCGACTCTAACAATTTGGCGCCGACTGTGGGGAGATAGAAACTTCTGACACTCAAAAACCACCGACTAGCAGATCCGAAGATATGGTTACCATCGGAAACGGAGATGAGACAGATCAGCAGCTGCCGATCGACAACATCACACCCGACGTTACCACGTGTAACACCTCAACAGGCAGCAACGTTACAAACACGGCCGCACCGGACGCAACAATCAACGCAACACTATCCGAGCTGAAAGAGATGGTGGCCGCGCTAAGACAAAGGGCAGAAAAACAGGAGAAAGCAAACATCACCCTCACAGAGCAGGTTGAAAGATTGAAAACCAGGAACCATAAGCGGACGACCTGGACAGTGAATTTCGCCCCAACTGAATGAAGGCGTTTGGACTTCTCGACGTCCGGAGAGTCAACAAGGAATTCATCGCAATATCGCGAGCAAACCACAAGCGAACAAACTCCGCCGGCAACTAGACCCAATACCACAGACCCTCCTCCAATTGTCCGAGGTCGAAAATCTGAGGCGGAAAATAATGCGGAAGACTGCGAAGACAAAGATTCGATTCCGCCTGGAGATCGGACCGAACCATCCTTTGATGAAGAAGAAAGGATCGACGCAGATCGATACATCCCATATCTAAGCGACGATGAGCCGTTAGAAGAAGAGGACATCAAGAAAACTCGCCTAATAGAGCCAACTGAACGACGAAAGAACAACAAACGAAGCGAGCTCGATGAACTTAGGGACGCGCTGGCTCATAAAACCGTGGAGATTAAAACTATACGGTCACAGGTTCATCGGGCGACGAGCGCCGCGTCGGAAATCGATCGCGTCCTGGAAGAGACGTGGAAGACACCATTCAAAGCTCGAATAACCAAAACTTGGATTTTCAATCCAGGCAAGCTCAAAATCCAATTCTACGACGGAACGACTAACTCGAAGGCTCATATGATGGCTTTCTGAATCGTGATGGGGAGAGCGAATCTCGCCCAAAAAGAAAAAGACGCTGGTTTCTGTCTCTTGTTCGTAGAATATCTAAAAGGAGCAGCCCTCGAATGGTTCTCTAGACTAGAGTGCAATTTTATCGGAAACTTTCAACAACTGTCAGAGGAATTCATGAAGCAATACTCTATCTTCATGGACAGAGATACTTCCGACGTCGATTTATGGGCTTTGAATCAGGGCGAAATAGAAACCTTGAGGAAATTCATCGAACGGTTAAAAAGGGTCGCCAGCAGAATTGAAGGTTTGAGCGACAAAGTTGGTATCGACGCGCTAAAAAAGCACTTTGGTACGAGTCAGATTTTAGGAGGGAGATCTCATTAAACCGACCGCAAACAATGGCAGATGCTTTGCACCGAGCGATTGACTTTATCGTGGACGAAGAGGAAATGAAGGTCGTGTCTGAAAAGCACAAGTCTAAAAAGCATGCAAGCAAGGAAACTTGGTTATCGGCAAGCACAACTAGCAAGAAGCGAGTCTCGAAGCCAAGTAGCATTTCACGGCCCGAAAGAATGATCAGATTGCATAATTACCAGATCGGATCGAATGGACAAGAATGAAGGATTATTTGTTTTTCAAGGTTTAATTCTCGTATTACAACCTAACATATAATCTTAACAGATCTAGGTTCTTGCAAAACGAATCATAAAACCAAACCTGTAACATTACCTATTGATTGCACAGCGGATTGATGGTAATGACAAGATCAGTCTAGAACAGATGAATCACCTATTCCTCCTTGAGTATCCACACTCTTACAAGCAAGGGATGGCTGCTAGACCAAAGAGATGGATCAGATCAGAAAAGAGAGAGTTAGAGAGAGAGATGAAGCTCGCGGCTACGAGGAGAAAAAATCGCAAGCCCTTAGCTTAGGGTTTCGATTTCTTCATCCTAATTAACTCTCTAATGGGCCCAAGTCTAATGACTAATGGCTCATTTGTTATTTGGGCCCAAGACACAAATCAGACAAAAGCCTGCATTTTGTCTGGCCCAATTCTCTGATCCAATACAGTAAATGCCATTGCATCTTACCGTATTAATTCCATTTAACTTTCCCGTTAGCTATGGTGTGTGACCCTTCGGGATCATACAATACTGGTAATAAGTCCTAAACTTATAGATCAAGAGCGGACTCTAGCAAGCCATCATGATCACCCAGTATTTATGACTTATGTCTGATCTCGACACTTATCATACTTTCTAGAGATAGTACGGATTTCAGGACATTCCCAACAATCTCCCACTTGTACTGGAATCCTACACAGGACATTCCAAACAATCTCCCGATTGTACTAGAATCCTACATTCCCTAGTCCTTTTGTCTTAATATCTCGATCTGGCATAAGGCAAGATGCGTGTCATCCTTATATAGCCAGACCATGTTTATCGGAACAGATTTGATACTGACAATGCAAACGACTTGGGCAAGTCCGTTTGGGAATGGCCATTCTCTTACCAGCTATCAAATCTCCGATTGGCCTAGAGATATTACCTCCGTTAAACGGCAGGGACAAATCCCATCTTGTTCCATCACTATGAACTACACAATTCATAATACACCCAACCAAGGTCCGTATAGCTCCCAATTACGAAACAGCGTTAGACAATGATCAAAGCGCATTACTCCATGTGCAGCCACATGCATGCGAACTCAGGTCTAAGGACTATACTCTATAGTCGTATATGAGAACCTCTTATGACACAGATATTAATATCTTGTAGAGTTCTCATCAGCGGGCCATGTCCGGTCATATGCTCCCCTACATATACCTATGTGTCGACTTTGATGCCGCGCATCTATGACCCCTCGAAACTTGGTCATAAGTCTCAACACAATCTAGTCTCAAGTGGTTGTTGGTGTTCCAATTCAACAACCTTCGACTATGGACACTATGATTTATGTCATTTCGTTAAATATGGGGTTTCAGGATCAAGTCTACTCATGTACTTCGATGGCCCATATATAATGACATGAATCATTTTGGAACGATTATTTATATCACAGTTAAAATAATCCAGAAATCATAGATTTCATAAACATAAAACATTATGTTTACATGAACCTTTCAAAACAACTAAATAAAGCCCTTTACAAACTCCCACTGAAATTAAGATTACATCTTAATTTCACTCATCCTACAGCTACAGTCCGCGACTCGTGCTTAGGCCTAAGGAGTGGCTTCGTTAATAGATTAGCAACGTTCTCATTCGATGAAACTTGCTTATCTACTTAACACCTCTGTCATTTATCTCACGGAATAGGTTATACCTACCCTCAAGGTGTTTGGACCTCTGATGTGCAGCTAGTCTCATCTACGCTGGGAATCACATCAAGTTCAGTGATGAACTCTTCTTTCCAAACAACCTCTTTCGCCGCTTCTCAAGCTGCGAAATGTTCAGCTTAAGTCATGGAGTCAGCAACAGTGCCTTGCACCGCCAGACAGACACAAGATATAGCCGGACTGTGACCAGGAATTATCTTTGTCTATTGGAAACTTGCCTTTCAGACTCTATCAACTTGTAGCACCTCACTTTCTCCGTAAACCAAGAACTTATCCTTAGTATTCCTCAAATACTTTAGGATATTCTTTACGGCAATCCAGTGATTCTTTGCTGGATTTGACTGGTCTTTACTTGTCTTGCTTAACATTAAAGCAACATCAAAACAAGTACGTGACATGACATACATGATAGATCCAATTGCCGACGCATATGGAATCCTATCCATGCATTCAAGCTCAGCAGTTATCGTAGGACACTGCTTCTTGCTTAACGTATTGCCATGTGACATTGGCATAAAACCCTTCTTGGATTGCTGATTAGGTGTAGGACTTTGTCAATTTAAGAATCCTGACTTTGTCCTACTAGCTCTTTTGGATCTCTATCTTTAGATCCAAAATCCAAGAACATACGTGGTTTTACCCATGTCAATCACAAAACCAACTCCCGAGCCAGTCCTTTACCGACTGCAGCATTGGGACGTTATTTCCGAGAATCAGTATGTCATTGACATACACTATGAGAAATGCAACATCGCTCCCACTTATCTATTAGTAAACGCACAGTTCCTCTTCGTTCCTGTTCAAGTCAAAACCTTGACTACTTCAACAGAACGAAGATTCCAACTCCGATATGTTTGCTTCCATCCATGAATGGATCAATGAAGCCAACTTACACATAGTGTAATTTTGGAGTCCGGGCTTACTCTCGCTTCTTTGAATTTCGCAGGTTCGTCGCTTTCAATGATCATCAGATCATGCGTACTTTGAATGATTATCAGGTTCAACTAAATGACGAGAAATCACTCTCGGATTAGCAACTGATTCATTCAGATCTGCGAACTTCAGGCTCTACAGGTGTAGATTCTACGGAAATCTGTAAATCCATCCGCTGTTCTCTCTCAACAGGTTGAGCAGCCTCCTGTATTTCTCGAATTTCTTCGAGTTACACTTTTACTCCCACTGTTCTTCTTGGAAAGTAACTTCCCTTCTTAGAAAACAGAATGGACGTAAAAGTAACAAGCCTTGGTTTCCCTAGGACAACCAGCGAAGTAGTACTACTACAAATACTCAGTAAAGACGAATTTGGATCGATTCCAGTCCACATTTATGTGGTGTCTTTCAACTGATATTGGTGGAACTATTTCAGCGTAAACTTAGATATTTCTAGAGCATTATTCTTAAAGAATATCTTGGAAGATTCGTGTGACTCATCTTTAATCATTTCTAATAAGATCTGATTCTTTCTCACAGAAACACCTCTAGGTTTTTCAGGAGAAATGAGCTGTGAAGCGACTTCACACTCATTCAGATGATCACACCATCAATGACTTAAGTATTCTCACTCGTGATCTAATCCAGAGTCTCAATACTTCTGTCACTCAGATTCTATACCTCATTTTGGAACTCTTTCGATCATATCAAAGATTCCGACTTGTGTCTCATCAAATGAACACAGTCACACTCACTGAAGTAATCAGTAGAGACAATGAAGTACATAAAATTTTCTCTGGCATTACTGCTCATCGGACCACATACATGAGTATGTCCAATGTCCAATAAGCCTTTGGGCCTTTCTCTAGCTCGGCTAAGATGGGCCCTTTGTGTTTTGGTCCAGTAAGAAGAATTCAAGTCTCATAAGATATCCATTCAAATGAGCCCAAAAGTCCATAACTATGGGGTTTCTGAATCCGACTTACTCTATGTGACCAAAACATTTATGCCAAGAAAAATCAGGTTTAATTCATCAGATTTAAACCAATTCGGTATTTATGTTATATTTAGGCACTCTTTGGTTTAAGATATAAAACCCATTCCTTGAATAGGGTGCTACAATTAACATTTCATTAAGATCAAAAGAACAAAACTTGTCTTTATCAAAATGAAAAACATTCAAATTCTTTACAAGAAAATGAAAATCAACTCTGCTTAAAGCAGGTACATTGTAGCAATTACTTAATACAAAACCAAGCCTCAAAGGCATCTACAAGTGAAAACCCTACGGCTGAGGCAGCATCCCAAGCTCCTTCCAGACACGCAGTTCCACTTGCCCTTCCTTCAACGTTCTACTGTTGCTCAGGCTCTGCATATTATAACAAATATCAGTGCCACAACCAGTAATCAATACCTATAAGGTATAACTTGAAGTAATAACATGAATGCCTGAGGAAGTAGTCTCATACATCGACTTCAACTCCTCATAATCTTCCATGAATTTAATGCAATCTCTTTTCCAATGCCCAGTCTCATTACAGTAGCAGCACTTACCAACGTAAGAGGTATCTGACTCGGGCTCAGAAGACACACGCTTGCCATGATTCAAAATCTGGACAACTTTGTCTTCACCCTTGTCAGCATTAGGTTTAGTAAACCTACCCTTCTCCTTAATGAGATTGTACATGGTACTCTTCACGTTTGGCTCAACTGTCTTGAGCATATCATGCAGTTCAGTCAGCGTCTTCGTTAAGCCTTTGTTGATATAGTTCCTTCTGAACTTATCATAGCTTGACGGCAGTGACTGCAGAATGATCTCAGTCGCCAATTCTTGGCTAACTGGATAATCCAGTTTCCTCAGGTTATCAATGTAACCCATCATTTTACTGATATGAGGACTTACTGGATGATCATTCGGTAGCTTGCAGCTAGTGAGAGATTTAACCAACTGGTATCTCTCCACTCTTACCTGCTCCTGAAATCTCAATTTCAGGCTGCTGATCATCTCTATTGGCGACTCCATGTTCTCATATTGCTTCAGCAAATCTGAGTCCATGGTAGCCAATATCAGACCACGCACATCTACCGCATCATCATAATGCTTATTCCAAGTATTACGAACTGCATGAGAGGCCTTGGACCCGATCCTCTCGGGGAGAGCCTTTTCAAGGACATAGTCCTTTCTCTCCTGCCTGAGAACTAGTCTCAGGTTCCGCGACCAAGTCAAGAAATTTGATCCGTTCAGTTTGTCCATCTCAAGGACAGACCGGATCGAGAAAGTGTTTTGATTGTTTGTGCTTGTCATAGCTGAAATTTAGAGATAAATAGAGTTTTAGTTATTTAGTTCATAAAAGAGCAATCTTAACAACTTATAAGAAAACTCGCATTGTATTCAAAATTTCTTTGTTTAACCTCATAAGAATACAATGATTCCGAGACCCATGTTCAGCTAAATCCAAAGTGGGCCACTGGCCGTCACCCGGAATTAGCTTTACTTGGTAAGCATACACACAGCTAGTTATATCTCATATAACTCTCGGTTGTGAATTGGACCCGAGGCCCAAATTCACCAGATGTCTCAAGGCCCGGGACTCCCGATGGCCCAGTCAAGGAAACCAATCTCTTACAGTCAAATAATCACTAAAGTCTGGGACTCCCAATGAAATTAGTGACTATATACTACTTTACTTACGCGAAAACAGATACCTCACACTGTAAGCCATATCTGTAATCGAATAAGCGTTAAGTAGCTGACAAGATTGGAAAGACATCCAAGCTTGATATTGTTTTTGAGGATTTTCAGTTTTATTTCCAAAAATAGAAGATTACTATTTTGGGAAACTTACTTATTTTAGAAACTTTCTAAATTTAGTAACCTACTAAAAATAGAAATTTCTAATTTAATATTTTATAAATATTTTGGGATTGGGTCACAAATTATAGGCCCAATTCTTGGCCCAAGACCATAGAATTCCAGCTGGCCCAATAATTTGACATAACCGATTCGGTTTATTAATTCTGGTCCAAGACCAAATTAACTATCAAAACCATCGGTTATTTACTAAACCAGACCAGCTCTAAATTATTTGGTCCAACCAAATCAAACTTAGACCAGCCTTCGGTTTAGGTTAAAATTCAATTTTTGAATTTCAATCCGGTTTAACCAGAAATTAAATAATACCATGTATTAAATAAATTCCAGCAAACCGCGATTCGGGTTAACCGCTTGAACCACCAATTAAATTGGATCGGTTCAGTTAAATCCAAAACCGGGAAAAACACCTAGTGTTTTAGCCAATTTGATTTAACTTGCGGTTTAAGGCTTTAAACACACAATTAACCGCCAATTAAATGGACCGGTTTAATCGGTGTGGTTTTGGGCAACGAACCGCGAAGCTCGGTTTAACCGATTGACTATTCGCGGGACGTAAAATTTAATGGGCTAAACGATCGGATCCAAGATCCAACTCAGCCCATCACGCAAGATCACTGGCCCATGATCCATTCGAGACCCAAGCGGCTGCCTTGCGGATCACGCTTGGTCAAGCGATCGATCCACTCGCCATCACGATCGATCATCGATCGGTCATATGGCCATCGATCTCATGCCTTGTCCCGAATGTTCGATCATCAATCGAATGAACCAGGGCTGATCACACGGCTCATTTCATCATCGATCCATGATCGACTGATATGCCGAGGATCATCATCCCATCGTCACTCGATAATCGGCCCAATCAAGTGATCAGCCCATGCATCACGATCACTCGTCATGCGGTCCTTTCTCGGCACCACACGGCACACGCACACACAAGATCGAAAGTGATCCTCGATCACTCGATCTCATCACTCGGCAATAGCTTACCGAGACCATAGCATGCGAGCCGATTTAGGGTTTTATTAATCGGCTCATACATGAACACACGCCTCACGCATACACACATCGTGAGCCAATTAATGAGCCAATTAATTAAACATGCCGAGACCAAAACAAAACGATTAGGGCATTAAGGTTTTAATCAATTTTAGCTTAATTGATTCTCTAACACATTAAACAGCCCTATGATCCAAATTACAAGAAACTAACAACCTGGGCTCTGATACCACTGAAGGATTATTTGTTTTTCAAGGTTTAATTCTCGTATTACAACCTAACATATAATCTTAACAGATCTAGGTTCTTGCAAAACGAATCATAAAACCAAACCTGTAACATTACCTATTGATTGCACAGCGGATTGATGGTAATGACAAGATCAGTCTAGAACAGATGAATCACCTATTCCTCCTTGAGTATCCACACTCTTACAAGCAAGGGATGGCTGCTAGACCAAAGAGATGGATCAGATCAGAAAAGAGAGAGTTAGAGAGAGAGATGAAGCTCGCGGCTACGAGGAGAAAAAATCGCAAGCCCTTAGCTTAGGGTTTCGATTTCTTCATCCTAATTAACTCTCTAATGGGCCCAAGTCTAATGACTAATGGCTCATTTGTTATTTGGGCCCAAGACACAAATCAGACAAAAGCCTGCATTTTGTCTGGCCCAATTCTCTGATCCAATACAGTAAATGCCATTGCATCTTACCGTATTAATTCCATTTAACTTTCCCGTTAGCTATGGTGTGTGACCCTTCGGGATCATACAATACTGGTAATAAGTCCTAAACTTATAGATCAAGAGCGGACTCTAGCAAGCCATCATGATCACCCAGTATTTATGACTTATGTCTGATCTCGACACTTATCATACTTTCTAGAGATAGTACGGATTTCAGGACATTCCCAACAAAGAAGACATGCCGGCAGAACAAAGGAAGAGTTCGAGGAACACTTGGACGAGGAACCCCAGTTCTTACGACGAAAAGCATTCTGCGACAACCACCAATCTTACGGACATAAAACTGACGACTGTCGCAGGCAGGGCGTTAAACTTGCTACAAAACTCATAGCTGGAGAACTAGGTGATACGATAACTCTGAAGGACCTCGATGACGAAAAGGTCGGAAACATGTCAAATAGGCCGAACAAGAGCAACGATCCAAACAAAACGGATCGAGAGCAAAACCACCAGGAAGGATAAGCCGCAACCGGCAGTAACATGCGAGAAGAGGAAATGACGAGGATCCTAAAGCAAACGGCCGACAAAGGATAAATATGATCGTGGAAAGGCCTCAACATCGCCCAAGACCGAAGCTGTCTATCGATCCCTATCCTCGGCGGTCATGGGATACAATCACCCCGAGGAGAAACGTCATGAAACGCGCGCCGAATCGTGGCCCAAGTCCAACGATAACGTTCGACGACATAAGGACCTCAAAGACCAGTCGCCCAGGCAAAGAACCCCTAGTCGTGGAGTTGATCATCCGAATTCGTCGCGTAACAAACATACTCATCGACACCGGAAGCTCTGTGTACTTAATCTTCTGCGAAACTCTAAAGAGAATGGACATAAACTTGAACGAGGTAACACCTTTCCAATCATCCCTAATAGGATTTGCCGGAGACCCCATAACCACCTTCAGAAAAATCGAGCTGCCGAAATTCGTTGTAGGAGTCTTCAAAGTCATCGAGTTTTCAGTGGTAGATCGCCCAACGATCTACGGAGCGAGTCTCGGAATCCCATGGATAAAATCCATGAATACACTTCAATGGACCTATCATCTATGCATCAAGTTCCCAACCCCCTGCCGGATCAGGATAATTTTGGGAAGTTGAGAGCGGCGGATCCCTGGCGATCCCCAGAATGGAGGATCAGGCCATAAGACAAATGCGGCGGAGAGAAGCTATCCGTCACGCCAAATAGGCGATCGAAATCAACATTTCTCCGTGGGAGATCTTATCCTAAGATGAGTTTGGCGAAAACCGGCACTTCAGAACACCGGATCGGACTGGGAAGGACCTTACATGATCACAGGAGAAATTTGCCCTGAAGTGTACGAACTCGAAACCATGAACAACACCAGGATAGTAAAAGGATGGAACGCAATTCATCTGAGAAAATTTTGCTACTGAAGACTTCGAGTCATCAAAAAAAAAAAAAAAGTTACGAAACAGTTTGAACTACGGGACGGCTTGATCCCCACAAGGGGTACGTAGGCAGCCGGTCCTTTTGATCGTTCAGATGTCCCCCCTCTAAAAAAGGGGGAGTGGGTCCGTATATATCTATACTTCCACATCGCAAAACAGCTAGGAACTTCCGACAAGTCAGCTAGGAGCTTCCAAGCAAAACAGCTAGGAACTTCCGACAAGTCAGCTAGGAACTTTCTAGCAAATCAGCTAGGAAAGTACGAGCAAGTCAGCTACGAACTTTCTAGCGAATCAGATAGGAAAGTCCGAGCAAATAAGCTAGGAACTTCCGACAAGTCAGTTAGGAACTTTCTAGCAAATCAATTAGGAAAGTCCGAGCAAATCAGCTAGGAACTTTCTAGCGAATCAACTAGGAAAGTCCAAGCGAATCAGGTATGAGCCTCCGATAAGTCAGCCAGGAATGTACGAACTGTCCGAGGAAATCAGCTAGGAACTTCCCAGCAAATCATCTAGGAAAATCCGAGCTAATCAATCAAATCAGCTCGGAAAAACCGAGCTGACCACTTTCCGCGGAAATTCCGAGCTGATAATCCTCCATGGAAATTCCGAGCCGACCACTCTCCGCGGAAACTCCAAGCTGACCATTCTCCACGGAAATACTAAGCCAACTACTCAGGAATTCCGAGCTAAAAACTTGTCTCATACAACCGATTCATCCAAGCAACTCCAGACAGCGGATCAAAGTCGGAACCGCGACGCGTCCATTCTCGGCCTTACTCTTGAAGTCATCCGGTAACGAAAACAAACTCCCTTTTCTCATTTCCATTATAATTTATTTCTATTAGATCAAAATTAGGGTACGAACTTTGTAACTTAGAATCCGCTTACTATTACATCGCATGCATAGTCGTTAGGAATAGCTTATCTTGTCCGCTGACGGCCGCAGCGGACAAACGCATATATCCTTTACGGATATAAGCCAACACGTCCAATATGGATTGAGGCTCTATTACATCCAAAAATGGATAAAAGCGGGCTATATAGGTTTATTATCGGCGAAGGGAACATAAGTCGAGAGGTCAACGTAAGATCCCGAATACGGGTTGTTGAGAGGTCTTCAAATCCGCCGCACCAGTACTGGAGACGATAATAGACCCCAAAAAATTCAGTATGACGCTACTCAGCACACAGGTAAAATGACGTTTTAACCAAGTATATCTTGGTTCTGTAATTTTGAAAGGTGGTCCTGCGGATACCGGTTTATTTTCAGTGAACGGAAGACGCGAGGCGAGAGTTTCGCGGTAAACCGAGATCAAAAATCTAAACCCAGTAAAATGCAAAACACTTGTCTCGGCAACATCATTATTGAGTACATGACCGACTTGGGAATGTAAGACGACAGACCCCCACACTAGTACTAAAGTCAACCGTAAAACTCCTCAAAACCCAGTAAGACGCTTCTGAGCACACTGGTCTAATCATTCATTATAAGTCCATAAGAGAAAAATGTTTCGTTATTTCTCGGACTCGAAACCCAGCAAGACGCTACCGAGTATGCTGGTCTAATCATTATAAGTCCATAAGAGAAAAAGATTCGTTATTTCTCGGACTCAAAACCCGGCAAGACGCTTCCGAGCACGCTGGTATAATCATTATAAGTCCGCAAGAAAAAGACGCTTTTCTCGGACACAATTTCGAAACCCAGTAAGACGTTTCTAAACACACTGGTCTAATCAATATAAGTTTGCAAACCAGTAAGAAATCTCCCTTTCGGCAAGCTGAGTTTTTAGGGCTTTAACCTCATTAAGAGCCCTATCTCTTTCAATGGCAAGAGAAAGTCTCGCCGCTTCAAACTCGCTCTTTCCACCCTCAATGGAGGCTTTCAAAGCAGCAACAGAACCCACGCTGTCTACAGAATGCCTCCCAAAGCGATCCCGGATCCCTCGAAGTTTCCCATCGCACTCGGCAGCATGGCAATTAACCGAAGCCCACGCCTAAAATAAATTCATAAAATCAGCGAACTAGTCGAAGAGGGAAACAATGCCTTACTCAGAAAAGAAGAAACTAACCCTTAACATGTCTTGCCCAGCGCTGGCAAGAGAATCGCCACAGATCATGTCCTTGTACGAACGCCCGCACAAAAACTGGCAGCCTCTGAAGCATTGGTGTACATAAAATCACCATCGTCACAGCAAAGGCGTCTTGGATCAAAATCGGGCTGAGGGACCTCGATATCTTTCCCATGTCTCTTTCTTTGCTTTCGACTGGACTCGGATGCGACAACCTGATCCGGTGATTCAGGATGGAAATTTTTAGGAATGTTAGTTCCCTCGCCATTACCATTACAAGCGCCGAGAATATCCTCGCCTAACGTAGGATCTTGGCCGATCCAATCATCAAAGCCGTGGAAATCGAACTCGGGAAGTTCGACCCCCTCCGCGAGCCATGGAGAGATTGAACCATATTCTTGAATAACCACGTCATCATGACGATCGTCGTCTACATTCCCTTCGGCCCCCGCTGCTCAACGAACCATGTCCATCTGACTAGCTCGGATGACGTGTTTGAAAGTAAAATGCCGATTCCAATCCGTATTCCCATCCTGAAGCGTCGTGACAAGAGCGACCAAGTGCGGCGGACACGTCAAGAAAATATCTCTTGCTGAGAAGTTAAAACCAAAAACTTTTAGAAAAACGATTGGGAATAATAGGCATAAACGACAAAGATGACTAAGTCTGCTACCAAGTTTTCCCCATTTGGATATCATCAATGGAATACAAGCATCTCCGACGGATGCCTCGTCGATCAAAACGTAGAAGAAGTGATGCCTCCGTTGACAATCATGATTTTCAAAATCCGAGACAACCATCCGATGTCGATACGGCCTAAGGTAATGTTCGGGGCCACGTTTTATCGGAACCATGTGCAACAAATTCTGAAGATGTAGCACCCGAAGATCAACTTCACATTCGAAGCCGCGTACCAATATGCTGATCAAATTCCTCAAGCTTCGAGGGGTGACTTGCGTAAGAACCAATCCATGTCGGCAAAGATAACGGACGATGAGCTCGTGGATCGGAAACCAGAGAAAGCACGATTCGAAGAAGTACTCGTACACCGAAAAATATCCCTTCGGCGGGGAGCTGACTCGATCGCTGGGAGATGGTATCTTGATCGTCACGTTGTCAGGAATTTCGAAATTACGCCGAAGCTTTGCAATCGATTCTGTCGTCGAACCAACAGGATTCGGAGCTGCTTTCTTCTTTCTCAGACGAGTCTTCTTCGGTTTCTCCGGAGAAAGATCCCAGTAGCACAGGAAATCTTCCCAACTAATGTGAACGTCCTCGAATTCTTCTTTGACATTGGCGCCAAAGGTCGGACCATGTCCCGGAGACATGGCTTTGTAGCAGCTAGGGGACAGGGCTGACTAGCATGAGATCTGGTCGACTGCCAGACCCCGGAAGACTTTCCTTCGGAGGAAAGACCACGATTCGGCACACGACCCGCCATCCTTGGGAAAAACGTCGCCAAACAGCAATTTCAAACTCAGAACAGATCCAAAGCTTTCAAACTCACAAGAACAAAGCAAGGAATTTTGGCAAAACTCAAGAAATCTAAGAAGAAGTTAGAGAGAAGTTACCTTTGGCTTATTTCCCTTGGAGGGAAGAATGAAGAATGAAGTATGAAGGAGTAGATACTTATAGATTTCACCAAAGCATGGAATTTTGAAATAATTGTGTTTGAATCATTGTGTCATAAGCGTGCTCAGGCAAATCATGACAGAACGGATCATGATTAGGCATGGTATCAATGGCGGCCAAAGTACAACACCTCGGACAATCTGTTGCCGTAAGGACAATGACACGAAAAATTAATTCATCGAAGTTCTTTTTCGAGCAAACGTTTTCGCCTCGAATACAACATAACCTCGCCATCATCGCAATCAAGTCTGACGAGCTGGGGGCTAACTGTTGGGGTCAAAAACCCCTCGACGAAAACGATAGCCGAAAACAAGATCGGCCAATCGGACGATGACAACTATCCATTTCGGATAAACAAAGTTCCGTATGAATGGCAAAACTATAAGAAAAGTTGATAACTTAGTGCGGATAATTTTTATACGAAAACATTCAACGGACGACGTTCTATACGAATGGACGATATTTCATACGAAATGGACGACATTTCATACGAATCAGACAACATTTCATACGAAAGGGGACTACGGATTAACGAAACATCCAAACAAGCAACAACCGAGCTAAACCAGCTTGGAACCGAGCCAAACCAGCTCGAAATCACCGAGCTGAATTCAGATCGGACCCAAATGTTTCCTTTCTCATTTTTGGAAGTTCTGAGCTAAATGCGTCCCTTAGCAAGTTCCGAGCTGATTTTCACTTCCCCACACTTTCCGAACGGACAACGTACGGCCGGACATTTGCCGATATCTCATTCTGCGGATGTGGAACTAGCCGCAATCCATCTTCGGAAACATTGGCTTAGACTTTCTTGGCCGTTAAACCAAGTTTTCAGATAAAGTAAGAGGAAATATAAACTTGGGCCAAAAGTACGATATTCAAGACTTTGGGACGAACAAAGAGGTTTACAGACAAACGGACTCGGATCATCCGCTCTCGGCCCATTCGCCAAATAAGTCAAGCCACGGAAAGATAAACTCGAAGAAGTGAGGATCAAGGAATCTCCAAGCTAAAGAGGAAAATCCGAGATGAAAATGTAAATCTTAACGGAAAAATGAAGGAGAAAACAACAGGAAAATTTCCGTAAATCTTGCGAAAAATATTCTCGGAGCCGACTTGCCGTGGCTATATAAGGAGATAGCGGCCATACGATTTAGATATAGCAAAAAAACTTAGCATATAGACTTAAGAACTTAGCAGTTTTCTTAGCCATTTCCGCTCTCTGTACTCTCTTTTCCGATTTCATATTAATAAAATATCTTCCGGGTTTACTATTTTGGTGTGTATCTTTGAAGTTTATGTTCCCTAAAAGTTTGTTCTACAAGTTTTGACAGTGCGAATTCCGACTCTCACAGGATCCAAGATTGGTTGTTTATGGTGGAACAACTTCTCAAAATTTCCAACTCCATGGAAATACAATGTCTGGCTAGTATCTATCCATTTAGATGGTTTGGCGGCAAAGTGGCATAGTTCGCTGGTGTACTCTGATTTTGATAGACTATGTGTAATCGATTGGGATTCTTATAGGCTCTTGTTTCAGGAGCGGTTTGATGATCCCATCGCAGAATTATTTCAGTTGCAGGAAACTACATGAATAATGGATTATCATGAATAGTTTCAGCTGCTTAGCGCAAGAGTAAAGCTACCAGAGAGTGCTTTGGTGTGGGCGTTTCTATCTGGTATAAATGCAGATACTCAGCTGCATGTTAATATGTTACAGCCACGAACAGTTTGCCAATGTTTAGTGGTTGAAAGATTATATGAAACTGCTCTTTCGAAGAATCCGGTTTCTTCAGTTGGATCAACTCACAGTTCAGAAATGTTAATAATGGAAGCACTACTAGTGTTGGGACAGGATTGTTAACCCCTATTGCAGACAATGAAGCTTTGACACTAAGTGCGGTTATTATTGATATTACAAAAGAGAGTGAAATTGAATCAGTAGCTGAGTTACCGAAGTTGCAGAATCCATATGCCATTGTGGATTATCCTAGCAATTTTGAGTTGCTTCGCACGTGAATACCCTTATCTCAGGTTTATTTTCTTACGGAAACGGAGAATCTGCTAGGAGATGAAGAGTGGATGAGAATAAAGGACAGAAGTGTGAATGTGCTGGCACACCCTCCGACGCAAGGTCCTTCCGTTTGGTCAAATTCTGAGATCAATAACAATGCAGAAACAGACGAGAATATGGAAGCAACTATGATTGTTTAGTCTACAGGATTAGTATATGTTTCTCTGCTTAATGGGTATATTTGTCTTGAATCAAATACCTTAGGTGCAACACCGCTGAATACTACACCATCAAAGCGAGAGGTTGTCATTTGTTGTTTGTTTGTTGAACTTGTTGGGTAACAACAATTTGGTTCAACTTCAAGAAAAAGGAAGTTGTGCAAAAGCTGGTGGTTTAAATACAAGTTGGAAGCTTTGTTCTTGTTCCTGAAAGCAAACGCTTAAAGCTCTTGAGAGAGGATCAAATGAATAAGAGAGATGAACAATACTCCATTGATAATCATAAATGTTTACAACGCTTAGCTTAAATAAGCTTTACACATAGAAAACGTTAAAATGGAAAAGGTAGCAATGGTTCTTAATGATAAGATCAACAGCTCATTAGCCAGCTCATTGATCCTTATCTTGAAGCACTGCAAATCTGTTTCTACCCTGAATCCCAGACCTTGATGAATCCGTACGGTCAAGACGTTTTCCTTTTGCTCTGTTTTCAGTAAACACTGTCGTTGGAGATGTTGACTGCTTTGTTGAAATGGGCTTCTTGGCTATTGGATTGGCTGTGTGTCTCTCTTGGACTTCAGCTGGGCCTGATGTGTGAATGTTACTAATAGTCCCCTGCAAACTCGAGGTGGGAGGGAGTTCCACACCGAGTTTGAATCGCAAATCTTCAAAGCTGTGCTGCGGTAATGATTTGGTGAAGATGTCAGCTATTTGATGCTTGGCTGAGATGTGTTTTACCACCAGAGTTCCCATAGCCACCTTCTCTCTTGCGTAGTGATAGTGTGTCTCAAAGTGTTTGGACCGTTTGTGAAGAATTGGATTGGCTGTGAGGCGTACTACGGATAGATTATCACAGTAGATTTCAGGAGTCTTGTCCATTGGAACCTGAAGATCCATCATCATAGACTCTATCCAGGAGAGTTCTGCAGTTGTATCAGATAGGGCTCTGTACTCAGCCTCTGTTGAAGATCTTGAGACTGTGGGTTGTCTAGTGGCTGACCAAGATATGATATTAGTTCCTAGATAGGTGCAGAAACCTCCAGTGGATCTCCTGTGTCTTGGCACCCTGCCCAGTCGCTATCACAATAAGCTCGTAGAGTTGAATCAATATCATAGGAGAGATGAAGTCCCATATTCACAGAGCCTTTTATATACCGGATAATCCTCTTGATCAGATGATAATCAGAAACCATAGGTTGATGCATTTTCTGGCAGACATAATTAACAACATATTGAATATCCGGCCGAGTAAGAGTTCGATATTGTAGCTTACCAGCCAGACTTCTGAAGTGAGTAGGGTCTGAGAAGAGGTCTCCTTGATGTGGAACCCGATCAAGCTGCAATGGTAGAGGAGTGACCACAGGAGCACAGTCTAACATCCCTGCAGTATTCAACAGATCAGTAGTGTATTTTGCTTGATTCAGAAAGAGTCCCGAGCTTGTAAATGTAGCCTGAATCCCAAGGAAGTAACTGAGAGACCCCATGTCTTTCATTCTAAACCTTTCAGCCAGAGCTGCCAAGAAGTCTGAGATCAGATTCTTGTCATTCCCAGTTAGGATCATGTCATCCACGTATAAAAAGAGGAGCATGATCTTGTTTCCTTGGTGATATACAAAGAGAGATGGGTCTCTCTTGTTGCATAGAAAACCAAATTCAATAAGATAAGAGCTGAACTTATCAAACCAAGCTCTAGGGGCCTGCTTTAAGCCATAAATGGCTTTGTGAAGTTTACACACATAATTAGGATGATCTGAATTTTCAAAACCAGGAGGCTGTAGCATGAACACTGATTTTTGTAGATCACCATGTAGGAAAGCATTCTTGACATCAAGTTGCTTAATATCCCACCTTTCAATGACAGCCAAGTGAAGAACCATCCTGACAAGGGCTGTCCTCACAACAAGACTGTATGTTTCTAGGAAATCAACTCCTTCTTCTTGCTCATACCCTTTGGCAACTAACCTTTCTCTCAACTTATCTAAGGTCCCATCTGAGTGAAGTTTAGTCTTGTAAATCCATCTGCATCCTAACAGATTCACATTTGCAGGAGGAGGGACCAAACTCCATGTTTTTGTTTCATAGCATGTGTTGATCTCCTCTTCCATAGCAGCTTTCCAACCACTGTGTTTCAGGGCAGCATACATTGTTTTAGGTTCTTGTGGGATTCCTTTGGTTGTGTGCCTGATGTGTCTTGGGTTTGGGCTTGATAATGCCATATTTTCTCCTTGTAACCATACAGTGATCACTTCTTTGAGGGATTGTTGTTCTTACCCTGGTAGGAACAGCTCGAGTAGGTTCAGGATTTGGTGCTGTAGATACATCATCCACTGCTTCATTTTGGTCTGTAGGAGAGACCTTCGGTTTTTCAACCACGATATCTGCAGCAGTTGGTTCACATCCAGATTCTGCTTCTGTGGCCTCTTCTGTGATTACTTCTGACACCACTGGATGAGGTTTCCAAATTCTTGCAGGTTCCTCATGAATAACTATTGTGTCAGGTTCCTCTTCCTCACAATAGTCAGTTTCAAGATGCCAGGCCTTGAGAAGTTTGGTAGCTGCTTCAGGTACAAACCGTTTGTATGTATTAGAGAATGGAAATATTTGTTCTTCAAACAGAACATGTCGACTCAGATAAACCCTTCCTGATGGTGGATGTAAGCATCTGTAACCCTTGCATTGAGCAGAATATCCCAAAAACACACATTGCAGGGATTTAGGATCAAATTTGTGTTCTGCATAAGGCTTCAAGTAAGGGTAACAGCTGCACCCAAAGACACGTAGAGATGTGTAAACAGGAGCTTAGCCATGTAGGACTTCATAAGGATTGAGTTGCTTGTTGTGAACTGATGTAGGAAGAAGATTGATGAGAAAGTTTGATGTGATAAACGCATCAACCCAGCGATTTGAAGGTAAATGGCCTTGAAAGAGCATAGATAAACCCAGTTCAGTAATGTGGCGATGCTTCATTTCTGCTCTGCCATTTTGCTCAGGTGTGTGTGTGGACAAGTGAGATAGTGTTGAATCCCACATTCTGTGAAGTGAGTTTTGAAGTGGTGATTGACAAATTCTCCACCACCATCACTTTGAAAGACTGCAATCTTTTCTTTGAATAGATTCTCAGCTTGTTTTTGAAAGGCTTTGAATGTTGCAAACACATCTGATTTCATTTTAAGAGGATAAAGTCAACTGAACTTTGATAAATGATCAATGAATACAACATAGTATATGTATCCTTGCACATAAACAGTTGGTGCAGGACCCCATACATCATATTGTATTCTTTCTAAAGGCCTAGTGGCATGAAAAACAGAAGCAGAAAAAGGAAGTCTTGATGATTTTCCTAAGCGACAAGCTTCACACAATGGTGTAGATGCCTTATTGATGGTGATAGGTTTTATTGAAGAAAGATGCTGGATTATTTGATGATGAGGATGCCCAAGCCTTTGACGCCAAATCCCTTCAGAGGCTACTTGCTGTCTTGAAGAGTAAAACACCAGAAACTGTGGATCCTCAAGCTTATACAGATCCTTATTTTTGATTCCCCGACTGAGGATTTGGTTGGTTGTTTTGTCCTTGACATACACATTAGTGGCATCAAATGTAAACTCACATGGAAAATCATCTGTGAGCTTAGAAACAGATAACAAAGACTTGGTGATATCTGGACATACAAGAACCTAATTGAGTGGTAACGTACCTGATAGAGCTGGTAAAGCAATGGAACCAATGTGTGTGATTGGCAAGAAATCCCCATTTCCAACTATGACAGAATCAGATCCCTCATAAGGCAAAGATGTATGTAGCTGCCGCGTTGTGTTTGTGACATGATGGGTTGCTCCAGTGTCTGTGTACCAAGACGGATCTTGAGATGTACCAGTATCAGGACCTTTCATCGCAGCTAAAGCATGTTTCATCTCATCAACATTGAAGGATTGGTCAAACCTCTTGAAGTATTTATAAGCCGGGTGGCCATACTTACCACAGATTTGACATGTGGGTCGCTGATCACTGTCAGAGTATGACCCTCTACCTGCAGTTTGGCCAAATTGCTGGGGAAAGCCTCGTACTTGTGTAGTATATGAGCCTCGTCCACGATAGCCACCTCGGGTCTGGCCTCGTCCTCTGTTTGAATATCCCCCTCTGTCAGTATAGAAAGCATGTATAGGATTTGGTTCAGTGGGAGCTTCATACTTCTTCAGCTTGTCCTCAAACCCTATTAGCTTGTACATGACGTCCTCAAATCCCAAACCAGGAGGTGTATCCATTGAGTCTTCAATGACTGTGACAATAGACTCATATGAAGGAACTCGGCCAATTCTAACAGATTCAGAATTCCATCTTGTTCCTGAAGCCTAGGATCTAGGGTCTATTATATTGAATCCTTACCGATCTTGTTTACCTGGAGATTGGCAGCGGAATAGAGTCAGATAAACGAGATCAGGAGCGATTCAGATGCCTCGCCTCTATCGTAGTCCACACGCACACAACCTGAAAAGCCGGGATGCTAGTGCCGGATCTGGGAATCGAAGAGAGAGAGATTTCTGCTTTTCTTGTCAAGAAAACTGAACGGCTAGGGTACCAGGTCGAAACTATATGTTTATATAAAGACCTGGAATGACTTAAACCGAGCTTTGGTTAAACCATCAGTTTCAGAATCGACCCTGTGTCGATCGATACACCTAGTGTGTCGATCGACACACCTCTCTTTAATCGATATTGATATGTACCCAATACACATCATCTTGATCACCACCATGATGATCATTCCCATATTTATGTTTCCAGATTGCTTAGGTGTGTGACCCTATAGGATCATATAATACTGGCAGTAAGTCTATAACTTACAGATTGCAAGAGGCTTCTAGCAAAACATTGCAACCGCACAGTATCATACAACATGTCTGATCTCGACACACAACTATCGTTAGAGTAAGTACAATGTGATTTCAGGACATAATCCCAACAATATCCCACTTGTACTGGAATCACCTATTCCTATAATCCCTTCGTCGCTATATCTCGATATGGAATAAGGCAAGAAACTGTGTCATCCTTATTATAGCCAACATCATGTTCATCGAACTCCTGATCTATGATAAAAACAAACGACTGACAATCACCTCGTTTGAGCACGGCCATGCATTTTCTCAGTATCAAATCTTCGATGGGCCATGAGATATTTATCTCCTGTTATATAGGAGGGAAAAATCCCTTCTTGTTCCATCCCTGTTTCTACACATACTTCATGATACGCCTAAGCAATGCCTTTATAGCCGCCAGTTACGGGACGACGTTTGACAAGGTCAAAACGCACCAATTCATATGCTAGAAAGCATGATGAACTCAGGTCTAAGGACTATACTCTATAGTCGTAATGAGAACCTCTTATGACACAGATATAACTATCTCGTAGAGTTCTCATTAGCGGGTCATGTCCGATCATATGTTCACCAACATATATCTATGTGATTGACTGTGATAATCATATCATTGACTCCATGAAACTTAGTCCAACAGTCACCTCACATGCTAGTCTTAACGGTTGTTAGTGTCCCATTTTAACAACCTATGACCAGGGACAAACATAATTTTATGTCATCTTTCACTTATAGGGTTTCATGATCAAGTCCTCAACTTGATGACCTATAAAATGAACATCAAATACTTGGGACCATTATTCAATTATCCAATAATCAAATAATGCTGATGTCAGTTTTCCATAAACATGACCATATCATGTCTATCTGAACATCATAACTAACATAACTTCCACTAGAATCTAGACCACGTCTTCAGATATCTAGTACCTACAGCAACCGTGTGAAACTCATGCTTAGGTTGTGAGAGAGGTTGCGGTGTTCTTGCTTGGAACCATTCCAACAAACTACACCGCTATTCCTTTAATAAGCACTACTCTGCGGTCCTCTCCTTGGAAACCTTTCCAACAGATAGCACCGCAACACAGACAAAGAGACATAACCGGGTGGGAACCGAGAATCATCTTTGTCCGTCTAACTACTCATAACAGATTCGTTATTTTCCCAGTTGAACAAGAAACTATCCTTAGTGTTTCTCAAACACTTGGGGATATTCCTTACAACTGTCCAGTTACTCTTACCGGAACAAATTGGTATCTTCTCGTTATGCTCTATGCGCAAGCTGCATCTAGACGAGCGCAAAATATGGCATTCTTGATGGATTCTATTGCAAAGCATAAGGAATCACACTCTTAGATACTAGCTCAGCCAGTGTCCAAGGCACTTCATCTTGCTAAGATCGATATTAGCTCAGCCAGTGTCCAAGACACTTCATCTTGCTAAGATTATTGCCATAAGACCTTAGGTATGAAGCCATTCCTGGAATCATGCATATTGGATCTGTCTAATACCTTATTTTCATAAGGATTCTGACACGATCCAATCAGCCTTCCCAATCCATTTCAATGGATCCTTATTCCAAGAACTCACTTGGCTTCTCCCATGTCTATCGTTAAATTTGACTTTCGACCCAAATCTTGTCAAGACTTTAACGTCGGAACGTCATTTATGAGATTAAGTATGTCATGAACATACGGTGTGAGAATTGCAACTACGCTCCCACTAGTCTACTTGTAAACGCACGGTTTCTATATGTTCCTGATCAAGTCAAAACCTTTGACCGTTTTAACAGAACATAGATTCCAACTCCAAGGTGTTTGCTTCAATCCAGAAATGGATCGGTGAAGCTAACATACATTCCTAGTTAATTTTTTCGGAGTTGGGGCTCACCTTCGCTTCTTTGAGTTTCGCAGGCTCGTCACTTTTCAATGATCAACAGATCACAGTAATCGGTCATGAGGAATCACCCTCGGTTTAGTGACGGATCCATCAGGATCAGCGAACTTCAGGCTCCACAGGTTCAGATCCTACAGCACTCTGTAGATCCAACCGCTGCTCTTCCTCAACAGGTTTAACAGCCTCCTGTGTTTCTCGAATTTCTTCGAGCTGTACTTTTACTCCCACTGTTTTCTTGGAAAAACATACTTCCGAAAAACAAAACTTTGTTCTCGGATTGGTTGCAAAATTACTAAGCCTCGGTTTTCATAGGACAACCGACGAAGCAGCCCTTATCAGATTTGGATTCAAGTTTGTTTGTTGACAACTGCCTTACACAAACCTTGCAATCTCAATTAATCAGAAAAACATACTTGGAATCACCCTGTCTACATCCAATGTAGTGTCTTTCAACTGATTTTGATAGAAAACTAATTTGCGTGAACATATTCATTTTAGAGCGTATTTTAAATGGGTAATGGAAGATTCCTGTGACTCATCATTAATCGGAGCATATCTAATAAGTTCCGATTCGTTCTCTCAGAAACACCATTCAGGTTTTCTAGGAGAAAAGAGATGTGATATGACTTCACACTCACTTAGATGATCACCAAATTCTTGACTCAATTATTTTCCTCCGCGATCTAATCGAGGATCTCAATACTTCTGTCAAATCGGTTATATACTTCATTTTGGAACTCCTCAAAGGATTCCTACTCATGTCTCATCAAAAGAACACATCCATACTTATTGATGCCATCAATAATGCAATGAAGTACTGAAGATTTCATTTGGCATTAACGCTCATCGGGCCACATACATCAGTATGTGTAAGGCCCAATAAGCCTCGGGCTCTTTTCTTTAGCTCTGCTAAATAAGCCTTAGTCATCTGGCCCAGCAAGCAAAATTCATATCTCAAATGACTTATAATCAAATGAGCTTAAAGCCCATAACAATGGAACTTCTGAATCCGCTTCACTCTATGTGGTCAAAGCGACTATGCCAAGGGAAAAATCGAGTCCAAGTCACTAGACGTAAACCGTTTGGTATTTATGTTATATTCTAGCGTGTATTGGTTTAAGACATAAAACCCATTTATCAAAAAAGGGGTGCTACCATATAATATTTCATTAAGATCAAAAGAGCAAAACTTGTCTTTTATCAGAATGAAAAACATCCAAATTCTTACAAGAAAATGAAAGACATCTCTGCATAAAGCAAGTACATAGTAGCAATTACTTAATTCAAAAACCAAGCTTGAAAGGCTCCTACAAGTGGAGAATCTCTACGGCTTATGTAGCAACCATTGCTCCATACCAGACACGCAGTTCCACTTGTTCTTTCCTCAATGTTCTACTGTTGCTTAGGCCCTGCATATTTCCAAAATATCAGTACCACAACTAGTATCCAATACATATGTAGAACTTGAAGTAATAACACAATACTTGAAGAAGAAGTACCATACATCTCCTTCATCTCTTGTGAATCTTCCAAGAATTTAATGCAATCTCTCTTCCAATGCCCTAACTCATCACAGTAGAAGCACTTTCTAACACCAGATGGGCCGGACTTGGGCTTATATGATGACACAGGCTTATCATGATTCCAAATCTGGACGGCCCTGCCTCTACCATTGTCAACACAAGATTTCTCAAATCTTTTACCCTTTATGATGTCTTGCTCTGCTGTTTTGAGCATGCCATGCAGCTCAGTCAACGTCTTCGTCAAGTTATTCTTGATGTAGCTTTTGATAAACTTATCATAACTAGACGGCAGTGACTGCAGGATGATGTCAGTGGCCAACTCTAAGCTGACAGGACATTCCAGTTTCCCCAGGTTATCAATGTAACTCATCATTTTAATGACATGAGGACTGACTGGAGTATCCTCTGGTAGCTTGCACCCAGTGAGAGACTTCACCATCTGGAATCTCTCAACTCGTGCCAGATCCTGAAACTTTAGTTTCAGGCTGGTGATCATCTCTATTGGCGACTCCATGTTCTCGTATTGACTCTTTAAGTCTGATTCCATGGTAGCCAACATCAGACCACGCATATCTACCACATCAATATAATGCTTATTCCAAGCATCATATACTGCATTCGAGCGATTGGTCCCAAGCCTTTCTGGAAGAGCTTTCTCAAGGACATAGTCCTTACTCTCCTACTTGAGGATTAATCTCAAATTCTGATACCAATCCAGGAAATTTGATCCATTTAACTTGTCCTTCTCAAGGACGGATCGCAATGAGAAAGTAGTCTTAGACATAAGCTGAAATCCAAGAAAAACAAAGATTTAGTTATGTATTCCATGAGAAGTCTTATCTAATAAGAAAACTCGCATTATATTCAAAAAATGTTTCCTCTGTGAATACAATGATCCACGATCCACACTTCACCAAAATCTGAGTGGACGACTCGCCATCACCCAAAAATTTAGTTATCTAGATAAGCAAATCATTGCTAATTGCACCTAGTACAACTCTTGGTCGCTGATAAAACAATCCATGTCTCATCTACTCTGACGTCTCTGGGCCCAGAACTTCTGATGGCCCAGTCAAGTATACCAATCTCTTTAGTCTTGTGATCATTGACAGTCGCACTGCAAGTCTATCAATGATCACCTGCCTTACTCATGTAGTAGTGGATATCAAGGACTTCAAGGCTATCCAACAACGAAACAAGTCTTGACAGTAGACAAGATTGGGCAAGACATCAAGGTTACTTGATATTTAGTTGAGGAAACTAAACTCTAAAAGGTTAGCAAATCAATCTCTTAGGTCATGTAATTGTTGATGTCAAGCACTGCAAGTCCAGCAACCTAATTACCTGCCTCACTCACGTAATTGTGGACACCAAGCTCATGGCTAGACCATCACACAACGAAATGAGTCTTGACAGTTGACCATATTGAAGCTAGTCTTTGATCAATGTTTAAGTCGAGTTTGGTTTCTGCAAATTCAAGGTTCAATAACCAGAATTGTGAGCACTGCGTCGATCGACGCAGACTATGTCTGTCGATCGACACTACCAAACAAAAACCGGACTTCAATAACCGGTTAATCCAATTAACCCGGTTCATTGAACCGGTCATATCGATCGACACAACCCATGTGTGACGGTCGACATGAACCTAAACCGGATACAGTTTTGATAACCGGTTCAATCCAATTGAACCAACTTATCAGATCAAACTGATCTTTACCATTCAAATCGTTTTATACTAATTGAGACAACTGGTTCAATCCAATTGAATCAATTCATCCAATTTAAACCGTTTTAACCAGTTTCAACTAATTGTGATAATGGGTCCAATTCAATTGAACCGTTTTATCCAATCAAACTGATTTTAACCAATCGGTTTATGCTAATTGAGATAATCAGTTCAATCCAATTGAACCAATTCATCCAATTTAAATCGATCTGTTCGGACTTAACCAAGCATGATAACCGGTCCAATCCAATTGAACTGATTAACCAATCGCAAGGTCTGTGTCGACCGACACTCAACATGTGTCGATCGACACAGCAGGCTTCCTATTTTTCTTCGCGAGAAACCCTAGCCGCCGAATCTGTTTTGTGTCGACCGACACTCATCCTGTGTCGATCGACACAGTAGGCTTTCTGTTTTTCTTCGCGAAAAACCCTAGCCGCCGAATCTGTCGATTTCACCATTCTGTGTCGACCGACACACCTAGTGTGTCGATCGACACTCTGCGAAAACACAGAATCGTTTTCGATCTGAATCGATCTAACCTGTTCTTATTCATACTATCTTATGAACGAATTTAAATCATCAAATTCTACTAAACAGGCTGATTCAATGATAAAACCCTAAGGCTCTGATACCACTGAAGGAACTCTGCCAATTCTAACAGATTCAGAATTCCATCTTGTTCCTGAAGCCTAGGATCTAGGGTCTATTATATTGAATCCTTACCGATCTTGTTTACCTGGAGATTGGCAGCGGAATAGAGTCTTATAAACGAGATCAGGAGCGATTCAGATTCCTCGCCTCTATCGTAGTCCACACGCACACAACCTGGAAAGCCGGGATGCTAGTGCCGGATCTGGGAATCGAAGAGAGAGAGATTTCTGCTTTTCTTATCAAGAAAACTGAACGGCTAGGGTACCAGGTCGAAACTATATGTTTATATAAAGACCTGGAATGACTTAAACCGAGCTTTGGTTAAACCAATTCATTTAAGTCATAAAATCGAAACATCAGTTTCAGAATCGACCCTGTGTCGATCGATACACCTAGTGTGTCGATCGACACACCTAGTGTGTCGATCGACACACCTCTCTTTAATCGATATTGATATGTACCCAATACATATCATCTTGATCACCACCATGATGATCATTCCCATATTTATGTTTCCAGATTGCTTAGGTGTGTGACCCTATAGGATCATATAATACTGGCAGTATGTCTACAACTTACAAATTGCAAGAGGCTTCTAGCAAAACATTGCAACCGCCCAGTATCATACAACATGTCTGATCTCGACACACAACTATCGTTAGAGTAAGTACAATGTGATTTCAGGACATAATCCCAACATCATACTCCCTGCCAAGTCCATTAAGAACTCCGAAGATCTTTTCTTGTTCTGATATTGGAGCCCCAATGGAGTCTAGCTGATCACAGAGAGATTTGATGTCAGATAGGTATTCTGAGAGAGATTTGGACCCTTTTGTAGTGGTCTGGATCCTGCGTTGAATATCCAAGCGCCTTGTTGCTGAAACCCGGTTATACTTCTTCGCCAAGGCATACCAGATTTCATGCGAGGATCTCAACCCATAGACGACCTTGAAAGCATCTTCAGGCAATGAACCGATTAGCCAGGCCATGATAAGCTGGTCAGTGTGAACTCACTTCATGAAGGCAGGATTATTTTCCTCTGTGACAACATCGCCGTTCCGAACAGAGATCGTAGGTGGTGGTCGAAGGATGGCTCCAGTGACATAGCCAAGTAGGAGCTGGCTGTTGAGAAACTGCTCAAATTGCAGCTTCCAAGACAGGTAATTTGAGTCATTGAGCTTGAGTGTTACAACTTGAGTGATAGAAAGGACTGCCGGAGTAAAGACATCAGAAGAAGGAGCCTCCACGGCTCTGATACCATGAAAGCAAAAGCTTAAAGGTCTTGAGAGAGGATCAAATGAATAAGAGAGATGAACAGTACTCCATTGATAATCATAAATATTTACAACGCTTAGCTTAAATAAGCTTTACACATAGAAAACGTTAAAATGGAAAAGGTAGCACGATTCTTAATGATAAGATCAACAACTCATTAGCCAGCTCATTGATCCTTATCTTGAAGCACTGCAAATTTGTTTCTACCCTGAATCTCAGACCTTGATGAATCCGTACGGTCAAGACGTTTTCCTTTTGCTCTGTTTTCAGTCAACACTGCCGTTGGAGATGTTGACTGCTTTGTTGAAATGGGCTTCTTGGCTACTGGATTGGATGTGTGTCTCTCTTAGACTTCAGCTGGGCCTGATGTGTGAATGTTACTAATAGTTCCAAATTCACTCAAAATTGAGAGCTCATAAAGGATCTCTTTTGAACTTGCCTTCTGCAAATGTGGACAAGAGAGTCTACTTTTTTGTGTGGCCCTGTTGGAGAAAGAAAAAGTCTGCAAACATTTTGTTGTGGAAGAATCTGAATTCAATGATTCTACGTGTGAAGTTAGCTGGACAGGGATTGATGCTGAGCAAGGGAAAGTACATGGTTATCCACTGGTTTGACGAGGACAAGCTTCTCAAAGGTAAGAGTTTAAAGAAATACATCAAAGACAAAGAGATGTCTGAGAAAAAGGGAAGGAGCGAGGAAGTGGTGACCAAAGAATACACCATCAACCTCCACATACGCATTCACAGTTGCACCTTTAAGAAGAAAGCACCAAAGGCTATTAATGAGATCAGGAAGTTTGCACAGAAAGCTATGGGGACAAAGGACGTTAGGGTGGACGTGAAAGTGAACAAGCAAATATGGAGCGTCTTACTTTCAAGCTACGTAGTGCCGTGTCATCTTTATTGGTTGCGGTTGAAGTTCCTTGGAACTGTTGATGGTGACAGCAAAAGAACTGTTGGGAACAAGCCTATTTGACCATTATCTTTTCAACCATGTGGACATGATTGTTTAGGAAGGGAGGATTGGATATAAGAAATCGACGTTAAATTGTTGTTGAAAGTTCAACTTCTTCGTCTTGAATCCTTCTACTTTCCTTATTCTCCTCGATTCGGGTGTTGCTTCAGTGTTTTATGAATATTGAAATATTTTATCAATTCAATTGAAGTTTTCCCTTAATAATAATTTCATAGTTAATTCCGGGAAGCTTACCCAATTTTGATGAGTTCTCTGTTTTTGGCAATGACAAGATTTTGCCCATTCCACTGTTCATAGGTAGCTCTTGATTCTGCCACAGGTTCACCAGTGGATGTTGCTTGCGAAGTCGAAAGCACATAGTCTGTTACTTCTTTTTTTTCTTGATGATTCTTAATGTCCTTCAGTTGATGATTTTATCTTGGGATTACTCACACAGTGATAAATGTTTTGAAACTACACAGGTGCGACCCACTCTCAGATGGACGTTTTTCCTGGAGGTGAATATTATTACTATATCTTGTGGCTTTATTTCATGTGTAAGTTGTCAAATGATCAACTTATTATCTGCTTTTTTTTTCAGGTGGAGAGCCATAGGTGTTGTTAAGATATTAGCTAGAACTATTAGATGTTTATGCGGAAACTCTCACTGCCTCTCTTAGTATGATCGATCTCTCGTGTGTTTGTAAGCTTAAAACAAAAGAGACACACAAACTTTAACCAGTTCACGTTCCAAAACGGAATCGCTACGTCTGGCCGAGATATACTCGGAAATCCACTAGAAAGCTTGGTTACACTTAACCCTTAGAGACAAGACTGTAATGATCAGTTTGTCTCTCTTCTCCCTTACTCACCTAACCTAATGTCTCAGCCAAAGACTACCTTTTATACAACTTCAGTGGCACGCTCCTCTCTACCTCTCTCTTCCAACCGTACTCTGTTTTTACAGAGGAAGAAGACAAGAGCATGAAACTTTAGAACGAGGTTAATTACGCCTCTGTCCTTAACGAGTTGTAGTCTGTGCACGTGAGCTCCTCGTGCTGATTCTTTTCTGATGGCTGAAACCTTCTTCCTGGTTTAGAGTCTTCTTGACACTTAGGCAACAAGTCAACAAAACTCCACCTTGCCGTAGTGTCAAAACTTTGCTTCTTGCTTTCTAATGTAACTTGATTTCCATCTCGGATTCTGATCCTCTGATCAGGCACTTGATACCCTGAGCCTCTGAAGTGCGCTCAGGAACTTGTTAACTGGTAACACCTTGGTGAGAATATCTGCTGGATTGAATAGAGTAGATATCTTCAGCACCTTAACTTCTCCATCACTAATCGCATCCCGGATGTAATGGAATCTTGTCTGAATGTGTTTTGTTCTTTCATGATGAACAGCATTCTTGGCTAGTGCAATGGCACTCTGTGAATCACAATGGATATCAACCGGTCCTTGTCTGAAACCCAGCTCATTCATCAGTTCCTTTAACCAAACAGCTTCTTTTGCAGCCTCAGTTAGAGCTATATACTCTGATTCTGTAGTGGACAGAGCAACAACTCCTTGTAAGCATGATCTCCAGCTGACTAAATTTCCTCCTACTGTGAATGTATAGCCAGTGATTGATCTCCTTCGATCGAGATCTCCGGCATAGTCAGAGTCACAGTATCCTGTTACCACAAATTCTCCTTCCTTCCTGTACTGAATCCTTGAACTTATAGACCCTTGAATATAACGAAGAACCCATTTCACTGCTTGCCAGTGATCCATCAATGGTCTGCTCATGAATCTGCTAATAACACCAACAGGATAAGCAAGATCAGGTCGAGACCCAATCATAGAGTACATGATGCTACCCACTGCGTTTGCATACGGTACTGACTTCATTTCATCGGCTTGCCTTTCTGCTTCTTCATCTGTAGCAGCTTTAAGCTTCATGTGTGGTGCCAATGGTGTTTTAACAGCTTTACATTTATCCATCCTAAATGTCTTCAACACCTTCTGCAAATAACTCTCCTGAGATAGCTCTAACAGATTCTTGTTTCTATCCCTTGTAATCTCCATTCCCAGAATTCTCTTTGCAGGACCCAAATCCTTCATCTCAAATTCAGAACTCAGACTTTCCTTCAGTTTCTTGACAGTTTCCTTGTTCTTTGATATGATCAACATATCATCAACATATAAGAGCAGAAATGTCATTTCCTCCTCTTCAGTTTTCTTGAAATATATGCAGGTATCTCTCAAACTCCTTGAATAGCCTGTAGACTTCATAAATGAATCAAATCTTTGATTCCATTGTCTTGGTGACTGTCTTAAACCATATAGAGATTTTCTCAGCAAGCAAACTTTCTCTGGTGATATCTTATCTACATAACCTTCAGGTTGACTCATGTAAATAACTTCTTCAAGACTTCCATGTAGGAATGCTGTCTTGACATCAAGCTGCTCCAGCTCTAGATTGAAATGAGAAACAGCAGATAGCATTAGACGAATAGTAACATGTTTAACAACAGGAGAGAATATTTCTTGAAAATCTATTCCTTCCCTTTGTGAGTAACCCTTTGCCACAAGTCTTGCTTTGAATCTTGGCTTCTCGACTCCTGGGATTCCTATCTTTCTTTTAAATACCCACTTGCATCCTATGATCTTGTGTTTCTCAGGCTTATCAACAAGATCCCAAGTGTGGTTTTTCTTTAAAGACATGATTTCCTCATCTGCTGCCTCTGTCCATAGCTTGCTATCTGTGTCTCGCATTGCTTCTGCATAACTCATAGGTTCCAGAAAACCTCCATCTTCTGTCAAGTTATAAGCGAAACCTGAATCTCCTAATTCAACAAATCTCTTTGTCGGTTTTCTGGTTCTCTTGTCTCTATCTATGGTTAATTGGTAATCTGTGAGACTTGGAGGTAAATAATCTTCTTCTGAGTCTGTCTCTGAATCAGATTTTGAGTCTTGAGCTTGTCTTTAACCTAGAGATGATAGATCAATCTCCATGTTCACTTCTTCAGAAACTCCACCTTAAACAGTTTCTGTTACAGTTTTTGTTTCAATATGAGCTTTAATCACTGAAACTTCAGGTTCTTTCTGTGGTGCTTATGTTTCTAAGTTTCTTTGTTCCGAGTCTTTGAACATTACTTCTTCATTGAACACTATATCTTTACTGATCACTACCTTCTTTTCTTCTAACAACAATCCTCTGTATCCTTTCACCCCTGATGGATAACCGAGAAACACTCTTTTCTTAGCTCAGCTGGGATTTAACTTTCCTTGATCAGAGTGAACATATGCAATGCTCCCAAAACCTCTCAAGTTCTTCAGGTCTGGTAAGACTCCTGTCCATACTTTTTCTGGAATCTCATACTCAATTGCAGAATCTGGTGATCGGTTTATCACATAGACTGCAGTTGAGGCTGCTTCAGCCCAAACCTTTTGCTTACCAGATTCACTTAGCATGCTTCTTACTTTCTCCATGATGGTTCGGTTCATGCGCTCTGCAACCCCATTTTGTTGAGGTGTGTAGGCGCATGTTCTGTGTCTCACCACACCTTCTTGTTTGCAGTAACCATCAAACTCTTGATTACAAAACTCTAATCCATTATCTGTCCTTAGCTTCTTCACCTTTTTGTTTGACTGGTTCTCTACCATTATCTTCCATTCAACAAATGTCTTGAAAGCTTCATCCTTCTTCTTTAGAAAGTAGATCCATACTTTCCTTGTAAGATCATCAATAAAGGTGATAAAATATTGACAGTTTCCCAGTGAGTTTGGCACAGATGGTGCTCCCCAAAGATCAGAGTGTATGTATTCAAGCTTCTCTCTTGTGACATGTTTTCCTGACCCAAAACTTACTCTATGTGTCTTACCATAGACACAATCTTCGCAGAACTCAAAACCTTTTACCTTATCTGCTTGTAGGCAACCTTTCTTGACCAAGATTTCTGTGTTTCTTTGACTCATATGGCATAATCTACTGTGCCATAGCCTGGCTTCATCCTTGGAGCTTGTCACAGCGTTGGCATTTCCTGTCAAGGTAACTCCTTGCAACATATATAAGGTACCTGTCTTTTTCCCTTTAAGCAGTGTCAAGCATCCTTTGATAACCTTTAATATCCCATTCTTTGACTGAAACCAGCAGCCTTGATCTTCTAGTGTTCCCATCGAGATTAAATTCTTGGACATACCTGGAACAAACCTTACATTTGTGAGCAGAACAGTTGATTGATCATCATTCTGGATCCTTATACTTCCAATGCCCTTGATCTCAGAATGAGTTTGATTCGCCATCTTTACTCTTCCTGTTTTTGATTCATCAAACTCTACAAACCAGTCCCTTCTTGGTGTCATGTGAAATGAGCAACCAGTGTCCATAATCCATTCTTCTTCACTGCCATCACTGACTGAATTTGATTCTTCTGAGACAGCCAATGCAGCAGCGTCTCCTGCTTGTCCTATGACGTTTGCAGTTTCTCCCTTATCTGAGTTGTTTCCCTTCTTGTTCCTCTCCTTCCAAACATAACATTGCTTCTTGTAATGTCCCTCCTTGCCACAAATCCAACATACCTTCTTATCTCTTGACTTTGATCTACTGTGGTGCTTGTTTTTGTCAGCACTCTTATCCCTTTTCTCAGATCTTCCTCTGTCTTGCACAAATAGAGCTTCAGAACCATTCTTGCCCAGTTTTCCACTTGCACCAAGTTCCAACGTCTTAGATCTGATCGCTCCTGTGATTTCTTCAAGAGCAAGAGTTGTTTTGCAGTACTTCAAGGTTTCCTTTAACTGATCAAACTGTTTTGGTAAGGACATGAGCAAAACAATAGCTTGGTCTTCTTCTGGAACTGTAACTTTGACATTCTCAAGATCAGATATTAACTTAAAGAAATCATCAACGTTCTGTTCCACAGTCATGCTGTCAGTCATCTTGTACCCATATAACCTTTGTTTAAGATAGATCCGGTTGGGTAAAGATTTAGCCATGAACAACTTATCCAACAGCTCTATCATACCTGCAGCTGTTCTTTCCTTTATGACTTTTCTGAGTACATGATCCCCTAAACTCAGTATGACTGTGGACCTTGCTTTTCCCCTCTTCTCTCTGAGACTTTCCTCCAAGAGGTGTTTCTCCTTAAGGGTTGTCGCATCTGGTTCTGTCCCTGGTGTTGTACCAGTTTCAGCTGTTGAATCTGCAACGTCTGTTTCTTCCTTGTCTTCTAATCCTTCTAACAAACCCAGTAGCTCCAAGTGAGCCATCAGCTTTTCTTTCCAGAGCATATAATCACCTTCACCATCGAACTTTTCAACATCTGAACGTGTAGATGCCATGAGAAGTGAGAAAGTTCACAGCTTTACACCAAAGATTCAACCTTTATAAAGTTTGAACTTGCTTTATCACCAAAGCTTCAACCTTTACAAAGTTTTGACCTTCCTTGGATCCGATAACTCCAACCTGGAGCTCTGATACCAATTTGTTAAGATATTAGCTAGAACTATTAGATGTTTATGCGGAAACTCTCACTGCCTCTCTTAGTATGATCGATCTCTCGTGTGTTTGTAAGCTTAAAACAAAAGAGACACACAAACTTTAACCAGTTCACGTTCCAAAACGGAATCGCTATGTCTGGCCGAGATATACTCGGAAATCCACTAGAAAGCTTGGTTACACTTAACCCTTAGAGACAAGACTGTAATGATCAGTTTGTCTCTCTTCTCCCTTACTCACCTAACCTAATGTCTCAGCCAAAGACTACCTTTTATACAACTTCAGTGGCACGCTCCTCTCTACCTCTCTCTTCCAACCGTACTCTGTTTTTACAGAGGAAGAAGACAAGAGCATGAAACTTTAGAACGAGGTTAATTACGCCTCTGTCCTTAACGAGTTGTAGTCTGTGCACGTGAGCTCCTCGTGCTGATTCTTTTCTGATGGCTGAAACCTTCTTCCTGGTTTAGAGTCTTCTTGACACTTAGGCAACAAGTCAACAGGTGTCACATTGTACAAGCTTGGGATCAAGATGCGTATGCTTTGTCGTAGTGTTCTGTTCATGTGCAGATGATTTTTTTTTTTAATCTTTTCCTAATCTCTGTATCCGTGTTAATATATACATGTTTTCGCATCGCATATTTCCATTATTTTAAAACAGTGAAGATATAATATTGGATAAACATGGTTTCATACATGTATTATCATTTTAGTCATATTCAAACAAAAATGCTAAGCTTCTTAATATCGGTTTTGTTTTTCAGGTATCGTGTTGCAGAGGTTGAATAGGTGACAGATATTCCACCACAAAAGCGACCAAGAGAAAGCAGATGCATGATTACCGAATATCTCAACTATATTATTATTTATGCCATTTCAATACTTCTCTAGAGAGCAGTTGCAACTGGAGGTTATGCAGCAATGCATAGAGTTAGCCAGCGGAATCTTGATTTCAGCCAACATAGTGAACACGGCGACAGGTTTCTTCAAGCTGCCATTTCAACACTTCTCTCTTTGTTTATAATCTTGTGTTAAATCATTTGGAGATGAGCTTTTCTCAAGTCAGAAACATTTTCGGTTTGGCAAACATCTTCGTGACGCCAGAGAGGAGACCTTTGAATTTAGAGATTGCACATTTCAATTAGGAGCATTTTTGTTTCTCTAAAACATTTGTTAATCCTCAATTTAACATTTTAATGACAAATTCGATCAGTGTCAGAAATTAAGAACCATATCCTCCTGGCTTTTATTTTTTTTTTTATCACTACAAATTTCTATGTGCGAGACGGATTATTCAGTTGCAATTGCATCAGAGTTATTAGTTTCCAGAAGATTTAATAAGTATAAACTCGATTGTCACAGAATATTAGATTTTGTAGCGAATATCATTTTTTGTGCCTAAAGTTCAATATCAATCTAATTAACGGCAGCATAAGAAGCAGGAATAAAGAACCCTAACTTGAAAACCAAGGTATCTTACAAATTTCAAGATTAAACGGAATAAGTCATAGAAACATATGATCCTCAAAATAGATTAAAGACATAATAATATAGCAAAAGAGCTTGAATATTTGGTTCTAAAGCACAGCTCAAAGATAGTCAGGATGGAAAGGGTTGGTGTAATCTTCCATTTCATAGCCGTCTGAGTCATAGACAGGAGTGTACTTTCCATACTTTCCAAAGTATGGGCAATCTTCATCTGCAACCGTTCCAAACGGGGTAAAATACTGTGGGAAACCAGATTGACCGGCTTGATCATCAGACTCATCATCCGAGTCGTACAATTGGCGAAGAAGATTTGGGTCCCCCATAAGCATATCAGGTGTAAAGATCACACCTACGTTCACAAAATGATTTCAGTATGAGAGATTAAAAAGGAGGTTTATCGAGAGAGGCGCATTATTACCATCTGGCAGGTCGAAGAAGGGATCGAAAGGCTCTTCACGACCATTCATACGATTCCCAAAATGAAAAGGGTAATCAAAATCTTCATCAGAATCATAATCTTCATCATCATCAAAGTAGTTGTTAGTTTGACCGAAGATGTATGCTTCGTCCCAATTTGGGCAGCTTTTCACACAAGTCTCCGTTTTCTTGTTCCATCCTTCTCCACAGTTGTAGCAAAACTCATGCCCACATCTAAACCAAATACATTAATTAAACAAGAAAATATTTAAACGGTTTAATGGTCTAGATAGATTACCTGCAAGTTATGTGATTGCATCCTTGTGTAAGTTCAATCATGTGTTGGCATTTGCTACACTGGCGCCACATTTTATTATTTGCAAGAGATTTTAGCTTCACATCATCTGCTGGATGATTAGGATGCAATTTCTTGTACTCAGTGCACGACATCTTCCCATGCCACGGGACTTTACAATCCACACAAAACAGGCCACGACATTCAACGCATCTCCTAACTCCAGATGTAGGGTAAACAGAGAGCAAGCTCTTGGCGGATTCAGATATCTTGGTTTTGGACATCAAAGCAGAACACTTGGGGTAAGGGCAGTAAATTCTCTCTGCGACAGGTATCGACTTCTCTTTGATTCTTTGTTTCCACAATTCACTCAGTTTCGGAGTCAAAAGCTTGCCACATGCCTCGATAACCAGCTCAGACTTGCAGCCTTCGTGAGGACATTTTGGAACCATTCCGTGAAGCAGCTTCACTTCCACATGTTGTTTCACACATTGCAGGCAAAAACGATGACGGCATTTCCCAGCGGAAAACATACGGTCAGCAACAGTATGGTTGTAACAGATAAGACATTCCTCTTTCCGAGCTACTTTTTCTTGAGGGCGAGTGACTTGAGAAACTATTGATTCCCTTGCTAGTTTATAAGCAAATTTAACTTCGTTTCCAGCCACTAGAACAGTCTGGCTAATCAAGAATTGTTGCCTGATTCTTTGCAAATCATCCATTAGCATGGAAACCTTTTTCTGCTTAGGCACCCAATTTCCCCTCACCTACAACATCCAATTAAAAACCAATCTTAGGACAGGAAAAGCTAAGCATAACTCAATGGAATTTCTAAACACAACCCTAGGATCTTAGAATGATAAGCCTCGACAGACGTACTATAGGAAGAGGTATCGAGCTAAAGAAGCGGGAGAGGGAGCTGAAACTGTTGACCACGTTTGAAAGAAGTCAAAGACAGAAGACTTAGATTGAATCAGAGGCTTTGATGTTGGGATTGTTTAGCCCTTTAAATACTTTTGGAATAAGAATTGTAAAGCATCTTTTGTATTTTCGGATTCTGGACGAGAGAAGGAGCAGAGCTCTTCTCTTTGGTGATCTTTTGATCGACTTGCTCAGGTGATTGGAATCATCCTGTAGCTAATTGTAATTCGGATTTGGTGATTCGAATTACTTGATTGAATAAAGTTTTCGTTTCTTTTCTTAGTACGGATCTTTGTTCTTATCAAATTGGTGCGGTGACTGGCTCGATTGATTCACGCGAAGCCGTAATCACCGATTCTGGTACGTATTCGGTGGCGGAGTTGGATAATTACCAGAATCCGACGCTAATTTCGGTTGATCAACAGATTTGCAGTGGTCACATCAAGATTCGGGAAAAAATTCCGGCGATTCTTGGAGTAGACGAAGAAGATATCGTCGCTTTTGGAACCGATTCCGGTGATCATTCTCTTCGTACGAGCTAGTCCATTTTGATCGAGTGCAATGGGGTCGATTACAAGTCCAGAACAACAATTAACCGAACTGAAAGGATCGATGGGAGACTTATCGGAGCAAGTTAATTTCATTCATCTTGGTTGGGAGCGGTTAACGAAAGAATACAAGGTTTCAGAAGGGCGTTTAACAGCCATTGAACAAGGATTGCAACAAGTCTTGGGTAAATTGGACAAAGTCTATTATGCAGAGAAGGCCCAGGGCAAGAAACCTGAAGGTTCACAATCACATCCGTTTGAGGTACATTCACCATCTCATGAACATACTGGAAGTGAAGAACAGTTAGGTTATCGACATGTAGGTGATGCGTTAGTTACTCGTAATAACTTGCTGAAGAAAGTAGATTTACCAGCCTTTGATGGTACTCATCCGTTCAGCTGGATATCTAGAGTGGAAAGGTATTTCCGGTTGGGGAATTATGTCGGTGATGATCAGTTACAGTTGATATCATTGAGTTTTGAGGGACCAGTTCTTAACTGGTTTAATAGTGAGATGGAGACGGATCCGTTTGCAGACTGGCCACAGTTTAAGAGGAGGATACCGTTTTAGTGTCAGTATGGAGGAGTAACCGGGTAAGAGACTGTTTGGAATCAAACAAACCGGGACAATATCAGAATACATTAACGAATTTGAGGAGTTGACGTCCATTGTGACTAATGTGGATGAGCAGAATCTCGTTGATGTGTTTTACAATGGTCTCAAACCAGAAATGCAAGAAGTGATCAAACTTAAAGAGCCACAAGGGATTAAGCAACACAAAAGAGCTGTGATCAAGATGGAGTCCAGCGCTCTGTGTCAATTGTTGAGCTCGGTTGGTCATGACACTGCTAAGAAGAACAGTAATGCAAGTGGTTGGCGTAAACCTTATAACTCTGGGGATAGAGGAACTTTGAGGTTTGGTCAGAAGACGGGACAGCCTGAAGCAACAGTAGCACCTAACAAAACAGCTATTGTGACACAACAAGCTCGTCCTCAGCAGACGTATACAAGAGAACAGATCAAGGAGAGAAGGAAGTTGGGTCTGTGTTTTAAGTGTCCAGAGAAATACTCACCTACACATGAATGTCCCAATAAGACCTTGCAGGTTCTAACGGTAGTGGAGGGAATGTCTATGGAGATTTTGGATGAGATTATGGAAGAGGCTGTCGAAGAAGAAATTGGCACAGACACACAACAATTGATGACGTTGTCTCTGAATGCTTTTTTGGGTGTAGATACACCAACTACTACAAAGATGAAAGGGAAGTTCGGGAAGAGTGATGTGGTGATTATGTTGGATAGTGGAGCCACCCACAACTTTGTAGCCCCTAAGATTGTTGAAAGATCGAAACTGAGAATGGTTCAGACGAGTGGGTTAGAAGTACTATTGGGAACTGGTGTTACTGTGGAGGGACAGGGAGTATGTCCAAAAGTGGAGTTTTCTATACAAGGAGTTTCATTTGTTAATGACTTCATCACATTAGAGCTTGGTGGAGCTGATGTCATTCTGGGTATTAAATGGTTACGGACACTAGGAAAGTGTATGGTGGATTGGGAACAACATGAATTTGTTTTCCAGCATCAAGGAAAGGTGATCTCATTGAAAGGTGACCCTGCATTACATATACCGACGTTTTCATTGAAAACGATGACAAAAACAGTTGCTGTCAAAAGCAGAGGAGTCTCCTTGGAGTTTGGCAACAATGCGGTTACCTGTAACAACTTGATGGCGGTCCCTCAGATGATTGAGGAGGTGTTACAGCAATTTGACCACATCTTTGCAGTCCCAACAGAATTACCACCAGTAAGGGGAAGCGAACATTCCATTCATTTACAGCCAGGGGTAACATCTATCTCCGTGAGACCATATCGTTATCCCCATGCGAGTAAAGAGATAATGGAACAAATGGTCACGGATATGCTTGCTAATGGGACAATCAGACCAAGTAGAAGCCCGTTCTCGAGTCCCGTTTTGTTGGTTAAGAAGAAGGACAACTCAATGCGTTTTTGCGTTGATTACAGGGCCCTCAATAGAGCTACAATACCGGACAAATACCCTATTCCGGTTATTGACCAGCTACTCGATGAACTCCATGGAGCTAGAGTGTTTTCGAAATTGGACTTACGGTCTGGATACCATCAGATAAGAATGGCAGAAAAGGATATCGAAAAGACAGCTTTCCGGACACATGAAGGGCACTATGAATTTCTGGTGATGCCCTTCGGATTGACGAACGCTCCTGCCACCTTTCAGGCATTAATGAATGAGTTGTTTCGTCCATTCCTACGCAGATTTGTATTAGTCTTTTTTGATGACATCCTTGTATATAGCTCATCGTTTGAAGAACATGTCTGCCATTTGAGAGAAGTTTTGAAGGTCTTTGCTCATCATAAGCTGTATGCAAACAGGAAGAAGTGCTTGTTCAGCCAGAAACAGGTGGATTATCTTGGTCATATAATCTCGGAAGATGGGGTAGCAACAGATCCGAGCAAGACAGACTCAATGCGCAGTTGGCCAACTCCAAAAACAGTCAAACAATTGAGAGGATTTTTGGGCTTAACAGGCTATTACCGGCGCTTTGTGCAGGGATATGGTGTGATTGCTAGACCGTTGACACTGTTATTGAAGAAGGATAAGTTCAGTTGGTCTGATATTGCTCAGAAGGCTTTTGATCACTTGAAACAGGCCATGAGTACAGCACCAGTATTGGCTTTACCAAATTTCACTGAGCTGTTTATTGTAGAGACCGATGCTTCAGGGTTTGGCTTAGGTGGGGTATTGATGCAGAACAAAAGACCTATTGCTTACTTCAGTTGTGGTTTAACACCTAGAGAGCAGCTCAAACCAATTTACGAAAGGGAGTTAATGGCAGTGGTTTATTCAATTCAGAAGTGGAAACACTATTTGATTGGCCGCAAATTTGTTGTCCATACTGATCAGGAGAGCCTTAAGTTTTTGTTGGAGCAGCGTGAGGTTTCGATGGAATATCAGAAATGGCTAACTCGACTTTTAGGCTATCAGTTTGATATTGTTTACAAACCGGGCAGTGAGAACAAGGCTGCGGATGGCCTTTCTAGGATGCTGGCACCAGAACTACAGGAAGTCAATACTCATCTGTTGGCCTTAACAGTTCCTCAAACCTTACAAATTCAAGATATATTGGCTGAAATTGAGCAAGATGAATACATACAGAAGTTAAAGAAGCAGTTAGAAGCAGGGGAATCAGTCAAGAAAGGATATACGCTGATTGATGGCAGAGTGTGGTATAAGGGACGCCTAATGATTGGTTCAACTTCTGCATATATTCCTTTAATCATGCATGAATATCATGATAGCTTGACAGGAGGTCATGGTGGAGTTTTGAAGACATTAAAAAGGATTCAGCAACAGTTTCACTGGAAGAATATGAGAATGCAGGTTCAAAAACATGTGGCAGAGTGTGTGATTTGTCAGACTCACAAATATTCAACACTCTCACCTGCAGGCCTTCTTCAGCCACTACCAGTTCCTAATCAGATTTGGGAAGACATTAGTATGGATTTTGTGGAGGGATTGCCATCCTCAACTGGGGTTAACGTCATTTTTGTGGTGGTGGACAGGCTGAGTAAGTATGGCCATTTCATCGGTCTTAAACACCCTTTCTCAGCTGCGGATGTTGCAAAAAAGTTTGTACAGGAGATTGTACGTTTACATGGATATCCAGCTACAATAGTTTCAGACCGAGACAGCATTTTCCTAAGCAACTTTTGGAAAGAGGCATTCAAGTTAGCAGGAACACACTTGAAGTACAGTTCAGCGTACCATCCGCAAACCGATGGTCAGACGGAGGTACTCAATCGTTGCCTGGAAACGTATCTGCGATGTTATGCCTCGGCTCATCCAAAGACTTGGGCAAAGTTCTTACCATGGGCAGAGTATTCTTACAATACATCCTTCCATACTGCTCTGAATTCTACACCGTTCCGTGTTGTGTATGGCCGTGATCCGCCTTCCTTATTGCAATTTGAAAAGGGGTCTACAAACAATTACGAGCTGGAGGAAATGTTACAGGAACGTGACAGTATGTTGTGGGATATTAAGGGGTCTTTGGCCAGAGCACAATCAAGGATGACTATTTCAGCAAACAAACATCGGCGAGAGGTGATTTTCGAGGTCGGCGATATGGTTTTCTTGAAGTTACGACCGTTTAGACAGCATTCGGTTACGAGACGAGTTTCTCAGAAGCTAGCAGCTCGGTTCTATGGTCCATATGAGGTGTTGGAGAAGATTGGCAAAGCGGCTTATCGTTTAAAATTGCCTGAGGGGTCTCGGATACATTCAGTATTTCATGTCTCTCAGCTGCGTGCTGCATTGGGCTCTAATCTGCAACCAACACAGTTACCTGATTCATTTTCAGATGCGGGTCAGTTTGTGTTGAAACCAGAGCAGGTGCTGGAGAACCGTTATAACAGCGTTGGCCAATTGGAGGTGTTGATACAGTGGAGAGGATTACCACAACATGAATGTTCGTGGATGCTAGCTCGAGACGTGGATTTACAGTTTCCGGAATTCGAACTTGAGGACAAGCTTCGTCTTATTGGGGCGGGTATTGATAAGCCTCGACAGACGTACTATAGGAAGAGGTATCGAGCTAAAGAAGCGGGGGAGGGAGCTGAAACTGTTGACCACGTTTGAAAGAGGTCAAAGACAGAAGACTTAGATTGAATCAGAGGCTTTGACGTTGGGATTGTTTAGCCCTTTAAATACTTTTGGAATAAGAATTGTAAAGCATCTTTTGTATTTTCGGATTCTGGACGAGAGAAGGAGCAGAGCTCTTCTCTTTGGCGATCTTTTGATCGACTTGCTCAGGTGATTGGAATCATCCTGTAGCTAATTGTAATTCGGATTTGGTGATTCGAATTACTTGATTGAATAAAGTTTTCGTTTCTTTTCTTAGTACGGATCTTTGTTCTTATCATAGAACAATCAAGAAAAAGAAGAAGAAGGTTGGAAACTTACGAATTGGAAAATCGGAAAAGAATCGCAGTAAATAGTGACATGTTTGATCCCCAATTTCGAGGCTTCGGTTAACCCTCGTGTCAATGCCATAATCTCTGCTCCCTGACGATTCGTGCCAGGGCCAACGAGTGGTCCTTTCAAATCAAACAAGAGATTATCCCTCTCGTCGCAAATAGCAAACCCATAGCCAGCCACCAAGTCCGTCATCTTCCCCTTCCCGTTCCCAGTCTCTTCGCTCAGCAAACCCTTAAAGTAGAGTCTATACATTACATTTGCATCGAATTTTCCAGTAACCTTCAAACCACCTTCGGAGACTGATTTCGCCGGACGACCAGTGACTGTCTTGTGGGTTTTACTCTTCCCTTTACCTCTGGAGTTTCCTTCGCCGCCGGTTCTTCCGGAAACGTAACCCCTGTTTCTAAAACTATCGCGACCATCTTCCTCGACGACAGCGATACCACACCTAGCCACAACCGGAGGCGACAGTGGCCTCTGAGTAGTACGAGATTGGGAAGAGTGTGAAGCCGAGTCGCGACCATCTTCCTCGACGATAGCGATACCACAACTAGCCACAACCGGAGGCGACGGTGGCCGCTGAGTAGTACGAGATCGGGAAGAGTGTGAAGCCGAGTCGCGACCATCTTCCTCGACGATAGCGATACCACACCTAGCCACAACCGGAGGCGACGGTGGCCGCTGAGTAGTACGAGGTCGATAATAAGTACGAGATCGGGAATGTGTACGAGATCGGGAAGACAGTGAAGCGGAGTCGCGACCCAAGGATGCCATAACTTGGCTAGGTTTTTGCTCCACAGTGATTTCACAACAGTGCGTCCGTTTCTTTCTCGTGTTAGTGACGATTCACGAATGATTTGCGTCTTATTTAAAAGACCCTCACGAGTGGAAGTCACGCACGTGTGGGAGTGGTTCCGCCACTCGAGAAAGGGGTAAAAACGTCATTGAAATATTGGGGAATGGCTTACGTGAGACGCTTCTTTGTTTACCTTGGTCAAAAGGAAAGCGACATAAATTCTTGATTTCTGCAGAAATAAAATTATGATCTTTCTTTCCTAATTTTTCTACAAATGTGATACGCATGACGGCATGAGCCAAAATAAATAAATCTTAGTAATCAATTGAATGACAAAATCGTTAGGTGGTTAAATCAAATTGGCACAACATTATTATCTCTTAAAATCAGTTTTAATGATTGTATAATTATTGCACACAAAATTGAGAATAGGTTTTCTGGTTTAATTATATAATAACTAGGTATTGGTCCGCGCTACGCAGCGGATTTTGATTTTTTTAAAGGATTGAGTAGTAAAAATAAAGAGTTTGACGACATTTCTAACTAACAAAAACAATTAGTTTGACTAATTACATATTAAATATGAACAATAACACTTATACAAAGCTTCAAGACCTATAAAGGTTGTGAATAGAATAATCTGCAAGTTTCTTTAACAAACTTCTTAACCGTAGTTTCTCAAGACAAGACTGTACATGCAGCTCTCTGCAAACTTCACCAGATCTTTTGTACGTGGGAGGTTCGATGCCAATCCTATACACCAGATATATATCATCAGCCCAGTTTCGTACATAAGTCAAGAACTTGGGCTAAGAGTTATAAGTCAGTTTCATTAACGAAGGGAAATGAATAGAACCGGGGTCATAGGTTTTGGTGGACACACTGGCTGCAATGTTAGCAGAGATCTGTCTGACGTTTGAGAATGGCGGGTAGATCAGACTGTTGGCGAAATTCTCTTCTGTGATTTGGGCGGCTGATGCTTCAGCTGTTGTTAATAAAACAGAGAGATAGAGACCAGTTAGAACGATTTTCTTGACATCTAGACTCTTTAAGTCTATGGTCTAGTGCATATAATATGTTAAGGAAGTGAGTTATACTTACATTCTGCAAGGAGCATGCCATCACGGACACGAATTGCGCCGGACATGATCAAACCAAGACCCAGACCCGGGAAAATGTAAACAGTTCTTTGCCTGTGAAGTGAAGTAGGGTTATGCTGATGTGAGCATTCAGGTTGTCACAGAAATACAAACTGATCAGAGCAAAGAATATGGAAATAGCACAAACATGGCCAGACACATAAGTTTGGCCATCGTACTCAACATGATCAAACGGGCTTCCACTACCAAAGATTGCAAGAAGCGATTCTTTGCGCGAACTAACGATCAGTCCCTTGGAGTCCACGAGCCAAATCTTCTTACGAGTCTCATCAATGGGAGCTCCAGTCTACAAAACAACCGGGATAAGATCAATCACATATTCTTAGCCCAAAAACAGAGCAAATGGAAGAAACTTCCCAGATTTACTTACCTCTTTAGAGATCTTAAGAGCAATTAGCTCAGCTATACCGGTTCCAGCCTACAAAGAACAAGCGAGATAACACATAATCGAGATAACGCATAATCAGCAAAACATATACGCAAGATATATGGTAAGCTAATAGAGTATAATTATTTCTGGTCTCACCTCTCCGGCACCCAAGAATAAGAAGGTATGATCAGTCAGGCTTTTACCAAGCACCTTCTGAGCAGCAATAAGCCCATCAAGCACCACGGATGCAGTACCCTGAAATTTAGCAAGACATTGTTGATTCCTTTGTTGGCGTAGTAATGCCGACAGTGAAAAACCGAGGCACATTTCAAATACAAGAACAAAAAAAAAAGATGTTAAGTAGTTGGAGATGAAAGAGATTTCGAGTGTTAGCAATGAGTCAATGACAAAAAAAAAAGGAAAGACGTTGGCATGAATCACCAGCACATGTTCTTCAGGCTTCTTCTCATAGAGGTTCTCCTTTTGACTGCATAACAACAATAAAGCAAAACCAAGTGAACAGAGCCAACACTTAAATTCTTAAGAAAACTGAATCTTTTACCTTAGTACTAAGCTTACAACACAGCGATTTGGCCACCATCAGATCCATGTTGCTTGAAAACACCTGAGCTCGGTTGTTTCCACCAAACATCATTGTTCATATAGCTGCTCAGGACTCCATAAATCCAAGCAACCTAAAGAGACGAACCTAAAAAAGAGTTTCAGAGATTATAACCTGATGATTTAAATCAATCTGATTCTCACTAAAACAATGATTATAGAGACTCTAATCCTCATACACAATGAATATGCTTTAATAGAATGATCAAAGGGGGAAAATTCTGACGTCGTCCTGCATAAGACGGATAATCACACTTAAACAGTAGCCAAAAGTTTCAAAACTGCTACAGTTTTTGAAGCTAGAATTAAGCCCAAAAAAAGAACTAAACGCTGGATTTGACTGAATCTTGTGTGTTCCTCAGAATCTAAAAGTTTACCTGACGAATTGCATAATTGGATTCTTCGCACTACAATCAAAGCACACCTGAAACAAAATATGAAAATTTAGTTGGAGATTTATCCCCATATCTGATCGAAACCATACGGAATTTGAATTAAAAATCTTCAAACAAGAAAATCAGGAAGAAACCAGTGAGATATGAGGAGGATCTGATTTAGGTAAGGAAAAGAAGCTCTTTAGAGCTTTGATGACGAATAATCGATATGATATTTTTCAGAGAATTCACGTGAGATAGGAGGAGGCGATATAGGGTTTATAGAAGCTCATTCGATAGTGATGAAGGGAAGAGAAGCTTGAGTCGATATATTCAATTAAAAAAAAAGCATGTGTACACCTGATTCATTTTGTCAAACAATGTTATATTTTGATTGGTCTAGATATTTTGTCATTAATCTCAGGTGTCAATACCTCAAGCATTACATGTGCTGAGGTGTCAACACCAGGAGAGACACTCCAATCATTATAGTATTGATTTCTTTAAAATAAATTTTATTAAGCCGGGGAAATATCCAACAAGAGATACCAACCACTATTAAATTTGTACCAACAAATAACATCATCAAATTTGATAAAATATTTTTTGAAGTTTTATTTTATTGATAGCAAATAACAGTTTTATAGTTTTCCCAAAACTTAGCATGGAAAACAAAACAAAACATCCACGACCAGTTGTTTTGTACTTGGAAACTCCATGCAAAATCGTCCTCCTAAAGTAATGTGCATTTGTTCCCAGTTGAAACTTAAAGAAAACAGAGGCAAGCTGATGCTCTATAAATGAAATCACCCAACGCCGTGTGGAACCTTTTTTCTAGGCCAATCTCCATAACCATGGGTAAAACCATAGAAAACCTAACTGGAAAACAAATTGAGCTGCAATGCCTTCTCAACGGCTTTGGAAAAATTATTCCGTTGCACTTTGCAGAATCTCCTATTCCAATCTGCTCAATGCCAGATAAGGACGTCCAAAAAGAAACACATATATTGTGAGCACCGATATCTGAAACACAGAAAATATATGTTTTTACTCGTTTGAACAATCCAAGATTCCAATCCTAACTATAAATTTAGAGCTACAAGAAGAAGTAACTATTTGAATGAGGAATTAGGCATACCATGCTACTGAAATAGAGCATTTTGTAAAAATCAAACCGGTGTCCAAGTCGGTAAACGTCACGACTTAGTGTTTGTTCTCCATTACCATTAACAACTTCGGCTTTAAAAATCGAAATCTGATACATCCCTATTTCACGCCCTTTCCCTGCTTGAATGTACTCCTGATGTGTGATGTAACCCCCCACGAAGAGTTGAATCCACGTTGGACCGGAGCCGCCAAGCTGGATTAGTGAAAAATAGGTTCTTTCGTTTTTCTTTTGTTGAGAAAAAAAAATGTTAGTATCTTACCATGATTTGCCATCAGAAATAAATAAGCAAATTTAATGTTTGTGAAGAGCCTTCTCTACGTGCAAAGATATCTTCACTTAAGTTTATTATCTTTGAAGCCTTGCTAATGCCCCCCCCCCCGTGATGTGGAAGATTCTCTCAAATATATCAGGATGGCCAAAATAGAAACACAACCTGTAGAAGAAACGTGAGTAAGTTATACAAAGATTCGATTATCGGAAAAAAGATTTGATTATCCGGAGACTGCTGCTACAATTGAAGTCAATAAGCTACAAAAGAAGGATCCTTCCCGTAGTCACAAAATATGAGAATACCTCAGAGGATTTGCTAGAGCACATTGGCCAATGGTAACGAACTTGTTTCTTGATTCAACATGACTAAGCAAGTGATGAAACATTGTAGAGTCAGAGAGAAACCAGACAAGGAAGATTAAGAAAACAACGATGATATAGTGCCAAAAAAGTAAGGGAATATGAATTAAGATCAAGAACGACCGAACGTATAAAGAATTCTGCTCATACCTTCCCGTATATATGTGTTCACGAAGACCCAAAATTGTTGGATTTCTCTTGCCAAGACGAATTTAATCAAATTCTTGTAGCACATTTCTCATTTTAAAAGACTCTTCAAAGTAGTTAACTAATGAGGACATACAATACTTGGAATCACAAAAAAAGGTTGAGGGATAGAGAGACGAAAGTACCTGGTTCATCATGTCTATGGTCTGAAATGCTTCACCACCAGTGAAAATGATGGCATGGTTTGATTCTCGGGTTTTCCTTCGCCAATTTCAGTGAGAGTTCATAGTTTATTACGATATATTTCCTAAACATCAAAGATCAAAGTTCAGGGCAATTACCTTACTATTAAATGTGGTAAGGCCTATATATGTATGAAATTATGAATACAAGTTTGCCTTATTTTACCTCAAATAATTTGTTACATCCTTTGAGCAGCACGGAGAAGAATACTTTCTATGATTTTCCATTAATTGTATCCTCACGTAAGGATGGATATCTAAGAATGATGTATAAAATTAAAAAGCTCGAAGAATAAGCATGAATACCCGGGCTTATTCTTCGGTAGTTGAAAAAGCTAGAAGAATAAGCATGAACATCCTATGTAAAATTTTAGTGAACTAAACTATTGAATTAAAATTAATAAATCCCAAAATAAACATGGGAAGATTTGATTGGTAGGTTGAAAATAAAAGATATTTGAATATTTTGATATTAAATTCGATAGAGATTTACTCGAGATATTATTGTTATATTTAGTTAAGAGTTGGTGTTGATTTCGTATCCGTATTGTCATCTTATTGTAGTTTAGTTGTAGCGTGCAAGTTAATTGTCCGATTTTTTGTTGTTTTTCCCTCAATTTTTCTCTGGATTTAGTTATTCATCAGACCTGGTTAATGCGTTAAAGACCAAAAAGCTTTTGAGTCCAGACCGAAGAGTCATAGATGCAAGCCCAGAAAATGAAAAGTAAGATGGATCCGACTATTTTTGCTGTCGACTATTTTTATAGTCTGCTTTGTGTTGCATGACAAATTTAATAAAATAGCTTATCCTCTTAAAATGTACGGTATTGACTTGTTTTTGGACGAAGCAATGTTTGTATCTTTGTGTTGAACACTGTGATTTCCCTTTTCTCCTCTCTATTACAGAGCAAAACAAAATTGTTGCCAGATCAGGGAGCTGTGTATGTGCATAAGAAGTCTGTGTCTGAAATCGTTCTTGGAAGCCCAAATCACAAATCTTTAGCTCGTGTTTAGAGTTACGTAGCACGTTGGTTGGCCTTAGATCACGATGTAATATGTTGGCCGAGTGCACGTATTTCAGCCCTCTTAAAGAGTTGGTACACAAATAACTGTAAAAGTTAGTCAATTAAATTGAATAAATATCACATAGTTCCACAAGATCAGATCAGATCAGAGAGTTCCACAGTTCCATAAGATCAGATCAGACTTACGTGACATTGATCATGGGTTAAGGTTTGATAATCAGTGTCCATTAACTCATAGACAATGTAGACATCGTTGAATATATCTCGTTGCGGAGGTCTTACCATATCTTTGATGGTTATGACCTGAAGAATCAATCCAAGGCTTGAAGATCACTGAAACGCCACATTCTCTCCATTCATCGAGTTCATCGCAGCACTGAAACTCAAAAATCAAGAGCCAATGAGCATTCAAAAGATGAAGGCTTTGATCAAAAATAAGAAGCAAAAGAACTTACCAGAAAATACCGCAATCGCATCTACCATTGGGACGGATAGGAGGGAAATATTTTCTGGGAAGTTCAAAGAGCTGTCCGTAAACGTTGTATTGAATATAGCGGCCTCCGTTTGTCGGTACAACTTTGATGCAATGATCGGTAGAACCAGAGCTTGATTCTCCTGACATGAAAGATTTCATTAATGGAAGAACAAACATATGACATCCAGAATACACAAAACTAAACAAAAACAAAAAAATATTACATCCAAACTCAAACATAACTAAACAAAAGACAAATGCTAATCTGTTTGGTCACATTTGCATTTAGATAAAATTGTACCAATGAGATCGGTGTCTCTGTTACTGAGCTCCCTGGATCAAAGAAAGACATACGTACCAGCCATTCTAGGTGACCTTGAGACCATCAGGGTAATACTTTACCTCTATTGACTGAGCAGTTGCAAGCGTAGTGCTATAATCGAAAACACAGTTAAAGAGATAAAATAGAGAGCACAGTTAGATAAAAGAGGCAAATTCTCAATTTGAATTATTACCCGATCACTGTCGTGGAGGATGCAATTATCGGCAACAGTAGATTGATTTCAAGTCCTCCAGCTCTAGTACTAAGAAGGAAGATTCTCAAGCTGCTCTTCTCATCATTGAACTCGTTGATCTGTTTCACAAGAGATGTAATTAGTTCGCATTCATCAGAATATTGCTTAAAATGCAAAAGCAGTGTTAAGCGTAGTAGTTAAAACCTGTCTTGTCCTTTCGTTGATCTTCACGTTGCCATCTATTATACAACACTCGAACCCTTTCTCAATGAAGCAATGGTTGTGCTTTAGGAATTAATTATTTTCTCAGCCTCTTCAACTCTTCTTCTTCTGCTAATTGAATTCAGAAATAATCCTTAAAAAGTCAAAAACATTTACATAAGAAGTAAATATAAGTCTCTCTTATTAATGTTACGTACCTTTTGTAATCGTTCTCTTTCCGCTTTGTATTGCTCTATTGAGATTCGTAACATACAAAGTTCCAAACCAAACTGTTTCATACCTCAGCTTAAATGGCCTCGGTGAAGTGACTTCTATCTATTTTCATTCGATCTTCAGCTCCCAAGTGAAGCACATGAGTCGAGGCTCTGTTATAAAAAATAGAGTAAGTGAAAACGAAAAGAGATAATCAAGAAGAGACTATTCCAAAATCGAAAGCAGACATACATTTCGTCTGCTCCTCCGTCCACCACTTGAAACATTGTAACAACAACCAAAATCAGACTCATTAGAGAACTCATCAATACGCATATACCAGTATTTTTTTTTTTTTTTGTCACCTATTGTCCCATGATGGAGAAACTGAAGCATGAGGTTGCTGGTGTTCTAATCCCAAATTCGTAGGTGTCAAGACCTAATCAGATAAGAAATTATCGAATCTGTATTTAAAATCCAGAAAATCAAATGAAATAGACATGGAAGCCATATACAAAATCGAGAACAAAAATCCTTCCGACGAAAAAGATTCATCGAAATAAGATCCGAATCTGGTTTCGAAAGATAAGTGAAATTGAGCGATGGATTTGTTACCTCTTACACTTTCGAGATATTTAGTTGCAGAGTTGAGTTAATACATGCCAGAAATCTCCGATCTACCACGTTGAGTTATGAATTTAAACACTTACTTTCTTCCCATCAAACGTTTCGGGTCGAGGATGGTCCCTTTTAGATTATTGGCCACTTGATTCTTAGCCTTATGTTTCCCTGATCGTATGCTATGATTTCAACGTGTTCGTTATGGTACACACCAATACATGAACATGTAGTCAGTAGATCGATCCATGTCATCGTCCCGGTTTTCTGTTCTTCGCCTTCTATTGCCGTGGCACTTGATAAAAAAACTGCTCGATTTAATCATCAAGCGCCATACCACACATAAATCAAAGAAAAGTCATATGAAATTAGTTGAGTACACAACTTATCAATCGATTTCAAATATATATATCGAAATTAAAAGATAGATAATAGAAATTCATCTGAAACTTTACCTAAAGTCATAGAAAGCATCTGAAATTTCATATGATTCGAATAGGTGAATATGTTTTGGGCATTTAAGAAACCGATTTGAAGGGGTGGAAACGAAAGGAACGGTGATGTATATGGATTCAATTCCATTAAAGTGGATTGAAGAGGTGACTAAAGGTAACGTTGGTATTTGAAAGGCTTTTACAGTTGCATGAGGAAGAACTCATGGGAAAAAGATGAAGGGTCACTGCGTGCTGGGGTCTGTATGGGCTTCTGAAATATATCAGATAATTGTTAGGGACTAAATTTTTGTTAAGGCCCATTTTTAAAGATAAAATGTGAACACGTGTACGCAATAAGCGAAAAGAAAAAACTGCCACGTCAGATAAAATAGGGATGCTGATGTGGATGGCTTAGAAATGGAGAGAAAAAGTCTCTCATTATATATATGATTGACATTTAGATTAAAGATCACATTTCCATTAAGTTGTTATTTAAATTAGCATATTCCATAATATAAATAATATTTTAAATAGATTTTGTATTTAAATAGAAGATATTATAGTTATGAATATTGTTTGGAAATTTTTTTTTTTTAAAATTCGAATTAATTAAAATATTTAATACACTTTTACCCTTAATTAATGAGCAATTTGATAAACAAAATGAATGGCACATACCGTAATTTAATGGAAAACTAATACCAGTTTTAATTTTGTACTTCTGATTTAATAGTATAGATTCGAATTTGAAATTATACTAAAAGATATATTTGAATGATTTTACTATTTAATAATTCTGATTTATTTTAGTGAACTAAACTATTGAATTAAAATTAATAAATCCCAAAATAAACATGGGAAGATTTGATTGATAGGTTGAAAATAAAAGATATTTGAATATTTTGATATTAAATTTGATAGAGATTTATTCGAGATATTATTGTTATATTTAGTTAAGAGTTGATCATTTATTTAATTGACATTTAGATTAAAGATCACATTTCCATTAAGTTGTTATTTAAATTAGCATATTTCATAATATAAATAATATTTTAAATAGATTTTGTATTTAAATAGAAGATGTTATAGTTATGAATATTGTTTGGAAATTAATTTATTAAAAAAATTCGAATTAATTAAAATATTTAATACACTTTTACCCTTAATTAATGAGCAATTTGATAAACAAAATGAATGGCACAGAACATAATTTAATGGAAGACTAATGGCAGTCTTAATTTGCTACTTCTGCTTTAATAGTATAGATAACTAAGTTTAATTTATCGGTTTGAAATATATATATATGAATTTTGTTTAATATGAATTATGAAATAGTGTAGTATGATAAGATTGAGAATATTTTTACAAAATATTACAATTAGCTTTTATAAATTGGGTATTAAATATAATTTTAATTGTTACATGTAATTAAGATTTGATTATTATTTAATTGACATTTAGATTATGTGATCATATTTTTGGAAAGATGTTATTTAATTACCATATTCAATGGTAAAATAAATTTTATATTGATTTTATGTTTAAATAGAAGATTTTCAAATTATCTTGTTTTTAGAAGTAGTTATTAAAAAATCTGAAATAATCTAGTGCATGTTTGTGTGTAGTTGTTAGAATGCACTACAAAATTTTAAATACATTTTTGCCCTTAATTAATTTATAATATAACAAAGAAAATGAATGACATTCTTTGTAAAATTGAAAAAATCTGGATATTTTCTATTTTGTACTTTTGTTTTAATAGTATAGATATGAAGTTCAATTCCTCATTTTATCTTAATTTTCAAATTGTTATATGTATATTTATTTTGAAGCATTGATATTAACATATAAGTATTTATTTATACTTGCAATGTTTAAACAATCATCAATCATATTAAATAAGTTATAGTACTATTTTTTAAATACGATCGAAAACAAATTAGTTTTATATATACCAAACAAAAAAACTATTTCGTAACATAACCCAATAAATACATAAAATTATAATATAAAATCAGAAAAAAATTTCTTAAAAATAAAAATAACCCATAACTAATTTTCTACGATACATAAAAAATAAACAATAATCTGAAAAATAAAAAATAACTGTGATTACAATTTAATAAAAATTCTACTTAATGTTACTGAATCATTTTGTGTAAATAACGTTCTTTGTTCTCTATATTGGTGTTCCTTCTTTATATGTGATCATTATTTTTAGACCATTTCGAGAAGTGACTCTTAAAACGGCATATAACGGCATATAAGTAAAAACAGGTATTGAAAGATACAAACCAACTTTCTAGTGTATGTCTTTAACTTTTGTTTATAGTCATTACAAAAGCAAGGTCCACTGAAAGCTACCTACACCGCATTGTGAAAAGAAATCTTGTTTTAGGCGGACTCACAAACATTTTATGGAGTGTAACCTAGTTCTAGACTTAGCTCGTCATTCCGTCGACCTAAATCCTCTATAATAGAACTATGAATGGCATGATATCTTTTTAAATGGTACGTAGGTAGCATTTCATGAAGTTCAATTATAACATCAAAACCCTTTTTACGCGCATCATCTTTCTGACGATATAAATTCCCTTTTACGTCCACCATATTTTCGACGTCCTAAATTCCTTTTTTTATTTTGCCGACTATATTTTTCGACGACCTAATTCGACCATCTCCGTCGAACTAGGTTATAACAAAAATCTCTTAAATTTTTTTTAATTTAAGTGAAATTTACTCTAAGTAGTATTAATCTTTAATCTAATTACTAACATAGTATCCATTACCCTAAGTTTACTAAGTTAGTATTAAGGATGTGTAAAATGACTGAATCATCCTTTTATATAAAATTACCGTTTTTAATAATTTTTAAGTAAACATTAATTAAAATTAAAACAGTTAAAAAAATTTGTATATACAACCTACCCAGGGTTTCTAATTAATTATCTTCATTTTTCCCTTTTGCAAAACCTTGCTCTCTCTCGCCGTCCTCTTTGTCGATGTTCACTGTCGTCTATGTCGCTGTGTTCTCTCCTCTGCAACCGTGAAGTCCAGCCTCTTCGCCGATTTTGACTTCCCTGATTTGGTCGCCTCTGCTTTGTCGCTGTCGTCACTGTAATTCTCTTCTTCCCCGAATCGATATGTGTTCTCTAACTCTCTTCATTTGACATCGTTTTTTGTGTTCTCTTGCTCTCTCGTGATTTGACTTCGTGTTCTGTTAATACATACAAGGTTATGTGTAAGGGATAGCTTCTTATTCCAAAACGGCTGATGTTTTGGTGGCTAAAAATTGGATTTTACTTCGACTTTTCAGGTTGGACAAATATGCCATCTCCAAATACGCAGAGAGCTTCGAGTTTGTACCCAAAACCCTTGCAGACAACACTGGCCTCAATGCGATGGAATAATTGCCTCTCTGTACACTGGACATAGACTTGGAGGAAGATGCTTGTAAAGATGTCTGAGAGACAAAAGTGTGGGATTTTTATTCAACCAAGTATGTTTCCCACTGTCTTTCATCCATTAGATTTTTCTATCTTATTTCTCTGCAATTGCATTGCAGATGTTCCACTAAAAGAAATGAAGTAAATTTTTCTGTACTGTTTCATTTTCTTTATAACTAATACATTAAGTCTTTGTGCAGGTTATTTGCTCTTAAGTATGCCTCCGATGCTGCATGTACGGTGCTTCGCGTAGACAAGGTATGTACACACCAACCTCAATGAGTATAGCAAAGCCCTACATATCTATAATCCTCTGGTGTATGTAAAATGTGCATATTATAATGGCGAAACAAGCAGGTGGACCAAGGAGAGACGCTGCAGCAGCCGTCGGTGCAAGCGCAGAGGAAGACTAAGCTGTAGAACTAAACAAATACCTCAGAGTGAATCTCTTCTTCTGTAACCTTTTTTTTTTATTCTGGGAATATTGTCTCAGTTTGAGATTTGTGATCTTGTGTACACACAACTTTAAGGTTTTGTCTTCTTTTGTTTGCCATGTTTGGTTCACTTCTGGGAATATTGTCTCAGTATTAAAATTCGAGATAATATCCACTGTTTTGCTTGCCATGTTCCTAGTTAGTTTCTTGAATAGAAGTGAGATTATATCCACTGTTTTGCTAATGTATTTGGTTTAGGATTGTATCATCGATTTTCGAAGAAAGTGACAAATTCTTTGACAAAATTTGAACAAGATCTAAATATAGACAAAAGAACAAGAGAACGTACAATTTGAACCTAAGTAAGTTCTAAGCTTTTTCATGTTCATTACTTAGGCTTCATATAGGAAAAAGACTGAGGTGGCGTCATATCACTCCGGTTACAAGATGTATTGTTGAATCTGTATCATATATTGATATATATACATCTTATGATAATGAGCTGTGTCTTCTTTAAGGGTAATAGCTAGTAAGTAGTACAAGATGTATCATATATTCTTGTATGGTATCACATATCAGAACAGTCTGCATATATTGTTTATGGTATCTTTAAAAAATAAACCCTAAAGAGCCTAAACTCTAAATCATAAGTTTAAAATAGAATAATCTTAAGATTAAATGCTTCTTCAAATATTTTTTTGTTTTATTGAAAAAAATAAACTGAAACCCTAAATCTTTTTTAAAAAAAAACTTAAAGAGCCCAAACCCTAAACCCTAAGTTTAAAATAGGATAATCTTAAGATTAAATGTTTCTTCAAGTATTTTTTTTTTATTTTAGAAAAATAAACTGAAACCCCTAAATCTTTAAAAAAATAAACCCTAAAGAGCCTAAACCCTAAACCCTAAGTTTAAAATAGGATAATCTTAAGATTAAATGTATCTTCAAGTATTTTTTAATTTAGAAAAATAAACTGAAACTCTAAATCTTTAAAAAATAAACCCTAAAGAGCCTAAACCCTAAGTTTAAAATAGGATAATCTTAAGATTAAATGTTTCTTCAAGTATTTTTTTATTTAGAAAAATAAACTGAAACCCTAAATCTTTTAAAAAATAGACCCTAAAGAGCCTAAACCCTAAACCCTAAGTTTAAAATAGGATAATCTTAAAATTAAATGATTCTTCAAGTATTTTTGTTTTATTTAAAAAAGTGAAACCTAAATCTTAATTTCTAAACCCTAAATTCTAAACCATAATTTGAAAAACCTAAAAAAAAAACCTAGACCCTAATCCATAAACCCTAAACTCTAAAACCTAAATTCTAAACCCTAAATTCTAAACCCTCAATTCTAAGCCCTAAATTCTAAACCATAATGGGTGGTTACAAAAACGGGAAAAAATTTACAATTTTTTTAGAACTCATATATATATATAATTATTTCCGTTTACAATTTTAAACTAAAAAAATAATTGTTTTCAACAAAGCAAAAAAAAATATTAAAGTTAATCTTAATTGTTAATTGATTATTTTTTCTTGCTCTCTATGCTTCCATCGGAGGCGTTTTTTTCCAACAAAGCACAAAAAATCAATAAAGTCAATCATAATTAATAATAATCAATTTTCCATACGTGATCTTAGAAAATATTTTCGTTTTTGAAAAAATAATATTTCCGTCTTTTAAAAAAATAATCATATTTCCAAATTATCTTCCTAAAACCATGGGTGGTTAGAAAAAGGAAAGATATTAGAAAATATTTCCCTTTTTAAAAAAAAAAACTTATGTACAGAAATTCCGAAATTTCAATTATAATCAGTAAAAAATATTTTGTAAATATTTCAAAATATATAAAAAATTAATAGACTTATTTTGTTAATTGCAGAAATTATTATTAATTCAAAACTCTTACGGAAATAATTACTTTATAATTGTATGGGATTTTCAATTTTTTTCAAAAATATGTAGTATTTTAAAATAATATATGGAAATTATATATCTTTTTCTAAAATATCTATATTAAAAATGATTTACCTACTTTGTTTCATACGATATAATATTTTAAAATTTCCAGACGTTATTTTTTGTATTTTCAGTTATATTTTAAATTAAAAATTAATGAGAAAAAACTAATTAAGTAAATACACAAACAAATCTGCAAAAAAGTTGATTCTAAAATGTCAAGTCATCAAATTTCAAAAATCTGTAGAAACTAAAAATAAATCTGCAACACATCAAATAAATCTGTAACACTATAATACTGGTTTTGTAGCTTTTAAGCCTTTTCTCTTTGTAACAAAGTTTTTCAAAATCTGCAACTGGTTTTGGACATGTCCATATCTTCAGGGTCTAGCAAGCCACTTTCTGAGTCATAGCCACAGACCGAGCCAGTTGGATCACCAGCAGAGATGTCAGAGTCTCCGTCAGCAATGCCAGAGTACCAGGCATGCAGTGCCTGCGGAGTGAGAGGATTTCATTTGCACTGGTGTCCTCATCCGGTGGATCCGCGCTACATGGAGCCCTACCAGTCCTTCCCAGTGCCAGACTACTGCCAGGTGTGTGGCAACGATGGCCATCTTTCACCGATTTGTCCGATTGCCGGACAGGGCTACGTTTGTCGGACGCAGAGCCATACCGCACGCCAGTACCAGAGATGTATCGAGCAGGACCCAGTCGTTGAGATCCCGAGCCCAATCAGCTGCCAGTAATTCAGCCGCCACGACCGATTATGATTTGTCAGTTCTGTGGTGACGAGAGTCGCCGAGCTTCAGTCTGTCCTCGTAGGCCACGCACATCGCCTACTGTGGTTTGTCAGTTGTGTGACCGCGAGGGTCATACCGCTCGTCTGTATCCGTTGGCCGAGTCGCAGCACGCCAGCGCACCGACTCGAGATGCACATCCGCCGCACCCTCCCGGCGCACCTGCCAGCGGATACCTCTGCGAGCCGCGATGCCGCCTGTGTTGGGCATTCCAGTCTTGCTGGGGATGTTAGGATTATGGTTAGTTAGGCCAGGTAGCTATGGGGGCACTAACCTTGTTTTGATTGTGTATAGATCGGCATGCGTGTCATCTTTGACATATCTCGGATTATGGCGGTGCCAAAACTTGGTGATGACAGTGGCCGTCTTGTAGTACTTCTGATCAAACCTATGTATTAAAACCTCTGTATGTACGATATGTTGTTTTGTATGTATGTTGGACGCAGAATGTTCGACTTATCATTTGACTAGCATAGTAATTGTTTGCATGCTTGTGATGGGTCTGAATGCAAACGCAAATTACATGTAAAGTCAAATGATGAGCGGAACTGACGACCGTTCATCATGACCTAAAACCAGACTGACGATATATCCGGATCGATCTTGTGATTGCTTGATTGTGTGGATGGTAATTGCTTTCTTTTGTTTATTGCTTGCGTGTTTTATTTAATGCTTGATTGGTGCATTAGATAGTCAGGGTTGTGGTTCGTTAATTGGTGTAGCATTGTTAGGATGCTAGATTTATACTTTTGGCATGCATAGCATTTGATAACCGTTTTGTGTTGGTAAGCCGTTAGATTGCTAGATTGCATATCATTGGCTTGAATAGCTCTTGGAAATCGCAGTTGGTGTTCTGTTGAAATCGTTAAATTTCTAGAAATAAAAAGTGTTAAAAATCTTTCCATTTAAGGTACTGAGCTAACTTGAGAATGGTTGTATTTGGCCGTCAATTCACGAGAGAGCGGAATTATAGTGTATCGTTACTTAATCATGAGTAACCGTTGGGTACATGATTAACTAACTATACTTCTATGAAGAAGTGATATTGGGGATGGATTGGATTGAATCTAACCGCTCCAGTGAAAGTTGTTGAATTGAATGTAAGACGGAATGGTCGATGCGATATGAATACGAGACCGAACCCTAACCTGAAAGCAATATGAAATGTGAAGAAGCCGCGAGACAATTAATCCAGATCGTGAGGAAGTTGGTATAAATCGTCAGAGGAAAATGTATCAGTGCAAGGCAACCAGAAGAACGAATATGTTGGTATGATGAGTTAGCGAAAAGATTTGAAGAACCATCAACAACAGTGTGGGGATCAATGTAAAGCAATCAGTGTGAAATGAATGGAGTTGGAGTCTCAGTAAAGCCAGATTCGAAGCTCAGATTCTTGAAGAGTGTCCAAGGAAAAAGAGTTAGTATCGAGAAGATGTGGTAGTTGACACAAAGTGGGGAAGCCAGAAGTGAGAATCACAGCAAAGTAGCTAACCGCGGATGAGTCTAGAGTTCGAGACCGATTGATTCAGTGGAAACACAAGAGAGTAATACAGAGGAAATCAACAATCGAGAATTGGAACAGTTATCGGGTAAGCAGTGTGAAGCCCTGTCAGATGGAACGAGTTGGGGAATGAGTTGGAAGGAGCATCAATAAACGTCGGAAGTGGGTTCTGTGCAGCAATGATCGAATGAGAAAGCGTCGAAGTTGGGTAACGAAGAAACTTTCAGGGTTTGGTACCGATTCGAAGTCTTTTAGTAATGGAGAATTCGGGGACCGAATTCCTCTAAGTGAGGAAGAATGTAATACATTGTTTCCAAAAATATGGTCAATGGGCAGAAGAAAAGTCAATAGGGGCAAAATTATAATTTTGTAAAGTCTAGGGGCCAAATGTTCTTGTTTAACAACATAAAGAACATTTACAAGATCAGAAGTGGAAGAAGCAGAGCAGAAATGGGTTTTTCGGCTTATCGAGAATGGAAACCGACTAAACCGAGAAAACTTGTAAAAATCATAACCGGCTACGGAACTCCAAATAAGGTGATTCAAGTTGCTAAATTCATATAAAATCAAAGAGAACCAGTTTTTGGAGTTTTGAAGATTTATGAGAACAAAGGAGTTTCTAAAATAATAAACGCAAAAAGGGATGGGTTGGGAGGTTAATTGCTTGATTTGTTGGCACAAAGATACCTTTGGGGACAGGTGTCCTTCACCAGATGACGCCACCTTCTCTAGCTGCATGCATTTGCATGGCAATGGTTCATGAATCTAGAGAATAAACCATCTTATCACCAAAAAGACTCATTGTTGGATCATTTTAACTCTTCTCACTCTCTCTCTAACCTCATCCACGAGCCTCTCTCTCTCTCTCTCTCTATTCATTCAGATTCATCACATTCATCCAGTTTTTCCAGAAATCCTTTGAAGATCTAAAGAAAAACTCAAGAACACCTTAGTGTTCTTCATGACATGAGCCACAAGAAACCTTCTAACTTCTAAACCCTAAGTCTAAATCACTCACCACTTGTCCCATCAGATTCATCTTGAGCTCCTCCACAACAGCCAACCTTCTGTCGCCGTCTCTGCCGCCGGTTCGCCGGAGATCACGCCGGAAAACCTTGCCGGCGAGACACCACCATCATCATCACCTCTTCTCCACCGGTTCTAGTTGAATCTCTATTACAAGAAGCCCTATCTTTCTCCGGAGGTTGCTCTCAGTCACCAAAGGAGCCTATTGGTCGCCAGAAAAACCAAGGAGCTGTCGGTCAACGCTTCGCCGCCGCTGGCCAACGTCGGAGGAAGTCGCCGGAAAAACTTCTCCACCTCCAATCTTCAGCTGGTTCTTCAAGTATGTGTGTGGGTGAGTTGGTTCAGCTTTCGGATTTGGTTTAAGATTGGTTAAGTCGGTTCAATTGGAGATTGGTGGGTGATTTCAGTCGGTTTGGTTCAATTAGTTGGTTCAGCCGGTTCAGTGGGTCAACTGGTCAAGCGTGGTCAACGGTCAAAGTCAACGGTCAACGCCGGTTAACGCGTTGACTCCGGCCGGTTCTGATTCAGCCGGTTCTAGAGGTGTTTGGGGATTCTCGGAGTTTGTGTTCGTGTGTTCGAGAAGTTCGGATTTCTAGTTCGGGGTCTCGAGAATTCATATCCGCAAACGTGCCGTCATTCCGACCTATTCACTGTGAGTCGGCTCAAAACCTAAAAGTAGTTAGAAGCATATAGATCGGGAACCGAGGAACCGCAAATTTAGAGTTGCATACCCGTATTTGAATTTAATTGATTGACTGATGATTGAACGGACTGATTAACTGCAAAACGATTAGGGTTTGGAGATGAATGCTAGGACCGTAGGGTTAAAAGGATTAAAACGTTTGTGCCGCTAGGTTGTTAGAGACGTTGATTGATGCATTCATATAGTCGTTGCATGGTTATGACCGTATATGCATCTATACGTATTAAAAGAACGATATTAAGACGACATTATATGGTATTAAACCTAATAAACGTATAGAGTATGAAGCTGATATCGGGATTAGGTTTAATAAGGGTTAAAGAGTAATCAACGAATTACCTAAATGAATTACGAGGCGTCGGGGAGTGTAGTAAGCTACTAACTCTAAACCGACGAATCGAGGAGTTATTAAAAGACACATAAGGAATGAGTAATTGAGAAGTGTGTAACAGAAGATGAGCCGTCTACGGGTTAGCAATCCGCTAATCCAAGGTAGCGGACATGAACGTCTGATGAGTCGTCTACGGGTGAGCAATCCGCTAATCCAGTGTAGTGGACGTGAACGAGTTAAAGGACATTAGAAACACTAATAGGCTTGCTTACGTGATTGGTTGTGTTGTTGTGCTTTTGTTGTTGAGCTTTGTTGTGCAGGCCTGTTAGATCGTCTCGGTGTTGGTCCGAGCGGTCTTGGTGGACACTTAACTCGGTCACGGGGCCGGTTAAGTTCATAGCTGCTAACTCGGTACGGCACCGAGTCAGGGTGAAGGGTGGCATGTGTGTGTGTTAGACTTGCAGGAATATTGTGTTGAGATTGCTATCGTTTATTGATTGATTGTGTTATCGTTGATAGAGTCCAAGCGAGTCTGCGTGTTTACATTTTTGCACTAAAACTCTAGGGTGCGTTTGATCCCGCAAGTCTAGGTTTTTGAATACGTTCCGGTACTTCCGACCCGATTGGATCCTCGGGTGGCTGCCTAATCGGATCGTGGGCCTTCAGGTGGTGATTCCGGTTATGGCGTTAACCTACTGAGTGACTCCGGTAGGTGTGTGGTTCGGAGAATACGGGGTCATGTCCTAGGTTTGAATCGCATGGAAACTTAGGTTACCTTGGGTAGCCCGAGTCACCTTGTATCAATGGACTGAGAACTGTGTCCTAGGTCGTGAGACTTCATGTTTACATCTGGGAGTCGTGGGTTAGTTACCATGTCGGTGGCTATGTAAACCCATAGAAGATTACCGAGATCGTAAGGGCCCAGTTTGTGCGTGTGTTGTTTTTTGTAGTGCACGATAAATAGATCGAGTTCCAATCGAGAGCATGTGCCACAGTGCTTCGATTCCCGTAATCGCTCTCTCTTTCTTTTGGCAAGTGCTTGTGTGTTGTGGGTTTGACACGACGTGGTAGTGCGTGATCGACCGTTTGCTTTGGTGTTGTTAATTTGGGGTTTTGGGACGAGAATTTGTAGATGCTATATAGAATAGAAACAGTAGTGGGGAGCCGTCTCGATGGGTGATCTTAGATTGCTTATTAGATTCTTTTGTGTTTTTAGGACTAGCAAGGACGGACGCGGGAGGTCCTCGGTGTAGTTTCGGGATCGCTTGTGGCGGAATTTTGATTCGATGATTTTGGGTTTTTCTCTCGGTTCGGCTTTGGCGCCAATTTGTATCGAGATTTGATTGTTGGTTTTCGATTATTGGAAAATTATTTGTAAAGATTGTTAAACGTTCTAAAAACGTTTGATTGCTTAGAAATGAACATGCTTCCCTAATATTGTTTTTAGACCGAGCTGACACAACTCACGGAAGTGGTACAAGTTGTGAAGCTTTGTAATACGGAAGTGAGGATAGTGGGGTCAAGAACGGGTCAGTGCGAGCCTTTGTCTCAAACCGATCTGTCTCTGGCTTCGTCTTTTTGAGAACTTTTTCTGTTTGACTTGCTCGGTGATATATCATGGTTTTTACTAGTTTTAGACCATGATATAAGTGTGTTTTAGTGTCTTTTTGTGTTCTTTTAGAGTCTTTTACATGTATAATCAGGTTTGGAGCATATTTGGTGATTATGGCACTTTTTGGAGATTTTTGGAGTGTTTGGCCGAGAGATAGAGTTCACTGTCCGAAACAGAGGAATGCGTCGATCTTTGCACTCTAGCATCGATCGTTGCACCAGCGAGATGTGCCAAAACTCGGCGGTTTATGAAGAGTCAAGATATTGCACTCTGATCCAGAAGTTCCTGATATTTACAAAGAAGCCCCTGGCCGAGATTAGACCTATATAATTAAGTTTTTGGTGTTTTATTTACTTACGCTTTCATAATTAAGAGCAGAGGATTTTTAGAGCTTTTGGGGCTGATCTGAACCTTTACTTCATCTGTATTTGGAGAAGATTTCGAACCCCTTTTATTCTTTATCCTCTATGCAATTTATTCATCATATGATTATGTTTTCATTATCTATGTCTGAGTAGATTCCTTGTTAGGTTTAAGGTTTCTCACATAGGATTTCATGACTTGCTAGACTTGTTTAATTCAGTTAAAGATTCATAACTATATCTGTTCTTCAATCTAATTGTGCTTAAAGCTAGTTCTAACCTGATCAATTAGAATCTAGATCTTAGGTTGCTAAATACGTCACAGAAGTGGGGTTTAGGAATCTGAACTAATTAGGTTGAGTAATTAAACTTCTCGCAAACGAAAGTTTGGTTTAGGATAATTGTGAACATATCAAACTTGGAATTAATGCTAGTTTAATCCGTTAGTTATCGCAAACGAAAGTTTGGTTTGCTGCACTTAGACTTAGAGAATTATCGCAAAGGAATTTGGTTAATTCTATATCTGTGTTTTGAGTTCTAGAACTGTGCTTAATTAGATCCTTGCTGAATGAACTGTCTGCTTGTCTGATTTCCTGAGAACGCCCTAGACTTAGCGCTCTTAATAACTTGCTTTCACAACCAATAATCTCTGCTTTCTGTTTACTTTCTCGCATTGCTTTTAATTCAATCACATTGCTTTCTTCCTAGTTTAATTTCCTGTTCTTGAGCTATTGAATACGGAGTCTCTGTGGATTCGATACCTATATACTACGACTACTGAACTGTGCACTTGCAGTTAGATATAGGATAAAACTCGACACCTATCAAGTTTTTGACGCCGTTGCCGGGGACTCTTTGAGTCTTCGATAGCTTAGAACTTAGGGTTTTACTAGGATTTTTCGTTTTCTTTTCGTTTTTATTTTTATTTTTTTTAGTTACTGATTTTCTCTGTTTTCTCTCTGTCGCAGGTACCAATATCGCACTGCGTCGATCGTTGCACCTCTAGCATCGATCGTCACTAGGCGATTCAGAGATTGAAACGATCGTTGCACTGATAGCATCGATCGTTGCCGGACGATTACAGACAGTTTATGCAGACGCAGAAAACTAGAAGTAATCCGAACTTGGACTTAGTTAATCTCGATCTTGAAGAACTTGGACGTTTAGAGAGAACCAACAGAAGAGAGAGAAGAGAAAGGATGGTGCAAGAGCGTCTGATTCTTGTACGTGATGCTGAAGGTACCCTGAGGGACCGAGATAACAACCCATACAATGCTGCTTGGCAAAGGGTTGATGCTGAAGGGAATGTCATCCCTGATCCTCCTGAGCAACAACAACAGGAGCAGAACCAGGGTCAAGGACAGGCCCAAGGTAGACAGATGGTTGTCCATGAGAGGACTTTAGCTGACTACAACAGACCGGATGAGTTTCATAGAAACCGGTCAGCTTTAGTGCTTCCTGCTTTTGAGAGGAATGATTTTGAGATCAAAACCATCTACTACTCGCTGATGAGACAGAATGCATTTCATGGTTACCCAACGGAGCAGCCTATGGATCACATTGATTCATTTGAGGACGTAGTCACTGGCATGAAGTATGATGGAGTCTGCCCGGACTATATGTTCCTTAAGCTCTTTCCGCACAGTCTTGCTGGAGACGCTAGTGCATGGCTGAAGCAGTTGGCACCTGCTCAGTACACTACTTGGGCAGCCTTAAAGAGTGAGTTCTTGCGTCACTTCTATGATGATGCGCGCTCAGACCAGTCCAGACAGGACATACTCACCTTTTCACAAGGAGCTGTGGAGCCTTTAAAGACTGCCTGGATGAGATTTAAGCAGTATCAGCGTGACTGCCCACACCATGGATTCACTGAAGTTCAGTTGATTGGCATCTTCTTCAGAGGCATAGATCTTCCATATCAGTCTGCGCTGGACAATTCCAGTAATACTAACTTCAACACCAGGACTCCTACGCAAGCTAAGCAGTTAATTGAGAATCTAATAGGCAGCAACAGCTGCAAGACTATGGATGAGAGGAGGAAGAAATCTGGTGGAAGTGTAGAGAATTCTGACATAGCTGATATTAGATCTAGGCTGGACACAGTTTGCAATCTCCTAGCAGGTAAGAAAGCTGTCCATTTTGCCCAAGATGTAGAGGTAATTCAAACTGAGGAGGACACTCAGCAGGAAGATGTGAATTACATAGGAGGTTCTGGATTCCAAGGTAATAGATTTGGCAATCAACAGGGAAACATATTCTTCAATGGAGGACAAAAAAGTGCTTTCAACAGCAACTCATCTAATTCTGGACAGACTAGTGGTTTTCAGAAGACCTTTGGACAAGGTACTCAGAGAACCTATGGGTCTTCATCTTATCAGAATCCTCCTGCACCTACAGCTCATGAGAGTAGAATGGAAGCTATGATGGAACAACTAATGGAGAGTCAGACCAAGATTTTTGTGGACTGCAACAAGAAGTTAGATGCTGTCTATGAAGACCTCAATGGGAAGTTTGAGTCCCTGAACACTCACATGAAGCAGTTGGATACTCAGGTAAACCAGATTTCCAGCTCAATAAAAGAAAAAGGGCTAGCAGACACTCATATTAAGGCCTGGTCTGTGTACGTTAATGATGGATCTCACCTAGGTGAAAAATTTGAGTTAAGTACAGCTGAATTGGTGAAGGAGGGAGAAATCCCGGATTTTGGTGAAAAACTCTCGGGTGGAAATTGCAGAGCCGCAACGATCGACACACACCAAGTGTCGATCGATGCACGTCGGGAACAGACAGATTCGCTGAGTGATGATGGTATTAATGCAGACTTGGAGCTTGATAGCTTATTCCCTGGAGTCTCTGAGATCTCTCAACAGGAGATTTATGCGCAGATTGTTAGACAACACTCCTCAGTGTCTGAAGTGATTAGGCAGGAAATTGAAGAGCTTAAGAAGCTAGAGGAGATTGGTGAAGAATTGGAAGAAATTCCAACTTCTGATGATCCACCTTATCATCCATGTGTGCAGAGATATTTGAACAAGATGCTGCCTCTAGATAAAGAGCTGAGAGATTGGGTGGTTATAGTTCCTCAGCATATTGGTGATGTTCTGTTAACCAAGATTCCGAAGAAGCTGCCTGATCCTGGAGTCTTTGTGCTTGATTGTTCAATCTTTGAGGATAGTTTCAGGCGTTCTCTGTGTGACTTAGGAGCTGCTGGAAGTATGATGCCTTATTCTGTGGCAGAGAAGCTGGGGATGCTGGATTTTTCTCCCACTAGGACCTCTCTTGTCCTAGCTGATCAGTCTATACGAGTTCCGGAAGGACTCCTAAAAGACATTCCGGTGAGAGTTGGAAACTACTTAGTTCCAACAGATTTCTTAGTGCAGAAATATGATTGTGATCCGGATGAAGCATTGCTGCTTGGGAGACCATTTTTGGCTACGACAGGAGCGATAATTGATGTTAGGAACAGCCTGATAGACCTCCATCTGGGAGATGAGCCGCTGCGTTATGAGATGGATAAGCTGCGAAGACCACTGATAGATGGGCAGACATTCACCATAAGGGATGCAGATGATGAGCAGCCTGATGACACTGTGATTATAGATCCTGGAGCACATTTTACTCCATCTTTTCTTGGACATGAGCATTCTGCAACAGCCTCTCGCCACCTTGGATGAGGAGACTTGGACAGAGACCGAAAAACTCTCTGTTGGGATCTCCTGGTCCCTGAAAAATCTTGTCCGTCCGGTCAAGCTATTGACCTTAAACAAGCGCTGGGTGGGAGGCAACCCACCATTAGGTACTGGTGTTTTTCTACTTAATTTTTGGTGTTTTTGTTAGGATTTTACGTTTGTTTTTATTTCTGGTGAGTTTCTGGTTGCAGGTCTCGGACAGATTCGCAGTGCGTCGATCGACGCACTTCTGTGTCGATCGTCACAACACGATCGGAATCGCATTGCAGCGATCGTTGCAGTTCTGAGCAACGATCGACCATACACGAAAATCGCCAAGTAACGGTCGATGCACTTAGTGCAACGATCGATGCCTGAGCGACAGAGGTAAACCCGACAGAACTCAACAGAACTCTAACAATTTTTCTTTCTTTTTACCGATCCTTCGCTTGACACTACTGGGGACAGTGTGTTTTAAGTGTGGGGGAGGTGCTACTGACGTTTATCTTTCTGTTTTCTTAAGATTCAGTCCATTTTTCAAAAAATTTTGTTTTATTGAGTCAAAATTGTTTAAGTAAGAAACTATGATTTTCTGAGAAGATTTACAAGACTTGCAGGAACTTAAGTAACCATTGGGATGAAGTTGCAGGATCTATCTATGACTATTAGTAAACCCCATCACAGATCAACCTACTGGGAACACCCACATTACTTCGATTATTGGAAAATTATTTGTAAAGATTGTTAAACGTTCTAAAAACGTTTGATTGCTTAGAAATGAACATGCTTCCCTAATATTGTTTTTAGACCGAGCTGACACAACTCACGGAAGTGGTACAAGTTGTGAAGCTTTGTAATACGGAAGTGAGGATAGCGGGGTCAAGAACGGGTCAGTGCGAGCCTTTGTCTCAAACCGATCTGTCTCTGGCTTCGTCTTTTTGAGAACTTTTTCTGTTTGACTTGCTCGGTGATATATCATGGTTTTTACTAGTTTTAGACTATGATATAAGTGTGTTTTAGTGTCTTTTTGTGTTCTTTTAGAGTCTTTTACAGGTATAATCAGGTTTGGAGCATATTTGGTGATTATGGCACTTTTTGGAGATTTTCGGAGTGTTTGGCCGAGAGATAGAGTTCACTGTCCGAAACAGAGGAATGCGTCGATCGTTGCACTCTAGCATCGATCGTTGCACCAGCGAGATGGGCCAAAACTCGGCGGTTTATGAAGAGTCAAGATATTGCACTCTGATCCAGAAGTTCCTGATATTTACAAAGAAGCCCCTGGCCGAGATTAGACCTATATAATTAAGTTTTTTGTGTTTTATTTACTTACGCTTTCATAATTAAGAGCAGAGGATTTTTAGAGCTTTTGGGGCTGATCTGAACTTTTACTTCATCTGTATTTGGAGAAGATTTCGAACCCCTTTTATTCTTTATCCTCTATGCAATTTATTCATCATGTGATTATGTTTTCATTATCTATGTCTGAGTAGATTCCTTGTTAGGTTTAGGGTTTCTCACATAGGATTTCATGACTTGCTAGACTTGTTTAATTCAGTTAAGGATTCATAACTATATCTGTTCTTTAATCTAATTGTGCTTAAAGCTAGTTCTAACCTGATCAATTAGAATCTAGATCTTAGGTTGCTAAATACGTCACGGAAGTGGGGTTTAGGAATCTGAACTAATTAGGTTGAGCAATTAAACTTCTCGCAAACGAAAGTTTGGTTTAGGATAATTGTGAACATATCAAACTTGGAATTAATGCTAGTTTAATCTGTTAGTTCTCGCAAACGAAAGTTTGGTTTGCTGCACTTAGACTTAGAGAATTATCGCAAAGGAATTTGGTTAATTCTATATCTGTGTTTTGAGTTCTAGAACTGTGCTTAATTAGATCCTTGCTGAATGAACTGTCTGCTTGTCTGATTTCCTGAGAACGCCCTAGACTTAGCGCTCTTAATAACTTGCTTTCACAACCAATAATCTCTGCTTTCTGTTTACTTTCTCGCATTGCTTTTAATTCAATCACATTGCTTTCTTCCTAGTTTAATTTCCTGTTCTTGAGCTATTGAATACGGAGTCCCTGTGGATTCGATACCTATATACTACGACTACTGAACTGTGCACTTGCAGTTAGATATAGGATAAAACTCGACACCTATCACTCGGGTTCGACGGTCAGCGGATAACGGGAAAGGAAAGGTGGTATCAGAGCATAGTTCGTCATGGGTTTTGAAACAGTTCATTTCTGATTGTTTTCCGTGTTTTATCGAGTTAAATTGTGTTACCAAAGCATCCATTAGGAAACCGAGCCGCGTCTGTGAAATCCGGGGTTGGAATGGGAAATAGGATTTTGTATTATCTGTACTAACTCTTCTATGTGTTTTTGATTGCAGTCATATAGAAGAGTGTCCCGGGTGGAGTGGAGGGGTGTGTGTGTTCGCGGAGTAGTTACAATTGAGCATCATGAGTCAGCAGGGATCAGTAGGCTCGCATTAGAGTCAGTTGGATCAGTTTCAGGGATACCCAGGATCGCCATGCCATTCATGTGGCTCTCGTACATCAGATTGTCCACCAGTTCCTTTGCGGCATTTACATGGTTCTCGAGCAGCGGATGTGGATTGGTCGCCTTTTCCTGACCCGTTACCTGCATCCATAGAGGATGATGCAGGTAAGCCGTACCCCTATGCAGAGATGATGGGTTACTTGGGAGGAGCAGATGTTGGGTTACCGCCGTTACCACCACAGTGGCCAGAGCCAGTTGTACCACATATACTCCCAGAGTCAGATGTACCACCGATGTACCAAGCACCGATTCTTGAGGCACCCGAGGTTCCTCTGCCACTCCGTGTGGAGGACTACTTACTGAGCTCACTACCGATGGGTTTTGATCTTGACATGGAGCCCGTCGATCTAGACCAGCAACCTCAATGGGAGCAGCGTGTTGATGAGCAGGTAGCTATGCTCGCTGACGCCTTAGAGCAGCATAATGGACCACATCACCAGCCGCGACGACAGTCGGAGTCACCGTTCACGCCGTTGGACATGTCCGTATCTTAAGGGTCTACCGAGCCATTATCTGAGTCAGAGCCACAGACCTAGCTAGTTAGATCACCAGCAGAGATGTCAGAGTCGCCGTCAGCAATGCCAGAGTACCAGGCATGCAGTGCCTGCGGAGTGAGAGGATTTGATTTGCACTGGTGTCCTTGTCCGGTGGATCCGCTCTACAGGGATCCCTACCAGTCCGTCCCTGTGCCAGACTACTGCCAGGTGTGTGGAAACGATGGCCTTCTTGCATTGATTTATCCGATTATCGGACTAGGGCCACATATGTCAGACGCAAAGCCATACCTCGAGCCAGTACCAGAGATGTATCGAGAAGGACCCAGTTGTCGAGATCCCGATCCCAGTTAGCTGCCATTAATTCAGCCGCCATGACCGATTATGATTTATCAGTTCTGTGGTGACGATGGTCACCGAGCTTCAGTCTGTCCTCGTAGGCCACGCCCAGCGCCTACTTTTTTTTGTCATTTGTGTGACCGCGAGGGTCATACCGCTCGTCTGTGTCCGATGGCCGAGTCGCAGCACGACAACGCACCGACTCGAGACGCACATCCGCCGCACCCTCCCGGCGCACCTGCCAGCGGATACCTCTGCGAGCCGCGATGCCACCTGTGTTGGGCATTCCAGTCTTGCTGGGGATGTTAGGATTAGGGTTAGTTAGGCCAGGTAGGTATGGGGCACTAACCTTGTTTTGATTGTGTATAGATCGGCAGATATGCGTGTCATCTTTGACATATCTCAAATTATGGCGGTGCAGCTTTTGGGTTTTTGGTGATGACAGCGGCCGTCTCGTAGTACTTCTGATTAAACCTATGTATTTAAACCTCTGTATATACGATATGTTGTTTTGTATATATGTTGGACGCAGAACGTTCGGCTTATCATTGTGACTAGTTTAGTAATTGTTTGCATGCTTGTGAATGGTCTGAATGCAAACGCAAATTACCATGTAAAGTCAAATGATGAGCGGAACTGACGACCGTTCATCATGACCAAAACCCAGACTGGCGACATAACCGGATCAATCTTGTGATTGCTTGATTGTGTGGATGGTAATTGCTTGCTTTTGTTTATTGCTTGCGTGTCTTATTTAATGCTTGATTGGTGCATTAGATAGTCAGGGTTGTGGTTCGTTAATTGGTGTAGCACTGTTAGGATGCTATATTTATTCTTTTGGCATGCATAACATTTGATAGCCGTTGTTTGTGTTGGTAAGCCGTTAGATTGCTAGATTGCATATCATTGGCTTGAATAGCTCTTGGAAATCGCCGTTGGTGTTCTGTTGAAATCGTTAAATTTCTAGAAATAAAAGTGTTAAAAATCTTTCCATTTAAGGTACTGAACTAACTCGAGAATGGTTGTATTTGGCCGTCAATTCACGAGAGAGAGGAATTATAGTGTATCGTTACTTAATCATGAGTAACCGTTGGGTACATGATTAACTAACTATACTTCTATGAGGAAGTGATATCGGGGATGGATTGGATTGAATCTAACCCCTCCAGTGAAAGTTGTTGAATTGAATGTAGGACGGAATGGACGATGCGATATGAATACGAGACCGAACCCGAACCCGAAAGCAAGATGAAATGTGAAGAAGCCGCGAGACAATTAATCCAGATCGTGAGGAAGTTGGTATAAATCGTCAGTGGAAAATGTATCAGTGCAAGGACACCGGAAGAAAGAAGTCGTTGGAATGATGAGTTAGCGAAAAGATTTGAAGAAACATCAGCAACAATGTGGGGATCAATGTAAAGCAATCAATGTGAAATGAATGGAGTTGGAGTCTCAGTAAAGCCAGATTCGAAGATCAAATTCTTGAAGAGTGTCCCAGGAAAAAGAGTTAGTATCAAGAAGATGTGGTAGTTGAAGCAAAGTGGGGAAGCCAGAAGTGAGAATCACAACAAAGAAGCTAACCGCGGATGAGTCTAGAGTTCGAGACCGATTGATTCAATGGAACACAAGAAGGTAATACGGAGGAAATCAACAATCGAGAATTGGAACAGTCATCGGGTAAGCAGTGTGAAGCCCCGTCAGATGGAACGAGTTGGGGAATGAGTTTGAAGGAGCACCAGTAAACATCGGAAGTGGGTTCTGTGCAGCAGTGATTGAATGAGAAAGCGTCGAAGTTGGGTAACGAAGCAACTTCCAGAGTTTAGTACCGATTCGAAGTCTATTAGTGACGGAGAATTCGGGGACCGAATTCTTGTAAGTGGAGAAGAATATAATACCCTGTTTCCAAAATATGGTCAATGCGCAGAAGAAAATTCAACAGGGGCAAAATTGTAATTTTACAAAGTCCATGGGCAAAATGATAATTTTGTTAAAAGTTGAAACGGAAGCCGAGACGGGCCAAATGTTCTTGTTTAACAACATAAAGAACATTTACAAGATCAGAAGTGGAAGAAGCAGAGCAGAAATGGGTTTTTCGGCTTGTCCGGAATGAAAACCGACTAAACCGAAAAACTTGTAAAAATCATAACCGGTGCTACGGAGCTCCAAATGAGGTGATTCAAGTTGATAAATTCATCTAAAATCAAAGAGAATCATTTTTTGGAGGTTTGAAGATTTGTGAGAACAAAGGAGTTTCTAAAATAATAAGCGCAAAAAGGTCTAAAGCAAGCAACAGATGAATTGGAGATTAGGGGATGGTTTGGGAGGTTAATTGTTTGATTTGTCGGCACAAAGACACCTCTGAGGACAGGTATACTTCACCAGATGGCGCCACCTTCTCTAGCTGCATGCATAGGCATGGCAATGGTTCATGAATCTAAAGAATAAACCATCTTATCACCAAAAAGACTCATTGTTGGATCATTTTCACTCTTCTCACACTCTCTCTCTCTCTCTCTCTCTCTCTCTCTCTCTCTCTCTCTCTCTCTCTCTCTATCTAACCTCATCCACGAACCTCTCTCTCTCTCTATTCATCCAGATTCATCACATTCATCCAGTTTTCCAGAAATCCTTTGAAGATCTAAAGGAAAACTCAAGAACACATTAGTGTTTTTCATGACTTGAGCCACAAGAAACCTTCTAACTTCTAAACCCTAAGTCTAAATCACTCACCACTTGTCCCATCAGATTCATCTTGAGATCCTCCACAATGGCCAACCTTCTGTCGCCGTCGCCGCCGCCGGTTCGTTGGAGATCTTGCCGGGAAACCTTGCAGGCGAGACACCACCATCATCCTCACCTCTTCTCCACCGGTTCTAGTTGAATCTCTATTACCAGAAGCCCTATCTTTCTCAGGAGGTTGCTCTTAGTCACCAAAGGAGCCTATTGGTCGCCGGAAAAACCAAGGATCCTCCGGTCAACACTTCGCCGCCTCTGGTCAACGTCGGAGGAAGTCGCCGGAAAAACTTCTCCACCTCCAATCTTCAGCCGGTTCTTCAAGTATGTGTGTGGGTGAGTTGGTTCAGTTTGTGAGTTAGTTTAAGCTTGGCTAAGCCGTGGTCAAGTTTGGGATTAAACCGGTCAACAGTTTGACCTAAACTGGTTTGGCTAAACCGGTTCAATTGGAGATTGGGGTGTGATTTCAGTCGTTTTGGTTCAATTGGTTGGTTCAGCTGGTTCAGTGGGTCAACTAGTCAAGCGTGGTCAATGGTCAAAGTCAACGGTCAACCGGTAAACGCTGTAGTCAACGCCGGTCAACGCGTTGACTCCGGCCGATTCTGATTCAGCCGGTTCTTGAGGTGTTCGGGGATTATCGGAGATTGTGTTCATGTGTTCGGGAAGTTTGGATTTCTAGTTCGGGGTCTCGGGAATTTATATCCGCATCCGTGCCGTCATTCCGACCTATTCACTGTGAGTTGGCTCAAAACTTGAAAGTAGTTAGAAGCATATGGACCGGGAACTGAAGAACCGTAGATTTAGAGTTGCATACCCGTATTTGAATTTAATTGATTGATTGATGATTGAACGAACTGATTAAGTGTAAACCGGTTAGGGTTTGGAGATGCATGCTAGGACCGTAGGGTTAAAAGGATTAAACTGTTGTGTGCTGCTAGGTTGTTAGAGACATTGATTGATGCATTCATATATTCGTTTCATGGTTCGGACCGTATATGCATCTATACATATTAAAAGAATGATATTTAATGAATCTATGTACGGGAATTATGAGACGCCGGGGAGTGTAGTAAGCTACTAACTCTAAACCGACGAATCGAGGATTTAATAATAGACACATAAGGAATGAGTAACTAAGAAGTGTGTAACGGAGGATGATCCGTCTACGGGTTAGCAATCTGCTAATCCAAGGTAGCGGACGTGAACGTGTGATGAGTCGTCTACGGGTGAGCAATCCGCTAATCTAGTGTAGCAGATGTGAACGAGTTAAAATACATTAGAAACCCTAATAGGCTTACTTGCGTGATTGGTTGTGTTGTTGAGCTTTGTTTTGCAGGCCTGTTAGATCGTCTCGGTGTTGGGCCGAGCGGTCCTGGTGGACACTTAACTTGGTCACGAGGCCGGTTAAGTTCGTAGCTGCTGACTCGGTACAGCACCGAGTCAGTGTGAAGGGTGGCGTGTGTGTGTGTTAGACTTGCAGGAATATTGTGTTGAGATCACTATCGTTTATTGATTGATTTTGTTATCGTTGATAGAGTCCAAGTGAGTCTGCATGTTTACATTTTTGCACTAAGACACTAGGGTGTGTTAGATCCCGCAAGTCTAGGTTGTTGAATACGTTCTGGTACTTCCGACCCGATTGAATCCTCGGGTGGCTGCCTAATCAGATCTTGGGCCTTCGGGTGGTGATTCCAGTTATGGCGTTAACCTACTGAGTGACGCCGGTAGGTGTGTGGTTCGGAGAATACGGGGTGATGTTCTAGGGCCGAATCGAAGGGAACTTAGGTTAGTGTGGGGTAGTCCGAGTCACCGTGTATCGATGGACTGAGAATAGTATCCTAGGTCGTGAGACTTCGTGTTTACATCTGGGAGTCGTGGGTTAGTTACGATGTCGGTGGCTGTTGGTGCTGGATTTCCCTCTAAGAAATCCGGCCCATTAAGAAACAAAACAAAGGCCCATAATCATGAGCCCGCTTCATAATCAAGACAGAGAAATCGACCGTCATCCTTTTTAGGCCCATACGACCAACATCCGGACAAGGCCCAGACAATGCCGAAGTAAGAGGCGATCGAGCTCGAGCTCGATAGGAGAAAATGAAGAGGTAGAACGATCTGGTCTTCATCGGTTCAACCAATTCCCGCGAATCTCGGAGATCGTTATCACGATGAGGCCAAAATATCGGAACAAGAAGATCAAAGTCGAGACTATTTAAAGAGGAAGTGGCGATTCATTCAAGACATTCCAACCCTAATCAAGAACACTTCGACTAGATAGCTCGATTATCATACTTTGTACTCTCTATTCGATTGTGTTTGTTCTATCTCGACGATTAATCTCAATAAAGTCTTTGATTCATAGGAAATCTATATCATCTTTATATCCAAAAGTCCAAATCCACGATTACAAATCCTTGGTGTGAATCTCCGATCTCACATTTGGCGCCGACTGTGGGGACTATTTATAGTTTTTCCTGTCTTAAGAATCAGATCTTAGATCCGATAGATTGAGATGAATCCCGACCAATCTGGCTCTCCCAGCGCCACACCGCCAGTCGACCACCCTTAAACGGTTGACAACGTTCCTCAGAACACCTCCGGAGTGAGAACCATGGGTCAGACCGATGGCGTGTTGACGAGCTCTGCCTCAGTCTCCACGACTTCGGCACCAGCCGGCTCAGTCGCTCAAACGATCGCGACGAGCCAGACTCCGACAAATGTTTTGTCAGGAACTAACGATCCGAGCAGGAACTGGGTATGGATGAGAAACGATTCGACTTCCGCCCCTGCTTCAGGAGGCGGATCTGGAACGCTCAGGCCTAACTCGCCACTGCCTTCTGCTCCACAGCGACAAAGCCCGGACGACCTCGCTGAAATCCGTTCGATGTTGAACCTATTGGTGAACCGAACGAGAAGCAACGAGGCAAACGCACGGGCCCAAGAGATCGCAAATCGTTCTCTGGCCGCACAGCTCGATGAACAGGAACGACGCATTAACGCCCGTCTTGAAGAGCTCGTAGGCCAAAACCAGGGGGTAGATTAATGCGCGATCCGCGACCCCCCATAAGTCCTCCACCGCGAACACGCTTGGACTTCTCCCAGGTGGTAACACCCCCGGGAACGTCGGGAAATTTTGCCAGTACGTCAAATAGCGGCTTCCACCTTATAACGACCCCTACTGCGACACCGACTCCATTCGGTTCGAGTTCTATGGTCACATATCCGACAAGATCGGGAAACCGGCCATTACACGGACCACCACCTTTCCCGAGTAACTCTGATATCCGGCCGAGGCAACTAGGAGGCTCTGCTTTCGCCTCGAGCTTGGGAAATCTTAACGGATTGATATATCATTGTTTTTACCGTTTTTAGACCATGATATAAGTGTGTTTTAGAGTCTTTTAGTGTTTCTTTAGAGTCTTTTACAGGTGTTATTAGATACATTCACGTTTGGAGCGGAATTGGAGTTATTGGAGCTTTTTGGAGCATTTTGGTGCTTTGACCCGAGAGATAGAGTTCACTGTCCAAAACAGAGTAATGCATCGATCGACACACAACGTGCATCGATCGACACACGAGCGAGATGGGCCTTTCCTCGGCGGTTAATGAAGAATAAAGATATTGCAGTATTGCCCAGAAGTTCCTGATAATTACAAAGAAGCCCCAAGACGTGATTAGCTTATATAATTAGGTTTTTACATCAGTTTATAGATACGCTTTCATACTTAGAGCATAGAGTTTTTAGAGCTTGGGGCTGATCTAATCCTATACTGCTTTCTGCATTTTGGAGAAGATTTCGAACCCCTTTACTTATATATTCTCTTTTATGCAATCTATTATTTCATTGATTATGTTTTCATATTCTATGTCTGAGTAGATTCATAGTTAGGTTTAGGGATTCTCATTAAGGATTTTATGACTTGCTAGATATAATTAATTCAGTTAAGTATTCATATCATAATTATTCTTCGATCTAAATTGTGCTTAACACTAGCTTCTAACCTGATCACTTAGAATCTAGATCTTAGGTTGTTAAATTGACACGAAAGTGTGGTTTAGAATCTGAAATATTTAGGTTGAGCAATTGAATTACTCGTAAAGAAATTTGGTTTAATTGAATTGTGAACATATCGAACTTAATCTTAAAGCTGGTTTAATCTGTTAGGAAATGACAAAGACATTTGGATTTCTGCAATCAGGCTTAGAGAATTCTCACAACGAAAGTTGGTTAATTCTATATCTGTGTTTGAGTTCTAGAACCGTACTTAATTTGATCTTGACTGAATGATTTATCTGCTTGTCTGATTTCCTGAGAACTCCCTAGACTTAGCGCTTTTAGTTAATTGCTTACAACAAATTTTGCTACTGATTTACTTTCCTGCTTTGTTTTTAGTTTCTCATTACATTTGCTTCCTCCTAGTTTAATCTTGACTGTTCTAAATCTATCGTTGCCTAGAGTCCTTGTGGATTCGATACCCTAAGTACTACATTGACATTATTGTGCACTTGCAGTTAGTATAGGGATTAAAACTCGACCTATCAAGTTTTTGGCGCCGTTACCGGGGACTCTTTTGAGTCTTCGATAGATTTGAACTTAGAGTTTAGACTAGGATTTTTATTTTTTTTTGTTTTAGTTACTAAATTTTCTCTGTTTTTCTCTGTCGCAGGTTTAACAATCGCCTAGCATCGATCGTTGCCTCTTTTGTGTCGATCGTTACTAAGCGACTGGAGTTGAGTCGATCGTTGCACTCTTAGCATCGATCGTTGCACTGCGATTACAGACGGTTTATGCAGACGCGTGATACCAGAAGTAACCCGAATACTAATCTCGTTAATCTCTAACTTGAAGAGCTTGCTAGACTAGAGAGGACCAACAGGAAGTTCAAAGAGCAAGGATGGTTCAAGAACGTCTGATTATAATGTCTGATGCTCAAGGTACCCTGAGGGACCGACAAAATAATCCGTACAATGCTGCTGGGCAACAGATTGATGCTGAAGGGAATGTGATCCTTGAGCCTGAACAAGAGCAAGGCCAAGGACAAGGCCAAGGCCAAGAGGAGAGGCGAATGGTTAATCCTCCTGTTGCTAATGAGAGGACCTTAGCTGACTATAACCGTCCGGATGAGTTTCATGCTAACCGGTCAGCTCTTGTGCCTCCTGGTTTTGAGAGGAATGATTTCGAGATCAAGACCATCTACTACTCTCTTCTGAGGCAGAATGACTTCCATGGTTTCCCTAATGAGCAGCCAATGGATCATATAGATGAGTTTGAGGACATAGTCACTGGGATGAAGTATGATGGAGTGAACTATGACTATATGTTTCTCAAACTTTTCCCCTACTCTCTCGCTGGAGATGCTGTTGCCTGGCTGAAACAACTTCCACCTGGGAAGTTTACTACTTGGGACGCTGTTAAGAGTGAGTTTCTGAGACACTTCTATGATGATGCTCGCTCTGATCAGTCGAGACATGACATTCTCACTTTCTCCCAAGGTCCTATAGAGCCTCTTAAGACTGCCTGGATGAGGTTTAAGAAGTACCAACGTGACTGCCCGCATCATGGATTCACTGAGGTAACATTGCTGAGTATTTTCTTTAGAGGTATAGATCTCCCTTATCAGACTGCGTTGGATAATTCCAGCAATGCAAAGTTCAACACTAGGACTCCAGAGCAAGCTAAGCAACTGATAGATAACTTAGTAAGCAGTAATAGCTGCAAGACTACTGTTAGAAGAAGGAAAGAGTCTGGTGGGAAGATAGATAATATGGAGATTGCTGATATTAGAAGTAAGTTGGGCACTGTTTGCAATCTTCTAGCTGGGAAGAAAGCTGTCCATTTTGCTCAAGATGTTGAAGTGATCAATGCTGAAGAAGATGGTCAGGAAGAGGATGTAAACTACATTGGAGGATCTGGTTTCCAAGGAAACAGGTTTGGAGGACAGCAAGATAATAGATTCTTCAGTGGACAGAAGAGTGCTTTCACAAGCAATCAAAACTCTTCTGGCTTTGGACAGAATGCTGGTTTCCAGAAGCCTTTTCAACAAGGTAATCAGAGGACTTATGGATCTTCCTCTTACCAAACACCTCCTGCTGCAAATGCTCATGAGAGAAAGATGGAGAGTATGATGGAGCAGTTGCTGAAAGGTCAGACTAAGAATGCTATAGACCTCAACAAAAAGATAGGTGCTGTGTATGAAGAGCTGAATGGGAAGTTTGAATCTTTGAGCACACATATGAAGGAGCTTGATGCTAAGGGTGCGAGGACTGCTGGATATGTTCAGAGGCCAGATGGATCTCTTCCGGGACGGACTGATGCTAATCCTAAGTATCAGTGCAATGCAGTGACATTGAGAAGTGGTAAGGAGCTGTCTCCTGCCCAGAAAAAGCAGTTAAGTGTCGAAGAAATCGTGGAGATTGAAGAAATGGAAGATCAAATCCGTGGGATTCGCAATGCATCGATCGACGCACCTCAGCATCGGTCGATGCAAAGCGAAAATAAAGATCCAGAAGTCGTAGCACAGTCGCCCAGCAACGATCGATGCACCACTAGCAATGATCGACGCCAGGTGACTGCAGAGAGTCCAGGTGCAGAAAAACCGAAAAAGTCGAATGAAAGGGTTTACAAGCCTAAGGTACCTTTTTCTAGGAAATCCAGGAAGGCTAAGAACGATAAGCAGTATGCCAAATGAAAGGAGAAAAGGTGAAGATCGAAGTACCTTTGATTGACTCTATGGAGACTACTCCTGTGATGAAGAGATGTCTTAAGGACTTACTTGCTGGTAAATGGTCTAATGAGGAGAGTGCAATGATGATCACAGAGGTATGTAGTGCAGTGATTCAGGGCATAATTCCTGAGAAGTTGAAAGATCCAGGAAGCTTTGTGTTGGATTGTGCCATCTACAGGGAAAGATTTGAAAGATCTCTATGTGATCTTGGTTCTAGTGTGAACCTTATGCCCTTCTCTGTTGCTAAGAGACTTGGGATGACTGACTTCCTGCCCACTAGGATCTCATTGGTTTTAGCAGACAGAACAATCAGAATTCCTGAAGGAATATTGGAGGATGTGCCTATAATGATTGGCCAATGTGTGATTCCTACTTATTTTGTGGTTCTGCAGTATGGAGAGGAACCAAAGGATCCACTGATTTTGGGTAGACCTTTCTTAGATACTGCGGGTGCGATGATTGACTGTCAGCAAGGTAAAATAATTCTGAATGTGGGTGATCTGAAGATGAGCTTTGATATGGACAAACTGGTGAAGAGACCAACCATCGACGGACACACTCAGTGATTTGGCTGTAGAATACTTTCATAAGTCACATGCTGAGGATCCACTGGAGAGAGCTTTACTGAGCTCTATAATGGAGCTGGAACACCTGCAAGACGAGCCCGCAATCAGCTACACGAGGCTAATGGACTCTGCTGAGAAAGTAATGCAAGTGAATGTGTCTGACGCGACATTGCATCGATCGACACCTTCAGGGCATCGATCGTTGCATGTCGACAGAGACTGGGCAGAGGAAAAAGATCCGAAAATTGAGCTGAAACAACTTCCATCCGGGCTAAGATACGCATTTCTTGGACCTAATTCAACCTATCCAGTGATTGTTAATGCTAGTTTGAACAACGCAGAGCTCACTTTACTGCTAAGCAAGCTGCGCAAGCATCGCAAAGCTCTTGGCTATTCTCTTGATGACATTTCAGGTATCTCTCCAGAGCGGTGCATGCATCAGATACATCTTGAGGACGAGTCTAAGACATCAGTTGAGCATCAGAGAAGGCTGAATCCTAACCTTAAGGATGTGGTTAAGAAGGAGATTATGAAACTCCTATATGCTGGGATTATCTATCCAATTTCAGACAGTGATTGGGTGAGTCCAGTTCATGTAGTGCCTAAGAAAGGCGGAGTTACAGTAGTGAAGAATGAGAAGAACGAGCTGATTCCTACAAGGACTGTGACTGGACACCGGATGTGCATAGATTACAGGAAGCTCAATGCTGCGACAAGGAAGGATCATTTCCCTTTACCCTTCATTGATCAGATGCTGGAGAGGTTAGCATATCACCCTTACTATTGCTTCCTCGATGGATATTCAGGTTTCTTCCAGATTCCCATCCATCCAGAGGATCAGGGAAAGACCACCTTTACTTGTCCATATGGCAGATTTTCTTACCGTAGGATGCCTTTTGGACTCAGCAGTGCACCTGCCAACTTCCAGAGATGCATGATGTCCATATTCACTGATATGATTGAGGACTTTATTGAGGTGTTTATGGATGACTTCTCAGTCTATGGGTCATCTTATAATGAGTGATTGGATAATCTGTGCAAGGTACTGACTAGATGCGAGGAGAAGCACTTAGTTCTTAATTGGGAGAAGTGCCATTTCATGGTCAGAGGTGGTATTGTACTTGGACATAAAGTGTCTGAAGCAGGGATTGAAGTAGATCACGCTAAGATTGAGGTAATGACCAGCCTTCAGGCGCCTGATTCTGTGAAGTCTATAAGGAGCTTTCTTGGACATGCAGGTTTCTATAGACGGTTCATCAAGGACTTCAGTAAGATTGCTAGACCACTAACTGCTTTGCTGTGTAAGGATACCGAATTTGAGTTCAATGCAGATTGTCAGACTGCATTTGAACAGATCAAGCATGCATTAGTGAGTGCTCCTATAGTTCAGCCACCAGATTGGGATTTACCTTTTGAGGTTATGTGTGATGCGAGTGACTATGCTGTAGGAGCTGTTCTGGGGCAGAAGAAGGACAGAAAGCTTCATGCTATCTATTATGCCAGCAGAACACTAGATGATGCGCAGAGAAACTATGCTACTATAGAGAAGGAGTTGTTGGCTGTTGTCTTTGCATTTGAGAAATTTCGCCCCTATCTTGTTGGCTCCAAAGTGATTGTACACACTGATCATTCAGCCCTGAAGTATCTGATGCAGAAGAAAGATGCTAAGCCAAGATTGTTGAGATGGATTATGTTGCTTCAGGAGTTTGACATTGAAGTGAGGGACAAGAAGGGAGTTGAGAATGGAGTTGCTGACCATCTTTCAAGGATGCTAGTTGAGGAAGACGTGCCCATTAATGATTACTTTCCTGAGGAGAACGTCAATATGATTGGGATAGTGTTTCAGATGGATTCGGACAGAAACTTGCAAAACTGTCGGATTAATCGCACTGCGTCGATCGATGCATGTGTCGAGACTGCGACGATCGATGCCACTCTATGCGACGATCGTTGTAGTGAGGATATGAACCTAGAACCTTTCACGGTTCAAATTGGAGACTATGTTTTCGAAGTAGATGCTGTCGCGACTACCAATCGACCCTGGTACGCAGATATAGCTAATTACCTGGCTGCAGAGACTGAACCAGATGATTTGAAGGGGTATGCAAAGAAGAAGTTTTTCAGGGAGCTTAGACGATACTACTGGGATGAACCTTATCTCTACAAGCATTGTTCGGATGGTCTTTACAGGAGATGCGTTGCTGAATCAGAGGTTCCAGATATTTTATTCCACTGTCATGGATCAGATTATGCTGGACATTTTGCTACTTTCAAGACTGTGTCTAAGATTCTGCAAGCAGGTTTCTGGTGACCTACAATGTTTGCGGATGCTCATTCCTTCGTTTCTCAGTGTGATGCCTGTCAAAGGAGAGGGAAAATCAGTAAGAAGCATGAGATGCCTCAGAATTTCATTCTTGAGGTTGAGGTTTTCGATTGCTGGGGCATAGATTTCATGGGTCCTTTTCCCTCATCCAATGGGAATAAGTTTATCTTGGTTGTTGTGGACTATGTATCTAAGTGGGTAGAAGCAATAGCTAGTCCAACCAATGATTCTTTGGTGGTTATTGAACTGTTTAAGACCATAATATTTCCTAGATTTGGAGTACCTCAGATAGTGATTAGTGATGGAGGATCTCACTTTATTAATAAGGTCTTCGAGAAGCTGCTACAGAAGCATGGAGTTCATCACCGAGTTGCTACTCCTTATCACCCGCAGACTAGTGGAAAAGTTGAGGTCTCTAACAGACAGATCAAAGAGATCTTAGAGAAGACGGTTGGGAATACAAGGAAGGATTGGGCAGCAAAGCTAGATGACGCACTATGGGCTTACCGGACTGCATTCAAAACACCACTTGGGACTACTCCATTCCATCTTTTGTATGGAAAAGCATGTTATCTGCCAGTAGAGCAAGAGCACAAAGCAGCATGGGCTGTAAAGCAGATGAACTTCGATCTTAAGACTGCTGCAGAGAGGATATTGGTGCAGCTTAATGAGTTGGATGAGATTAGACATTTTGCTTATGAGAACACAAAGCTGTACAAGGAGAGGACTAAGGCTTATCATGACAAGAAGATTGTCTCCAGACAATTTGAGCCTAATGATCAGGTACTTTTGTATAACTCTCGTTTGCAATTGTTTCCAGGTAAGCTGAGATCAAGGTGGTCTGGTCCTTTCACGATCAAAGAGGTACGTCCTTATGGAGATGTCGTTCTGATCAGCCAGGAAGGTAAGGAATTTACTGTGAATGGACAAAGAGTAAAACATTATTGGGTTAAGGCCGAGATTCCAGGAGGTCAGATTTTACCTCTGGATGTTGCACCCTCTGTCTGATTGAGCTAAAACGTCAAGCTATTGACGCTAAAAGAGCGCTGAGTGGGAGGCAACCCACTGTTTTGTTTTTGCTATTCATTTTTGGTGTTTTTGTTAGGATTTTACGTTTGTTTTTAGTTTTGGTGAGTTTTGTCTGTAGGTCTCGACAGAATCGCAATGCAACGATCGACACGGTCCTGTGTGTCGATCGTCACAACACAAAAATCGCATTGCAGCGATCGTTGCTGTCCTGAGAAACGATAGACACATGACGCAATCGCCTTGCAACGGTCGTTACATTTATGTATCGATCGATGCATGAGCGACAGAGGTAAAAATCAGACAGAACTTAACTCATCCATTAACATTTTCTTTCTTTTTACCGATCCTTAGCTTGACACTACTGGGGACAGTGTGTTTCAAGTGTGGGGGAGGTGGTACTGACTCTTATCTTTCTGTTTTCTTAAAGTCAGTCCGTTTTTCAAATTTTTTTATTTTATTGAGTCAAAACAAGTTTAACTAAGAAACAATGAATTTTTGAGAAGTTAACAACAACTTGCAGGAACTTAAGTAACCACTGGGATGAAGTTGCAGGAACTATCTATGACTATTAGAAAACCCAACACGGATCAACCTACTGAGGACACCCATATCAATTCAGGTATTCAGAGGATCCTTTACTGACTTCACCCTTAATTTGACTTAATTTTCTCACCTAAGGGCTTGGTATACCTTGAGTCAGATTCCTTTGTTAGTTCTGACATAGCTTGTAAACCTGTCCGAGTATGGTTCCCTTCTCCCCTTCCATAAAGTAAAAAAAGAGGTAATAAACTGAGGATGAGCTAGTAGCTCCGAAGTGGTCACTGGAGTAGTAGCAAACACTATTACCTCATGTGCATTCATGGAATGTGTCCAAAGTACACCCCTTAACGGGAAGAGCACTGATAAAAAAAAAATGATACCCAATGGGGAAAAATCAGAATGCTAAGGAAGGGAAAAGAGAAGAAAAGGAACCAGAAAAAGATAGTATGGTGGTCTAGAGCTGACAAAGTAAGAATCCATGTGCCCTTTGATCGATAATCCTTAGGTGAGACCGCACTTAATAGCTTATAGAAGTCAGTAGGGTGAATTTCAATTGCTTGGATTGATTGTGGAGTTTACTTGGGACAATTGCTAAGTGTGGGGGAAGTACATGTTAGTCTTGATGTCTTGCAGGTGATTCTTTCAGTGGCTTACTAAGGGGAATCTGAGTGTTGTTGCTTCTAGGATAAAAAGAGTTTCTGAAAGTTTTCAAACCTCTTCACCATGTTTTAGTTCTTTGTTTTGCTTGAGGGCAAGCAAAGGCTAAGTGTGGGGGAGTTGATATATCATCGTTTTTACCGATTTTAGACCATGATATAAGTGTGTTTTAGAGTCTTTTAGTGTTTCTTTAGAGTCTTTTACAGGTGTTATTAGATACATACACGTTTGGAGCGGAATTGGAGTTATTGGAGCTTTTTGGAGCATTTTGGTGCTTTGACCCGAGAGATAGAGTTCACTGTCCAAAACAGAGTAATGCATCGATCGACACACATCGTGCATCGACACACATCGTGCATCGATCGACACACGAGCGAGATGAGCCTTTCCTCGACGGTTAATGAAGAATGAAGATATTGCAGTATTGCCCAGAAGTTCCTGATAATTACAAAGAAGCCCCAAGACGTGATTAGCTTATACAATTAGGTTTTTACATCAGTTTATAGATACGCTTTCATACTTAGAGCATAGAGTTTTTAGAGCTTGGGGCTGATCTAATCATGTAATGCTTTCTGCTTTTTGGAGAAGATTTCGAACCCCTTTACTTATATATTCTCTTTTATGCAATCTATTATTTCATTGATTATGTTTTCATATTCTATGTCTGAGTAGATTCATAGTTAGGTTTAGGGATTCTCATTAAGGATTTTATGACTTGCTAGATATAATTAATTCAGTTAAGGATTCATATCATAATTATTATTCGATCTAAATTGTGCTTAACACTAGCTTCTAACCTGATCACTTAGAATCTAGATCTTAGGTTGTTAAATTGACACGAAAGTGTGGTTTAGAATCTGAACTATTTAGGTTGAGCAATTGAATTACTCGCAAAGAAATTTGGTTTAATTGAATTGTGAACATATCAAACTTAATCTTAAAGCTGGTTTAATCTGTTAGGAATTACAAAGACATTTGGATTTCTGCAATCAGGCTTAGAGAATTCTCACAACGAAAGTTGGTTAATTCTATATCTGTGTTTGAGTTTTAGAACCGTACTTAATTTGATCCTGACTGAATGATTTATCTGCTTGTCTGATTTCCTGAGAACTCCCTAGACTTAGTGCTTTTAGTTAATTGCTTACAACAAATATTGCTACTGATTTACTTTCCTGCTTTGTTTTTAGTTTCTCATTACATTTGCTTCCTCCTAATTTAATCTTGACTGTTCTAAATCTATCGTTGCCTAGAGTCCTTGTGGATTCGATACCCTAAGTACTACATTGACATTACTGTGCACTTGCAGTTAGCATAGGGATTAAAACTCGACCTATCACGGATCGAATACGATACAGTTCCAAACGCCACAGATCGACCAAACAAGACCGATTCCAACAATCGATCTTCTCGACCCGGTTTTCCCGGAACAAACGTCGAATCTAGCACAAGCACAGTTCACACCTATAGCAGGCGATGAACATGATATGCTAAAACAATACATCGAGCAGGCTAAAGCCCAATTCGTCAGTCTGAGCTCGAAAGTTCACATGGCAACGAGCGCGGCACCTGACATCGATCGAGTGATCGAATAAACGCGACAAACGCCATTCACGGACCGGATCGCCTTTGCAAGAATCCGAGAGATCAAGAAAATGAAATTTCCAGAATTCTCTGGGAAATCGGACCCGAAAGCCCACATCAGGGCATTCCGGCTAGCGATGGCAAGGGTATACCTCACTGACGAGGAAAGAGAGCCGGCTTTCTGCAGGCTCTTCGCCGAAAACCTATCGGGCTCCGCCCTAGAATGGTTCGTCGGACTGGAAGAGAGATCCATCGATAATTTCACCCAGTTCATGACGGCTTTCCTCAAACAATACTCCGTCTTTATCGAGGAAAAGACTACTGAGGCAGCTTTATTTGGCGTCTCTCAGAAACCCGATGAGACACTTCGCTCGTGCATCGACCGATTTAAGGAAATAAAATCCAAAATCGCAAACCCACGAGACGAAGTAGCAATACAACCACTGAGACGTGGACTGTGGTTTTCGACCAGATTCTGCGAGGAAATAACAGTCCGCGAATCTCAAACGCTCGATGACGCCCTTCATCGCGCATCGGCCTTTGCTCGCCTCGAGGACGAAACCATGGCCCTCATAGAAAAGTACCAAAAAGAAAAGAACTCGTCGGGCTCACAGAACTCGAACTCAAAAAAGGATTCCCGAAAATCAGGAAACGTTAATGCGGTCGAGAGCCCGAAGAGCTCGAAGAAATTCGAGTTTGACAAGGATAAATTCTGTCACTTTCACAACAAAAGAGGGCACTCGACTGAAGAGTGCTATACTCGAGCCAAAGCCGAGGTTCAAAAACGAGAGTCCGAAAACAAACAAGAATCAGAAGTTGAAGAGGAAACTCCATCTGACAAAAAGGAAAGTAAACATACCAAGGAGTCGAACACCAAAAAGCCTTCTCAGAACAAACGAGAACGGTCTAAGGAGTCGGAATCTCCCGAAGCCCTCCCTCAAGGGTCGCGAAAGCGAGTCGAAATCATTCTCGGCGAACTCAGCTTGTGTGGCACCCCAGGAGGCTCGGCGCTATCCCCGCCTCCAGCTCCTATTAAGAGTTTACGCTCACGAATCAATCTCCCTCGTCTCTACGGGGGGGGGGGGGTGTAGGATTATGTTGGTTCATAGGTTTAATTATCAGATTACAACCTATCACATAATCAACTAGGATCTAGGTGTTTGCAGTTGAATCATAAACAGATCAGGATCATTACCTCTTTTAGAGTGCAGCGGATTGATTGGTAATATCGAGATCACTTAGAGCAGATGATTACCGGCTCCTCCTAGGTATCCACACGCTTACAAGCTACTGGATCAGGCTGCTAGACCAAGTTGGAACAACAGAGAGAGAGGAGGACGGCCAGACCTAAAATCGCAGGAACTGTGGTCTAACTGGCGCCTCCTCTTCCCTTATATGGGCCCAAGTAATTAAACTAATGGCCTATTAGGCTTTTGGGCCCAAGACCCAAATCAGACAAAAGACTGTATTTTGTCTGGCCCAATTCTCTGTACAAATACAGTAAATGTCTTGCATCTTACTGTATTAGTTCCTTTTTAACTTTCCCGTTAGCTATGGTGTGTGACCCTTTGGGATCATACAATACTGGTAATAAGTACTTAACTTATAGATCAAGAGCGGGCTCTAGCAAGTCATCATGACCTCCCAGTATTTATGACTTATGTCTGATCTCGACACTTATCATACTTTCTAGAGATAGCACAGTAGATTTCAGGACATTCCCAACAATCTCCCACTTGTACTGGAATCCTACATTCCCTAATCCTTTTGTCTCAATATCTCGATCTGGCATAAGGCAAGATGTGTGTCATCCTTATATAGCCAGACCATGTTCATCGGACCAGATTTGATACTGACAATTCAAACGACTTGGGCAAGTCTGTTTGGGAGTGGCCACTCTCTTACCAGCTATCAAGTCTCCGATTGGCCTAGAGATATTACCTCCGTTAAACGGCAGGGACAAATCCCATCTTGTTCCATCACTATGAACTACACACTTTATAATACACCCAACCAAGGTCCTTATAGCTCCCAGTTACGAAACAGCGTTAGACAATGATCAAAGCGCATCAATCCATGTGCAGCCACATGCATGCGAACTCAGGTCTAAGGACTATACTCTATAGTCGTAAATGAGAACCTTTTATGACACAGATATCAATATCTTGTAGAGTTCTCATCAGCGGGCCATGTCCGGTCATATGCTCCCTACATATACCTATGTGTTGACTTTGATGCCGCGCATCCATGACCCATGAAACTTGGTCATAAGTCTCAACACACTCTAGTCTCAAGTGGTTGTTGATGTTCCAATTTCAACAACCTTCGACTATGGACACTATGATTTATGTCATTTCGTTAAATATAGGGTTTCATGTTCAAGTCTTTCTCATGTACTTCGATGGCCCATATATAACGACATAAATCATTTTGGAACGATTATTTTATGTCACAGTTAAAAATAATCCAGAAATAAAATTTCATTAACATTAAAATGTTTACATGAACCAATCAAAATAACTAAAATAAAGCCCTCACAACTCCCACTCAAAAAGAGATTACATATGAAAATCTCTAATTCCTACAGCAGCAGTATGCAACTCGTGCTTAGGTCTCGGGAGTGGCTTTGTCAACGGGTCAGCCACGTTCTCATCAGTGGGAACTCTGCTGACCATCACTTCACCTCTATTCACTATATCACGAATCAGGTGATACCTTCTCATAATATGTTTTGATTTCTGATGATGTCTCGGTTCCTTAGCTTGAGCAATTGCACCATTGTTGTCACAATACAGTGTTAAAGGCTCAGTGGCACACCGAGTTCAATCATGAAGTTCCTTATCCAAACTCCTTCCTTCGCAGCTTCTGAAGCAGCGATGTATTCAGCTTCAGTTGTGGAATCTGCCACGGTGCTCTGCTTGGAGCTCTTCCAACTTACTGCACCGCCATTCAGACAGAAGATGTAACCAGACTGTGACCGGAAATCATCTTGGTCTGTCTGAAAACTTGCATCCGTGAATCCACTCATTTCAAGCACTTCACTTCCTCCGTAAACCAAGAACTTATCCTTAGTATTCCTCAAATACTTCAGGATATTCTTTACGGCAATCCAGTGACTCTCACCTGGATTAGACTGGTACCTACTCGTCATGCTTAGTGCATAAGCAACATCAGGACGAGTACAGATCATGGCATACATGATAGATCCTATAGCCGAAGCATAAGGTATCCTACTCATGCGCTTAAGCTCATCAGGTGTTTTAGGACACTGAGTCTTGCTTAGTGTAGCACCATGTATCATTGGCGTGAATCCCTTCTTGGATTTATCCATTCCGAATCGATGCAGGATTTTGTCTATATAAGAATCTTGACAAAGTCCAATCAGCCTTTTAGATCTGTCTCTAAAGATTCGGATTCCAAGAACATACGCGGCTTCACCCATGTCCTTCATGGAAAAACAACTTCCCAGCCAGTCTTTAACAGACTTCAGCATTGGAATATCATTTCCAAGAAGCAATATGTCATCGACATATAGGATAAGAAACGCCACTTTGCTCCCACTAGTTTTCTTATACACACATTATTCTTCCTTGTTTCTGATGAAGTCAAAATTCTTTATTGCCTCATCAAAACGAAGATTCCAACTCCTCGATGCTTGCTTCAATCCATAAATGGATTTATGAAGTTTGCATACTTTCCCAGCATTCTTAGGATCAATGTAACCGTCAGGCTGTGTCATATACACATCCTCCTCCAAGATTCCATTCAGGAAGGCGGTTTTCACATCCATCTGCCAAATCTCATAATCATAATAAGCGGCAGTTGCTAGGAGAATCCGAATTGATTTCATCATGGCCACTGGTGAATAGGTTTCATCATAGTCTATACCATGAATTTGCTTGAAACCTTTTGCCACCAACCTGGCCTTGTAAATCTGGACATTTCCATCCATGTAAATCTTCTTCTTGAAGATCCATTTACACTCGATGGCTTTAGCACCAGCGGGTAAGTCAACCAGTGAGAACACTCGGTTGACAGACATGGAGTCCATCTCGGATTCAGTGGCTTCACGCCACTTTGAGGAGTCAGGGCCTATCATGGCTTCTTCAAAGTTCGAGGGTTCATCACCGTCAATGATCAAAAGATCATGGCAATTAGTCACGAGGAATCCCTAATATCTATCGGGTTCGTGACGGATCCTTCCGGATCTTCGAACTTCAGGTACTTCAGGTTCAGGTTCTATTACAACTTCATGTAATTCATCCTGCTGTTCTTCCTCATTAGGTTGAACAGGTTCCTGTCCTTCTTGAATTTCATCAAGTTGTACCTTACTCCCACTATCTTTCTTAGAGAGAAATTCCCTCTCAAGAAAAGTACAATCCCGAGCAACAAAGATCTTGTTCTCGGATCGCAGATAGAAGTAATAAGCCTTGGTATCCCTAGGATAACCAATGAAGTAGCATTTGTCAGATTTTGGTGTAAGCTTGTCTGAGATTAATCTTTTGACATAGGCTTCACAACCCCAAATTCTGAGAAAAGACATTGCTGGAGCTTTTCTAGTCCATAACTCATATGGTGTCTTTGCTACTGCTTTTGATGGCACTCTGTTCAGTGTGAACGTTGCGGTCAGCAAAGCATATCCCCAAAGGGATATAGGAAGGTCTGTGTGACTCATCATGGATCGGACCATATCTAACAATGTCCGATTCCTTCTCTCAGACACACCATTCCACTGAGGTGTTCCAGGAGGTGTGAGTTGGGAGATGATCCCACACTCACTCAGATGATCACGGAATTCCTGGCTCAAGTATTCTCCTCCTCGGTCCGACCGAAGAGCCTTAATACTTTTACGAAGCTGGTTCTGTACTTCATTCTGGAATTCTTTGAACTTCTCAAAGGTTTCCGACTTATGTTTCATCAAGTAGACATATCCATATCTACTGAAATCATCAGTGAATGTAATGAAGTACTGATAGTTTCCTCTAGCATTTGTGGACATTGGGCCACACACGTCAGTATGTATCAGGCCCAATAGTTCACTGGCCCTTTTTGTGGGTTTATTAAAAGGGGCCCGTGTCATTTTGCACATTAGGCAAGATTCACATTGCTCACAAGACTCAAAGTCAAATGAGCCCAAGAGTCCATTCGAATGGAGCCTCTTGACGCGTTTCTCACTAATGTGCCCCAAACGACAATGCCAGAGAAACGTTTCATTTTCTTCGTTAGATTTGAACCGTTTTGTATTAATGTTATATACTGGAGTAGATTGATCCAGCATGTACAGCCCATTAATAAGAGGGGCACAGCCATAGAACATATCATTGAGATTAAAGGAACACAATTTATTCTTAATAGAAAAATCAAATCCTTGTAAATCCAATAATGAAACTGAAATGATATTTCTGCTTATAGCAGGTACAAAATAACAATTCTCAAGTTCTAAAATCAATCCAGAAGGTAAAGATAACAAGTAAGTGCCAACGGCCAGTGCTGGAACCTTCGCTCCATTGCCAACCCGCAACTCTACTTGCCCTTGCTTCAACCTTCTACTGTTGCTGAGCGCCTGCACATTAGTACAAATATGAGCCCCACATCCAGTATCTAATACCCAAGTGGTATTATCAGAAGTAGTAGTATTTACTTCAATAACAAAAATACCTGAAGAAGTAGTCGCGAAGGACTTATTCTTCTCCTTCAGACTTTCCTGGTATTTCTTACAGTCCCTGCGATAATGCCCTGCCTCTTTGCAAAAGTGGCAGATATCAGAAGGCCCAGCTTTAGACACGGGCTTGGGATTGGCCTTTTCTTTGTTGACTGCCTTGCCCTTTCCTTTGTCTGCAGCGGATTTCTTGAAACCCTTGCCCTTCTGCACCATGAGTACAGACGGGTCCTTGGCCTTCTTCAGATTAGGTTCTGCAGTCTTGAGCATACCATGTAGCTCAGGCAAAGTCTTTGTCAACCCATGCATATTATAGTTCAAGGTGAACTGGTCATATGCAGGAGTAAGAGACTGCAGAACGATATCACAAGCAAGCTCTTGGCTTATAGGACAGTCGAGTCTAGTCAAATGATCGAGATAACCCATCATTTTCAGAACATGTGGACTCACTGCTGCATCCTTAGCCATTTTACAGTCCAAGAGATTCTTTACAGTTTGGAATCTCTCTGTACGAGCCTGCTCCTGAAACAACGCTTTCAGGTTTGCCATCAGTTCCATGGGACAAGTCAGGCCTTCCCACTGAATCTGCAGTTCGGGAGCCATTGTCGCCAACATTAGGCAAACCACGTCATTAGCATCTGAAGAATGCGTATCCCAAGCATTCTTCACAGCTTGTGCGGCATTATTCGCAGGTCTAGGGGGGAGAACTCTTTCAAGGACATAAGCCTTCTTCTCCTGCCTGAGCACAAGTCTCAGGTTCCTGGACCAGTTCAGGAAGTTTGATCCGTTCAGTTTGTCCTTCTCAAGGGCAGACCGGATCGAGAAAGTGTTTTGTGTTGTTGTGCTTGACATAGCTGAAATTATGAGACAATAGAGTTTTAGTTATTTAGTTCATAAAAAAGTAATCTTAAAAACTTATAAGAAAACTCGCATTGCATTCAAAATTTCTTTGTTTAACCTCATAAGAATGCAATGATTCCGAGACCCATGTTCAACTAAAACCAAAGTGGGCCACTGGCCGTCACCCGGAATTAGCTTTACTTGGTAAGCATGCACACAGCTAGTTATATCTATATAACTCTCGGTTGTGGATTGGGCCCAAGGCCCAATTCACCAGATGTCTCAAGGCCCGGGACTCCCGATGGCCCAGTCAAGGAAACCAATCTCTTACAGCCAAATAATCACTAAAGTCTGGGACTCCCAATGAAATTAGTGACTATATACTACTTTACTTACGCAAAAACAGACACCTCACACTGTAAGCCATATCTGTAATTGAATAAGCGTTAAGTAGCTGACAAGATTGGGCAAGACATCCAAGCTTGATATTGGTTTTGAGGATTTTAGGTTTTCTTTCCAAAAATAGAAGATTACTATTTTGGAAAACTTACTTATTTTAGAAACTTTCTAAATCTAGAAACATGCTAAAAATAGAAATTTCTAATTTAATATTTTATTAAAGTTTTCGGTTGGGTCACAAATTATAGGCCCAATTCATGGTCCAAGACCACAGAATTCCAATTGGCCCAATAATTTGACATAACCGAGTCGGTTCATTAATTCTGGTCCAAGACCAAATTAACTACTAAATCCAACTGGTTATTTACTAAACCAGACCAGCTCTAAATTATTTGGTCCAACCAAATCAAACTTAGACCAGCCTTCGGTTTAGGTTAAAATTCAATTTTGAATTTAAATCCGGTTTAACCAGAAATTAAATAATACCAATTGTATTAAATAATTTCCAGCAAACCGCGATTTGGGTTAACCGCTTGAACCACCAATTAAATTGGATCGGTTCGGTTAAGTCCAAAACCGGGAAGAAACACCTTGTGTTTTAGCCAATTTTGACTTAACTTGCGGTTTAAGCTAAAGCTGACAATGAACCACAATCGGTTTGATCGGTTCATTGTCGCGGGTTTGGGAAGAACGAACCGCGAAGCTCGGCTGAACCGATTGGCTACTCGCGGAACGTATGCCTCGCCAGCATATCGATCGATATGACGCTTACACGTCGATCGATACTCGCGTGCATCAGCTCGTTGCGATCGGGTCATCGGGACAGCGAGAAGAAATCGATCCGATCGATATCGATCGATATCACGCTCCCTCGTCGATCGATACGGGCGTCCACATCGCATACCGATAGGTTTCAATCGGATTATGCGATTTGCAAATTAGGTTTTTTAAGTTTTCTAATCAAATTTTACTCATTAAAATCGATTCATCAAACTAATAAACAACCTAGTATGATCCATAAAGCAAAAACCTAACAACCTAGGCTCTGATACCACTGTAGGATTATGTTGGTTCATAGGTTTAATTATCAGATTACAACCTATCACATAATCAACTAGGATCTAGGTGTTTGCAGTTGAATCATAAACAGATCAGGATCATTACCTCTTTTAGAGTGCAGCGGATTGATTGGTAATATTGAGATCACTTAGAGCAGATGATTACCGGCTCCTCCTAGGTATCCACACGCTTACAAGCTACTGGATCAGGCTGCTAGACCAAGTTGGAACAACAGAGAGAGAAAATCGCAGGAACTGTGGTCTAACTGGCGCCTCCTCTTCCCTTATATGGGCCCAAGTAATTAAACTAATGGCCTATTAGGCTTTTGGGCCCAAGACCCAAATCAGACAAAAGACTGTATTTTGTCTGGCCCAATTCTCTGTACAAATACAGTAAATGTCTTGCATCTTACTGTATTAGTTCCTTTTTAACTTTCCCGTTAGCTATGGTGTGTGACCCTTTGGGATCATACAATACTGGTAATAAGTACTTAACTTATAGATCAAGAGCGGGCTCTAGCAAATCATCATGACCTCCCAGTATTTATGACTTATGTCTGATCTCGACACTTATCATACTTTCTAGAGATAGCACAGTAGATTTCAGGACATTCCCAACAGGGGGGGTGTACGGGCCATACCCCCTAGACGAGTTGACTTCATCTTCGGTGGCTCCAAGCTATGCCGAGACTCGGTCAATTCAATCAAAGCTCTTCAAAGAAGAGTCGAGACCAAAAAAAGGGAGAAAATCCCAATGTTGGGTCCAGACCATGAAATCACTTTCCACGTGAGCGAGACAAACAATCTTGACAAACCACATGACGATGCTCTCCTCGTTTGTCTAGTAGTTGGAGATGTCGAACTCTCGAGGATAATGATCGACACAGGAAGTTCGGTGGACGTCCTCTTTTACGATGCATTCAAAAAGATGGAGTTCAACGACTCCGAGATTGTCGAGGAACAGACACCGTTGGTAGGTTTCGCTGGCGAAAAAACATGCTCAATGAGCTCTGTCTTCGCCCCAGTAATAGCTGGAGGAGTTTGAAGAATGACGGAGTTTGTACAACGCGATTTTAGGTCGACCTTAGATATACGACATGAAAGCTGTACCATCGACCTACCATCAATACGTAAAATTTCCAACTCCGAAAGGAGTAAAAACCATTTACGGAAGTCAAAAGATTGCCCGCAATTGCTATATGAACAGGTACAAGCAGATTGAGAAATCCCACGCGTAGCAATTACAGAAAGAGGAAGAGCTCGCCACCATGCAAACCAAAAGGTCGAACGACCCAAGCCAAAAAGGACCTCCAAAGGACCTCACAGCCCAAGTTTGTATAGAGGACGCTCATCCTGAAAGACTTGTCGGCATCGGAATCGACCTATCGGAGCCAGTTAAAAACGAACTGATCTTTTTTCTTAAACAGAACGCCGACTCCTTCGCCTGGTCCTCAGCAGACATGAAAGGGATCAACATCAACGTAACCAGCCACGAGCTGAATGTCGACCCAACTTATAAACTGGTAAGACAAAAACGTCGAAAACTTGGCCCAGAACGAGCTCAAGCCGTCAACGACGAGGTCGATCAATTACTGAAAATTGGATCGATCAGAGAGGTCAAGTACCCCGATTGGCTTGCGAACCCCGTAGTGGTCAAGAAAAAGAATGGGAAGTGGAGAGTTTGTGTAGACTTTACAGACCTCAACAAAGCATGTCCAAAAGACAGCTTCCCATCCGCACATCGACCGGTTGGTCGAAGCCACCGCCGGACATCAACTACTGTCCTTCATGGATGCCTTCTCGGGGTACAACCAAATACTAATGAACCCCGATGACCAAGAAAAGACTTCGTTCATAACGGATCGAGACACGTACTGCTATAAACTCATGCCTTTCGGACTAAAAAATGCAGGAGCAACTTATCAACGCCTCGTCAACAAGATGTTTTTAGGACTCCTGGGTAAAACCATGGAAGTCTACATCGACGATATGCTGGTAAAATCTTCTAGGTATGAAGATCATATCCCCCAACTGAAAGAATGCTTCATCATTCTCAATAAATACGGGATGAAACTTAACCCAGCAAAATGCACATTCGAGGTCCCATCAGGAGAATTCCTCGGTTACTTAGTAACCGAAAGAGGGATCGAAGCGAATCCAAAACAGATCGCGACATGTATGGAGATGAAATCTCCCAAAACAACGCGAGAAGTCCAGCGTCTGACTGGCAAAATAGCTGCTTTGAACCGCTTCATCTCAAGGTCGACTGATAAATGTCTACCCTTTTATCACTTGCTCAAAGCGAACAAGAAGTTCCTCTGAGACGAAAAGTGCGAAGAAGCGTTCGCCCAGCTCAAGTCTTATCTAAGCGAACCATCTATACTGGCGAAACCAGTAGAAGGGGAACCCCTCTACCTCTACCTAGCTGTCTCTACGACAGCAGTAAGTGGAGTCCTGGTTCGCGAAGAAGAAAACGAGCAACGGCCGGTGTATTACATCAGTAAGACCTTAATCGATGCTGAAACCAGATACCCCGCCATGGAAAAACTCGCTTTAGCATTGGTGACATCAGCTCGGAAACTTCGACCATACTTCCAATCGCACTCAATCGTAGTGATGACTTCTCAACCACTGAGAACCATTCTTCACAGTCCAAGCCAGTCAGGTCGACTGGTAAAATGGGCTATCGAACTTAGCGAGTATGACATCGAGTTTAAGGCTCGGACGTGCTTAAAAGCGCAAGTACTGGATGATTTCATAATTAAACTCCCTCCAACCATCGAACTCGACCCAACTTCCGCCAAGAGATGGAAACTCCACGTCGATGGAGCTTCCTCGAGGCAAGGATCCGGGGTTGGAGTCAAACTGGTCTCCCCCACGGGAGAAGTATTAGAACAGTCATTCAGACTGGGCTTCGCCGCATCAAATAACGAAGAAGAATACGAAGTGTTAATAGCCGGGCTCATACTAGCAATAACGATAGGAGTCCGGGAAGTAGACGCTTTCAGTGATTCCCAATTGGTCACGAGCCAATATCACGGCGACTACGAGGCTAAAGATGAACGTATGGAAGCATACCTGCGGGTAGTCCACACCCTCGCCGACCAGATCGAATTCTTTGATCTAACACGGATCCCGCGAGGGGAAAACACCGCAGCCGATGCCCTATCCGCGTTGGCATCGACATCAGATCCTAACCTCAAAAGGATCATACAGTCGAGGGGATCGAAAAACCAAGTATCGACATAGCCCTAAAAGCTCTATCCTTGAAAGAGGACGAGCCTACCAGAAAGGACGACGTCGAACACAAGGAACTGCACAAGGAGACTAGTCGCGACATCATCGAGATAGATGATGATCTCGACCCAAGAAATGCCGTGTACGTCGCAAACGTTCCTGATGGACCCATCCAAACTGCATCCACTAGTCAGGGACCCTAGCCCGGCGATAAAGAAGATTGGAGAAATCCGATCATTTGATACATAACAAACGGCGAAGTCCCTGACGACAAATGGGAAGCGCGAAAACTCAAGACGCAGAGCGCAAGGTACTGTGTCACGCAAGGAGAGATTTTTAAAAGAAGTCTCTCTGGACCTTACCTCAAATGCCTCGATAAGAAGCAAGCCCTAGCTGTGATCACGCAGGCCCATGACGGATCCTGCGGAAGCCATTCTGGAGGACGAGCTCTGGCCATACGAATCAAAATGCAAGGCTATTTCTGGCCAACAATGGCCGCCAAATGAGAATCCTTTTCTAGCAAATGCGACAAATGCCAAAAGCACGCCTCGATTATCCACCAAACATCGGAGAAACTCTCCTCTATCTCTTCGCCATACCCATTCATGCGATGGGGAATGTATATCGTGGGACTTTTAGTCGCATCCGGCAAAAAGAAAGCTACACACCTATTGGTGATGACAGATTACTTCACTAAATGGATTGAAGCAGAATCGTACCAAAAGGTTAAAGACGTTTACTTTAAGGAGTTCGTCTGGCGAAACATCGTTTGCCGACATGAACTACCCCACGAGATCGTCACCGATAACGGATCTCAATTCATATCAAACATGTTCAAAGAGTTCTGTAGAACCTGGAACATAAAGCTGACTTACTCAACGCCCCGTTATCCTCAAGGAAACGAACTGGCGGAAGCAGCTAACAAAGCAATCATGAACAGCCTTAAGAAAATACTCAATGAGTGCAAAACGAGCTGGAGCGACGAGCTCCCAGCCGTACTCTGGGCTTACCGGACTACTCCATGCAAATCCACTGGTGAGACTCCCTTCTCGTTAGCGTATGGAATCGAGGCGGTAGTGCCACCCGAAATCCTCGTGTCAAGCATCCGCAAAGAAGAATGCCCACGACAAGAGGAGCTTAACAACAAGATGATAATGGACGGGCTCGATCTGGTCGACGAAAGGAGGAATCTCGCACTAGCTCGAATCCAGAACTACCAACAAGTCGCAGCTCGCTACTATGATTCCAGAATTAAAACTCGAAGGTTTCAAGTAAGGTAGCTCGTCTTACGGAAAGTGTTCGACCATAAAAAGGAAGAACACGCTGGAAAGTTAGGATCAAAGTGGGAAGGTCCTTACCAGGTCACCGATGTTGTGAAGGACGGGGTCTACCGACTCAAGTCAGTGGAAACCCAGAAATCTGAACTACGACCCTGGAACATCATCAACCTCAAAAAGTACTTTCAGTGAAAGTACGCAACATAACCGAACTATGAAATGGCTTGATCCCCTTAAAAGGGTACGTAGGCAGCTCGACCTCGAGCGCAGCCGCCCCCAACACAAAGCTCTTACCGAGCTTGACAACTTCGAACGAAGTCATACTAGCTTATCTTTGTGAAATCAAATTAAGTCTCTCGATCAATGTCTCTTTCCGTTGTAAAAGTTAGAGTCGTCGCGAAATACTTCGCCTTTACATTTTACAAGGTGATATGAAATTATCCCTTCTAAGCGACCTGAAATGGCCTCTTCTAAATCAAGCGATATGAAATTATCTTTTCAAACCTAAGCGACCTGAATTGGTCCCGTCAAACCAGAACGATCTGAAATGGTCCTTCAGATACTCAAAATTCTTCAAACCTTATACAGATTAGAAGAATTGGGGGGGCTACCCCCTCCCTTTAACCAAAACAATGAGGTCGAGTCTACATCAGGACAGATAAAAACGAGACAGTTGTTCACGAAAGCGATTTCCGCATGCATTCAAAACGAATCTATGTAAGTCTACTTCGATTCATCATTTACTTAAAAGTATTACATTTCAATTACCAGCCGAGCTCGGCCTTTACGTCTTAAAAGAGTTGTACCTCGAGTAAATTTTGAGATTGAGCTCGAACTCAAATACGACCGACCTTAAAGTCCGTAAAGAACTACCTAAGGCAACTCAAGCCAAATTATTTGTTCAACCCCCCTTTAGAGGTTCAAGCTGTCACGACAGACAATTTATGCTAAGGCATTAAAACGGTTAAATCTATGCTAAGGCATGAAAGATTTAAAAGCGGTTCATAAAAGAAGAGGACTTAATATCCTCGAGTTCACAAAAGCCCCCTTGGGCAACCAGAATATGAAAAGGAGATTAAAACCCCCTCAGGCAGCGACAAAACAATTAAAATTGTTGCGACCGCGAAGAAGCCTTGTCTCCGTCCTCCGCTTGATCGCCGGTAGAGCCAACCCCGGTCGGGAGATTCGATCCATATTGATCGAGACGGGGAACGGTCGGCGGCGGAGCATGCGCCAGAATCACCGAGTCCTCTGATATCGCTGGCAAGTTTAATTTGCTGATGCTGAAATCAGAGACCGCTGCAGCGTTCATTTCCTCCGTGACCGCCCTCTTCTTCTCGGCCAGCCTCAACACTTCCTGAGTCAGGTCCAGCTCACCGGAGGCGAACTCCGCGATGAGTTCGATATTGGCCAAGGTTTCTTGGAGACGGATCTGAGCACTGGTCTCAGCCCTCCGACCCTCGCTTTTCTCCTTGATCTCCTTAAGGATCTCCAAGTACTCCCCGCTCATTTTCTTCCTCGCCTCGTGAACTGCAACTTTCACGTCAAAGTCCCTCCCCACGAGGACCCTCTCCAGATAAGCTCGATCCTGAGCAGCCTGCATAGCTGCGACCCGACTCGCCTCCTCGGCAGCCACAGATCGGGTCACAGCCGCTTGAAGCTTCTGAGAAAGATCTTCCTCCCGATTCTCGAGAGTCAGTAGCCGAGCCTCGATCCCTTTGTACCTAGCCAATCTCCTCTTAAGCTCCTCCTCTCGGGCCAAAGATCCATGCAGCTGCACATTCAAGTCGGCGACCGTCTTCTTGACGGTCTCAAGTTCGTCCACCCGCGACCCCTCGCGTAGCTCACACTCGGACTAGGCCACGATCCATTCGTAGCCTCCAGGAACTACATAAAAAATACTAATGCTGAGTTCCCCAAGCAAAGAAAAGGAAAACGAAGTGGTACGACCATTACCTTCCCAATGGCCACCGTTATCTCGGTGTATGAATCACCAAGTACCATGTCCCCAACAGCCGGGAGCTGGACACCCGCAGGCGTAAAGTGCCTCAGCAGACAAGCCATGCTGCCGGCTCCTCGACATCTTCGCTCGGTCTCCTCGTGCTCTCCCCAGTGTCGACCATTCGGTGCTTCGGCACGGGAGCTTCACTCCCGCTCTGGCCGCCCAATTTCCTCGAACCGCTCGGGTAAGAGTCGCGTAAAATTGGCTCCCCAGACGGTATCGGATCCGCCTCCCGGGCAATCAAAGAGGGGGGAACGCCACCCGTCTCCACGACGGCATCGATGGCCCCTGTACTCAAAGGAAGACTTGGAGGAGGAGGAGGAGGAGAATCACACATGGCAAAAAGGATGGCGTTGCTCAGACCTCCGTCCCTCACCTTCTTCGCCAAATCCACAGGGTCCTTCCCATTTCGGCGACTCCTCGCTCTTCGAGATAGTTTCTCGCGAGGAGGAGTGCTAGCGGTTGAACCGCCATCCAAAAGAGGAAGACCTGCAAAAATAAAGGATAGATTAGACCATCCTCAATGATGACAAACAAGAGGTCGTGCAGATCAAAACGGTCAGACAACTCACTTTCTCCTGCCCGCTCGGCAATACGAAGCGGAGGCTGGATAGCTCGAACCAGGGGAGCCCGGGGAGGCATGGGGGAAAGTGATAAGTCTCGAGGAACCCGGGTCGATCCCGCAGAGCCCGTTCGGGGTCGATCCTCAGAGCAGCTTGCACGCGCTCCACTGTAAAATTGTCCCAGTTGACAGTGCCCCTTCTTAGTCGGGTCATTAAAGCCTCCGTAATCGGGTTGAGAGCGAGCGATTCGGGAGATTCTGCAATACAAACTGAAACCAATTAGGAGAAGCCTAGCAAAAAAAAGGAGGATCGAGTATTAAACCGTGAATCTTACCGACGCTGGAAGCCCACCGTGCGGGGCGACTGAGTAATCGAACTCCCCGACAGAATGGTGGGTTATCCTAAAGAAAAAGTACCGGTCCTCCATACATCCCTCGTTGGGATACCGTCAAGGATCCTCCCGAAACGAGGAGAAAGGTAATACGTCCCCGGGAAGCGATTATTTTGCTTTACCGAGCAAACTCGCATGAGCTCTTCGGGTCCGAACTCAATCCCCTCCTCTACGGCCCTGACTCCAAGTCCGATGACATACCGAACAAAATTTGGCGTCATCTGATGAAATGCCAACTGGAGTTGGGCCAGCACTAAAAAAATAAGGCGGGGAATGGGGAAGAAGAGCCCGCATTTTTCAAAATAAGCGTAGGAAGCACAGCAGTAGCCTTCCACGACGGTCTCCGGTGAAACCGCCGCTGACGGGATAACTATTTCTACTTCCGGTGGAATCCGGCACTGCGTTCGTAACCGCTTAATGTGATTCGCGGTTAGGACGGACGGCGGATGCGGACCGAATGATCCCGCCGCCGCGCTCGTACTTGCTCCCGTTGCATCTCTCAGAGCCATGAGGAAAAATGTACCAAGATAAAAGGAAGCCTCTAGAGAAAAATTTCTAACGACAGAGAGAATACGAAAGAAAAACTAGAGCAAGAAAGAAACAAGACGCAAATGAGAAGATAGAAAGTTACCTTCGACGATATGAAGAATTATCTGTAGTGGGAATCGTGCAAAGTCTCGACCGTACGATTCCAAACTCGTAATAATTACGAGAAAATCGAGACGGTTGGGACTCCTTGCTTTCCCCCCATCTCAACCATTGATTCGAGATCGACGGCCACGAACACGTGACAGTCAAGACGCGTCAGCAAAGAATCGAGTTCGAAAAGACTCTTCGTGACCCTCGAATCTCAACCGTTAGTGATCGACCAGATCCACGGTGGAAGATGAGACCCTATTAACGAATATACGCCATAACTGTCGACGCTAACAAGCAGGTCAGTTCGAACCACGCGCCCACCCTTGACCATTGGATCAAAACAAGATCTACAGACGGGGCAAAAATAATCATTAGGTCTTTCACACCTGAGGCACGCGCTTCTTCCCGAGGACGTCCACCGCCCATAAACTCGACTCGTCGAAATTAATGGGATGGGGGGCTATTGTTGGTGCTGGATTTCCCTCTAAGAAATTCGGCCCATTAACAAACAAAACAAAGGCCCGTAATCATGAGCCCGCTCCATAATCAAGACAGAGAAATCGACCGTCATCCTTTTTGGGCCCATACGACCAACATCCGGACAAGGCCCAGACAACGCCGTAGTAAGAGGCGATCGAGCTCGAGCTCGATAGGAGACGATGAAGAGGTAGAACTATCTGGTCTTCGTCGGTTCAACCGATTCCCGCGAATCTCGGAGATCGTTATCACGACGAGGCCAAAATATCGGAACAAGAAGATCAAAGTCGAGACTATTTAAATAGGAAGTAGCGATTCATTCAAGACATTCCAACCCTAATCAAGAAGACTTCGACTAGATAGCTCGATTATCATACTTTGTACTCTCTATTCGATTGTGTTTGTTCTATCTCGACGATCAATCTCAATAAAGTCTTTGATTCATAGGAAATCTATATCATCTTTATATCCAAAAGTCCAAATCCACGATTACAAATCCTTGGTGTGAATCTCCGATCTCACAGTGGCTATGTAAACCCGTGGAAGATTAACGAGATCGTAAGGGCCCAGGTTGTGCATGTGTTGTTTTTCGTAGTGCGCGATAGATAGATCGAGTTCCAATCGAGAGCATGTGCCGCAGTGCTTCGATTCCCTTAAACGCTCTCTCTTTCTTTTGGCAAGTGCTTGTGTGTTGTGGGTTTAACAAGACGTGGTAGTGCGTGATCGACCGTTTTCTTTGTTGTTTTTAATTTGTGGTTTTGGTACAAGAATTTGTAGATGCTAGAAAGAATAGAAACCGTAGTAGGGAGCCGTCTCGCTGGGTGATCTTAGATCGCTCATTAGACGCTTTTTGAGTTTTCAGGATTAGCTGCGACGGGCGCGGGAGGTCCTCGGTGTAGTTTCGGAATCGCTTGTGGCGGAGTTTTAATTCGATGATTTTGGGGTTTTCTCTCGGTTCGGCTTTGGCGCCAATTTGTATTGAGATTTGATTGTTGGTTTTCGATTCTTGGCAAATTATTTTTCAAGATTGTTAAACGTTATATAAACGTTTGATTGCTTAGAAATGAACATGCTTACCTGATATTGTGTTTAGTCCAAACCGACACAACTCACGGAAGTGGTACAAGTTGTGAATCTTTGTACTACGGAAGTGAGGATAACGGGGTCAAGGACGGGTCAGTGCGAGCCTTTGTCTCAAACCGATCTGTTTCTGGCTTCGTCTTGTGGCGAACCTTTCCTGTTTGAGTTGCCCGGGTTCGACTTGGTCATGTTCTTGTTTGATTGTTGACCGGTCAGCTCGACGGTCAGCGGATAATGGGAAAGGGGCGTTACACCTGATTTGGCAAATTAAGGTACCCCGATCTTCGATTATCGGTCTGTTAGAATCAATCAATGAGTTTCGATTGCTTTCAGATATGAAGCTTTTGGATCTAACTTTTTCAAATTCGTTTTTGATTTGGTCTATATTAGGGACTTCCATATGAATTTGCGGTGGATTATATCAAAATATGCGATTTGCAATATCCCACTTGACAAAAATACTTCGATTTAATCCGTTCGAATATCTGTGCAGCCGTTTACGGAAACTGGTCGTGATTTGTGGTCTCCAATATTCAATGTTTGATTTGGCTCGCGGGGATGTATATAAACAGAAGAAGTCTGTGGCTGATTCACTCACAACTTCAACAAGCACTCTTTCTCATAATCAAAATATTTTCCGTAAAGGTAAAATTGTCACAAAGTAACATCACTTTGTCCAAGAGGGAGGGAAAGAGGGTGGCAACATCAACACATCGGTTGAAAATCTCAGTACCAAGGTTTGTCAACACTAAGTTGATTAAGGCCTACGAGAGGACTTTTATAGGGCGCTGTCTGAACCCACGACGTCAAGACACAAAACATTTAGTTCATATGTTTCCCAAGATATGGAACATGGAGGATAGGATTGCTGGCGCAGACCTCGGGCTTGGACGATTCCAGTTCGACTTTGATGAAGAGAAGGACATAGTGGAGGTGTTGAGCTTGGGGCCATTTCATTTCGACTCATGGATGATCTCATTGGTGAGGTGGGAGCCGATCATAGATGTCAACTACCCTTCTGCAGTCACGTTCTGGGTGAAATTTATGAGTTTACCACTCCATTATTGGGCGGATTTAACCTTCATGAGGATAGGAGATGGCATCGGCAAACCAAAAACTGTGGATTTGGATAATGGACGGGTTCGGGTGGTGCTTAACGGTCTCAAGCCATTGGTCTTTGAGCTAACGGTTGATTTTGATGGTGGAGAGGAAGCCCTGGTACAACTACGATACAAAAGGCTCCACGGTTTTTGCAGATTATGCAATAGTATGTGCCATGAGACTGAGGTATGCCCAATGAAAGAGGAACCGAAAACAGAAGATGGGAGTTTAAGGAAGAGATGTGATTCGGATCCAAGAGATCCGTCGGATAGTTCACGGGGAGTGGGTTACAAAGGTGCGGTAATGTATGGTAGAGGATAAGAGACACGTGATGGCAGGAAATATCAAGGAAAACATGGAGAGTCAACTAGCTACAAAATCGGAGAAGGCAAGGCTTATGAGGCTAAGACACACTTCAGGTCTAGAAGGGATAGAGGGACGGGGTCTAACCGGTATGAACGTGGTTATGGAGAAGGATCAAGCCAGAGATCAAGGGGGTCAAAGGTCTAACTCTCCGAAACAATACAGACATCGACAGGTCTCCTCTGACAAGGAAACTGAGGCAGCTGCAACACTGAAGGGCAGTGTTCTTAACAAGGCAGGAACAGGCTGTGTTGGAGGCTTTTCGAACCAAAGGAACATGGCTTGATGACAATGTGGTTAGCAAGAAAGCTAACTCGACAGAACCAGATGGTGAAATTCAAGAAAAGAGTGTGAGGAAGGAGGTTAGAACCATTGAGAACTCTCTGCTGGATTCTGATTCTTTGGGTATGGATTTCCAAGACATGGATATGGGTAAGGAGCTGCAAAGTTTGGGTAACATCGATGACCTGATGGACTTGTTGGAAGCAACAAACAATGAGGAAGGCGATACAAAGGCGCCTATGAACTTGAATGATACTGGCCATGGGGATCAGTCTAACAGTGAAAACCACCAGGAGAAACTTGCAGCACTACGGGTGGAGGAAAAGAAAATGAAGCAGAAGGTGGATACATGGAAGGAGGGAGATGCAAGGAAGGTGGTGGGGAAGAAAAAGGGTACTGGTGGGGACCTATAATGATGGGCCGACTCGGAAAGAAGCGGCTAGTGCAGACTTTGACTTCGCCAAGAAAGAAACCTCTTACAAGAGGAACATGAACTGTGGAGAAGGAAACAGAGGTGGGAGATGCAAAGAAGGTCATGATCGAACCAGATCATGGTAAGGCTTCCGTTTAAGGTGTCAGGACCATAGTACTTTCGATTTTATGTTTCTTATGAATTCAATAAGCTCTTAAGTTATAGTTCGGAGGAATCTGGTGGGATATTGGACTCTCTTTCAAGCTAGGGGGAAGCAATTTGCATATGTTGTTGTTTGGTTTATTTCAATTATGCTCACGGTTGTACCGTTTCAAAGCTCTGGTCTAATGGTTTATTTCAACTTGAGGTCCGGTTGCTTTGCTTTATTTTCCATCAAAGTAATAAAATAGGATATGTTTCTTTGTGGTGGTCAATGACTGGAATGCATGATACAATATTGTATGGGTTTTGGAATGTACTGCTGCTTCTTTGGGTCGGATGTGTTGTTTGTGACTGTGGCAAAAGGTTTATATGGGTGTGTGGAAGTATAGGATGTAGGATACTATGTACTATGACAATGTGTACAAAGAATTTGAACTATGAGTTATGGGTGAAAGGTTATGCTCTTCTCATTACTCTTGCTTGGAATCATACAAGTTCTCTATGTTATCGACATGCTTGTAGTTTTACAAGGATAGAAGCATGTACAGGAGGAAAGGTTATGGTATGGTGGAAAATGGTTTTTGGAGATTGGTTCTTCTGATATTGTGTTCAAAGATTGGAAATTTGGCCTTTTGGTGGATCAACTTTAGCCTATTGAAGATCGTTACGAGTGCAAAGACGAGAAGACGATGCAAATGCAATGAACATGTTTCATTATTACCCTTAACAGCTTCACTAGATGCTTTGGGATGTTTATGGACAATCAGGACTAAGGAATGCACTATAACATGGATATGGGAGAGCCATAGTACATCAAGAAGAAGAAACTATGGTCTGGTGTTTAGTGATCATTTTTGGATCTTCTGTGAGTATAACTTTGGTTCTCATATTGGATTATTATGGTGTGGGATCTGAAATCCGTACTTCCTATGCAACTAAGTTGGTAGCTAGCTTTATATTCATCATTTAGACATCATTATTGTCAAGTCCTTTCTCATCTTATGTGTCACGTATTCGACTGTCTCAGATTTTGTGACATTTTTGTCTATGTAGCTCTATCATTTGTCACATTAGTTTTATTGATGAAATGTTGGTGGAGAAACAATGAAGTAATGTATAAAAAGTAAGCGAAAATCCATTTATTTTTAATTGGTTTTGAATTAGAAACTCATGATAAATCTAAATTTAATATGATATTAAAACCAGTTAATTGGGTCATCCATAGATGTTGTTCCTTTAATTATCCATGTTTGATATGTTCATGTATGAGTGTGAAGAAGAATGTTAATGAGGAATTTTTTTTATCAATAGTTAAAAAAATAATGAAACAATTTATAAAAAGTAAGGGTTAATCTATTCGTTGTTCAATGGTTTTGAATAAGAAGATTATGATAAACTAATTTAATATGAGATGTATTATATCATGTTCCAACAAATTCTCTCAAATGAGTAAACACAAAATTTGTCCATCAGAAATTTTTGTTGGAATTGGCGGGGATTTTACTTTCTCCAGGTTAAATGCTACTTTTTTTTTGTTTGACTTGCAATTTTTTTAAGTGTTAAGTGAAACGTGTTTAGTATTTTTGTAGAGTAAACTTATAGTATTAAAATGTTGAGAATATCATCCAGCCAGATTTGTTTGGATATAATAAGAATAAAAATAGTAAAGTCTCCCAACCAGATTAGTTTGTTGGATTATACTAATCTGTTGCAGACTTAGACTGGCACATTAAGTTGTCATATTGGTCTAGAGACAAGGTTTTTTTTATTTATATATAAGCTCTGTTATAGACTTCTCCATCTGCACCGCAACACGCATACAATATACGTAGGAAGCAAGAAAATGAGTAATATTCAAACTGTGAGATACTTTTACTCTTATTTCCCATTATGGCCCTCACTTTTTTTTCTTCATCGTATTCAATCATGTGTTTCTCTCATTTTGATCGGAATTAATTGATTATCTTCTTCTTCTTTTTGGAGATAAGCAGGTGTTGAAGCAACTGGAGCCATGGTATGAACTTAAAGACAAAGTGGTTCTTGTGACAGGAACTTCCTCTGGTGTAGGAAGAGAGATCTGTCTTGATCTAGCTAAAGCTGGCTGCAAGATTATCGCAGCAGCTCGTCGTGTCGATCGTCTCAAATCTCTCTGCTCTGAAATCAACACAACCAGTGTCCAAGCTGCTGCCCTTGAGCTAGACTTTTCATCAGACGCAGCCACCATTCAAAAAGCAGTTAAAGAAGCTTGGGTAATCTTTGGAAAGATCGATGCGTTGATAAACAATGCTGGAATCAGAGGCAATGTCAAGTCTAGTTTGGATTTGTCAGAAAACGAATGGGACAAAGTCTTAAAAACCAACTTAACAGGAGCTTGGTTGCTATCCAAATACGTCTGTGTTTTAATGCGTGACGCTAAGCTCGGAGGTGGCTCGGTGATAAACATTTCATCCATCGCCGGGCTCCAGCGCAGTTTATCTCCCGGTGGAATCGCGTATGCTTGTTCCAAAAGCGGTGTTGACATCATGACAAGAGTGATGGCTGTTGAGTTAGGTGTTTACAATATTAGAGTGAACTCGATCGCACCGGGGCTTTTGAAGTCAGAGATCACACATGATCTTATGCAGAAAAAGTGGCTTAAGAATGTAACTGAGCGGATTATCCCGCTAAAGGTGCAACAGACCGTGGATCCGGGGCTCACCTCTCTCGTTCGCTATCTGATTCACGACTCTTCTCAATATGTCTCCGGGAATATATTCATTGTTGATTCGGGAACTACATTGCCCGGTGTACCCATTTTTTCTTCTCTATGAAATCTCAACCCTAGTGTTGTGTGTGTTTTTTGCTATAATAAGTGGAAACATTTTACACATTCTTAGGTATTTTTACATATAAGTTTTAAAATTCAGCTTAACATGACATATTTGGATTATCTGAATCAGAGCTCATCGTACTTGAGTTCCACTTTAACTGGATATCTCTTCTCCATCCAAGGCCCAAGCAATATAACCACCGTCCATGTTTCTTACACTCTTGAATCCTTGTCACATGGTCACAAATCTCATCAAGAAAGACAGATAAACTCAAGGAAAAGGCATTTACAGAGAGATCAAGATCCTCTTTCATTCACTATTCTAAAAAAAAAAAAAAAAAAAAAAAACTCAAAGCTCTTTTTGATATAGCATGAATCTTTTGGTACTTACAGAAGAAACAAGAACTTTGGTAGCATATAAGAGCACCTCCATTCGTGGGAAAATGGGGTTCTTAGCGCGGTTTTCCATGCAATAGTTAAGAACCCCACCCTCAATAGTTTCTTAATTTAGAGACCTTAAGAATCCGTCTAGTCACTGTTCACGTGACGTGGCGAGACGGGATTGGTCATTTTTTCACCTGTTCAAAAAAAAAAAAAATTTAATAAATTTTTTTAAGAGACCCATGTATGGGTCTCACAGATGTGGGTGCTCTAAAGATCTAACTCCAGATTTACATCCCTACAAATGAAGATTAAAACAACGGACTCCAGTAGTCAGATCCAGTGATTTAAGAAAAAAAAAGGCATCTAATCTAATTTATATAAAGCAGAAGTCATGAGAGAGAAAAAATATCTTCTCCTCCAATCAAAACATCCCTTTATGCCAGCGTGTCAAGTATTTTGGTCACTATTCCAAAAAAATTTGTGATGACAATTCCGACCTTTTTTTTTTTCATCTCTCATTTTTTCTGGAAACTATCTCTCTCTTTCTCTGGAAGAACACTGTTTCCAAAGATCGTCTCTCTCACATCCAAAGTATTGAAATCAATCTTTTTTTCTTTAATCAATTCATCCTCCTTTACACCGGAAACGGTTTTTGACTTGGTTTTATGCCCTGTTCGAAAATACGGCCGGAGTGGCCGATTCCGCGGCGGTTAAGCGTTAGACGGCGGAGCTCTGCCGCGATTATGCCCAAATCGGGTTTAAACTCGGATTTTTAAAAAAATTGATTTTTCATGTGTTAAAATCGTCTATTGAATATAGATTTGTGATGTTTGGTTAATAGAAACAAAAAGATAGAGCTTCAACGGAAAAAAAATCACCAAAAGATGATGACAGGCAGAGAAAAAAAATGAAAATCGGCTGTATATTAGGGTTTTTCGTGGAGGAAGAAGACGATTAGTAAATTACCAATTTACCCTTCATTAAAAGTGTTAAAAACAAAAAATAAAACGCGTTGTTGGGGTTCGAACCCAGTGTAAGAACGATAAATAACACTCCCCTAACCACCGCACTACGACAATCGGTTTGTCATATTCGTGCAACTTTAATATATATACAATATCTACAATTTATATATACAATTCTGAAAATATCCTATTAATATCCTATCTTTATTATATAATTCACAAGTCTTTATTATATAATTCACAAGTAGAAAGCGTATAATCCCTCTCCATTTGACAGCTTAGCATTTGCTGATGTATCATCCCCACAATTTTTTTCCTTTTTTTCCTGTAAAATGTTTACCAAAACAAAAAATCTGAAAACTGTTTTTATCTCCATCGAATCGTGAAACCCCTTTCCCCATAGACAAAGCATACTCAAGGTACTTTCTGCTACAATTCTTCTTCGATTGTTCCACACCTGCGATTAACTATCAATCGATCTCATTTTTCATTCAATTTTTCAATTTTTACCTCATAACAATCGACAAAAAAAGGAATTCTTTGAATCGATACATGGCGACCACAAAACCTGAAGCTGAAGGAGCTACATAGCATCCAACTGAAAAATCGTGCGTCCAATCCTGTAAGTCGTCTCCTATCCTTCCATTATCTTTGTCGTATTTCAAAACCCTAACCCCTTTTTTAATTTGTCGAAACTGTGAAACCGTAGGAGCGTGTATGAAAGTAGGGTTCATGTTTGTATTGATTCTTCAGCTTTATATTTCCACTCGATCAAATGAATACTAAATTTATTATTCATTTTGTCACCTCTTTCATACAGATTCAGCTCTCCGTGAGGACACCATCGTGCTCGACAATCATATTTGAGGTGTATATGGTGAGATCGAATGTGTGTTAAATAGCATCATGTACTAGATTGCTATAAATTGTTTATTTGATTGTCGATGCCATATACTTTTTGTATATGTTATGAACATGTAGATTATTGGATTCTTTTTGGGATGAGCATGAACATGTAGATTATTGATTTCTTTTTGTATGCGATGGTCGTGCAGGTGATGAGAAAGGAACTCATGATACTAAGCAGACAGACTCGACCCATTAAAAATAAAGATTGCACAGGTATCAATTTGTTCAGAGAAGGAATCAATAAGCTTAATGAACGATTGAAGAAATCACATTCTCGATGTGTTTGATGTAACTGGTGCCACAATCTTCAATACCCTTTTCATGCTACATGAACATTCAAATTCAGGTCAGCTTTCTATCAAACATTACATGGTTCTCTTAGGAGTTTGAATTTCATTTTTTTGTGTGTTTTAGATGTTCTTACTTATGTGTCTGCTTTTGATGCACATCTTATATCGTTTACTAATCTTATTTACTTTTCCAGCCATGGAGTTGTCGCTGTAGTATGGAACCAACCATTCTTGATAGCAGGTGACGTGCTTTCACATTTTGTGCACTTTCGATACTCATATTACTAATCTTATAGATATTCAACACATATTAGGTACATAAGAATAAACATTTAGGAACTCAAGCATGTTAGTTAGTATTATTTTTCAAATATTTTTGTACAGTAAATATATACAATAAGGATAAGGATAGTTGTCCCGAAAATATAGTTTATTTTTTTTATTTTTTTTGAATATGCACCATGATATCCTATATCTAACTGCTCCTATTTTCTCTCCACTTCTCTCACGATCTCCACTTACTTTTTATTTTTGTTTTTTCAGATTGTTGTTAAGTCGTCTCCTTCTCTTTATATTCCAACCACAAAAGTAAGTTTATTCTTTTCTCTATCCGAGTAACTTCTCTCTGTACTTCTATCTTCAACGGTAATTATTTGTTGTTTATGTTTGTTGACAATTCTTTCTCTGTAATATGAATCGTGACTCATTTCTTGATCATGCTTCTATATTGTTTTCAGATGCCTTTAGAGTTCACCCCAATTGGCCAGTTTCTTCCTACTGAAGAACCATGCAAGATAAGAGTTCGAATTGCACGTCTCTGGGCATTCAAAAACCAGATAGACCTGGTGTTATAACCGGTCTTGATATTGTGGATGAGAAGGTATGACTTCCATAACAGGTAATCGAGTTTTTGAAGCTCAAAGTTAAAATTTCAGACAATGGCTACAATAACTCCAGTTACCAGGTTTCAAAACTTAGTGTGGCCTGATCTGATATTTAGAAGTTCAGAGGATTGGCAGAAAAAGGTTGGTTCTCACATAAATTTTGTTTTTTTCTTTTAACATTCGTTCTATAATAGTATCTGATAATGTCTATGATTGGATTGTAGCAAAATTGTTTATTGAATCATATATGTTGTTTTTGATGCTTCTAAATTTCTGTAGGTATTTAGTCTTTTTTTTTTTTGAACAACTCTTTAAGCCAAACTTGAAATTAACCTATGTTTACATTGATTCGACAATTTAGGATGCTATCCTTGACCAGCTTCCCTTAGCCATCACTCTTCCCTCAGATCATTCAGACGCAAAGGCTATTCAGGTAATGTAGCCCCAGATCTTAAGTTCTATATGTTTTAAGCCATTTTTTTTAATTACTGTCTTGCTGTTTCCACATTGTAGGAGGCAAAAGTTGACCACAGCCCTTCATCCATTTCCACTTCCTCGGATCTTCAGGTGCCATTTCCAATCAGGTAACGTAGTCCCTAACATCAGTTTTACTGCGATTTATAACTTAAGGCCTACATTTTTATGAAATTTTTCTGTTTAACTTAATCTTGAATCGTTTCAGGTGGGAAACTCATCTTCTGAATCAAGTACAAAGCTATGTTCACTGATCCTAACACTCCTATTCAGAAAAGGCCACTGACTGTGGTGGTAGAGGATGAGGTTGCTGAACACTCATCAACTAAGCGATTTACTCCACAGTCCGTAAACAAGCCTAAGAAAGTGTTTGTGAAGAATGAGAAGAAAAGCTGATGAAGATCTTACCTAACTTGATTTTCATTCATATTTTTTAGTCAATCGTGTTTTCTATGTTATTTTGTGTTGCTTAGGCTGCATTAGGATTTCCTATCTACTTTGCAGTTGTCTTTATGTTTATGAACCGTAGCTGCTTAAGGATTTCTTCTATTTTGTTCTAAAACAATTTGCTTTATTGACTCCTTATGTTTTATGTACTTGCTTCTTTTTTTTTAAGTTACTTCCTTATCCTACAGTTTATCTTTGTCTAAACTTATGTTGCAACAAAACAAAACAATTTAATAGCCATAAAGAGAGAAACAATCGGCCTAACCAATCTAACAAAGTTTATTGGTTTAAAATTTTTTTGTAAACCATCGACTAAAATTCAAAAGAATATATGACCTATTTTTTTGTTTAATTCTTTGATTATGTTTAAAATTTCATTAAAAAAATGGGATCGGATTGAACCAGTGTTTTTAATACCGGACCGACCCGGCGGTCAGACCGGGTTGAACCGTGAACCGGAAGCATACCCGGGTTGGGTTGAGTAAAAAACCCAATGTTAATTAAACCGGTTAAAAAACCGGATTGGACCGCCAAAAAACCCGGAAACAAGCGACCCATTGAACCGTATCAACCCGGATTTTAGAAAAAAAATTATTTTATTTGTTGTTAATTACTTTTTCTTTCCTAAATATAACTATATTAGTTTTAAATATTTATTAAAAGGTAAGAATAAATGTGTTACTATATCTTATCTCTTCTTTTAATAGACAAATGCATGATGTGTATGTTGGTGAACTGTATGTCTTGAAGAAAATTATTCTTTTAAGGTGTTTCGGTTTTAACATTTTTTAAATATGTTGGAATGTTGTTGATTAAACATTTAAACTTTTAAAGAATTTTTTAATAATTTTTACACATATTTTTTAAAATTATGATTATTAAAGTGTTTTATTTGATAGTTTGAAATTAATAACATATTATATATATTATTTTTAAATTATCATCAAATTTGGTCGAACCCGTTCGAACCCGATCGGACCATATTAACCCATGACCCAAAAAATTTACCGGTTCAGTCGCCGGTCCGGTTTTAAAAACATTGGATTGAACCATTGATGTAAAAAGACATGTTTAGATATGTAAATATGAAAACTTGAGTATTGATATAAACATTGATACCATGATCATTGTTATTATTCCCAAAAAAATATAGCCGACTTAGTATTTTTTTAACATTATACCGTAACCCAAAAATCTTAATCATAAAATATTGATCAGATATTGATATATAACATTCTTCCTGCAATTTCAAAACCACTCCATTGAGCTTGGACAAGTGAGTATTTCTGATTTCTCAATAATCATCATTTTCATGAGCACCAGTCGATTGTTTTCGTCTGTCTACCATGTCAAGGATGGTTTATCTGCTGAACAGGAGATTAACTGGAAGCCATATAGTTAGCTTATTGCCTATTATCAATAACCTGGATTGCACCTGGATGATCAAGCACAGCCATATCCATAGCCTATGCTAATGAAATGGATCATTACCCAAAAAAATAAGAAAACAATATTGCTCCAGATTCTCAGAGATTAATAGTAATGTAAGTGCTCTCATACCAAAAGTCAAACATTTATTCTATCATCAAGATCCTATTCCCACTCTTTTCCCAGTAACTGAAACTACACAATTATTCCTTAATGCATGCACCCTATATCTTTAGTCATACACAACAAGTGTTAATGTTCAAGACTTAACCCTAGCTTACCACTATGCGGATAACATACTAGACAAGTAAAAAAATAAGACAACCGAAACAGAACAATTCTCACATCCGAGAAAGCATGGGACTGAAAGAACACATTTGAATTTTGATGATCGGTACGATGTAAGATGGATACCAATAAGGAATAAAAAGAGGGAGAGGAAGGCAAGGCAGGACTCACCCAGGCAATGAGTAGACAAAACGCAACAACGGCTAATTGATAGACTTCATTTGTCTGCTCGGTGAATAAAAAGCTTGGATTAATGATCTACAAACTAATCTTCATTGGTCTTAAAGTAGGGGAACATAATCTTGAGATGAAAATCAGGTACATGTGACGATAAGCTGGCCATCAATTTCAGAAACCAAAGAATACATGTCCGTGACAATATTGATCAAACAACCAGAAACGATAGCAACACAACCGTCCTAATCCTAAATAAAAGACAGAAAATCATTAGTAACATCGATTACACTGTTACGGCTTGGGATAAAAAAACCCTAAAATGTCTTTCCTTACACTGTTGTCATTGACAGTACTCCCTAAAAACTGCCAGAATTTCCACCAAGACTGAAAGCAAAAGCTAACAACAAACCACCGATTAGTCTTATATATAGAAGATGCTTAAATCCAAACTCCCAAGTCATTTGAATATGTCTAGATAGACAATGTACATAACATGTTGATGGAAAGTACAATCAGAAACCTGAACAAAAAGGCTTCCAATTGTAAGGGAGGCAGTAAGAGAGTTGGTAGAATTTATCACCACGAGAAACTTCAGCTCCTTGAGTATGAAGGCAGAGTCGCATAGTGAACAAAATTGGGAAAATTAATGAAAATTAAAGCTAATCAAAACGGTATAGCATCACCTAATAAGCTATAGCAGGAAGGCGGAAGAAGGAATCTGATAAGACTTTCTACAGCCGTGACCATTCTACTAAGATATCTTTTAACAAAAGTCAGCTTAAAATCTTCATAAGAAAATATTAACCAAACAAAAGATATTTGTTTAGATTTTCTTAACAGATTTAAGATTTTGTTTTACTTCTTTTTTGTTTACTGTATCACTTGCCACAATATATTCTTGAAACATAAAAATCACACGTATTATGAGTACAGTTGAAGGAGTGCATATGTATTAAAGAATTATGTATCAAGAAACATAAAATCTTGAAACATAAAATCACACGGATTATGAATCACACGGATTATGTATACAAGTGGTAGTAAACTGGATGGATCCACAAAACCGTCACGGATTATATATATATGTACATGCGAACGTTCTAAGAGCATCCCCAGTGGTGATACCCTATTGGGGTTCTTAAAATTTTTTTTAATAATTTTGTAATTTTTTTTTTCTCAGATGCCAAAAAAAAAAGAAATTCAAAAAAAAAATGGACCAATGACAAGGCGACACGTGGCATGAACAGCTAAGAGTCGGTCCTTATATAAAAAATTTAAGCAACCGGATGTTAACTATTGTGTGGGGTCCACGTGGGATCCACACAATATTTTATAAATTTTTTTGTTAAGGACTTTTGCTTAGATACCCGGTTGCACTTGCTTTAAGTTATGCTAGTTTTAGCAAAATTTATTTGGTCAAGTGATGTGATTAAGTGGATAGATTTTCATTGTTGAGAAGCTAAAACTAAATATAGATTTTGGTTGTTGCATTCAAAGTTCTTAACCAATAAAATGAGAAATATTAAACCATAAGTTTTGGAGCAAAACAAATACTAATTAATATTTGGCATAGGATGGAAAAGTATGAAATAGTCAGAATCATGTTTTAGTTTATAGAATTGTTTAGGTCTTCAAATATAGATCTCTGTAGATTCATAATAATGTGTGGTATAACAGAAAAAATTTCCAAATAATAATATTTGTTTTTTTAAACTATACGCCATGTCGTATATTACAATTGATTAATAGTAATTTTTATTTGAGTTATGAGAATATACAAATAATAGACGTATAATAGAATGTTTTTTTTACGTGGATATAGATTTCAGATTAAATGCAAAAAATGTGTATAGAATTAAAACATTTAATTTCTTAATATTTTATGGATTCTTATAATATGTTTTTAATCTTAATATTCTTACATTTCCAAACTTAATATGATGATTGTTATATCCGAGGTCGTCACGAGGTCGGGATGCGCGTCTTGCTAGAGAGTTGACGTGTTCGGTCCGAAGGAACCAAGTTGTTCTTGAGAGAGAAACGACTAGATTCAGAGACTAGCAGGAGTTAGAAGTATGTTCGGGATGGATGAAAAGATAATCGTGTTCGGGTTCCTTAAAGGAGAATAATGTGCTCGGAACGAGCGTGTCTTTGTATTCAGATATCCGAGCAGGTCGAGAGACGTGCTCGGTTTACAATTCGGGAAATTGACTCTAGAGAGAGAAAGTAGTAAGAAGTGCACAAATCCCCAAAAAGTTGGTGTTACTGTACAATGACGGCTCCTATTTATAGTAAAATACGGTCGTACTTCTTACAGGCCGTTGACCGCTTGTCGAGCTCGTGCGGATTGGGCCGTACTTGGTGACGAGATGGGCTGAGCCGTACGTTCCTTTGGATGCTAGCGTAGCCGAGCCGGTTTGTTTGAGTTGAGCTGAGCCGAGCCGATGATGATGGGCTTGGTTCGGGCGTCTGTATTCGGGCCCTTATTGCTTATTGGGCCGTTTTGCTTTTGTTGGGCCGGCCTTCGTTCAGGGAATAAGTATTGGGCCTTCTAAATGGATGGGGTGCTAAACCCATATATGACAGTAAGTCCCCCCCCAGTTCGTCGATCTTCGTGGTGCTTGAAGTCGGCGGATTTGGTCAGTTTTTAGTTGGGCCGATACTTATTCGGTGTAGGCCTGGCCGGTCAGTTGAATTCGCTTGCTTTGTTGCTTCTTTCTCGGGTAATTCGAAGGGTTTCTTGGGAAGTAGCTGGATACTGGAGAGTCGTGCCTTTGTAATGATGGCAACTATGAACGCGGGAAGCTGGAGGGTTGCATAGGGGTCATCATTGCGCTTGTCTCGAAATTCCCCCGCCTGCTTATATATATCGCGCTTTGCTTTTATTCTTCTTTCATTTCTCTCCTTTCGCAGGTACTTCGCTCTCCCTTCTCTCTAGATTTTATTTTCTCTCTCTAGCTTGTTGTTGTTTTAGTCGTAAGTCATGAGAATTGACTCCAGCTCAGCGTCATCCTCGGGTCGGGATCTTTACTCGGTAAGGCTATCCGAAGGCAACTCTGCACAACCTAGTTCGTCAGTCGCAGGGCAGGGTTCTTCATCTGGCTCGGAGCGAACGGAGATAATTTCCCGAAATCCCGAGGATAGTCGAGCTCGGGCTCCTTCGGCTTCGGGTAGCGTGCAGAGCTTCCGGGTGCCGTATTTGATAGACTCGGAGGACGACGGTGCTCGGCCTTGGCTCCTCCCGCCGGTTCAGAATCTGGGTTCTCGTCCGGTAAAGGTGGAAGCAGTAGCCATAGTTGACCAGGCTCGGTGCGACAGAATGGTGTTGGAACCGAGCAGGCCCAAGAAAACTCGAAAAACTCAGCGACGGGCTCCGGACGGCTCGGAAAAGAAGACACGTCCGGTTCGTCTCGTTCTTCCAACGAAGTGCTCGGACGATGATTTGGCTTGGTTGAAGGACAATTGCGATCCTGGGGGCGTTGATCGGCTCGAGCTTCGTAAACCCGAGCCACACGAGAGGCCTTGGAACTGTCCAGAGGGGTGGATATGCTTGTACGACTTTTGGTTCAAGGATATCCATCTAAGGTTTCCTTTGCCGAGGCTGCTTGTGGCGTATTGCGAAGAAAGGAGGATCGCCATGTCCCAATTGTGTCCGGCTGCTGTACAGAACATGGTTGGCTCTATGATTCTGGCCTCCGAGTGTGGTGTGGAGATGACTCTTCGGTTCTTCGAGGAGATCACAACGATTTCGACGAACCCTACGACCGTCGGGACCCGGTATGTTTGTATGAGGACCCGTTTCGGGGAGAAAGTTGTCATCGGGAAGCCGTCGAAAGTCGAGGATTGGCAGGACCGCTACTTCTATGTTCGGGTCAATTCGGCCTCGGTTCCTGACCCGGAAAGGCCATACAGAGTTCTTTGGAATCATCTCCATGGTAAACGCTTTGCTTTGCTCGTTCCTCTAAATAGACTAACTTATCCTCGTTTTTTTCTTCTTGCAGACCGTCATTCTTTTGATCTCCCAGCACCGGACAGTTTTTTAACAAAACTTCATAGGCTTGTTGCTCGGAGTATTCAAAGGTGGCCGGACGTTCACGCCAGTCAGGTCAAGCGAGCTGTAGAGTGTTTAGACGAAGGTATTCTCCATTGCTTTTTCTTCTCCTTCACCTTTCTCTTTTTTTTTTGCTCGGGCTCCTCTAATATGTATATATATACTTTGCAGGTTGTCATCTTCGCTCGGTTGAGTCCCTAGCCGAGTATAACAACAGACCCCTTGTTGTAGTTGCCCCGAAGAAGAGTCGGAAGAAAGAGATGGGCCGAATGGACCTTGAAGTTGTAAACTACGTCGAGGAGAATCTTGCTACTCCGCGAGGAAACCTGGTCGTGGAACAGACTAACCCTTCTGAACCACAGGTAAATCCTGTCCCTCTGGATCCGAACCGACCATTCTCGCCTTGGGTTGGGGAGGTACCCCGTGGAATGGTTTTCGTGAACGAATTTCATCGAGATTTGTTTCGTCAGGTGTGCGAGGCGGTTGAGGCGGTCGAGGCTCAGAAGAAAAAGAGGTCGCGACCCGAAGAAGCGGCTGCTACTGAGCCCGAGACCCTTATTTCTGAAGGTGGTCATGAAACCGAGGAGGCCGCCGATGTTCCTTCTCTAGTGAGGAGGAAGAAGAAAAAGAGGACAGTTGCTACCGAGGGCCAGATGGTTGGTGCCGTCGAGCATGCTGGTAGTGGTAGGATGGCTCTCGCCATTCTTCCTGAGGTCGCGGATACTCAAGTTGGGAATGCTGAGGATCCGAATATCGATGAGGCTGCTCCTCTGGAATGTCCGGGTGATGATCAGGTCGCCGATCGAGGTGAGACGGATGGTCGGGAGAGGAACGAAGATTCTGATTCTCGAAACGAACGCGATATTCCCGACCTGGATGAGATCGCTGGACTCACTTTTCTTGGTGGTCCTGGTGAGGGCGCGTTCACGGATTACGGCTTTTCTGTGAGGTATGAAGGTTCGAAGCCGCTCTTTCGCGATGGGGAGGCTTGCGCGGATTTACTTCGGCTGGTGAGAGATAGTCCTCCGAGGCCGTTGCCTTCTGTTACGCATACGCGCTTCTCCGACCGTAAGCAGGCAGTGGCCAAGGATTTCGTTCGGGTGTGTTCTCTTTTTCTCTCTCTTCTCTTTCTTTTTGATTATCCGGTAGAATTCGATTTTGACTTCTTTCCTGTTCCAGGGTTTTGCCAATTATAATCTGCTTTGTGACGAGTACGAGCAGAGAGAGGTCGATCTTGAGAGGGCGATCAGCAGTCTGAAGAGGGAGCTCGGTAAAGCCGAAAGGTATATTTCCGAGATGGAAGGGTTCCGCGAAGCGGCGGCTGCTGCAGAGGTACTCCGTTCGTCTCTTAAGGTCGAGGAGGAAAAGGTGTCGGCTCTGGAGAAGAAAGTTGCTGAGCTTTCCACTGAGAATACTCGGTTGGATGTCGAGAACAGGCAGTGTCTGGCCGATTGTTCGAATGCTCGGGCCGAAGCTGACGAGCTGATTGTTCGAGTGTCTGATCTGCAGAGTAAGCTAGAATCCGAATGCGCTCGGCTTAAATCTTCCTGTGCGCTCGAAGTTCAGAAAGAGAGGGAGCGAGTTTCTGATAAGGCACAGGCTCGGCTAACCAAAATCAGGAAAGCCAATGAAGAGAAAGAGCTCGGGAGAAGAACTCAGATACTGATGAACCAAGCTGCTGCTGTTGCGTCAATGCTGGAGACGCTCGTCAAGGAGGGTTTTGCAGTCCCCGCGGATAGGATAGCCAAGGCTCATTCCGACTTCGATCGTTTCAAGGAACAGCTTGTCTCGATCCAGTTCACCGACTTGGCTGACGAGGATTTTACTATGACTCCGCCAGGTAGTCCAGGTCGGGCCGATGGGGCTTCTTCGATGCCTGTTTCAGATCAGCCTGTCTCGAATCGTGCGCTCGTGGCATCTTCGGTGGTGGGCAATCTTCGGGCTGTTGGGATTGCCGGAGGTGAGGGTGAGAATACGGCTGAAGATCGAGCTCCCGGGGCTTCCTAGATTTTTTTCTTGTGGATTTTATTCTCTCCCTCTTTTTTGTAATGTCTGTTTGTAATCGGACTTGTGCCTTTGAGCACTTTTGAATGCATTGTTTTCCTCGCTCTTTCTTTATTTATTTCTTTATATATATACCCTAAGTCGGAATAAACGACGAGAGAAGGTGTTCAGTTTGGGTTAGATTATGCGAGTTTTGGCAGGGAGCGAGTAATGATGCTCGGCTTATCCCGTAGGACCGACCAGGACAGTTATGCGAAACTGTGTTCGGCTTATTTTTTCTGTCAGTCGTCCTTGTGCGGGAGCTGGGCCCGGCTTACTTAGTTGTGGGGTTCGAGACTATGCTCGTTGTACCACAGGTCGGGTGCGAGTAAATGCTCGGCTAACCCCTAAGGTCTGACCGGGACGGTATGCGAGGGCTATGCTCGGCTTATTTACTGTCGATCAGCCTTGTGCGGGAACTTGGCCCGGCTTACAATGTGTCGAGCATCTGGCCAGGATGTCGACCTGTTCGGTGTGGTTGAAACAAAATTTAACTTGATAAAATTTTATTATTGATATAGCTGAGCCTCGTGAGAGGTTGCCTACGTACCCCGAAAAGGGGATCAAGCCGATCGTAGTTCACTTTACATATTACTCGAACTCGTGTATAGCGAGTTCGGTTTTGGAGCGAGAGATGCTCGTTTCTCGTTTTTTTTTTTTTTTTTTTTTTTTTTTTTTTTTTTTTTTGAGCGCGATGCTCGGCTTTTTTTGTGAGCGAGAGATGCTCAGCCTAGTAGTAGTACCTTTTGAGCTTGTTTGCATTCCAAGAGCGTGGAATGGCTTCTCCCTTCATCGTTACGAGCTCGTAAACCCCGGGTTTTACTATTTTTGAAACGATGTACGGACCTTCCCAGTTTGCGCCGAGTTTTCCTGCTCGGTATTCCCGTGTGTTTTCGAACACTTTCCGGAGAACGAGGTCACCTTCGATGAAGCGGCGTCCTTTGACCTTCTTGTTGTAGTGTCTCGTGATTTGCTGTTGATAGTTCTGGAGACGCAGGAGCGCTCGGTCTCGTAGTTCCTCTGTTTGATCGAGACAGTCGATGATCATGTTGTTGTTAAGGTCTTCGTGCTCGGGCGCGATACTCAGGCGTATTGTCGGGACACACATCTCGGCTGGGGACATTGCCTCCATTCCGTGAGAAAGTGAAAAAGGTGTCTGGCCGGTTGATGTTCTCGGGGTGGTCCGATGAGACCAGAGGACGCCATCGAGCTCGTCGGCCCAGAGGCCTTTCTTACTTTCCATTCGCTTTTTCAGACCGTCGATGATCGTTTTGTTTGTTGCCTCGGCTTGCCCATTACCTTGTGGGTACCTCGGTGTTGATTTACTCAGACGTATCTTCCACCTCGCACAGAATCCTTCGAACAGATTGGAGATAAACTGGGAACCATTGTCGGTTACTATCTCGTAAGGAATACCGTGACGGCAGATTATGTACTTCCAAACAAACTTCTGAACGTCGAGGTTTTTGATTTCCGAGTAGGATTCGGCTTCAACCCATTTGGTGAAGTAATCGGTCATTATTAGGATGAACTTCTTTTGATGCGAAGCCGGGAGAGGTCCAACAATATCCATCGCCCATCGCATGAATGGGTAGGGTGCGGCTGAGGTGGTGAGGAGCTCGGCTGGCTGGTGTATGCTCGGGGCGTGCCTCTGACATTTCTCGCATCGGGCAACATAGCTCTCGCAGTCAGCGATCATGGTTGGCCAGAAGTGACCATGTCGCTTTATCTTTGCGGCTAATGCTCGGCCGCTTGTATGATTTCCGCCTGCTCCTTCGTGAGTTTGCTCGGTGACCCATTCGATTTCCTGCCCGTTTATGCATCGCAATAGTGCCTTGGACGCGCTCCAGCGGAATAGTTCGTCCTTCATTATTACATACTGAGCGCAGCGAGCTTTTAAACGGCGAGCTGCCCAACGATCTTCGGGGACCCTTCCTGTTAATATATAGTCTTTGATTTCGTCTCTCCAGTCGATGGTAATAGCGTGCTCGGGATCGGGGTCCTTAATTACCTCCTTGTTGCTTTTGTGAGCATCGTCCAATCCTTCTTCTTCCTCGGTAATGAGAAGTATGTCTTCGTTTGACGCAATGCTTGGTCGGGCAATGCATTCGACTGGAATGATCCGACGAAGGTCGGGGTCTGAAGTCGATGCTAGGGCGGCCAGTGCGTCGGCAGAGGAGTTGTCACTTCGGGGAATCTTTGTTAGCGTGACTGAGCCAATTCGCGCGGTAATTTCTTGGACGAGCTTTAAGTACGCGTCCATGCGCTCGTTTTTTGCTTCATATTCCCCGTTGAACTGGTTCACAACGAGCTGAGAGTCGGCGAAAGCGTCTACTTGCCTCGCCCCTACTACTTCGGCCAGTCGCAATCCTGCGAGCAGTGCTTCGTATTCGGCTTCGTTGTTAGAGGCCGGAAATCCTAGGCGGAAGGATTGCTCGATCAGTTCGCCGGTCGGGGAGGTCAATTTGACTCCAACTCCTGAACCGTTTCTTGATGATGAACCGTCGACGAACAGAGTCCACTTCTCCTTTGGCTCTTGTCCTTCGGCTATAGTGAGCTCGGGTGGTAGTTCGATGATGAAGTCTGCGAGGACCTGGGATTTGGCGCTTGTCCTGGGCTTGTACTCAATATCGTATTCGCTGAGCTCAACTGCCCACTTAGCGATCCTTCCTGATTGGCTCGGGCTGTGCAATATTGTTCGGATCGGTTGATTTGTTAGGACGACCACTGAATGCGACTGGAAATAGGGGCGGAGCTTCCGGGCTGAGACGACGACTGCCAACGCGAGTTTCTCAAGTGTGTTGTAGCGTGTTTCTGCGTCGTCAAATATCTTGCTGGTGTAGAAGATTGGTCGTTGATCGCCTCGGTCGTCGCGGACGAGCACGCTGCTGACTGCCGAGGTTGACACGGAGATGTACAAGTACAGCGTCTCTCCCTCCTCGGGCTTGGCCAGAATTGGTGGGGTGGAGAGGTAGGTCTTTAGCTGTTGAAACGCATCTTCGCACTTAGCGTCCCACTCGAATTTCTTGTTCCCACGAAGCAGATTGTAGAAAGGGAGACACTTGTCCGTTGATCGAGAGATGAATCTGTTCAGGGCTGCGACACGTCCGGTTAGTCGCTGGACTTCTCTGGTGTTCCTTGGGGATGGGAGCTCGGTGATCGCCGTTATTTTCTTCGGATTTGCTTCGATGCCCCTCTTTGTGACGATGTAACCAAGGAATTCTCCCGATGTGACCGCGAAAGTACATTTTGCTGGGTTCAACTTCATTCCGTACTTGTTCAGGCTCGCGAAACATGTTGCGAGGTGACTGATGTGGTCGTCGGCGAAAGCGGATTTGACGAGCATGTCGTCAATATACACTTCCATAGTGTTGCCGAGCTGGTCGGCGAACATTCGGTTTACGAGGCGCTGGTAAGTTGCTCCTGCATTCTTGAGCCCGAAGGGCATTACTTTGTAGCAATATGTCCCGCGGTCAGTGATGAAGGAAGTCTTTTCTTGGTCGTCTGGGTGCATCATAATCTGATTATACCCGGCGAAGGCGTCCATGAAAGATAGTAGCTCGTGGCCGGTGGTCGCTTCTACGAGTCGATCAATGTGCGGAAGCGGGAAACTATCCTTTGGGCATGCCTTGTTGAGGTCGGTGAAATCTACGCATACTCTCCATTTACCGTTCTTCTTTTTTACTACGACGGGATTTGCCAACCAGTCCGGATATTTCACCTCGGTGATCGATCCTGCCTTTGAAAGTATTTCTACCTCATCATTGACAGCTTTGGCGCGTTCGGGGCCGAGCTTTCGTCTTTTCTGTTTGACTGGCTTAAAGATCGGATCGACGTGCAGTTCGTGACATGCGATGGTCGGGTCGACTCCAGTCATGTCGGTCGTCGTCCAGGCGAAGGTCGTGGCATTTTCCTTCAGGAATTCTATCAGCTTGTCTCGTAGGTCAGCTCGGAGGTCGGCTCCTATTCCGACGCAGCGTTCGGGATCGCGAATATCGATGTTGATTTGTACTATCGCGTCCTTCTGCGGGTGGTCGGGAGGTGGCAGCTCGATTCGAGGCTCTGCGACTAGGTACGCTTGTGATTTATGGCGCATTTTGTGCTCGATACGGAAGCATGTGCGGGATATCCTCCGATCTCCTCGTAGCGTATACACGCCGAATGGGGTTGGGAACTTGACACATTGATGAAACGTGGATGGGACTGCCCTCATTTCGTGAATCCAAGGCGTGCCGAGGATGACGTTGTAGATAGCTGGTCGGTCGACGACTACGAACTTGATCAGCTTGGTGATTCTGCCGACGTAGACTGGAAGTTTGATTGTTCCGATTGTGTTGATCGAGTCTCCCGAGAAGCCGGTTAGTGGTCTCGTCGACGGTTTGATACGGTAGTCGCTGAGCTCCATACGTTGCAGTGTTTCTCTAAAAATTAGGTCGACCGAGCTGCCGGTGTCGATCAGAATTTTTTCTACCTCGCAGTCGCCGATTCGCATGGCGACGACGAGTGGATCGTTATGCGGTCGGTCCACTCCTTCGGCGTCCTGTTCGGTGAAACTCACTTCTTCGCCGATTCTGAGCTCGTCGGTGGCGTTTCGTCGGTAGTGCTGGGCGGCTGTGGCCCTCCGTTCGTATTCTTTTATCGATCGAACTGAGTCGTTCACCATAGGCAGTCCTCCCATAATCATGTTTATTCGTCTTCTTGGACGTGCTCCGTCTTCCTCTTCCTCGTCGCGAGCTCTTTTATCCATGGCTGCTGCTGCGTTGATTTGTTCGATCTCCTCGTCGAAAGCAACCTGTTTCCTTCGTTCTTCCTGGACGATCCTGAAGCGCTCGGCCTCGTTCTTCGGTTGCATGACCTGGTTGATTTGCTTCGGGTGAGGTTTGTTGCGATCCAGCACTAGTTTCTTCCCGTCTTTTTGGTAATCGGCGAAGAGGAGGGCTTGAAGGTTTCTGCATTCCTCAGTGCTATGACCCGCTCGCTGGTGATATTCGCAGAATAACTTGCTTTTATCGGCTCCTCGGACGAACTTGTTCCATGGCTTGCCTTGATTTTGACCTTGGTATCCTTGGGTGGGTCGTTCCTGCTGATGATTTTGAGAGCGGTCGGGATGACTTTGTCGTTGATCCTGATGGGAACGTTCCTCGTCCCGTCGGTGTCCTTGCAACTGATCGCTGACGTAATACGACGATTTCCCTTTTCTCGCGGTTTCCTCTTCCTTGGATTTTTTGTAATCCTGATCGTAGTGCTGCCGAGGTTCGTATTGTTCGGTACTCTTTTCGGTTTTGTCTTTCGAAGTCGAACTCTTGGGCCCAAACTTCTTGGCTAGGGTTTCTTTTTCTTCCTCGAGTTCGACAAAGATCGATGCGCGGTGGAGGGCGTCCTCTAGCGAGCTTGGCCTATTTTTCTTCAATTCTTCTCGGAAGCTTGATTCGTACCAGAGGCCGTTTCGGAGTGCGGGTAGACCTTCGCTGTCAGTGATCGTGATTTTGGCCAAAACGTTTTTGAAGCGGGTGACGTACGATCGGAGGCTTTCCCTCGGTCCTTGGGAGATAGCCCATAGGTCGGCGTTTGATACCTCCTCCTGAATATACATCGAGTAATGTTTGAGAAAGGCGTGCGTTAAGTCGCCGTATCCGTCGATCGAGTTCGGTTCCAAGCGGGAGAACCAATCCAGGGCCGAGCCGGTCAAATGCTCGACGAACAGTTGGCAGTAACCTGCGTCTCGTTCCCCGATACTGAACTTTGTTCTCCCCATTGCAATGCGGAAAGCCGTCAGAAACTGCCTTGGGTCGGATTTACCGTCGTAGGTCGTCATCTTGATTTTGACCGCAGAGATAGGATGCTCAAACTGGATATCCATGAGGCGCCGAGTGAACGGAGTGTTCTGAGTTTCTTCCAGTACACGGTCAATTTCGGGGGCCGAGCTGATCGCTTGATGGACTTTGGACGTCATATTTTTCAACATTAGCTTTATGTCTTCGATTTCGTTGTCTCTGTGCGCGTCGGGCGCTGAACCGCCCGGGACATCCGTGTTGGGAGGTTGTTCTTCCTCGGTCTGCTGCTGCGCTACCGTCCGGTTTCTCGGATTTGGAGGTGGCGTTTCTTCAAATAATGCTCGGTGAAGATGAGTTCGAGGAACGGATCCTTGTTGACTTGTCATTCGCAGATCGTTGATTTGCCCCTGGCATACTGCATGTGCCGTGGCGAGCTGATCGAAGCGTGCGTTACTTCCCTGAGAGAGCTCGGCTACCTGAGTCATGAGAGTTTTGAGCAAGGTGGACATGTCCTGCTCGTTTGTCTGTGTTTCTGCGGCTTGTTGTGGTCGTTCGGTGTTTAGAGGTTGCTGCTCGGCGCCGGCCGGCTGAATGATTGGATCTGCAACCTGAGAAACGTGCTGGGGTTGCCCTCTTGCTCGGGAGGCTGTTTCCGAGCTCGTTATGTCTTCGATGTGGACGTAATCCTTGTTTGATGGAGCTCCTGTCATCGCTGAACCTGTCCGTTAGTGAAGAAAAACTTGCATTCCCCACAGACGGCGCCAATTGTTATATCCGAGGTCGTCACGAGGTCGGGATGCGCGTCTTGCTAGAGAGTTGACGTGTTCGGTCCGAAGGAACCAAGTTGTTCTTGAGAGAGAAACGACTAGATTCAGAGACTAGCAGGAGTTAGAAGTATGTTCGGGATGGATGAAAAGATAATCGTGTTCGGGTTCCTTAAAGGAGAATAATGTGCTCGGAACGAGCGTGTCTTTGTATTCAGATATCCGAGCAGGTCGAGAGACGTGCTCGGTTTACAATTCGGGAAATTGACTCTAGAGAGAGAAAGTAGTAAGAAGTGCACAAATCCCCAAAAAGTTGGTGTTACTGTACAATGACGGCTCCTATTTATAGTAAAATACGGTCGTACTTCTTACAGGCCGTTGACCGCTTGTCGAGCTCGTGCGGATTGGGCCGTACTTGGTGACGAGATGGGCTGAGCCGTACGTTCCTTTGGATGCTAGCGTAGCCGAGCCGGTTTGTTTGAGTTGAGCTGAGCCGAGCCGATGATGATGGGCTTGGTTCGGGCGTCTGTATTCGGGCCCTTATTGCTTATTGGGCCGTTTTGCTTTTGTTGGGCCGGCCTTCGTTCAGGGAATAAGTATTGGGCCTTCTAAATGGATGGGGTGCTAAACCCATATATGACAATGATGATTGAAGGGATTTTTTTTGGAACGACATTATTTTTTTGTCCAAGGAATATGAAGTAATTCTTTTAGATTATCTATTTTTTATGGGTTTCATTAAATTTTAGGTCAAAATATGTCTCTGTAACACATATTAATGTAAACTCTAAAAACTTTAAAATCGAATATTCTATGGTTTTGTTGTCTCGGTTAGTCATACTATAAAATGTTATTTGAAATAAATGGACTGAAATTCAATGCTCGTGCAACCAGAATACTAGTAGATTATATTATATAACTATACTTCCACATGATCAAGAATTCAAGACAGACTGTGTTATTACCACGACGAGATGTTCCGTTTGGTTACTGAGAGATGAAACATGTTTCAAGAAATTTGGGTTATTTTCTTGAGTTTGTGGAGTATTGAACCAGTAGGGAACATTGAAAACTTTCTCTGAATCAACATGGCATTTCTCGAATTCTTCAACAGTTCTGTTTTATAACATCTCAAATTTTAGAAATGGCCGACAATGTATATATCTAGCCTGCGACCTCTGTTGACTGAACCAGAATCCTACCGATTTTTCTGATTTATCGTTTAACAAAAGTTTCTCTAAAACAGAACTAAAGGGTTATCAAATTTAACCGAACAAAATTCGGTTCGATTCGGTTATGGATAATTTTGGTTTAAAGTTTAATTACTCAAATTAATCAAAATTTGTTTTCTTAAAAAATAAAATCAGTTCAAATCAGTTTTTTATCAACTATTCAAATCAGTTAAACTTGGACATTTTCGGTTAAATCCAGATAATTCATCTAAATTGGGTCGCTTAACTTCGGATATTGGTAAAAATCTTAAAACTTTGGTGTATTCCATTTTTAAAAAAAAATAATTACCAGAGAACCAAATCAAAATTCTCGGGTAACCAACCCAAAAAAATGTGTGCCGATCGGATAAATTTATCAACCGGAAACTGAACCAAAAACGGGAAAAAAACTAGTTCGGTTTGGTATGATTGATTCGGACCAAATTCGCAGACCTAATATTATAGAACAACAATAATGACATGTCTGAATCTAAGGGCATCTCCAACCCATTGCTATATTTTCCTCTAAATGCTATAATAGAGGAAAATGAGCTCCAACCCACCTCTATTATAGAGGAAAATATAGAGATTGCTATTTTTTCCTCTATTTATAGAGGAAGAAATAGCATTCCTCTATAATAGAGTCAAACTTTTTTATTTACACAATTGTCATTTAACTTTTATATTTTACAATTATAACCGAAATAAATTTAAAAAATATTATTTAATTGTTGTTTATATACACATATGCAATTTCTTTGTTGCTTCTTAAACTATTTTATATTTTTATAAAAGATTTATAAAATAAAATAAAAATAAAAAGGTTGAATTTGTAACTTTTAAAAACAAAATGTATTATTAGTAAAATAAAAAAAGAATATAAAAGAGAATATTCCTTTTTAGAAGAAAATATAGAGGAATACATTGGAGCAAAACCCAGCTCTATTATAGAGTTCCTCTATAATAGAGGCAAATATAGAGAAATACATTGGAGATGGTCTAAATATGTTTTAAACTTTACCTCACATCGAGAAAAGTGTAGCCATGATGAAGAAGTTTATGGGCTTGGCATACATCGATAGTAATAACTTCTTGCTCTGAGCTTGATAAAGCTGTGCAACGAAGATGAAGATAAACAATGAAAAGAATAAGAACTGATCTTGTAAAGTGAGAAAGAACCATTTATTGCTGAAAATATTTTTCTCAGAGACTGAACAAGAAGAATCAGTTTAAACTAAATTTATTCGTGTTTAATGCGGTGCTATCCGCCGTTGGATTCGAGTTACTCTGATTTCTTTTTGGCGGCAGAGGAGTGTATACGTGGCATGTCCGCAGTTGGATTCGCTGCCTGTTGTATTAGACATTTTTTTGTTAACTTATCAAAAAAGTCTTAAAACAAACATAAATGCAGATCTGATCGGATATATTGGTCTATTTTATTTTTTTTTGTACTTATGATCACCATTTTTTTACTCAGAAACAATACTCCTAGCGTGACCATTAAATATAACAATATAATAAATAAAAATGAATGAAATGAATACAGAAAAATGAATAACTTTTTTTGGAAAAATGAATATAATTTTTTTAATTTTTTTTTTACAGTGACTGATAACTATAATAGAATATGTCAAATATTTTGTTGTAGATTTCACTCATATTGTTAATAAGTTTGTTGTATCTTGTTCTCCTGATTTTGTGTAACCGATTGTAACAACTTTGCAATATATGGCATATCAATAGAACGTAACTTTTTAAGGGGAATTCATTCACTTAAATGGTATCAGAGCGAGTAAGCTCTTGAATCCAAAAATTCTTCTCTTCTCTTTACTCTTCTTCTTTATTCTCTTCTTCTTCATTTTCTCGTCTCTAATGGCGGCTGCATATTTAGAAGTCGAAAGACTTTTTGGTGTGACCAACATGAAGACACATATCCCCCTGATTCTTGACCTTGATGACCACTACTATGATGCGTGGCGTGAGCTGTTTCAGATGCACTGTCTGACCTTCGATGTGCATCTGAAACATCTGGTCAAGTTATGCATCTCGACGGTACGTTGCAGGCCGCGGATGGCAATGATACTGCATGGTTTAAGCGCGACAGTCTGGTCAAGTTATGGATTTACGGCACCTTGGCTGAGCTTTTGTTCAAATCAACATTCAAATCTGGCGGGACATCACATGATGTTTGGCTTAGAATCGAAAATCAATTTCGAAACAACAAAGAATCACGCGCAATACGCCTTGACAATGAGCTTCGCACCATGACCATTTGGGATTTGTCGATTCAGGCATATTGCCAGAAGATCAAGCCACTTGCCGATCTCTTATCCAATGTTGATGCTCCTGTTTCGGAAAGAAATCAAGTTATGTACCTATTGAATGGCCTTAACGAGAAATTTGATAACATAATCAATGTTATCCAGCACAAGAAGCCTTTCCCAACCTTTGATGCTGCGAAGAATATGTTGGAGATGGAAGAAGTTCGCCTAAAGAAGTCCATCAAAGTGACGGCTTCTCATTCTGATCATGCGTCCTCTTCTTTTGCTCTCACCGTCTCTGAGCCAACTTCAAAGCAAACTCAAACTCGCCCTCAGCAACAAAGGTTCAGTAATTTCAGAGGCAGTCGCAACAATCGCGGTAGAGGCAGGAATGATTACCGCTACCGCAACAATTACTATCAGTCATGGTCGTCTCCTCCACCATGGTACAACCAGACTGGACCATGGTCAGGTCCATACTCGAAGTGGAACAATTATCCACACTGGAATGCTCCTCGTCCTCGTCCTCACACACAGACACCAACAATGAGCCAAACATCGTCACAAGCTCATCTCATTGAAGCTCCATTCGTTTATTCAGAGGCGTACTCATCTGATATGCTTCAAGACTCTGCTGGTCCAGATTGGTACATGGACTCTGGAGCCACATCACATCTCTCATCACCACCAAGTACACTCCTCTCTAATTTTAAGCTTACTATCAAACACTCGGTCATTGTCGGCAACGGTTCAAAACTTCATGTCACTTCCATTGGTTCTACTATTATTCCTTCTAATACTTTTCCTTTATCACTCAAACACGTTCTTGTTGCACCTAAAATTTTCAAAAATTTAATCTTTGTTCGTCAGTTCACGACAGATAACTTGTGCAGTGTTGAGTTTGATCCATTTGGTTTTTCTGTGAAATATCTTCAAACAAGCAAAACTCTGCTCCGCAGTGAAAGCTCGGGTGAGCTTTATCCTGTTCCAGCGCTTCCAAATAAAATTTCCTCTTCGACAGTGCTTTTGGCTTTATCTCCATCTCTTTGTCACAAAAGACTTGCCCATATCAACAATTCGGTTTTACGTTCCGTTTTCGTTGATTCAGACCTTTGTAATAAGACTGCTTTTCCTTCGTTTTGTGATACATGTCAACTTGGCAAGAAAATAAAAATTCCCTTTCACAAATCGCAAACAGTGATCAATGCTCATTTCGATGTTGTTCACTCAGACATTTGGTCTTCACCAGTCGTGAGTATAAGTGGTATCAAGTACTACATCCTCTTTCTCGACCACTTCACTCACTTTCTTTGGGTATATCCCTTACGTAGAAAGAGTGATGCATACTAAAAACAGGTTCACTTCACCACCTTTGTCAAAAATCAATTCAATACTCAGACTAAAGCCTTTCAATGTGACAATGGTGGAGAGTATCGAAACCATCAGTTTGAAAAAAATTTCGATACACATGGCATCTCAGCTCGTTTTTCATGCCCTCATACATCGCAACAAAATGGCAAATCCGGAAGGATGATTAGAACAATCAACAATGCCATTTTATGTCTCTTATTCCAAGCTCAGCTCTCTCCCACATATTGGGTTGAAGCTCTTCATGTCTCAGTCCACATTCTCAATATAATCCCTTCTTTTGCGATACAAAACATAATTCCTTTCACCATGCTCTATGATAAAAAGCCTTCTTACGATCATCTCCGTGTTTTTGGATGCTTGTGTTTCCCAAACATCAATCACTCTCATCTCCACAAGCTTTCCCAACGATCAACTCCTTGCTTGTTCCTTGGCTATCCGTCTCAGCATCGTGGTTATCGCTGTCTGGATTTGAAAACAAACCGAATCATAATCTCTTATCACGTCTCTTTTGACGAGATGAAATTTCCAGGGGCGACATCTGGTTCAAAATCGAGCTCTCCATATCAATTTCTTGAACTCGAAACTGAACATTCCCCTATTTTCAAATCCATTCTTCAAGCACCAAACACTACTCCTGCGACTCCTGCTGACCAAAACATAGCTCATGTTATCGTGCCTGCTCCACAAATTACGAATACAATTCAGCCAATTCCTCAACCAATTCACACTCGCTCAAAGTCCGGTATTCGTAAACATAAAAAGATCATCTCTCTTATTGCCAACACTTTATCTTCTCTTCGTAAAGGTCATTCACAATCTCTCTCAGACCCGAATTGGACACCGGCAATGATTGATGAACATGATGTTATGCTTAAAACTAAGACTTGGAGTCTAGTACCGCGTCCTTCAAATACGAATATCGTGAGATCCATGTGGTTGTATAAACATAAGTCTGATGCTGATGGTAATCTAACTCGTGATAAAGCTCGTTTGGTTGCTAATGGCAAGTCACATGAACAGGGCGTGGACTACAAAGATACCTTCTCTCCGGTGGTAAAACCTGCGACAATTCGTAAGATGATTCATCTCGCAATCTCACAATCATGACCAATACATCAATTAGATGTTAAGAACGCATTCCTGCAGGGTGATCTTGAAGAGACTGTATTCATGCATCAACCACCAGGATTCGTAGACAAGAAGTTTCCCAACATGTCTGCAGATTACACAAGGCGATTTACGGTCTTAAACAAGCCCCCAGGGCATGGAACTCTAAGTTTGCTAATTTTCTGACTACGCTTGGTTTTGTGGGAAGCAGGGCAGATGCATCATTGTTTATTTATAGGAAAGGAGGAGATATGACATATATTCTGCTTTATGTCGATGATATAGTAATGACTGCTTCTTCACGGCCGCTCCTTCAACGAATCATTCAAGCTCTCAAGTCGGCTTTTCCGATGACTGACATAGGCAGACTCAGTCAATTTTTGAGCATCAAGGCAACCTTCAACAAAGCTGGGCTGTTCCTAAGCAAGTCTCTGTTTGCAGAGGAGATCATAGAACGAGCTGGATGCAAGCCTATATCCACGCCCGTTGATCTGAAATCAAAGTTATCGGTTAATGATGGTGAGCTCATACAAGACCCAGCATTATATGGAAGCTTGGTTGGGACTTTACAGTATCTAATGTTCACTCGCCCGGACATCGCTTATGTTGTACATCAAGTATGCTTGTACATGCACATTCCACGATCTCTACATCTTCAGGCGCTCAAGCGGATAATTCGTTATATCAAAGGTACCCTAACACATGGTCTTCATCTCAATCGTGGCTCGTTTACTATATTAGCAGCCTACTCGGACGTGGATTGAGCAGGTTTTCCAGTTTCAAGACGGTCAACTTCAGGCTACTACGTCTTCCTTGGACCATCACTGGTTTCGTGGTTTGCAAAACGCCAATCAACGGTCTTGTGTTCTAGTTCAGAATTTGAGTATAAAGGTGTGGCAAATACTGTGGCAGAAATGACTTGCTGCGAAATCTGTTAAAAGAGTTGCATATAACGATCGACAAAGGTTTTGTTATCTTCTGCGACAACATTTCTTCGGTCTATTTGGCCACGAACCCAGTTAAATATCAGAGGACTAAACACATTGAGCTGGACATTCACTTTGTTCGGGAAAAGGTGGCAATCGGCGAGGTTAAGGTCATTCATGTTCCTTCATCCTTACAGTATGCTGACATATTCACTAAAGGCCTTCCATCTACATTATTCGATGAGTTCATATCCAGTTTAAGCATTCGACCATTCGATGCTTCAACTGCGGGAGGGTAATAGAATATGTCAAATATTATGTTGCAGATTTTACTCATATTGTTAATAAGCTTGTTGTATCTTGTTCTCCTGATTTTGTGTAACCGATTGTAATAACTTTGCCAATATATAGCGTATCAATAGAACGTAACCCTTAAGGGAATTCATTCACTTTCAAACTATATATACAAATGTTTTTAATAATCATAAAAATTAAATAAATAAAATTGAAATGATTTTTGAAAATCTGTACAAGGATGCGACTGGACTTCGGCGCGTGCAGAGAAGTAAAAAAGCTGACTAGTAAAACAAAACAATGGAATCAATATCTAATCTTTAGAAAAAGAAATATAAATCAATAAATCCTTATTTGATTAAAATATATACATAACAGAAAATTGGAAAAAGGGAAGAAAGAAACAAAGTACAAGGGGAACGTGAGATTCGAATCTGATTCTTTTTTTTTTTTTGATCAAATTCGAATCTGATTTTTTTTTTTTTTTTGAGAATTAAAAATTTGACGGAAGGCATATAGAACAATGTTACCATTATATATCCGAGAGGACTTCCTCCAGAATTTTGTTTTTTCTCCTAAAGCCTATACACACTAAGATGTAAGAAAAAAAATGTCAGATCTTCCACCAACTCTCGCCTCCCGTCATCACTCTGCTTCCAACACGAATCTGGAGTTTGCCTGAACTTTCTCGTGCTAATGGAATACAACTACGAAGATGGAGGGTTTCAATTTGAGTAGAGCTGTCAAAATAGACGGGATGTCCATGACCGTCTATATTCAATACATTATGAACTGGTTATAGACAAGTCCATATTTTAAATAGATTAAAATGGACATGAACAATAATGTCCATGAACAAAATGGACTGGATGCGTTTGGACATGGACAGTCCAACGAACAGTCTAATACACTAAATAGGTTAAAATTTGAGGTTTTCTTACTAAAATGCAAAATCGAGTTTCCTACAAAAAACATTTTTACAACAAAACCATAAAATTTTGTTTTTCCACCAAAAACGTGACTCCGCATTTTTCCGCTAAAAACATGATTCCGCATTTTCACACCAAAAACACGACTCCACATTTTCCAACCAAAAATGTGATTCCGCGTCTTCCCACCAAAAATATTATTCCACGTTTTTCCGCCAAAAACGTGATTCCGCGTTTTCCCGCCAAAAACATTATTCTGTCTTTTTCCGTCAAAAAACGTGATTCCACGTTTTACCGCCAAAAAAATTATTCTGTGTTTTTCCACCAAAAACGTGATTCCGCGTTCTTCCGCCAAAAATATGATACCGTGTTTTCTCGCCAAATTCTTGATTTCGCAGTTTCCCACTAAAACGCGTTTCTGTGTTTTCTCGTCAAACACGTGATTTTTCGGTTTTACTCAAAAATTTGAAATTAATCTTATTTTTAACCATTTGTATTTTTAAGTAAATAAGTTATTAGTATTATATATTGATATTAAATATAAATTTAAAATATAATAATTTTGAAAATGGTAATGGAATGTCCATTAACGACTATGGATAACCCATTTGGATATGATCGTTAATGGACATAGTCATTTGTGGACACAATCACTATTTGTCCACAATCAAAATAAACAATATTGAACACGTCTAAATTGACATGGAGAGCTCATTTGACAGCTCTAAATTTGAGCCCTACGACCACGAACTCATCAAAATATATATAATTCCTAAGCTATTAGGTAAAACCTGTGGAGACTTTATAGTGAGGAAGAACATTTATGCCAAGGAGCCATGATTGTTGGACCATACCACTGATTATTTTTCCCACAACGAATGGTATTACTTCGTTACAAGAATTCCCAGAAGAAAATCGGTCATGGTATGAAGTCGAAGCGGAAAATCACGAGAGCGATTACGGGAATTGGAAGCCAAACGCGCATAAGATTATATCAAGTGTGAGAAAACAAAGCAAAATATTGGGATTAAACAAACCCTAACTTTCACTAAAAGCAACAACAACAAGAAGCAGAAGAGAGGAGACAGTGCTTCTGTTATTGTTCCCGGGAGCGATAGTATCTGGATTATGACAGAGAATACGTTATCTGACGAAGATAGGTTTCAAGAACTGGTCATGTGCAAGATTCATGAAATCAAGAAGAAAGACAATCATCATGAATCGTCTACTTATTATCATCATGAGCCTATTATAGCTTCTTCCTCGGAGCAGCAACCGATCAATATTGATCACCGGAATGTTCTAGCTCCTTTGTCCTTGGAGCAACAGCAGCCATTATTATGTGATGATAATGGACCGGAGATTCTGCACATGGGATTTTTGGGTTCTTTAACTTTTTCTGCTGCAGAAACAGAGATAGGGTCAACTTCTCGTGTAGCCTTATGGCTCTAAAAAAAATCCACACTACCCCCAACTAATCTCCCATACCCTTCCCACTTTAATGAAATGTTGTTTGACCCTTTTGCCCTCGGTTTACGGATCCTGGTTTAATTGGGTTTTGAATGGATTTGGTTGGTTGGGATTTAATCCATTTAATTGGATTGATTTGGTTTATGAAAAAAAAAATTCTCGAGCCTCGCCTCCGAGCCTTGCATCCTCGTCTCGCCTCAACCGGGTTTTGCTCGTCGGTGTCGTCGCCTCGCGTCTCCGACCACTATTCGCCGGCTCCGTCGTGCCTCGTCACCATTGGGACTACCAATTGAGTAGAAATGTACTCCAGAGGCAATATTGGCCGCGGAAATCGAATCAAATTGGAATTTGTGTTGCAGGTGAACTGACAACCAGTGCAACTAGTATAACTGGTACAACCTGTAAAACTGGTATAACTGGTACAACTAGTATAACTGGTAATACTAAGAATCGTTGTGTATAACTGGTAAAACTTGTATAACTGGCACAACAAATCTGTAAAACTAGTCATAAATCGATATGACGTTTACGCTTCTCTAAATTTTATCAAATCAAGTTAATGGAGTTGTTTAATGCCCCATTTGATGCATGCAGGGGATAAATCGATATGACGTTTACGCTTCTCGGGTAACCTCAACAAATCCTTTATGGGTGAGACTCTTCGAAGCCGGCGAACAGTCACGTCTCATCATTACAAATCCTTTATGGACGCTACCCATCAAACGAGATTCCACTCTATAAATACAGAGTTATGCGTCTGTCTCTCATATCCATCACACAAGAGTAATTCGTTAAAACAGAGAGAAGTTAAAAAAAACAGAGAGAAGTTAGAGAAAAAACAGAGACTCACCATGGCCAACAGGAGATCGATTGTCTCTCTTCAACAATTTCCGATTTCGATCCTCACCAAGATTGTTCAAAAAACCGGCAAAGCTTCCTCCGCCGATTACTGCAATCTCAGAGCAACCTGCAAAATTATGCGACGAGCCTCAGAGAAACCTGAAGTCCTACAATCTCTATGTCTCTCTTCGCTGGTGAAGAAGCCTATCCGTGTGATGCTGCACGACCGGATTCTCCGTAAATGCTTATATTGGAAGAACACTGCTGCATTCTTCATTGAATGTATTCTCACTTACTTTGTAGAAAATAAGGTAGCAGACGGATTTGCGTGTTTACGCATTGCAGCGCTTGGGGAGGGTGACGAGGAGATTCTCGAAGCTTGTTATCTGTATGGTGTTCTGCGCTACCTCCACGACGATCCTCTGACCTCTCCTTATGACGAAATGCCCTTCATGTACTGGCGAGAAGATGAGGAGGTTTTGGTGGCCCAAGTTTGAAAGAACCTGAGGAAGATGCTGCATGGAATCCCTGTCGATAAGAAGAAGGTTTTTAAGCAATCGATGCGGAACGTAAGGCCCAGTAGATGTTGCCATGTTCTCGATATGGAAATCGATTGTTCTAAGTGCTTCATGTACAAACGGGGCATGAAGTTGTTCTACATGACTCATTTTGTTCCTTATATGCATTAATTTCCTTTCTCGTACTCTGTATTTGGTTTTTAGTTTCTCGGCTATGTACTACTCTTTTTGGAATGTTATGTCTATATAATTTTTCTTCACTGTGTAAAACCGTGTAAAACTGTGTAAAACTAAGTGAACTTGATCACTAAACATATGTTTCACGTTTTAAACATACGTTATACATAAAGACAACGAAAACATACAAAGACAACGACAATAACCAACAATACAACCACCACGAACTACATAGAACGAGCAAACTCAATTATATGCTTTTTTGCCTTAACAACCATTGTTCCCATCACAATGGCAATGATAGTAACACAAATGAACCCAACACAACAACATTTGATCATCACTCTCCCCTTGTTAAGATCTTTTTTTGTCACTAATGCGTCTTCCTCCAAGTCATGGATCCTACATTTTAAGGCTTCAATTTCGAAACCAATCTCGGATTTGGCTTTCTCGATCTCAATTTCAATACTCAAAATTTTGGGCAACGCATCATTGACTTCCTCATACATGCTATCCTCCACCCATTTGAACAAATGTTTCTGGGTTTAAAAACAAAAGCAATATGTAGTGAATCATAAACAAAAAACAGAGCATAAATCATTATCCACAAATTATTTGACAATATGCTTACATCTTTCATGGTTGAACATCTGAAGAATGGTCTTCCTGGGTTGTCTTTCGTCTTAGACGTGAGAATGACGACGCCTTTACCGCAGTGACACTTCGCCGGAAACCCTCGGTCTCCATCTTCAACAATCGACGAAGATGTATCGCAGCTCATGGAGGAACGAGAGGTGAAGAAGAAAGCGAAATCAGGATCCCCGCGAAATCAATAGTTTGGAATTGGAGAATTATTTTTGATTTCTAGGGTTTTGAATTATTGGGGATTTTTTAATTCAAAGGGTCCGTGTGGATCCGGGTCATGTATCCGTGAGGTCCGAAAGTTGATGGTTTAAATAACATTTTTCCCTATTTTTCCTCATAATTAATATCATTGGATAAAAAATATTTAACATATAACCATATGAAATTTGAACTTGTAAAATCACTTTCATCCTAACTATGATCAATGGGTGACATTACCTCAAATTAGATTGGGAAAATCTCTCGACTAAGTAATTCCACCAACAATGTTAATACACTAATTGCACCAACAATGTCCATACACTTGCAAGATCATTTTAATAATATGAGGATAAATTTACAAAAATCGAAAGTTGTTACATAATAATATGCAGAAGCATTATATTCATTGATTAATTGAGTAAAATCAACTGTAAAACTATAAAATCGAATTTTAAGTTCCAGTAAAACTGATTATATTGAAAACAGCCAAAGTACAACTATTAAGAAAATTTGTACAACTACAAACTCCTGTAAAACTATGTGTTAAGTTTTGGCGCCAAAACTTAACACTCTCTTACATCTGTTTTCTTTGTATTAATAAATCGATATGACGTTTACACTTCTCGAAATGACCCAATTATGCCTTTAATGACCTATTTCATGTAGGACCTATTTATGCCTTTAATGACCTATTTTATCATTGGATAAAATAACATTTTTTTCCCATAATGAATATCATTCGATAATAAAATTTGTATAACTACAAACTCCTGTAAAACTATGTATTAATTTTTTGTGCTAAAATTCCATCGTTTCGTATAACTAGTATAACCGAGAAAAACTGGTGTTAAACTGTGTGAGTCTCTGTTTTTCGAAGAGCGTTGTAATGATGAGCATATTTCTTGCTTTTTTGTCCCCTGCATTAAACGGAGCATTATTACAAGCCAGCGAACCGTCACATCGCATGCTCCGTTTAATACAGAGACACGGATTACAACCCGTCGCTTGACAAACCCAAGAAAGATGCTCATTATTACAAGCCTGCGAACCGTCACATATCTGTCTGCGTCTTATGGACGCAACCCGTCACATATGGGTCTATAAATAGAGAGAACTTCTTCGTCTCTCTCATAACCGTTTTCCACACAAAACAGAGAGAAGTTAGAAACAGAGAGAAAAAACAGAGACTCACCATGGCCAACAGGAGGGGGAGCCGATTTCAACAGTTTCCGATTTCGATCCTCACCAATGTCTTACTGTAAGCCGAGAAAAATTCGCTGGCCGATTACTTCAACCTGCGAAAAACATGCAGAATTATGAACGAAGCCGGCAAGAGTGAAGAAGTCCTCCGTTATCTCTCTCTATCAACCCTGGTGAAGAATCCTCTCAGTGCGTATCAGCACCAGGATTTTCTGGACGCATGCGTAATCAATTCCAACTGTACATCAGTAGTTTTACTCAGTTTTATTCAGTTTTACATCAATATTTTTACTCAGTTCTACCGGTTTTACATAAGGTATCCTCACATACTTTCATGAGGGTGATGTGGAAACCGGATTGTTATATTTACACAATTCCGCCATGGGAGAGGGCAAGGAAGAGATTCTGGAAGTTGCTTACCTCTTGGGGTGTTCTGCGCTTCCTCCATGACGATCCTCTAGGTCCATATGATAATGTTGCTTTCCGTGACTGGCGGGAAGATGAGGAGGATTTGGTGGCCAGCGTTTGGAAGAACTTGAGGAGGATACTTCATGGAATCAATATAGATAAGATACCGGTTTATAGGGAAACATTGCGGAAGCGAAGGCCCCCTTCAACTTGCCATCTTCTGGGTATGGAAATCGATTGTCCGGATTGCTTCATGTACAAACGGTGCATGAAGTTATTCTACATGAATCAATATTTTCCTTATCTCAATTAATTTTTTTCTCGTACTCTGGTTTTTTTGTTTTCAATTTCCCGGTTATGTAGTACTCTTTTTTGTTTTTAAATTTCTCCATCATTTTCCAAGAAAAATCCAAAGTTGTTCATATTAATATGCAGAAGCATTAGTTTCGGATACCCCATTAGTTTCATAGATTAATTGAGTATAATCAGTTGTACAACTGTAAAATCAAATTTAAAGTTCCAGTAAAACTGACTATACTGAAAACAGTTTTACTCAGTTTTACCGGTTTTACGACAATAGTTTTACTTAGTTTTACCAGTTTTTTCGTAGTTTTACCAGTTTTTCGTAGTTTTACCAGTTTTCATAGTTTTACCAGATTAACAAATTAATATATCCGCGTTATTTTTAAAATTTTAAATAAAAACGGAAAGTTTAAAAACATAATAAAATAGTGTTTTTGGTTTATTTACACAAAAATAGATTTAATTTTGGGATACCCTTTTGTTTTGAATTGATCACTTCTCCCCAAATCACTTTATAAGTAATATAGCTTGAGTAAATTAACAATATAACACGATAGTTCAGTGGCTCTGGTCTGTTTTTATCAGTTTAGCCACCCGAGTTCGAATCCCTTCGGTGTCACATTTTTCCCTCTTTGTGTTCAGTAAGGTTAAAATCGTAATTTCAAATATCTTTGAGTTGGGCGGATTATCCGATTTGTGGGTTACCCGACCCGGGTAAATCGGGTGAACCACCGATTTTTTGATTTCCTTGGTTTATTTACGGTTCAAAATTGGATTGCGGTTTGGTCGAAAAAAACCGGCTGGTTTATCATGTAATTCAACGAAAATCATAAGGTTTTTTGGTAATTTCACAAGTTTTCGATTAAAAATAAATGTTAATAAATATTCTAATAAATAGAGGGGCATATGAGATTTGTTTCCAGAAAGGAGGACATAGTGGAGAAGGAAACATAGTTCATCAAATAGACACATTTTCAATGATTGAGACGGTTCCAGAAAAGATCATCACAGAAGGATGGAAAACTTGAAGCCATGCATGGAGGTGACACCTGAAGAAGATCGGATTGGAGATGCAGCCCCGGTCCAATATTTGTAAAAATCCAGTTAGGCCCTATGCATAACCAAAAAAATCAGATATTTCAATGATTGAGACGGTAAACCAGAAAAGATCATCCTAAAATCATGGAAAACCTGAAGCCATGCATGGAGGTGACACCTGAAGAAGATCGGATTGGAGATGTCATGGATAAATACACAAGTAATGGATTAGAAGTTGTTCTCATGACCAACACCGATGATCAATAGCAGCCACCAATCTCCACTCCTGCTCACATGATTTTTTTTTGCTCATGCTCGTCTTGGAGCCAAACCTGGACTTTCTTGAAGAAGCATGACTGCATGAATGCTGTTGCTCCTGCCCGTCTTGGAGTTAAATCTCTACCAGAAGAATTGTACGACTCCGAAGGGGATAAAGAGTGGGAAGCTACGTTCTCGGCAATGATACGCGTCGAAGAAGTTGCCAATACGCCATGGTGGGATCTACTTTTTGGATGATTTAGGAATCTCGACGTTTTAGTGTATGTGAATCCATCCACTTTCTTGTTATTTGTTTGTTTTCTTTGAATTCGTGAAATCTATACCTCCATTCAGGTTTGCAAGTTCTCCATAACTATCAGACTACAGAATGTGTGACCATTCCACTGGGAAAATTATTGAAGTTGAACAATATTTTGGGTTATACGAGCCTAATGATTGGAAGACTATCTACAAGTTTATTGCTACAAACATAAAGCTCAAGTAGCTATGTATTTTACGATCCAGAAGTCGAATGCATAGACATTCTAGATATATTGTTAGTTTATTTATGAAACTAGTTATGCCAGACAAGAAAAAGAGGAAATATAACAAAGTACAATTTTTTATCAGGTTTTCAGCTCTAGAATATCTCTAGACAACTCAAGAATTGCCGTAAAAAAGTAATTTATGAGAAGAGTAAGATCGAACTTGCTAGTTGCCATCTTTTGATGCAAGTAACTTATAAGAAGCTTCTGCACGAGCTTCATCCAACTTTGCTGACAGCTCTTTCATGAAAACTGTACTTGTTCCGTGGCTGATCCGCAGAATGTCAAATGCCTTAATCAGCGAACGCACCGCCTCTTCGGTTTGCCCTAGCAACCTGCAAACATACCAATTATGCTTTTTAATCGATAGAAACCGTTGCCAAGTTATTGCATTCGGATTTAGATAAAAATATGTAGAAAGCTAATATAGTTGGTAGGTTCCTATAGGCACACACATCATGAGCCAGAGTTTTTATCCCCCTGAGGATTCAAAGTCAGGGGTATCAAATTATGAAGGCTTTATACCCAAGTTCCTCCTACCACTAAGCCGATCTCTCTTGGTAAATATGAAGTGTTGCATTTAGACTATAACCCATACTAGCCACAGTAGAACAGTCTTAAACATTGTAAGTAAGTAAATCATCTCGAAAACATGTAGTGGAATGGCTTCTTTGATAGTGACACTTATTTGGTTCTATGGATTTCGATGGGATGGGAGCATCAAAATGTCGTGATATAGAGTATTAATCTGTCTTCAAATTTTATTTCAGTTCTCGAAGCTCAGAATTTGAAGCAATTGATACAGTAAAGGAGAAAAAGGATAAAGAAGTTTTGATACCATTCGAGTTTTCCCTGGGTATATAACTGCAGTCCAATCAAAGGATGCGTTGCTGGATATACTCCTGCCATTATATGAACAAAGTAAGCACAAGTTATATAACCACCAAAAGCATTTGAATGATTTTACAATTATTATATCACTACTTCACATCTCTGTTAGCTTTGTTAACATCTACGTAGTTGTTTCTGTTAAAGACCGGACAACCGTCAGGGACATGGACTTGGCAGTCCGTGTTGGTTTACACAGCTGGATTTGTGTGCGTCAACCACATTGCGGTACTTTTAACCACATTGTAGTAATTTAATCCAACTAGTGTGCTAGCACAATTACCTCAGTTGCAATTAGTTTGACACCAAGAAAACGCACATAGCCAAACTTTGTAAAGAGCTTCTAAGTTTTGTTCGAAATAAAAATCCTACACTACAAGAAGTCTGCTTATCGGATTCTAAGGTGCCAAAAAGATAAAATATTAATCAAGGAGCAAAGTAATATTCTAGATGAAGCAGACATACTTTGGTAAACAGGAACTAATAGTCTGCAGTAATTCAAAGCTTCTCTCCAGCTTTCTACTTCCATTAACATCTGCAAAAGAATGCGTAATAGCAAGCTTTAAGACATCACTTTTTGCACTATTTTCAAAAGCCCAAAACCTTCTTTCCAAAAGAAACGTACCTTGAGAAGTTTTTCACGGGTTCTCATGAGAGTGATGGAGAAAGGATGGTAAAGCTTATCTTGTAATTTCTCCATTGTCTTATATAGCGCAATACTGTCCTGTTTATCTAAATATGGTAAAAGATTCTCTCAGACAACTTGCAACACAATTTAATGTGACCAAGATCAGTTAAGTTTGTTCGGACATATAAATGCAGGCATTGAGGAAGCAAAGTAGGCAACATATACTTTCTGCGGAAGAAGATGCAGAAGCCTTCTCTGAAACTGTTTTGACATCACCCGCCAACTTTTTAACCTCCTCCTTGCTCCTAAGAAGCATGCATTTCTGGCATACAAAGCCTTTCTCATCTGCAAAAGCCAGACAAAAGGGGATAGGAGGGATCAAGAATGTTCTTGGTAACATAAACTATGTAGTGAAACCATACATACCAGGATCACGGAGTAAGAAACCAGTACACTTCTCATTGGCACACCGATAGCCTTCTAGTATTGCACTTTCTTCAATATCATGAGGTTTTCCCTTAGGTATGACAAATGTTTGTACAGGTTGTAAGAAAATCTAGAATAATGAGTGGTCAAGTGAAACTTCGTTCATTGATAAGTGGACGAATTAGTGACTACGTACAATGTTACTGCATCGGGCACATTCACAGTGGAAGAGGTACTGTTTTTTCAGACACTTCTGCCGAGTTAGAGTGCTTCCAGCGGTTTCAATATAGCTGATAGTTACCTGATCAAAGACAAAGGATCTAACAGCTATATGTCAGTGTGCAAGTAGCATATACGAAAGACTCAAGATGAAACAAAGCAGAAAAAAACCTCTGAATCCTTTGGTATGTCCTCCATAGCTCGAACAACAGCCATCTTTTCTTCAAACACTAATATCGCATTGGGAGAGCAGCTAAAGAGTAAAAGACTTAGGCAGGAAACAAAGTGACTAAATAACACAGACAAAACAGATAAAGAAGCAATTACCTGTGATTAATGATGGAAACCAAGGGAAACAATCCAATCCCCTGAGGTCTCAATTCGCTATCACAAATGGAATGAGCATTGCATGAGAACTGCGTTCAGTAGAAATGAAATTGGCTTAAATAATCATCATTAAACATCATTTCAGGAGAAGACTCTTAGTGTATCTAATGAGTCTTCAGATGCAAAATCATATCATCACCAGTCTACCTGTATAATAGTAAATCAAGACAATAAATTTTCCTAATACAACAAAATCTATCAATGGCAGCTTGCAGCAAGACAATTCAGTTTGTGTCAAGCTAACACCAGAAGAACAAAAGAAAAAAAGAAGCACTGGTGAAGAACCTTTGAAAAGTTTTCGGCAATCTCTTTTAGATCAATACTAGGAAACTGGAGAATCAAGTTCACAAGATTAGCCATTTGTGCATACAACATCAGCTGCTTTTCATCAAGCTCAGACATGTCTACCAGTGAAAGGTTAAAGAATACAAAACGAGTTACGCAGTTCTAGGTAAAAAGGAGACTATCAATTTCACAAAACTAAACCCCTAACAGAAAGGATACGGGACACCAAAGCCTCCACCAAACTGTACTTGTCTGTTGTCGTGATTGGTATGATCTGCAACAGATAAACACATTAGAATTTAGAATACATAGACTAGTATAAAATGAATGACACTAAGCAGACAAAACAAAAACTTGGATATACTAAACGTCTTGTCTCAATCAAAGAAGTCATAGCGAGAGAAAACCTTTTCATCTTGTAAATTCCTCTTGAGGTAAAGTTTCACCATCAGACGTATTGTAGGAGTCACTAACATACGTTTCTCCTTCTCAAGCCTACAAAGAGCTCTGCATTCATGGCGATGCAACTTCCACTCTGACTTCTGCAAAGAATCAAAAAAACCGGTTACAGTACGAATCAATCATCAATCGGATTTCTCCAACCATTATACCTGGCATGAGCTCCCACAGTACCAAACCACTTGACAACCAGAACATTTCTTCAAATTATTGGTCTTGAAACATCCATCACATCTTGTTTCCAACGAGTTATTATTCGGAACAGAAACATATGGCTCTTGTCTTAGAATCACTTCTCCTGAAAAATAAAACCCACAGGACCTCAGTCGACGTCCAACAAAAAGCACTTAACACACAACGAAACCCTAAAAACCCTCCGCAAGAGAGATAGAGAACCTGGACGAAAATCTCTGGCGGTGAATATAGAGCGGCCTTTTTCTGGGAGATTCAAAACGGCTAAGAAGTGATCTCGTAGAAACCTTTGCGAATCCGCCATTAGTGCAGCTTATATGAATCGCCTTCTCTGCTAAGCTCAACCGTCAGTTTAAATCAATTAGAGCAGCCTGGTCGGTTTTACATCCAACGGTTATTTTCGGTTTAATTGAATTTTCTTAAATCTTTTTTTTTTTACATCTATATTTATTTATATAAAATCCCAAGTTAAGTCAAAAATACGTAAAAAACTAAAATGACAATGAAATACATTATTACAATTTTGAAAACACAACAAAACAAAAGAAATAAAAAGTGGAGATGCTTTTCCCCAAAAATTCTTGCTGGCTAACAGAATATCATCTCTGTTATTTTTCTTCTTCATCACTTTCGATTTGATGCCATTTGTGACTTCGGCTATCATTTGAACTTAAAACACCAATTCTCTTTGTTGTATTACATTGGCCAATTTCCAATTCAGATTTATAGATGTTCCATCATAAAAAATTCAATCTATTGATTCTTTCGATAGAAATAAATATTGGAATTGTCATTTGAACTTAAAACACCAATTCTCTTTGTTGTATTACATTGGCCAATTTCCAATTCAGATTTATAGATGTTCCATCATAAAAAATCCAATCTATTGATTCTTTCGATAGAAATAAATATTGGAATTGTCAATTTTCAACGATTCTAAGAACATCGCCATACAACAAAGAGAATACATCTTTCTCTTCGATGTGTTGTCTTTTCCATGGTGGTTTCCACGGTACTTCCTTCCAAAGCAAAGCCGTTAAAAGACGAATCCATAAACCTTTGAAGATATTGGAGATATCCAGAAATATTCCACCATGAGAGATCATCCCAATAAAATTGCTAATGAGTACAAGGAAAAACTCTTCATCATCAACCCAAAAGAAAGAGATCCCCTTTTTATTAGCAAGTTTTTCATCGTAGTAGATAACTTCCACAACGGAGATAGACGACACATTAGTGAAACTGTTGAAAAACTGCTTCATTCCTGTATCAAATATGGAATCATAGATCTTCAACAAGATGAAGAACAAGAACCGTCGTAGTAACCGACGAACAAAATTTTTGAATAGTATTATTCTCTAAAGATGTGTATCAATTAGATCGTACATCTTCAGTAATAGATAATGACAGAGCAAAATCAAGACAATAAACTGTGATTGAAAGAAAATCAACAAAAACACTCATTTACGATGTCGAGAAAAAAAAATCCCCTTCTCGATCGCCTCACAATCACACGAGGCAGTTGCTTTTTTTCTTAAATCTATATAAATTTTTACCCAAACATTCTAATTTTTTTTAATTGCTTATTAATAAGCAAAATTATGTACAGTTGAAACTAAAATTTTAATAATCATTGAATTTTTGTTCCTAAAAAGCTTATTTATATTTATTTATATTGATTGAGAAGTGATTTAAACTTATATTCATTCTCAAAAAATTTGATTACTTATTTACCTTTAATGAAAATAGATTTTATTTTATTTTTAATCTTATTTTAGACTACATAATTTTACTATTTAGACTAATTTTTTGCGATGTAAACAAAAACTAAGCTAACCAAGCATCTGGTTAGGACTTTTCGGTCTCCAAGTTCGATAAATCATAAATAGGCCAGAAAATACATCCGGCATAGTTTTTACAATCGAAGATCACTCACCACTAACGACACTTTAGTTGGTTTACAACAAGAAGAATAAGTATATAAGAGAAGAGATGCTACCCGAGAACCCAAGACTTCTCTCGTTTTTGTTAATCACAAAGAGATGAAGTCAAAGGCGGTGACGAGGCGTTCATTACCTTGCATGTGACTCACATGAGGAATAACTAAACTCTTTTGTTTGAGACCCTCTTCTTCGGCTAGAATATTCTTCACACTAAGCTATTAGTCATTTCTTCTCGTTCTTATCAATTGTATTTTTCAATCCACTTTCAAAGATTTTCATGTTGAATCATTATCCAACACAAACTTCACTAAAGAAGCCCAATGGGCTAACGATGATGATACAAAGAACTCAAATCCATTCCCTTTTACACTTGATCTAAACTAAACCCCGATTAGGATCCAATGTATTGATTGTTAGCAAATATAAAGGCCACATGCTTAACAAAACATGTAAGAGCTGTACATTTTACCACCGCCGAATTTCGTGTCGCGCATCACCGGAAAAAATTACATTCAGTTTCCGCCGGAGTAAACTAAGCGAGGATCATTGATGTCGCTATTCTTGGAAAGTTTTGAAGGAGCCGTCCTCACTTGGTTCTCACGCCTTTCCTTCAGAATTAATCGACAACTTCCAAGAGTTGTCTCGGCCTTCGTCAAATATCAATTACTATACATGGAGAAAGATACATCCCTATCTTCCTTGTGTTCATGTGTCAAGGGCCTACAGAGACCTTACGAGTTTTCATAGAAATGTTTAAGAACATCGTCTCACGAATATCAGTCTCAGACACCCTCGCCTTTACCGCCCTACAAAATGATTGTTAGAGTTTTATTGAAGTTATTTTAATTAAATAAATACTAATGAGAATTATTGTGTCTTTATGAAAGGGCACCAATTGTTAGAGTTTTATTTTAATTAAATAAATACTCATGTGAATCATTGTGTCTTTGTGAAAAGACACATTTTGTTTAAGTTTTATTTAATATATTTTAATTAAATAAAATACTTATATAAAAACATGTGAATCATTGTCACTTATGAAAAGGCACCTTTGTGAAATGTCATCTTTGTGAAAGGTCACATTTGTAAAAGGATGTCATTGTGAAATGACACATTATTTGGAAACACCCTTTGTGTATTATATAAACACCACCATACATGGTGGAGAAGAATATAACAAAAGATAATAAAACCAACACAACAATTCTCTTCTTCTTCTTTTTCTTCTTCAAATATTTTCTGGAAACACAAAGTATAGTTTGCAAGGTTCTTCGTAGGGTGCATAATACAAAGATCGATAGTTGTATCCTGCAAGATAGAATCCAAGAAGCTATGAACACCGCGTAGGGAATAAATTATGTCTTAGGAGATTGCTTTAGCAAGCCTCTATCATTTTATAATCTATTCATACATCAAAGAACAAGCAACCATAAAGTAAGTTTTTAAATTATTATTATTTATGTTTGTATTCTCTCTTCTCTATCGTGTAAACGATCTTTTACCAATATGATTGATTGATTTGCATTTATAATTTCAATAACAATCTAAGACAAAATTTAATTACTGAAATTGATAAATGGATCAATCTGCTGCAATTGTGAAAAATCACATTGAGAAACCTTTTGTATTCAAAGGAGTGAATTTCAAAAGATGGCAAAAAAAGATGTTGTTTTATCTCACAACATTAAATCTAGCACAATGCTTAACTTCAGATGGACCAGAATTACCTATTGAAGGTGACATTCCGGATGACATCATTAAAGCATCAGAGAAATGGACACAAAATGAGTTTTTGTGCAAGAATTATATTCTGAATGCTTTGGATGTTTCTCTCTATGATGTTTATCAAACATTCATATCTCCAAAAGAATTATGGGAATCATTGGAGAAGAAGTACAAGTCTGAAGTGGCAAGCGCTAAGAAATTTATTGTGGGAAATTTTTTTAATTTTAAGATGAGTGACACCAACTCCGTGGTGAAACAAGTGGAAGAAATTCAAATTATCGTTCATGAACTAAAGGATGAGGGTATGGGGTTGAATGAAACTTTTCTAGTTGCTTATATTATTGAAAAGTTGCCTCCAACTTGGAAAGACTTCAAGATCTATTTGAAGCATATACATGAAGACATGAGTCTCGAGCAATTAATTTTAAAGCTTCGTGTCGAAGAAGAAAATCGTAAAAACGAGAAGTCTGAATTTTGTTCCATGGAAGCAAGGGCCAATGTAATTGAAGGAAAAACTTCCAAATTCAAGGGTTTTAAGAAAAAAACAACAAGGTTAAGAAACCATTCAACTCTACGAAGGGGGTTGCATTCAAGAAGAAACCACAAAGTGCTTGTTGGGTGTGTGGAAAGCCTGGACATAGAGCCAAGGATTGCCGTCACAAAAAGGAAGGAAATTTAGGAGAAGCCAACAATGTAAACATTGCTGATGAAAATCAGTTTGTTGCTGTTGTTTCAGAGGCAAATCTTATATTAAACTCCAATGATTGGTGGGTTGACACTAGTGCAACAAGACATGTTTGTTCTGATATAAATATGTTCTCCCAATATGAGCAAAGTTTTGGTGGAGAAAAGTGTTGGGATTATGTCCTGAAATCACATTGTACTAACTCTAGAGATAGTTGTATTGTCGAGATCGGACAATTCATGTGATACTAGGTAGTCATAATGTTTTGCTAGAAACCGCTTATGACAAATGAGTTGTAACTCATTGCTAGTATTATGTGAACCTACAGGGTCACACACCTAAGCAAGTTGGATACACTTGGTATGGGATATGGTCCGATCAATGTGTATTGGATACACATTGATATCGTGTTTTAGGAGGTGTATCGATCGACACCATTGGGTGCGTCGATCGATACAAGATGTGTATCGATCGACACAATTGTGTGTGTCGGTCGACACAAGAGCGAAACCGAAACTGATGTTTCGGTTTACATCGAGGTCAATATATAAACGTTTGTGTATTTCGACCTCGGTGAGTGTGCCGTCGCAGACAGTTTCTTCTTGACAGAAAAAATGATCCTCTTCCTCTAGAAAAACACAGAAATCCCAAGAGATCCGATTCCCGGCACTAGCATCCCGGCGGATTCCAGCTTGTGTGCGTGTGGACTGCAGTAGAGGCGCATCATCTGAGGCGCTCCAGAGATCTCGTTTACCTGCTTATCTTCCGCTGCCAATCTCCAGGTAATCACGAGGTCAGATCTTCGATTCAATTAACTAGACCCTAGATCCTAGGCTTCGGGAACATGACAGCAATTCTGAATCTGGAAGAATTGGCTCCAAGTTCCTTCAGTGGTATCAGAGCCTTAGGGTTTTCCATTGAATCAACCTGTTTAATTGAATTTGATGATTTAGATTCGCAAACTAGGTTGTTTTATTAAGAACAGGTGAGATCGATCTGATCGAAAAATGATTCTGTGTTTTCGCACAGTATCGATCGACACACTACGTGTGTCGGTCGACACAGAGATGTGAATTTGACAGAATCGGCGGCTAGGGTTGTTCGCGAAGAAAAATCAGAAAAGTTGTTGTGTCGATCGACACAGGTTAAGTGTCGGTCGACACAGAACATATTCGGTCAAGTGTCGATCGACACAGGTTAGTGTCGGTCGACACAGACCTAGTGAATGGTTAATCGGTTCAATTGGATTGGACCGGTTATCATGCTTGGTTAAATCCGAACAGATCGGTTTAAATTGGATGAATTGGTTCAATTGAATTGAACTGATTATCTCAATTAGCATAAACTGATTGGTTGAAATCAGTTTGATTGGATAAAACGGTTCAATTGAATTCGACCGATTATCGTAATTAGTTGAAACTGGTTAAAACGGTTTAAATTGGATGAATTGGTTCAATTGAATTGAACTAATTATCCCAATTAATATAAACCGATTGGTTAAGATCAGTTTGATCTGATAAGTCGGTTCAATTGGATTGGACCGGTTATCAAAAACTGTTTACGGTTTAGGTCTATGTCGACCGTCACACATGGGTTGTGTCGATCGACATGACCGGTTCAATGAACCGGGTTAATTGGATTAACCGGTTATTGAAGTCTGGTTTCATTTGGTGGTGTCGATCGACAGACATGGTCTGCGTCGATCGACACAGTACTCGTAATTCTGGTTATTGAACCTTGAATTTGCAGAAACCAAACTAGACTTAAACCTTGATCAAAGCTTAGCTTCAATATGGTCAACTGTCAAGACTCATTTCATTGTGTGATGGTCTTGCCAAGAGCTTGGTGTCCACAATTACGTGAGTAAGGCAGGTAATTATGTTGATGGACTTGCAGTGCTTGACATCAAAAAATTACATGACCTAAGAGATTGATATGCTAACCTTTCAGAGTTTAGTTTCCTCAACTAAATATCAAGTAACCTTGATGTCTTGCCCAAATCTTGTCTACTGTCAAGACTTGTGTCGTTTGTTGGATAGCCTTGGAGTCCTTGGTATCCACTACTACATGAGTAAGGCAGGTGATCATTGATAGATTTGCAGTGCGACTGTAAACGATCACAAGACTAAAGAGATTGGTTTACTTGACTGGACCATCAGAAGTTCTGGGCCCAGAGACGTCAGAGTAGATGAGACATGGATTGTCTTATCTGCGACCAAGAGTTGTACTGGGTACAATTAGCAATGATTTGCTTACCTAGATAACTGAAGTTTGGGTGATGACGAGTCGTCCACTCAGATTTTGGTGAAGTATGGATCTTGGATCATTATATTCATTGAGGAAACATTGTTTGAATATAATGCGAGTTTTCTTATTAGATAAGATTTCTCATGATATACATAACTAAATCTTTGTTTTTCTTGGATTTCAGCTTATGTCTATGACTACTTTCTCGTTGCGATCTGTCCTTGAGAAGGACAGGTTAAATGGATCCAACTTCCTGGATTGGTATCGGAATTTGAGATTAATTCTCAAGCAGGAGAGCAAGGACTATGTCCTTGAGAAAGCTCTTCCAGAAAGGCTTGGGACCAATCGCTCGAATGCAGTATATGATGCTTGGAATAAGCATTATATTGATGTGGTAGATGTGTGTGGTCTGATGCTGGCTACCATGAACTCGGACTTGAAAAGTCAATACGAGAACATGGAGTCGCCAATAGAGATGATCACCAGCCTGAAACTGAAGTTTCAGGATCTGGCACGAGTTGAGAGATTCCAGATGGTGAAGTCTCTCACTGGGTGCAAGCTATCAGAGGATGCTCCAGTAAGTCCTCATGTCATGAAAATGATGGGTTACATTGATAACCTGGGGAAACTGGATTGTCCTGTCAGCTTAGAGTTGGCCGCTGACATCATTCTGCAGTCACTGCCGCCAAGTTATGATAAGTTCATGAAGAACTATATCAAGAAAGGCTTGACGAAGACGTTGACTGAGTTGCATGGCATGCTCAAGACAGCAGAGCAAAACATCAAAAAGGGTAAAAGATTTGAGAAATCTTGTTTAGACAAGGGTGATGACAAGGCCGTTCAGATTTGGAATCGGGATAAACCTGTGTCATCTTTTAAGCCCAAGTCAGGCCCATCTGATGTTGATAAATGCTGCTACTGTAAAGAGTTTGGGCATTGGAAGAGAAATTGCATTAAATTCTTGGAAGATTCACAAGAGATGGAGAAGATGTATGGTACTTCTTCTTCAGGTATTGTGTTAGTATTTCAAGTTCTACATGAGTATTGGATACTAGTTGTGGTACTGATATTTTGGAAATATGCAGGGCCTAAGCAACAGTAGAACATTGAGGAAAGGACAAGTGGAACTGCGTGTCTGGAATGGAGCAATGGTTGCTACATAAGCCGTAGAGATTCTCCACTTGTAGGAGCCTTTCAAGCTTGGTTTTTGAATTAAGTAATTGCTACTATGTACTTGCTTTATGCAGAGATGTCTTTCATTTTCTTGTAAGAATTTGGATGTTTTTCATTCTGATAAAAGACAAGTTTTGTTCTTTAGATCTTAATGAAATATTATTTGGTAGCACCCCGTTTAGAATGGGTTTTATATCTTAAACCAATGTACGATTGTACATATAACATAAATACCAAACGGTTTAAGTCTGATGACTTGAACTCGATTTTTCATTAGCACAGTCGTTTTGACCACATAGAGTGAAGCGGATTCAGAAGTTCCATAGTTTTGGGCTCATTTGATAATTAATCATGTGAGATATGAATTCTGCTCACTAGACCAAATGACTAAGGCCCTAAACGGGCCATAGGCTTATTGGGCCTTACACATACTGACGGCCCAATGAGCATTAGTGCCAAAGGAAATCTTCAGTACTTCATTACCTTATTGATGACATCAATAAGTATGGATGTGTTCTTTTGATGAGACACGAGCAGGAATCCCTTGAGGATTTCCAAGATGAAGTATAGAACCGATTTGACATAAGCATTGAGATCCTCGATTAGATCGCGGAGGAAAATACTTGAGTCAAGAATTGGGTGATCATCTAGGTGAGTGTGAAGTCATATCACAGCTCTTTTCTCCTGGAAAACCTAAATGGTGTTTCTGAGAGAACGAATCGGATCTTATTAGATATGCTCCGATTAATGATGAGTCACAGGAATCTTCCATAATCCTTTAAGAAATACGCTCTAGAAATGTCTGTGTTTGCGCAGAAAAGGGTTTCAATCAGAATCAATTGAAAGACACCACATTGGATGTGGACTGAAAGTTTTTCAAGCATGTTGTTTTTGATCATTTGGGGATGAAAGCTAACAAGCTTGAACCCAAATCTGATAAGTTCTACCTCGCTGGTTGTCCTAGGGAAACCGAGGCTTAGTGCTTTTATGACCAATCCGAGAACAAAGTTTTGTTGTTCGGAACTGTGTCTTTTGAGAAAGATCATACTTTCCAAAAGGAACAGTGGGAGTAAAAGTACACATCGAAGAAATTCGATAAACACAGGAGGCTGCTCAACCTGTTGAGGGAGAGCAGCGGTGAGATCTACAAAGTGCTGTAGGATCTACACCTGTGGAGCCTGAAATTCGCAGATCCGAAAGGATCCGTGACTAACTCGAGAGTGATTTCTCGTAGCCGATTGTCGTGATCTGTTGATCATTGAAAAGTGACGAGCATGCGAAATTAAAGAAGCGATGGTGAGCCCCAACTCCGAAAATTGGCTAGGTATGCATGTTAGCTTCACCGATCCATTTCTGGATTGAAGCAAACATCTTGGAGTTGGAATCAACATTCTGATAATGTAGTCAAAAGTTTTGACTTGATCAAAAAAGAATTGAAACCATGCGTTTACAAGAAGACTAGTGGGAGCGTAATTGCAATTCTCACACCGTATGTACATAATGTACTTAATCTCATGAATGACGTTCCGTAGGTCAAGTCTTGAGAGACTTGATTCAGAAGTCAAATTTAAACAAAAGACATGGGAGTAGCCTCGTGAATTATTGGAATAAGAATCTATTGATATAGATTGGATAGGCTAATTGGATCGTGTCAGAATCCTTATATAGATAAGGTGTTGGACAGTCCCAATATGTAGTATTCCAAGAATGGCTTCAAACCAGAGGTCTTATGACAATAATCTTAGCAAGATGAAGTGTTTTGAACACTGGCTGAGCTAGTATGTATGAGTGGGATTCCTTATGCTTTAGCAATAGAATCCATCATAAATGTCATATTTTGCGCTCGTCAAGATGCAGCTTACGCATAGAGCATGACGAGAAAATACCAATAAGTTCCGGTAATAGTCACTGAACAGTTACCAGAAGGAACTATAAGGATAGTTTCGTGGTGAACTGAGGAAGTGACGAACCAGTTGAAAGTAGTTAGACGGACAAAGACGATTCCCGGTTCCCACTTGGTTATGTCTCTTTGTCTGAATTGCGGTGCTGTCTGTTGGAAAGGCTCCAAGCAGTGGACCGTAGAATGGTGCTTTTATCTGAATGGCGGTGTGGTTTGTTGGAATTGTTTCAAACAAAAACACCGCAGTCTCTCCCACAACCTAAGTATAAGATATTTGAACAGATGATCTTGATTCTAGTGGGAGTTATTTTAGTTATGTTATGATCCTTATATAAACATGCTATGGCAATGTTTGTGTAAGTTAAAACTGACATCGGTGTTATTTGATTATTGGATAATTAAATAATAGTCCCAAAGTATTTTATGTTCATCTTATAGGTCATCAAGTTGAGGACTTGGTCATGAAACCCTATAAGTAAAAGATGACACAAAATTATGTTTGTCCCTAGTCAAGGTTGTTAAAATGGGACACTAACAACCGCGCGAGACTAGCATGTGAGGTGACTGTTGGACTAAGTTTCATGGAGTCAACGATATGATTATCACAGTCAATCACATAGATATATGTTGGTGAACATATGATCGGACATGACCCGCTAATGAGAACTCCACAGGATAATTATATCAGTGTCATGGGAGTTTCTCATTACGACTATAGAGTATAGTCCTTAGACCTGAGTTCATCATGCTTTCTAGCATATGAATTGATGCGCTTTGACCTTGTCAAACGTCGTTCCGTAACTGGCGGCTATAACGGCATTGCTTATACGTATCATGAAGTATGTGTAGAAACAGGGATGGAACAAGATGGGATTTGTCCCTTCTGTAACAGGAGATAAATATCTCAGGGCCCATCGAAGATTTGATACTGAGAAAATGCATGGCCGTGCTCAAACGAGGTGATTGTCAGTCGTTTGTTTTATCAGTATAGATCAGGAGTTCGATGAACATGATGTTGGCTATAATAAGGATGACACAGTCTCTTTCCTTATGCCATATCGAGATATAGCGACGAAGGGATTATAGGAATAGGTGATTCCAGTACAAGTGGGAGATTGTTGGGATTATGTCCTGAAATCACATTGTACTAACTCTAGAGATAGTTGTATTGTCGAGATCGGACAATTCATGTGATACTAGGTAGTCATAATGTTTTGCTAGAAACCGCTTATGACAAATGAGTTGTAACTCATTGCTAGTATTATGTGAACCTACAGGGTCACACACCTAAGCAAGTTGGATACACTTGGTATGGGATATGGTCCGATCAATGTGTATTGGATACACATTGATATCGTGTTTTAGGAGGTGTATCGATCAACACCATTGGGTGCATCGATCGATACAAGATGTGTATCGATCGACAAAATTGTGTGTGTCGGTCGACACAAGAGCGAAACCGAAACTGATGTTTCGGTTTACATCGAGGTCAATATATAAAAGTTTGTGTATTTCGACCTCGGTGAGTGTGCCGTCGCAGACAGTTTCTTCTTGACAGAAAAACTGATCCTCTTCCTCTAGAAAACACACAGAAATCCCAAGAGATCTGATTCCCGGCACTAGCATCCCGGCGGATTCCAGCTTGTGTGCGTGTGGACTGCAGTAGAGGCGCAGCATCTGAGGCGCTCCAGAGATCTCGTTTACCTGCTTATCTTCCGCTGCCAATCTCCAGGTAATCACGAGGTCAGATCTTCGATTCAATTAACTAGACCCTAGATCCTAGGCTTCGGGAACATGACATCAATTCTGAATCTGGTAGAATTGGCTCCAAGTTCTTTCAAAAAGCTCTACATGGGGAATGCTAGCACTGCACCAATTGAAGGGAGAGGCAAAGTGGTCTTAAAACTAACTTCTAGAAAATAACTTGCACTTACAAACGTACTTCATGTACCCGAGATTCGTAAGAATATGATTTCTGGTTCTCTTCTTAGCAACAAAGGTTTTAAGCTTGTGTTTGAGTCTGATAAATTTGTACTCACTAAAGGTGGGATGTATGTAAGAAAAGGCTATCTTAGCGATAGTCTTTTTAAACTGAATGTTGAACCTATTATTAATAAAATTGCAGACAATAGCTCTGCTTCTGTTTATTTGCTTGACTCAAGTGATTTATGGCATGCAAGAATGGGACATGTCAACTATCGATCTTTATATAGAATGATAAATTTAGGATTGTTACCAAAACACAATCTTAATAATATGAATAGAAGAAAATGTGAAGTTTGCATAGAATCAAAATATGCAAGACATCCTTACAAATCGGTTGAAAAGTCAAATGAAGTACTTGGATTGATACATAGTGATTTATGTGATTTTCAATCAATTCCAAGTCGTGGAAGAAAGAATTATTATATTTCTTTCATCGATGATTGCAGTAAGTTCTGTCATATCTATTTGATCAATACTAAAGATGAGGCTTTGGATATGTTTAAGAAATTTAAAGCACAAGTAGAAAATCAATTAGATAAGAGAATTAAAATTCTCAGAACTGATCGTGGTGGAAAATATATATCAAAAGAATTCTCAGATTTTTGTTCTACACATGGAATTATTCATCAAACTCCAGCACCTTATACTCCAATGCAAAACGGAGTAGCTGAAAGGAAAAATAGAACGCTTAAAGAAATGATGAATTCCATGTTAAACAACTCTGGTGCACCACATAATTTATGAGGTGAAGCACTTCTCACTGCAAATTCAATATTGAATAAAATCCCTACTAAAAGTAGTGATAAAACCCCATATGAAACGTGGAAATGTAGAGCTCCTTCATATAAAAATATGAAAGTGTGGGGTTGCCTTGCGAAGGTTCAAATACCTCTTCCTAAGAGAACTGTTGTAGGACCAAAAACAGTAGATTGTATATACATCGGTCCTGCAGAAAATAGTGCTGCATACAGATTTTTGGTTCATAAATCTGATAATAGTGATGTAAAAGTAGATACAATTATCGAATCAAATGAGGCTGAGTTCTTTGAAGATATATTTCCATAAAAAGAGCCAAAATGTACAAGTAACAAACGAGTACATGATGATGAGAGAATTGCCTCAAAGGTTCAAGAAGAGTTAAATGAACCAAGAAAAAGTAAGAGGGCAAGGATTCCTAAAGACTTTGGTACTGATTTTATGACGTATCTGAGTGAATATGAACCACAAACATATAAGGCTACAATTGAATCATCAGAAGCACCTTATTGGAAAGAGGCAATTCAAAGTGAAGTTGAATCCATTATGAATAACCATACTTGGGAATTGGTTGATTTACCACCTGGAAATAAACCAATTGGACATAAATGGATATTCACAAAGAAGCTAAGGCCAGATGGAAAGATTGAAAAATATAAGGCTAGACTAGTGGCGAATGGGTATCGTAAAAAAGAAGGTCTATATTTCTTTGACACATATTCTCCAATCACAAGAATTACTTCTATTAGATTGCTAATCGCAATTGCTGCCATATATGATCTAGAAATTCATCAAATGGATGTTAAAACGGCATTCTTAAATGGTGAACTTGATGAAGAAATATATATGGAACAACCTGAAGGCTTTATAGTCAAAGGCAAAGAAAAGAAAGTTTGTAGACTTATAAAGTCCTTGTATGGGCTGAAACAAGCGCCAAAACAATGACATGAAAAATTTGATAATACAATGAAGTCGTATGATTTTACCATTAATGAATGTGACAAGTGTGTTTACATTAAGAAAACTAAAAATGATACGATCATTGTGTGTCTATATGTGGATGATATGTTGATAATGTGAACAAGTATAAACATTATCAATGCCACAAAAAGGATGTTGAGTGACAATTTTGAAATGAAAGATATGGGATTGGCAGATGTAATTCTTGGAGTAAGAATTAAACGAGGGAAAGATGGTTACACACTTACTCAATCTCATTATGTAGAAAAAGTCTTAAAGAAATTTGGTCACTATAGTGATAGACCAGTCGTTACTCCGTTTGATCCAACGTGTAAGCTTTCAAAGAATGATGGTGAAAGTGTCTCACAGTTAGAGTACACACAAATAGTTGGAAGCCTTATGTACATTACAAATTGTACAAGACCAGATTTGGCTTACTCATTAAGTCGGTTAAGCCGATACTCAAGTAATCCAAACGGAGAACATTGGCATGCTTTAATTAGAGTATTAAGATACTTAAAACATACAATCAATTATGGTCTACATTTCACAAAATTTCCTTCTGTTTTAGAAGGATTTAGTGATGCCAATTGGATTTCAGGAAGTACAGACAGTAAGTCCACAAGTGGTTATGTGTTTACACTTGGTGGTGCTTTATCCTGGAAATCATCTAAACAAACGTGTATAGCACGTTCTACCATGGAATCTGAATTTATCGCATTAGATAAAGCTGCAGAAGAAGCTGAATGGCTTAGAAATTTTATTGAAGATATTCCACTGTGGCCAAAGCCTATAACTGCATTATGTATCCATTGTGATAGTATGGCTGCTTTATAGAGGGAAAAATAAAATCTACAATGGTAAATCAAGGCATATTAGACGAAGACATGCCACAATACGACAATTGCTTTCCAATGGAGTGATAACATTGGATTATATTAGATCAAAGGAAAACTTGGCTGATCCTTTGACTGAAGGCCTACCGAAAGAGCAAGTTGTATTCACTTCGAGGGGAATGGGTTTAAAGCCAACACAATGAGTCACCACTTGGTGGAAACCTTACCTAGCAACATTGGAGATCCTATGGTTTAGGTTCAAGAGGCAAACTGGCTGAGGAAGACTCAAGGGAGAAATACACATTTCTCATTCCTATGAAGTATAAATGTGTTTCTGTTGATGATTAAGGGATGAATACTTTATTCTTAATAACATTAATATCTTTTCTAAAAGTGGGATAAAACGGACTATTCTTAATTAATGTTACCTATATGAGAGTGGTGTCGGGTCGCACCTATGAGAATTGATATGGCTAAATTCTCTAGAGCTCTCACGAAGTCAGGAAATGTTCAGGACCAAAATGAACACAACCGTATAAACTAAGAAATGTGATGATGATATATATGATTCACTTATTGTCTCGGTTTACTATAAAAAAATATGGTTAATTCAAGACTGTAGTTCATTACCCATAAAGTAAATCCGATAAGTGTCTCTAGGAAAGGTTCAAGTCCAAAAGACACCTTTTCCGATGTATATAGATTCTATTTTCCAGAAATAAAACTTATTTTCTATTCAAATGTGGGGTATTGTAGAGTTTGAATAGAAAATGTGGGGTATTGTTGGAGTTTTATTTAAGTTATTTTAATTAAATAAATACTAATGAGAATTATTGTGTCTTTATGAAAGGGCACCAATTGTTAGAGTTTTATTTTAATTAAATAAATACTCATGTGAACCATTGTGTCTTTGTGAAAAGACACCTTTTGTTTAAGTTTTATTTAATATATTTTAATTAAATAAATACTTATATAAAAACATGTGAATCATTGTCTCTTATGAAAAGACACCTTTGTGAAATGTCATCTTTGTGAAAGGTCACATTTGTGAATGGACACATTTGTAAAAGGATGCCATTGTGAAATGACACATTGTTTGGAAACACCCTTTGGTGTATTATATAAACACCACCATACATGGTGGAGAAGAATATAACAAAAGATAATAAAACCAACACAACAATTCTCTTCTTCTTCTTTTTCTTCTTCAAATATTTTCCGGAAACACAAAGTATAAGTTGCAAGGTTCTTCGTAGGGTGCATAATACGAAGATCGATAGTTGTATCCTGCAAGATAGAAATCCAAGAAGCTACGAACACCGCGTAGGGAATAAATTCTGTCTTAGGAGATTGCTTTAGCAAGCCTCTATCATTTTATAATCTATTCATACATCAAAGAACAAGCAACCATAAAGTAAGTTTTTAAATTATTATTATTTACGTTTGTATTCTCTCTTCTCTATCGTGTAAACGATCTTCTACCAATCCGATTGATTGATTTGCATTTGTAATTTCAATAACAATGATGTTTGGTTTGAGACCCCTTTTCACCAAGATATGTTTACACACACACTCGAAAATGTCCTTCACCGAGTAAAGAAGTTCATAGACTTAGATGAATAGAAAGCGGCTCTGGAAAATAAGTATGGAACCACTAAACCAACTGGAAAAAGCGAAGATTGCCACATACAACGACAAAATTATCAAAAGATCAAAGCACAAAGGAAACCATGGTTATCAGCCAATACATTAACTGCTTGTCACTGCTCTACAGGAATGTCATAGTCTGTGTCTCTTTGTGAGATGATGCCGCTGCAATTTTCAGAGATCATCTATCACATAGAACCATGTCAAAAGCATGATCCTGGTAACAACAGTGAACCCGAAATTGTTTCGCGGTGAGCTTCAATAGCAAACATTCTTTTACTTTATCAGTGATGAGGCAACAATGAACACTACAAGAAAATGTCGAAATAGCCACGACCAAGCCACGAATTGGTCATGGCTATTTTTTTCCAGCCACGAATAGCCACGAACTTTATTTTTTTGAATTTGTGGCTATTTCGTGGCTATATAGCCACAAAATTACATTTGCAGTTATCCGTGGCTATATAGCCACGGATAGCCACGCAATATCCGTGGAAAAGTATAGCCACGACTAGACACGAATAATTTTGTGGCTAATTAGCAACGACAACAAATCGTGGCTAAATAGCCACAAATAACAAAGATATAAAGTTATGGCTAGTTAGCAACGGACTAAGCGTGGCTATTCGTGGCTATCTTTTCCACGACATTATCGTAGCCATTCGTGGCTGATAGCCACGACCCTATTCGTGGCTGATAGTCACGAGCCTATTTGTGGCTATCCGTGGATATGTTGAAATGTCATTTCACAATTTCACGGGAAGGCTAACGTCATTTCGATTGTCAGGCATATCTATATTAAGATTCTCCATAGCCACGGAAAGTTCGTGGCTATCCGTGGCTATATAGATATTTCTTTAACTCGAGAATCACGGGTGAGGCTTACATCAAATCAACATCTCATCCAATCATCAAATCAATGGCTAGAAAATATGTTCCTTTTAGCCACGAACTTATTCGCGGCTATCCATGGCTAAGAAAATTTATAAATATTGCACAAGAACTCATTTGAGATGTAGACGTGAAAAAACAGAAGAACGTAAAATGGGAGATTTTTTTTTCGATTGAGAGAGTGGATGTATAAACGTGTAAAACGTTCTGATCGTAGTGTTTCTAAAAAATTTATGGAGGGAGTAAACGTTTTTATTTCTTTTGCTTGTAGTCAACCTTTTTTCTTGAGCGTGGAGTTTTATATTGTCTGTGTAGGAGGTGTAAGAATCAAATGCCCCATGACATGCAGACGGTGACGGCTCACCTCATGTTGAAAGGGTTTATGGACAATTTACTATGTTTGGAGGTGTCATGGAGAGAATTGCACGTATGACAATGACATCATGTTCCAATCGAGCAAGTCCAAGATCCCAACGAAGCATGTGTTGATCATATTCAAGTTCTATTCGCTCAAGTCCATGATCCCAACGAAGATTTCAACATGTTATCTGATGGTGCTGCAAACTTCCAAGAACCAATCTATGAAGAATACCAGGATCCCGTTCAGCAAGCATTAGAAGCTGTAAACCAACCTTTATATGATGAGTGTGCTGATGGCACAAGGTTCTTATTTGACTCAAGCATTTAACCAATTCAGGAATTCACCCTAAGATGTAAAAACTCAATCGGGTACAATGAACCACTGCATAACTGAACTGTACTGTAGGTCACATAAGTCTCTAATTATACAATATGTTTATATTTTCTTTGTTGTAAAACAAAGATCACCACTTACGTGCAGAGACGGATCTAGGATAACTTTTAATTGGCAGCACTATCATAAATTTTAAGTTAGTCGGGAGTATTCTCATGTCGTGTAAGCTAATTATCCAAAGAAAATCAAAGTTTTCAACTGATTATTAAAAAAAAAAAAATCAAATTTTAGTCGGGGGCATGTGACACCGTCCTCCACAACGTACGTCCGTCCATGCTTACGTGTATACATTTACCGCACATTTGTCACACAAACACTGGTGGAGCTATTTTGGGAGGAGGGGGTCAGTTGACCCCATGAATTAAAAAAATTTTGTTTGCATGTTATATTCGTTAGTGAAATATGGAACATATAGTTAATATATATACAATTGACTCCATCTTATTTCATGATCAATCCTTATCATTGCACATTTTTAATATATTTTTATTTTGTTGCTAATTAATGATTTGTTTTTATTAATATGATATGCATAATATTTAAAGAAATATATTTTAATACACAACAATCAATAAGTTAAACACTAAACTATATATTTACATAAATAACTAATTCAATAAAAAAAATTCACATTTCATTTGTATTTCATTTAAAATTAAAAGGGATGATGTAAATAAGATTTTATATATATTTATACAAAAGTTAAATAAATTATATAATATGTTATTTTTATAGAGAATAACTATAATTTAGGGGGTCTAAAAATAATAACAGTATTTTTAATTGTTTTTTTTATAAAATGATTGAAGAATTATATCTAAATTGTTTAAAATTAACTATAACAATAAATACATAATTGTTAATATTACAATATAATTATTGACCTCACTCAAAAAAATTTCTAGCTCCACCAAGTGGGGGTGTGACAAGTTAATCATCATTTGGGTGTAACAAGTTAATGAATAGACAAATAGGAGTTGCATATTTGCAAAGGAGAGCAGCACACAACTACATACAAAGGCGAAAAAATCCCAAAAATAGTCCACCTCAACCTCTAGTATAAATAGAGTTAAATTGGTAAACTTAACCTTTTTTGTCAAAAAATTGGTAAACTTAACTAATGAAGAATTCGAGGAGTTTAGTCGAAGGAAACGTGACATGGAGTATTTGAATTTGTAGAGTAGTGAAAACTCCTTACAGGCTTACACGTTGAGAATCCATTCTTTCTTCTTATCGGCATATATAAGCTCCGAAGAGATTATTGCCCATTTCAAGCCGCTTGCGTTTGTTAAGATGTAAGACGCCAGTTTCCTATTTTCAGGTGTTTCTTCGTATCCTCGCCACTCGAATGTTTTGAGATGTGGCAGTGAACATTCAGGTATGTTGGAGAGACTTAAATTTGGTAGCATAGTCGAACGATGCTGAGAACAAAATTTAAAACAAGGCTTGATTTAAAATCATAATCGGGAAACTTTGTTTAACAGATTTTACTTACATGATGGTGGAGTATGAGAGTTTGTAGCTTAGGGGAAGCTTCTATCATCCACTTGAGATAACTCGACCAATCTAGATAAAATGTACACATGCTTAGATGAAGAAGGTTACGGAAGATCTTTGTTGGTTTTTGGGGAACCTGCCATTTCCAAGTATATAAATCATATCCCTCACAAAGGTTGGATTTAAAAAAAAAAAGAAATACCTGTCCTTGAGGAGCAATCAAACATAAAGAGAGACGTTTAACAGATGTGAGAGACCCTGGAAGCTTCCGCAAATTCGTTTTGAAAATCTCAACATCAGCTGTTACAATGTGAGGCATATTTTGAATATAGCACCATTTCATCTCACACGTTTTAATCTTCAAGTGATTCAAAGACGGTGTTTTCAAGCGAAAACATTTGCTTATTGCATTTATAATGGATAAACTTTGTAAGGAAGGCACATCCACAGTAAGAGTTTGGGGAGCATCATGGAACTCTATAAGCAAATCTTCAAGAAGAGGGCATTTGGATAAAAGTCTTTTAAAGGATCCATTAGTATTTCCTTTGTACTTCACAACTACAAGTTGCAGAGTTTTGAGCGCCTGAAAAGAGCCTGTGACTAAAGTGACATCGAGGACAACATAGAAGAGACGCATGACCACTAGTGTTTCACACGTTCTTCTTGGTAAGCTCAGACGACACAAAAAACCAAATTCCATCTTTAGCTCACGCAGATTTCGGTTTGATGCAACCTCAAGGCAAGTTACAATATCTGTGTCAGAACAATCTCTATCAAGACTGAGGTGCAAACTTTCCAGAACTGGAGCCTTGTGTAGTAAAAGAGATGTGCTAACAAATTGGGAAAAACTTTCGTACGTTTTGCCATTGGTATGGTAGACGCGAGGACAGTACTCAAGTTTTGGCAGAACCATCCAAAGAGAACGCCAACGTTTCGACAGAACACTTGTGATCGGGACTTCTTTGGTCGGAAGATATGACAGTATCTTCAAGAGCAAATCGTCAGGTAAATAACTAAATCTGTCCATTATCCAACACAACCCTAATTCCTGAGTAAAATTACCAAAGTTGAGATCAGGATGGTTTACGAAGCTAGGATTTCATTAGCTACTCAATTAACAGGAAAAGGATCAATAGAAGTTACTCACCAAGTATGATCGACCGAGAGGGCTCTTAATTAACCTGTGATCCTTTGAGCACAACTCCTTTTCCCTTTCGAGACTTTATTTACTTATATATCGTATAATATTTATCTCTTTACCAGCTTTTTTTTTTGTTTCCAGTAATTATCTCTTTACTTGTCTTTATCTAAATAAACATATTTTGGAAATTTATGATGTGTCAGCAAGCTGATGAGGATAATAATAACATGAAAATGTGATACGGCAAAACCAAAAATAATTTAAATGGTTTAAAGTTCGATTTTATTTACGATAATGTCATTAATTTGAGTATTATTTATTTAATTAATTCATTTCCTAAAAAATCTACAATATCTTTTTGAATATCTTAATAGTTCGAGTTTGAAAAAAGATATTTTATGTCATATATTAAGCTTTCGAGAGAAGTTTGTTAAATCCTATATAAATTGAGCTTGGGGTGACATATAAACATAATCGTTTGCATTTTCCATATTTTCAAAAAAATCTCTTTTTTCTCATTGGCCATGGAAATTTTCTTCCGAATCATCAAAAGTTTGATCAAATGATATGTTGTCATTTCTATTACTTTATTCTTCTTATCGATTTTGAAAATATTTCTATGTTTTCGGTTTTTAATTCTGTTTTGTTCGTTTGGTCCCATGAAAGTCTGATTGAAGATTGTTGGCAAAACGTTGTTAGTTCACCTCACAAGTCACGATTGTTCTAATGAACATATAGTCCGAATAGGTGTTGTCTATTACTATAGACATTGATTTGGTGGTAAACGATGGATTTGGTAAATACTCTTTTGAGTATCAAATAAGCTTTAGTCCCAACAGTGAATAAAATTTCGATAATATTAATGGATTGATAATATTAATCACATGAAAGAAAAAGCTTGGTTATCTCGAATTTTTGTGAATTATGTGAAATAAATTATAAGTATATGCGATTTTCTCTAATATTTATAGTTAAATTCATGAGTCCAAAATGTTCAAGTAAAAGGTTGTTGCCACAATGTCCGGTTCATCCCATAAATTCCAATAATCCGAATCTCCCTATCAATTATTGTTTTGTTTTTTTTGGTGTACGTTGGTTATATCACTGGTTTATGGTTTATGGCAAACCAGTGATAATAAGGTCATCACTATGGAAATACCACTATCTAATTAACCGGAAGATGAATATCATATTGGAGAGAGGTTCGTATTCTGTGACCATGCGTAAACCTAAAATATACCTAAAATATATTATACTTAAACACAAAACTGATATCTATGGAAACGTATGGTCACAATCTAGATATCTTTCTTTAAACACAAATTGATATCTATGGAAACGTATGGTCACAATCTAGATATTTTGTGACCATGGGTATTTTTCTTTCAATAGATTAATATAAAAAATTGTACTATTATGTTTAAAATATAAATCTAAAAGATATTATATTTAAACACAAATTGGTATAAAATATTATTTATAACATGAAATATGCTAACTTAAATAACCACTTCCCAAAATATGATCTTCTAACTTGGCAAATCTTAACTAAATGTAACAATAATAAATCTATAAAATATTCGAATTTTATATAATTTTCATCTAATTAATTTTTTTATTCATTTACCTAAATTTAAGAATGTATTCAGCCCTAAAATCAGTTAATTAAAATATCGGATCCTAACAACACTAAATGATGACAACAAATATAATATTTATATTTTAATTGAATATGTTAATACTTATAAGCTGGACTCTCATATTCCCACATTATTAATTTGAATGATTGTATTAATTAGAGCATTTTCTATGAAGTGAAATACTAAAATGAGAAGCTTTGAAAAACAAAATATTCACCTACAAATACTAAGATAAATCATTAATAATAATCATGTATATAATAATTTAAACCTTTGGTTTGAAGTAACTCGAAGAAACCCAAAACATCTATAACCCATTTATATTATTTGTGAAATTATTAATAGTTAGCAAAAATAAAATTCATGCTACTAATCAAATTTTATACCAAATAAAGAGTATTATAGTAGATTTCTTATAAACTAAATAAAAAATAATTTTGAAGTAATTAGGATTAGAGTTGGACTATCGAATTTTGTTGCATCAATTTAACTATTTGAAGAGATGTATTAATTAGAGTAGTTGAATATGAAGACTTGAGAGTAAAATACTAAAACGGCTGAACTTTTGACAAAAACATATAGACCTACCAACACTAAAATCTGTAAAATTTACAATCACTTAGTATAAATTTTAGTTATTAGTTTACTGTGTCTTGGTTATTAAAAAAATCTTAACTAAATGTAACAATAATAATCTATAAAATATTCAAATTTCATATAATTTTATCATTATCTTTACATAACATTAACTAAGGCACAAATGAATGTTTTGTGCCTTACTATATACAATATATATAAGGCAAATTCTATTTGTTTACATAATAAGACACAAACTACAATATATATAAGAACTAGGGGGGTGTATTGAGCTAAACATTTGGAGTGATTTGGAGGTTTTCTTAAAATTCACTGTTAGTCAACTAAGGATTTTAAAATGTCTTCTCAAATCCAGTGTTATTGAACATGAGATTAATGTAAAATCACTCAAATTCACTTAAAATCCTCTGTTATTCAAACAACAATTGGTTAAAATCATATCAAATCCACTGTTATTGAAAATGTTTTTAAGTATTGGGATTTTAACGACTGTACGGGATTTTAGAAGATTTTAGATGATTTTTTTAGTTAAAAATAAAAAGATCCAAATCTCATGGTTTTAGATGGTATTGTAGAGTATTTTAATATAAAATCACAACAACTTCTTTAAAATCACCAAAAAACGATCAAAATCATCTAAAATCTTGATTAAACTCAAATCATTCAAAATATTTAGTTCAATACACCCCCTAATTGAATATTTTAGAACTTTGATTCAGGTTCGATTCGGTCCATGTATCCAAACTAATAAAATAAATAAAACGGATCAAGATTGTTTTTAAATATTAACATGACTAAACAAGCCACTTCTGTATATTTTAACATCCCTATGTAAACACAAATAAAATTTTAAAAAGCAAAAACCTAAATAAAATTTTTTTGGGTTAGACGTATTTGGAAGAGTTATTAATGTTGGTGTCCTGAAATTATATTAGTTTGACACATGTTGTTCTTGGAAAAATATTCATTTTGACTTGATAGATAGCAAGTTTGATAAATAAGTGCTTATTTTTGGGTTTCTGAGGATATAACATTTTAATTAGTTCAATGCTCTATGAAATTCTAATGTTAATATAATAACCTTGATTGAAGTGGTGATATTTTACCTCGAAAACTTACTGATACTTATACATGTGATTTTGCTACCGATTTTTCAATCAATTGGGCTAATAATGTGTGTGTCATACAATTTAGTTTTTTGGATTTGCATAAAGGTAATTACTCAATTCATTAGTATAACAGTTATTATCATACTAATAATTCAACTCTCTTATGGATAAATTATTAGTATACTAAGGAAGTGGACTGATACAATTTTGTATAATACAACAACCAAACAAGTATTAACTGATTTTATTATGTTATGGATAAACTAAAAACATAAAATAATGAATAAGTTGGTCATGTGTTTACAAAATAACCAAACCACATTCATACACATATAGTTTTACACGCATAAAATAACAAAATTACTAACACTAATAAAGTAAAAATTAAAATAATGTAATTTTACATAATAAGTAAAAAAATTTAATAATATATATGTATGGACATTGATGTATCATTTCGGGTTTGGCAGGTATTTAGAAGTTTGGGGTCTAAAGATACAAAAACAAATTGGATATTTTAGAATTTTGATTAGGGTTCAGTTTGGTCAAGGTATCCGAACAATAATAAAATAAATATAAATGAGTCTAGTTTTTTTTAAAATATACATGACTAAACAAGCGAGTTCTGGATATTTTAATATTTCCTTGCAAACCTAAATAAAATTATAAAAAACAAAATACAAAAATAAATCTTTTACTAAATAATGTGTGCAAGAAGAAAAAATGATTTAAAGAGTTAGAAAATATTTGATTCAATCGGAGCAAAAATGTAAAAAGAAAAATATAAAGTTAAATTTTCTCTAATTTGTATTAAATTTTAAAAATTAAAATTTTATAAACACATCTAAAAGGATTTAAATAGATACTCCCTCCGTTCTTAAAAGAATAATTTTCTAGAATTTATTTTTGTTTCATAAAGACTGATGTTTTACTTTTCTATGCATCTTTCAGTAATTAGTGATGATGAATTGTAAATTTCAAAAAATATAGTAATAAATTTTTTTGAGTTGTTGTTGGGTTAAAAATATAGGGAATTGCCAATAACAAAAAAACGATGTATTTATAAATATCTTTTGATTTGTCTTCTTAATATGTGTGAAAATCTTAAAACAATAATCATTTAGGAACATAGGGAGTATGTATTATTTCTGAGGGTTTAAACATGTGAGTCTAAATAGATCTTAAATATAAACAAGTTTAAACGGGTCGGGTCTGCTCCTTTTAACATCTCTATTTAAATGAGACATCAAGTCATCGCTAAATTCAAAATTTGTCCAATATAAAGCTCTTTTACAAGAACATCACATACTTTGAAATTGTTAAAAATAATTGAAGTTCCCTAAGACATATTTCTAGAACCAACATAGCAACGGGATTCCCTAATGTAAAAACATGCATTGATCTATTTAAATTTTCCGTTAAAGGCATGTGAAATAATTAGTTTTACACTAACCACAAAAATACACATAAATTAAATAACAAACAAAATAATATGTATAAATCACCTAATTACTAATAAAAGTTGAAGCTAAACGGATTTGAGTGTGTCCATATATGATTAAAAAACTCAATTTTATTGGTTCACTTCATTCTTCAAAATTAAGAAAGTTACAAATTTTAATATCTATGTATAAATATATTTTTTTAATGAATTATGGTCCATTCTATTAACTTATGAAAAACTAAGGTAATAATATAATAATGGAAGGATAAATTTAAAATAACTCAATTTTATTGGCCTGGTTCATTATTCAAAATTAAGGAAGTTTACCAATTTTATTGTGCGGGGTGAATGATTTTATTGAATATTATTTCACTTTATTTAGGATAAAAACATGTATAAATATTACAAACCATACAAATTTGAATATATGAATATTATAGTTATAGAAATTAGAGGATGCAAGTTACTATAATATCTACTATTAATGACTAAAAATATCTCATTAGTTGCGTGCTTAATCTCCATATGTTTCTTTTATATAGTATAATTCTATTAGATTGTTACTTACATTTGGTAGCTACTTCCAAGTTTTTTTTATGTTCTAAACGGCAAGTATAATTTTGAAATTAATTTATCTAAACACATGAAATTAGTTAAGCATTCTTTGAGACCAAGTACATATATTGTAGGAAATACATAAAAATCAAAGACTACACTTAAGTTCGACTTAAACATTAGATAAACGTACAACAATATAAACTAAACAACATCAACTGCGAGTGTTGTTTGAGTAGAGCTTGAAAAAGGAGTCGTTGGGTTTTCCCAGCGTTACTCCAAGACAAAAGTGTTGTTCGTCTTGATGTTGTTTGCCTTTAGAAAATCACTTAAGAAACTTGTTAGACGAAAACGACGTCTAGTATTTCAAAACTTCATCACTAAAAATACAGGCCCTCAATCACCACTCTCATTCGCCAATATAATTTCTTTCCTACAGTCTTTTCCAAATCATTTGCCTAAACAAACATCTGAGGAAGAAACTATATAAACAGAAATTTGTACATTACAAATATTTCGAGTTATCACTATTGAGCAGTAGTATCATTCTTATTATTTTTAATGACTACAAATATAGAATATAATAACAACTTAAATTGGCATATTCCTTTATGGTGTGTTACGAATTAATTAAAAAAAAAATAATAAAATATATTCTCATAAATATATTGTTCATTGATATTCACCGATTATGGATTAAAAATAAAGATATTCAGAGATCATATTCAAAAAAAATATTACTAACATTGATGTAAACCAACGTTATAATCTTTACTTTTTATAAAGAAACTAGAAACTAACCCGCCCTACGGGCGGGTGAGCGGATAAGAAGATAAACAACTTTTTCCCCCTAAATTATATATATATATATATATATATATATATATATATATTTAATTATAATATTTGTTGCTAATCAATTTGTATCCCCATATTTTCTTATTATTTTTCTCCTAAATTCGCTGGTTTATATTTAATTTTATTATTAGATTATTATTATTTTTGTTATATTATATTAGTAAATTAGTATAATTAAGATTAATCAATTTTGAGTGAATTTTAGTAAAAACAATTACCTATTTAAAGCATTATATTGATTGAATTTTGGTTTATGATATATATATTATGGAAATGACCTTCCATATTTCTTTTATTAATATATATATATATATATATATATTTAAATTAAATAAAATAAAAATAATGTGCAATAAATTGAGATGATGAGGTGACTTAAGGAGAAGAGAGAAAAACTTTCTTTATATATATATATATATATATATTATCCTATGAAGAATCATCAACACTTTAGGTATATATCTTTTTCTAAAACTCGGGTAAGTCACCGATTACTCGGTTGCTATACCGCTAGCCCGCATCGATTTTGCCTTGTAATACTAAAAATCAGACATTCAACTAATCATCATTAATCTCTGATTAAGAAGATTAGTTAGAGTAATTACCAATTTTAAACGTAAATCTTTTAACTTATGAATCAAAATGACCCAAAATGAGCTTCATTTTAAAGCTCATTTGAAAAAAGTCAACTGAGAATTACAATAATCTTATTATGTGTACTTATTTATAGCCAAAAAAACTTAAATCCTTCATTTACATTCTTTCGATATGGGACAATATTATTTTTAGTATTGTAATCATTATTCATAATTTTTAATGACTACAAATATAGAATATAGTAACAATTTTATTGGCATATTCCCTTAGTGTATTATAAATTAATTAAAAACTAAAAATAAAATATATTCTCATAAATATATTGTTCATTGATATTTAGCGATTATGAATTAAAACAAAGATATTTAGAGACCATACTTTCAAAAATATTACTAAAATCGATATAAACCATCGTTATAATCTTTATTTTTTATACAAAAATTATCATATGAAAAATTATCAACACTTTAGATATGTCTTTTTCTAAATTATCAACACTGTTATAATCTTTACTTCCCACTTTTATATCACAAATTATTGATGATGAAATTAAAAACTTAATAAACTGTGGTAAATGCTAACTGCAATTGTCGCATGCTGATTGAGAACGAAATTATTAATATATATTTTTTTGTAGTATTTAGCTAATTACTTTAAAAATATAAGAGCCAAGTAAAAAACAATTAAAATTAAACCAATAAAAAGAGAAAATATTGAAAATTTTAAACTAATTAAATTTTGGAGATATTTGTTCAAAATCTAGCTTCACTTCAGATTAACATATTACACAAATGTAATTATAACGCAATATCTTATAGTAATTTTTTGATATCCATCTTATAGTATTTAACAATGACATATGCCATAAAATACATCAAACCTAGATAACATTTTCTTTATTTTCTACTATTGTCTGTGTGACCTTCCAGTGAATTGAGAAGGTCACTAATCATATTTAACAAAGCAGGAAATTGTGGAGGTACATATTCACTTTCCATATCAAGCTTGTAAACAAAAATTGGAAAGAAAAAAATTAAAGCAAGTCTCATCAGAATCAGGTCTTACTCTACTTGATTGATTCTTTCATCAGGCATAATTAATCATGGTAATTAATATCTATAAACGCTATCTTTGACAAAAAAAATGATTTACGTCAAGTTATAAGTATTTAACATATATCCATTTCGAAAAATAAAAGTATTTCAAATATAAAATAGATACAATATGTTTTACCTCAAGTTGTACGCATCTAACATTTACCCATTCTAAAAAAAAAAAAAAAAAAAGCATACAAAACAATATTCTAAGTAATATCTTTCTCTTTAATCTTTTCTTGACTTACTGTTTAAGCTTTTTTGTGTGTGAATTTTCACCCCTTGATGAATAGCTATCTAGCAATTAATGATTAGTCATACGAATCCCTACAAAACAAAAATACTTTAAAAAAAAATCATTATTAATTTGACTGATGATAATGAAAAGAACACAATTCCTAGCAAATAACAATTGATATGAAAAACATGGACAATCTAAATTAGAACAATAGAAATAAAAAATAGATACCTATCGTTTTGGTATGAAATATAGCTGTAAATTCATCAAAATCACAAAATGATAAGAACAATGTAAATTGTAAGAAATAGATACCTATCGTTTGGCTTGGTATAAAATAAAACTACAAATTCATCAAAACCAGAAAATGATTAGAACAATGTAAATTGTAAGAAATAGATACCTATCGTTTGGCTTGGTATAAAATACAACTACAAATTCATCAAAACCAGAAAATGATTAGAACAATGTAAATTGTAAGAAATAAATACCTATCGTTTGGATTGGTATGAAATATCTCTGCAAATTCATCAAAACCACAAAATGATTAGAACCATGTAAATTGTAAGAAATAAATACCTATCGTTTGGATTGGTATGAAATATCTCAAATTTTACATACCTGCAAAATCATCAAAACCACATAAACAAAATTAGAACAATATTAATTTACAAACAAAAAATGTTTCGAGACGTGGATGTTATGAATGGTAGAAGTTCTATTTATAATGATTATCATATTTAGGGTTGCACTAAGTTTTCGAAATCTTCTATTAGAAGATTAATATATTCTGTGGGCTATTTTTTTCTTCAAATTTGATAATTATTGTCGACACTTATTAGTTGCTAAATTTTAGGTTGCACTTTAGTTTGAATTTGAAAAATAAAGAAATAAAATATATAATAAATAAAAATTCTAATCTAAATTTATGGGAAGAAGTTAAGATTACAATTCGAAAATTTGGGAAACCACATTTAATTTTTAAATTTGATTAATTATCGAATTTTGCTTTTTTTTTTAAATCAAAAACTTTCCTAAACGAATTTTGAATTATTTTTAATGTCAAAAATACTCTCGACCAATCAAAACATTTCATTAAAGTCATGTCATCAATGACATCATAGTTTTGATTGGTCAAGATTCATCCACATCATCCATTCTAATAATTCTATTTCGCAAATAATATATAGTAGATGTATAATTTTTTTAGAATTATGGAATACTCTATTTACTCATGAAAATAAGATAATAATGTAATTATGGAAACATTTGAAGGTGTCCAAATAAAATTTTAAAAACTTAATTTATTGGTCCATTTCACCCTTCAAAATTAAGGAGTTAGATTTTTTTTTAAATATTTATGTATCAATTTGTTTTAAGAATTATGGAAAATTCTATTAACTTATGAAAAATAAGGTAATGATATAATTATTAAAATATGTTATATTAAAATTTTGAAACTAAGAAAATAAAAAATTTGTTTTTTTTAACTTAGCAGTAATGTAAAATTATGTTTATTTGAATTGTGAATTTAAGAAAATTTAATTTTAAAAAAATTTCAAATAATTCAAACCATCATTTAAAATTAAGGAAGTTTATAATATTAACTAAAAAATCTTAAAAGTTGTAAAAAGTAAATTTTGTTATGTAATTGTACAAATTTAAAACCATTTTAGAAATAATATAGTTAGAAATGAGTAAAAAATAATAAAACGAAAATCTCTGGTTACATGGTTGTTTTTATTATTATAATTTATAAAAATATTTTTTTAATAGTTTTGTCTTAAAAATATAATTAAATAAAACATCATGTTTTCAATAAGTTTTAGTAAAAATCAATACCAATAATTTATTTTGTTATTATAAAATTTATTTTTATAATTTAAATAATAATATAGAAAATTATAAAATATTTAAACTATAAAATATAATAAGCAAATTATAAATATGTATACGATCATAAGGTGGGTGAAAAACCTAGCGAAACAAAAGTTACATTTTATATAGTACATACTACATAGAATGTTACTGAACATCAACCAAAGGAGTGATAAATAACATATATAAAGTTTATATTTACAGACCTAATGAATGACGTTAGCTGCCATCTCACTGAAATACAAATATTCTCAAGTATTTTGAAAGTTAGAACCAAGGATGCCAGGTTGGATCCATCATACATAAGTTGCGAGGCGACAAGGCTGCCTCCACCAACTCGTTCACTCCTCTTTGTACCGACTGTGGCGGCTCCACAGTGTTCTCATCCTACAAAACAAAAATTGATCAAAATGTTTTCATCTTACATGATGACGGTGATGATAAATGATGACGGTGATGCATGTACCTCTTCGGAAAAGTACTGTGGGGCTATTCCTCTGATCCGGTCAATTACATCTTTCACATTGGAGTTTACTTTGTCCTTCAGCTCGGCTGAGTTCAATGTAGCAATACCTCCAACAGGAGGAATCGGCACACCAAGAGGTCTTCTTCCAAACCAAGACAGCAACTCATCACGGAAGAACATAGCCAGTTGATACCGAAGATGATCGTTTTGCTGAAAATTTGCAAAAGAGTATAGATTAGAGATCAATCAATGGCTGGGTTGTTGCAACCATTAGCTTTTGTATATCACTTTACCTTGGAGGAGATAACTGCTTGAGCTGCTGAACACATGGATGACATGAGAAGACCTTCGACTCCAAACTGAGAGAAGAACGCTTGCATGTTCCTTGTGAGGCGGAAAGGCACAGGTTCGTTAAACTCGATCATCCCGTTGGCGTCATAGGCAGGGTGAAAATCTGTCTGGAACATTTTCCCCGTGTTTTTTGCAAACAAGACCTTGTTCGGGGACCTCCCACCAATTTGTAGCATGAAGGACATGAAACTAGAGACAGCTAGCTGGACTGCAAACTGCTTCTTGAAAGCCCACATATGGCTTCCGCTCATCAATGTTTTGTACATGTACTGAGAGAATATACTGTCATTGACCAAGGTTTTTGTGATGTCACTGTAAGCCTGCAAACGAAGATCTCCTATCGCCTCTGCTGACACTTGCCCTGATATAGCTTGATTGAGTTGCTCCTTGAAGTGGTTAATTGGAAGATCTGCCTCACGGTCATTCCGTGCACAGTGATTTTCATACACCTCAAGGAAAGTGTTGTACATGAGATCATCCTCCACCATTCGGACCTGAAAACCAAATATGTTGTTTATAGACTATTCTGAGAGACGGAGGCAAATATACTTCCTGATACTCATCCAATGAACAACCAAGCATAAATATTCATCCAATAGCACATCAAATCGGAATTTATGGTATTAAAAGTCACCTGAGACCAGACAGGAATGATGATTGGAGTGTGAATTCCAATGTGTCGTCTTCTTGATTCCTTATGCTTATCAAACATTTGGTTCATCACACGGAAAAGCTGCAAGATGCGTTCATCACTTCTGGCATTAGGTGTCAACGATGTCTGGACTATGAAATGCTTCTGCGAGCCGTCTGAGCCAATAAGAGTCAACCGCCTGAAGCTGCTTCCATGCCTTCGAACAATAGGTACATCTGCCCCAACCCTATCCAGCTTTACTGTATGATCAGGTGCTACTTCCTGGATAATTGAGCGCATGGTTAGTTTCAAAAACAGATAGGAGTAAAAGAAGTTCCATTTGAAGACTAAATTAACTGCAAAACGAATAGTCTAAATTATTTCAATTACAGACTTACTCTACCTGGTCTGCAAAGTACTGCCCTGGTATTTCCACGTCAACAACATTGAAGTCACGCAATACACTGCTTTCATCTTCCAATCTCAACACAGCCGGAAACCTGTCTTCAACGTTGCTCTGGAGAATGTTTTTCCATTTTTTAAGTCGCGTTGTCAGCTCAGCAAGTGTGACCGGGAATGTAGTTGTACTTTCTGGATCAAGGTGACGCTCAAAATCCTGTTTGTACTCTTTCACAAATTCGACATGCTTGGTCACAGCATCTGCCGAGAAACAAGCTCTGCAGACACCCGACAGTTCCTTTTTGAGCGGTTGGGGAACCTCAGCAGTGGTAGCAGTTGGATACTTGTAACAACGATGCAACAGAGCATTCACAACAGCCAGCAATCTTTCTTCTGGTAATGTAACAAATCTCGAACCTATTTCCGTGAGAAGAACCTGAAAAGGAAGGTTACTTGCTTAGACAATCCAAACCAAAGAGGCAGGAAACATTACAGTTAAGTCAGAATCTGACTGAGGCTAATTCTTTCTTCCAGATAGTGATTGTATATACCCTCACTATTCAGCACATATCTTTAATATACAAAAACTGTATGTATTCAGAGCAATTTAAAACAAACATAGTTGATATATATATATATATATACAAATAGAAAATTATTACCTCGAGTTCACTGGCTAAGTTGTTATGTTTACTCCTAAGAGCTTCCATGATATCCTTGGCAGCGTCAAAAGCACCCGCAGCAGAGATTGCCAAGGATGCACCATTTCGTCTCGCTGTGTTTTCATTGATAGTAGCGCTGCTTTGGTGCATAGATTGATCATTAGCAGGTTGGGCATTATTTTCTGTGGTGGACCGCTCACTTTCTTGTCCATGTGGGTTACCACTGTCATGGGTTCCACTGGATCCACTAATTTGAGCGCCTTGATGGATTTGAGTTTCCGATGGTAAGTTGCCTCCACCATGACCCGCAACACCAGAAGCATTTTGCTGCATTCTTTGAGCCAAAACCAATCTGCTAAGTTCAGACTTATTTACTGCATCCCGTCGTTCAAGTAAGTATGTGCGCAACCAGTAATAGAGAGCCTGATACAGAAAATCCCCACATACTCAGATGGAATAATCAAAATGCACGATTTAGTCATAAAAACGGTAAAAGGTAAATTACCTGTGGGAAGACTGCAGCAATTTTCAATAAGACTAATTTGCAATGGGGTGCTTCACTTCTTTGTAGGGAAAGCAAGAGCTGTGGGATCCAAGCAAGCCACACCCAGTGAGGGACTTGTTCCAAGTGTTTATCAAACACCCTGCCAACGGGCTCATTCGCTGTATCGAAGCTAAGAAGATAAAGAACGCGAGCAATATGACTTCTGGAATAGGAAACTCCAAATCTTATACCCTGAAGAAAGCAACTGACAGCATATTCAAGCCAGATTTCATCTTGTGTTTCTTGGTAGGCCTACAAAAGAGAGTATCATATAAGTACAAGGGGTACAAAACATCGAGGAATGTTAAGAGAAATAAGAAACACAACACTATTTTAAGAAATACCATGTCGCAATAGTTTCCCCAGCTTATCCATCCTTTGGGTAAATTCTTGAACAGGGTGATTGCATTGGAATATGCGATATTAGCACCTTCGGTGTCATTTAATTTTAGATGAAAATCCCCCTTCAGACGAAAGATCTCTGCTTTGATCTTATCTGGAAAATACTCCAAATTTGTGCTGTTGATCAGATTAAGACCACTAGCAAGCTCTCCCTTCATTTCAAGATAAGCTTTTGCCTGCTCTCTAATTTTAACAAAGGCTTCCTACACTCACACACCCAAAAAAGAAGATAAGGAAGATACTTCATTTATAACAATACTTCAAGACAATGGAACAAGCTATCAAACAAACTTTGCAAAACAGAAACCAGACTGGAAAGTTTAAAGATGCAGCTCTGCCCAAATTCTAGAAAGATTAAAGATCTTGGCGAAATGTACCTGCACTTCCATTGTTGAGTGCCCGTACATTTTTTCAAGTATCTGTACACAAACATCATAGAGCCCTTGTTTCCGCGCTATCCTGGCAAGCTTATTGACGTTCCATGCTTTGTCACGGAACCCAAGGTGATGAAGTGGAGAATTCGAAGTAGCAAAGTCCTTAAACGCTTCAATAACAACATTATACATTTCATTCCTCCACTGAAGCATATCATACCAGACTGTCATATTGTCCCATTCATTTGGAGTTCTCAGCCTCCAAGTCTCAAGAATGTCCTTTAGATCTGCATAACGATTTCCCAGTGCACCAACAGCAGCGTTTCCTGACACTTTGTTCCCATTTGCGATGTCAACATGAATTCTTGCAGACTCCTGAACCTCAACAAGTTGTTGGAATTGCTGTAGTAATGGCACTCTAGCATGAACAGATATTTCAGGCAACTGCCACCACTGTTCCAAGGCAAGATCAACACCTTTCCCAACTATGTTCTCAGCATCTCCGACACCATTAGAATTTCTGTCATGAAGGGCAAAATAAGCTTGAACCAAGCGAAGTTTTGGAGTCTCTTCCACTTGTGCCTTTGGTATCACATGGTCCTTCAAATATGCCCAATCTGGTAGTTTCCAAAGACTATCAAGCAGTATTTCATAATTCTCAATGCTTTTTCCAAAATCTACAAGGGCATCCCATTGACCAAGCTGAGTAGCACAGTGAAGCCACTGCTCCTCCCACAGAGACATTTCGGCCTTCGGCACTGTGTTATTATAAGTGCCTTGGGTTGCCTTAACCATTGCCTGATAGAAGAGGCTCTGAGCACGCTGCCAGAAACCATGCTGAACTAATGAGAGTCCAGCTCTCGTTTCAGCTGTGATGGACCTCTTCCTCCATAACCCAAATCTCATATCTTCTTCATTTAACAAACGATAAAGCTCAGCAAGAGACTCGGCACATTTTGTATCATTCATGAACAACATCACATGACTCTCTAGCAACGCCAATGCGAGATGCCATGCATTGTACGTTTTTCCAATATATTTTATAAGCTCACTAGGCATCCTAGGCTGCGGGTGGCTCAACTGAAGTCCTTCCAAAAGTGCTTGCACAACATTTGGCCGGTGTCCTTGTTGCTTCTTATGGTAGTCCTTTGACAGGAGAGAAATCATAGGTTTAGCTAAAGCTACCTGTTCTTCCTTGAGCAGGGTCACCCAGACAATTGGAAATACCAAAACCCACAGATGATATGCAACATTGGCATCCGTGTGAGCCAGCTCCCTTAAAGGGATGACAACATCAGCTACCTATATTGAAAATTCAAAAAAAATTTAGAACTGCAAGCAAACAAAGGGATAGCACCGTGATAACACAAGGGAAGTGTCAAAATGATTTGTAATCACCTGAAGTTTGCTTGTAGCACTCAGAAATTGTGCATGCTTCATAACAATGTTGTCAAACATTGAAGCAACTTCTTCAGGACCCTCTAAGGTAGCAAGAGGTTGGTGTTGTATTCCAGAATTATCAGATGGCAAAAGTGGTGGTACTCTGGCAGAATTTGGCGCCAGACTAATTGGCTTGTCCTCGACTAAGATAGCTAGAAGGAGATCAAGGCCTTGTTTGAGCCAAAAAACATCACTTAAAGCTTCCCAATCCTGGATATGAATAATGTACTGCAACCTTGCGAACAAATTTTTTCCAAGAGACTCATGATATAACAAGAAGAACTTCCTTCTCATCTCAGGATCCCTTGCCCGTAAACCAAGCATAAAATGTCTTTCAACTTTCAGAGAAACTTCTTGTCGTAGGGCCAGAGGGTACCTATTGAATAATTACATGAAATAGTATTACCCCTCCTATAAAAGCAATGATGCAAGGGAAGAAAAAGATTAGAAAGCAAAAAAAATATATACTTTGTTGAATCAGCACAAAGTCCATATAACAGCTGAAGATACTTCTGATCCCACTCTTCCAAAGTATCAGATGAGAAGTGTTGCTTATCGATATATGAAAGCTTATTGAGAAAAGCAACTACATCCTTTTGGGTAAGGAAAGAACCAGATATTCCAGATGCACCTGTTTTGCTGAAATCATCCTCAACCCACCTCTTTATCATGTCTAGTATGCAGAGAAGCACACTAGCATCAGTACCCTTTTCGGAAAGCAAGGTGTTCAGTATTTGAGAAACAGATCTTTTACAATCAGGTATAAGCATGACCATTTCATCAATAAGTTCCATGACCGACTTTATATTACATATGACTGATCCAACATCAGCACTTTGACGAGAAGAAGTTACTGCAGAATCTGAATCTGCTCGCTGGCCCTGGAAATGGAAAGAAAAGGGCCAGAGTAAGCCATGATTGTGGAATAACCAGGTTCTCTAGTCGCAATCCATTAGTCAGACGGAAAAAATAGGTAAAGTATAGGAGCTAGTAAAATGGGTCGAAATGGTGTCTAAAGAGGCCAGCATATAACATTAAAGCAAATGAGTTGGACCAGCAAGGTGAAGATGAGAGGAACCGGTCTAAATCCTAAGATCTTACCAGACAAGCAAATGTGAAAAGATGCATAGGAGCTTCCAATGCTCACTAATGTGGCAAATGCCACATGAAAATTTAATTTCCATTTAAGGTTCCCATAAAACGGAAAGCAAGCACTATCGATCTCTTAACACATAAACAAGTTATTAAGTAAGAGTAACGTACTTGTCTAGGATGAGAACCCACTGCTGATCCCAGGTCCCGCGCAAGGCGTTGAAGGATACGCACCAACACATATGAATCAACAAAGTTTTTGTGTACCTTGGCTAAGGTTTTGATGACAAGAAGTACAAAGCTAATTGAACCAAAAGAGTTATCATCGCCTGAAGCTTGCGGAGTAGTAACAGTACTCACATGTTTGTTTATCAGCTCATTCACTTTCTGGTACAATAGCTTTATGTCAGGAGGTGTACTAGCTGTATCCAGAGGGAATGCGGTGAAGACCATCTTCAACAAGGAGCATAACGATTTACCAGCATCGAGCAGCTTGTGTTTGAAACACGGTTCAAGAATCTTGTGAAGAAACAAACAGTCAATCTTGTGAGCACTGAGCAGTAGGCAAAAAGCATTATTCTATTTCTAATATTAGAATAATAGCTTACTGCAGCAAGTATACCTGCGAAATCTGGTTGATGTTGTTCCTAATGAAAAGATGTGCTTGCTTCTCGAGAACTTTGTTCATGACATCCAAACCCTGAGCAAGTGCTGTTGACGGATCTGACTGAGACGGTGGCATGCTGCTCAGCAATTTTTCTAAATAGTTGAACTTGACGTTAGCATTTGGCCAAACCTCCAAAGCTTGTGAAAGCAAATCTAATGCTTGTTTGTACATAGTGTTGGTTTCCCTGTCCTTGGGCTCAATTACCAATGCTACCTGTTCAAGGAAACAAAAGATGTTAAAAATAGAGAAACGAGAATAGAACTTAGGCCATGTGTGCTAAACACAAACCGACTAATAAATGAATTTGTTCTAGCTGGAGCAATTTTATGCACATAAGCTCTTAGACATGAGGTGACTTGGTTTAAGCGTAGAGCCTTACTCTTATGAGAAAATTAATGATCATTTCTTCCATGGCAGCATTTGGCTTGAATTCCTCATCAGGCTGGGTAGCAGATCCAGGAGTTTCTACGTTGGGAATTGATGATGCACCGCCAGGTGACATAACACAGATTGAATGGAGACCAGGTTCAATTTTAACTCGTTTAGTTGGATCTTCTGATGTGGCAGATCCATCTGTTGACCGCTTAGGATCAGCACCACATGAAGTATGAAATTCCTCAGTAGCCTGACTGGTTCCATCCGTATCAGTGACCATTTTCATTTCATTCTGTCTTTGCCTTTCCCAGCTGACAACCAATCCAGCAAGCTCAATTGCCAGCCGCCTATTCTCTGCAGTAGTATTATATGGCAAACCTAGACGACTCAAAGAATTAACCATCTGAGGGACAAACTGTGCTCTACAGCTGTAAAAGAGATCTGAATGACGAACAACAAGTAGGAAGATGTGGATCAAATTTGGAATTGAATGACCTTCCTCCACCAATATTTTTTTGGTGTATCTTATCCAAATTGGCATGCGTGAATCCCCTAGAGGTAGCCTTTTAGGTAAGGCTGGCATTAGAATGTCCAGTGCTTGCTTAACTAGCATCTTATTCTCTGGCTGGCATGTCCTAAGAAGTGCAACAAAAACCTACATTCAATTGGCAAATTACATTTGCGTCAGTTAAAAATTTAGAATAAGTAGTTTTGCAGGCATATTTTTCTATTTAAGTATCTTTTCAACTTACTCAGATTCAGGGAAGAGTATCCCATAAGACGAAAACTACACATATGCATGTCATAGTACCATGAAATATAATAAACATGCATTTTCATGACATACATGCATTGTTAAACAAATATGCATTCAGATTTAGCTTAAGATAATAATTGATCGTCTCAGTCATATATAAAACCGACCAAAGAGAGGTCAACGTGGAATACGCTGATATCTGAACTTCAAGGAGATTCTTTTTTATCACTCTTCAAGAAAATCAACAAACATCAGTGAAATATAATGGCACAGCAGATTTAACCTGTACCTGAAGAATAATTTTCTCGGGAGCCTGGTAAGCATCCAAGAAGTGGCAAACATTAACAAATGCCCACTGTTTACTGGCACTATCTTCCCGTTTGAGATGATTCCATCCAAACTTAATGAGCTCTTTTCTATGATGAACCAAGTCACTCTGAAGATATTTTAGAAGCAAAGTTGCTAATTGCAGAAGTTCGATCCTCAAAGGTTCATCATATTCAGCCGAAACCTAGGACAATCAAGGGGAGATTTAACAACAAAACAACAATAACAATCCTGATAATTCTGAACAAGCAGATAAAAACAAAAATAAGAAAAACAACTGTACATGGGTTACCCAAGGAAATTTGTGAACATACAACAAGAACCAGCATAACAATCATAAAGCAGTCTTCCCCACAATGCAGTTTAGGGGAGAAAATGAACCTACCTCTTCGGGTGGATCAAGAAGCCTCTCCACAATGGTTTTGACTATATCAGGGTCAATAACCTCCCATGTTTGGCCGTTCTGGAAAGCATGGGAAAGCATTGGAAGAATAAGCATTTGCATTGCCTGAACTAAATGATCATGGCCGAGTTGTTTAGAATGGAAAAGGTCAAGAAAATGCAGCAGGAGTGCTCTTTTCATGTTGGGCGGATAACCTTCTGCAACCTGATTGAATAGATCCCAGTTATACTATAGTTAAAAAGTGTGCGAACTAAACGAAGAGAGAAAGAAAAGTGTAAGTAAATTTGAAACTCTCAGATACCTCAACAATGTAGAATTCCTTCAAAAAGGTGTAGTCAATACGGCTATGAAACAAGAAAATCGAGAGAATATCGAAGAGAACATTCACTTCAGATTTTTCATGCCGCAGGTAATTCAAGAAGCACTTCACAAGCCATTTGCTCTCTTTCACCTGGTAAATTGAGAATGCAAACGACTTCAGATTCTAACTATTTATATATCTTACATAACTCGAAGTGGAGATTATTCAGCTCTAAGAAGTCGAGATAGAAGAAAATACCTGAACTAAATTCAGCTCTTGCTCATTCTGCAAGCGAGATATCCTTGAAGGTGATTTCCAAATGAGAACCAAGGTATCAAAAACACTGCGGTTGCTCTGCAGCCAGCTGGGTATCAGTTTCACCATTGTTTTGATGAGGTAGAGCCCCTGAAAATAAGCATCTGATGCTACATTAGCCTTTGTTGGTGCCATGTTAGAACTCTCTGATTTAACAGAGACAAGATTTTCATCTCCACATGATGTAGGTGGAGGAGTTGAAGCTGCCATGCTCATTGTAGCTTCAGGTTTTGGCAAAATTTCAGGAAAGGCATATGAAAGTATCTTCTGTGAAGATTTTGCTAGTTCTTCCCTTAGCGGTTGGCCCGCATCTGATCGAATTATATACATAAACCTGATTTTTTTGATAAAGAAACAAGCAGGTATCGTTAGCATATTTGTGGTAAATGTAGTCCAAGCTCACAAGTAACCTATAACAAGGTGTAGTGAACTAAGAAACTTATCATAAGAAGTTGTTCTCACCTTCGGAAATATTTTGGTTCACTTAATCTAGAAAGAAAATAATCAACAGCAAGGCTCGCATATCGATTCAAGAACTTGGTAAGCGGTAGACGGTATGGGCTATTAATCTCACTGTACACTTGCCCAGGAGGAAGAGCTGCTTCTAATTCAATGGTTAAGGTTACAAGTTCATCTAGAAATTTTGAAGCAGCATGTGGAAGTAAGTGGAAGAGCTCGATAATAGCTGTCATGGAAACAAAAGAAGAGTCGTATGTATTCAGGTGAATAATCATATATCCAGAGTCGATTAATATATTTCCAAAACCTAAAATACCAGCTGCTATTTTTGGCTCTTCTCCAGCTTTCCATGATTTCTGGGACTGGGCAAGTTTCTCCGGCTCCAACCATTTCTTCAGGTGTTCCAGCAACTTTCCTCCTAACGTCACATTAAACCAGTTTGACAACAGTTCTAGCAGGCGTGCCAGACCTTGCAGTAAAGGCATACTGAGATTCTTTGTGTGTGCCAAATTAACTAGTATTGGCCTGAGGCTACTCTGAAGAAGTTCCTTGGGCATTCGTTGTTGATTAATAACCTATAACAGAAAATAGAGTTTCAAAAAAGCAAATTATTGTAAACAAATTTATAAAGATGGATAAATAAATAAAATCCTATGATAACTCAGATGAGCAAGTTCCTCATATTCAAATTTAATGCGCATGCAAGAATCCTGATTACAATGAAAGACAACTACGAACCTGTCTTAAACCCTCCTTAGCAACCGCCACGATTTCTGGTGCTCTACACGTTAGAGATTTGAAAAACATGGAAATTATCTTGGCACGCAGTTCATTGTGTGTTTGCGTTCGGAAATCTGTCCAGGCCATAGTTGTACAGAGAAGCTCAATACAAGCTGTTCGAAGCCTGTTCAGTGATGTAAGCACTTTAGGATTCATCAACTTTACAGCCCATACAGTTTCATCAGCCTCAGCTATTTGTAATGCTTCTTGCAGAAAATTAACCAACTCTGGAGTCACTTTAAGAAGGGGAGGCCTCAGTGCCAAGCAAAAATTCAGAGCTGCAACTGTTCCAACCTGTATGGTAAATTAAATAAGGTAAAAATTAAAGACCAAGAGGAAGACAATGCCGAAAAGAGATGCACAAAAGAAACATAGCAGTGGAGGTACCTGTTGATCCACTGTCTTTGATCGGAGTGGGCGCATAATAAGTGGCTGCAGCAATAGTTGGTACAAAGGCTCAAGCAACTCAGTTATCTCACTTCCAGTTCGGCTAGCCAAAAGTGCAAGGCAGTTCTGTACATTTTTCCTCACAGGGATGGATGCGTTAGGATTGAACAACTCTGTGGCCAGATATCCTACAACATCTTGAAAGCTTTTTCTACGTGCCTCACTGTTTGCTTCGTCAACATTATTAACCACACGTAGAATCTGCATGAGAACCTGACTTGTCTCTTCTTGCTCTTTGCTAGCATAAACAGGAAGCCTCTTAAGAACATAAACCAGACCACGCACAATCTTTACTTGGAAATGACATAATGTTTCAACATTCACTTTCCCCACCAATGCACCTAAACCCATTACCCCTCCCATCTGTGCTTGCCATGTGCTCCCATAACAGCCATGTAAAAGCCGGGGCAAAAGTTGTTCAAACACTGGTATTCGCACACTTGGATGGGGTGAATATACTGGATTTGTAGAAGGGCTCGAGACAATCATGGAAGCATTGTGACCACCCCTAGCCATCAACACATCAGCATGTTTGACACGAGCAAGGAACAAAAGTGTTTCAGAAAATACATTTAACGCATTCAGAGCAGCTTTGGCGTGGAGCCTGTTTTCATCTGCAAGCACATCGACCAGCGCGTCTAAAAATATCAAAGGATCTAACTGCTTTAAGTTAGATGATCGATTAACCTTGGACCTGGAACTCGCCGAAATCACAGAATTCCCAAGTGAACCAGTGCTAGTTGATGCATTTGAGGAGGTATAGTCAATATGCAAAATAATCGCAAAATGGCGGCAAACATTTACCACAAAGTCATCATCCGAGTCACTGAGATCTGAATCAGAACAGGCAGCTAGTACGGTGATCAACAGTGTCTTGAAGATTGACTTCTCAGCCATTAACTGGGTCTTTGTTTTTACTCCTAAGTCAGCCTGCGACAGCAAGAAGACATCACAGTAAATAAATGAATCTTTCTTCAGCATATTAAGCCAAGTGAAATAGGTATTATAAGAAACTCGATATTTGACCAGTAAAGTACAGAGCCAAACTATGACAGATTAAGATTAAAACTAACCTTCATTTCCACTGATTCACTCCTGTTCCAAGATGAATCAGCAGAGGAACGTAACAGAGTTGATAATTGTATGGGCGTTTGACCCACATCATTGACACATCCAGGCAAATTAAGCTGAGACAATAGGCATACACGGAGGAACTTTAGAGCTTGCTTTCTGTAGTAGATGTCTATGCCTTGGTTCCTCTGAATAACGGCTGCTACAGCAAGATTAATGAATTTATCTAACGGCACCAGAAAAGGCGTGGATGGCTCAAATGTAAGAACTAAGCGGAGACCATGCTCTGGATTATCTTTGCATTCAAGTGTAAGTGGCTCTTTCAAAAATCTTCGGTTGCGACCACCCAACTTTCCCAAAATTTGTAAAGCTTTTCCACCCCAAGGATATGGCACAGGCCTCAAATGAGACCATATTGCTAAGATCACTTCAGACATCACATTCGCCATGCTAGGTTCCAGAAAATCAGGATTCAGACTATCCACCCAGAATTCAAGGGTGCGTAACCCCAAGCTCACAAGCTCATCCCCTCCCCTCAAACAGAATACAAGAGGCTTCATGAGACGGGGAAGGTATGGCAATAAGGAGCTTAAGCGTGCAGGAAGCGTCAGACAAAGCTCTAACAAAAGATCTTTCATGTCCTCCCCAGCTGGACCCTCGAGCATTGTCAGAAGAATATTAAGACAAGGTAGCAGCAGTGGAATCAAATCTCTCAGAAGCAGCTCATACTTACATCCAGCAAGACCTCTGAACACAATGCGGAGCAATTGCATATAGCCAAGAGGTTTTTCAACTTCGGTAGCATTCTTCATGCAAACTTCCATTATAAGAGGCACGTGGTGCTGTAATATTCTTTCAAAATCCGATGGTGCTTTGGTGACAGCCCCAAAGATGCATCTAAACAGATGCAAAACTAGTTGAGTTGCATCTGAATCGGGACTCTTCAGGACATCAAGTTTGCTGCTTACTAGTAAATTAATCAAAACATCTGCAAATGGCTTGTAGACTTTGGGAGCTTGCAGAAGTGCTGCAAATATCTGAACCAGTTGTTTATTGTTAATCATGCACTCAAAAAGCTCTGGCATGCATAAAGAAAACATGTCCATTAAATCTCGAGGTTCCATAATAGCAAGAATCTGGGAGAAAAGACTAAGCATTTCCTTCTCCTCGTCCTTTTCTTTGAAGAGAGCTAAGCAGTGGACACCACTCCTTAAAACACCAGAGGCTTTCCACACCTGCGAAAAGGCAGAGATTACTAGAGGTTTATCAGAAGATTTAGCACAATTAATGACTGGAGCAAACAGTCGAACAAGCAATACCTCATCTTCTCTCATTCCTTTAAAACCCTGAGGAGCAGATGCTTGTGAAGCAAGAGCTTGAGGGTTCAACCCCTGGGAAGCAGGAGAAACCTTAACAGTTAATATACTTGCATGACAAACCAATACAACACTGATACTAGAGACAACTGAACACAAACCTGAGGTCGAGGCAAATGAGCATGGGTTATACTCCATATTATTGTTTTCATTCCTGAACACAAATCACGAAAAAAACATATTAATATTCCAAGTATAGAATCATAATTAACGTAAGAAGATAATTCTACAAAGATTCAGTACCCATGACCAGTGTCTTGATCAGATTCTTACAATCATTCACTTCTTTTGAATGTTCGACAGGAACCTGCAAATTCAAAACCGCCTGCAACCAGTGTGGTCTAGCAATTAATAAAAGCTGCTCTATAATACAATTGTTCATCCAAACAAAATATACGACATCATCGATAAGAATGCATAATGCTTTGGTAAAGAGACAAAAAGCGTGAGACGAAATCTAAGAATCTAAGAAATAGAAACAAATTACCTGGACAGGAAGTTCAAGTTTTGCCCTCAAAGTGACCCGATCCTTTCCCACCTCACCCTCCTCCAAAAGCTATGTATCACAAAGCAAGAGTAGGTAAAAAGTCAATTAAATTATATATTGAGAAGAAAATTAGCTCAAGAATGGGATTACCTGAGGAATAGTTCGCTTGAAAGTACTGAATTTCCCAACAAAGGTATCCAGGATACGTCCCTATATATAGTTGTTGCATGAGTTAGGTTAATGGATAGAGAAGCCAGCCAATTCTAAGTTGTGCTCTCCAGTAAATTTTTACCAGTAAAATCCGTGCTTCATCCATTGACTGCTGATCAACACCTTTCTCAAATATTGGTTCTACCTGAATCCAAAACAAAAATTAAATATTAACTGAAGCTTAATTCAGAGACGAAAATTAGTACGCATGTTTTCAGTAGTTTATTCAAGTAAACAAGACACGCACGGTAGGGAATATAGAATTACCAGATTTAGCATCAGCCGGGCACATGTGGTATGGATACTAAGAGAGAGTGTGGAGTCGTGCATGTTTCTTGAAAACAGGTAGATAATCCGTGATAACTGCAACGTTGTTTATAGTCAATTCAGAGAAACTTAAAACTCACTAAGCAACACAAAAACAAGATGCTGCAAAAGGAAAGCCTGATGGTGGTTAGAAAGATTGATCAATATGTTACATTCCTAAATTTCCACACAGAGAGCAATAACTGTGTAGTGTAACGACATAATTTTACTTTTAGTGGAATGCTGGCTGTCAAGATCAACATTAAACACAGTTTAAAGCTCTTCATCAGTAAGAACCTGAGAAAGAGAAAGATCTCCGCGAACGTGGTGAACAATCTCCGCGAGTAGGCTGTAAGCCAAAGGCCTCAAAGACTCAAAACAAGCTCGCCCAGTGCCAACGAGAACCCTGACACAAACAAAATTCACTATTTGTTTATAGATACTACAGCTTGATAGATTATATGGAGAAACAAAAGGGTGGTATTAAACAGAATAGTTTTTAATAAGAAAATGAAAGTTTTTGAATTTCAGAGATGCTTCATAAGCCTCATACCTCTCATCTAAAAGAGTGTCAATAAGAGGAAATAAGCCTCGCTTGAAATCGGTCCCAAGTACATGCTTTAATGAGACCAAAAGTTCCTGCATGTCATGTAACGAAAGTAAAAAAATTGAACTGCAAACCGTTGACGTCACTCCGGTTTTTTTTTTATTACGAAAAGGAACAAATAGTTTTCCACCTTTCTGATAGACGCAGAATCTGAACAGGTTACAAGCAAATTTACAATGCTTTTACATATGCTTTCTTCATGCGGCCGGATATATTCGGCGCAACTTTTTAACAAATATGTCAAAAAAGAAACCGTCTGCAAAAAAAACAAAAGTCAATCTAACCATGCCACGGCCTTTTACGAGCAAAATATAATCATATTTCATCATCACAGAAAGGTTTGATTTCCTTCCTGAGAGAAAACCATTGTCTCACCTTAACCTGCGCACCCTTCAACTCTATGAACTGAGGCTTCAAATGTGAAGGGACATTCTCAGGTCCAGGGACAGATATAGCAGCAACCATAAGGGGAAGCAAATGAGGAATGTTGGTCTGAACAAGTCGGCTATACAGCTGGAAAAGGAACATAACAACAAGAGGGCTCTCTGTGATTATCTTGAACGACCGAGTACTCGGGTTAAGCTGCCCATTCCCGACAGGTGCAATAGGGGTAAGGGACTGATCAGAAGAAGTAGACGTCTCCACAGGTTTCACCTCTTCCATTTTAACATTATCAAAGAAATGGCTGACAGTGAATCTGAAAATCTGATAGATCTTGCAGACAAAGTCTAAGAATGGCTGAACCTCGTTCTCTAGCGTTGGCCTAAAGTTCCTAAGAAGGTCAAAGATGATGCGAATGCAAATCAAGCCGTTTTCTTCATTATCCGTCGTGAGCACCTGCATTGCAACTTTCAAGAGGTCCTGAACAAAGGGACGAAGAACCTCACTGTGAGGAAGACGATTAAGGATCTCAACCACAATGTTCCGTAGTTTGTGCTCCGGATTATCAATGAATTGAGGCTTCGTGATCTGTAGAAGAATAACTGAGAATGCTGGGAAGTAGCATTTTAAGAAATTCAAGTACTCAGCCGTATGAGCTATCTCTAGACTGTCCCTGACCTCCACCACCATCTCAAGCCTTGTCTGGATGGCTACAGAAAACCATTTGTTTCCAAAAAGAGAAAGAATTAGAACTTTATCATAAGAGGAAACTGAAACAAGAACTGACTCGAATTGAAAAGACAGAATCTTTTGAGAATCTAAAATCAAAGGGAAGTGGTTTTCTGTTATATAAAGAGAGGAGGAGGAAAATCAAAATAAACTTACGTAGGTCAGGATCCACGAGACGACGGGAGTGCTGCTCAAAATTCTGAATTGGACTCATGGTGAACAACGAGCTGACCTAAACAAGCGAAAAAAATAACACGGCGGACGATCTCTAAACGCTCCGGAGAAGAAGTGCCAGACTAGGTCAAAAAGAAGTGAATTTTAACGAGGTTTTTTTACAAAAGCTACTAATTAGAGAATTCTGGAGATTTTTGAAGAGCAAAGAGCAACGACTTAGAGGAGGAAAGATGATGATTCTCTAACCAAACTTCCCTCTCATTTTTTTCTCCTCTTCTCTGTGACTCCTTTGAGTAGTGTGAGTCTCTGAGAACTCCCAACACATTTCATGAGATCGCCGACTTCTTTGTACCGACTAGGCCTGGGACTTCGGTTCGGTTACGGTTCGGTTACTCGGTTTTTCGGTTTTTCCTGTTTTTAGAAAACTTACCGATCGGTTTTTTTCTTCGGTTCGGTTCGGTTTCGGTTCATAAAACTTCGGTTCGGTTCGGTTCGATATTTCGGTTCGATTTTATATTCCAAAGCTATATGTATATATATACATCAAACCCACAAACACAAACTGACAAAAGTATATATATATATATATATTGAAAGATTGAAACTTTTATGAAAATTAAAACCGATCGACAATTACAAGTCTACAATAATGAATAATAGGCCAGGGACTTCGGTTTTTCGGTTCGGTTATTCGATTTTTCGTTTTTTTTTGTTTTTAAAAAACCTACCAATCGGTTTTTTTGTTCGGTTCGGTTCGGTTTCGGTTCATAAAACTTCGGTTCGGTTTCGGTTCGATAATTTCGGTTCGGTTTTATATCCCGGGGCTAGTACCGACCAATTTAATATTTTCCATTTCTATTTAATGGGCTTAAAAAGGAAACCCAGATTCTTTTTGAAGCCCACAATACTTTTTGTTTTTAGTTCAGAAAAGAGAGGAGAAGTGTTGTTATCAAGGCTGTCACATTTAGCTAACGACTATTAGACGACCTAACCAAATAAAATCACATCATTTCAATTTCCATTAACCTAAATTCAAGTGTAGTGAACGCCAAGAATCTAACATCCTCTAAATTACCATATAAACCCAAAATTTAATAAATGTTTTCACTAATTGTGTGCCATTCTCGTGTAATGGAGAGAGAACATGGTTGTAGAAGTGTCTTAGGTGGTCGTGCGGAGATAGACACGAGGCCACCGTTTGGGTCGGTGAAAGAAGCGGTGGCTTTGTTCGGAGAGAAAGTTTTAGCCGGAGAGGTCTATGCAACTAGGTTTAGAGAGGTAATTATATAACTAATCACAAATATTATTACATTTCTATGTTAGGAATATATATTTTGATTTTCATTTATTACATCACAACATGTATTTGATGGTTTCAGATTCGAACAAAGGAAACAAATCCAACGCAGTGTCCTCAACCGAGATTACGATCCCTAACACTCGAGCTCGAGGAGACCAAACACACTCTTACAAGAATCCTACAACAAAACAACATCCTCTCCAACCGAATTCAAACCCTAACACAGGAACTCGAACATGACAGGAAAGAGATCCAACGACTCAACACGATAAGGTCATGTCTCCTAGGGAATCCAGAGATCGAGGAACTCAAGTTCGTGGAGCATCATCAAATGAACAAGTCCAAAGAGATTGTAACGACGGAGGAGTTAGAGAAGAGGAGACTCGTCACGTTCGCAAGCTCTCCTCTGCTTACACGTGTGATGTCAAGCGTTGAGGTTGATGAGGAGGAGAAGAAAGAGAAGGTTTTAGAGAGAGTTTCTTCGGTGAAGAAGACGAAATCAAAGAGGGGTTTCGCTCCGTTCATGAGATGGTTTAGGGCAACCCGTGGAGGAGATTGATCAGTCTCCAAAAATGCATATTGTAATTTGATGATGAAGTGATGATGTGTATTATTCTCGCTTTAAGATTTTGATGAATAAACTTTTATGTTATACTTGTTACTTCATTTTGTTATTGATTCTTTACACTTTTCTCTATTATATAAAATTGAGATTACTTTTTATCAAATTGAACGTTTATACACATTTTTGTCGTAGACTAGGTAGATAGCTGACGTCATACGTGAACACAACAATAATTAAGAATTGGTCCGTATAAAGTACATAGTTATATACATATATTATGATCCTGTCTTGGTTATTTGTTTTGAATGCTATTTTCGCGCTGGACTTGGACATTGTAGAATAACTAACTTAATTCAAACTAGTTTTACTCTCCCTTATCTCTAAGGCGACCGCATTTCAACGTTGCCGGCGGCCGGATTACTTTTATTCGTTTTGTCTATATCTTTTGATTGCTGTCGGATTTTCTTTTGTTTTTTTGTTTCCCGGTATCTGCCGGATCTAATAATCCCGATTTCGTATCGGTTTTCTCGACCCTCTTCACCGTGTTTTATTTGTCTGTGAATCGATTTTGCTTTTGTTTCGTTGAGACTCTTGTAGGTTGGATGGATTTCAATATTCGTTGGTCTTAACCCCTTCTTCGTGTTCGCGGCGTAGTAAAGGTGGGAATAGGTGGATCTGTCGTGAATCCACCGGCGCAAATCTCCATGGACTTCTTGAGTTTACGGCGGAGCACAACAGCGGTGTCATCTTCTTATGCGATTCTCTGGCAAAATGGTTTGGTGTGAAGCAGGTCGCCAAAGGCGGAAGCAAGGTTCTTGGTTCACGCTCCGGCGTCGGCGGTCCGCGAAACCTCTCGGCGATCGGTGTTTCATGCCGGCCATCCCTTGGAAGCGACGCGTGTCCCTTCTCGCTTTCCACGCGGCAGGAGTCTTCGCTCATACAAATTGTTTGGGCCCAAGATCTGCCCACACGGCCCATTTCGTTTTTCTTAAACCATGTAATTGGGCTTACGCCTTTGTACTTCTGGCCCATTTTGGGTCTTTTAATATAAATACCAGTTGACAAAAAAAAAACTTAATTCAAACTAGATTTTGACGCTTTCTAAGCGCATATATATTTTTATATATAATTTTAAAATTTTAGCTGTTGTTAGCAATTTTTTTTTCTAATTATGCAATATAATTTTATTTGTAATTGTTTTATCCATATTATAAAATGTGAATTAATAATTTAGGTTTTAAAAAATAAATTATGTATTATTTGGGAGGAGATATCGTAAAGATAAAGAGATTAAAATAATGATTTGCATTATAAGTTCTAATATGAGCTGTATCGTATTAAATAATATATATATATATATATATATATTCATATTTAGATTTAAATTTTTTTATTTTATAAATTAAAGTTTAATTAATAATAAGTTATATATTTTATAGTATTCAAATTATAAAAGTATAAAACAACCCGCTAAAAAGTTATTATCGTATAAACATCAATTAACCCGACAATTATATATTTGAATAATATAAACATTTTCTTATTGTTGATCTTTGCGTTTTTATCAAAATAAATATATATCTATTTTAATATTTTAGCTTAATTTTTAATATAAATTATTGTTTAGATAATAGTAATTTAAATATTTTTATAGAATTCACTTTTTTTGAAAATAAAGTATGTTACAATTTTTTATGTGTATATTTGATCAAAATAGTGGGCTATATATTCTTTTTATTTCTAAAAAGATTCCTATAAATTTTATATTTATTTTATAATTTATAAACATAAATGGTATATTAATTCATTTAATTATACTTACCATTATTGATTACATATAAATATATAATATAGTTACGAAATTAATTAGTTAATTAAAAATAATTGGATTAAAAAAATTGTTAGATTTTGTATAATAAAAAAAAAAATTTTATTTACATTTAAAGTTATGAAAGATATTGCAAGATATTATGATTAATTAGTTAGAATTTAGTTTTACATTATTACCCTTAATGAATCTATTTACTTATTCATAATATATAATGGCATGCCCTGTAAATAACACGTCATGGGAAGTTTAGTTTCAAAAAACTTTTTTGTTTTAGTAGTATAGATGGCAAAAAACGAATGTTATTTTTTCTAACTTAACACTATCTCTCTTCTTTTATACCAAAATATGGATTTTTTGTTTTAACAAACAAAATAAATGAGCTTTACCTAAACCACAAAAATAAAAAAAATTCTTAGATCACATAGTATATATAGAAAGTAAGGAACGATAAAGTTTTCAACAATAAAGAAAAATTTCATGTAGACACTCTCTAAATAGCTTTTCTTGAAGTGGAAAGTTGGAGAATAGCCAACAAGAAGGAATGTGAGGTGGAAATAGAAACCTCCCGCAATAGAGTGATACATGACAACCCCTTTCGACCCTACTCTTCCATTTCTTTCAAAGTGATGCTTCATAGATTGATCAAGGGCCAGTCAGTGGATTGACATCTAAAGAGTAACATGCACTACAAAAAAAACTGTGAGTTAGCTACGGAACCGTAGCTAGTTTTTTCTAGCTACAGATAGCTATGGATTAGTTATGACTACAAACTGTAGCTATTTCGTAGCTATTTAGCTACGGAATAACGTCGTAGCCATTCGTAGTTATATAACTACGAATAGATACGACAGAGTCGTAGATAACTTTAGCTGCAATAAGCTACAAAATAGTTCGTAGCTAAATAGCTACGGAGATTGATTGTTGCTATTCACAAGTATATGTCTACGAATAGCTATGGACATGTCGTAGAAACAGATAGCTACGGTTTTGTTCGTAGCTATTCATAACCTAATGACATAGCTACGGTAGCTACGAATATATATGAAGCTATTTAAACCCTAAAGAAGCCTTAAAACTCTAACTAATAAAATTATAATTAGTATAACATATCAAAACTAATTTTTAACACTTATAAATTAAAAATACTTTTAAAATCTATTATTTTCAAACATTAAACTAAAACCCCAAACACAACACTTAAAACCTATACCCTAAAGCATAATCATACTATAAACCCTATTCTTAATCAAAAACTACAAAACTAATTATATATACATAAAACTCTTATTTAAACATTTACATATATAGTTTACATAAAACAAATAAAAATTCCAAACCTTAAACCCTAAACAAACCCTAGAACTCTAAAGAACACATAAAATTCTAATTAACAAAATTTCAATTACTGTAACATATCCAAACCTAATATTCAACACTTATAAAAATATATTTTCAAATCTATTATTTTCAAACATTAACTTATTAACCTTAAAGACAACCCTTCAAACCCTATACCCTAAACCATAATCATATACTCTAAATATTAATCTCAATCAAAAACTATAAAATCAAACCATAAAATAATTGTATTACATAAACCTAATATTTAAAATCATTTAAATATATACTTTACATAAAATTAATTTAAAACCTATTTTTAACAATAATAAATTAAAAGTAATGATTTGTTTTGAAATATACTACTAATTTAATACTAATAATAAATTAAAAATAATTTAGTTATTATATATACCAAAAACAAAATTTAACACTTTTAAAATAAATTAAAATAATATTAGCAACAATTAAAATCAAATTTAATTATTTTTAATCATATACTCATTTTTATTATTTTAAAATATTTATAAAATTTAAAAAATTTAAAAGTTTCATCTCTTGTATTTTTAAATTTAAAATTTTCAAATTTTTATTTTAACCATGTTTAATATTTTTAAATCATTTTTTGATTATTATATATTAAGTATAACTAAAAAAATTATAATGGTTCAAACTGTATCACTTGGATCACACTTCTCGACCATTGATTTAAACATATAAATGGTTCAGATTTCATTAAGTAGACACACGAATTACACTTGTGGACCGTCAGATTTTATCTCATCGAATCATAACCGTTGATTATTTTTTACCTAGTTAACTCATCTCTCTTCCCTCACCGCCGTATACTTCATTTTTTTTTATAGATCTGAAACCTTCAACTCCAATCTCTTTTACCATTTTCTTTCTTCTACTGATGCTGCTGCTGCTGCAAAATCGTGTATCGGGTGAGCCAACACAGGAATGAATTGAAGACGAAGATTCCTCCTCGCTGCCGAATCGATTCCCGATCTCCGCCTTCTTCTCGTCGCCGGAGCTGCCGAAGACGACACAAACGAAGTGTTCTCGGAAGAAGACGCAGACGAAACGGTTGTGAGAGAGAACGAATCTGGTGGTGAGAGAGAGAGAAGATGAAAACAAATCAGGTGGTGGTGACGGCTGCGGTGGTCGCTGGTGATGATGTCGGCTGCGGAAATCGTTGCTATCAAAGATCCGACGAAGGCTCTTCTCCACTTGATCTGGTCAAAGTGAGAGAGAGGAGATGGTGTGTCGTCTGGAGTTTCAGGTGGTGAGAGAGAGAGAGAGAGAGAGAGAGAGAGAGAGAGAAGATGAAGCTGGTGGTGGTGACGACGGCCTTGTCACCGGACCCGCCGTGTCTTTATTCCGGTGACGATGTCGGCTGCGGGAATAATTTTTTTCTTCCCGTTATTGTATTTTTATTATATTTTATTGTATTATATTTTATTATAAAATTTTATATTAAATATTTATTCATTCTTAGAAAAAATGTTTTTTCTTTTAAGAAAAATACTATGAAATAGCTACGACTAGAATCATTGCTATTTGTAGCCAGTCGTAGCTATATTAGCTACGAACACGATTCTATCAGCTACGGATATGTTTGTAGCTATTCTGCAGACATGTTGCTACGGATAGTTAGGAATTATCAATAGCTACGAGCGTTTAAGCGGAGATTAAAGTCGTAGATATTTGTAGCTCAATCAAAAATAGCTACGAAAATTGGGCCATAGCTACGGAAACATCCATAACTATGGCCCAGTTTTCTTATAGTGATGGGTTTGACCTTATCAGGAGATAAAGGATGCCGAAGGAGTCTTTTGGTACTCCATGTGGAATTAGATGGTCTTTTGTGGACCATGATGTGCTTTAGTGAAAGGGGATTGTATATGCTAGCTTTGAGGATGATTGTTCAACGTTTGTATCGGATTTGGATTATTTTGATACTCTTCAAAAACGTTTTAATATATTTAACTTATTTTTTATTCTCGTAGCATGAATATATGTGCTGATACTATTGTGAAAAATCACGAGCAAAAAGCTATTTTTATTCTCTTATAAATCAAAACCAGTCAGGAGAATTCCATCTTAAAATTGTATTTCCAACAAATCTTGATATAATAAATAGATTTAGTTGAAAAAAATACAAATGAAATGGAACCCAAAAAAAAGTTAGGTGTTTCTCTAACGTTATCATATTTAGTATAACATGTGGAGTTTTTCCGACGTGTCAAGCTCACAATGAGTTTCAGCCGGTTTGCGGGATTGTGAGGACGAATTTGCCCTTAATGAGGCTTATGTCGTCTGGTTTTCCTTTAATGATGTTGATGTGTTGCATGACTGGGCTGACAGGTTTGATTATGCATGTCACGTGTGTATAGACTTTCCGTTAATAATGTTGATGTGTTGTGTGATTGGACGAACACGTTTGTTTGGGCCAGAGCCGGCCTCGAGCATAATTACTAGGACGAACTAGGTTATAATCGATTTTGTTTTGCTTCTATAATGATTCTTGGCCGTCTTATTAGGGTTTCATTTGTTACTAGGATTTATTCATGCTATATAAGGTATAGATCTCATTAGATGCAGCCTCTATCTTCTAGGGTTTCCTCGCACTTACTTCATCTTCGCTTTCTCCTCTATTGTTTACCCTTTGGTCATTAACTGTCGCTTGATTTTGGTTACTTGCAGGTTTTGAAGCAGAGGATTATTAGCTGAAGAAGAAACAGGTTTTTTGGTTACACGTTTTTACCGAAGAAGTCACGTGAGGAATGAAGTTTAGGTTATGGTTTGGATTTTACGTTTTGGTGTGTTTTCTTTGTTTCGTGTAGATTAGGGTTTTGGTTTGTTTGTATTTGAGAAGAATATGGTTGTTTTTTCGTTATATATATACATATATATATATATATATTATATTGTCATCCTAAAAAGATATTTTTCATCTTAATTAGAGTTTAAGAATATGGATTTAGTCACTATATACATAATATATATTTATCAACATTGTATGGTATTTTCGTTAAAAATAAAATTTGGTAACAAAATTTGGATTTCGGATGACTATAATTTGGATGTTTATCTTATGTCACACGTACTAAATAGCTATGATATATTCGAAAATAAGTTTAATGTATATTGTGTTGTAATCTTAAAAAATATATTTTCCAATCTTTAGGTTTTAGAGTTTATGAATATATATTGAGTTATAGTAATTATCTTAGCTTTCGATTTTATATAATTTTTCAATCTTAGGGGGTGTATTGAACTGGGCATTTAGAATGATTTTAGTTTTAATAAGACTTTCCATGATTTTAATGATTTTGAGTGATTTTAAAGAAGTTGTTATGATTTTGTATTAAAACCCCCTACAATCCCACCTAAAACCATGAGATTTGTATCTTTGTATTTTTAACTAAGAAAGTCTTCTAAAATCTTCTGAAATCCTGTGCAGACATTAAAATCCCAATAAACATTTTCAATAACTGTGGATTTGATATGATTTTAACAAATTGTTGTTTGAATAACAGAGGATTGTAAATGATTTTGAGTGCTTTTAAATAAATCTCATGTTCAATAACACCGGATTTGAGAAGACATTTTAAAATCATTAGTTGAATAACAGGGAATTTTAAAAAAATCTCAAACTCTCTTAAAATCCATACACTACAAAAAGTAAGGGATTTCACATCATTATATTAACATCAGTTTGTTAAATGATACTAAACTCGTGAAAGTAATGTAAAGTAGCATTAGAAGATCAAATAATGTTAATATCAGTTATTTTATCAAAAAGAAAAAAATAATTACTTCTGCCTTCCTCTTAGGGAGATACTTACAAAAATCTAAAATACTTTACAAAAAACTATAACTACGGCCAATTACAAAGATCTTCGTCTTCCTCTCAAATCTTACTCTCTGTCAAATTCCTCTCAAGCAAAGCTTCTTCGATCTACGATTTTCAATTCTAAAGGTAAGAAGCACACACACTCCTCAATAAATCTATATCGATCGATCTCTGATACTGTTGGTGACTGGATTGCTTTCGTCGCTGTTGTTGCTTTCTGCGGCGGCTGCATCGTTCGTTGATCTAGATTATTTTTGTTCTTCTCCTTGCAAGCCGTTTCTACTTAGATTCGTTGATTTTTATTTGCTTAAGCTATTTTATCCCCCTTAAGAGTCGTTTTGTCTCCCTTATCGTCGTGTCTGTTCAATCACGATAATAAATAGGTTTTCGTGGTCTTATAAACTGGTGATCTTCGATTGATTTTGCCTGGTCGGTGAATTTGCTTCCGATCGGTTTTGTTTGGTATGGTCTCTGATTTTTAGTGTATAATGATATGATTTGATTATAGATTGCTAAGGTGAGTGGAAAAGAAGCAGAACATCAAGTTTTCTGAACTATTTCGTTTTTTCAGAAACTCTTTTACGCTCTATTGGATCCTAATCATTCATCTTATGTAAACATAAGTTTTATTATCACTTTCGTTGTGTATCTTAGTTTCATCGCTTGTTTGTGTTTGGGGAATTTTATTGACTGGTTTCAGATGCTGAGTCTGGTTTCTTACGGATCATCAGGTACTTGAAAAGAATTGATGATGCTGAAGCCAATGAGTTAGCTCAAGGTAAGAAGTATCATAGTCTATAATGATCAGAGATAAAAATATGTTTGCTTTGTGTTCTTGGATCAGACTTAGCTGCTAGTTTTAGTTGTGCAAGAGCATCTGATAATTGTGAGATCCGTGATTCACACTAAGAATTTGTATTCGTGGATTTTAGGATATAGAAATGGTATAGTTTCCTATGAATCAAAGACTTCATTGAGATTGATCGTCGAGATAGAACAAACACAATCGAAAAGAGAGTACAAAGTATGATGACCGAGCTATCTAGTCGAAGTGGTTTAAGCTAGGGTTGGAATATCTTGAAATGATCGCCACTTCCTCTTTTAAATAGTCTCGACTCTGATCTCTCTGTTCCGATATTTCGGCCTCTCCTTCGTAACGATCCCCGTGATTCTCGCGGATCAGTTGAACTGGCAAAGACCGAGTCGCTCTATCCCCACGTCGTCTCCTGGCGAGCTCGAGATCGATCGCCTCTTACTTCGGCATCGCTTGGGCCTTGTCAAAGCGTCATTTGTTTGGGCCCAACAAATGAATCGGCTCGTCTCTTCGTCTCTGATCCTGGAACGGGCTCATAGATATGGGCCTTTGTTTTATTTGTTAATGGGTCGGATTTCCTAGAGGGAAATCCAGTACCAACAATAGCTCCCCCCAGCCCATTAATCTTCGAGAAGTCGAGGTTAATGGGCGGTGGACGTTCTCGGGAAGACGCGCGCGTGTCTCGGGCGTTGAAAACCTAATGATTACTCTCGCCCCATCCGTAGATTTTGTTTTGATCCAACGATCAAGGGCGAGCGCGTGGGACGAGCCGAACTGCTTTTTAGCGCGTCTGCAGCTGTGGCGTGTATTGGTTTCGAGAATTTCATCTCTTACCGTGGATCTGGTCGATCATCAACGGCTAAGATTTAGGGGTCGCGAAGAGTCCTTTCGGGCTCGTTCCTTTGCTGATGTGACCTAATTGTCGCGCATTCGTAACCGTTGATTTCAGATCAACGGTTAGAGTAGAAGGAAAGTGAGGAGTCCAAATCACCTCGATTTTCTCGTAATTATTACGAGTTCGGAATCGTGCGGTTGAGATTTTGCACGATTCCCACTATAGCTTTCTCATATTTACCGAGGATAATTTCTTCTCTTCCCATTTTCGCTTCTTCCATTTTTGCTCTGGTTTTTCTTCTGTCATCGGGAAAATTTTCCTCCTAGGCAAAAACTCTAGCTTTTTTTTTTACATCGTTCTCTATGGCTTTAAGAGATGCGACGGGTGCCAGTACAAGCGCGGCGGAGGGTTTGTTCGGCCCACATCCGCCGTCTTCCCTAACCGCAAATCATATCAAACAGTTGCGGAGGACTTGCCGGATTCCGCCGGAGGTGGAAATAGTGATTCCTTCACCGGCGATGTCACCGGAGACTGCGGTGGAGGGTTATTGCTGTGCTTCGAACACATATTTCGAGAAGTGCGGGATTTTCTTCCCCATTCCTCGCTTGATTTCTCTGTTTCTAGCCCAGCTTCAATTGGCGTTCCATCAGATGACGCCGAACTTTGTCCGGTATGTCATCGGACTTGGGGTCAGAGCCGCAGAAGCGGGAATAGAGTTTGGACCTGAGGAACTTATGCGGGTCTGCTCTGTGAAGAACAATACTCGCTTCCAGGGGACGTACTATCTCACGCCTCGCTTCGGGCGGATCCTCGAAGATGTCCCGACGAAGGATGTATGGAAGGATCAATACTTCTTTTTCAGGGTAACTCATCATTCGGTCGGGTATTTCGACTATTCGATCATTCCATCTCGGTGGACGTCTAGCGTGGGTAAGAGCCAAGTTTTAACACTCGATTCTTGTTGACCGTCGGGTTATCCCTTATTATATATATGTTTTCTTTTAGTAGAAGCTCCAGAATCGCTCGCTTTGAACCCGATTACGAAGACTCTGATAACCCAGCTGAGAGAGGGTGCTGTTAATTGGGGCAGTTTTACGATAGAACGCGTATAAGCTGCCCTACGGATCGACCCTGGGCGGGCTCCGCTGGATCGTCCACAGGTTCATATAAACCTGCCACGTCCTCCCGTTCCTTCTCAGGCCCCTCGGGCTCCAGTTATTCAGCCTCCGCTCCGTATTTCCGAGCGAACGGGAGAAGGTGAGTCATCTGGTTGCGAAGTCTAGTTTTTGCTATCGCAATCCGTCTGAATTGCTTGTTTCTCTTCTTTTTTGTCTGTAGCTCGACCTCTCCTAGATGGTGGCTCGACTGCTCGCACGCCTCCTCGCGGGAGGGTGTCTCGTAGAGTGAGCAGTCGCGGGAACGGGAAAGATCCGGTCGATCTGGTTGATAGGATAGAGGCGCCTGGTTTGAGCAGTGCTATCCTCTTCGCCCTCGGTCAGGCCCCTCCACCTCCTCCGGCTTCTCCTCCTCCTCCTGCTCAGACCTCGTCCCTTCTGCCGACGGGTCCGGAGGGGACGGTTACGGGGGTCATCGACGCGACTCTCCCCTCGGCCGAACGAGAGGTGGTTTTGCCTCAGTCTAGAGGTGCCGCTCCTTGCATCTCTATGTTGGATCTCCTAGGATCTAGGGTTCGTTATATTGAATTTACCAACCTCGTTCTTACCTTGAACTGGCAGCGGAATGATTGGTGAACGAGATCAGTAAGCGACTCAGATGCTTCGCCTCTACCAGATACACACGCACACAAACCTGGAAACCGGGATGCTAGTGCCGGATCTATGGGATCTCTGAGTTTTGGTGTTTCTGCCTCTTCTATCAAGAAAGAGACGACGGCTCCTAATCTAGGTCGAAACACTAAGGTTTTATTCAGACCTCGAATCACTCTTAACGGGCCAGACTCGTTTGGGTCATAAATCAAAACGTCTGTTTGAAAGCCCGAACTGTGTCGACCGACACACATACTGTGTCGATCGACACAACACCATTTGCTCGATATTGATGTGTATCCAATACACATTAACCTGATCACTACCATAATGATCATTCCCATATATTAGCTTCCAGTTTGCTTAGTTGTGTGACCCTATAGGATCATATAATACTGGCAGTAAGTCTACAACTTACAGATTGCAAGAGGCTTCTAGCAAAACATTGCAACCACCCAGTATTATACGAATGTCTGATCTCGACACACAACTATCATCAGGAGTGAGTACAAATGTGATTTCAGGACACTCTCCCAACAATCTCCCACTTGTACTGGAATCATCAATTCCTATAATCCTTTTGTCTCTATATCTCGATTTGGCATAAGGCAAGATTGGTGTCATCCTTATTAAGCCAACATCGTGTTTATCGAACTCCTGATCTTATACTGAACATTACAAACAACTGAACTACAGTTCGTTTGAGTGCGGCCACACATTTTTCTCAGTAGTAAATCTTCGATAGGCCCTGAGATATTTATCTCCCGTTATTCAGGAGGGACAAATCCCATCTTGTTCCATCCCTATTTCAACGCACACTTCATGATATACTTGAACAGTGCCGTTATAGTCGCCAGTTACGGGTCGACGTTTGACAAAGTCAAAGTGTACCAATTCATATGCAGGAAAGCATGATGAACTCAGGTCTGAGGACTATACTCTATAGTCGTAATGAGAACCTCTCATGACACAAATATAACTATCTTGTAGACTTCTCATCAGCGGGTCATGTCCGATCATATGTTCACCAACATATATCTATGTGACTGACTGCGATAATCATATCATTGGCTCCATGAAACTTAGCCAACAGTCACCTCACAATCTAGTCTCTCGCGGTTGCCATTGTCCCACTTTGACAACCTCGACTAGGGACAAAACATAATTTATATCATCTATGACTTATAGGGTTTCATGATCAAGTCCTCAACTTGATGACCTATAATATGACATAAACTTATTTTGGGACCATTATTTAATTATCCAATAGTCAAATAATGTTGATGTCAGTTTTTTATAAACATGACCATATCATATCTATCTGAACATCATAACTAAACTAACTCCCACTAGAATCAAGACCAAGTCTTCAGATATCTAGTACCTACAACAACAGTATACAACTCGTGCTTAGGTTGTGAGAGATGCTGCGGTGTTCTTGCTTGGAACCATTCCAACAAACCACACTGCTATTCTTTAATGAGCACTATTCTACGGTCCTCTGCTTGGAAACCTTTCCAACAGACAGTACCGTTACACAGGCAAAAAGACATAACCAGGTGAGAACCGGGAATCATCTTTGTCCGTCCAACTACTCTTAACTGATTCATTTATTTCTCAGTTGTACAAGAACCTATCCTTAGTGTTTCTCAAACACTTGGGGATATTCCTTTACAACTGTCCAGTGACTCTTACTGGAACAAATTGGTATCTTCTCGTCATGATTTATGCGTCAGCTGCATTTAGACGAGCGCATAATATGGCATTCATGATGGATTCTATTGCATAAGCAAAAGGAATCACACTCATAGACGCTAGCTCAGCCAGTGTCCAATACACTTCTTCTTGCTAATATCATTGCCATAAGACCTTTGGTGTGAAGTCATTCTTGGAATCATGCATATTGGAGCTGTCCAGTACCTTATAATCATAAGGATTCTGACACGATCCAATTAGCTCTTCTGATCCATCTCAATGGATCCATATTCCAAGAACTTACGCGACCTCTCCCATGTCCATCGTTAAATTTGACTTCCGACCCAAATCTTGACAAGACTTTAGCGTCAGAACGTCGTTTATGAGATTAAGTACGTTCTAAACATACAGTTTGAGAATTGCAACTACGCTCCCACTAGTTTACTTGTAAACGCATTGTTTCTATTTGTTCCTGATCGAGTCAAAGCCTTTGACCGTTTTAACAGAACATAGATTCCAACTCCAAGATGTTTGCTTCAATCTATGAATAGATTGGTGAAGCTAACATGCATTCCCAGCCTATTTTCGGAGTTGGGGCTCACCATCGCTTCTTTGAATTTCGCAGGCTCGTCACTTTTCAATGATCAACTGATCACGGCAATCGGCTACGAGAAATCACTCTCGAGTTAGTGACGGATCCTTTCGGATCTGCGAATTTCAGGCTCCACAGGTGTAGATCCTACAACCCTTTGTAGATCCAACCACTGCTCTCTCTCAACAGGTTGAACAGCCTCCTGTGTTTCTCGAATTTCTTCGAGTTGTACTTTTACTCCCACTGTTCTTCTTGGAAAAACAGAGTTCCGAACAACAAAACTTTGTTCTCGGATTGGTTGCAAAAGTACTAAGCCTGGGTTTCCTTAGGACAACCAGCGAAGCAGCACTTATCAGTTTTGGGTTCAAGTTTGTTTGATGACAACTGCCTTACACAAACCTTGCAATCCCAATTAATCAGAAAACATATTTGGAAATCACCCAGTCCACATCCAATGTTGTGTTTTTCACTGATTCTGATAGAAAACTTATTTAGCGTAAACATGTTCATTTTAGAGCGTATTTTAAAAAAATAATGGAAGATTCATGTGACTCATCATTAATCGGAGCATATCCAATAAGATCCGATTCATTCTCTCAGAAACACCGTTCAAGGTTTCAGGAGAGATGAGTGGTGAAATGACTTCACACTCACTTAGATGATCACCCAATTCTTGACTCAAGTATTTTCCTCCGCGATCTAATCGAGGATCTCAATACTTCTGTCAAATCGGTTCTATACTTCATTCTGAAACTCCCTTGATCATTCCAAAGGATTCTGACTCGTGTCTCATCAAATGAACACAGTCATACTTACTGAAGCCATCAATAAGTCAATGAAGTATTGAAGTTTTCCTTTGGCACTAATGCTCATTGGGCCGCATACATCAGTATGTGTAAGGCTCAATGAGCCTCTGGCCCGTTTCTTTAGCTCTGCTAAAGAAGCCTTAGTCATTTGGCCCAGCAAGCAGAATTCATGTCTCAATTGATTTACAATCAAATGAACCTGAAGCCCATAACTATGGAACTTCTGAAGCCGCTTCACTGTATTTGGTCAATATGACTATGCTAAGGAAAATCGAGTTCAAGTCATCAGACTTAAACGGTTTGGTATTTATGTTATATCCAAGTGTATATTGGTTTGAAATATAAAACCCATTTTAAAAGGGGTGCTACCATATAATATTTCATTAAGATCAAAAGAGCAAAACTTGTCTTTTATCAGAATGAAAAGCATCCAAATTCTCACAAGAAAATGAAAGACATTTCTGCATAAAGCAGGTACATAGTAGCAATTACTTAATTCAAAACCAAGCTTGAAAGGCTCCTACAAGTGGAGAATCTCTACGGCTCATGTAGCAACCATTGCTCCATACCAGACTTGCAGTTCCACTTGTCCTTTCTTCAACGTTCTACTGTTGCTTAGGCCCTGCATATTTCCAAAATATCAGTACCACAACTAGTATCCAATACATACGTAGAACTTGAAATAATAACACAATACCTGAAGAAGAAGTACCATACATCTTCTCCATTTCTTGTGAATCTTCCAAGAATTTAATGCAATTTCTCTTCCAATGCCCAAACTCTTTACAGTAGCAGCATCTATCAACATCAGATGGGCCTGACTTGGGCTTAAAAGATGACACATGCTTATCCCGATTCCAAATCTGAACGGCCTTGCCTTCACCCTTGTCTATACAAGATTTTTCAAATCTTTTACCCTTTTTTGATGTTTTGCTCTGCTGTCTTGAGCATGCCATGCAGCTCAGTCAACTTCTTCGTCAAGCCTTTCTTGATATAATTCTTAATGAACTTATCATAACTTGACGGTAGTGACTGCAGAATGATGTCAGTAGCCAACTCTAAGCTGACAGGACAATCCAGTTTCCCCAGGTTATCAATGTAACCCATCATTTTAATGACATGAGGACTCACTGGAGCATCCTCTGGTAGCTTGCACCCAGTAAGAGACTTCACCATCTGGAATCTCTCAACTCGTGCCAGATCCTGAAACTTCAGTTTCAGGCTGGTGATCATCTCTATTGGCGACTTCATGTTCTCGTATTGACTCTTTAAGTCCGATTCCATGGTAGCCAATATCAGACCACACACATCTACCACATCAATATAATGCTTATTCCAAGCATTATAAACTGCATTCGAGCGATTGGCCCCAAGCCTTTCTTGAAGAGCTTTCTCAAGGACATAGTCCTTACTCTCCTGCTTGAGGATTAATCTCAAATTTCGATACCAATTCAGGAAATTTGACCCATTTAACTTGTCCTTCTCAAGGACGGGTCGTAACGAGAAGGTAGTTTTAGACATAGGCTAAAAATTTTAATCAAAGAAAATTTTAATTATGATCTCAGGAAATGAGGAATCTTATCCAATAAGAAAACTCGCATTATATTCAAACAACGTTTCCTCTATGAATATAATAATCCAAGATCCATATATCACTAAAATCTGAGTGGACAACTCGTCATCACCCAGATTTTAGTAATCTAGGTAAGCAAATCATTGCTAATTGCACCCAGTACAACTCTTGGTCGCAGATAAGACAATCCATGTCCTATCTACTCTGATGTCTCTGGGCCCATAACTTCTGATAGCCCAGTCAAGTAAACCAATCTCTTCTGTCTTGTGATCATTGACAGTCGCACTGCAAGTCTATCAATGACCACCTGCCTTACCCATGTTGCAGTGGATACCAAGGACTCCAAGACTATCCAACAAATGACACGAGTCTTGACAGTAGACAAGATTGGGCAAGACATCAAGGTCACTTGATATTTAGTTGAGGAAATGGAACTCTAAAAGTTTAGTAATTCAATCTCTTAGGTCATGCAATAGTTGATGTCAAGCACTGCAAGACCATCAACACTACTACCTGCCTTACTCATGTAATTGTGGACACCAAGCTCTTGGCAAGACTATCACAACAACGAAATGAGTCTTGACAGTTGACCTTATTGAAACTAAGCTTTAATCTAACACACATCCAATGTGTATTAAATAGGTTTAGAACATTTTTAACTTTTAATTTCAATTTAGGTTTTAATCGTTCTAATTTCAGTGGGTTATGTCATTCGGTTCTATTTCTTAATCATTTGGTTCAAAACCAAGCGATTACGGTTCGCATCGTCACCATATGCGTCGACTGACACACTTGGTCGACTCTTGATATACAACCTTCAAATCATTCGAGATAACCGGTCAAATCCAATTTAACTAGTATATCTAATTGAACCGATTCAACCAGTTTTAACCAATCGCGATAACCGGTCCAATCCAATTGAACCGACTTATCCAATCGAACTGATCTTAACCAATTAAATCGGTTTATTCTAATTGAGATAACCAGTCCAATTCAATTGAACCAATTCATCCAATTTAAACCGATCTTATCTGCCTTAACCAAGCATGATAACCAGTTCAATCCAATTGAACCGATTCAACCAATCGTAAGGCTTGTGTCGACCGACATTAAACTTGTGTCGATCGACACAATAGAGTATTAGGGATTTTGAATTAAATCGACATAACCATGCGAGATAACCAGTTCAATCCAATTGAACCGATCTGTCCATTCGCATAGTCTGTGTCGACCGATGCACCCACTGTGTCGATCGACACAGTGCGATTTCAAATCTTTCACATTTTCGCGGTGCATCGACCGACACACCCAGTGCGTCGACCGATGCTGTGCGAAAACCCTAATATCTTTTACGATTTTTCGCGATGTATCGACCGACACAAGCTTAGTGTCGATCGACACGCTGCGAAAACCCTAAATTTTATTTATGCGTTTTCGCTCTGTGTCGACCGACACACGCTTTGTGTCGATCGACACGCTGCGAAAACGCAGACATCGAATTTTCAACAGAGGCTTTAATCCGAGATTAACAACATGAAAATGCGATTTAGCAAGCAACAATCTATTCAATTACATCAGTATTCGAATTAAGTGCTTCAGATTCAACAGACTAAACCCTAACACGCTCTGATACCACTGTTGGATCTCCTAGGATCTAGGGTTCGTTATATTGAATTTACCAACCTCGTTCTTACCTTGAACTGGCAGCGGAATGATTGGTGAACGAGATCAGTAAGCGACTCAGATGCTTCGCCTCTAACAGATACACACGCACACAAACCTGGAAACCGGGATGCTAGTGTCGGATCTATGGGATCTCTGAGTTTTGGTGTTTCTTCCTCTTCTATCAAGAAAGAGACGACGGCTCCTGATTCAGGTCGAAACACTAAGGTTTTATTCAGACCTCGAATCACTCTTAACGGGCCAGACTCGTTTGAGTCATAAATCGAAACGTCTGTTCGAAAGCTCGAACTGTGTCGACCGACACACATACTGTGTCGATCGACACAACACCATTTGCTCGATATTAATGTGTATCCAATACACAATAACCTGATCACTACCATAATGATCATTCCCATATATTAGCTTCCAGTTTGCTTAGGTGTGTGACCCTATAGGATCATATAATACTGGCAGTAAGTCTACAACTTACAGATTGCAAGAGGCTTCTAGCAAAACATTGCAACCGCCCAGTATTATACGAATGTCTGATCTCGACACACAACTATCATCAGGAGTGAGTACAAATGTGATTTCAGGACACTATCCCAACACTCTCAACCAGATTTATCCGGGGAGGAAGGTCACCGGAGTCGAGGGAGCTCTCTTCATCCTTCGCCAAAGCGTCGTAAAGTAGACGTGGGAAGGAGTCCGGAAGGGTCGGACCAAGAAGAGTGCTCGACTGTGGACGATCCAGAAGGTGTGGTTCGTCTGCTGAGGCGCGTTTGACCTGTTGATTCTCAGCTCCCGGCTACCGGGGAAATGATCCTCGGTAGTGCGTATTCCGAGATGATGGCGGTTATCGGGAGGGTGAGACGTTTTTGCTTTTGTCTCCTTTTCTCTTTAATTTTTTTTTGCTAAACCGACGCTTTTCGCAGGCCGTAGAGTCTGTGAATACGTACGCGGTCCGGGCTGAGAACGAGGTGATGGATTCTCAGACCTACGAGCTCGAGTCTGCTCGTGAGGCTGCTACCCAAATGAACGCCGAGCTCCAGGAAGCTTTAGCTAGGGAGGAGCGTCTGAAGAAGAGGGTCGCGGACCATGCCGCTGCGGAGGCCATGATTGCGCATCTCGAGAGGATGGTGGATGAGCTGTCTTGTCAGCTTAGCGCCGCCGAGACTCGAATTCGGACTGTGGAAGAGTCGAGTCGGGTCGAGCTTCGTAAGGCTCAAAAAGAACTCAATGGCCAGTATCTGGCGATTCTGGCTGGGATCAAGGAGAGAGCCGAGAGGAGGAAGATCCAGACTAGCGCCGAGATCCGTCTCCAAGAGACTTTGGCCAACATCGAGCTCATCGCTGAGATTGCGGCTGGAGAGGTGGATATGACCCAAGAGGTGCTTAAGCTGGCCGAGAAGAAGCGACTTGCCACAGCGGAGATGGAGGCCGCGGCAGTCTCTGATTTTAGCATTGGCAAGCTTGCCTTGCCGGCAATGTCGGAGGACTCTGTGGCCATGGCGGGTTCTCCGCCTGTTCTTCTGGCTGAGACCGATCCGAGGATGATCGACGAGGTCGACTCCCAGCCGAGAAGAGAGGTGGGTGATGGGGCGGAGGGCCAGGTCGGAGACTCCCTCTATGCTGCGTTTTAATTAAAAACTGCCGTTGTTGTTGTCCGAGAGGGCTTTTAATTTTTTTTTCAAACTTTTGTTGCCCAAGGGAGCTTTTGTGATATTGAGGACGTTAAATCCTCGTTTTGTTCATGCGTTGCCTTCAAATCTTGCATGCCTTAGAATAGATTTTACTGTTTTGATGCTTCAGTATAGGGTTTGGCCGTTATGGCAACTTGAACCTCTTCGGAGGGGTCGACAAATAATTTGCCTCGAATTGCCTTAGGGAGTTCTTTGTGAACTTTCAGGTCGATTGTACGCGAGGTACCACTCTTTCGTAGTGTAGGATTCGAGCTTAACGCTTAATGCTTTCGAAATTGCTGAATATAAGGAATGCTAAGAATATAGGAACGAATCGAAGTAGACTTACAAATGTCTGATTTGGGGTGTGTGCAGGGGTCGTTTGCTTGAATAACTGTTTTGACCTCGTTGTCTTTTGCCTGAAGGGAGGGGGTAGCCCCCAATTCTTTTAATCCGTATAAGGTTTAGAAGAATTATAGGTTTCGGAAGGATCGCTCTGGATCTCGTTCTTTGGGACGATCATTTCAGTTCGTTCGATTTGGGAGGACCATTTTAGGTCGCTTGTTTTTGGGACGATAATTTCAGTTCGTTCGATTCGGGGACCATTTTAGGTCGCTTTGTTTGAAGGGATAATTTCATATCACTTGATTTTGGGAGAGGTCGTTTGAGATCTCTCGGAAGGGATAATTTCATATCGCTTTATTTTTTTTGAGAGATAATTTCATATCTCTTGATTTTTAAAGAGATAATTTCATATCGCCTGATTTTGGGAGAGGCCATTTCAAGTAGCTCGGAAAGGATAAATTAATATCGTTTGTTTTCGAAGAGATAATTTCATATCACTTTAGCTTTTGAAGAGATAATTTCATATCACTTTGCTTCTTGGACAGATAATTTCATATCACTTTATGGAATGTAATGGTGAGGTATTTCGCAACGACTCTAACTTTTACGACAGAAAGAGGCATTGGATTGAGAGACTTATTTTGATTTCACAAAGATAAGTTAGTGTGACTTTGTCAGAAGTTGTTGAGCTCGGTAAGAGCTTTGTGTTGGGGGGGGGTGGCTGCGCTCGAAGTCGAGCTGCCTACGTACCCTTTTAAGGGGATCAAGCCATTTCGTAGTTCGATTATGTTGTCGTACTCCTAGTGGAAGTACTTTTTGAGGTTGATGATGTTCCAAGGTCGTAGTTCAGGCTTCTGGGTTTCCACCGACTTGAGTCGGTAGACCCCGTCCTTTACAACGTCGGTGACCTGGTAAGGACCTTCCCACTTTGCTCCTAACTTTCCAGCGTGTTCTTCCTTTTTATGGTCGAACACTTTCCGTAAGACCAGCTCGCCTACTTGAAACCTTCGAGTTTTGATATTGGAATCGTAGTAACGAGCTGCGGCTTGTTGGTAGTTCTGGATTCAAGCTAGTGCGAGGTTCCTCCTTTCGTCGGCGAGGTCGAGCTCGTCAGTTATCATCTTGTTATTGAGTTCCTCTTGCCGTGGGCATTCTTCTTTGCGGATGCTTGACACGAAGATTTCGGCTGGTACTACCGCCTCGATTCCGTAAGCCAGCGAGAAGAGAGTCTCGCCGGTAGATTTGCGGGGGGGGGGGGGGGGGGGGGGGGGGGGGGGGGTAGTCCGGTAGGCCTAGAGTACGGCTGGGAGCTCGTCGCTCCAGCTCGTTTTGCACTCATTGAGTCTTTTCTTGGTCCTCGGGGTTCATTAATATCTGATTGTACCCCGAGAAAGCGTCCATGAAGGACAGTAGCTGATGTCCGGCGGTGTCTTCGACCAGCCGGTCGATGTGTGGGAGTGGGAAGCTGTCCTTCGGACATGCTTTGTTGAGATCCGTAAAATCTACACAGACTCTCCACTTCCCGTTCTTTTTCTTAACCACTACGGGGTTCGCAAGCCAGTCGGGGTACTTGACCTCTCTGATCGATCCGATTTTTAATAATCGATCGACCTCGTTATTAACGGCTTGAGCTCGTTCCGGACCTAGTTTTCGACGCTTTTGTCTTACCGGTTTGTAGGTTGGGTCGACATTCAGCTCGTGGCTGGTGACGTCGATATTGATCCCTTTCATGTCTGCTGAAGACCAGGCAAAGGAGTCGACGTTTTGTTTAAGGAAAGAGACCAGTTCGTTTTTGACTGGCTCTGATAGGTCGATTCCAATACCAACGAGTCTTTCGGGATGAGCCTCGTCTATGCAAACTTGGGTCATGAGGTCCTTTGGAGGTCCTATTTGACTCGGGTCATTCGACCTTTTGGTTTGCATGGTGGCGAGCTCCTCCTTTTTCTGTAATTGCTACGCAGGGGATTTCTGGATCTGCTTGTATCCATTCATGTAGCAATGACGGGAAATCTTTTGACTTCCTTAAATTGTTTTGACCCCTTTGGGAGTTGGGAACTTTACGCATTGGTGGTAGGTCGATGGTACCGCTTTCATGTCGTATATCCATGGTCGACCTAGAATTGCGTTATATAGGGAGCTGGCCGATCCACTATGACGAACTCTGTCATTCTTCGGACTCCTCCAGCTATCACTGGGGCGAAGACAGATCCCATCGAGTACGTTGTTTCACCAGCGAACCCTACTAATGGTGTCTTTTCTTCCACGATCTCGAAGTCGTTGAAGTCCATCTTTTTGAATGCATCGTAAAAGAGGACATCTACCGAACTTCCTGTGTCAATCATTATCCTCGAGAGTTCGACATCTCCCACTACTAGACAAACGAGGAGAGCGTCGTCGTGTGGTTTGTCGAGATTACTTGCCTCGCTCTCGTGGAAAGTGATCTCGTGGTCTGGACCTATCATTGGGATTTTCCCCCCTCTGTCGGTCTCGACTCTTCTTTGAAGAGCTTTGCTTGAATTGACCGAGTCTCGGCAAAGCTTAGAGCCACCGAAGATGAAGTCGATTCGTTTAGGGGGTATAGCCCGTACACCCCCCTGCAGAGACGAGGGAGATTGATTTGTGAGCGTAAACTCTTAACGGGAGCCGGAGGTGGGGATAATGCCGAACCTTCCGGGGTGCCGCACAGGCTGAGCTCGCCGAGAATAAAACCAACTCGCTTCCGCGACCCCTGAGGAAGTGTTTCGGGAGATTCTGGCTCCTTTTTCCGTTCTCGTTTATTCTGAGAAGGCCTCTTGGTGTTTGACTCTTTGGTCTGTTTACTTTCCTTTTTGTCGGATGGAGTTTCCTCCTCGACTTCGGAGTCTTGTTTGCTTTCGGACTCTCGATTTTGAGCCTCGGCTTTAGCTCGAGTATAGCAATCTTCAGTCGAGTGTCCTCTTTTGTTGTGAAATTCACTGATTTTTTCCTTGTCGAACTCGAATTTCTTCGAGCTCTTCGGGCTCTCGACCGCATTGACGTTCCCTGATTTACGGGAATCCTTTTTCGAGTTCGAGTTCTGCGAGCCCGACGGGTTCTTTTCTTTTCGATGCTTTTCTCTGAGGGCCGTAGTTTCGTCCTCGAGGCGAGCGAAGGCCGATGCGCGATGGAGGGCGTCATCGAGCGTTTAAGGTTCGCGGACTGTTATTTCCTCGCAGAATCTGGTTGAATACCATAGTCCTCGTCTCAGTGCTTCTATAGCTACTTCGTCTCGTGGGTTTGCGATTTTGGATTTTATTTCCTTAAATCGGTTGATGTACGAGCGAAGCGATTCGTCGGGTTTTTGAGAGACGCCAAATAGAGCTGCCTCAGTAGTCTTTTCCTCGATAAAGACGGAGTATTGTTTGAGGAAGGCTGTCATGAACTGGGTGAAGTTGTTGATGGACCTTTCTTCCAGTCCGTCAAACCATTCTAGGGCGGAGCCCGATAGGTTTTCGGCGAAGAGCCTGCAGAAAGCTGGCTCTCTCTCCTCGTCGGTAAGGTATACCCTTGCCATTGCTAGCCGGAATGCCCTGATATGGGCTTTCGGGTCCGACTTCCCAGAGAATTCCGGAAATTTAGTTTTCTTGATTTCTCGGATCTTTGCGAAGGCGATCCGGTCTGTGAACGGCGTTTGTCGCGTTTCTTCGATCACTCGATCGATGTCGGGCGCCGCGCTCGTTTCCATGTGAACTTTCGAGCTTAGACTGTTGAACTGGGCCTTATCCTGTTCGATCGTAGTTACCTCGGTCGGATATTAGAGTTATTCGGGAAAGGTGGTGGCCCGGGTAATGGTCGGTTTCCTGATCCGGTTGGATCTGTGACCATTGAACACGAATTGAATGGTGTCGGTATCGCGATAGGGGTCATTATAGGGCGAAGGCCACTACTTGACGTATTAGCGAAACTTCCCGACGCTCCCGGGGGAGTTACTACCTGGGAGAAGTCCAAGCGTGTACACGGTGGAGGACTTATGGGAGTTCGTGTTGGTCTACCCCCTTGGTTTTGGCTGGCGAGCTTTTCAAGACGGGCGTTAAGGCGCCGCTCTTGTTCATCGAGCTGCGCGGCCAGAGAACGGTTTGCGATCTCCTTGGCCCTTGCGCTTGCCTCGTTATTTCTCGTTCGATCTACCAATAGGCTTAACATCGAACGGATTTCAGCGAGATCATTTGGCCCTTGTCGCTGTGGAGCAGAAGGCAGTGGTGAGTTAGATCTGGTTATTCCAGATCCACCTCCTAGGGTGGATATCGAATTGTTTCTCATCCACACCCAGTTCCTGCTCGGATCATTAGTTCCTGACAAAACATTTGTCGGAGTCTGGCTCGTCGCGATCGTTTGAGCGACAGAGCCGGCTGGTGCCGAGGTCGTGGAGATTGAGGCAGAGCTCGTCAACGCAGCGTCGGTCTGACCCATGTTCCTTACCCTGGTGGTGTTCTGAGGAATGTTGTCGACCGTTTGAGGGAGGTCGACTGGTGGTGTGGCGCTGGGAGAGCCAGTTTGGTCGGGATTCATCTCGATCTATCGGATCTAGGATCTGATTCTTAAGATAGGAAAAGCTATAGATAGTCCCCACAGTCGGCGCCAAATGTGAGATCCGTGATTCACACTAAGAATTTGTATTCGTGGATTTGGACTTTAGGGTATATAAATGGTATAGTTTCCTATGAATCAAAGACTTTATTGAGATTGATCGTCGAGATAGAACAAACACAATCGAAAAGAGAGTACAAAGTATGATGACCGAGCTATCTAGTCGAAGTGGTTTAAGCTAGGGTTGGAATATCTTGAAATGATCGCCACTTCCTCTTTTAAATAGTCTCGACTCTGATCTCTCTGTTCCGATATTTCGGCCTCTCCTTCGTAACGATCCCCGTGATTCTCGCGGATCAGTTGAACTGGCAAAGACCGAGTCGCTCTATCCCCACGACGTCTCCTGCCGAGCTCGAGCTCGATCGTCTCTTACTTCGGCATCGCTTGGGCCTTGTCAAAGCGTCATTTGTTTGGGCCCAACAAATGAATCGGCTCGTCTCTGATCCTGGAACGGGCTCATAGATATGGACCTTTGTTTTATTTGTTAATGGGCCGGATTTCCTAGACGGAAATCCAGTACCAACAATAATCTATGCTAAAGCTATTTTAGCAAAGTATCTTCAAGAGCTGGAGCTGCTGTTCCTCAAGAGCTCCTTTTACCCATCTATCTCCTTCCTACTTTCTTCACCACCCTCTCGAACACCTCCCTCATTACCAGCCTGCTTGTGAGTCCATATCTCTCTCTTCTTTCTTTTCATCTTTTTTTAATCACTTCTCTTTGTTTAAAGAGAAAGTTAAATCTATTTTATAAATGGGATGCATGTGTGAGAACGTTTGTGTCAGGTTCTGCCAGGTTGACTCGTTGCTCTTGTCCTAAATTTAGTATGATTTAGTGATTGATTGGTAGGTTTCGTGATTGTACTTTCTGTAGAGGAATTCAAGCTGATGAAATTGGATAATCATGATGATAAACTTCTAGTCTCTTTATCAATCTCGAGACTTTTAGGTTGTAAAGATACTCTGCTATCCAGTTGGAGCTCTGTTAACTTGTTAAATCTGTTCCTTTGTTGACTTAAGCTCAAATGCACATTGCAAGAAAGACTATTACCCTCGGAAGTCAACCCCTGAGTTCTAAGTTAGTACTGGTTTTGCCTCTTACCCTTGAAACTACTGTTAGATTAGGAGAAATTGGTGAATGAAAACCTTCTTTTATCATGAACACTTTGGTTCTGTGGCTGTTTTGCCAGCTTGCCACAAAACACTTGCACATGCTATTCTTTTTCATGTAATGTCAATGTTATTGTATTCATTTCAGATATCAACCATTTGGAAACATTCGTATAAAGGTGGGGAGTGGAATCCGTACGTGAACAAGTCACACTCGAGGTACTGCATTGTTTTGTAATTTCTTCCTGAAGCTGCTTCTCGTTTGCAGTAAGCTGAAGCATTTACGAATCATTTCTTGTCAAAACGTGGACAGATGAGGCGGACATGTAAGCTTGACACATCCAGTGAAAGTTCATTATTATAGTTCAAGAGTTCCATATGACTGAGTGCTCATTAATTCATTCTTTAGACATTCTCCTATCTAAGATAGGGTATTCTATCTGATTGTGTTGAGCATGGTAAAGATAGTTTTTCTGATGATCAAAAATGGGATGACTTCACTGAAAAGGGTATAAGTCAAGCCTTTAATGATATCCTTGAGCTCAAGAAGATGGCTAAATTAGTGGCCCCTAAACGGACGAACCTGGCTCTCGGGAATGGTCAAACAGAGACATAGTTGATGAGGTGCATACATTTTGCTTTCTTTTCTTGTGTTTTCCCCCATCTTTAAAATTGCTTCGCCTCACTTTATTGCTACAACTCTTAGCATCCAGAACTATAGTTTGACTTGTTTCTTTTTCTCTCATCTTTCTAGTTGTATAAATGGATTACACCTGAGATAGTGTTGCTGGAATTACTTGTTGAAATCCATTTGTGTGTTTGCTTCTTATACTGATCGTATCTCACCAGAGGCTTCAGAGTTGTAGTGTACAAGTATTAGCTCGATGCGTCACTTGAACAAGGAGCAGCTAGCAAAAACTCTCGTAATTTCTCCAATTGCTTCTCATCAAGTGTCTTTGAACTAATTTCTCATCACTTTATGCTAAGATTTTCACATAAATTGATTATATGATATTGTATTTGACTATAAAAATAATGTATTGACCATTAATGTATATGTATAACATGATTGTTTATAAAAAAAATTATTGTGGGTTTTATTTTGTTTTAATTACAACTAGATTTTGACCCGCACTTAGAAATTGCGGGTTTAATTTTCTTTGCAAATTTTACTTTTTATTCATTTTGTTAATAGTAGTTTAGATTTTTAATTATGTAATCTAATTTTGATTATAATTGTATAACCAGCATTATAAACTGTAAGTTAGCAATTTAGTTTTTTTTTGTAAAATGAATTATGTGTTATTTGGAGGAGATATATCGTAAGGATTAAGATATTAAAATAACGATTTCGCATTATATGTTTTAATCTGTGTTGTATCGTAAGATCATGGTTTAGAAAAAAAAAAAAATATATATATATATATATATATGAAAACAACTATTCTAAAAAGTTATGTGGTATAGGTTTAATTGTTATTATATTTATCTAAAATATTATTTTATAAAACACATGTTGTAGTCGTATATATAATTTGCAAATTTGATGGAACAACCCGTTAAAACTTCATTCAAACATAAAACATAATTTGACGCTTCAAATATTTGAATAATATAAATATGAAATTATTTTAATATTTTTATTAAGTTTAAAATATATCAACTGAAATTATTTACTATATGTATATATATTTTAAACTCATGCGAATTTTTTTATAGAAAATTTATAATCGAAATTGGCTAATTAATTTTTCAACCCGTTTAATTATTTAAATATTTTTCAGTTTGATGGAAAAACCTGCTAAAAGTACAATCGTAAAAACATCAGTCGTAATATGTATATATATATATATATTTGAAACAAAATAAAAAATATTAAAAAATATTATAAATATATTTTGAATTAAATCATAAATTAGAGAATATTAATTTATATATATAATAGTTGATGTATAAATTATTAATTATATTTATCAATTAATTTGTTTTGATTTTAATTAATTAGGAAAATGGGACCCATTATATTTTGGTTGTTTGGCTACGTGTTTAATAATTGTCTTGTTTGGAAACATGGATTGTAGAGATAATGTTATATTCCCTAATTACCCTTAATGAAATTTAATTAAATCATTAATATGCAATGGCATAAGTTGTAATAAACACATCAACTAAATGTTAGTTTTCTTTTGACTCTAATTTTTTAATAGTATTGATTAGTTTATTTTAGCATCATTTTTCAGTGTTGACTTGTATCATTTTAAAAATGATGTTAAAACATATGGTAAATGATGTTAAAAGATAGGAAAATGATGTTAAAATATAGAAAATGATACTAAATGATAGAGAAATAATGTTAAAATATATGATAAATGATGCTAAATAATAGAGAAAATGATGCTAATCAAGTAATGCTAAATTTAACATTACTATCTTAAGTGATGTTAATATAGTTAGCATTACTTTAGTAAGTAATGCTAACTTGTTAACATTACTTTAAGTGCTTATAGTGCTTACATAAGTAATGCAAAAACCCTTCTTTTTGGTAGTGATAGTTCAATACACCCCCCTTAAAGTTTTAGAGTTTTGGAATATTGAGTTAGTAATTATCCACAACCACAATTATTATTTGAGAAAAAAAAACATGTCAGCTAATTAAAAATATATTGTTTTTTTGTTGGTAATGTATGTTTTCATTACATACTCATTAAAATCAACATTTCTAATCATTCGAAAATGATGTCACTGTAGTTCTTTATTACGTAGCTAGACTAAAATCTTAATAATTTCTTAGGGGTATCAGTGTAATTCTTTACATCGTATAGCATCAAGGGTAAGAATAATTATGATTTATTGAGGTATCATAATTTTTGGATATACATCATAAAATTATATTTTTTAAGATTTTTTAGTTTAAGAATATTGAATTGGTAATTATTACATTTTTATTTATATAGATATATTGTGTTGTTATTTTAAATGGACATTTTCATTAGAGTATATTCAAAAGGAAATATAATTTTATTTTATGTCCCACATACTAAATTGTTAGAGTATATTCAAAAGAAAATATAGTTTTTTTTTATCTATATTGCATTGTCATCCTAAAGAATATTTTCCATCTTAAGAATTTAGAGTTTAAGAATATTGAGTTAATAATTATTCTCTTACTAAATGTTATTCAATATTGAGAAATATTTAGATTTACAAAAATTATGACAACAAATTTAAAAATTTTAATGCTCATAGTTTACATGTTTATCTTATATCCCATATATTAAATATTTAAATTATATTTAAAAAAGATATTTTATGTATATTGTTTTTCATCTTAAAAGGATAATTTCCATTTCAAAATTATAAATTTTAAGAATATTTAGGTAATAATTATGTTTTTACTATATGTTATTCAACATTATGCAATATTTCCATGAATAATTTTTATATAGAAAATAATTTAGTCAATTTCGTTTGATTATCTTTTTATTTTTATATATTGTGTTGTCATCCAAAAATGATATTTTTCATCTTAAGATTTTAGCTTAAGAATATTGAAGTGTTAATTATTAAACTTTATATATATATATATATATATATATATATATATATATATTTAAGATATCACCATTATCTTAATTATCATGTTCTTGTATGTATTATTGTGGGTTTTATTTTGTTTTAATTACAATTAGTTTATTTTAGCATCATTTTCCAGTGTTGACTTGTATCATTTTAAAAAGAGTAATACTTGGGTTCACCCCTAGAGGTGAACCCTTTTGTTCACTTCTACCTTTTCTAACCAATCAAATAATTTCACATAATCTAATATTAAAAATAACTAAAATTTTAAAAATGTTTTAAGAATAAAAAAATAAAAAACGAAAATAAAAAAAAGAAAATATATATTATTTCGAACAAAACTTAAAAATAATTTTTTTTATAAAAAATACTAAAACCTAAATCTTAATCTCTAAACCCTAAATTATAAACTTTAAACCCTAAACGATAATTTGAACTTAAAATATTAAAATTAAAACTAAATCATAATACCTAAACCCAATATGTAAATCTTAAAAAATAAAAAACTAAACCCTAATCCCTAAACCCTAAACCTTAATCCGAAGAGCTTAAACCCTAATACAGAAACCCTAAACCCAAAGAGCTTAAACCATATACCATAAATCCTAATCCCTAAACCCAACATGTAAATTTTAAAAAATAAAAAACTAAACCCTAATCCCTAAACCCTAAACCCTAATCCAAAGAGCTTAAACCCTAAACCCAAAAAGCTTAAACCCTATACCATAAACCCTAATCCCTAAATCTTAAACCTCAAAAGTTTACATTCAAAAGGTCCTTAAAATATTTAAATATCTTTAATTCCTTAATTTTAATTTTATAATTTTATTTAAAAATAATATTACATGACATATTTTTATTGGTTAAAAAAGAGGAGGTGAACAAATGAGTTCACCTCTAGGGGTGAACCTAAGTATTTCCCTTTTAAAAATGATGTTAAAACATATGGTAAATGATGTTAAAAGATAGGAAAATGATGTTAAAATATAGAAAATGATACTAAATGATAGAGAAATAATGTTAAAATATATGATAAATGATGCTAAATAATAGAAAAATGATGCTAATCAAGTAATGCTAAATTTAACATTACTATCTTAAGTGATGTTAATATAGTTAGCATCATTGAATAATACATTACTTTAGTAAGTAATGCTAACTTGTTAACATTACTTTAAATGCTTATATAAGTAATGCAAAAACCCTTCTTTTGGTAGTGATAGTTCAATACACCCCCCCCCCCCCCCCCCTTAAAGTTTTAGAGTTTTGGAATATTGAGTTAGTAATTATCCACAACCACAATTATTATTTGAGAAAAAAACATGTCAGCTAATTAAAAATATATTGTTTTTTTTTGTTGGTAATGTATGTTTTCATTACATACTCATTAAAATCAACATTTCTAATCATTCGAAAATGATGTCACTGTAGTTCTTTATTACGCAGCTAGACTAAAATCTTAATAATTTCTTAGGGGTATCAATGTAATTCTTTACATCGTATAGCATCAAGGGTAAGAATAATTATGATTTATTGAGGTATCATAAATGGACATTTTCATTAGAGTATATTCAAAAGGAAATATAATTTTATTTTATGTCCCACATACTAAATTGTTAGAGTATATTCAAAAGAAAATATAGTTTTTTTTTATCTATATTGCATTGTCATCCTAAAGAATATTTTCCATCTTAAGAATTTAGAGTTTAAGAATATTGAGTTAATAATTATTCTCTTACTAAATGTTATTCAATATTGAGAAATATTTAGATTTACAAAACTTATGGCAACAAATTTAAAAAATTTAATGCTCATAGTTTACATGTTTATCTTATATCCCATATATTAAATAATTAAATTATATTTAAAAAAGATATTTTATGTATATTGTTTGTCATCTTAAAAGGATAATTTCCATTTCAAAATTATAAATTTTAAGAATATTTAGGTAATAATTATGTTCTTACTATATGTTATTCAACATTATGCAATATTTCCATGAATAATTTTTATATAGCAAATAATTTAGTCAATTTCGTTTGATTATCTTTTTATTTTTATATATTGTGTTGTCATCCAAAAATGATATTTTTCATCTTAAGATTTTAGCTTAAGAATATTGAAGTGGTAATTATCACCATTATCTTAATTATCATGTTCTTGTATGTATTTTCAGTCACTGTCCTCTCTAATACTGCTCATATGGCTGGTCTTTTGGATTAATAGTCATTTCTGTGTGAGTGATGTTTCGTTGCGTGGTCTTTTTAGTGTGCTTTTTTCACTGTGGTTGTTTGGTCGTAAGCTCGGAAGCAGTACCAGTACGACATTCTTGATGATCGTCGTCGTTCGTAAGCTCGGAAGCGGTACCACTCTTGGTCTCATTGTTGTTTGATGTGTTCCTATTATTGTATTCTATTGACATAAATGATATTCGATCTTCATATATCTTCTTAAGATAATTTATTTAATATTGTGAAATATTCAGTTTATCTATTCGTTAGAATCACTTTGTTTACTCGAGATCATTTGGGTTTTAGATGTTTATTTTATATCACATATAATTATTATTAAAAATATATTGTTTTGTCATCCTAAAAGGATATTTTCTAATATTGACGTTTCACGTTTATAAATTATCTTATATTTTGTTTTTGTATAAGTTATGTACTAACCTTACATGATTTTGTTTTTAATTTTATTCAATATTGTGCAATATTCACTTTAGTTGTTCGTTAGAATCGCTTTGTTTACTCGAGATTGTTTGGGTTTTTTAGATGTTTATCTGATATCACACGTACTTGATATTAAAATATATTGTGTGCAAAAGTCGATACTTTTATGTTTTCGGTTAATATGTATGATAAACTTACTAATAGTGGTTTTTCTAATTTTTACCACGCAAAGAATTAACTTTTTCTAACTTTTTCAAATTGTTACGGTTATCAATATATCTGCTCCTATATAATTTGCATGTGTTATCTATGTAATCATTAAATGCCCATGGGTGGTATTTTAGTTGATGTGATATCTATCTTATCACCATTTAGGAAAATATAATAATGGCCAAAATATTGTACGGATATCATATTTATTAAATGCATATAGCGCTTTGTTTTTAAGAAGACTATAGCTGCCTATAAATTTTAAAAAGGTCTTTTGACTTTTATTTATTCATAAAAAAATCATTTCTCTCTCAAAGAAACAAAACCATTTATAAACTTCTTTTTTTCATCCAAAACAAATCGATGAAGCGAATCAATCTTCTATCAGAAGTTAACCGATCAACAAATGATTGGCATTTTAGAGTTAAAATACTAAGGGCATATGGGTATTATAATCATGGTCAAGGTTTCTACTGGAATTATGTTCTCTCTAATGAAATTGTGAGTGAGAACAAAAAGTTTGTTTTCTGTACAATTTAAATAGTTGATATTTTGATGGCATATATAAGTCTATATATAAATCTAATGTCGATCATTGTTTGTGTATGGTACAAAGACGGAATTTGTTGTTGCACCAAACGAAGTTTCTAACTTTAAGGGGTTAGAAAAAGAGGAAGGAAGTGCCCTTTTTACAAAAAAAAAAAGAGGAAGGGAAGTGGGTTGACATAAAATGTGTCAAGGTTACCTATGATTCTTCTAGATTTCGTCCAACAAAGTCTGGATATACTTTTGCGTAGTTACAAGATCTAGCATCCGGAAGAATGATGCCACTAATGATAGGCATTTTTTTAATATTTTAAATATCACAAAAGTCTAATATTACTCAACTCCGAGTAGTGTTGTTGTTGGTATGAATGTCAGATTTATTTTTTGGTATATAATATTACTTATTTGTTATTTACTATTTTAACATATTTATGATTTTGCAGATATAATGAGTATGATGTTCAGTTCAGGACCCATGCATGTAGAAGTTGATAACCCTACATCATCAAAAATATTTTTTCATATCAAAGACTCACAGTAATATCAAGCATTAAGTTATCATTTTGAGAATTGTATTTCATTTAGTTTGGCTTAAATTTTGTAGGGGTATCCGGCAGAGGTGTATAGCTCTAGCTAGTCACGCCCATAATTTTACAAATTGATTAGTTGCTTCTAAACGTCAAGACGTTATATGTGTTTTTAAATTTTGGAAGATAAACCGTTTTGGAGGTAAGTTGATATTGTTTTAAATGTATCATATTTACCTTTTAAAAGCTTTATATGTCTATTACTAATTATAAGTTTTTTTAGGTGAGATTTCAGATATTGAAGTAGAGACACAAGATGAATTGTCTGATATCTTAATCAACCCTCCTTTACCTGAAATTGAAGATATACGGGATGAATTTTAGTCAATTGAAGCTTTCCTTGTAACACAGAGAAATGTCCCTGAAAAATATTTATCAAATCGTAGTTATATAATGTTTTTATGTTAATGAATTTGCATGTGTAGTTAAGTTTGTTGTTGATGTGTATAAACTTTAACCTATTTGTCTTCTTTAACGTCGACCATAACATTTTTTAAGGTTTCGTTACGTTAAAGTATTTTTTTATCAAATCTCTGGAACATGATCATTATTAGTAGACCATGAAGAATATTTACCTTCACCACAAGTATTTAATAGTTAATGTTTCATGTATGGAAAATAAATACTTAGTTTGGAATATATGAAAACTAATAAATTGAAAATGTTATGACACATAATCAATCTAACAGATTTTACGTATCTAATGTAATGTTTTAATTGAACATATACGTTTATGGAGTTTATATAACATTTTACTATACATGTTTAATTTCTTTAATATAATTTTTTTTAGAAAGGCACAAATATTATAATAAATAATTTTTTTTTTTGTTTTTTTTGAATGAATGTTAAATTTATTCAAACCAAAAAAACGTGTTTACAATGAATGCAACTCTAAATAGATTTGTACAAGTTCTTTTAATCCCAGATTTTAGACCGTTCTAGAGCCAAACCATGCTCCCATTGCTCCATCAAGCTTTTTGTATCCCATGCTGCGCAGAGAAGAGATACGGTTCCTGACATTTTTGTCGATGTTGCGGATGATCGTGGCTGAAGGTATTGGGTCTTCTCCATGCTTCCTCGAATTTCTTTCTCTCCAGACTGTGTGGACTGTAATTTGCAATGCATATCGGCATAGAAACCACTGAACCTTATCGGTTTGAATCTGGGCCAGGTGGTTGATAATGACGTCCCAATTAGAGCTGTATCTTGAGCCAAATAAATTCCCTGCAGTTTTCCTCCAAATCTCTTTTGTGTAAACACAGTCAAAAAGAAGATGGTTCCGTGTTTCTATGTGAGTTGTACAGAATATACAATTCGCATCTACTGCAGGGTTCCATCTTTGAATTCGGCTTCCTGTGGCCAGTCGATCTTGCACTGCCAACCATACCAAGATTGAAAATTTCGGTGTAGCTCCTTTGAACCAAACACTAGTATACCAATCCATCGTTGGGTGGATCGTCCTTGTTTGCAGCCAGGTTTCGTTGGAGCTGAAACTTGGTTTGAAATTGTCAGTGGTTCCTTTCCATAACCAAAGATCCTCGTCTGCTGTATTGCCTTTATCTCGGAGATTTTGCAGCTCCTCCTCAATGGCATTTAGTGTTGGGTTGCGATGGTTTCTCCTTCTTCGCCTACCATTTAGTACCTGCTCCAACGTGGAAGTGATAGTGTGACCCATATCAATGCATCCCCTTGTACCAGTTCGGTCTATTAGCCTGCCCATCGAGGACCAATTGTCATGCCAGAAGGAAACAGTTGATCCACAATGAACCTCTACTTTGAGGAAATTTGCTGCTAGAGGTCTGATCTTTAATAACTTCTTCCACATCCAACTTCCATTCGAGCTTTTACCATTGACCAGCCATATTGAGCTTTTCTCATTAAGTAGTGGCGGAGCCACTGTGCCCACAGTGATGTCTCATTTGAGACCACTCGCCAAAAGAGCTTCAAGCACGTTACTGTATTTATCTCCACTAGTGGTCTCAGACCGAGACCTCCTTCTTCGCGAGGTTTGCATACGTCTTTCCAAGCTACCTTTGCCTTTTTGGCATTCAAATCCGGGCCAGACCACAAGAAGGCCGAGCAAAGTTGATCGATCTCGTCAATACACTTCTTGGGTAATCGATAAGCTGACATCCAGAAATTTGTAAGACCTCGAATAACAGAGGCGATCAACTGGAGACGTCCAGCGAAGGAGAGGTATCGACAAGTCCAACTACTGATGCGAGTCTTGATTTTATTGACAAGAGGAGCATAGTCATGAGGTGTCATTCTTTTTGTCAGAATCGGGAGACCCAAGTATCTCACCGGTAAGGAGCCGGAGTCAAATGGGAAGTCCTCAAGGATATCATCTTGTTCTGATTCTCTTACTCCTGCCATGAAAATCGTTGACTTTTCAAGGCTGATGTGCAGCCCGGACTGTTGAGCAAATTCCTGAAATACTTTGAGAATTCCTTCAATAGAGGTTTTCTTCCCATCGGTAAAGACAAGTAAGTCATCTGCAAAGCATAAGTGGGTTAGGTTTAAGCTTTGACAGTAAGGATGGTAGCCCATTCTCTTCTCAGCTGCTGATTTATCCAAAAGCTTTGACAGAACTTGCATGCATATGACGAAAAGATAAGGCGAGAGAGAACATCCCTGACGCAGTCCTCTCTTACTTTTGAAATAACCTGCGAGCTCCCCATTTACTTGCACTGAGAATGAGGCAAGAGTAATACATTTTTGAATCCAGCCAATGTACTTCTCAGGGAATCCCAAGGCCTTTAAAGTAGCTAACAAGAAAGGCCAGTGTATCGAGTCAAATGCCTTCGAGATGTCAATCTTAACTGCACATCTAGATGAGACATTGTTTTTGTGATAGCTCTTTACTAGTTCTGAAGCCAAAAGAACATTTTACATAAGGAGCCGACCCTTGACAAAAGCCGACTGATTTGGAGATATAAACTTTGGGAGAATGATCTGCAACCTTCTAGCCAAGAGCTTAGAGATAATCTTGTATAGAACGTTGCAGCAGCTTATGGGACGGTAATCCTTCATGTGCTTTGCTTCTTCTTTTTTCGGGATCAATGCTAGAATGGTGGAGTTTATTCCCGTTGGCAAGAACCCATTAGTGAAGAAAGACTTGATTGCCACTGTGAAATCTTTCTTTATAACCGGCCAAGCAGATTTATAAAACTCACTAGTATATCCGTCCGGGCCTGGGGATTTATTAGTTGGCATAGCAAAGAGGACCTTCCTTATTTCTGCTTCTGTTACCTCTGCTTGGAGCACAGCCTTATCTGCTTCATCACACTCAAAACCCAGCAATTGGTGTAGTTCCTCCGAGGAGATCTCCTTTAGCCCTGGATCCGTATAGGTGAGAAATTTCTCAAAGTAGTTTACTGCCTCTACTTTTATACCCTCTTGTGTATTAACCACAGTACCGTCCTCCTTGTGGATCTCTTTAATAGCATTTTTTACCTTCCGAATGGTTGCAGTCTGGTAAAAGTGGCGATTATTCCCATCACCCACTGTCAGCCAGTGAACTTTTGCCTTTTGGCTCACGACCTTTTCCTCTATTTCCGACAGGATATTCCATCTCGTATATGCCGTGCTTTCTTCTTCAATCGCCTGAGTGGTGGGGTTCTCCAATGTTCTAACCTGACAGGCGCATAAAACCGCAAATGCATCACTAGTCTTCCTCTTTATGTCACCAACTTGCTCTCTACTCAGTCTCCTTATCAAAGGTTTCAACGTTTTGAGTTTCTTGGCAAATCTAAACAGAGCGGAGGTGGATGTGAATATATCTTCTGTGTCCTCCCAGAATTCTTTTACCAAAGGCAGAAATCCTGGATTATCAGCAATAGCATTTATAAACTTAAAAGGTCTCTTTGGTTTTACCGGCGGAGCTTTTATGTTTATTCGACAGCGGAGGTGGTCAGAGCAGCCTCCGGCTTCGAATACGCAGTAAGTGTCAGGGAAGTCTCTCATCCAGGAAGCGTTCATTAAAGCTCGGTCAAGCTTTTTGCATATCAGTCCTTCGTCTCTTTTGTTACACCAAGTCAGCCTTGGTCCGTGCGCATTCATGTCAAGAAAAGAGCAGTAACGAGCTGTGTTCTGAAAGTCAGCCATACCTAGAGTTGGTACCGACTGGCTACCATAATTTGAGTGTTCATCCGCCTCTAAAATCTCATTAAAATCACCCATAACTAACCACGCCTTATCTCTAAAGAGAGGAGAGTCTTGGTGATTCTTCAAATCTGTCCATAGTTCTCTTCGTTCTTCCATTGTATTACAAGCATACACAAAGGAACAAAAGAATTCTTCAGTCATACCCTCCATCAAAATAGCACAAGTGATCATTTGACTACTCTTGAAACAAGGTGTAACCCTTACTTTAGAGCTCCAAACAACCCATATTCTTCCCCTCCTACTATGTTCATAGTTTGCAAGGAAAGACCAGTCTCTGAAAATAGAACTTACAATACGTTCAGCCTTCGCTTCTTTCACCCTTGTTTCTAGGATACATCCAAATTGAAGAGGGGCCTCGTTTATCCACTTACGGATCACATTTTGTTTTGTTGATTTGTTGAGACCTCGGATGTTCCAAAAGAAACCCGACATTATTGAGTTTTGCGAGAGTTCTTTTTGTTCAAATCGCCTTGGGTTTTCTCCTTGGCTTTCTGAACGGACGCGTCTAAGAACTTATGGTTATCCTTTGAAATGCGAGGAAGAGACTGCCTAGGTTGGATAATCTCTACAGACGAGAATTTTTATTTTTTTGTGTAACATATTATAATAAATAAATTTCCATATTTCAGGTTATTAAAGATTTCCAAAACGTTTCTTTTCTGAATTTTGACTTTTTAATTTTATGATAGTAATTAAAATAAATTCTTGCATATAAATGTGACAAACAATTATATTGAGCTATTATATCTATACTATTAAAACAAGATTTTTTTTGAAACTGACCTTTCCTTGACTTGTTATTTACAGGGCATGCCATTGGAATTTGGGCGTAAATATATCGATTCGATAAGGGTATTTTGTCTTTGTTTCAGATCATAACAAGTGGGTGATCCGGGTCCATAAACAAATCAACGCGTGAATCCAATTTTAAAATCGTCACAGTTGGTTTTAGATGTTATAATCTCGATCGTTGATATTAAATTTTAATCCGACCTGGTTTTGAATATATTTTTATATAATTTGTGTTTTATAACAAATCATAGAAAGTGGATTATCCGGGTCCATAGACGGATCAACACTAGGGTACAATTTTTAAACCGTCACCATTGATTTTAAAATGTGATAATCTCGATCGTTTATTTTAACCTGTATTTTACCCGGTTTTATTGTATTTTTACGGGTTTATTGTATTTTTTATAGAATTTGGGCTATCGGATCACGAATAGGCTGATGATTTGTTATCCCGTTTGTTTATAGAAATTTTGTTTAATTCCAATGTATCTTGTTTTTTATAGAAATTTGATTTAATTTAAATTTACTATATTTTGGGAAATAATTAAAGCCATTACTATTTATATGAATCTAGAGTTTTGTTTAAAGATGCTTAATTAATTCATCCACTATATTTTAGGATACAAATTAAGGAATAATATAGATTTTAGTATACTAATACTGATTTTCATAAATTTTGTGCTAAACATTCCAAATTATGCTAAAATGGTGTTGACGCCAATTTTCTTTCTTAATTCATATTTTACACCGAAACTCAATATATTTTGGAATTACTCACGTCTCGATAATAAAATTCAAATTCAAAAGTTCATAAAATCAGTTATCGTAATATTCGATATCAATCAAAGATATTCACATTTGCAACTTCCATTCGAATATGATAATAATATTCTTACCAGATATCTCGACCTAGAAAATAATCTATAAATACAATGACCGAGATTATAAAAAACTTCATAGACTATCTTACTTTATATCGTTGCGGGAAAGTTATTCGTGTTTATAAATTCTTTGTATTTGTTTTTATTTTTGTTTTTGTTTTATATGAGGTCTATTGTAATATTTTTTTTGTATTATACTAATGTTTTGCATTTAAGAGATTCAAATTGTGACCGATTATAGGTATCTTCCAAACAAAGAATACCATAGAGCTTTGCAATACTGTGATTGTCAACCCTTAATGATTATTTTTCAAACATTAAGTGTTGGGCTAAAGCAGTTAAATATTGATTATCGGTAACGCCCAAACGTTTTGAGTGATGTCTATTGTTATGGATTTTATTGATTCATTTTCTATTTTAGTATTTTTGTACTGATTCATCTACTAATGTTTGACATTCAAAAGATGCAAATTGTGACAAATTAAAAGATTCGTCATAATTGTTTTTAGAAATTAAAGTAACCTATCTTGGGTGAAATGTAGGATTATGTTTATGGTATTACAAAGTTTCAACGATTATCTAAATATTCATGTAACCTTTTTTGGATTATGTTCTTGGGCTAAGAGAGCAATAATATTCGAATACAAGCGGTTAAGGCCCAAACGTTGTTATGAAGCCAATGGTTTTCATTAACTGGATTATACCTTTACCTCACAACTTTTGGACACTATTTAAGATTTTCAACCCTAGACAATTCAGTTTCTTATTGCTTAACCAAAAAAATAACTTCCTTTCTTGGTAATTTATAAGAAATTTCAACGATTCTCAACATGGCTCCACAGATTTTTCGAAAAATTGCTCAGATCAACAACTTTATTCCTTGCATCTGGGAACTAAAAGTTTTGCTTCTGCGAGTTTGGATGTGTTCAACATCGATGGGAGATCCAAAAATTCAGATGCTCTTGGTCGATGAGGAGGTAACTTCTATTTTTATCTTTTGTTTGTTCTATTTAAGGTTATTGCATGTTTTAGCTAAGAAATTTTGTATATCGATTTAGGGTATGAAAATAGAGGCAACTGTTCATGTCTCTTATGTGCCAAAATTCTGTTTCTCAACATGGTGCGAGGGACGTTGGTTTAAGCTTGTGAATGCTCGAGTTGTACATGCACTGGTATATGGTTCTTTAACGCCTCACGACTTCAAGCTCAAATTTCGGTGAGAACACAACTTTCTGTCTTGCTTACGATAATGTTCCAGAAGGTCATTTTATACAATTTCAATCTATTCATGATATATTAGATGTGAGAGTTTGTGATGAATACCCGAAAGGTAATTTAAATATGCAGATTTGTAATAATTTGTTCTTATTATAATAAGCATGTTATTATCTCGATCGTTGATATTATGTAAATTTTTTGGAATATATTAAGATATAGTTGTCTAAATTACTTTATTATTCTGTTTAGATGTTCTTGGTGTTGTTACCCACGTTGGAAATCTTCAACCTTACTGGACATGACCAAAGTTGCATTTTACATTACGCGACACAAGGTTAGTTAATCAGAATAAATATATTCTTTCTTATGTATGGTGGTTATAAATCTGCATGGTATAATATAACTTGGAAGTACTTTATCTAATTGCCTTTGGAGTCTTCAGTGTTTATTAATCGGAAAAGCTGCTGAAGAACTCATAAAAAGGTTTTGGAAGGATGATGATAGACATCTCTTCGTGATTCTCCAGTGCTTCTACATAAAACACGAATCCAGTAAGATTAGATATTCCATGAATTTATGATTAGAGTGATTGTATGTCTATTACATATTGTGGTTTAGGGTTGATTTAAACTTGATATTCCTTTGTAGTTTTCTAATCATTTGTTCTTTGTTGTATTTTATTAGATGTAACTTGGCTAAGAGGAGAGAAACCTATTTCAAAAATTTATGTACGATCAAACTGAGAATTCAGACTTTGTGAGATCCTCAACATGTCATGTTCATATTCTGAATCAAGTCTTTCTGTATTATGCTTATGATCTTTATTAATTATTAATATATTGTTTTCTGTTATGTAGCTTTCCAAATCCGGTGCCTGTTCAATATCCTCAAGAAAACCTCATGTCACGTTTCATAGTTTAAAACATGCATCTCGGCTTTAAAAACTTTAATTTTTTGGGTTAGAGGATTATCATGATCCTCTATATGTTTGTTTAAAAAACTTAAGTAGATGACTATGTTTAAAAGCCAATATGTAATATGCCGATGTTAAACTTTATATAAAACATCGGATCAACCACTAATACATGGTATTAAATATTTTTGTTAGTTATGTTTGCTACTTCTTTTTTGCAATAAGTGAATGTGTTATATAAAATATATTATTTCTACACCATGAATTAAGTCTTATCAATGTGAGATATATCAAACATAAAGTTTACAAACATAGTGATATTCTATAAATTGGACTGAAATTGTTAGTGTTATTGTTCTTTTAGAAATGAAATTGTAAGATATTTGTATATATATCAACTTATTTTCAGAGTTAATTGTACTAAAATTTTTAATTATGTTTGCTCGAAATACATTATAATACATTATATTACATATTTTTGTAAGTTAAGTAGATGAAATGTTTTGATTGGTCGAGAGTTTTTTCCACATTAATAACTCTCTACAGAACCTATGTTTGGACATAGAAATCCTTATATATTAACTTATGGATTGATAAAAATATTATATATACTCAGATAAATATTGTAACAAACCATGTCATTCTTATTTATATTCACATAAATATTGTAAAAATATGGAAAAAATCCATTTGTCAAATAGACATTGAAGGTCTTCATAAGCTCAATTCACATATTGTTTATACAGCCCCGGTTAATGATATTGTAGAATTTAAGTTGTTATATATTCCCATAATTTTTGTTAGTAGGGTTTCGTGTTTGTGTTTATTTTATATACAGATTGTTTCAATGTCTTCTTAAAGGTTTGTTGTATGTGTCTACCATGACTCTAAACATCAGTGAGTGGAGAATTTGTGTTAAAATATTGAGGAGATATGTTATCATTTGGGGAGTTAAACGAACGATCATTTTAATATTGGTCAATGAGCATGTTTTTCTTATATAACTTTAATAGAATTTTTATTCGTATAATTACTTTGTTTTTGTTGTTCTAAAGTGCAAAGATAATGTTACAGGGAACTAAGATACATGGCATTGTAGATTTCCATCTTTATATTTACCAATCCTTGGATGTCTTGGTTGAAAGGGTTTCTATAACTGTTTCTGATTTTGACATAATTCATGCTGGTGGAGATTTAACCGACGTCTCATCGATTCGAAATAAAGTGGAAGTGGACAACATATGTTGAGAAAATTCCTTCAATAAGCACAAACAGTTTCTATGACTTTGTTGATTTTCAGCTTATAAAATTTGGGTGTCATGATGGTATTCATTCCGTAGGTATATAAGATAATAGTTTATTGGTCATTTATTCTTTTTTTCAACGGGAGAGCAAGCTTATTTATTTGCTTTCTATGTATTTGTACAGATTTAGTTGGGCGAGTGGATGATTTTCTTGCTTGGTCACACGATCCCATAACTTTTAATCTTGTGGATGCTAGGTTAGTGTTTATCTGTTCTAATAAATAAGATATTTGTATAAGTATTTGTATTATAAGTTGGTAATTAAATGTTAGCTGATAGGAAGTGTCGCTTGCTTTGTGAGCTCGGTGGCGACAAGGCTAAGGAGTTTCAAAATCTTATGAGGATAATGATGACTACATTATGATTTGCATCTTGAGGTTTGCTAAGCTTATTTTTAGAAACGGTATATTTGGGAGACCCTAATTATTTACGCTTTGTATCAGTTGTTATAGTGTCCATTATTAACCGATTGTAAAAAATATTTATTTGACATGTGATTGGATTGCAACATCTGCTGGTGATTGTGTTCAGGTCATTATGGACGGTTCTCTTCGTGAAATTGCAGAGTTTAAAAATATTGGCCATCACGGAAGTTAATGGATTAGAATGTCATATCCATTCTTCTTTCTTGATTGCATGTGTTTGGTACTGAGTTGTCTTATATGTTTTCAACAAGTTTATTTCTAGAATATTAGACCAATTTGAAATATTAATTTTAAGTAAAAGAGAAACACATAAATTCATCGAATTTAATAGTATAGATATAACATACATATCACATGCTAAATCTGAACTTCTTCCCAAAATTATAGATCCAATATAATATTTACAACATAATATATTTCCTTATTATTCAAATCTACTAAATAACATCATACCTAAAATAACACAACTAATAACTATCGATAATAGTAAACATAGTTTCGTTGAAACATAATATTCTTACAGTTAGTCGAGCAATCATATATAGCACATTTCTATTATCTAACTGAATATGAGAAATCTAGAATATTCCAATTTAGTTGAAACACAATATTCTTAAATACTCCAATATGAAACACCAAATGTAAACCATCCAAACTACTACTAATGGCAATATAACGGATTCTCTATATCATACTTAAACCACCCCTAAAGTAGGAAATCAAATGTTAAGATCATACTTAATGGATTTTCTGTTTCATACTTAAGCCATTTCTTTTTAATTGAAAAACATATAGAATATTTTCTCCAATTTATACACGCCTAGACTGTCATTTTTAAACATTTAAAAATGCATAGTATGATGTTCGTTTTCTTCTTCTCTTATTCTTTCCGTATGTTTTGATTGTTTTTTTAATTAGAAGTTCATTATATTCATATAGTAGAAGTTCATTAGATATTTGAGTTTTTTGGATTTCTTACATCACATCCATTTATATCTCTTTTGTTTTCTCATAAGATGTTCTATGTTTAATATTCTCTTCTCTTATGCTTTCCATATTTTTGATGGTTTATTTGTTTTTGCACATCCATTTATATCTCTTTATGTTTTTGTTTATCTTCTACTTTACTATTGGTTCGAACGAAGGCTTATGCTCCTATATGTTAGCTTTTGAAATTACATTAGCCTATAATTTACAATATAATATAAAAACCAGGAATTTAGCCTTATAATTTAGATTTTTCTTTACAACCAAAAATCCGTGATATCGTTATTGTAATTATTTTATATATATAGACTAGACTTATTTATCTTTTAATTGAAAATTTTACTTGGGCTAATATATTAATAAGAAACATGAACTTTACTGATAAATTCCAAATATTAAGGCCCGTTCGAAAAGGAAATTTTAATGAAACGATTTCCAAATTTTTTTATATTTTAATACGATTGGAAATTTTCAAAGGTTCATAGGAGATCGAAGAGAAATTGTTGTTCAACAAATTTGTGGTGTCCATTAACATCGGGGTATAGTCGGAGAATCGTTGTTAAGCAACAACGATTGGAACAAGGTAACCCCAAACTTATCAGTAGAACATTCTTGGAAATTAGGGTTTGTATAGATTTTTTTATTTATCTTGAGATTCTAGGATTGTCAATTAACAATCGTGATTTTTATGTCTGTTTAAACTAAAAAATCTAATTATTAACTCATTGATTATTATTTTCAGTAGCAAATTTAAAATTGTAAGTAGACTATAGAGTTTAGTCAACTTATGGAAAATGGTTTTCTACTTTTGAATGCCGACAAATTCATATTATTTTCGTTTAATATTGTACTGATTTTGGATATATATATAGATATTTTAGCCCAAGTAAACCAAATAAGATGATGCCAAACCCTAGGTTTTTCAAGCCACTCATTCCAGACGATTGTAAAAATAGTGTGGTATGTATTCTTAATTTTTCTCTCTATTGGTTTATTTTTAATAGTGATTTTCTTTCCGGCAGTCATAGATTCTTCTTTGTGTTGCAGTATATCCCGGAAAAGTTCTTTAAGAAGTATATACGTGGAAAAACAAATGTTACAGTCGGTAAACTATCATCTAATATTTCTCGACGAGAATTCCCTACCAAACGAGTTGGTGATAGGCTTACTTCTAGCTGGAGATGGTTCTTTGAGGCTCATATATTAAAAGAACTTGATCTTTTAATTTTTGAGTACCGTGGAGGTTCCGATTTCCATATGGTACAATAGTTCGGACCCGACTGTTGTGAAAAAGAATATTTAAATCTGCCTCAAACTGACTGTTGTAAGAAAGAATATGAAAACCAGCCTCAATCGGAAATTGGACAAGCAAGCACGAGTAAGTAGACTTCTTTTATTTTTAATACAATTTGTTTACTCTTTGTAATGTTTTGATGACTATTTCCCTGTTGTTTTGAAGGAGCCGATAAGAAGTTTGTTACATTAAAAATTACGAATGACTGCATCAAACGAAGCAGAGTTGTAAGTTGTTCATTGGTATTTATGTTTATGAATTTTGTTACAAGATCAATTTTCTGATTTTGTAGTATCTTCCTAAGTCATTTGTGGAAGCAAACGATTTTGGTAAGGTTGCGGGCAAAGCCATATCTATAATCATGCGGGAACGAATTGGTCTATTGAGCTAGTAGTCTACTGTGATAATGACAAGCTTTGTGTACGTCTGAGTGCCGGCTTTAGAGAATTTATGTTGGCAAACGATATCAACGCCAACAATGCAATTTTGCTTCAACTTTTCTGGGAAAATTCCAACGCTTCTGTCCTCAAACTGTTCATCAAAAATTGCATAATTCTCTAACTCTATAAATATTATGTTTTAAGTATGTTTGTTTCATTAGTACTAATTTTCTTTTGGTTGGTACTTATGTTCTATTGCAAGTACTTAAAATATTATTGAATTCTACGATTGCATTTTGTATTTTGGTTTAAATTACTTTACCTCTTTGTTCTAAAATGTTTGATTTTTGAAATCAGAAATTGAGTGTTAATTGTGTGATTATATGTCATGAGTTACGTTATATTTAATGATTTTTTTTTTTTTTTTTTTTTTTTTTTTTTGACAACCGTTATATTTAATGATTACATCTATCGTTATTGTCTAATGAAATTTAAAATAATAGAATACAATAACTTTTGTCTAAATAATAACTATTGTCTAATGAAATTTAGCCTAATAATTTGCAATATTGCAAATAGTAGAACTTAGTCTAAATAGAGAAGCCTTAGTTATAGAGAAGGCTTAGTTATTTTCAATTTAAGCTTCCATTTGGGCCACGACAAAAAAAGTAGCTTCCATTTGAGCTAATTTACTAATAACATAGCATTATCTTGTAATCTATACTATAAAAGCCCAAATAATTTCGGCCCATTGTAAGATGAATGGAGATGAAAAAATTCCAATTTATTTTAGTTATTCTAATCATTCCAGAAATCGGTAAAGTGCACAGGTGATCGATGAAAAATATCAGTTCAACCTTGGCCCTGCGAAATATATTGAGGATATAGTTCGAGAATCGTGGTTAATCAACAACTCATTCAACAAGGTAACCCTGAATTTTTTCAGTAGAATGATATTCAAAATTAGAGTTTCTATTTATGGAATTTACCGATTTATATTGAGATAAACTGACTGTGAAAGACCAATGACTTATCGTTCATCGATTCTGCAACACAAAATCAAGTTTGAATTTTTAAGTAGACTATATGGTTTATATGGTGCCTTTAAAAATAGTTCTCTATTTTTAGATGCGGTTTAATTCATATTGTTTTTGGTACTTGCATGTAATGCTTTTTATTTATTTATATGAAGACATATTAGCTCCTCAAAACAAACAGGAAGATGACAAACCCACGATTTTTCAAACCTATGATTTCAAACAAATGTAGATATAGTCTGATATGTAATCTTACTTCTTTCTCTTATTATATTTATTTTTATAGTGATTTTATTTCTAGCAATCATTGTTTAAACTTTGTGTTGCACACTATCCCGGAAAAGTTCTTTAAGAGGTATATACTTGGAAAAACCAATGTTACAGTCGGTAAACTCACATCTGATGCGCTATTTTTCATCACTTAGCTAATCCTTCGGGGCGTTATTTATTTGGCAAATCATACTCTCAGTCAGTTCTCTTTATGAGTATTTTTCTTCTGTAAACTTATGTTAATAATTTTTGTAAGTTTCATTTCATTGTTATTTTTATATGTAATTTTATTGGACCGTGTAGACCCATATCGTTAACTACTTGTAAATACTAATTAGGTTATGTATTCTATTCGTGCAATGTATATAAACACAGTCGTAACATGGAAATCAATAAAAATAATTTTACACAATACAACTTCTTGATATGGTATAAGATCCCAATCCATATTATAAAAGGATTATGGTTAGATCTTGAGCCACCCGATTGTTGTATCACCCCATAAACAAATTCCATGCTTTAGAAGGTTTGATACCTGAAAAATAGTCCTAGCCAAGGTATCTTACTTCGTTCTAATACTTCTCTCACTTTAAGTGCTTGGTGTGATTCAATTGGGGTGCGTGACCACTCACACGTCGATCACTAACTGAATGGTTTATTTAACTTGGTGGTTCTCCATTATCGTGGAAGACACAAAAACAGGAGGTTGTCTCTCGATCATCGGCTGAAGCCGAGTACAGGGCCATGGCCAACAAGGTTGGTGAAATTCTTCATCTAAAAGAGCTTCTTTTGGCACTGGGCGTTATTGTTCTGTCCCTACTACAATTCTTTATGACAGTCTTTCAGCAACTGGGGCCAATCCTTTGTTTCATGCTCGCACAAAACATGTAGGTATGAACTGCATTTCATTCGAGATGATATCAAGTGTGGCACCATTGCCACAAAACATGTTTTGACTACCACTTAACTCGCGGACATCATGACCAAATCACTAGGCCAAAAAAATTTCAGTGCTTTTCTACACACTCCATTTTGAGGAGGGGTATTGGACAGTATATGCCCATATCATTAAATATTTGTAAATACCAATTAGGTTATATATTCTACTTGTGCAATGTGTATAAGTACAACTGTAATACTAAAATAAAAAAGAAGCATTTTACCAAAACTACAACTTCTTGACAAATATAATCAAAGTTGTAGTTCTGTTTTCTAGTTTACTAAAAAAAATCAAATAAAATTTTGAATAAATGACTATTTATCATCATTAGAAAGACTTGATTTATATCTTTAGACTGAATTGCATTTTTGAGTTGATTTGTGATTCAAAATTATTGTTTTTTAGTTAGACATCTCTGGTTATTATATTTGATTTGACCATATGAATATATCAGTAAAGAGACACACTGATGTTTCAAGTAAAGAATAATAAAAATCACATGTGATAACACTGTCCAAGGTCATAGTAAGCCCAATATCTAGTAAAAGAATGTTGGTGTAAATAAAGAGACAATAAAATAGAAATAGTATGATTAAGTTATACTTGTTTGAAGAGCAATTTTTTTTGGAATAGTTAAATGAGCATGTTTTGATGTTTTCATGTCAAATTTTTTTTAATGTTATGTATGTGTTTATCGATAATGTTTATGTTTTCCGTTTTACGTCTGTTGTAGCGGTTATTTTAGTCATATTGGTTTTTATTCTGTTTTTGAAACATTTGGTAGGTAACTTAAAACTAAACCTAATATAAAAGAGTAGTTTGACACAAAAAAAAATTAAGAGCAGCAAATAAACTTTTTTTTAATAAAGCTTAAAATAAACTCTTTAACTCACTCAAATTCTACAAATCAATCAAAATGCAAGAACTTTTCAATACAGTCAAACCACAATACATTTTAATTTGCCGATATATCGATAATGACAAACAAAAACACCATTTTCAACAAGATTTATTTTTATTGACAAAATAATTTTCTTAAATTTAATGAAATATGAGTTATAAAAAATTAAAAAGGCCATAAACATGCCTAAATGGGCCTTTGCTACAAAATAAATCTAAAATAGATGAAGCCCAAAAACAGGCCCAACACTAGAAAACCCTAATCGAAGAAGTTATCGCCACCTCCAACAACAAAGCCACCAACTCACCGGATTGAGCCTCTAGAAATACACCGCAGTCGCAGAAACCGAAGAGAATCGCCACGCCCTACATCGAGAAAGTGAATCGCCTGAGGTTGACTATGCCGTGTAGCGGTCGACAAAGAACCCTAAGAGGAGCCGGAGAAGCAGAGGGATGGCAGATCTGGAGTGAAATCGACTTTCACGCTTCAACACCGCCTTCCAAACACCGAGCTTACCGGACGACACCGCTCCATCATGCCTCACCTAACGTAACATGATTTAATAATTAAAATTCATATCGTTTAATTTAGGTATAAAGAAATCCTAAAACAATTGAGCACACGTTGAATTGAAGAAATTGTAATATAAAAGAAAAAATGGGACATAAACTGAACAATCTTGTTCCTAAACCCAGAAATCAACTTGGGGAAATTGCTAAAAATGCCCCTTAAATTGATTTTAAATAAAAGTGTACCCCTCAAATTGAATCAAATGTAAAACATATTTTCCTTCCTAGGTAAATTACTGCGAAGCCCTTATGACCAAACAAAAAACAGAAACCGCAATTACCATTATAACCTTCGCATGTGTCAGACTTCTATAGAGGTCTGATTAATTAGATTATAATAGAAGTCTAAATGACTTTATCAGACTTCTCTTAAAAGTCTGATACAGAATAAATTTGTAAATTTAAATTTTAAAATTATAAAAAAAAAATATTTTGTTAAAAAATTTATATACAAAAATTAAATATATACAATTTAATAGTATATAAATTAAAATTTGGTAAATTGAGTCAAACTAAACAATATGTAAGGTAAAGTAAGTTCTAAACCTCAAAACATGTTTTGTAATGGAACATTTACATACAAGTTACATATAACTTTAGGGTTAGATTCATGGTTTACCAAATTAACATTTAAAATTTAAGATTTGCACATATGTGTTATAATGTTCATATATTTAACAAATTTTATGTTTCCTAGTTGTTTTGTTTAAATATTTTTACTTATAAGTAATAAATATTAGATTTAGGTTTTACCAGACTTCATGGCGAAGTCTGAATTTTGTGGTTTCTCAGACTTCTCCGAGAAGTCTGAGACGAATTTAAGTTAAAAATTTAAATTAAAAAGTTATAAAAATAATTTGATATACTTTTTGATACATAAATTAAGCATAAGCATTTTTTATGTATATAAATTAAAATTATATAAACTTTGATCAAATTTAAGCATTGAAGATATATTTTGTTCAAAACACCATGTAGTTTGGTCTATGTTTCACATATGAAGTTGAATATCATGTTTTTATTTGTAGGGTTAGATTGAAAGTTTGTGAATTTTCATTCATATTGTTACATTTACACATAGTGGTTAGTTTGTGACTATGTTTAACGAGTTTGATGTTTATTATAAGTTTCTATATAAAATGATGGTATTTAAATACTAATTATTAGATTTAGGGTTTCTCAGACTTCTAGATAAATCTGGTTCAAGTATTTAGACTATCATGAAGTCTTTTTTCAGACTGCATATGAAGTCTCAAATTTGAAAGTTTTTAAAAAATTTCACGCGAAAACTTTTTAAAAAGGCGGGAAATTTTCCCGCTCACAGAAGTTCCTTCTCAGACTGCATATGAAGTCTGATACAAAATATTTTACAATTTTTAATTATTAAAAATCTGGCAGGAAAATTTCCCTCCAATTTCTCTCCACTTATCTAAACCTAATCTTGTACAAATATAACACCAAAAAAAAAAATCTTCAGATTCTTCCCTCTCTTACAACCTCTCTTTCTCTCTCTCTCTTTTGTAAAACCTCTCTCAAATTTCTCATCCAAAAAGGTTCTCAAGCTTCTTGTCTCATATGAGTTCTTATGTATGTGATTCATAGTTGATTCTCTTTGAGCTGCAAAATAGGCAAGTGAATCTGTTCTTTTTAGTGTTTTCAAAAGTTTTTTAACTGAAATAATTGAGAGTTTTGACATAGACTTTTGATTATACAATTTGATTTGCTCAAACAATCCTTTATTATCCATTTTTTGAGACTTATTCGCTAACTAATGCAAGAGCTATGTGTTTTTACTTTTTCAGGTGCTTGGTTTAAGATTGAGCCAGCTGACTCTCCAAAGAGGCTGGAGTTGGGACTTCTTATGATGCTAATGGCACATAAATTTTGAGTGTAGTACGAGGAACACGAAGTCTGAGAGTCTAATACCAGACTACAACCGAAGTCTGAGAGTTTCTCAGACTTCCAGGTAAGTCTCGTTCAAGTATTTAGACTGCGTATGAAGTCTGAAATTTGCAAGTCTTTAAAAAATTTCACGCGAAAACTTTTTAAAAAGACGGGAAATTTTCCCGCTCACAGAAGTTCATTCTCAGACTGCATATGAAGTCTGATACCAGATATTTTACAACTTTTAATTATTAAAAATCTGGTGGGAAAATTTCTCTCCAATTTTTCTCCATTTATTTGAACCTAATCTTGTAAACACATATAACAGCAAAAAAAAACATCACATTTCAATCTCTTACAACCTCTCTTTCTCTCTCTTTTGTAAAACCTCTTTCAAATGTCTCAACCAAAAATGTTCTAAAAGGTATTCTCTTAGAGACTTGTTTGCTAACTAATGCAAGAGCTCTGTGTTCAAGCTTTTTCAGGTGCTTGGTTTAAGGTTGAGCCAGCTGACTCTTCAAAGAGGCTGGAGTTGAGACTTCTTATGCTGCTAATGGCTCATAAAATTTCACTGTAGTACGAGGAACACGAAGTCTGAGAGTCTAATATCAGACTACCATGTAAGTCTGGTTCAAGTATTTAGACTTATCGAAGTCTTATTTCAGACTGCGTATGAAGTCTGATACCACGCAACAACCAAACAAAAAAATATCTCTTTTTGTGAACAAAACCCTTACATGGGTTTATTTGGTTTCTTACATCTTTCTCTTAATTAACAGAACTTTTGATTGATAAATCTTTATGCAAACTAATACATATGTTGATTTAGTGTAGATGTTGAAGGTGCTTTGGACAAAACAAGAAAACATAAGAAGAGCAATCTTGAATGTCTATGGTGGGACTGACATTGTACACATGGTGTGTATGGCGATACAAGGAACACAAAGCAATCAAAATTCTAGTATACTATGCTTGTATTGTATTAGATTATTGGATGATCAAACCAAAGAAAAGAAGTTCTCCTTGTATACTATGCTTGTAGAAAAATATAAAGTTGTATAAATTAACTTTTGTCTACTCAAATCAACAAGGAATTTTGCTTATTGAAAGTATACAATATCAGAAAATGGGTCACTTTAACTTTGGAAGAAAACATTACTCTTTAGATTACATACACCAACATATGACAAACTAAAATAACCTTAAGTGATGCTGAATAGGTCGTCAGACATCAACTGCTGTCTGATTCTTATGAGCTAAAAGTTTATAAAATTAACAAGTTCAAATGTCAAGTTCGTTCTCTCATCATCACATTAGTGATCTTATTGAAAAAAATCAGCTTGTAAACGCTCGGCATGTGGTTGTGTAGCTCATCCTAATCCCAATTTGCTTCTTCACTGATAATTTGATATACTTTGGTGTAATCATTTCAATTATATCAAAGCATTCAATAAACAACCAACATATATAATGTGGAGTATGACGTTTACGCATAGACATCCGTTCCATCAGCTCGGTTTTCTTGTATTATTTGTATAAACAAACATGTATAAACCACATTAAAGATCTTTTGGGAAAAGCCAGACCTCTTTCGAAGTTTTATGCTATTAGCTACATTGCCAATATTATTCAAAAAATGATTTAAAAATAATTACCATATATAAGAATGTAAAACTCATGCAGAAGGAACATATAAAACTAACACACATTTATAAAATTAAAATCAACAAAATTAATCACAAATATAGAATAAAATGCATTTTTAATGTTTTTAACATTTCAGACGGCTATAACTGTTTGATAAAAGTGAAACCAGACCTCTATGGCAGTCTGGAAAAAGGGGTATTTTTGCATTTGAAATTGAAATGTCAGACAGCGGATGCAGTCTGAAATCCATCAGACAGCGTACGCTGTCTGCTTTGGAAATTTTGTCAGACAGCTTATAAAGTCTGAGAAAAAGGGTAGTTTTGCAATTGAATTTGAATTGCCAGACTTCTCCGAGAAGTCTGATAATTTTAAGACTTCTAGGAGAAGTATGACGAGAAGTAGAGGGTAGTTTTGCAATTGATTTTGAAATGCCAGACTTCTCTAAGAAGTCTGATAATTTTCAGACTTCTTATGATGTCTGACAAGAATTTCAGACAGCGAGGGAAGTCTGATAAAAAACATCGCATTTTCGGTTTTTATCCATCGTTGACCAAAATTCGATTTTTCAGATGTCTATAGCCATCTGACAAGAGTTTGAAATTTCAGATGTCTATAGCCGAAGGATGTTATTTTTCCTTATTTCCAGACAGATTTAGAAGTCTGGCGATTTTTTCGCTTATTCTGGTCAACATCTGAAAATTTGGGTCAATTGCAGTTTCTACCCCTCCTTTTTGTCAGACATCGCCAGACTACATCAGAAGTCTGACTGAAAAATCAAATTTGAATCAATTGCAAAACTACCCTCTTCTTATTTTGACTTCTTGGTGACGTCAGATAAATTTTTTTTTTCCAAAGGAATTTATCAGACTTCTATGGAAGTCTGTCAATTGAAAGTCAATTGCAAAACTACCCTTTCGTTGACCATAATTTTTCATCAGACTTCATGAGAAGTCTGAAATCGCGAAACAGATATGAAAATCGGAGAATCTTGTGAAAAATCACATAAATCTGGTTTTGAGCTCATTTTTACCTTCCCCAAATGCTCAAAACTTTTAGTTACACCAATACCCAACAAACCCAACCATTTTTATGCAAGAATGACCAAAATCGCAATAGATCCAAATTTTAAAATTTTGTAGAACGTGAATTAAAGAGTTTTTTAGATGAAATTGGAGAGAAAATAGGAGAATAGAAGGTTGTGAACTCTAATATGGAGTTTTGATGGGTCAAAATTTGTTGTGTGAGGCATTAGAAGCTTAAAATTGGTTGTTAATGGTGGTTGGGTGAATTGGAGAAGATGACAGTTTCGTAATTAAGTTAGATTTGGAAGGTCTTTTTTGTCTTTTGGTAAAATATCAGACTTCATATGAAGTCTGACGATGGCATTCTCGTAAATACACAGATTATTAGGGGGACATATTAACGAAGGAGGGGAAGGAGAAGAAAAGGGATATTTTCAGGGTTGACTTTCAATTTTAGGGGCATTTTTGCAAACAGCCCAATCAACTTTGAGTTTCTGAATTCGTGTTAATAGACCACTCCTAACGAATGGTTTTGTTTTTGTAATGGATCTAGGCTTTTTTGCTTTATTTAATGATCAATATTTTTTTTTTTAAATACCTATCAAAATTATAAGTAGAAAGAAGAAAACAAAATGGTTTATGTTTTTCAATGGCAGATTCTGCTGCCTTTTTCTCATGAAAAGCTACAAAATTAAACTCCAATTCCAAGTGTAAATTCACAAAACTCTTATAGGCATCGGTAAAAACAAAAACAAATAATGAAAATTGTGTTTTTCGACAGGAAAAGTTTTTTTTTAATATATATATAATCATCTAAACCGAGAATTGTGCGGTTTATAAACATTGAACCAATAAAATTGAACTGGGTTTTAGAAACCCTAATTTGAAGTTAACTAAAAGAGACTAAAAATAAAAATAAAATTGAAACAGGTTTGCCGCCGTCAACCAGAACGCCGACCCACCGGCGGTTATAAGGAGGAAGCTTGGCGGTTCACCGCCGATCTCAGTTGTAGTATCTATAAAACCGACTCCGTCCTCTAGTTCTGAGACCAAAAGGTCACCAACCCATACACCCCCTTTCAGTGAACTAACATCATGGCGCATCCCTCACGACCAAAACCGAAAATCCACCACGTAAAGAAGTCCGACACCACTTCCAACACAAAACAACTACAAACTTCATGGCACCGAAAAACCCAACTCACATGACCCTTACCGTGATGACAACCTCCAAATCGCTCCACCACCGCTACACCGCCGCCACACCTTCCAACTCCCGATTAGCCTCCTCTTAGCCCCCACTGCCCTCCTCATATAGGGAATTAAGCACCAAAGAGACATAAATGAGTCGCCATAACATAACCACCGCGCAAGAGAAACCACACTTCAAGCCTGAGCCACGACTTCTGTAGCAAGCCACGTCTTCAACGCTGCCGCTGAGAACCTTTTGGTGCATGCTCCGATGTTGCCCTCAACCAGATTTGCAGCCCTATTTGATCTACTTTTGGCTTTGTATTCTCCGCCGCACTTCCTCGTCGCTCACGCCGTCATAAACCAAGCAACGTCAGAGAATAAAACTGCCTCCTTGAAAACTGCTCTCGACCGCACTTATTGAATGGAGCAAAAGAAAACCGCCCTCTCGCGTCGCCGACGAAAGAGCCGGACGGCGGAGAGGGAGGATCTAGATTTACTTTGGGTTTTCGCTCTCTCACTAAGATTTTCTCTCACTGGAAAAGTTAAAACATTATAATAGGTCACTTTGTTGAAAATCTCAGTGGAGCCACACTCAATTGGTTTTCTCACCTCGAAGAGCACTCCATCGACAACTACCATCAGTTATCAACAACTTTACTTAAACACTACTCGATGTTCATACAAGAAGGGGTCTCGATTGCTGACCTCTGGAGGATAAGCCAAGGGCATAAAGAGTCATGTAGATTCTACATCGACCGGTTCAGGAGAATCGTCTCCAAGATCTCAGTAATCGACTGTTTGTCGTACGAGCCACCTTTTCGCAAAGAAATGCTGAAGATCAAACCTCAAACTTTCAAAGATGCTCTCCACCGAGCAGCTATTTTTGTTGAGATCGAAGAAGAGAAGGAAGTGCCTCGCAAAAAAATTCACACCGGTAAAATCATCGACTACAAATGGAAAGAACCAATATAGTACATCGAACCACGTCAACATTACGACCAAGAGTATAAGGATTAAAGAGAGGATACAGGTAGGAAAGAGACGATGTATTATGCCAACAACCTGCAGCCTAACTGACAGCATGGACAGCATCAAGGACGTAACCAGCCGAACAATCAACATAATCTGTCGTGGAACAAATACGTCCGTAATGATGATCAGGAAAAGTCCTTCTAAACTTTCCATCAGCGGTTCAGGCATGATATCGTCGAATGTCGCCATCTGCAAAATCTCTTGATGTCAGAATATCCCTCCCCTGAGGGTTCATAGGCAACCTTTTACGAGGTTCAACCACTTCTATATTTTTAAATTTTCAACCTTTCAAGTGCATGCTTGACTTCTTATTACCTAACATCGAAATTTTGGCTAAATGCTTGATCAAAACGAATGTGTCTCATACACAGTGGCATCATGCGCCACGTCACTAAATTCTTTATCGATCTCGATGACCTTAACAAAATAGGTTGAGTAAGACGAACGTCCTTCGCAAAGCTAAATTCACAAGAACTTACAGATGATAAGCTGAACACGTACTCACACCTAGAAACTTAACAAATGACAGCATTAGCTGAGCCTGTACTTTCACCTAACAACATTTTCAAAAACAGAACACAACTTTGCACTTAATAAATCGAAACACATGATAAGCCGAATACGTACTCGCATTTAAAAATTAACATCGTAAAATCCAGGAATCACCTTGCAAATATTATTAAATCGCTTCTTTAAACAAAAGGAATGAAAACCTCATATACATTCTCAAAATAATTTTGAGTCTCACTTCGGCAAATAACGAGCACAGCAAAAGGCAAGAGAAAGCAAATAAAAAAGCTCATCTTTATTCAATTTTAAAAGGGTACAAGAAAGAAAACAACAACATACAAACATAAACAAAAAGGAAAAACTAAGACAAACTAATTTCTTGAAAGACGAGTTAGTTTGTTCCTTGAAACAAATCTAACTCATGAAAGTTGATTTCACCCCGCAAAGTGTCGAGCTCTTTTCTTGAAAGGCGATTTCGTCAACTTAAGAGGCGAGCTCTATTCTCGAAAGATGAATCCGTTTTCTCGATCGTTCTTGTCCATGAAGATTGAAGAGACAAATTAGAACCGTGGTGAAATCAAGACCTAGGCTAGATCTCCTTGGGGGTAAAAAGAAACTAGAAGGTTGAATTCACCAACGCAAAAGGCCCTATGTCAAATCGACGAGCTACGAACAACAAGATGATAAAAAGAGGAGAATACACAAAGAGGAAGCAACCGACCTTAGAAAGAGTAGACCAGAAAACGTTATTGAAACTAATGACGCACAAGATTGTTCCGAACGAAGTTATGTGAGTCATCCTTAAGCTCGGAGAGGCGATAAATAGGGACGACCATCAGTATATTTCCATCTATCGACAAACTACCATTTAGCAAAAAGAGAATAAGCTCATCGGCGAATGCCATCAACCAGCGTAAGGATTCAAGAGGTCGACAAAGACCCACATTAAGAAAAAATGATGTTTGCTGGCATTATGACCAATGAAAAGGAGACGAGGATCTGAGGAGAAAATTCTCAGAATAAATAAGTGAAGAAGGATGAAATGAGATACGAAAACATTGGAAGGGAAGGGCCATATTTATAGCAAGGAAATGATGGTTACCAAGGCAGCATCAACGGTTATCAAGGCAATAATTAACGAAAAACGGTGGTTCATTCCCCAAATGCACACGGAGCAGTTATTGGAAACAGTAATGATGCTTTGAATGACTCTTCGAAACCTATAAGCAATTAAAGGAGGAAGCGGTCAAAGAAGTTAAGGCGTTTTGACTAAAAATCACTAGCCCCATTTCAACGGTAATGCTACTGCGACGACGAGCAACAAACAACTATGAGTGTCCGCCGACTTAAATTTCAAAATTTAAACATCAAGACAAAAAAAACAAGAAGGGGACCCTGTGCCCGGAAAAGAGCAAGCATATTTTTAGCAAAAAAAATAGGGGGTTAGAAATAACAAGCAAAACTGTTTCCCAAACCGATTATAAACTTTTACAAAAAAAGGAAAGGGTTCATACAAGCGATAGCAAGAAATACATAAAAAGGGAAAGGAGAGAAAAAAAATACAAAAAGTGCAGTTAATGATGTAACACAAAAGTCACCCCCGACATTCCTAAAGCTCAGAGGCCGGCAAGCACCTTAGTAGAAACTAGCACTTCGTCCGTACCCCCAGAATCCTCTACTATCTCCTCATAATGCACATCATCATGCCGTTGATCATCAATGGGGTCATATAGAGATCCGCCTCATGAAGATCGATGGTTCTCATATGTTTGAGCTCCCTCTCAAACGAGCATTATACTCCTTAAGTTTAGCAATTTTGGACGCAGGAACTGCTAACCCATCATCTATGAGAAGTTGGTAGATACAGAGAACATAAATTACCTGATTAGTTTAAGCAGCTTGTTTGTTACGGGCACGTCCTCCTGCCTCTACAACTTGATTTTGTAAAGACGATATGAGTCTTTCTTGTGAATCTTTCTCCGCTCCTTGAGGATACACTCGTCACGAGAAGCCTGAAGGTGAAAACTCTCAGATTTGAGATAACCAACCTCATATTTTATAAAATCAACCTCTCTCTTAGCTTCATCTTGCAACCTCCGCTTCTCCTCTTCGAGGTCGGTCATTATCTTCCCTAATTCTGCATTGATGACGTCCGCTTTGGTAAGATTTTTACGAGCATCCTTAAGCTCCTGAACATAACCTCTCATCTTTTCGAGCCTCCCTTTGAGATCCTCCACGGCAAACTTAGCCTCCTTAGGCTGATATTCGTACGACTCCTTGAGGCGATTGGATTCAGAAAAGGCCTAAAAGAAAGAAATGATGAGTTGACATGGACACCTCGAGCATCACTAAACTGATAACAAAATGCTTACCATCGTGAAATGATGGCTTATCTCTTGATGAAGGAGAGGCTTATGTATCACGTGAATAGGAGCTAAACCACGAGTTGGCATTAAACTTAATATCTGTAAGAAAATCTTGCACGAGAGCTTGTCACAATCGGGACTTTTCCTTTGTAATGATATGTGAATGAGAAATCCGCCGGTTCGGAGTTACGACCCTCAACAACCATTTCGTATCTTCTTACAAAGCACGCCTGATGGTGACCCGAACTCCTTCTTCATACTTCACCCCCACGCGATCCCAATCAATTATTGACTTGCCGCCTCGAGCAAGGGAAAGAGGGAAACTCGCGTCACCGAGATAATCAATTATATCTTCTTACTCCAACATGTTGACGAGTAGTTTCATCCTCGATCCCAAAATCCATGTCCTATTCCTCGGATAAAGCAACATCATCAACGACAACATCCTCAACATGGTCGGCCTCTACTTCCTCGTTTTTCCTCTCCTTTGTCTCAACCTCCCGGTTCCCTTCAGCTTCTCGGGAAGACCCCAATTCTTCAACTGCATGTTCGCCCATCTGAGCCGCGCTCACATTTTCCTCAAGATAAATCATCGGAGGATTGTTGGCAGTCGCTGAGAGTACATCCACAACGTAATCGTGCAGCTCTATCTTCAATCCATCCATCTCATCGACGGGTTTTCTACGCCTTGCCCAGGAAAGACGAGAAGATAACGGTTCACCTACTTATCTACCAAAGGACATCATAGATCCTTTCAAAAACTATTCAAAAAGACAGACATGGAGATAGGAAAGGAAACAAACCTGAACCAATCTGAGAAAAACACCGCATATTACCTTTAACACGAATGTCAGGCTGACTAAACGAACCGTGAACAATCTACTACTTCGAGCAACAAAAAAAACTTGAAGAACGACAGCCCAAGAGCGAGCAAAAAATATGCAAAACAGGAAAACAAGCAAAGGGTAAAAACCCAGAAGGAATGGTCCACGGTCGATTATGCAACTTCAACAAACGAAGCTCGAAGACCCAGAAGACGAACAACTAGAATATATCCTCATATCAAAGAATGTAAACAGCTAAGAGCACGAGATAGTTCAGCAAGAAAAAAAAACGAGGCAACAACAAGAAAAAGGGAGAGCAATACCTGAGAAAAATGAAGCAAAGTGAAGAAACGAAAACCGGAAAAGGGTTTTTATAGAATATAAGGGGCGGTTATCGAGAACATGTAATCATCGCGAGTCTTCGATATCTGCGGATGTCTTTTCACTTCTCAAAAGACGTGAACCGCGCGTGGAGGAAATTCAACTGTCCAACGGCGCCAAGCAAGCCAGATAAGCTGACCATATTTCCATCAGACTTAAATACTCATAGAAGTTCTCCGACAACGACCGGTGCCGAAGATCGATGAATTGGGGGGGCTAATTGTTGGATATGTGTTTAGCACTCATCCATAAGTCCACTCAAAATCTGCTAAGCCCATATGATCTATTAGGCCCAAAAACTGAAGCTCATTAAAGAGTTAACGATCCATTAAGAAGTTTGACCATTTTTATTATAAATAGAATGTTTAGTGTTTATAAGTCGAAATCTTGTAATCTGCTATCTCTGAGCTACTCACTAGCGACGAACTTAGTAGTTTTTAGAAAACTTGTCAGTTAACTACTTTTTTTGTTTCTCTACCATGTTCGTTCATCGGCTTCGACCTAATTATTAATACAGAAAATATTTCTTCCCACACTTATTTCTTTCTTATTTTTCTTATTTGATGGATTTATTTAGTTTGGACTATTTTGACCCAAATCTTATAAATCTCATGCTTTGTCGAAATTCCTCAACAACCGTATTTATATTAGTATTTAGTACTATATTGTTGGGTTAACGAGATTGTTTTAGTTGACAACGTCTAGATAGGGCTTTCACAAATTTTATTTCGAACACATAACATACACTGTCTAAATGGCAAACGAGAAAATTTTAAAACAGATTTATACTTGAATGATTTTACTAATGTCTAGTTCACCGATTTATTCACATAACGGATATATAAAGTTTAGATTTCGGCGCATGATAAAATTTCAGTCAACAACAAAAAATGGGAAATATGCCAAACTGATCCGAACAAGTCTATTAGGGAGAATATCACATAAATGGAATCACACAGTCCATGATGTTACACAAGCCTCACATCTTTGCTTCTTATAGAAATAACGTACTTTGAATCACAAAAAGCATTTAAAGATCTTCTCGGATCACTTGTATTTCTACAAGCATGTGTATACATCACAGAAGAAACTCTTCAGCCACACATAACTACATATGTCAATATCTATGCCATATGAATGGAACACATATGTTCAAATATTTTATATACAAAATATATAGTTGGTACTATCAATCAACTTGATTCATTCTTGCTTTCTGTCTCTCTCCGGGTTCAAAATGTAAATGGGCAATTTGGTCAAGATGATAGATGTGTGCAATGAGATTATGTTTGAAGAATTTAGAAGCCTATTCGATTTGAGATCTCATTGATGTAGACTCCGTTTTTCTTCTTTAAAGGTTAGGTTTTATGGTATATATAAAGAGGGATTGCTCACGTAAGCTTATACAAATAAAAAAAAAATCAAAATGAGATAATTGATGTCATCATGATAAATTGTAACTTAGACTCCATTTCTCGACCGGTTTTGAATCTCCAAACTCAGTATTTGCAACAACAACAACAAAAAGGATAAATCATGAGAACATAGCATAGACTTTTCAACCCTAATGCATATTATATTATAAGAAATATTGCAAAGACAATTTTATATATTCCACAAGAATCTAGATGAACGGTTCCACCTGCCCTACGTTAAAGATTTTCTTATAAACTCTTTCATTAATATGTAAAAATTGTAGTTTTGAAGAATCAATCCCGAACCTCATGGTATAGAAACATTAATGAAATTTTGGTTAACCATTAGACCAAAAGAGCTTACACAAGAACATATCAAATACTATGTACGGAAAGAAGATTCATTACTACGATCTCTGGTCCAAAAATACTAAAAATCTTAACCTTGATTTGGATTGTTTACCAAATATAAGAATAATGCACTAATATGTCCAAAGGATTACAAATTTAGAATCATTCAAAGAAATTGTACTTGATTTCCTTTCATTAAGTATGGCCATGTTCGCATGCGATTGCCATTGTTAAATCATAAAATGTTGTTCATTTTGCAGCCGTGCAACTAATTATTGTGACTAATCTTAAAGTTGTTCATTTTAGTATTGCATGACTAATTTTTACTTTATACTCTACTTGTTTCAAATTGTAAAAAGTTTAAGGTTTTTCACATAGATTAAAAAAAATCATTTATTTTTTATTTTTCATAACTAAAACATCATTTATTATATACCTAAACAAAATCTAATCATTGATAAAACAATATTTAGAATGTAAAGATCAATAACAATAACAAGCTATTTAATTTTACATTAAAAATTGAAAACATCATATTGAAACAATTTTTTTTCCACTAAAACATCATATATTTAATATATATATGAGTATTTGAAAAAAACGTACAACGAGATAGATCAACAAAAGAAAAAGCCATCAATGAATATATATAAATCTTCAATGTAATAATAAATAGTGTAGTTTTTCTATCGGCAATTAGTGTAGTTTTACCATGAAGAAAGGGTTCAAACTACAGAAAATATAGTAGTACTCATTATTTCCTTAATTTTTACACGAATAATATATTTTATTATATTTTTTAATATTCGTTTTTGATCTTTTATTTTTATATTTTAAGTAGTTTTAGATAAAAAAATACAAATAATAATAATAAAATATTTTTAATAAAGTATTATTAAATAAATATAATTCAACCAATCATAGAAATAAAAAATGGAAAATTTAATTGGCTACATATTATTCATTAGATAAAAATTGTATAGAAATATAAAAATAACTTATATTTTAAAACAAAAAAATTCAAAACTACTTATCTAGTAAAACAGAAGGAATATAGTATATTCTTCGTACGCATTTCATAATAACTGCCACATTCTTGTCTTTTAAGAAAATATAGAGTATATTCTTCGTAACTTCATAAAAAATCGACTTTATACAATACGACATATATGTAGTGATGTGTATTTGTTAATATATACACGTAGACAGAAAATGACACATGTTAAACATAATAAATTCATTTGTGAATCTTCTAAACTATATACCAACGACCTTTACTTGAACAGGATCAGTTTTATAGATTTGTACCTCTGTATCTTTGATTTCTAAAGAGAGAGGCCTTTATTCTTGGTGGATGATTCATGACTGTGCAATAAGAGTGTGATTAACGGCCACGATCATCTCATGATATGTCCAATGTTGTAGAGGATTGTTACTCAGCTTGGTTCTGTCTTTGCTGAGATGATCTCGCGGCGGTCTAACATGTTCTTTTTATTTTTTGTTGTCTTCAGACCTGAGAAAAATTATAGATATAAGGCCTGAACTTCCAATGTTTATAAATAAAAAAGAAAAAAAAATACTAAAATATTGGTAGTCTAGTGGTAACATAAGGGATTGGTTACCTTGTGTCTAAGATTCAATCCACCCTTGATATGAAGAGTTATTTTTTAAATAACGCTGCCTTCGGATCTGTAGAAAATTATAGACTTAAGACCCAAAATTTCCACTGATTTTTTAAAAAAAAAAACTATATACCTCTTCCTTTAAAATTCCAAAAGCCAACCCAAGATTACTTAAACAAGATTTATGACGCCGACAAATCAAGTTTTATGCAAAAGTAACTAAACCCAATTCAATGTCCTTTCTCGTGTCATCTTTTTAGTTCACGCGACTCGAGGACTTGGAAAAATATCTGTTTTAGGAAATAATGAATTCACATTCACGCGCTCTCAGAACACGTGAGCCATCTTAACGTAATCCATAATTCCATATGCAGAAGAAGTGAAGTGGAACACTAATCATGTGTGTAAGCTTGATGAACTGAATTAGATGAAACAAAATAGTGACTAATCATCAATGACATTGATTATCATCATTAACTTGATATTTTTACGACAAGGATAAAAACATAAGGAAAATACAAGGGCGAGATAAGAGTCTGATTGACAATTAGGTTTTCAAAGCTGTGAAAACTTTAAAAAATATCTAGTTTTAAAAGTTAAAAATTAAACAAGCAGACTTTATGAGATAAACAATTTTTAAAGTCCTAAAAATCCTTCTAAAATTATTTACAGTCATTTTTGTTTATCTTTTAAGGATGACATTTTTTATTTACAGCCTACATATTTGACTTTTAAAAAAAAGTTACAACAATTTTTTAAAAATTAAATGTTTTTACAATTAAAAAAAAATTTACAGTCCTATAAATCACAGTTGTTACAATCATAATCTAATAGTGTTGACAAAAAAAGCTAATACTTTAACGATTCCAATTTCCATAGCTTAAATTAAATTATTGAAGCTATGGAAACAATTTTCATTTTTCACACACATTGTTTACATCATTATTTAGGTTAAGCTATGGAAAAAATTTGTATTTTTCACACATATTTAAAAACTATAAATCATTATTTTAGTTTTAAATTTTTATTTTACTATTCTTTTTCAATAGATTTTCTACTATATATATTTCTATATTTTAAATTATTTTAAAATTTTAAATAAAATATAGTATTAACTAACATCTAAAACATCAATCTTTTAAAAATAAAAAATTTAAGTCATCAATATTTTAAATATGAAGGAAATATTAAATAGATATAATTTAGTTTCAGTCATAAAAATTTTCGGATGTCTCCGAAAAGACAATCATAAAATCTATTATATTTCTTGATAAAACTATTATATAGTCCATAATATATTATTAATTCTGAATCATATAACTTTTGATCAAGTTATAATATTTCTATTATTATGTATTTTTTATAATCAATAAAATTGTATATTGTTTTTTTAATGAAAAAATAGTTATGATTTTTTTTAAAGATTCTACATATATGGTTTAACTAAACACCTTATTAAATCGAACAAAACTGTTCAAATTTAAGCGTCTGTTAAATTATGCTTTATAATTTTATGGTATTTATTTATTTCAATATTTCTATGATATGTTTGTAGAAAACTATTTTTATTTATTGCCATTTCAACATGATGATAATATAATGATGATACATAATTAATATAATATACTTGGAAGAAGAAACTGAAAAAGGACATAATCGACTGTGATAAGATTTGTTTGTTTATTTATATACAAAATGCAATAATTATAGTATATAAGGGTTGAACCCAAATAGATTTAAAATTCTCACGACTTTCATGATAGATTTTCATTATCGAATAAAACTAAACGAATATGATATAAAGCAAGTAAACAAAGCAGAAACAACTAAAATCGGTTGTCATCAAGAATGGGAAAACGTCAGATTTCGAGAATTTCTGTAGAAGTCAAGCAATGCAGATCAATAATCAGTTAGGATCGAATTAAATATGGTTCTAGAACTCCAATCACAGAGATAAAAGAAACCAACTTTTGTTGCGAGAATTTACTAAGTGTAAATCCTTAAAACCCAAATATCTTTGCAATTTCTTAGGATTAAATTAGCATTAAACGCATGTTTGATATGTTCATAAATTATCTAGTCCAAATTTCTTTGCAATTATCTAATTGTTTACCATAAGTTATGTTAAATACAAAATTTTACTTTCTTGTCAACTTAGCAACCGATGATCTAGATTTTAGATGATAAATCTAGAACTAGCCTTAAAAATAACTTTAAGTAAAGAACTATCAGGTTATGAATCTTAACTCATAAATCAATTTAGCATTCCATGAAATCCCTAACGAGAATTCCTAAACCTAACTAGAGACCTACTCAAACATATCATATGAAACAAAGCATGGATGGAATATATATCATATAAGTCAAAAGAGAAATAAGAAAAAGGGTTCAAAATCTTCTCTCAAAAGCAGTACAGAGTATCAGATAAGCCCCAAGATCCAATCTCTCTCCAAACACACAAATTATGAAAGTATATATGATAAGAATCTAAAAATCTAATTAAAAGGCTAATACGCGTTTAGGTCTCTTCTGTAAATATTTAAACTTCTGGACCATCTTGTAGTTCTTCAAAAGTAGTCATGACTTGGCGTCAAAATTGAGGTTGTGATCGTGCATCGACCGACGCAAGATGTGTATTGGTTGATGCTTCCTTCCAATGTCGATGGTGACTTGATCTTCTCGGTTACAAGCTTCCAAAATGTCCCAAAAGCTCTGAAATCTCCAGAATATCTCCAAACGTGTGCAAACCTGTAAAAGACTCGAAAAGACTCGATATACACTTAAATTTACTTGATTATGTAAGTATACCATTATATATGGCTTAAAACCCATAAAAACATGATATATCAACTCCCCCACACTTAGTCTTTGCTTGCCCTAAAGCAAGCATAAAACCAAGAACATGAAAAGAAGTTTGAAAACTTAGAAACTCATTTCATCGTCGGAGAACCACACTCACATTCCTTTTAGTAAGCCACATGAAAATGAACATGCGGAGATCGAGATTACAATGTACTACCCCCACACTTAAAAACTATTCCAAGTAAACTCCACAATCAAATCGAGACATTCAAACTCACCATACTGACATTTATAAACAATTAAGTGCGGTCTCACCAAGGTAGTATCAATCAGAGGACATATAGACTCTTACTTAGTTAGTAAATGATCACACAAAGTGTCATAATTCATGTTCCTTTCCTCTCTCTTTCTCACTTCAGCAGTTGATATTTCCCTAATAGGTATCATTTTATTATCAGTTGCTCTTCCATTTTTATTCGGGGTGTTACTTTGGACATATTTCCATGATACACATAACATAATAAAAGTCTCTACCACTTTCGTGTTTACTTCGAAGCCACTAGCTTATCCGCAGATTTTTTTTCTTTTAGCTTGAAGGGAAATGAGAGGAAAACCGTACTCACATAGACAAGTCTTACAAGACTGAAAGAGGAATCCGATCCAATGTATGCCAAGCCCCTGGGTGAGAAGAATCAAGTCAGGTTAGGGGTGAAGTTAGTAATGAATCCTCTGAATACCTGAGGTGATATGTGTGTCCTTGGTAGGTTGATCGGTTTGGGTTTTTCTAACATTCATAGACCGTTAGAGACTCGTCCACTGGTAACTTAAGTTCCTACATATGTGGTGGTTTCCTCAAAAATTCCTAGTTTTCTACACAAGGGTTTGACTTAATAAAACGACTCAACTGACTTTAAGAAAAGAAAAGATGTCATCAGTAACCACCTCCCCCACACTTGAAACACACTCTCCCCAATGGAATTGAAACTTAGTCTCGGCGATAAGTGATAAGGAACAAAGTGAACATGTGATATTGTGAATTGCCTGACCTGAAAACCTGCATCGACCGACATACAACATGCTGTCTATCGACATCACATTTTGATCAATGCAGAATTGTGTGTTCAAAGGCTGCATCGACCGACGCACTAGGTGCATCAATCCAGGCAGAGTATGGATGTGAATTCTGATTTTCGCCGACAGTATCAGTTCGTCTTTTCACACAAATTCAAACTTGTTAACTATTAAGATCACACAAAACACACATCAAAACGCAAAGGCAATGTCATAATCATAAGGTTCACAAGTTCCGTAGACAATAGACTAACAGACGACTCAAGAAAACATCAAAATGACTTAACTAGAAAGAAAAATAAGAGAAAAGGAAAGAAACTACATCACCAGATAGGTCGAGGATCAGAGAACGAGAACTCATGAGAGCTCTCATCATCAATTCCGGACATGTGATCAGTGGACCCAAAATCCTCAACATCAGCAGCAGCTTCAGAGTCTGGCGTATGAGAGCGCTGACGAGATTCAAGTTGCGGACACTAACTCGTAGAGTGCGTGTGCAAGAACATGTAGCCACAATGTTTTATATCTGCTATAATGTGTTGTTGACGAACGTTTGGAACATAGGAGGAGCCCTCTCAGAAAGTAGTATCGGAGGCTCAGAATACGCAAGAGGTACAAAGTCGTCCTCTGCTGCAATAGGTGAAGCTGAAGATGAAGTTCCCTTTCAGAGCTTGGCATGTGGTACATGCTTCAACAGGTGCTCCAATGGCTGAAATCTCAGCTTCAAGACATCATCGGTGATTCGTGAGCTATGGTTTGGGATCTAATGCTCCACTCTTGATCCCCTACATCCGTGAAGATCTAGATACAAACGGGTTTCATCCAAGTCGCGCTCTTAAAGTGATCCTAGTCCATCCACATGCGCTTGGTGATGAACGTGTAGCTGCTCGTGCCAATCCCAAAATGCATAAAGTCCAAATTGAACATGCTGCCAACAATCTCCAGCTTCTTCCCACAAAATGCCTTAACCTTCAGAGTGCATAGATGGTCTACAAAGACCGCACCCATGTTCAGGTTAGGGTATGGCTCATGTTCTATCCAAAGTTCATTAATGAAGATGTGACTGATCCTTGTATGGAGCAACAAAAGCTCCGACCTCCTCATCTTAATCAGGCCAGCCTTACAGAAGATTGTGTTCCCCAAGACACGCAAGACATACCTCATGACCAGATGTCTGATTGTTGTCTGTGTCGTGGTGCGGAAATTATAGATATCATTCAAAAGTGTGAACAGAAAGTATGCACATCCTCATATGGCCACTCGGAAGATAGAACGTAATGAATGGAACTCTTCATAAACTCGTATATGCCGCGGAGATCAGTAATGGAGATGCGGTACCTCACTCCTTTGCCCATAAAATTTATGACCCCTTCTTGTGGTATCCTCATCCGCTCATTCTTGTAGTAGACACGACAAGTAGCCATAAACTATCAAACCAGATCATGTAAGTATCAAATTGCTTCTTTGGCATTGTGCCCAAACCAATCCTCTTGAAGATCTTCTCCATATCCTCTTTGATACCCATAATATGAACCATCCGATAATAAATGATCTGTGTGGGCTTAATCTTCATCTCTTTCTATGCATTATAGAACAACATTTCATACTTGTCCCACTCCTCTGAAATCAGTATGTACATTCAGTACCTTGCATCTATCTCAGTCTTGGGATTATGCTCCCAATTACGATGCATCGTGATCCTTTGTAACTCAATCTTAGGCTAAGGAGGCCTAATCTTCCCAACATGCATCGATTACAGACGAGGATGGGAAGAATGAGGTTCACCAAAGTCTGTAGGCGGTTTAGGACTCGACTCCTCTTATGTCTGCTTCCTCGATCTCTTAGTAGGAGGAGAAATTTGCAATCAAAGACATAAAAAAAAAGAATTCTCGGAAATTAAGACAAAGGCAATGGTCAACATATGTTACTAAATTATGCTAATAATCGCAAGCAGCAATCTACATCACCAAAATTACCAATAACTCATCTCAATTTCGCCATATTTCAATCAAAATAGTAAATCACAAGGTTTCATCATCAAATCTGGGATTTTCAGAAAACTTACAAAATTTCTCATGAAACCACATGGAAAACACGAAATCACTACCACAAACCCTAACCAGACATGATTCCAACAATAAGTCATGAAGAATATGGTGAATTTCGAGTTTTTATACTTTAGGCCGGAATTAGAAAAAAGTGGAGATTCGAAGCAAATACGTTGGAGATCGAACAAATGGATGATATATATGAAATGGGGCAAGAATCCAAGTGAAATGGGATTTTGAATCAATGTAATCAGTTAAGAAACGAGGATTTGGAGATTTTGGGGATAGGGTTTCGGTTTTTGAGAAAGAGAGAAATGAGGAGGAACAAGAAAAAAAAATATTTAGAGGGACTTATCTCGTGTCGACTGTGAGAGTCGAAACTCGCACTGTCTATTTTTGTAGAGAACATTTTTTAGTGAACATAAGATTTTAAAGTAAACGACATGAAAAGAGACATGAGGGATACTTTGTTGATATGTTTAACCGGAAACGAAGTACAAAGCGCAAGAGCTAAAGAAAATTCTAAGTCTAATTGCTAGGGTCTTTCGAGATGGTTTAATCGTAGGAATTGCTTCGTCTTATATAGTCGCGGCGAGTCGGTGTCGATAATATTGGCCAACAAGATTTACGGAAATCTTTCTATTACCGTATATTCCATTTCCGTTGTGATTTGCCTTTCTGCTCGAATTTTCCTCTTCTTGCTAATATTTATCTTCCTCTTTTATTCTTCGAGTTTTTCTTTCCATTTCTGTAGTTATCTTTTTTCAGTTTAACTTTATCTGCTGAATGAGCCGAAAATGGACGATCCTAGTTTGTTTGAGTATAAGTCTTCTTAATCTAAAGCAAAGCGTACAAAATACGAACCTTGTGGGTTATGCCCAAGTTCATATTTTGTATACTTTATTCGACGATTCTTATAACAACTAGTAACATATAAGTCATCATTATTATGGGTTATGACTAGTCACACATTCGGAGGAAGATATAAGCGAGTGTCCGAGGAGTTGTTCTAAGCAAAATGTCCGCTCAGAAGATTCGGGGAATATGTTTTGTTTGGAACTTTCGAGGAAGTTTGTTCTGCTCGGAACTTCTGAGAGAGTGTGTTTTTCTTGGAACTTTCGAAAGAGTGTGCTCTGCTATAAACTTCAGAGGGAGTGTGTTCTGCTCGGAACTTCCGAGGAAGTGTGATATGCTCATAAAATCCAAGGGAATGTGCACGGATTTTCCGAGCAGCTTGGTCAGCTCAGATTTTCTGAGCAGCTTGGCCTGCTTGGATCTTCCGAGCAACTCGTTTGAGCGCTTAAGCTTTCCCATAGATTTTGTCGAGTGATATGCCTGTCTACGTGATCTATCCGAGCAATCTGATTATTTAGAAGTTCGGCTAAGTGACTTCGTATGATGTTCACGAAACATTATTCATATGAAACATCACCCTTACGAAGTGTCACTTATGCAGAAAAATGCTAAGTCTGATTGCCACAATCCGGTTTTGACTATTGATTTCATTGAAGGGGGATTTTGACCCCAACATCGACCTGCATAAACCAACGCACATGACCGCGTCAATCGACTCATGAAAAGAAAATGTGCAGCTACATGTATGCATCAAGCTAGGTAGATATCCCTTAGTATTTTCTCCGTCTCATCGTTCAACTGTTTGACCTATGCGTCGGCCGACGCACCCCACCATAAGTCGATGAAAAGTAATGCTGAGGATTATTCGAGTTTTGACGGAACAAAGGCAGATGGTGTGACGACCTCAGTAGATGCAGGGAAGGTCGACACATTTGAGAAGGCGACGAATAAGCAAAATCATGGACCCTGTGTCAATCGATGCAAGGGTCAGACGCCAATTCCATACATGGAGAAACTAAAATATGCTGATGATCAAGTCTATAAACCGAAGGTTCCTTTCCCAAAATACGAGATTCAAATGGCTTTGAGCAAAGCTATGATGATACTCAAGCTGGATCATATGCATGCACAAATCCGAAGAGATACCTGAAATTTCATCAAGAGAATAACCAAGAACTTTGTGATACTTGTTGATAGGTTATAAGTTTTACTCTATTCTAAACTGCAAGTGAACAGCAATGTCAAAGTAGTATATAGGGTTATCGAATCCACAGGGACACTAGGTCTCGATAGATCAGAACAGTAGAGACTAATACTAGAAATAAGCAGATGGTGAAGTAAATAAATTGCGAAGCAAGAAAGTAAACAGTAGCAAGTTGGTTGTGAAAGCAATAAACTAAAAGCGTCAAGCCTAGGGTATTCTCAGGAAATCAGACAAGCAGACAGTTCATTCAGTAAGGATCTAATTAAGCACAGTTCTAGAACTCAAAACACAGATATAGAATTAACCAAATTCCTTTGCGATAATTCTCTAAGTCTAAGTGCAGCAAACCAAACTTTCGTTTGCGAGAACTAACAGATTAAACTAGCATTAATCCCAAGTTTGATATGTTCACAATTATCCTAAACCAAACTTCCGTTTGCGCAAAGTTTAATTGCCCAATTTAATTAGTTCAGATTCCTAAACCCCACTTCCGTGACGTATTTAGCAACCTAAGATCTAGATTCTAATTGATCAGGTTAGAACTAGCTTTAAGCACAATTAAATTGAAGAACAGATATAGTTATGAATCCTTAACTAAAATTGAACAAGTCTAGCAAGTCATGAAATCCTATGTGAGAAACCCTAAACCTAACTAGGAATCTACTCAGACATAGATAATGAAAACATAATCATATGATGAATAAATTGCATAAAAGAATAAGAGTAAAAGGGGTTCGAAATCTTCTCCAAATACAGATGATGTAACAGGTTCAGATCAGCCCCAAAAGCTCTAAAAATCCTCTGCTCTTAATTATGAAAGCGTAATGTAAAGCATATATAAAAACTCAATAATATAGGTCTAATCTCGGCCAGGGGCTTCTTTGTAAATATCAGGAACTTCTGGATCAAAGTGCAATATCTTGATTCTTCTAAACCGCCGAGTTTTGGCCCATCTCGCTGGTGCATCGATCGATGCTAGAGTGCAACGATCGACACCTTTCTCTGTTTCGGACAGTGAACTCTATCTCTCGGCCAATCACTCCAAAAATCTCCAAAATGCTCCATTATCTCCAATTCAGCTCCAAACCTGATTACACCTGTAAAAGACTCTAAAAGAACACAAAAGACACTAAAAACACAACTATATCATGGCCTAAAACTAGTAAAAACCATGATATATCAACTCCCCCACACTTAGCCTTTGCTTGCCCTCAAGCAAAACATAGAACTAAAACATGGTGAAGAGGTTTGAAAACTCTTCAGAAACTCATTTCATCCTAGAAGCTACAATACTCAGATTCCCCTTAGTAAACCACTGAAAGAATCAATCACAGGATATCAAGACCAACATGTACTTCCCCCACACTTAGCAACTGTCCTAGGTAAACTCCACAATCACATTCAAGCATTCAAATTCTCCCTACTGACTTCTGCAAGTATTTAAGTGCGGTCTCACCTAAGGAGTATCGATCAAAGGGCACATGGATTCTTACCTTATCAGCTCTAGACCACCATACTATCTTTCTCTAGTCCCTTTCTTCTCTTTCCCTTCCTTAACAACTGATTTTTCCCCACTGGGTATCATTTTATTTTTTTTATTAGTGTTCTTCCCGTTATGGGGTGTACTTTGGACACATTCCATGGATAGCACAGGAGATAATAGGGGTCTCTACCACTCCTGTGACCACTTCGGAGTTACTAACTCATCTTCAGTTTATTATTATTTTTTTTTACTTTATAGAAGGGGAGAAGGGAACTAAATAGGATAGGTTGACAGGCTGTGTCAGATCTAACAAGGGAATCCGACACAAAGTATACCAAGCCCTTAGGTGAGAAATCTAAGTCAGTATTAAATTGAAGTCAGTAAAAGGATCCTCTGATCCCTGAAGTGATGTGGGTGTTCCCAGTAGGTTGATCTGTGATGGGGTTTTCTAATAGTCAGAGATAGATCCTGCAACTTCATCCCAATGGTTACTTAAGTTCCTGCAAGTCTTGTAAATCTTCTCAGAAAATCATAGTTTCTTACTTAAAACAATTTTGACTCAATAAAACAATTTTTTTTGAAAAACAGACTGACTCTTAAGAAAACAGAAAACAAAAGTCAGTAGCACCTCCCCCACACTTAAGACACACTGTCCCCAGTAGTGTCCAGCGAAGGATCGGTAAAAAGAAAATAAAAATTGAAAAGATGAAATTGTGTCTGTCGGGTTACCTCTGTCGCTCAGGCATCGATCGTTGCACTACGTGCATCGACCGTTACCTGGCGATTTTCGTGTATGGTCGATCGTTGCTCAAGAGCGCAACGATCGCTGCAATGCGATTCCTTTCGTGTTGTGACGATCGACACAGAAGTGCGTCGATCGTTGCACTGTGATTCTGTCCGAGACCTGCAAACATAAACTCACCAAAAACAAAAACAAACGTAAAATCCTAACAAAAACACAAAAAATTAAGTAGAAAAACACCAGTACCTAATGGTGGGTTGCCTCCCACCCAACGCTTGTTTAAGGTCAATAGCTTGACCGGACGGATGGGAATTTTCAGGTACCAGGAGGTCCTGACAGAGACTTTTTCTGTCTCTGTTCAAGTCTCCTCATCCAAGGTGGTGAGTAGGCTGTTGCGGAATGCTCATGTCCAAGAAAAGATGGAGTGAAATGTGCTCCAGGATCTATAACCATAGTATGATCAGGCTGCTCAAAATCTGCGTCCCTTATGGTGAATGTCTGCCCATCTATCAGTGGCTTTCGCAGCTTATCCATCTCATAGTGCAGTGGTTCATCTCCCAGATGGAGGTCTATCAAGCTGTTCCTAACATCAATCAATGCTCCTGCTGTAGCCAAAAAGGGTCTCCCAAGCAATAATGCTTCATCCGGATTACAGTCATATCTCAGCACAAGGAAGTCTGTTGGAACTAAGTAGTTTCCAACTCTCACCGGAATGTCCATAAGGAGTCCTTCAGGAACTCGTATGGACTGATCAGCTAGAACAAGAGAAGTCCTAGTAGGATTAAAATCCAACATACCCAGCTTCTCTGCCACAGAGTAAGGCATTAAACTTCCAGCAGCTCCTAAATCACACAGAGAGCGTCTAAAACTATCCTCAAAGATAGAACAATCCAGCACAAAGACTCCAGGATCAGGCAGCTTCTTCGGGACCTTAGTCAGCAGAACATTACTAATATGCTGAGGAACTATTATCACCCAGTCTTTCAGATCATCATCCAGAGGCAGCATCTTGTTTAAGTACCTCTGCACACAAGGATGATAAGGTGGATCATCAGAAGTTGGAATTTCTTCCAATTCTTCACCAATCCCTTCTAATTTCTTCAGCTCTTCAATCTCTTGCCTAATCACTTCAGACACTGAGGAGTGTTGTCTAACAATCTGTTCGTAGATCTCCTGTTGAGTAATCTCAGAGGCTCCATTGAATAGGCGATCAAGCTCAAAGTCAGCATCTATGCCATTACCATCCGACAGATCTGTCTGTTCACGCCCTGCAACGACCGACACCAAGGGTGTGTCGATCGTTGCCATCCCGACTGGTGTATCGATCGACACAGATGTTGCATCGATCGACGCACTGCAGCAGATTTCACCCGAGAGTTTTTCACAAATATCCGAAAATTCTTGTTCTGTCACCAACTCAGCTGTACTTAGCTCAAATCTTTCACCTAGGTGAGATCCATCATTAATGCACACAGACCAGGCCTTAACATGAGTGTCTGCCACTCCTTTTCCCTTCAGTGAGCTGGACATCTGGTTCACCTGAGTGTCCAACTGCTTCAAGTGAGTGCTCATAGACACAAACTTCCCATTGAGGTCTTCATAGACAGCGTCCAACTTCTTGTTGCAATCCACATAAATCTTGGTCTGACTCTCAATCAGTTGTTCCATCATAGCCTCCATTTTGCTCTCATGGGCTGTAGGTGCAGGAGGAGTCTGATAGGATGTAGATCCATAGGTTCTCTGAGTACCTTGTCCATAGGTCTTCTGAAAACCACCAGTCTGTCCTCCATTGGAGAATCTGTTCCCCTGTTGATTACTAAATCTATTACCTTGGAAACCAGAACCTCCTATGAAATTCACATCTTCTTCATGAGTGTCCTCCTCAGTCTGAATCACCTCTACATCTTGGGCAAAGTGGACAGCTTTCTTACTTGTCAAGAGATTGTAAACTGTGTCCAATCTGGATCTTATATTAGCTATATCAGAATTCTCTACAGTTCCACCAGATTTCTTCCTCCTTTCATTCATTGTCTTACAACTGTTGCTGCCAATCAGGTTCTCAATCAACTGCTTAGCTTGTGTAGGAGTCCTGGTGTTGAAATTAGCATTACTGGAATTATCCAGCGCAGTCTGATAAGGGAGATCTATGCCTATGAAGAAGATACCAATCAGCTGTACTTCTGTGAATCCATGGTGTGGACAGTCACGCTGATACTGCTTAAATCTCATCCAGGCAGTCTTCAAGGGCTCCACAGCTCCTTGGGAAAAAGTGAGTATGTCCTGTCTGGACTGATCCGAGCGCGCATCATCATAAAAGTGACGCAGGAACTCACTCTTTAAGGCTGCCCAAGTAGTATACTGACCAGGTGCCAGTTGTCTCAGCCATGCACTAGCGTCTCCAGCAAGACTGTGCGGAAATAGCTTAAGGAACAGATAGTCCAGGCATACTCCTTCATACTTCATGCCAGTGACTATGTCCTCAAACTTGTCAATGTGATCCATAGGCTGCTCTGCTTGATGACCATGAAAAGCAATCTGCCTCATCAGCTGGTAGTAGATGGTCTTTACCTCAAAATCATTCCTCTCAAAAGCAGGAAGCACTAGAGCTGCTCGGTTTGCATGAAACTCATCAGGTCTGTTGTAGTCAGCTAGTGTCCTCTCATGAACCACCATCTCTCTACCTTGGTTCCGCTCCTGACCCTGGTTTTGGTTCTGCTCAGGAGGGTCAGGGATCACTCGTCCATCAGCATCAATCCTCTGCCCAGCAGCATTGTAAGGATTGTTTTCCGGATCCCTCCGGACACCTTCAGCATCTCGTATCAAGATCAGACGTTCACGTACCATTCTCTCTCTCTTTTCTCTTCTGATAGTCCTTTCTAGACGTCCAAGTTCCTCAAGATTGAGATTAACCAAGCTCGAGTTCGGATTACTTCTAGTTTTCTGCGTTGGCATAAACTGTCTGTAATCGTCCAGCAACGATCGATGCTATCAGTGCAACGATCGATTCAATCTCAGAATCGCCTAGTGACGATCGACGCAAGGGATGCAACGATCGACGCAAGGCGAAATTGGTACCTGCGACAGAGAGAAAAACCGAGAAAGTCAGTAACTAAAAAAAAAAAAAAACGAAAAGAAAACGAAAAATCCTAGTAAAACCCTAGGCTCGAAGCTATCGAAGACTCAAAGAGTCCCCGGCAACGGCGCCAAAAACTTGATAGGTTCTAAGTTTTACCCTATTCTAAACTGCAAGTGAACAGCAATGTCAAAGTAGTATATAGGGTTATCGAATCCACAGGGACACTAGGTCTCGATAGATCAGAACAGTAGAGACTAATACTAGAAATAAGCAGATGGTGAAGTAAATAAATTGCGAAGCAAGAAAGTAAACAGTAGCAAGTTGGTTGTGAAAGCAATAAACTAAAAGCGTCAAGCCTAGGGTATTCTCAGGAAATCAGACAAGCAGACAGTTCATTCAGTAAGGATCTAATTAAGCACAGTTCTAAAACTCAAAACACAGATATAGAATTAACCAAATTCCTTTGCGATAATTCTCTAAGTCTAAGTGCAGCAAACCAAACTTTCGTTTGCGAGAACTAAAAGATTAAACTAGCATTAATCCCAAGTTTGATATGTTCACAATTATCCTAAACCAAACTTCCGTTTGCGCAAAGTTTAATTGCCCAATTTAATTAGTTCAGATTCCTAAACCCCACTTCTGTGACGTATTTAGCAACCTAAGATCTAGATTCTAATTGATCAGGTTAGAACTAGCTTTAAGCACAATTAAATTGAAGAACATATATAGTTATGAATCCTTAACTGAAATTGAACAAGTCTAGCAAGTCATGAAATCCTATGTGAGAAACCCTAAACCTAACTAGGAATCTACTCAGACATAGATAATGAAAACATAATCATATGATGAATAAATTGCATAAAAGAATAAGAGTAAAAGGGGTTCGAAATCTTCTCCAAATACAGATGATGTAACAGGTTCAGATCAGCCCCAAAAGCTCTAAAAATCCTATGCTCTTAATTATGAAAGCGTAATGTAAAGCGTATATAAAAACTCAATAATATAGGTCTAATCTCGGCCAGGGGCTTCTTTGTAAATATCAGGAACTTCTGGATCAAAGTGCAATATCTTGATTCTTCTAAACCGCCGAGTTTTGGCCCATCTCGCTGGTGCATCGATCGATGATAGAGTGCAACGATCGACACCTTTCTCTGTTTCGGACAGTGAACTCTATCTCTCGGCCAATCACTCCAAAAATCTCCAAAATGCTCCATTATCTCCAATTCAGCTCCAAACCTGATTATACCTGTAAAAGACTCTAAAAGAACACAAAAGACACCAAAAACACAACAATATCATGGCCTAAAACTAGTAAAAACCATGATATATCACTTGTGCAGCTTGCCAATAGTAAGGTGGTCTTTACTTTGTTCAAGGAAGTATTAATAATAACAAGATATGTGGAATTTGGTCCAATAAATATGTACCTTAGCTCTGCAGGGAGCTGTTTAAGCTCGATTTTAGGTGTCTTTTCCTCGCTCTAGTGACTGAATTTTTCTGCCTGCTTTGAGGTGCGAACGAGCTCCTCTTGCGCCACCAGCTGCATCACATTCTCACAAGCGTCCAACACCACATACCCAAAATCAGTCTCATCCAGATGCTCCATCTCCTGCGCAGAACTTATCAGAGCCCTCTCCAAAGGATCCAAAACAAGTGTTATATGTAAGAGTTCATCTTCTAGATCGCTAAGAGTGTCCACGTAGAATGTCTGACCGTCGATGAAAGGTCTTCACCAACTTATCCATGTCAAAACTCATATGCAGATCACCAACATTCAGAGCTATCGTTCCCTTCTTATAGTCGATAATATTGTTTAGCTTCCGTCCTCGATTTTGTTTCCTATTTGTTTGAATATGCCTTACTTCTGACTTGATGATTTGTTCATATCTTTGTAGGTTTGGTCGTGAAAAGTTGTCATTAACCCGAAATATTACTAGAATCTTCACTAACAAGTTTGATGGCCCATATTACAGCTGAACTTGGGTGCCACGGGAGAGACAGGAGCGCTACTTTGTTGAATTCGCGGTTAGTTAATCTCTTATTTGTTTGAATCTGATATGTTTACTTCTGACTTGATGATCACTAACACTTATATTTTTTATTTTCTTTTAGAAAACCCACACATGAGATCTTTTAATAAAAGGTGTGGTTCAAGAGCACTTTGAACGTATATGTCAAAAATGAATAAAGGATATGGTCAACACCGCAGGGACCTTGCGAGTGCAACCAAAGTGGATTATGGATACTCTCTAGGCAGAGATGTCTGCTTACTGGGACACTGATGCAGCAAAAGAGAAGAGTATTACCACTTTTGATGCTCGGATGTCTGACCGTGGAGGTCTTGAACCTCATGTCCACTTATCCGGTAGAAGTCTTACCTTCAAATCCTACAAGAACTGGTAAGTTACTATATAGTGTTCAATATTTTCATTCAACAGTTTCTTTTACTCTTATCATTAAATAGAGTTGTCTAATAGTTTCTTTTGTGTTTAATGATAGGAAGTAGAGTTGTAAAGACCGGTGAGTCTTGGTGAAGTTTTCATCAAGACTCATAAAAAAACGGATGAAACCTTTGTTGATCCAAAGGCGCAGTCAGTGGAAAAATGCTATGAGGAGAACTTGGAAGCCAATATGGCTAACCACGAGGCTGAGAACTCAGAGACTTCGGATGGTGCATGTAACGCCCCTTTCCCATTATCCACTGACTGCCGAGCTGACCGGTCAACAATCAAACAAGAACATGACAAATTCGAACCCGGGAAAGTCTAACAGGAAAAATTTATCACAAGACGAAGCTAAAGACAGATCGGTTTGAGACAAAAGCTCATACTGACCTATCACTGACCGCGCTATCCCCACTTCCACAATACAAAGCTTCGCAACCTGTATTGTTTCGGTGAGTTGTGTCGGTTCGAACTAAATCAATATATCAGGGAAGCATGTTCATTACTGAGTAAATAAACGTTTACATAACGTTTATACATTGATAAAACGACCTTCGCTATTAAGGTCAACAAACAACCAAATCCACGCAATAAAATGGCGTCAAAGCTGAATCGATAAAACAACCAAAACATCGAATCAAAACTCTCGCCATATGCAATCCCAAAACTACACCGAGGACCTCCAGCGTCCGTCGCTGCTAAACCTGAAAACAAAAAGAGTCTAATGAGCGATCTTAGATCACCCAGTGAATCGTCTCCCCACTAAAGGCTTCTAATCTATCTACATCTACACTTTCCCGCCCCAAAACCCGAATTAACAATAAAAAGGAGAAATGGTTTATCACGTACTACCACAATGTGATAAACCCACAGCACAAAAGCACTTGCCAAAAGAAAGGAAAAAGATTAAGGAAATCGAAGGCACTGCAACACATGCCCCCAATTAGACTCGATCTAACTATCGCGCAAACCAAATTACTCCACTGGGCGTACTTTATGCGAACTCGATAACTTCCACGGGTTTACATAGTCACCGACTAGGTAACTAAAACCACCCACGACTCCTAGACGTTAACATGAAATCCGACGACCTAGGACATTGTTCCCAGCCCATCGATAGGAAGTGACTCGGGCTACCCCATGGTAACCTAAGTTTCCATGCAGTTCGGCCCTAGGACATGACCCCGTATTCTCCGAATCGCACACCTACCGGCATCATTCAGTAGGTTCACGCCATAACCAGAATCACCACCCGAAGGCACACGATCTGGTTAGGCAACTACCCGAGGATCCAATCGGGTCAGAAGTACCGGAACGCCTTCAGAACCTAGATTTGCGGGATCTAACGCACCCTAGAGTCCTAGTGCAGTAATTTAAACACGTAGACTCACTGGGACTCTAGCATAAATCACAAAATCATCCACAACAAATAAATAACGAACTATCCCGCAAGCCTAATACACGCCAACACATCCACTCTGACCCGGTTCTATACCGAGCCAGCAATTACTAACTTAACCGGCCCCGTGACCAGAGTAAGTGTCCACAAGGACCGCTCGGCCCAACACCAAGACAGTCTAAAACAGGCCTGCACACAAATCTCAACAACATCAAAGCATCAACACAATCAACCACACAAGCAAGCTTATTAGGGTTTTCTAACGTCTTTTACTTCATTCTTGTCCGCTACCTTGGATTAGCGATTGCTAATCCGTAGACAGCTCTCTACTCACACAGTTCATTACTTATCCTTCCTTAAGCATCTTTTAATAACTCCTCAATTTGTCGGTTTGGAGTTAGTAAACTTACTAACTCCCTGACGTCTCATGATTAACTTAATTTCAATCATTGATTAGCCTGCAACCCGCTATTAAACCTAACCCCAATCAATTACATAGTCTATACGCTTGTTAAGGTTTAATCCGTATTTTACTGTCATCTTAATTCCCGTATATAGATTCGTTTAATAACGTTATTTAGTATCAATATATATGCGTATACGATCCTATCATGCAAGGTCTATATGAATGCATCAATCAATTGTTACTAACAACCTAGCAGCAATCAACTGTTTAATCCTAGTGTTCCTAGCATGCTTAATCATTACCCTAACCAATTCATAATTTACCAATCAATATCAATTATCAGTCAATAAAATCACAGGTACACAATCCTACTGTACGGCTTGGGTTCCCGGTCTATATGCATTCTAACTATTCTACGAGTTGAGCCGACTCACAGTGATTAGTGCGGACTGATGGAACTGATGCGGTACGAATCGCGAGACTACCGAAATGAATCCCGAACTCCCTAAACACTCTGAACTGGATCTCGAATACCCCATAAATTCCCCGAGCAAGAACCGGCCGGAGTCAACGTGTTGACCAGTGTTGACCACGGCGTTGACCAGAAAAATGGGGCGTTGACCGTTGACTTTGACCTTCCTAAACCGGCTGAAACCAACTGAACCACTGAACCGACTTCCAGTTGACCGGTTTAGTTAAACCGGTCCAAGTCAAACCATTGACCAGCATTGACCGCGGTTTGACCGGTTTAACTAAACCTTTCCAACCGCTTAAACCAATATAAATCCATCCCGAACCAATTCTAATCCACTCCTTATGAACCGGTTGAGTAGAAGGCAACGAATGGGCTTTTCCGGCGGCCGGCTCCGGCGTTGACCGCGGCGGCTCCGGCATTGACCGGCCGGACTTGAGCTTTTCCGAGGACTAATGTGATCCTCTGGTGGTGGAGAATATTCTCAAGAATGTTATGGAGCTTCTGATAGGTTAGATGGGGCTAAAACCGGTGGGGGAAAAGAAGAATGGTTGTGAAGTCTCGCTGGCGGCAACTCTCCGGCGAGTTTCTCTGGTGTACCAGCGGTGGTGGGTGGTTTGAAGGGTGGAGGTTGTCGAGAAGAAGATGGTGAATCTGCTGGTATAAATGGTTTAGTGAGAATCAAGAGGGATTAGAAGTTGTGGTGATTGCTTTCAACCCAAGAAATGAAGAACATATGAATTTTTTAGCTTTTTCCTAGAATCTTCAAAGGGATTCCTGAATTTTTGGTTGCGTGGATGAATGGGGAGAGAGAGAGAGAGATTTCGAGAGAGAGGGTTAGAGGGAGGTCCTGAAATGAGTTGAATGAAGTTGCACTTGATTAGATGTATGATTCCATGCAAATAAAGATGTATTGAATATAAAACTCATGCATTGCACCCAATTAGGAGATGTGTCGACCGTGGTGAGGAGACAACTGTCTCAGGTAAGCCATTTGTGATCACAAATCAGAAACTAAACCGTTCCAAACTTCCTGTAACTCCAATTTACTCAGTTGCTTTGGTTTAGCCTTTTTGGAGTTTAATATTTAAAAAACCTTTTAGATGTTCCCATAAATCTTCCAAATCCCAAATTATGATTCTACATGATTTTATATGAATTTAGAAACTTGAATCACTTTATTTGGACTTCCGTAGCTCCGGTTATGAATTTTACAAGATTTCTTGGATTTATCGGTTTTCATTCATGATAGTCCGAAAAACCTATTTAAACCCCGTTTCTTCCACTTATGGTCTTATAAATTTTCTTCTATTTAATAAGAAGAATACTTGGCCGGTCTTGGCTTCCATCTCATATTTTGACAAAATTACCATTTTGTCCTTGGACTTTAGCAAAATTACAGTTTTGCCCATGTTGACTTTTCTTCTGCCCATTGACCACATTTTGGAGGCAGGGTATTACAGTGCACCACAGAATCTAACCAGAGAAGAGTAGAAAAAGATACTTTTGCGGGTAAAGTTCATTTTCTTGTTGCCTTTTATGTTTTGTCTTTATGTTAAGTATAACTATGGCATTTGATGTTGTTGTTTCTGTTTAGTCATTATATGATTATTTTCTTTGTTTTGGCAGTCAACTTTCACAAATGAAAAAGGAACTCTTTATGGAGTAGGAAGCCTCGCAAAGAGACATCTCAATGGAAAGAGGAAGTACTCGAAAGGCTCTTCCTCATTCAACAGTCTGCAACAACAGATACCCAACACGGCAAATGGCAAATATTGCTCATGAAGAAGAGCTTAGAAAAGTCTCAGGTACCCAACAAGCCAAGATTGACCAATTATCATTGGTGGAGAGGTACTTGTCTAAAATTGATCCAAGATTTTTGGACTATCTAGCTGCAAACAATGCTCCAAGCCGCACTGGTTTTGATCCTTAGACTTCTGCTGTTGCACCTGTCGATCCTCCCATCACTAACTTGCCCTTTGGTTTTTCTAGTTCTTCTGTTTTTTTTTTGATTCTCCTATAGTTTGTTGCAGTCAACCCATTTTGTGAACAATGTTGAATGGTTGATATTGTGAAGTTGAATGGTTGTTAATGTTTAGAAAGCTATTAGTACATCTATAGTACAATGTCTTGGATTATCTCCTCTAATTTGTCTGATTTAATTCTGTTTAGAGTAAAATGTAACCAGGATTCAAATCACCAAAATGGTAAAATGCATACCAAATAGTGAAACGTTGATCAAAATCGTCACAAAGTAGTCACAATTCAGTTGTAGATTAGTTGCAAACAGTCGTAAAACGGTAATCCCAACATTTTTGAAGTTCGAGTTGATCGCTATTCAGTCGCTATTTAGTCGTTTATAAGTCATAACTAAGTCGTAAATTAGTCGTAACTTTTTACGATTGAAAGACGACTACATGTAAACGAATATACATCGACTATGAATGAGTCGCAAGACATTCATACGACGAATTATTGAGTCGCAAAACCGTCGTACGTTTAGTCGCAGTTTAGTCGTCTAATATGCTGACGGAATTGCGACTCTCATGCGTCGTCATCAACTCAGTCGCAATTCAGTCGTAAAAATACGACTGCATTGCGAAGGTATTATTTAAGTGACAAAGAAAGAATAGACGACTGATAGTTTTACTCGTGCACCAGTCGTATTTTAGGTTTTTGCGACTGAGTAGCGAATGTGGGGGGTGTCACTAAAACACTGTTTTTTCCCGTAGTGTCGATAGACTAATACACGAAAACAAGGTTTTAGTGGAACCTATATTAGTTGCTATTCAGTCGGTAAATCACAATCTATGATTGATTTACGACTACAAGTGTTAGTAGGTAATTCTTGGTCGCAAAATAAAGCAATCGTAAATCAGTTGTCACTTTCAACTGATGCATGACTAATTGAAGGTGACACAGTCATATATCAGTCGTAAACCGTTATGACTGACATACGACTGATAGTACGACTCTGTTGCGTCGCCTTGTTTTCGTCGTATAATAGTCGTAAAATGTTACAACTAAAACATGACTATATTGCTACTAAGTTCATGACTATTTTGAGACTCATTTGTAGTCATGGTGTAGTCGTAAGGCAGTCGTAAATGTAGGACTATGTTACGACTATCTTATGACTAAATTTACGATGAAATGGCGACCGACCAGATCTTTTTAATGATCGGTTTGCCATTTTACGATTGTTTACCGACTACATTGCTACTGTCTTACGACTGAATTGTGACTCTCTTACGACTCTTTTGATCTACGGATACAACAATTGGTACTGATTTTTTCATTTTGGTGATTTGAAAAATTGTTTGCAATTTAACTCTTAACCTAAAGAAGACAACAATAGAAACTGAGAACATTATATACATTACATTATATAACCATTTGACAAAAGTTTACCAAAAAACATTCATACATTAGTTCAAACATTCATACATATCTTCACTACTTTTTCACATAAAAAAATAGTTCAAAAATTTGAGAAAGTAGTTGAGACCTAGAAAAACCTATTAGTTAGTTGTGGTAAGATCATGTGCGGCAGTGGAATCCTGAGGATCAGCATCAGTGCGGCTCGTAGCTCTGTTCGCATCTAAATAGTCCGAGAACCTTGGATCAGTTTCAGACAAGTACCTTTCGACCAATGTCAATTGGTCGATCTTGGCTTGTTGGGTGCTGCAACTCGTCTAAGGTCTTCTTCAAGAGCAGCATTATGGGTGTTTACAGTCGCATGTACTTCTATCTGCCTTTTAGCTTCCTCCAGTTGTTGTTGTAGACTGCTGAATGAGGCAGAGCTTCCCGGGTACTTCCTCTTCCAATTGACATGTGTCTGCGCAAGGCTTCCTACTCCATAGAGAGTTCCTTTCTCATTTGCGAAAGTGGACTGCCAAAGCAAAACAAAAAAACCATTCATAGAATCCCAAACACAATAGATATTAATGTAATGACTAAAACTTATTGAAACACAAAGAGCAATCAAGAAATGAAAGTCTAACTACAAAAAAAAATCTCGTTCTCCTCATCTATGGTTAGATTTCGCTGTCGTGATGTACCATCTAAAGTCTCTGAGTTATCAGCCTCGAGGTCCCCTTTCTTGGCTTCCAAGTTCTCCTCATAACGCTTTGCCACCGTCTGCGCTTTCTGATCAACAAATGTTCCATCCGGTTTTGTATGAATCTTGATGAAAACTTCACTAAGACTCACCGGTCTTTCCAATTCTAATTCATGTCTTGATACACAATCAAGGTTAATGATATAGTAAACTATTTTACTACAGACTGCAGAGATTGAATTGAAAGTGACATACCATTTCTTGTTGAATTTGGTGGTAAGACTTCTGCCCGGATAAGTGGACGTGAGGTCCAAAGCCTCCTCGATCAGACATTCGAGCATCAGAAGTGGTTTGGCTCTTATCTTTAGCTTCTTCAGTCTCCCAGTACGCTTTCATCTCTGTCTAAATGGTATTTGTAATCCACTTTGGTTGCACTCTCGAGGTCCTTGCGGTACTGACTATATCCTTCATCCGCCTTTGAAAAATCCTTTCGAAATTCTGTTGAACCACACCATTTCTAAGAGGATCCTAGTGGTGTGTTTTCTACATGAAAAATTGACAAGATATGAGCTAGTAATCAAAAGTGCTTCAAATTCTAAACAGAAGGTATAGAAGAGAAAACCTAACCGCGAATTCGATAAGGTAACGTTCATGTCTTTCTTGTGGCACCCAAGTCCAGCTATATTATGGTCCATCAAGTTTGTTGGTGAAGTTTCTAGTAATCTTCCTGGTCAGTGACGACTTGTCACGACCAAACCAACACAAGTTTGAAACAACATAACGTAAGAGACAATGACCAAAACCCTTCTACACAATGAGGAAAACGTTAGCAAGTTACTATTGTGATACTCAGCTCAAACTAGAAAATATCAGATACTAATAGCAAAGAGACCAGCTACGATAACCTAATAGACAAACGATTTACCAGAACAATTCAGAAACGATTTACTAGAACAATCCAGAAATGATTTACTCAAGCTAGCACTCATAAACGATTCAGAAACAAAGCAATAGCTAATTAAATAGCTAATTAAACAGAAACAATCACTAAAAAATTAAATAGCTAATTAAACAGAAACAAAGCAATATCAAATTCAAACTAAGCTAACACTCATAAACAGAAACAAGACAAGCTAACAATAACTAGCTAACACTAAACTATCAAACCATCAAGCTAACACTCATAAACGATTCAGAAATGAAGCAATGGTTAATTAAATAGCTAATTAAACAGAAACAATCACTAGCAAATTAAATAGGTAATTAAACAGAAAAGCAATATCAAATTTAAACTGAGCTAACACTCGTAAATAAAAACAAGACAAGCTAACAATAACTAGCTAACACTAAACTATCAAACTATCAAGCTAACACTAAGACAAGCTAAACTATACTTAGAACTAGTAGCTAGCAAGATACTTATATACTCAGAACAAACAAACAAACAAACTAGTAAACTATCATACTCAGACCAAACAAACAAACCGAGCAAACTAAGCAATAGCTAACAATAACTAGCTAACACTAAATTTAAACTGAGATAACACTCATAAAAAGAAACAAGACAAGCTAACAAGACCTAGAAAACTAGCATACTCAGACCAAACAAATAAAAAAACGATTCAGAGTAGTCATAAACGATTTAGTCAACAAATAGCAAACTACCAAGCGGTCATAAACAAGAGTTACCATATGGTGTTTGGCTTCACCGTGGGAGACAACACAATTGTGTACTCTTCCCTCCCTGTCTGATTGAGAAGAGCTTCCTGGTCTTCCGAGAGATTCGTCTGGACCAGTGCTGCACCTAACTCTTCCTCACCGTCAGATCGAGAGTTCCCTGCTTCGGACGATGGTTGTTGTAGCGCTCGAGAGTGTTGTGAAGATCGAGGCTGAGAGTGTGAAGATCTTCGACGGGATGGATCTGTAGACGATCGAGGATGTGACGGTGAGGGTTGAGCGATTGGATGGTTAACCGCCGGAGTTGTTCGAGGTTCAGACACCGCCGATGTTGGTTGAGGCCAAGACTCCGGAGACGTTCGAGGCTGAGTCGGTGGTTGTTGATAGAGAGTGCTTTGGAAGAGGCGCGCCGGTGGTGGATAATCCCTCACGGACGGTGGATTCTTCTTAGAGAGCTCCGGTGCCAACGGAGGCGATTCGGAGTGAACTCGTACCGACTGAGAAGAGGTGACAGAGTCGTGTCTGTTGGCGGTTTATTCCGCGATGCGCTTGACCCGCCTCTTCGGGATGGTTTCTTTCTTCCGGCCATCGATTTGATAGGGGTTTTAGTGTTCTCGGTGACGGATCGAGTCAGAGAGGAGATCGAGACAGAGAAATCGATTCGTTGCTCGAGAGGAAGAAGGAGGAGAATTATGGTTAGGGATTATGATCTTGGGGATTTTAAGGATAAATTAGATCCATTGGTTTAGGGAAAATTAGGCGGGTTCAGGGATAATTTTGGGTGGGTTAGTTGCCAAATTTTGGCGGTTTATGAAAATTTGGGTGGGTTTAGTTGCCAAATTTTGGCGGTTTAGGAAAATTTGTGTGGGTTTAGGGATATTTACATGGGTTCAGGAAATAATTAGATTTTAGGGATATTTTTTTTTACATGAATTTTGATTATGATGTTATAAAAAAATGATTAATTAAAAAAATGATTAATAAAAAAATTTGATTAATAAATTTTTGGTTTTTGTTTAAAATTTCGGTTTTTAATTTTTAGTTTTGGAAAGAAAGTGGTATCTCGGGGAAAATAGTCATACTATTACAAACTGAATTAAAAAAGAAACTCTGACATTCAGGAATAAACGTATCGATATTACATATTGATATATACATGTCTAGTAGGGTTCTTCACCGTCATCATATTCATTATCAGAAGACGATAAATTACACTAGAATTCATCTTCTGGTTCCGCATCATCGACATTGTATCGAGTTATTGGGTTTAATCCGTGCACCAAATTCTCGACTACAATATCTTCAATTGGAGTCAGCATTACCGAATCGTCATTATCTTGTTGCAAAATAGTAGGTTCTGCGTCTTCATACCCTCCTGAAATATTTTCCCTCAGATTGACTTTCACAACATTTAGCCACAAGTATTTCGGTTTCTTCGTGTAAGGATACGAGATATAACAAACCTGATCCGCTTGCGAAGCTGAACAAAATCAATATTTAGAAGTCTATTAACATCCATGTATATATTATACTATATATAGAAATACAAACGTACCTAAAATAAATGGATTATATTTATTGTATTTTCTCGATGAAAGAACGTCTACAATGCCACCATTCCTCCTCTGAGTACCTCTACCGATAACAGGGTCGTACCACTTACACTTAAAAGTTTGATTCTCAATTTAACCGTCCCTTCATACTCTAATTGTATGATATCAGTTAAGATCTCGTGGAAAGCAGTTTCATCAGATGCATCACTATAACTCTCTCCTTTAACACAAACACCATAGTTGCCTGTCTTTCTTCCGTCGCTGTGACTCGGCGTATGAAACAAATACCCTTTTGTGAAATATATAGGCCAAGTATTCGCCTTATTCACGGGTTCATGCACTATATCTAGAACTCAAGGATGAAAAGGATGTGTGGCTTTCCGGTACTCAACCTGCGTATAGAAAACAATACAAATATAATCCTCGGACATACTGTTTAAAATATCATATAGACTTACATAATCTTCTACCCAAGTATAATATTCGTTAGCTCTGTTTGTGGAGAGTTCTTTCTCGGAGAGATCTGGATATTTTGGAGAAATATAATCCTCGAACATATTGTTTAAAACCAACACATATATGATACAAACACATATATTATGTGTAAAATAAATTTATAACATACATGTTAGATTATACCTTTAAAATGGTTGAAAATAACCGCAATCCCATAAAACATATGCATGTGCACATCGGTAGTCTTTCTCGGAAAGTAAAATTTCATGCATTTCCCCACTTGGACGACTAAAATGAGTAAATATATCAGGTACTTTTACATGATACTCGGAAACTTCACCTTCATCAAATCTTGTTAACCTTACCAAATAAATTTATAGAAATTTTGAGTAAACTGTCTCCTCATGCTTTGAGAATAATTAAAATGTTTACCTTGATTTTGTTTCTATACTCACAGCAAAGTAATGATCTGAGAAATAAGCTATCTCTTCATTGATATACGATTCAACAATCGATCTTGAAGCATATCTTTTCTTCTTTGCTTTCCCTTTTAACTTTTTCAAAAACCTTTCAAAGGGGTACATCCATTTATATTCAAAGAGCCTCCTAACTCTGCTGCGTAGGGAAGATGAATAGGCAGGTGATCCATCATGTCGAAAAGTGATGGAGGGAAGATCTTCTCCAAATTGCATATGATTAAAATTATGTTTTATTTTAGAACTTCGACGTGACTCTTCGACAAATTTCTAGAACATAAGTCCCGAAAAAAATCCTCCAATCCCTACAATAATAATCATTGGAGAGACTAGTCATGGTAAATATAAATTAACATAATCATTTTTACATATCAAGAATACAAAAGGTACTATAAGTAATCAATACCTGATAACGCAATATGGACGTTCCGGTCTAGAAGTTCTGCAAAGATAAATGGAAGTAATCGTTTCATAAAAACATTACAACTATGACTCTTCATCCTCGAAAACTTTCCATTATCCAAATCTGCACAACTAGCTAAGTCGGAGGCATACCCATCTGGGAATTTGACCGCATATTTCACACATTCCAATAAACTCTTCTTGGCGTTGTCTGTCAATATGTAGGCGGGGAAAGGAGCTTTAATCTCATCATCAATGTGTAAGTGTGCCCGAGAACAGAATCTTACTATATCCAATCTTGACATGATGGTGTCTTTCGATTTACCTTTCACACTCATAAGAGTGTTCATGATATTGTCAGAAACATTCTTCTCAACATGCATCAAATCAAGATTATGTCGCAGATTGAGGTCCCTCCAGTATGGCAGCTCCCATAATATACTCTCCTTGTACCAGTTATGCCACTTCCCATCGCCAGGTTTCTTCTTTTCGTGACCGTTTCCACCGCATTCTTTTGTTTTTGATGGATTTACACCTTGCAACCGCTCGCAATAAACTTGCTCACCAGACAAATACTCAGGAGGACACTCTTTTGAAGCATCTTTTCCCTTCAAAAAGTCCTTTTTATTCTTCTTTAGTGGATGAGCATGAAGAAGAAATCTTTGGTGACAATCAAAACAACACATCTTTCTTCCATTCGGCATATAAAAATCTTTAGTATCTTCCATACAAATTGGACAAGACAGTGTACCATGCGTCATCCATCCTGATAACATGCCATACACCAGAAAGTCACTTATCGCCCAGAGCAACACTGCTTTTAGAATAAAACTTTGATTCAAGGATACATCGTATGCATCGACTCCAGAAGACCATAATTCCTTCAACTCCTCAATAAGAGGTCGGAGGAATATATCAAGACTAGCTCGCGGATGCTTTGGCTCAGTCAGAATTGTCAAAAACAAGTATTATGTATTCATGCACATACCAGGGGGTAAATTATATGGAGTCAATATGATTGGACACAATGAATGATTATGAGACATGCCAACCCATCTGTACATAATCCAAGATAAACGTTACGGGGTTCCTGGACAAATCGGGGATGTTTCTCTTGAAAACATTTCCACTCCGCTGCAACAGACGGATGACACATTTCTCCCTCATTTTCTTGGTGCTCGGCATGCCACCTCATTGCCGCTGCAATTTTCTCGCTTTGATACATTCTCTTCAGAATGTCAGCAATTGGTATATACCACATGCGACTATATGGTATATTGGTTCTCCGATGTCTCGCATTAGGCTTCCATCCTTGTGCTTTTCAAACAAACACTTATCTTCCTTTTCGTCTTCTTTCCAGAAGATCATACAATTATTGATGCAAACATCAATTGTATAATAGGGGAGACCTAGATTCCGCATCCATTTTTCTGTCTCGTAATGTGAACCAGGTGCCTGGTTTCCTTCTGGTAAAAACTCGGTAAACATTTCACATATCGAATCCACTGCCCTTTCACTCATATTATGTTCTAGCTTTCTTTTCAAGACTCCAGTAGCTAAGGATAACTACGAGTGACCTTCACAACAACCATCATATAATGGATTTTTCGCTCCTTCTAATAGGTCTTTAAATGTTTTTGAATGATTACGCATAGGTTCTTCCGCATTTTGATAGCTAAAATCCTGATAATAGCTATCAAAATTCTCATTATCACAAAATGCAACATTCACCATATCCACATATCTATCTTCTACTACATAATTACCAACATCTTCATTCCCACTTAAATGCGTCCTATCAACATAACTCGTTCCTAAATCCATGCCGATTTCTTCTCCATGCTTATACCAAACATAATAATCAGGCATAAATCCTTCACTATACAGATGACTCCAAATTTTTTTTCCAAAGGCTATCGGTTTTTCGTTCTTGCAAACATTACAAGGGCAGTGAAACTTACCGCCCTTACATTGCGCTAGAGGCTGGTTGTTTGCAACTGCCATGAACTGCTCCATCCCCATTTCGAACGCTTGCGATAAATTTCTGGTAGCTTCATCGATCCTACTATACATCCACTCCCTATAATTACTATAGTTGTAATTTCTTGACATTTCGTAATGTGTAAAAAAAACTCGTCTTTGTTTTTATTTTCGTTTTTTTTGCTTTAGATGGTTGGTGTTTGAGAATGAGGGGTAGATATGTTCGATGACTAATATATAGAGATTTTTACGACTGAACTGCGACGCAGTTACGACTGATTTAACGACTCTTTTTGTTAGTCGTAATAATTAGTTACACCTGCCTACAAATGAGTAACATGTGGTTAACAACTAATTTTAACAACCGATTTTGCGACTTCAGTTTTTCCGACTTATGTAGAGTCGTAAATCAGTCGTAATTATCCGACCAAAACACGACTACTCTATTTGGTCGCAAAATGACGACTGAGTTACAATCGAATGTTAGTAGACACTGATCAGTCGCAAAAGAGTCGCAAAGTAGTCAATACTCTTTGCGACTGAATTTTAAGTCGCAAAAAGTAGTCGGCAAAACCCTGTTTTCTTGTAATAGATTTTCAGTATCAAATAAAGCTAAGCGAATATTATGTAAAGCAAGTAAACAAAGCAGAAACAATTAAAATTGGTTGTTATGAAGAATGAGAAAGCGTCAGGTTTCAGGAATTTCTCAAGTCAAGCAATGCAGATCAATAATCAGTTAGGATCGAATTAAGTACAGTTCTAGAACTAAAATCACGTAGATAAAATAAACCAACTTTCGTTTCGAGAATTTACGAAGTTTAAATCCCAAATACACAATTGTCTTTGCAATTTCTAAGGATTAAACTAGCATTAAGCGCCAGTTTGATTTGTTCAGAAATTATATAATCCAAATTTATTTGCAATTATCTAATTTTTTCACCCTATGTTCTGCCATATTCCAAATTACACTTTCATGTCAACGTAGAAACCTATATATTATAGGTGATCATCTAAAACTAGCCTTAAGAACAACTTAAGGTGAAGAACTAATCAGGTTATGAATCCTAAAATATAAATCAATCCAACATTCCATGAAATCCCTAACGAGAATCCCTAAATATAGCTAGAGATCTACTCAGACATATAAAATGAAACAAAAGACATGGACGAAATATATATATCATATAAGTAAGATGAGAAATTAGGAAAGGGATACAAAATCTTCTCTAAAGAGTAGTACAGATCGAGTATGAGAGCAGCCCAAGCTCTAATCTTCTCCAAAAGCACAAAGTAAGAAAGTATATATGACAAAACTATAAAAACCTAATTAAAAGGATAATACTTGTTTTGGGTCTCTTCTGTAAATAATCAAACTTCTGGCCATCTTATAATTCTTTAGAAGTCTTCATGACTTGGTGTCAAAATTGTTGTTGTGAATCGGTCGACGATTCCTTCCAATGTCGATGGTGACTTGATCATCTTGGCTACATGCTTCCAAAATTTCCCAAAGCTTCTAAATCTCCATAATGTCTCTAAACGTGTACAAACCTGTAAAGGACTCAAAATACTCGATAGACACTTAAAACGACTCGATTATGTACATAAAACCCCTAAAACCAAGATATATCATTCGGTTCAGTATTGTTTTTTCATGGTGATTGTTGGTGGTCAGTGGTGGTTTAGTCTTTGTGCCTCTTCGTGGTAGCGATGGTGGCTCCTTGCAGATCTCGCTGGATAAAACACGGCGAGTGAAGCTTCCTCATTAGTTTTTGGTCGTTCTTCCCCGACAGAGCTCTCCAGTTCCATGCGGTCCCTTCTTCCTCCGAGAAAGTCTGGTAGTTTTGTACGAGGTTGGCATGTTGCGCTGGGTCTCCTATTTTTCGGCGGTGTCCTGAATAAGGTCGTCACTTGGAACATAGTGGCAGTGAGAGAAATGGAGCCTCTGTAGGTTGGTTATTATATCGATTTTCCCTCTGGGAAGTCAAAGTTCTCCTTGCTCCTACTTCGTTCAATATTTCAGCGTAGTACTTGGTTTAGATATGTTTCGTATGGTGGCGGCTTCTCCTTTGTCTTATGGCTCGGGTCTCTTTGTCATACGTCGATATTTCCTCCGCGGTGGCACCATAGATTCGGTGGAAGAGGCGTTACGCGGTGCTAGGGGTTTCATGCGTTATTGGGCTTTAATGTTTTGAGTTTTTTCCTTGCGGAGGTTATTTGGGTTTTTTGGGGTTTTATTCTAATTTTCTATAATTTCTATTTTTATTAGTGAAAACTTTTGTAAAAAAAATTAATAACAAAACGATCCACTTAAATATCCTATTCAGGACTATAAAACACATGCAAGACTCTGACTTAGAGAGCAAGCCCTAATACGCATAACTTTACATGACCTATCAAAGCATATGATTGTAATTTTTTTTCTTGAACATTATAAGATTGTAATTTGCCTACAATAAATAAAATAGTATGATGCATGATTTTCTTGATATATAAATCTCTGCCATTTGTTTCATGCGTTCTTGAAATTCCTTAATTATAAATCCTAATGAAATAGACTCCAATCTTGTAGTAATAAAATCTCAACGTCTTACATTATTAAAGAAAGGAGAAAAACACAGTCAATTAAAGTTAAACCTAGACAATATATAGTAGTTACGAGTAATCAAACAACGTACGTACGAGAGATACTACTATTATAACTGCATAATCACTAGCCAAACATACGATTGAGAGATAGCGAAGAGAGGTTTAATCGGTGCGAGATGTAGCTCAAGAGAGGTTTAATTAGGTGCGACGCCAGCGTAGGAGTTCAGACATAGCTTAAGTGAAGCGCAAGGGACTCTACCATAACAATCACGACTGTCCGATTGTCCGTTTTTGCAGATGGCACCACCACCTCCGTTGATGTGATCCTCATCGTGCATAGGGAACAGAGGAAGTGTACGTCTATGTTCCAGATAAGCATCGTCGTCGTATGCTCCTTCTTCTTGATAACCTTCTAGTTCAAACAGAGGCTTTGGTCTATCGAAGAAGTTGTAAGCTGGAGCTGAGTAATGATGATCATGATCCATGTTTGTCCACCCTCCACCTACGTTGTTGTACCTCATTGAACAATCTTGTTCCTTCACCCAAAAATCCATGTTTCATTATATGTAAATTAATTTTTTTATATTCATAAATGCAGAATATATATTGTTTAAATTAAATGACATATACAGTTTCAAACGTACGTACCATAGATCCGTAGAGATGGCTACTCATGTAGCCATTAGAAGACGCGTTAAGAGCACCAAATTCAGTGCCTGAACTTGCATAATTTAAATTCCCTTCAGACAGATATATACGTTTTGTGAGCATATATATATGCATGAATATGTTTCCACACTAAATAATATTTATACAGAAATTAACGAAAAAGAACATAATTATTTGCCCAAAAAAACATAATTAAAATAAGCTATTTTGTACTAACCGAAAACCCAAATTTTGTTTTATACCTCAACACGTGAGGCTAGTTTCCATTACACAACAACGAAAAAACGTTCTCTAGATGCAAATCTGGTTTGCCCCAATCAAGATCCATAACTTCACATATATGTCATTACATATATATATATATATAACGATCAAAATCATATGTAGACATGAAAATATTCTTGGTTTTGTCTTTTGTTCTTTTTGCAACATGTAATAGCTAGTGGTGTAAATTGTTCCTAATAACATAAAATAACTTTTTGAAAAAAACATCAAAACTCATTTGAAAACAATATATTACAATATTTTGAATTTTAGTACGTCATTACATTACCTATATATATATATATATATATATATATATATAAATGTAAAACTTCTTAGATTTTAATGCTAGTGGTGTAAACTAAATGGTTCCTATAGTAACGCAAAATAAAAAATTTTAACAAGAACACACACACATATAAATATAAATAAAATAAATAATTATTCACCCTTATTGAAACTAGGATATCTGTTCTGATGAAGGTGATTTATTTGGTCAAGCTTAACGTTGACTGAAGCAGGTCTCTCCATGGTAACACCATGATGATGATGGTGAAGAAGAGGATGATGGTGGTTATGATGATGATGATCACTAGCCATCATAACCGAGTTAGGGGATGAAGATGTCAGCGTAGTCATGGTTGCGCCGTTGAATCTCTTCTTTTGTCGCTCACGAGCCTTATGGTTCTGGAACCAGTAAAAGACGTTTTTACCCTCGATCTTTCCATACTGTCTCAGCCTAGCAGAGATCTTCTGGATCTCGTCAGCTGTTGGTGACCGGACTCCGTTGTTGTAGTAAAGATCTTTGAGGATTCTGATTTGCTCCGTCGTTGGTGTCCATCTTGTGCTCGTTTGACGACACGTATAACCACAAGAGCCGGACTTGTTGTTGTTGTTGCCGCTTTCTTGGTCGGCTTGATGATGATGATGTTGCGGTGGTTCCATTTCAAGATCAAGATGAAGATAATTAAAGATGTATCGGAAGAAGAAGACAATGATCCTGAGAGAGAAAGAAAATTTACTTTACCAAAAAAAGAACTTAAGCAGAAGATATTCTAGGTTTTGTGTGTAGGAGATATAGAGAGTGTAAAGAGTTAGAGTTATATATACACACATATGGGGACCCAATAAAAGTGTGCGATATCCTGAAAAATCAGTTATTCAATATTAGTCTTTTATGCATGTGTAGATTTGATTTCACACATAACGTCTAAACACTATTTCATATTTATTTATATATAAGAAAACGAAATTTTTTTGTGATACGTATATGGTAATGAAAAGGTCGTTACCAAGAAGAAAATTGTGTCTAAAGAACAAAAAAAATTAGTGACATACAAGATGACATAAAATGTTCTTTTTGGATTAAAGTATTCTTTAAAAAATTCAAAATTAGAGCCACAATTATGAAATAATTTGGAATGGAACCAAAATAAAAATATATTTTATGAATCGCCTATATATAATAACATAGAGTCACACTATTAAACAAAAATCAGATATGGATTTTCATGATTTTGATTTAAATTTACCATTACAAAGTAATGGAAAAGATTTTCTAATTGATTTGAATATAAGTCCAACAAGAGAGTTGTTGGAGGATGGTGTTGCTGATTCATTTCATGAAGAAACAGAAAATCACTCTCTTATAAATTCAGGTATGTTTATTTATTTTTATTATAAAAGATACAATTGTAGGCTTTGAGGAAGATGACAGAGTTGTCTTTTTAGATATGATAGTTCATGTATTTTTTTTTTTTGTTATGGAGTTATACGTTACTAGTGCTCGGCCCGTGCGTTTGCACGGGCTTATTGATTAGCGGGAAAAAATTATGTTTAAATTATGTATAAAATTTAACAACATTAGCATAAATATGAATTGATTCTTAAATAAAGAAATAAAGGCTAACATTAACGAAGTCGTGGTATTGAGCTGGATAAAAAAATAAAAAAGGAAGGGTTTTAATTAAAATAAAGATAAACACAGTTACAGCTATTCAGCTCATATCTTCTCCCTAGTTGATGTCGCTGATCATCACAATCCATAGCCTGAACGATAATCTTCACAAAATCCTACCAGAAATCTGTGAATTTACCAAGTTTTTGCACCCACAAGTCTTAAGATCTCCAAAGATTCGCCTTTCTTGTCAATTCAAGGTGTGTAGTTGTTGATCTTTTTGGGCAGTATGTTATTTGGACAGATGAAGTATCCAATCCACGCCTGCATCCAGATATTTAATAAGAACAAAATAGTGATGATATCTTGAAATATGAACAAAAATCAACCAAAATGTCAATTAGAAAATGCTTAGTCTTGCCATGACAATAGCCATTTCCATGTTGAGAGATTTTTTTGACAAATAACTCGTAGTTGCAGAGCTTGTAAAAGAAAGAAATAAAATATGCTATATTTTATAGATATTTAATATGCTATAATTTTATCAGATAAAGTCCGTGGATCTCTATCACCGAGCATAGGCATATGGGGCCCTGCAAGTATTGGCAAAATCACAATAGCTAAAGCCTTATACAGTCAAGTTTCCAGCAACTTTCAACTTGAGTTTTATAAGGAGAATTTAAGGGAAAGTGAGGTTCCCCAACTCGAAAACTTTGAGTTGCAAAGTCGTTTGAAAAAAGAGTTACTATCCGGAGTTTTAGATGATAGGGACATGAAGATACCTGACTTAAGTGAGGTAGAAGATAGGTTAAAGCACCAGAGAATCCTACCCATTCTTGATGATGTCTTTCGTCATGAGCTAAAGGCTATGAGAGATGTAATTCAGGGTATTAGATACGGAAGTAAGGTGATTGTGACCAGTGAAGATCTAGATATATTGGGAGACTGCGGGATCGACCAGGTCAAGACCTACAGATTTGCTTTTCCATCGAGCTCTGCAGATAATTTCATACTCTGCATTTGGACAACGATCTCCACCAATAAGTTATTTGGAGCATGCAGATGAAGTAGCAAAGCTTGTTGCTCCATTTCCACTTGGTCTCAAAATCATTGGTTCTTCTTTGCGCCCGGAAGAACAAAGATGAGTGGACAATAGCACTGCCTAAACTCAAAACCTGTCCTGACTACAATGATACAGAGACATCAATTAGATTTGCATACGAAGGTTTATCTGAGAAACATAAAACTCTACTTTATCATTTAACAGGTTCAATAAGTTGGGTGATAATGTGAACAACTCCATATTCTCAATTTCACATAGTGAATGGAACGCAGAGAAGGGAATACAAACCCTAGCTGATATAGCTCTAATCTCTGTATCCGGAGAAGGAAAAGTTCTGATGCACTATTTAGTACGCTTAATGTCTATCAGGTTAAGTTGGATAGTTAAAAAAGAAAAGATTACACATATTCTGTCAGAAAATAATTTCAGGACACAGTAAACACATGAAAGTCTATACACTGTGTCAACTGTCAAGTGTTCTTTTTTCTTACATTATGTTTATCTTTCTTCCAGATTATTGAATACACTATGGCTAGTAAGTTCTGGCTCAGCATGTCGATCGATTCAGTAACCACAACAGATTATTTGTTCATGATCTCATGATCCGCCACAGACGACTAATAAAGTAGAAAGAAAGACGTACCACTAATACTTCAGAGTGGAAACAACACAAATCATGTTACTTCACTTGTCAGAATGACCACTTTTGGCCTTACGGCGACTATGGTTATGAGAATGTCGAGTAGGCTTCTTGCCTCCCCACCTTTTCCTCTGCAAAAGGAAACACACACACAAGTTTCAAGGCCAAAACGCTTAAGGAACAAAGCAAATGGAACTGAAACATGTTATCAAGATCTGGAAAGGAAGAACATAATTGGCATAAGTTTGATAGTGAATCAACTGTTTCAACAATGATACGCTTATGGATCTAAAAAGTATGGTTCTTTCCGCAAGAAACGGTAATCTTATAAGCTTACACGCATGTAACCTAAGATCACAACCCTAAAAGCTTGAACCTCTTTTAATTGAATGGTTATTTTCTAGGGAAAGTATCATCTTTTTCAATTCCCGTTTAGCACTTACAACAAAAAGTAAGTTTTTTTCCAGGAAAAATGGTATTCTTATAAGCTTACACACATCGAATCTAAGATCACACAGACCGTAAAAGTTTGAATTTTTTTTTAGAAATTGAATGGTTAATCTAAGGAAAAATGTCAACTTTTTCAATTCTCAATTGGCACTTACTGCAAAATGATTCCAGTAACGCTTTAGCTGTACAACAAAAGAAAGAATGATCAAAGAGGAGACTCAACATAAATCCTAATGAATAGAGTCGAATAGTCAGATCTGATACGTAAAAAGCACAAACTTTACCAAAAAAGCTTCACAATTTGTGATGCTGTCTTCGCGTACTCCACATTTTCTCTCTAATTGAAAACAAAATCAGAGTATTATGAGTTACCAGGGATGAAATTCCCACAAATTTTAACAGTCGTCGTGAGGAAAAAATCGAATAGAAAAATCATATTATTGAGAAGAGAAATCAAATAGAGAAACATAGTAGATCGATACGAATTGATTACCTTTGTTAACTTTTTAAGAGAGAAGAAGACAATGTTAACTTTTTGTGAGATAAAAAGATCGGCATGTTGCTTGTTGCTTCAACCTGTACAACAAATCTACCAGAAGAAGAAATCTGAGATGATATATCTCTATTATGAACAAAGATCGAAATTGAAAGTGAGAGATATTACACAGAATCGAATTGGAGAAACGGTTCTCTGGGTGAGATAATAGAACAAAAAATTAGGTTGAAAGATTATATCATCGTGGTAATGGAAGTTGTGGGAAGAGGTTGAGGGAGAAAAAAAATCGTGGGTAACCTAAGATCACAACCCTAAAAGCTTGAACCTCTTTTAATTGAATGGTTATTTTCTAGGGAAAGTATCATCTTTTTCAATTCCCGTTTAGCACTTACAACAAAAAGTAAGTTTTTTTCCAGGAAAAATGGTATTCTTATAAGCTTACACACATCGAATCTAAGATCACACAGACCGTAAAAGTTTGAATTTTTTTTTAGAAATTGAATGGTTAATCTAAGGAAAAATGTCAACTTTTTCAATTCTCAATTGGCACTTACTGCAAAATGATTCCAGTAACGCTTTAGCTGTACAACAAAAGAAAGAATGATCAAAGAGGAGACTCAACATAAATCCTAATGAATAGAGTCGAATAGTCAGATCTGATACGTAAAAAGCACAAACTTTACCAAAAAAGCTTCACAATTTGTGATGCTGTCTTCGCGTACTCCACATTTTCTCTCTAATTGAAAACAAAATCAGAGTATTATGAGTTACCAGGGATGAAATTCCCACAAATTTTAACAGTCGTCGTGAGGAAAAAATCGAATAGAAAAATCATATTATTGAGAAGAGAAATCAAATAGAGAAACATAGTAGATCGATACGAATTGATTACCTTTGTTAACTTTTTAAGAGAGAAGAAGACAATGTTAACTTTTTGTGAGATAAAAAGATCGGCATGTTGCTTGTTGCTTCAACCTGTACAACAAATCTATCAGAAGAAGAAATCTGAGATGATATATCTCTATTATGAACAAAGATCGAAATTGAAAGTGAGAGATATTACACAGAATCGAATTGGAGAAACGGTTCTCTGGGTGAGATAATAGAACAAAAAATTAGGTTGAAAGATTATATCATCGTGGTAATGGAAGTTGTGGGAAGAGGTTGAGGGAGAAAAAAAATCGTGGGTAAGAAGAACTGTGGAGTTTTTATGAAGATTTGAAGCATAAAATAAATAATGAAAATAGAGAAAATACTGAATCGAAAGAAAATAAAGGAAGCTAATATTATTATCATAATGAAAAAGGAAAGCGTTTAGGTCAAATAGGATTTGCGAAAATGAAGGGTAGAAAGACACGTTGGAAAAATACACGTGTCAAATAGATAGGGTGGCAGTTAGTAGAGAATTTGCTAGTGACTTATAGGAAAAAAGATCGGCATGTTGCTTGTTGCTTCAACCTGTACAACAAATCTATCAGAAGAAGAAATCTGAGATGATATATCTCTATTATGAACAAAGATCGAAATTGAAAGTGAGAGATATTACACAGAATCGAATTGGAGAAACGGTTCTCTGGGTGAGATAATAGAACAAAAAATTAGGTTGAAAGATTATATCATCGTGGTAATGGAAGTTGTGGGAAGAGGTTGAGGGAGAAAAAAAATCGTGGGTAACCTAAGATCACAACCCTAAAAGCTTGAACCTCTTTTAATTGAATGGTTATTTTCTAGGGAAAGTATCATCTTTTTCAATTCCCGTTTAGCACTTACAACAAAAAGTAAGTTTTTTTCCAGGAAAAATGGTATTCTTATAAGCTTACACACATCGAATCTAAGATCACACAGACCGTAAAAGTTTGAATTTTTTTTTAGAAATTGAATGGTTAATCTAAGGAAAAATGTCAACTTTTTCAATTCTCAATTGGCACTTACTGCAAAATGATTCCAGTAACGCTTTAGCTGTACAACAAAAGAAAGAATGATCAAAGAGGAGACTCAACATAAATCCTAATGAATAGAGTCGAATAGTCAGATCTGATACGTAAAAAGCACAAACTTTACCAAAAAAGCTTCACAATTTGTGATGCTGTCTTCGCGTACTCCACATTTTCTCTCTAATTGAAAACAAAATCAGAGTATTATGAGTTACCAGGGATGAAATTCCCACAAATTTTAACAGTCGTCGTGAGGAAAAAATCGAATAGAAAAATCATATTATTGAGAAGAGAAATCAAATAGAGAAACATAGTAGATCGATACGAATTGATTACCTTTGTTAACTTTTTAAGAGAGAAGAAGACAATGTTAACTTTTTGTGAGATAAAAAGATCGGCATGTTGCTTGTTGCTTCAACCTGTACAACAAATCTATCAGAAGAAGAAATCTGAGATGATATATCTCTATTATGAACAAAGATCGAAATTGAAAGTGAGAGATATTACACAGAATCGAATTGGAGAAACGGTTCTCTGGGTGAGATAATAGAACAAAAAATTAGGTTGAAAGATTATATCATCGTGGTAATGGAAGTTGTGGGAAGAGGTTGAGGGAGAAAAAAAATCGTGGGTAAGAAGAACTGTGGAGTTTTTATGAAGATTTGAAGCATAAAATAAATAATGAAAATAGAGAAAATACTGAATCGAAAGAAAATAAAGGAAGCTAATATTATTATCATAATGAAAAAGGAAAGCGTTTAGGTCAAATAGGATTTGCGAAAATGAAGGGTAGAAAGACACGTTGGAAAAATACACGTGTCAAATAGATAGGGTGGCAGTTAGTAGAGAATTTGCTAGTGACTTATAGGAAAAAAGATAGAACAAGAGTATTTTGTTAGATCGTGTGTTCTTGCATTTTTTTTTGAAAATAGAAACCCAAAATGAAAACTTTGAATTTATCTTGTGGTATATTAAAATAATAACAGTAGTAAGCAGTTTTATATTCTGGATATTTTTTTTAATCTGCAAACAGTTTTGAATATTTTTATATGATTATCATACTAACGTATTTTTGATATGATTATCATACTAACTTATTTTTATTTTTTACATACGATGTCAATAACTAACAGTTTTGAATCTTTTTGATATGATTATCATACTTATGTATTCTTTTAAAAAAAAACATTTGTCATAGGATACTAACGTATTTCTGATATGATTATCATACTACATATTTTTAATTTTTACATACGATGTCAATAACTAACAGTTTTGAATCTTTTTGATATGATTATAATACTAACGTATTCTTTTTTTTTAAACATTGTCATAGGAGAAAGCATTCAAAAGAATCAAAACACACAAGGTTCTCATGAAACTAGGCCTAACAAAATGTAAATGACTAATAGAGGAAGATTAGAGATTTACCTTGCTTTATTGGAAAGAAGCGAAAACGAAACTTAAAGAAAAGTACAACATCGGAAGTCTCTAATTTATTTTTTATACCATTACAAACGGTATAACAAATTTGGTCACGGACCAAAAATACTCCTACTAGCGAAGTTGTTGATGTTTCTCATAAGAGAAAGAGTAATTTTGGACCCAAAAAAACTCAAATTGACCTTGATCGAGCTCTTGCTGTTCTGTTCCATTGTCGAAAAACTTTGAGATCATTGAAAGCTTCTTTAAATGCGAGTGTATCGTTGGTAGACCGATGTCTAAAAGAAGAGCTCATTAAATGTCATTCAAATGCCATCAAGCCATGTTTGAAGGAAGATAATACAAGAGCTCGTCTAGAATTTTGCGTCTCCATGCTCGATAATAGTTCAATGCTTGACAATCCGAAGTTTGTTGATATGTACAATATTGTACGTATCGATGAAAAATTGTTTTATATGACAAAACAGAAGGAGAGTTATTATATGCATCATGTTGAATAAGAGTCGCATCGTACATGTCAGAGTAAGAACTACATCGGAAAGGTAATGTTTTTAGCTGTCATGGCTCGTCTAAGATTTGATAGAAAAAGAATTAAAAGTGATGACCTCAATCAAGGGGATGTTGGTAAAACCATTTTTATTCAGCAAAATAATGCTAGAAAACATGTTGATCCGAGAGATGAGGAATTTCGCACGGCTGCTTCTTCTCATGGTTTTGATATTCGTTTGATGTGTCAACCAGGGGCGGATGTACGTTACGACGTACGGGATCACGTGCCCCGACTAAATTTTTTTTTTTAAAGTATTTAGCACAAAATCTTGATCTTTTTAAGTATTTAGCTCAAAATTTATGACAATACCTACGGTTAATTCAAAATTTATGTTTGTGCCCCCTATTAAATTTTCTTCTAGATCTGCCCCTGGTGTCAACTACCAAATTCGCCGGACTTGAATATCTTAGATCTTGGGTTTTTAATGTCATTCAAGCTTTACAACACAAGGTGTGTCTCGAAAACGATAGAAGAACTTGTTTTTGCAATGAAAAAATCATTTGATGAATACTCCACCAAACAAGTGAACCAGATTTTTGCTACTTTGAAATCGTGCATGCAAAAAATTATAAAAATTCAAGATTCGAACAAGTATAAAATTTCACATTTGAAAAAATCTATTTTGAAAAAGAAAGTAATATATCTTCTCAAATGGCTTGTGATTCTATTTTAGTACGAGATGTGTTAAATTACTTAACAATTAATTAAGTTTGTTTTGAACAATTATGTTCTTGACCAATTTCACATTATTTAGTTCTTCTTTTATTATAATTTAGTTTATCTTTCGCTGTAATTTTCTATAGAAGAGATTTAAAAAATAACTCAAACGGCGTACTAATAATAAGTCATATTATGAAAGGTAAAAAGACTTATGAGTATTAGTCGGTTGAGAAGTAAAACCTGTTTTACTAATATCTGCAGATAATTAATTATATAGTAAAAAACAATGTATTAATTAGAGTCTAGAAAATCAATCATCACAAAACATGAAAAAATCTTAGAAAATCAATCTTCAAAAAACTGAAGTAGTATGTTTTATAATAAAAATAAGTGGAACTACTCTTGGGGAATTTAATTGATATAGTGAAAATAATATTTAAAAAAATATATTGTTGGGAGGGATCGAATCAGAGAATCTGGTGAAGAAGGATTGAAAGACACAGCGAAGTTAGAAATAAACATGAAAAAGGAAAGGGACAAATAAGAGAATTAGTAAGGTGAGGGTATCATCGGTATTTACTTAGACGAAAAAACAAACTCCATTCTTTTCCGATTTCCTTGTCTCTTCTAATTATTACTTCACCAGCTTTAATTGTTATGTATATCTCTCTCTACGTTTGAAAGATATTACCCATACACTCACCACAACACAATTAAAAAAAAAGCTAAATAAAACAGTTTTATCGTAGGAATGGAAGATTTTTTATACTTGTTTAATATGAATGATAAAGACGATGATAATTCGTTAAGCAGTTATTTATCCACAGTTTAAGTTTGATCTTGTCTCACCAAATTATAATTATTATATGAGTATATAGGACCATATGTATCCCATTATACAGGTTATTTATTACATGGGGACGGTCCAGTGAATCTTGGTTACCAGTCAATTTTCCGAGCTTAAGATTTTTTTTAAAGGTTTTTTAATTATATATTTTTGGATTTTTTTATTACAATAAAAAAAGATAGAAAACAAAAATTAAACCTATACTAGAAAAATAAGAAATAAAGACCACAAACCCCTAAGGGGACTAACAGAAAAGAGAGTAAAATCCAGAGAAGTCCAAAATCCTAGAAATCCTAAAGAGGAAACCCTAATATGGAGTCGTCACCTAGAACAACCTAGCTGCCGCCGCCATGCCCAAACTGGAAAGACCCCTCCGCCGAGAGACCAGGACCGGAGACTAAAACACCATGCCACCACTGAGAGGGAGGAAATGAAGAAACACCGGGAAGCACCATGCAGAAACAAAGGAGGAAGTGGTTTGAAGAACACGGAGATTCCGGATCCGGTTGCCGAGCCAGTTCATGCCGCTGTCGACAACCCGTTTCAAGACCCGCCACCCGTCCCCGGAACAACAAGCTTACTAAAGAATCCCAGATGATTCAAACATGTGGACTTTCCTCGCCTCCCGACTTCACCAAACGCTCACCAAACCTAGACCTCCGGAGAGCTCTAACATCGATAGGCGATTTCGGACCTCGAGGAAGCTTCCAGATCTCGTACTCAACAGATTTGGTTGCTAGGTCCTCCGCCACCGCCTACCGAAGAACCACCGCGACCAAAAAGAAAAGAACAACGGCATGCCACCAACTCCGGGCAAAACCACCTTCGACCACGGAATGAAGCGCATGGCAAAAAAAAATGAAAGTAAAAGTGAAGGCCTTCTCCGGCGAAAAGAAGAGATGCCGGAGAGAAAGATGAAGTAAATGGGGGAGAGTACTTGGGAAAAAAAGAGAGAGAGGAACGATTGTCCTCATCTTAAAATCAAATGCCCGAGCCTACTATGACTGTGCGTATATATAATGTAGTTCTAATTTTTAAATAGATTATTATTTACTAAATATAGTGTGTCGAACAAGTGTGACTGATGTAGTTGTGAAAAACGTGGGTATTCCATTCCTTAAATCAATTCAAGCATTTGTGTTTGTTTTGTTACAAAAGTTTGAAGTCGTTTAAAAAAGGGTTTGAAGTACTTTGTTTTAGTATAGGTTTGGTTGTTGAATAATTACGACTTTTTTAGTTGAAAATGAACAATATCCAACTTTCATACAATCTTATTGTTCTATGTAATAGCCATTCTTAAAATACACAGAAAGATTTATGATCATAAGAATTTGAAGAATTTTCAGTTTTCATAGGAGTTAAAAGTTTTATGGGAAACGGGTCTAAAGTCTAAAAATACGATCGATAAGAATTTGTTCGAAATTCGAATAAAATTAAAATTTAGAAATCGGATCACAAAGTTGTTATAGGCTATTACGTAGTATAGACTCCCATTTATCGGATTCATGAGCAATAATAAAACATAACGTGCAAAGAAATACCACGAACAAACAAACTTTTACAAACCAGGCTAGAGTTAACTATTGTACTTGGAAAAATCAGATTGTATACTGAAAGTATTGGAGTCTTTAAGGGAGTTGCCCTAACCAAACCAATCAATCGAACATAAACCCGGTTTTATCCAAAATTCGACTCTTTTTTTAGCGAATTTGCAAGTTTTGCACGTAAATAATGTACATTAATCGACAAAAATTGTACTTTAATTATGGTGTTATACTGTTTTTTTTTTTTAACACAATACTCAAATTACTTTCAAATCAAAGGTACAATGTCTTGCATATCAACCTGAATAAAAAGTTACAGCCACAAAGGAGAAACATTCATAAAATGGGGAGCATAAAGAGGTAGGTTCCGTCCATTCCTTGCTAGAGCATCAGCAGCACTGTTGATTCTCCTAAGAACAAAGACAAACTCCACACCTTCTAAGTACCTGCTTACCCGGGCGATCTCATTCAAAAGAGGCATCAGACTGGGCCAATCGATGGAGTTAAGAATCGCTGAGATTAGATCCTTACAATCCGATGCTAGCCTCACCAACTTGAAACCCAACCTCACTACTGATTCTAAGGCCCACATGATAGCCTCAGCTTCTGCGTACAATGCCGAGCATGACCGTGGGATAGCCTTCATACCGCACCAGCTCATATTACCTCTCCTTGTCCTCACGATCCAACCCAGACCAGCCTGGTCACATGATTCCATCCACGAGCCATCCAAATAACAGCATACCCAATGTTCAGAAGGTAACTCTGCTCTTGTCTCAGTAGTAATAGTGCTTGGTGCAGCTTTTTGGCAGATCAAATTCATCATCCTCTTCTTTACTCTTGCGCCCTTGTTCTGCATCATGAATGGCTTTTGAGACTGTAATCTGGCACGGATCGTCCACCGCAGAGAAAACAAATGCATTACGCGCCTTCCACAGCCTCCATAGAATCCAAGGGATATAAGCACGAGCTTCTTCAGCAATGTCATCATGGAGAAAGGATGCAAAGTTGGTATATACTGACTCGGAGAAACCATGCCTAAAAGTGCCTTCAATCGGGGATGATTGCCACACAACTTGGGCATAGGCGCATTCAAACATCACGTGGTTGATCGTTTCCTCTTCATGACCACATATGGGGCATCTAGCATCAGTAGACATATGCATGAACTTGAGGTTTGCAGCCACAGCTAGATGGTTAGACAAACATCGCCATAAGAAGTTTTGAAGCTTTGGCGAAGTGTCTGCTTTCCAAGCAGCTTCAAACAGAGGGTTGAGAGTAGGCCATGCGCTCTCCAAATCCAGCGATGAGAAGTTCAGGACGTGCACTAAAGTCCAGTAAGCCGACTTAACTGTGAATAACCCCTTCTTTGTAAACTTCCATTTGTATCCATCAAGGCAAGACTGTGCTCCTACACTCACCGACATAACGAGGTTCACATCTTCGGGATGAACAGCATTGGACACCTTTGCAAATTCCCATTCTCTACTTCCACTTCTCAGTAAGTCAATGATTCACACTGGTAATGACGCTTGACCAATCAGAGGTCTTGGAGGTCTCGGTGGTGAGCATGGGAGCCACGGGTCTGTCCATAGGTCTAAGTTTTCCCCAGAACCTACAACTCTGACAGTACCTTCACATAGGAGAGGTTGAGCTGAATGTAAACTCCGCCACGCATAAGTGATAGGTCTAGTTTTAACCCTATTCTAACTGCAAGTGCACAGTGATGTAGTTGTAGTACTTAGGGTATCGAATCCACAGGGACTCTGGTCAACGATAGATAAGAACAGAAAAGATTAAACTAGGAGAAAGCAAAGGTGATTAAACTAAAAGCAGAGCAGAAAAGTAAATCAGTAGCAGGTGAGTTTGTAAGCAAGAGGGCAAAGCGTTAGGTTTCAGGAGTTCTCAGGAAATCAGGAACGCAAGCAATCAATCTATCTAGATCCAATCAATTACCATTCTAGAACTCAAAACACGGATATAGAATTAACCAAATTCCTTTGCGGTAATTCTCTAAGTCTAAGTGCAGCAAACCAAACTTCCGTTTGCGAGAACTAACAGATTAAACTAGCATTAATTCCAAGTTTGATATGTTCACAATTAACCTGAACCAAACTTCCGTTTGCGAGCAGTTTAATTGCTTATCTAAATTCTTTCTAGTTAAATTAATCAACTTCCGCTGAATTAATCAACCTAACATCATAATTCTGATTAGCTACTTCAGATTTAGCATTAAGAACAACTCAGATAAAGAACTAGCAGATATGAATCTCTACAGATCAATTAAACTATAATTCTCTGAAATCCCTAATGAGAATCCTTCAACCTAACATGTAAACTACTCAGACATGTTCATCGAAACAGAAAACATCTCAAGTAGAAAACCAAATATCATATAATCAAATAAGAACTGGGGTTCAAAATCAAGTCTCTTTCGAGATCAGGATCAGCCCCTCAGGCTTTCTGAAATAAGATAAAACTAAAGTGAAGCGTATCAAGCGTAGCCTAAACATTGGCTTAAAAACTCTATTTATAACCTAAAACACGTTTTGGGGCTTCTTTGTAAATATTAGGAACTTCTGGGCAGGACCGCAGTTTCATCATTCTTTATTAAACCGTCTTTTGGTCCATCTCGCTGGTGCATCGATCGATGCTAGGGATGCAACGATCGACACCTTTCTCTGTTTCGGACAATGAACTCTATCTCTCGGCCAAATACTCCAAAAATCTCCAAAATGCTCCATTATCTCCAATTCAGCTCCAAACCTGATTATACCTGTAAAAGACTCTAAAAGAACACAAAAGACACAAAAAACACAACTATATCATGGTCTAAAACTAGTAAAAACCATGATATATCAACTCCCCCACACTTAGCCTTTGCTTGCCCTCAAGCAAAACAGAGAACTAAAACATGGTGAAGAGGTTTGAAAACTCTTCAGAAACTCATTTCATCCTAGAAGCTACAATACTCAGATTCCCCTTAGTAAACCACTGCAAGAATCAATCACAGGATATCAAGACCAACATGTACTTCCCCCACACTTAGCAACTGTCCTAGGTAAACTCCACAATCACATTCAAGCATTCAAATTCTCCCTACTGACTTCTGCAAGTATTTAAGTGCGGTCTCACCTAAGGAGTATCGATCTAAAGGCACATGGATTCTTACCTTATCAGCTCTAGACCACCATACTATCTTTCTCTAGTCCCTTTCTTCTCTTTCCCTTCTTTAACAACTGATTTTTCCCCACTGGGTATCATTTTATTTTTTTTATCAGTGTTCTTCCCGTTATGGGGTGTACTTTGGACACATTCCATGGATCACATGAGAGATAATAGTGTTTGCTACTATTCCCATGACCACTTCGGAGTTACTAACTCATCCTCAGCTTATTATTTATTTTTTTTATTTTATTTTTTTTTACAGAAGGGGAGAAGGGGGCTAAATAGGACAGGTTTACAGGCTGTGTCAGAACTAACAGGGAATCCGACATAAAGCATACCAAGCCCTTAGGTGAGAAATTCTAAGTCAGTATTAAGGTTGAAGTCAGTAAAAGATCCTCTGATACCTGAAGTGATGTGGGTGTTCCCAGTAGGTTGATCTGTGATGGGGTTTTCTAATAGTCATAGATAGATCCTGCAACTTCATCCCAATGGTTACTTAAGTTCCTGCAAGTCTTGTAAATCTTCTCTGAAAATCATAGTTTCTTACTTAAACAATTTTGACTCAATAAAACAAAAAATTTTGAAAAACGGACTGACTCTTAAGAAAACAGAAAACAAAAGTCAGTAGCACCTCCCCCACACTTAAAACACACTGTCCCCAGTAGTGTCCAGCGAAGGATCAGTAAAAAGAAAGAAAAATTGTTAATGGATGTTTTAGTTCTGTCGGGTTTTACCTCTGTCGCACAAGCATCGATCGTTGCACTAAGTGCACCGACCGTTACTCGGCGATTTTTCGTTGAGTGTCGATCGTTGTTCAAAGCAGCAACGATCGTTGCAATGCGTGTATCGGATCAGACAGCTAGTTAGCAGGTTAGTCCGTCGGTTTATGTCAATTTTTAAAAACCTGCAAGCTGAGAACACTAGAAACACAGTAAAATCGAAGCAAAAGAAGTACCGAACAAAGTACAAATCAACCAAACATAGCAAATCCTAAATAAATGAAAAACAAAAGTGCAAGAAAAGATAAAAAAAAAAGTCAGAATACAGAACCGAATGTCTGAAAATGGAGACTACGCTCACTCGCTAACATCATCTATCCCTCCATACAGTGCATCGTCATCGGCTGCCTCAGCTGCGGGATCAGTGTCAGTCGTGGGAGGAGGAGTCGGGGATCGTCGTCTGCGTCGAGAAGCGGGTACTGGCTGCTGAACCTGTGGTGGCCTCCTGCAGCTGCAAGTACGCATGAAGTTCCAGAAAACTCGAAACATACCATCTGATCTCTCTCTCCACTCTGCCTCAGAGTATGCGCCGTAAGGCATCGCAGGCTCTGGAAAGGGACCCACATCGTCGGCTGGGGCAGGCGCTGGCGCAGGAGTAGGGGCAGCTGAAGTCGAAGCTCGTGAGGAAGGCTCTCCCAGCGGATGAGCCATGGTAGGCACTGCACGTCGAGCCCTAGCGGGAGGGTGGAAACTCAAAGCATCAATGGTATCGATCCGAGTATACCTGGCAATAGGAAGATCGATGCCATACTGTGTATCCTCAGGGTCATAGTACACCCACACTCGCCCCTCCTTCAGCCACGTAGCACTCTGCAAGTGACTGAGATCCAAGAACTCGCGCTCAGTAACGCACTCTGTATCCCTCATAGGGATCCCGCAGTGTCTGAAGATAGGAGTGAGAAGACTCCCTATTGTCTCCTTGCGCGCGCCTTCATAAGGCTTCTTCTGCAGCTCGCAAAGATGATGAGCAAATACGGCTCCCAGGTTGACTTTCCTAGCCGAGTTCCGCACATCCGAACTCCTGAACTGCTCTGCCAGTCCTCTAAACAGGAACTCCAACTCGTTCTTGCGCATCTTGTTGGCCTCATGCTTGCACAATAGAGTGCGTCCCAAGATACACAAGACATACCTGAGAACCGGATGCCTAACCTGAATAACAGGCGTAGTCCGTGAGTGATACCGTCCACCACCAATGTACTGCCAGAACTGTACTGCCTCTGCTGGTTCCCATGGAAGGGTCATGTCGGTGTGTGGCTGCTCAATGCTGAACCCATAAATCCTACAGATATCGAGAAGGGGCACTCGATACCTGGCGCCGAGACACATGAAGGTGAAAGTGCCTCCTCGAGCATCCATGCTGTCCGGGTTCGAGTATACAACCCTGCACGTGGCAAGCAACTGCCTCACAAGCTCTGGGTACAAATCGTAAGGCTGCATCGGCATTGTCCCTAGACCAATGCCTCTGCACAGCTCCATAACCTGCGTGTCTATGCCGAGACTCTTGCAGGTTGAGTAATCAGCGAACTTGGTTGGCGCTATCTCCATACCACACCAACCATTATACAACAAAGTGTCGTATTCGTCCCAGTACTCGTGTAGCGGCCTCTCTGTGAAATCATCCGTACCGAGCATCCTCTTAATAGAACCACTCCAGCTGCGATCAGACTGAATCGGAAGTTTCTCTGGCCTTGGCCATGGTTGTCCTATGGTCGCATGAACCAAATGATACGGCTGTGGAGGATCTGAATCCCTGTGCAACCATTCCGGTGGCGGAATGTATTGTCGTGAGGCGCTTGCGGCTTGTGCTCGTTTCTTGCGTGGTTGATTCTGGGTTGCCATCTGCAAAACATAAAATTTGAACAATTTAGTCTCGGCAACTCTCTGTCGAATCGTCGTGCAACGACCGGTGCACTAAGGTAGCGATCGTTGCAGGGCGATTCCGTGAAATCGAACATTTCCCCAGAATCGTCGAGTAACGACCGTTGCTCAAAGGCAGCGATCGTTGTAGGGCGATTCTGGCCGCAATCAACAGTCAACAAAATTCGTTCCAAGTCATGCAATCAATCACACAATCGGCAACAATATATCATCTAGCAACCTAAATCATATCCATTTCAACGTGCATTCATCAATTTCGGCCAAAATTCCCAATTCTTAAAACCCTAAAAATTGAATCCGAAAATCCGAAAATCGAAGTGCATTACCTTGATTTCGTGAGAGATAGGTTGGGGAAATGGATTGGGATCGTAAAAACAAGCAAATAGCACTTGAAAACAAGAAATTTGACGAAGAAATGATGATTTTTGGGTAGAGGTTCTCGGTGTGTCTGTTGGGAATGTCCTGAAATCTACCGTACTATCTTTAGAAAGTATGATAAATGTCGAGATCAGACATAAGTCATAAATACTGGGTGATCATGATGACTTGCTAGAGTCCGCTCTTGATCTATAAGTTTAGAACTTATTACCAGTATTGTATGATCCCAAATGGTCACACACCATAGCTAACGGGAAAGTTAACATGAAATGAATACGATAAGATGCAAGGCATTTACTGTATTTGTGCAGAGAGTTGGGCCGTTAGTTTAATCACTTGGGCCCTTATCGAGACAAATGACTTGTGTCGATCGACACAAGTGTATGTGTCGGTCGACACAGTTGCGAAACCGAGACATCGGTTTAGGTTTATGACAGAGTCGATATTTATATGAGTCGTCTTATAATTTCGACTCTAACAGTCTGCGACCTAAAACCTGAGCCGTCTCTCTTCTCTCTCTGATCAATCCATTGCTTTGGTCTAGCAACCATCCCGTCTTGTAAGAGTGTGGATACTGAAGGAGGAACAGGCATCTGATCTGTTCTAGCTGATCTCATCATTACCATCCATCAATCCGCTGCAATCTGAAAGGTAATGATCAGGTTTGGTTTTGTGATTCGTTCTGCAAGAACCTAGATCTGAGTTATATGTGCTAGGTTGCAATCTGTTAATTGAACCATGAACACACATATAATCCAACAGTGGTATCAGAGCCAGGTTATTGGTTTTTGCTTTATGAATCTGATTTAGGTTGTTCTTACTGTTTAAAATCGAATTTGGTTAAGAAATTTGATCAGAAAACATGAAAACCTAAGAATTAGATCGCATCAATCCGATTGAAAGCCATTGGTGTGCGATCTGGTCGCCCGTGTCGATCGACGAGGGAGCGAGGTATCGGTCGATATCGATCGATCCGATTGACATCTCGCGGTCCTGATGACCCGATTGACCCGAGCTGATACTCGCTAGTATCGATCGACATGAAAGACTCATATCGATCGATACGAAGGCGATGCAGATGATCCGCGAGTAGCCAATCGGTTCAGCCGAGCTTCGTGGTTCATCTTTCCCTAAACCGAGACAATGAACCGATCAATCCGATTGTGGTTCATTGTCTACTTTAGCCAGAACCGCAAGTTAGGTCAAAATTGGCTAAAACACAAGGTGTTTCTTCCCGGTTTTGGACTTAACTGAACCGATCCAATTTAATTGGTGGTTCAAGCGGTTAACCCAAATCGCGGTTTGCTGGAAATAATTTTATTTCTGGTTAAACCGGATTGAAATTCATAAAATTGAATTTTAACCTAAACCGAAGGCTGGTCTAAGTTTGATTTGGTTGGACCAAATAATTTAGAGCTGGTCTGGTTTAGTAAATAACTGATGGTTTTGATAGTTAATTTGGTCTTGGACCAGAATTAATAAACCGGATCGGTTATGTCAAATTATTGGGCCAATTGGAATTCTGTGGTCTCGGGCCAAGAATTGGGCCTATAATTTGTGACCCAACCGAAAACTTTAATAAGTTACTAAATTTAGAAAGTTTCTAAAATAAGAAAGTTTCCAAAATAGTAATCTTCTATTTTTGGAAATAAAACTTAAAATCCTCAAAAACAATATCAAGCTTGGATGTCTTTCCAATCTTGTCAGCTACTTAACGCTTATTTGATTACAGACATGGCTTACAGTGTGAGGTGTCTGTTTTCGCGTAAGTAAAGTAGTATATAGTCACTGATTTCATTGGGAGTCCCAGATTTCAGTGATTATTTGGCTGTAAGAGATTGGTTTCCTTGACTGGGCCATCGGGAGTCCCGGGCCTTGAGACATCTGGTGAATTTGGGCCTCGGGTCCAATTCACAACCGAGAGTTATTGGTTATAACTAGCTGTGTGTATGCTTACTAAGTAAAGCTAATTCCGGGTGACGGCCAGTGGCCCACTTTGGATTTAGCTGAACATGGGTCTCGGAATCATTGCATTCTTATGAGGTTAAACAAAGAAATTTTGAATGCAATGCGAGTTTTCTTATAAGTTGTTAAGATTACTCTTTTATGAACTTAATAACTAAAACTCTATTTATCTCTAAATTTCAGCTATGACAAGCACAAACAATCAAAACACTTTCTCGATCCGGTCTGTCCTTGAGATGGACAAACTGAACGGATCAAATTTCTTGACTTGGTCACGGAACCTGAGGCTAGTCCTCAGGCATGAGAGAAAGGACTATGTCCTTGAGAAAGCTCTCCCCGAGAGGATCGGATCCAAAGCCAGTCATGCAGTATATAATGCTTGGAATAAGCATTATAATGATGCGGTAGATGTGCGTGGTCTGATATTGGCTACCATGGAATCAGATTTGCGGAAGCAATATGAGAACATGGAGTCGCCAATAGAGATGATCAGCAGCCTGAAATTGAAATTTCAGGAGCAGGTAAGAGTGGAGAGATACCAGTTGGTTAAATCTCTCACTAGCTGCAAGCTACCGATGGATCATCCAGTAAGTCCTCATATCAGTAAAATGATGGGTTACATTGATAACCTGAGGAAACTGGATTATCCAGTTAGCCAAGAATTGGCAACTGATATCATTCTGCAGTCACTGCCGTCAAGCTATGATAAGTTCGTAAGGGACTATATCAAGAAAGGCTTAACGAAGACGTTGACTGAACTGCATGATATGCTCAAGACAGTTGAGCCAAACGTGAAGAGTACCCTGTACAATCTCATGAATGAGAAGGGTAGGTTTACTAAACCTAATGCTGACAAGGGTGAAGACAAAGTTGTCCAGATTTTGAATCATGGCAAGCGTGTGTCTTCTGAGCCCGAGTCAGATACCTCTTACGTTGGTAAGTGTTGCTACTGTAATGAGACTGGGCATTGGAAAAGAGATTGCATTAAATTCATGGAAGATTATGAGGAGTTGAAGTCGATGTATGAGACTACTTCCTCAGGTATTCATGTTATTACTTCAAGTTATACCTTAAAGGTATTGGATACTGGTTGTGGCACTGATATTTGTTATAATATGCAGAGCCTGAGCAACAGTAGAACGTTGAAGGAAGGGCAAGTGAAACTGCGTGTCTGGAAGGAGCTTGGGATGCTGCCTCAGCCGTAGGGTTTTCACTTGTAGATGCCTTTGAGGCTTGGTTTTATTAAGTAATTGCTACAATGTACCTGCTTTAAGCAGAGTTGTCTTTCATTTTCTTGTAAGAATTTGAATGTTTTTCGTTTTGATAAAAGACAAGTTTTGTTCTTTTGATCTTAATGAAATGATAATTGTAGCACCCTATTCAAGGAATGGGTTTTATATATTAAACCAAAGAGTGCCTAAATGTAACATAAATACTGAATTGGTTTAAATCTGATGAATTAAACCTGATTTTTCTTGGCATAAATGTTTTGGTCAAAGAGTAAGTCGGATTCAGAAACCCCATAGTTATGGACTTTTGGGCTCATTTGAATGGATATCTTATGAGACTTGAATTCTGCTTACTGGACCAAAAGACAAAGGGCCCATCTTAGCCGAGCTAGAGAAAGGCCCAAAGGCTTATTGGAGATTGAACATACTCATGTATGTGGTCCGATGAGCAGTAATGCCAGAGAAAATTTCCTGTACTTCATTGTCTCTACTGATTACTTCAGTGAGTGTGACTGTGTTCATTTGATGAGACACAAGTCGGAATTCTTTGACATGGTCGAAAGAGTTCCAGAATGAAGTATAGAATCTGAATGACAGAAGTATTAAGACTCTGGATTAGATCACGAGTGAGAATACTTAAGTCATTGATTGTGTGATCATCTGAATGAGTGTGAAGTCGTTTCACAGCTCATTTCTCCTGAAAACCTAGAGGTGTTTCTGTAAGAATGAATCAGATCTTATAAGAAATGATTAAAGATGAGTCACACGAATCTTCCATGATATTCTCTAAAATAGCGCTCAAGAAATATCTAAGTTTACGCTGAAATAGTTCCACCAATATCAGTTGAAAGACACCACGTAAATGTGGATTGGAATCGATCCAAATTCGTCTTTACTGAGTATTTGTAGTTGTGCTACTTCGCTGGTTGTCCTAGGGAAACCAAGGCTTGTTACTTTTACGTCCATTCTGTTTTCTAAGAAGGGAAGTTACTTTCCAAGAAGAACAGTGGGAGTAAAAGTATAACTCGAAGAAATTCGAGAAATACAGGAGACTGCTCAACCTGTTGAGGGAGAGCAACGGATGGATTTACAGATTTCTGTAGAATCTACACCTGTAGAGCCTGAAGTTCGCAGATAAAAATGAATCAGTCACTAATCCGAGAGTGATTTCTCGTCATTAGTTGAACCTGATGATCATTGAAAGTTCGCATGATCTGATGATCATTGAAAGCGACGAACCTGCGAAATTCAAAGAAGCGAAAGTAAGCCCGGACTCCGAAAAATTACACTGTGTGTAAGTTAGCTTCATCGATCCATTCATGGATGGAAGCAAACATATCGGAGTTGGAATCTTCGTTCTGTTAAAGTAGTCAAGGTTTTGACTTGAACAGGAACGAAGTGGAACTATGCGTTTACTAAAAGATAAGTGGGAGCAATATTGCATTTCTCATAGTGTATGTCGATGACATACTGATTCTCGAATATAACGTCCCAATGCTGCAGTCGGTAAAGGACTGGTTTGGGAGTTGGTTTTATGGTTGACATGGGTAAAGCCACGTAGTTCTTGGATTTTGGATCTAAAGATAGAGATCCAAAAGAGCTGGTAGGACAAAGTCAGGATTCTTAAATTGACAAAGTCCTACACGTAATCAGCAATCCAAGAAGGGTTTTATGCCAATGTCACATGGCAATTCATTAAGCAAGATACAGTGTCCTGCGATATCTGCTGAGCTTGAATGCATGGATAGGATTCCATATGCGACGGCAATTGGATCTATCATGTATGCCATGATACATACTTGTTTTGATGTTGCTTTAATGCTAAGCAAGACAAGTAAAGACCAGTCAAATCCAGCAAAGAATCACTGGATTGCCGTAAAGAATATTCTGAAGTATTTGAGGAATACTTAGGATAAGTTCTTGATTTACGGAGAAAGTGAGGTGCTACAAGTCGATAGAGTCTGAAAGGCAAGTTTCCAATAGACAAAGATAATTCCTGGTCACAGTCCGGCTATATCTTGTGTCTAACTGGCGGTGCAAGGCACTGTTGCTGACTCCATGACTTAAGCTGAACATTTCGCAGCTTGAGAAGCGGCGAAAGAGGTTGTTTGGATAGAAGAGTTCATCACTGAACTTGATGTGATTCACAGCATAGATGAGGCTAGCTGCACATCAGAGGTCCAAACACCTTGAGGATAGGTATAACCTATTCCTTGAGATAAATGACAGAGGTGTTAAGTAGATAAGCAAGTTTCATCGAATGAGAACGTTGCTAATCTATTAACGAAGCCACTTCTTATGCCTAAGCACGAGTCGCGGACTGTAGCTGTAGGATGAGTGAAATTAAGATGTAGTCTTAATTTCAGTGGGAGTTTGTAAAGGGCTTTACTTAGTTGTTTTGAAAGGTTCATGTAAACATAATATTTTATGTTTATGAAATCTAATGATTTCTGGATTATTTTAACTGTGATATAAATAATCGTTCCAAAATGATTCATGTCATTATATATGGGCCATCGAAGTACATGAGTAGACTTGATCCTGAAACCCCATATTTAACGAAATGACATAAATCATAGTGTCCATAGTCGATGGTTGTTGAAATTGAAACACCAACAACCACTTGAGACTAGATTGTGTTGAGACTTATGACCAAGTTTCGAGGGGTCATAGATGCGCGGCATCAAAGTCGACACATAGGTATATGTAGGGGAACATATGACCGGACATGGCCCGCTGATGAGAACTCTACAAGATATTATTGTCTGTGTCATAAGAGGTTCTCATATACGACTATAGAGTATAGTCCTTAGACCTGAGTTCGCATGCATGTGGCTACACATGGAGTAATGCGCTTTGATCATTGTCTAACGCTGTTTCGTAACTGGGAGCTATACGGACCTTGGTTGGGTGTATTATGAATTGTGTAGTTCATAGTGATGGAACAAGATGGGATTTGTCCCTGCCGTTTAACGGAGGTAATATCTCTAGGCCAATCGGAGATTTGATAGCTGGTAAGAGAATGGCCATTCCCAAACGGACTTGCCCAAGTCGTTTGCATTGTCAGTATCAAATCTGGTCCGATAAACATGGTCTGGCTATATAAGGATGACACACATCTTGCCTTATGCCAGATCGAGATATTTAAGACAAAAGGACTAGGGAATGTAGGATTCCAGTACAATCGGAAGATTGTTGGGAATGTCCTTTGTAGGATTCCAGTACAAGTGGGAGATTGTTGGGAATGTCCTGAAATCTACCGTACTATCTTTAGAAAGTATGATAAATGTCGAGATCAGACATAAGTCATAAATACTGGGTGATCATGATGACTTTCTAGAGTCCGCTCTTGATCTATAAGTTTAGGACTTATTACCAGTATTGTATGATCCCAAAGGGTCACACACCATAGCTAACGGGAAAGTTAACATGGAATGAATACGGTAAGATGCAAGGCATTTACTGTATTTGTGCAGAGAGTTGGGCCGTTAGTTTAATCACTTGGGCCCTTATCGAGACAAATGACTTGTGTCGATCGACACAAGTGTATGTGTCGGTCGACACAGTTGCGAAACCGAGACATCGGTTTAGGTTTATGACAGAGTCGATATTTATATGAGTCGTCTTATAATTTCGACTCTAACAGTCTGCGACCTAAAACCTGAGCCGTCTCTCTTCTCTCTCTGATCAATCCATTGCTTTGGTCTAGCAACCATCCCGGCTTGTAAGAGTGTGGATACTGAAGGAGGAACAGGCATCTGATCTGTTCTAGCTGATCTCATCATTACCATCCATCAATCCGCTGCAATCTGAAAGGTAATGATCAGGTTTGGTTTTGTGATTCGTTCTGCAAGAACCTAGATCTGAGTTATATGTGCTAGGTTGCAATCTGTTAATTGAACCATGAACACACATATAATCCAACAGTGTCGCCAAAGGAAATGGAGAAGAAAGAGAGAAAATAGGGTTTAAGGTAACTTACCTGGTCGTGGGTGCAACGATCGTTGCTTCTGGTGCAACGATCGATGCTTGTTGAACCAGATTGATTCCGGTTTAGCTCAACGTACCTTAATTTTCGATTTAAACCAAATGCAACGACCGTTGCACATGTGAGCAACGATCGTCACACATCTCCAGACTTGTGTTCTGTATCTAATAACTAAAAACGTTAAATCCTAAAAAAAACACCAAAAATGAGAAAGAAAAATAATTAAACCGAACAGTGGGTTGCCTCCCACTCAGCGCTTGTTTTAAGTCATTAGCTTGACTTTTGGAAAAGAGGTCAAACTTATGGAGGTTTCAACAGAGACTTTGAGTGTCTCTGTGAATACCTTATCATCCATGGTGGTGTGTAAGCAGTAGCAGCATGATGTCGTCCTAGAAACGTCGGGATGAATGTAGGGTGAAATTTACACTTGGGTGTTTTAACGCTCTTTCTTGCATTCAAAACAGTGGAGTCAGGTGGTTTAGACTTAGAGGATTTATGTTTTACCTTTGGCAAAGATTTGATGTTCAGAGCCTTCTGTTTATGAGTAGTTTTAGGCCTTGAAGATGTTAGAATAGGCTCTTGTGGAACCACCATTTTCTTGTCAACCACCAATGTGCACTTAACCTCATTTGTAGATTTAACGGGAGCTTTCGGGAATGGTATCGGAGGTTTGTAGGCTTTTTCCTTAGCAGGTTCTCGAGATATGGGCGAAACCGGTTCCTTTCGGGGTGCAACGATCGGTGCGTGTGGTGCAACGATCGATGCTGTCGTCTCAACTCGGGTTTCAACTACAGTCTCGGGTTTATCTGCTTCTCGGTCCATTCCAGCTATCTCAGATTCAAATTTCTCTTCTTGGCTTGGTCCCTCTTCAATCTGGACTATCCAAGTCAAAAGATCCATGTCAATCTCTGTTGAGTCAGGTGCATCGAAGCTTTCGAGCTCAGGTAATTCAACATCAAATCCCCCTCTGTCTTCCACAAATTCCACAGCCTTAACTGCTAGACATGATTCATGATCCATCTGTGTGTTATCCTGAGTGAGAATGTTGCTGTCATGAGCTTCTTGAGAATCCTTTGTTGGGGTAGAACTTGGAACTTGATCCATCTGTGTGTCCAGCTGCTTCATGCGAGTGCTCAAGGATTCAAATTTCTCATTCAGATTAGTGTACAGGTTCTCCAGCTTCGAGCTGAAAGAAGCTGTGTTCTGCTGTTGTCTTTCAATTGATTGCTCTAACATCATCTCTAGTTTGCTCCTTTGTGTAGGAGATGCCAGATGGGAAGTATAATTATGGTCTCTCGATCCTTGAGTGTGCCTAGAACCCTGTCTCTGCTGATGTTCCAAGGTATGTCCATAAGAGTCGGCTCCAGCCATGTAGCGTACCTCTGCAAACTTATCAGTTTCTGCCTCTGCTCGGAACTGTCTCTCCCTAAGTAAGATGTCGTGAATGTCATCTATCTTACTCTGCATTTCAGCTACTTGCCCGACCAATACATGGTAATCCGGTAAGATGGGATTTCCTTTCCCATCTATTTTCTGACCTTTTGCGTTGCATATGTGACCCTCTTGGTCTCGTAAAACGCCGTTTTCACCGCGAATCAAAATAACAGGTTCCATGGCGCGGAACCTATTGAACGTCTCAGACCTCAGCATCGCTGTTCTCGCCTTGCGTCGATCGATGCAATGTGAGCAACGATCGATGCAGTGCGAATCCCTGCGAATCCAGAAATCAAAAACGTGAGTAAACAAGAAAATTAAAAAAAAATGCTTAGTCTAAATCCTAGTACTAAATCTATAGGTGAACTCAAAGAGTCCCCGGCAACGGCGCCAAAAACTTGATAGGTCTAGTTTTAACCCTATTCTAACTGCAAGTGCACAGTGATGTAGTTGTAGTACTTAGGGTATCGAATCCACAGGGACTCTGGTCAACGATAGATAAGAACAGAAAAGATTAAACTAGGAGAAAGCAAAGGTGATTAAACTAAAAGCAGAGCAGAAAAGTAAATCAGTAGCAGGTGAGTTTGTAAGCAAGAGGGCAAAGCGTTAGGTTTCAGGAGTTCTCAGGAAATCAGGAACGCAAGCAATCAATCTATCTAGATCCAATCAATTACCATTCTAGAACTCAAAACACGGATATAGAATTAACCAAATTCCTTTGCGATAATTCTCTAAGTCTAAGTGCAGCAAACCAAACTTCCGTTTGCGAGAACTAACAGATTAAACTAGCATTAATTCCAAGTTTGATATGTTCACAATTAACCTGAACCAAACTTCCGTTTGCGAGCAGTTTAATTGCTTATCTAAATTCTTTCTAGTTAAATTAATCAACTTCCGCTGAATTAATCAACCTAACATCATAATTCTGATTAGCTACTTCAGATTTAGCATTAAGAACAACTCAGATAAAGAACTAGCAGATATGAATCTCTACAGATCAATTAAACTATAATTCTCTGAAATCCCTAATGAGAATCCTTCAACCTAACAGGTAAACTACTCAGACATGTTCATCGAAACAGAAAACATCTCAAGTAGAAAACCAAATATCATATAATCAAATAAGAACTGGGGTTCAAAATCAAGTCTCTTTCGAGATCAGGATCAGCCCCTCAGGCTTTCTGAAATAAGATAAAACTAAAGTGAAGCGTATCAAGCGTAGCCTAAACATTGGCTTAAAAACTCTATTTATAACCTAAAACACGTTTTGGGGCTTCTTTGTAAATATTAGGAACTTCTGGGCAGGACCGCAGTTTCATCATTCTTTATTAAACCGTCTTTTGGCCCATCTCGCTGGTGCATCGATCGATGCTAGGGATGCAACGATCGACACCTTTCTCTGTTTCGGACAATGAACTCTATCTCTCGGCCAAATACTCCAAAAATCTCCAAAATGCTCCATTATCTCCAATTCAGCTCCAAACCTGATTATACCTGTAAAAGACTCTAAAAGAACACAAAAGACACTAAAAACACAACTATATCATGGTCTAAAACTAGTAAAAACCATGATATATCAATAAGAGGGCCTTGACCCTAGAGAAACTGATAGCAGAGAACCGTGAGAAAAATAACGACCCTTGAACACTCTGCACAGAATTGAATCAGGGAATAGAAGCATGCACCACAGTTGTTTCCCAAGGAGCGCTGTGTTGAAGCTTTCCAAATCTCGAAAACCCAATCCTCCTTCCTTCTTAGGGATACTAACTCTTGCCCATTTTCCCCAATGAATACCCTTTCCTGATTCACTGCTCTTCCACCAGAAGCTAGCCATGGTAGATATGCGTTTTTCACAGACAGTTTTTGGAACTCTGAAGCAAGACATTGTAAACGTTGGAAGCACCATGGCCACTCCTTTCAGCAGGATCTCTTTGCCTGCCAGAGATAAATACTTGCAGGTCCATCCATTAACCCTTAAATCCAACCTTTCTTGGAGTGTTTGGAGAATTGCCACTCTAGAGCCGACAAAAGATTCATGTAATCCGAGATAAAGACCATCTCCTCCTTCTTTATCCACTCCTAGGGTCGCCTTCAGATCTTGCTTCCGCATATGTTCAACCTTTTTTCCAAATATAATGCTGGACTTTGTGGGAATCACCTTCTGGCCCGAGACTACACCAAAGGCAGTCATGATTTGGAACAAGTAAGTAGCCTCCTCCTTATTTGCCCGACAAAACAGAAGAGTGTCATCGGCAAATAGGAGATGGGATATCGGCGGGGACGTTGCTGCCACCTTGATGCCTGTGATCTTCCTTTGAGATTCTGCGTTGTGGAGAATTTGAGCTAGAATCTCGGAGCACAAGATAAACAGGTACGGTGACAGTGGATCGCCTTGCCTAATCCCTCTCGAAGGCTTTATCCTTCCATAAGGTTGGCCAGTAATCAACACTGCATAAGACACAAATGAAACACACTTCATAATTAGGTTTATCCAATGCATATTAAAACCAAGAGCTGTCAAAGCATTTTCGATAAAATTCCACTCTAAACGATCATAGGCTTTCGCCATATCAGTCTTAATAGCCATAAAATGTTTAGAGCAACTATCTCTAGTTCTCAATGCATGGATGACTTCATGGGCGATCAAAATATTGTCTGAAATTAATCTTCCCTGAACAAAAGCAGCCTGTGTTTCTGAGATCAGTCCGGGCATCATTGGTTTCAGACGTCTCACCATAAGCTTGGATATTATCTTATACACCACGTTGCATAGACTTATCGGACGATACTCGGTAAGGTTTTCCGGCTTGGCACACTTGGGGATTAGACAGATATTGGTTTCGTTGAGGCGCTCATCTAATTCCACTGTATCAAAGAACCGCTGCACCAGCTCGATTATGCTTGGTCATATCTCGTCCCAGCATGACTGGAAGAAGGATCCCGTCGTTCGATCCGGACCCGGGCTTTTCCCGGGGTGAATATCAAAAGCAGCTGCCCAGACCTCCTCAGCTGTGATCCCTCTCATTAAGATCTCATTTTTCGCTTCCGAAACCCTTGGCAGTATACTACTCATCATATCCTCATCATTACTTGGGTTCTCAGACGCATACAAATTGGAGAAGTACTCTTCCGCTATACTCCCCATCTCCTCATTAGTAAAACACTCTCGACCAGACATGTTCCGGAGACTCTTCAACATATTTCTAGCCCTTCTAGCTTTTACAGAAGCATAGAAAATTTTTGTATGTCGGTCTCCAGCCTTTAGCCAATGAATACTGCTTTTCTGCTGCCAAAACACTTCTTCCGCCCTGATTTCTCTATACAACTCTCTCTTCAGCTCCGATAGTTTCCCAGGGTCAAAAGTAGTCTGATGGGTCAGCTCATCTATCTCCTTTTGTAGCTCCAAAATCCTTTTGGCCGAGTTTGGCACCGAAATCTTCCTCCAAGTTGAGATTTGCCTTCTGCAATCCGCAATAACATCCGCCATTGGTTTCGGCGTCACTGTCGTATCCTGCCTCCATGCCTCCTTTACAACTTCTTTAAATCCCTCTGCCTTGATCCACCTTCTATCAAAGCGAAAGCATGCTCTCTTTTTTAGTTTTTCACCACCAATATTCAGAATGATGGGACTATGATCCGATTCAGCTCGTTGCATGTAGAGGTAGTGTGCTTGCGGAAAAAATGCAGCCAATCCGCGTTACACACTGCTCTATCCAATCTGCAGTGGACAATATCATTGTACCTACATCCATACCACGACATTGGGTTCCTATAGAATGGGAATTCCACCATTCCGCACGCATTCAACATTCCCTTAAAGGGGGCAAACGAGGATTCCAGTCTCCTCACTCCTCCCAGCTTCTCCTCATTGCTAACTATCTCATTGAAGTCACCTACCATCATCCAAGGATAGTGTCTAGAAACTCCAATCCGAGACAACTTTTCCCACACATACTCTCGATTGTCACGCACTGGGTCTCCATACACAAAAGTAACAAAAACATACTTGTTTTGCCAAGTAATACGGGTATCAATCATCCGAGTGTTAGAATCCAATACCCGCACCTGAACAGACTCCTTCCATAAAACCGCTAAACCACCTCCTCTTCCTTCCGGCTCGACCGTAAATAAATCATCAAAGCCCAAATATCCCACCACATTCTCTAAATAAGATCTCTTGTTTTTGGTCTCACTCAGGAAAATTATGTCTGGGAAATACCGACCACGTATTTCCGTAAGACAACGAACTGTAGGGGAATTCCCAACCCCCTGATAGTTCCACGCTAAGATCCTCATTGATCATTGGCCCGGGTGATCCGACACCCAGACTTATCGCATTCCGATGCTACAGGAGCACACATTGATGTCATTTGAGCAGTTGAAGCTGCATTGAGACCACCGTGATCCTGGATGGATCCCTGACTGGGGCTGGAACGGCTAGCGATCGCTTTCTCTACCACACATTGCCCTTCTTCCTCGGAGGAGTTACCTGAAACCCGATCAAATCTCGATCTCTTCACTGGTTTCTCCTTTTCTGCAGATATCTTCCTCTTCTTGGATGGAGACTGAATAGAGACATTAGAGTTTTCGCCCCTCTCCACAGTCACAGATCGACCAGAGACACTTGGCTCTTTTCGGAGACATCGCCGACTATCTCTACTTCCCCCAGACGGGAAAGACAATCGTTTAACCGCCGGAACACGCCCTTCTGAGCCGGTTTTACAGGATTCTTATCTCGTACCCCAACGTGTGAAACAGCATCACGCGGGTCTCTTGAAGCATATCTTCCTCTTATCCTCAATCCTTCACTGCCTTCCACAGAGATCTTCTTGACATACTCCACAACAACTTCCTGTAGGTTCTCCTTACTCACAGAGTTCTTACCCGAAGACCGGGACCTTTGTAGGCTTTGTCTAAGATCACCACCTGATGCACTCCTAGATTACTGGTGAGTTATAAGCCTCTCCCTTCGAGTGTTGTTGGAGACTCTTGGAATCCCCAATTGATTCACTCCGCAGCCGATACGGGCACACATCCTTCTCATGAGTGAGTCTCTTATAGAGAAAACATCACTTGGAAAGTTTCTCATACTCCATTTCTACAACCACCGATTCTCCAGTTTTGAACTTCAAGGCACGCTTAAAAATCAGTGGGTTTTCAGCATCAAACCATACGCGAGCTCTTACATGCTCCACTGAATCAGATTGTTTGGCATGGAGGATTATTTGTTCCACATTACCCCAACCCCTGAAGACACTGTTCACTGTTTCGTCTTTAAGCAGATGGAGTGGGATGCCGCGGATCCTCACCCAGAAACGGATTTTTGAGAGCTCTTCCGCAGACAAAGAAGGCTCCAACGTGCAAGCGTGATCATCCACCCAGTGAGGAACCACGGTCCTCTTCTCAGAACGTTTAAGAGATCCGCCTCTTCAGAGAACATAAACTGAATCTTATCAGTTCCCACACCTCACCCTCTAACTTTATCTTCCATCTCCCATATTCGCGGTAAACCCAATACAACTCCAGCTACTTTCTGCACACCCGGATTGAGGAGACGAACAATAATACTCATTGAGTTTTCCTCGATTAAGTCATTATTGTCCAGGTCCGGCACCTCTACAAGGTCAGCCTCATCAATAACTTCAGAGTCTCTGAGCATTCTCTGAAAATCATCCTCCTGACGACGCCGGGATTTCACCCTCGGTCTCATTCTCCCCTGAATCTGAAACTTTAACGAAATCCACCAACGCAGAAAAGACCACCACCAAGAAGCCACAAAGGCTTAAAGATCTAGAACTTCACAATGGAAGCTAGATAGGGACCATTAATGAGCAGAGCACTCAACGAAATCAGTAGACACCAGCGATTTTTGGACTCAAACAGAGGAGGTCAGGTACGCAGATCTGAAACCACAGGAATCTCGACCCACCACAGAAGCCCAGAAAATACACGAAAGGGACTAAAATCCCCACCCCTAAACACCGAATCTTCGCTCAAACACTCCGACTCTCACACTCTCGGAAGCTCAGGCCAAGAAAAGGAAACCCGCACCAGTGTATTCTCGATTCAAACAACAGCATCGAGGCTAGATACACAAGAGAAGGAAGCTAAGATAGCTTAGGAAGACTCGACGGAGCTCAAACCCTCAAGGAAAGCTACAGATCTGAGGAAACTCCACAAACCCTAGAAACCCTAGAAAATCGCCGTCAGAGAGCATCTCATATGGTTTCTTTATCCCGAAATCCGTTTGTTGGTGTTATACTGTTTAGCGTGAAAATTAATTAAACTTTTAGAACATCCACGTTATAAGAAATTCTCATCAATTTTTTTTTTTTGAAAACTATGGTTAAGAATTCCAAAACATTTTAGAGATTTTTAATAAAAATATTATTTATTAAACTATTATTTTTTTTAAAGAATTTCTAGAAAAAACTATCAGTACCGATGCTCAACTGAAATTGGGTTTCGAATATTCTGGGTTTTAATAAAAAGGAGAAGGATGAAAGGAAGAATATAAAAATAAAATAATATAGCCACCTAATGCAAATAATCTAATAATTATTATATGATAATTATTTTAACACAATAATTTTATATTTGTACCATGTACTAATTAGATTAACATCATAATTATTAAATAATAACTAGATTAACATTGTTATAAATGACATGATAATTAATTAATAAGATATTAATTCTATGTGATATACTAACTTATTTAACACATTAACTTATTTACCTCATATGTCGTCATGACTAATGATATGTTATAGGGGAAAATGGCATTTAAATCCCCAACTTTTCCAGAAACGCCAAAAAAGCTTGTCAAAAATCGTGGTATAAAAAAAGGTCGAACTTTTGTTGATTTTTCTATAAACTCAAAACTTTGCGTTGACAAAGCCGAATTAAGCTCGCCGTTAACTTCATTAACGATATAGGTTAACAGAGTTAAGAACCGTTACTCTTTTCGTTAACTTGAAAACGACGTCGTTTTAGTATAATGGGAAAAATGGCATTTAAATCCCCAATTTTTCCAGAAATGCCAAAAAGCTTGTCAAAAATCGTGGTATAAAAAAAGCTCGAACGAGATGGACACTACAAGAAAACATGTAATATTCCAACATATTTTTCTAACAATCATATTTTATTACAATGTTCCAATAAATATCTCACAAATTTTCATATGGCATTCTATTTGTTGGAAATTTATTGCAAATTTCCGACAGTTATTGTTGTGGCAAATACATCGCATAATTCGTAGGAATTTTGTTGGTATTTTCCAATAATTATTATACTATTGAAAATTAACAATAATTTTAAAGTTATCGAAAATTATTAACAAAATATTTGTTGGAAATTAATTGAGTTTTTACCATTTTGAATTATTTATTTCTTAGAATAAAACTAAAATCGTTTCATAAACAAGTGCACTCAAACCAATTACAAAAAAAACTAATAAGTGTTTTTTCTTTACCAACAATGAACACTAATGAAAAACTTTTAAAAACTTACTTAGTTATTAGTTATGTTATTTCCTTTTTAAAATTTTAGATGTTTATCATTATCAAATTTGGATGTTTAAGTGTTTTTAAATTGTTTAATTTATATGATTTTTATTATCATTTCGTTTCCAAATTTTGTTTTTATATAATTTTGGTATTTTTAAATATTTTTAATATTAATAAAAATTATCAATGTTCCAACAAGAATCCAATAAATTAATCATGGAAAAAATTGTTGGTAATTTAAAAGCACAAATCAACCACTTTCCAACAAATAAAGCATTAGACATTTTTTCTTGTTCGGAAACGTTCTAGGTGTTATACGCGCGGTCGACCCGAACTTAGCGAGATACGAAAAAATCGGGATAAATTCGGGAAATACGCGGAGCAAATTTTTAATAATAATTTAATATTTTAAAATATTTGTATCTATAAGACAATAAAATTGAAAATCATATATATTAGTAAATGTGTAATATATGTTTTCTTATAGTTATATTTTTTTGTTAAATAAAAGTATATATATTTATGTATATATTGAAAAATCTTATATATTAGTAAATGTGTAATATATGTTTTCTTATAGTTAGATTTGTATGTAAAATAAAAGTATATATATGTATATAATCCATTATTTTATTCTTAAAATAAAAATAAACATATTATGTTAATAAAAATCATTATTAGTTTTGCTGTATTGAGAAACTAGACAGAAAATTATTTTACAAAAAATTCATTGAAACAAAAATGTTGTATTCATATAAAAACTACATCTATTTTTTTTTTAGTTATTTTATAGAGTTTTGAAAATGATTATAAATATTAGATAGACCCAAATCCAGTAAAAGCCCACTTAGGAGGTGTTATTGAATTGTCGACTTTATTGTATTTTAATGTAATTGGATTTTAATGTATTTTGTTAGAATTAGTTGAATTTTGAGAGAATTGAAAATTCATTGTGGATTTTAATGGATTTGGTTGTTATGTATTTTGATTAATTAGTATGGATTTTAATGGATTGATTAGTATGGATTTTAACAGAGTTCTCTTATAGATTTTAAATCAAATAAAAAAGATTAAAAGTAATTAAGTATTACACACTTTCACCAAAACAAAAACATTGTTCAGAAAAAGCAAAAAAAAAACCTTTTTAATTTAAAAACATTATTATCATTTCTAATCTGCAGTACTAATTAGTTGCATCTTTCCACATCTCGTCGGCAAATGCTTCTCTCCACATATTAGCATTTTCTCTTTCCTGATCTTGTGTCTCGACAATTTCTTCACCATTGTCAAAATCATCTCTTGCATTGTTGACTCCGGTATTTCCTGCAATATTAACCTCAACAGGAACTTCAACCGGAAATTCATCTGACCGACAATGCTTACGAAGAAAATTATGTAAGGCTACACAAGCCAGTACTAATTCCGCCTGTGTCTTGATGGGAAATGGAGGAGCAGATTTAAATATTGGAAATCGTGACTTGAAAACGCCAAATATTCTTTCAATCACGTTTCTCAAAGAGGCATGCCGATGATTGAACAATTCATGTGGAGTTTCAGGATCATTTCCTTCGCCAGTAAACTCTTGTAAATGATACTTAGTACCTCGAAAAGGAGCCAAAAATTTGCGTCTATTAGCAAATCCACAGTCGGCAAGGTAAAATTTTCCTATTAAAAAATATGACTATTAGCTCATCATTTATTATATATATGAATCTATCATATAAAATAAATATTACCATGTGGAACTTCAAATTTATTAGTCCTCCTTGTTAATGCATCATACAGTACTTTCGAATCGTGAGCTGAACCCTCCCATCCACTAAGAACGTATGTGAATTCCATATCAAAGTTGCATGCGGCCAATACATTTTGTGATATTACTCCTTTTCGATTGCGATAGCTAGCAGCATCAACTTTAGGTACCATAGCAGGTATGTGTGTACCATCAATCGCTCCTAAACAATCCTAAAATAAATATACTTTATTAGTTTTCCGAACACAATAACATACATAAATCTAAAATAAATCAAAAACACATGTACCTTAAAGTAAGGATAAAACCTTGTACTCTCTCTGATTTTTGTGGCGACTGTAAGGTTGGGCTTGACCATCAAACTTGGAGAAATCGTATTTATTGCCTTTAAAACCTTATGAAAATTTGTGCTTGTTGCAAATTTTGATCTTTTGAAAGTGTCTCTAGTGTGACAATACCTCGAATTTTGCCCGACCGTCATGAGAAAAGTGGCAACCATTTCTTCAACACAGATGAATCTTGTATCTTCCAAATGTGTATTTTCTCTAATAAGATTGCATAGCTTCAAAAACACGTCTGGATACATACGATACAACTGTCGGAAATGCTGAGGATCTTCAAGTAACACCTTGTGTATATAATCATATCCAATTTGTGTGATGGGCTGTCGAATTGGATACTCTATATAACTTTTAAACTTGGAATATTGATGTGCAATCAATATTTGTGCAAATCCAATCGTTGTCACCAACAAATGCAATATTTTTGTATCAAGATCGTCATCCTCTATTTCTTCTCTTGTAATTTCATCTTCACCTTCATCTCGTAACCTTATGCAAATAAAAAAAAAACAACATCAGCAAAATAAAATTATATTTTTAATTTCTTAAATATCAAAATCTTTGAAGATTATTAAATGACATGCGAAGAAAAATGTTACATAGTATCATTTTGTTTTAAAAAAGTATCCACCCGTTCAAAAATTATTATTAATAAATTTTGGTGCCCACTATATTCTAACTTGTCTGTATAATAACTTTCGAGATACTTTAGTCAAATGGCTTAATCAATATCTCAATGTTCTAGTTGTATCTCAATTTAATTCCAAATCATAACCTGAATCACGGCAACACAACATAACGCAACAAGAGACAAAAAAAATATGCAACAAGAACATAACACATATAATGTAAACTCAGAATTCAACGTTTCAAATTGAAGATACAAGCCGAAAAAGGTTAAGAAGAAACAAACATAATATATATATATATATATATAACGTAATCAAATGTAATTTTATTTTTAAACTAAATATTATTAATAAATTAAAAAACAAACTCTTGAATGAAACAAAGCAAACAAACAAATGAAAATCAAATAACTAGTTGACAAAAAAAACCAAATAACTAGAAAAAAACATCAGTTCACATTTCTTCGTATCCAACCTATACGTTCTTCAATAGACATGCTGATAAACACATCTTTCATTCCTAACTTATGAATTGCATTCAGTGTATCATAACGGACATTTTCCTCTAAATCAGAAATTTCTTTGATTGCTTCCCATATGTTCTCCAAAATATACTCACGTTCTATTGATAACAATTTTTTAAAACAACCGAAGGCGACGGTATTCAACAAACTTGGAATCTTTTTAGCTGATAAGTGAAAACAACTGGTAACACTCTAGTGAGGGCGACTTTACTAAAAACAAAGAATGAGCCCCCGATAAATTTAAACCCTTGAAGGCCTTTGACAGAACTGAATCATTTGAAAGTAGAAAATATAAACTATGAATACATATAATGTGATTACTATTTGAATTGTGCCCCATTTGTCTGCAGTTTTTTCATATGCCCAACACCAATCTTCTGTATAATACACAATTCAAACTCAAATACTTTGTTAGCTATGTACTGCTGGATATCTGAATCATTCGTAGATCCAATGATGAAGGCTGCTCTGCCAGTTCACAGGTCCATTTGGGAACCACAACGCAGATTCCTTGTTAGCACTTTCCACTGAGTCACTGCAATGGATCACGTTCCTGCAAAATATTCCTTAATCATCTCTTGTTTCTCACTCTCCTTTAATTTACATTTGACAAAAACACACTCTCTTACCTGACAATGTCAATTGCATAATCTCCACGGATGGTTCCCGGTTCAGAAGCTGCAGGATTAGTTGCTCCAATGATCGTCCTTCCTGTCAAAACAACTTTCTTCCCCTCCCAGATCATTGCAACGACTGGGCCAGAAATTATGTAATCAACAAGGCCACTGAAGAAGGGTTTGGCAGACAAGTGCTGGTAGTGTTTCTCAGCAAAAGGACGGTCCACAAGGATCAGCTTTAGACGTGTTCATGCAAGCAATCAATCCAATTATCATCAACTACAGATCATTGATTACTCAGCCAGGAAAAAATACGGAATATGATCTATTTGACAACTATTCTGGTTACGATGATTATATTATCAACTTTAAAAGCTAGTTAAAATTATACTCTGACATCATGAAGTGACTCATGGTGTTTGGTCTTTGGGGTCGGATATATTTACCTTTCAAAGTGAAACACTTCTTTTCGAACCTGCAGATGATTTCACGGACCAGAAATACACAATCCGATCATAAACGCAGACAAAATTCAAAGCTTTAACAACACTATATGAACTGGTATCAGCAAGTACACAGGTCACATGAAACAAAAACGTACCAGACCTCTCTCGACGCCGTCGGGCTTGATTGTTCCAATGTCAATCCTTTGTCGTCGGCGATACCGATACCCAAAGAAGACAAGACGGACTTATGTCAGGATTTCCGCCTTTGCCCAAGATATGACATCAAGTTCATGTTCCGACGATGATGTCTCGGAGCTGGGCTTTGTATAATCTCGATTTCCCCTAAACTGGCCATGTCTCTCTTCAATATCGAGACCTGTAATTATCAGATTTTCCTTAATCAAGTTCAACCTGAAAATTCTTCAAAATACAGATCCAAAACCTCCGATTTGGTTATTGTTGTTTTACAAAGCAAAATACAGTATAATCCATCTTATCTGAAATCTAACGAAATTCAAATCAATATTGAATAACAGGTGTATTGAAAATACTACAAATTACATCCAATAAATCACTAATCCAATAACACTGTATTTTTATGTATTTTTATCAAATACACAATTGAATAACACTGTATTTTAATGTATTTTTGAAATACATCTAAATCCATTAAATTACAGTGTTCAATAACACCTCCTTAATCTACCTATGTGACCAAACAAAAAAAAATCTACCTAATAAACGAACGGAAGGAAAAAACAAAATAAAAACAGTGTATCTTTTTTTGTCCCACATCGACAAGCAAGTATACTGAGAGTCTCAAACTCCCTTTATAAATACAGACATCAATTCTTCTTTATAACCAGCAAAATAACCAGCAAAATGAGCTTGTTCAAAGCCCAAACATTTGTTTAAATAGTTGCCGACTAAGAGCTTGATTGGTTCATCCGCTGCCACCCGCAAACGCTATGTTTGCGGACGGTTGCGGTTGAAAGTGTTTAGAAACAATCATTACAACCGTTTTGTACCGCTTAGAATCGCTCTTTACCACTAGAAATCAAAAGCTCCTTCCCGCAAGCGTTTGCGGTTGCGGGCGGTTGCGTTTACAAAAAAAAAAATTAAAAATACGAATAAATCTAAAAAAAATTAGAATTATTACCTATAACTATTACCATCATATCACGTGTGTATAATTATTAATATCATTATCTATAACTATCACATCCGGTATGTATTTTATTCTTTAACACTATATATTTTAAATCACATGACATACATATCATATCAATTCACCCGTACATGAAGACATGGCTGGATCTTTTTCTCACGTTTTTCTTTTGGTGTTTTTCAAACAAGAAGCTATGTTAGTGTTTTGAAAATTTTCATTTAGTTCTTTGATAATCTATTTTGGACTTTTTCTTTGAAAATCAATTTTAATTTTACTTTTTGATCTTTGTTTCTTGTTCTCCAACATGTTTTGAGGGTGTTTGATACAATAACAAGTCTTTGAGAAAGTTAATTCACGTGGCTCCTTTTGGTCGAAATAATATGCTTGTCCTCTACAATTGTCATGCAGCTCCTCGCCCACTTCAGTTCTATTGTAGTGGCAACGTAGAATCTGAGATCAATCTTTCTTGAGAAATGGAATTGATTCATTTTTTTTCTCGAGAAGCATCCCAAGCTTGATTTGGTTGAACACATTATTTTTACTTTAGTATTTTCATTCAACCGCTATTAACCGCAACCACTTGTCAACTAGTCAAGAATATTCCGCAAACACAGCCGCTTCCAATTGTTAAACCAGTCGTACAAAACGTTTACAAACGCTACTAACCGCAACCACTCGCTTCCGCAAACTCTCGCAACAGCAACCACAACCGCCGCGTTTGAACCAGTCGAGCCCTAAACCTCTTGGTTTGGTCTAAAGATGATATATATTATAAAAACTATTAGAAAATAGTTTAACATGATAATTGGATTTTTCAAAACTCTACGGACATGCTGAAGAGAATAATTTTATAGGTTATACTATTTTCCTTTTATGAGAATTCACGATTATCATTAATAATTTTGAAACTTTTTTACAAGTTTACATCCACTAATTTATAGAAATTGTATTTTCGAAAATTTAAATAGTATTAATGAGTCCTTATGTACAGCTAAAACTTAACCAGCTTTAGTGTTTGTCCATCATACTTTTTCTCTCCCATGACTTTATTCTTTTGAATTTTCATTCTTCGATCATTCCTTATAACAGAAATTGACCCAATTTTATGGAGGAAATCAGATTGCTAAGTCCCTCATGTTCGAAAGGTTTGATAAAACGATAAACAATGATCAGTAAAAATAATCGAAAATAAATAAGCGTACTTGCTTTTAGTGAAATGATATATCCACTAAAACATATTTTTATATTCATTCTCAAAACGTTTGATTACTTGATTAACTTTAATAAAATTAGATTTTTTTATTTTTTAATCTTAGTTTATATTGATAATTTTATTATTTATTATATTAGTTTTAAAAATTATTCTATTTTATTTTATTTTAGAGATAAGTACAAATTCATATAAAAATGATAAATACGAAACTATTTTTGAAATAAGAGATTTAAATATAATTGTTCTAGATAACAATGTTTTATATAGTAAATTTGTATTATTTATATGAATTTTGAATTTAAATAAATATAAATGATAATTAATATATATAAATTATTTTAAATGATAATTTTTTATTTTATTAGTTAAGTATTAAATTTTACTAATAGGTTAAATATAAGTATAATTAATATGATATACATATTTTTAATAATTTTATTATTAATAATTTCAAGAAATTTTTTATTTATTAACGGTTGTGCTCGCACAATTATCTTTATATTAATTGAGAAGTGTCTTTGGCCTTATATTCATTCTCAAAACGGTTGATTACTTGATTAACCTTAATAAAATTAGGGTTTTTTTTTACTTTTTTAACCTTAGTTTATATTAATAATTTTATTATTATTATATTAGTTTTAAAAAATATTTTATTTTATTTTATTTTATTTTATTTTAGAAATAAGTACAAACTCATATAAAAATAAAAAACAAGATGATAAATGCGAAACTATTTTTGAAATAAGGGATTTAAATATAATTGTTGTAGATAATAATGTTTTATATAGTAAATTCGTATTATTTATATGAATTTTGAATTCAAATAAATATAAATGATAATTAATATATATATATATATAAATTATTTTAAATCATAATTTTTATTTTATTAGTTAAGTATTAAATTTTACTAATAGGTTAAATATAAGTATAATTAAGAGCGAATTGGCCAAATAATCAAAAGTGGGCCGAAAACAATTTGGTCAGACAAGATATTATCAAAACAAAAGAGCGTTCGTCCGAATGACGATTATACCCCCCAAAATTTTGGCGCCAATGGGAGGAACGCAACTTGCTCGTCTGACGTGATGTGACCTCCTACGATTTCTTTAGATTGTAATGTATTCATCTAAGTGATTTTGGACCGTCCGATCTTTACTCTTGCCCAGATGCATTTAATGTTCGAAATCTTCAAGATTTGCTTGAAAATCTTTACAATAGCTCTGTATGTATATACTATCAGCACTATCATGTCATCCATATAAAGCATGGGTATTCATCCTCTTTAGGGCAAACATAACTTATTACCCAGAAAAGCAAAAGAGTAGCCGAATCAAACCTAATAAAAAGGGAAAAGGTCAGTGGTTTGTCGCTTAGCTGGTGTTGGCGTAATCGCTTACCTGTTTTGTAGTAAGTACCCTGATTTTATACTCCACATTAAATGGTCCCCATATGTTCGACTTTATTACTTGAACTTCAACTGACATTAATGGACTCCTATATTCCGACACATTTAATTCGCTGAGTTCGTCGAGAATATAACTGCTTCAACGAAATAACAGAAAACTGCTTAAACAGTGTGGAAAACGACTGGAATTTTTTATATTTGCGGCCCCCAAACTTGTTAGCAACATAAGTACAGATTTCTGTTACTACTCTTATAAAAACTGACCTGTGAAATCGACATTTTTTATGCAGGTTAATGTAATGATGGGTCGTTTGGTTACGCTATTAAGAGGCGAGTGGGTAAGATCTATGTCAGGCGACTGGTACTTCAAACTAGAAACATCAGAGCGCAGTTATGGTATTATGGTGCAAGAGAGCGAGAAGTACGAAACCCTCGTACACATGGTTATCACAAGATACGAAATCAATGATTTCGTGTGTCTAACTTACCAGTTTCCAGAACACATGTTGGGGCCAGAAGGTAAGAAAACACTACCTCTAGACATTACCAATGATGCGGATGTGGATTTGTTTATGGCAGTTCGGGTTGAGCACATCGAGTTGCCGCTGTGTGTAACGGTGGGTATGCCAGCAATAAGCAGGTATCGCTTCCATCGCCGCTCTGCTTTCGACATTGGTGGGACACCACATGTTTTTGGTGAACCAAGCTTGTCCCTCGGTGTCCCTGGAGAAGGTGGAGCAGAGAAAGATGGGTTAGTAGATGCTGCAGCATATTACTGGAATTCCTTATTTGCAACAGGGACGGTCCCTTTGTCGTTGTCAACGCTAGAAAATATCATGACCACGCAGCGTACACTCCTTCCAGAGGACGTGGAAGAGAGAACAAGACCAGTGAAACTAGATACCAACCCTCTTGACGAAGACCGTTCATCAACAGGCTCATCGGATGGACCAGCCGTGGGATCTCCATTCACACCTGAGAGGTGTGGATCATCCATTCAGAAATGGGTAGAAGAGGATTCACTCTTGGGTACTACTATAGCGAAACTGAGCTTGGACGGTGGTAAGTTGTATATATGTAAACATACAAATGATGTTACACTGATATATTTATTACATACTGTTTTACTAATATATTTGTTTAGTAGGTAATGCACTTGGTCTAAGCACCCCCGTCGTTGATGCGATAAGGTTAGTTGGTGCTAATACGTTATGTAACATGTTAACTTGAATATTAATGTGTTACATGTGTATGTGTAGTGCTAGGCTGCCAGGTATTGCACCGTACGACAAAGGTGAAGGAATTTCTAGCAATTCCTAATCCAATTAGGCAATCCTGGTCTGAATTCCAAGCCTAGGATCTAGGGTTCAAGTAATTGAATCTATGGGATCTCAGATTTACCTGGTGATTAGCAGCGGAAGATTTGCAGATAATCGAGATCTAGAAGCACCTCAAACGTTGTGCCTCTACTGGTATCCACACGCACACGAACTGAACAGGAGGGATGCTAGTGCCTATAGAGATCCAATCTCTTCAGAGGTTTCTATTCAAGTTCTGGTGGCTGTCTATCAGGTTGAAAATCAGTTTAGGTCGACCATATATCTTATATATGTCGACTTAAACCATAACGGAATTAACCAGCGATTAAACCGAATTAATCTGGTAATCCGCGAGTTGCATCGATCGATGCACTCTTTGCATCGATCGACACTGCCCCAGAATATTGATATCGAATGCATATCAAATATGCATTCACTAGATCATTACATTAATGATCAACCTCGTCTTTAACGTCCAGTTGGCTTAGGTGTGTGACCCTGTAGGATCATATAACACTAGCAATGAGTTCTCAACTCATTGATCATAAGTGGCTTCTAGCAAAGCGTTATGACTGCCTAGTGTTATGTGATTGTCTCATCTCGACTATACGACTTTCACTTAGAGCAAGTACAATAGATTTCAGGACATTCCCAACAATCTCCCACTTGTACTGGAATCATCTATTCCTTTAATCCCTTCGTCACTATATCTCGATCTAGCATAAGGCAAGAACCGTGTCATCCTTATTGAGCCAAGATCATGTTCATCGAACTCCGATTTATACTGACAAGACAAACGACTGACAATCACCTCGTTTGAGTGTGGCCACACATTTCTCAGTATCAAATCTTCGATGGGCCCTGAGATATTTATCTCCTGTTATATAGGAGGGACAAATCCCATCTTTTTCCATTCCTGTCTCTTCACACGCTTCATGATACGCCCAATCAATGCCTTTATAGTCACCAGTTACGGCTGACGTTTGACAAGGTTAAAGCAGACCAATTCACATGTAAGAAAACATGATGAACTCAGGTCTAAGGACTATACTCTATAGTCGTAATGAAAACTCTCATGACACTTATATAACTATCCCGTAGAGTTCTCATCAGTGGGTCATGTCCGATCATGTGTTCTCCAACACATATCTATGTGATTGACTTTAATACTCTTATTAATGACTCCATGAAACTTAGTCATCAGTCACCTCACATACTAGTCTCACGCGGTTGTTAATGTCCCACTTTAACAACCTCGACCAGGGACCAACATAATTTATGTCATTTATTATCTATAGGGTTTCATGATCAAGTCACATACTTGATGACCTATAAATGTCATAAATTACTTTGGGACTATTATTTAATAACCATTATTAAATAATATCATAACTAAAATTAATAACAATGACTCCCACTAAAATTAAGATCACATCTTAAGACATCTAATGCCTTTAGCAGTAGCCTGACCCTCATTCGCCCTTGCTCAGCGTGTGTCGAAAGACACTGCGTCTTGCTAAGAGTAATACCAAGAGTCATTTGCACGAAGCCCTTCTTGGAATCCTGCATATTGGACATGTTCAAGGCCTTATCACTATAAGTATCTTGACACAATCCAATTAGCTTATCCAATCTATCTCTATAGATTCTTATTCCAAGAATGTATACGGTTTCTCCCATAATTTTATCGAAAAACAACTTTCGAATCAAGTCTTAACAGACTGAAACAATGGAACTTCATTTCCGAGAAGTGGTATGTTATCAACATACAATACCAGAAATGCAATTGCGCTCCCACTAGTCATCTTGTAAACATTTGTTTCCTCTTCGTTCTTGACGAAGTCAAACCTTTTGACTGCTTCATCAAAACGAAGATTCCAACTCTGAGATGCTTGCTTCAGTCCATAAATGGACCGATGAAGCTTGCATATCTTCCTAGCTTCATTAGGATCAATGAAAACTTCAGGTTGTGTCAGGTACACATCCTTTTTCATAATTCCATCAAGGAAAACTGTTTTCACATCCATCTGCCAGATCTCATAACTATTATGAGTGGCGGTTGCTAGGAGAATCCGGATGGACATAAGCATGGAGTCTGGGATTAGGTTTCTTCACAGTCAATACCATGAATTTACTTGAAACCTTTTTCCACCAACCTAGCTTTGTATATTTGAATACTACTAACCATGTCAACTTTTCTTCTTGAAAATCCATTTACTCACAATGGTTTCTACGCCATCGGGTAAATCAACCCAAGTCATACTTGGTTCTGTGACATGGATCCCATTTCGGATTCAGCGGCTTTCAGCCATTTTCGGAGTCAAGGCCCATCATTGTTTCTTCAAAATTCGCAGGCCCGTCACTTTCAATGATCAGTAGATCACGGCAATTAGTTACGAGAAATCCATATTTCTCGGGTTCGTGACGGATCCTTTCGGATCTGCGAGTTTCAGTTTTCTGTAAAAGTCGCGCACACATATCTCATATGTATACCTTTGCCACGACCTAATTAACCAAGATTTAAACCATAGTTAATTAAGTCATAAACCAAAATCAATATTTGGTTCGCGATCTGTGTTGATCGATGCAACTTTTGTGTTGATCGACACTTCTTCAGAAACTCGCCATTTAAATGTATATCGAATATACATTCACCAGATCCTTTATAAACTCTAGGCACCACAGGGGCAGGTTCTACAACTCTTTGTAGATCCAACTGCTGCTCTTCCTCATCAGGTTGAGCAGTCTCCTGTGATTTTCCGAATTTCTTCGAGTTGTACTTTTACTCCCACTGTTCTTCTTGGAAAGAAAGTCTTTCTCAAGAAAACATAGTCCCGAGCAACAAACAATTTGTTCTCGAACTGGTTGTAAAAGTAACATGCCTTGGTTTTGTTAGGACAACCAATGAAGTAGCACTTATCAGATTTGGGTGTGAGCTTATCAGAGATTAAACGTTTTATATAAGTCTCTCAACTCCAAATCTCCATGATGGATAAATCAGAAACATTTACATTCCACATCTCATGTGGTATCTCTGTAACTGATTTTGATGGAACTCTAATTAAAGTAAACTCAGACATTTCTAGAGCGTATTCTTAGAAGGATAATGGAAGATCTAAGTGACTCATCATTGATCGAACCATATCTAATAAAGTCCGATACAGGAGGAGTGAATTGTGAAATACTTTCACAATCTCTCAGATGATCACTAAATTCTTGACCTAAGTATTCACCTCCATGATCTCATCGTAGATGTTTAATACCTTTGCCAAATTGATTATGTACTTCATTTTGGAACTTTTTGAACTTTTCGAAGATTCTGACTTATGCCTTATCAGTAAAGGTAATGAAGTACTGAAATTTTCTTCTAGCACTAGTGCTCATCGGCCCATATACATCCGTATGTATAAAGCCCAATAAGCCTCTGGCCCTTTCATTTTGTTCGTTCGCAACCTGTATCGACCGACACATCGTTTGTGTCGATCGATGCTACCTTTGCTGAAAGGGGCCTTCGTCATTTTATCCAATAAACAAGATTCACTTTACTCATTGTGATTCATAATCAGATGAGCCCAACAGCCCATCACTATGGAGCTTCTGAATCTATTTCTCATTTACGTGGCCCAAAACGACAATGCCAGAGAGAAGTTTGATTCGTATCATTTGACTTGAATCTCTTGGTATTAATGTTATAGTTAGGCACATTCTGGTTTAGAACATAAAGTCCATTCTCTAATGGATTGCTACTATAAAATATATCACTGTAATCAAATGAATAAAACTTATTCTTAATTTGAAAACTGATATCCTTCTATATCCAAGCAAGGATTAGAAATAATCTTTCTGCTCATAGCAGGTACATAGTAGCAGTTTTAAGTTCAAAACATGCCATAAAAGAAAACAAATGAAATACTCCTACGGCTAATGCAGCAACTCTTGCTCCATTTCCACGCATAGATCCACTTGTCCTTTCTCCATAGTCCTACTTTTGCTCAGGCCCTGCACATTTTCACAAAATATGAGTACCACACCTGGTATCCAATACCCAATAAGTAGGACTATAAGAAGTAACATTTACTTCTATAACATAATACCTGAAGAAGAAGTCTCGTACGTCTTCTTCAGCTTCTCATAATCTTCCAAGAATTTATTGCAGTTTCTTTTCAAATGCCCATAACCATTACAATAACGGCACTTAACATCTTCAGAAGGATTGGTTTTGACCTTAGGAACATGGCCAGACTCGCTTGGATTCACAATCGAGCTCGTCTTGCCATCACCTTTGTTCTTACCAAGTTTCTTAAACCTTTTACCCTTTTGTACCATAAGGACATTTGGGGTGTCCTTCTTGATGTTAGGTTCAGCAGTCTTAAGCATCCCATGCAATTCAGTCAACGTCTTCGTCAAGTTGTTCATGTTATAGTTCATAACAAATTGATCATAGCTTGACGGCAGTGACTGCAGAATGATGTCAGTGGCCAACTCTTGGCTAATGGGACAATCCAGTTTCCCCAGGTTATCAATATAACCCATCATCTTAATGACATGAGGACTAATCAACATGCTACAGATTCAATGGAACCCTAAAGCTCTGATACCACTGAAGGAATTTCTAGCAATTCCTAATCCAATTAGGCAATCCTGGTCTGAATTCCAAGCCTAGGATCTAGGGTTCAAGTAATTGAATCTATGGGATCTCAGATTTACCTGGTGATTAGCAGCGGAAGATTTGCAGATAATCGAGATCTAGAAGCACCTCAAACGATGTGCCTCTACTGGTATCCACACGCACATGAACTGAACGAGAGGGATGCTAGTGCCTATAGAGATCCAATCTCTTCAGAGGTTTCTATTCAAGTTCTGGTGGCTGTCTATCAGGTTGAAAATCAGTTTAGGTCGACCATATATCTTATATATGTCGACTTAAACCATAACGGAATTAACCAGCGATTAAACCGGATTAATCTGGTAATCCGCGAGTTGCATCGATCGATGTACTCTTTGCATCGATCGACACTGCCCCAGAATATTGATATCGAATGCATATCAAATATGCATTCACTAGATCATTACATTAATGATCAACCTCGTCTTTAACGTCCAGTTTGCTTAGGTGTGTGACCCTGTAGGATCATATAACACTAGTAATGAGTTCTCAACTCATTGATCATAAGTGGCTTCTAGCAAAGCGTTATGACTGCCTAGTGTTATGTGATTGTCTCATCTCGACTATACGACTTTCACTTAGAGCAAGTACAATAGATTTCAGGACATTCCCAACAAAAGGGAAGGGTATCTTGACAAGTAGCAGTATGGGTGGAGAATCATCAGACCATCTAAGACTAGGAAGGAATGCATCAAGCAACAGTGGAGTTGGTATTGACTATGAACTGTACATCATGTAGCAGTACGAGAATGATACTCACACACATAGCGTTGCTAAGAACCCATTTAACTTACTCTGAAAATTTGTTGACTGGTGTTGCAGCTGTATGTCACCGCAGACACATAAATTGGAAAGTGAAGAACCCGCTGAGGCGAAGAGTGAACCTGGTGATGTTTACTACGGTGGGCCGACCAACATGGATCTTGATGATCATGATAGCGACGAAGATATAGACGGTGGTGTGTAACAAAACAGTTAGAGCTGATAAAGCAAAATGTAGCTTGTTATTTTGTACGTTTGGGTTAACGTTGCACGGTTTAATAAAATGTGTGTTTCTGTGATATGAAGGTTTTGTTAACAATGGTCCAATGGAGGTATACATTGGGATGATGTTCAAAAACAGAGATGCGTTTAGGCAACACATGGCACTCTACTCATTAGCCAACAAATTTCGATTCCACAACAAAAAATCAAACCCAAAGATGATGGTGCTCGAATGTGTTGGAAGGGCTTGTACATGGCGGGTTTACGCGATCAAGATGAGCGACAGTGACTGGTACCAAATAAGACGAGTCCGGCCAAATCACACATGTTCCGTAAACGAATGAGGCAACTTTCAGCAACATGCCACAACTGAGGTGATTGGTGACATGATACGAACAAGGTTTAGTGGGCGGGCATGTGGACTGCGACCTGGAGCAGTTAAAGAAATTATGCGGGATGGTCATGACATACCTATCTCTTACTATAAAGCTTGGCGTTCTCGCGAGATTGCGATGGATTCCGCAAAAGGATCCACAGAAGACTGTTTCAGGAAGTTGCCCAAATATCTACATATGCTAGTTCCTGCTAATCCTGGATCAGTAGCTCACATTGAGACAGAGTACCAAGAAGGAGTAGGTGCAAGATTCAAGTACATGTTTTTCGTCTTGGGTGCGTCTATCAGTGGCTTCCGGTTCATGCGGAAAGTGATCATCATAGACGGGACCTTTCTAAAAAGCAAGTATGCAGGTTGTTTGGTGACAGCAAGCGCTCAGGATGGAAACTACCAGATCTATCCACTAGCATTTGGGGTTGTCGATGGAGAAAACGAGCGGGCTTAGACATGGTTCTTTAAAAAGCTACATGTGATTGTCGCGGACACCTACGGGCTGGTTTTCATATCTGATAGGCACCATGCTATCCACGCAGCTTTGAGTAAGGTATTACTACACACATTTGTGGTATAGGTGTAAATATGATTTACGTTGAATGAAGGTATATTATGAGTGAATGGGAAATGGGTATGCCTGATCGTGTGCTGGTAGGAAAGATTGGATACTTTATTTATTGGTGGTTAAGTTTTCTTGTAGCATTTTAACATCTACTATATCGTGTTAATATATAATTGTCTAACATTGTTCTTGCTGACTTTGGTACAGGTATACCCAAAAGCAACCCATTGCTCATGTATAGTTCACTTACAGCGCAATGTAGTTTCTATCTTCAAAAAAAGACACCTCTCTTACCTGGTTTCTCGAGCTGGCCGAGCATTCCGTGTGTCGGAGTTCGCTGAATATTTCGCTGAAATATTAAGCATTGATGCTGAATGCGCAACATACCTAGAAAACATTGGACTGGAGAACTGGACACGATCCCACTCCTTGGCGAGAAGGTACAACATCATGACCAGCAACATTGCAGAATCCTTAAACTCGGCACTTTCTGAGGCAAGAGATTGTCCAATAATCCCCCTGGTTGAGTACATAAGAGCCACATTGATGGGTTGGTTCCATGTTCGACGCGAAGCAGCAAAAAAACTCCAAACAGGTCTGACTCCGAGGATACAGAAAATAATAAACAAGAAATTCGAGGACTCTACTGGGTTTGAGGTGAAGAACATAAATCAAACTGAATTCGAGGTGCGTAACAAGGAAGGAGTCCCCTACCATGTCGACTTGGGTATGAGAACATGCAGCTGTTACGAGTTCCAGACGCTTTCCATTCCCTGCACACACGCAATAGCAGCCGCAATCAATGCAAAAGTCGATGTCACCTCGCTTGTTGATGAAGAATTTAGTAGTGCATTTTGGCGTCAAGGATACGAAGGGAGTATTTACCTGGTGACATCAGAGGTCGATGAGAAATTGGAAGCAGATGATATGGCAAATGTTGAGCTACTCCCACCACTGACCCGTCGTCCACCAGGAAGGCCACGTAAAAGAAGGTTCTTGTCACGTGGCGAAATCCAGGTAGTAGAATTATTAGTTTGTGTAACATAAAAAATAGTATTGCTATAATGTATATTAGTGTAGTATGTTTTACTATGTTCTTGTCTCAGGGTGGATTCCAGAGAAAACTAATAGTTTGCAGCCGTTGCCGGGGAGTTGGCCACAACCGTGCAACATGCAAAATGCCAATATAAGTTCGAAGAAGTACTATAAGAGGGGGCAGCAGAAGATAAGGGTGCTGCGTTTTGATATAGATCGGAATTGGAGTCGGTCAGTTTTATGTTGGAATGTATTATATTAACATCAAAAATCCCCAATGTTGCAAATGTCGTGCTTAGAAACATATACGAGCAGGTTTGAATAAGCATGCCCCCTTATATGTGAAATATATGTGGTTAAATTTTTTTGGTTAGCGTCTCTAACATCTAACTAAAGTACAGGAACATGCGTAAATAACTGTAACATTCATATTGACATGTTATGTGAGATCAGCCCTACCAAGTAACGTAGCTTCGATAAAAAGAAACATGATTAGTGTAAAGTTAACGTTAGCGGGGCCATTTCTGCGGTTAGCACCCGTTGGAAATTGAAAGTAACAGCTCAAAAAAACCGCAATGCCTATGATCAAACATATAAAAAGATAAATGAGGAGTGCTAAGACAGAAAAGTCAAATGGAACATTTACCAGACGAAATCTTAAACCAAATTCTTCAATGTGTTATTCAAAGGGGGATAACTGAGTACACACGAACAAAAGCAACATGTAGGACTTTACAGGCATTGGGGGTGAGTCCAAACTCTATAGAAAAATTGATTTTTTCTACGGTGAGGTGAGACTGCAACCCAGAGAACCGGCAAATCAACTAGTCGCTGCTTCAATAGCGGAGGGGAATTCTTCGGCCCTGATACTGAAAGGAATGTCAAACTACATCTACGAAAATAAACGTGTGGAGGGGGAAGAAATGATTAAAAAGGCTTCAGAAAACGGATGGGTAACCGGGAAGTACATTTACTCCATGATTATACGACTATTCCATGGTGAAGACGAAGTGATTAGACAAGGAGTGATGCTAACTCGTGACTTAGCAGTGCATGTGTGTAAGTGCATAGAGCAACGAGGTAGACGTCCCTGGCCAGGGGTCCCATGCGCAAAGTTTGTGGAGAAAAGAGAAGGTATTAATATTAACGAAGCCATGGTGTGTAAGTGCACTGCAACAAATCCATGGGTTGACTGGAACGAGAATGGATGGAAGGAAGACAACTTGTTCGAAAAATGCTTCTGGACGATTGAAAGTCGACATTTTTTTCAGAATAGCTACACTAAATTTTGGCATCTGGCCTCCTCTAAATAACTGACAATACTCCGTTTGGTGTAACATTTGACATTTCTAAATACATTGGTTGGTATTTATGTTAATTTGCTAGTTTCTCCATCTAATGGATATCTAACTAACTCTGCATCTACCTTTTATGTAAAATAAACAGACAAACGCAACAAAGAGTTATAGCGTGAGTAAAATATTACATAAGTAGATAAAAGCCTGATTAGTAGCGCTACAGGTTATGTTTCACACGCAAATTAAGCGTCTTATTGATGAAACTGATAGACTACAGAAACCGCACATGCGGTTTTTAGAGGAATGTCAAAGCATCTAGTTAGACACATGGTTACAAAGTCCCTCAGTTGCTTCCGCCAAACTCTTGGTAGAAAACCACAGCAAGTCTCCTTGCCTCTGTGGGGAGAGCTTCAGGTGTAATGCACTTGCATCCTTCAAAACCCACCATTGAGTGCGCCCCTATAAGGAGCATAGTTGTCAGAGCAGAGTCAGCAGGTGTAGGATTCTGGGGGACACCTCTTGCACGATCTAATAAAAATGCCTCATGCACAGAGAAATTGGGATCCATGGTGGCAGCTTTCATAAGGAACGGCAGCATGACAGCAAATGGAGTAAGATCCTTTTTGAAGTGGTTGTCGCTACGAAGTGACATATTGCAATCCAACACTTGGATTGACCTCGCTCGGGTATCAACACAGACACCAACCCAGTGAGACTTATCAACCAAAAAAGGAAAGTAAAACCTGTCAGGCGAAGGTATGACCAGGAAAGCATTTCTAACTATCTCCACCACCGGCTCTTGGAAGACAAATTTTGCTCTGTCCTTAGCTGCTACTCTTGAGAACTTCGGTTAGTGCTTAATAAAGCTTGACACGAACTTAGTATCAAAGAAACGAATCTTGTTCGACTGCGGTCCAGGAAGAGCTCTCATAAATAGGATTCGCGAAAAGTGAACCAAGGCATCAACTACCTAAAAACAGAAATGAACATAACTATTCTTGAATACAACTTAGCGTTTACGAGAGCTCTTGAAATCAACAGGAATCATAGGCCCTTTGAAGTACCTTCGGAGCCAACACTTTGGAACGTTCAGCAATCTCTACCACATCTTTGCTACTTACTTGCGTACCGTTGCTAACATTCACCATCCTATACAATGGATGCACTTGTTAGCGTCTACACGGGTTGTTATATCCAGCTATCGAGATACACCCCAAACAAAAAACAAGACCACGCACCTGTTAGTTTTAAGACGCTGAACAAGCCTTGCATATTTTTCTTCATAATCAATTTCTGGAAATACACCTTGCACAACAGGCAGGGAAGCAACACGCGAATTCACGACTCTTGTGCATTCAAAACCTTCAAGACCAATAGACTGAGTCCGCAGTCGTTTGCTCTTCCGCTGGGGCTGTTCACAATCAACGCCAACTCCCACATAATTAGATTGTCTGCCAGGCAACCCTGTTGCACCACCCACTTGACTCACCTGCATTACCAACATTAAAACACTTGGTTATAAGTAATTAGTTGATCTTCCAAAAACAACACGTATATTGAAACCTTATAATGAATGAGTGAATTAAGTGTCCCAATTAATTACCTGAGGGGATATTGCAGTTGGATTAACAAGACCCATCCCAAGGTTTTCTCCCATTTCAGGAAATACCTCTGCCAGTGGTTCGGTTTGCCCGTCGAGTGCACACTGAAATACATCAGTTAGTTGTTATGTTAGCAGTGCATACATATTTGTTACCAGCTGTAACAAATAATATCGGGTACCAATATGATTTGCATGTGCAACAAGTAAGATCTCCAAACATATGTCCTCCACGTACCTCTGGGTTGGCTGACCGAACCTCTTCAAGAACATTGCCTATAACTGCTCCATCACTTTTATTGGTTTTCCCCAGCACTCCTGGCGTGGACTTTTGCTTGGAAGGCTCAGAAACACGCATAAACGGAGAATTCATATTCTCTCTCCCAGCAGATACATTCCAATGAGCCGGCATATTGGGTGATTCGGCCAATGTTTTTAATACTGCAGCAACAACAGCATCTTGTATAGACTGGATTGAGTCGCTGATAGCTAATTGACATCGTCTGTCAACATCAGAAACAATCCCTGCGACATGTTTGATCTGGTCCAAGCATCCTGAAACAGCTCCCTCAACTTTATTAATATGCGTACAACATGTTGCGGCCTTCATAGAAGCTTCCTTGATCAAAGGCTTAAGTTTCTGCACTACTATGTCCGTGATCTGGCTACAATCAATGTTAGCACTGTCTACTTGTTTTTTGCTAACTTTAACCTTCCCTTTCCCTTTCTTGTCCTTCGCTTCATCCCTCTCTTTCTTTGCTTCTTCCCTCTCTTTCCTTTTCACTTCGAGTTCAGACAAAGTCACACCACCTTCAAACATGTGTTTCTGAAAGTGGAATCCTTCAGCAATAAGCCTAACCATGTTATTCACCTTCTCATCTTCCTCATCATCAGACCAAGAAAACAGTGACTCATCCAAGTTTATCCCATCGTCAGCTGGAATAATGCATTTCACAAACGCCTGCACAATGAACAAAACATTATTTCCCGGCCATTGTTGAGATATAGGCTTGCTTGGAATAACTAACACTACAAAGCTAGAGATTTTTGTTGCTAATAATTAAATTAGACAGCTAATACATATATTTGTTGGTATCTACTTACATCACACTTCGTGTCGATATCTCGAGTGTGTCCGGGGCTCAAATGAACTCTATGCATACTCGCAGTTGTAGTAGATTCAAGGACTTCATCCCTAGACGCATTGGCTTCGTTCTCTCTGTTCTGATCCGGGAGATATGTGAATTAACTTCACCCAGAGAATCAACAAAACTGTCTCTTGCTTCTTCTTCTATTTCACTGTCGGACTCAGAGGAGGATGAACACTGGCCAACTTCAACAACCTCAAGAATAGCAGGCACAGCTTCCACCATAACAAGCTGGAATGCATGGAAGAAACCTTGGACAGCCACTGATTTCTGAGCTAAAGCGAGTTCGTCTCTAGCTTTGATGCTTGTCACAACCATCTCAAATGAGAGCCTCCCCCATGGATAAGCAAGAAACTGGTCTAAGTCCCTAATAAGTTCAACGTGATCATCTAGAATTTTAGGAAAGTGACTGGTGGGACAAAGAACCGCAGCAGTCAGGGCAAGATACGCATATTTAATCCGCCGCGGTCTATCACGCACAATCCTCTTCTTCAGAAGCTTCACAACCGAATCTACGGTCAGGGATTCAAGTTTGTCGAACAATTCTCCCCAGTATTTCTTATCTTCCACCAACAATCTCTTCTTCTTCTTGTTAGTCTTGGGAAACTTACCACATGGAAGGCCAGTTACAATTGCAAATTCCCGAAGCGAAACCCTAATTGGCCATCCAGCAAAAAGAAACCAGATTTCATGTTTCTTTTTTACATACAGCATTCGCGTGATGATGAACTGACCGAAGGCACCGGAAAATGGTGGTTTCTCTGCGGTGGCGATGAGTTTCCCAAAAGATGAATTTCGGATTTCTCTAGCTTCGTCGGGCCGAAGAGCATTCAAGATTGAACAGATCCGTTTCGGTTTGAGGTACGAATTAACTCTCTGTCCGTTCGGTTCTTCCCCAATCGCAAAAATCCGACAAGGTAAGTTGAGATTTTCTACAGCTTCTGAACTCGACTGAAAATGCATGCAAAATCAATATTAAGACACAGCAAAGAGATAGAAGAATCTAAACTCATAAACTCGAAATACCATTTCTCAACATGCACCGGAGTTGATAGCGCGCCGGAAAATGGTTGTAGAGGATTCGCAGTTGCAGGGAAGAACTATGGTCGGTCTCCTGGAGAAAGTAAAGAGAGATTAGATATGAGGAACTAAGCACTCTTCTTCTTTCTGTCTAAATCAAAAAGAAAGAGAAAACAAAAATTTAAATAAATATATGCAGAGATAACGTATCCAGCTGAATCTGTAGAGTAGTAGGGGTGTTTGGGGTATTAAAATATTGTGCTACAGTTTTTTCCCATGGTTTTAAATACACATCATTTGTGTATATACGGTGCAATTACTTTTATAATTAATATGATATACATATTTTAATAATTTTATTATTAATAATTTCAAGAAATTTTTTATTTATTAATGGTTGTGCTCGCACATGGTGCGAGCAAATTATATTTATATTAATTGAGAAGTGTCTTTGGCCTTATATTCATTCTCAAAACGGTTGATTACTTGATTAACCTTAATAAATTAGGTTTTTTATTTTTTTAACCTTAGTTTATATTGATAATTTTATTATTTATTATATTAGTTTTAAAAATTATTTTATTTTATTTTAGAGATAAGTATAAACTCATAAAAAAAAACAAAATGATAAATGCGAAACTATTTTTGAAATAAGAGATTTAAATATAATCGTTGTAGATAATAATTTTTTATATAGTAAATTCGTATTATTTATATAAATTTTGAATTCAAATAAATATAAATGATAATTAATATATATATATATATTATTTTAAATCATAATTTTTTATTTTATTAGTTTTTTTTTGTCAACAGGGTTTATTCATAGGCCAAGGCCTTACAAGCAAATGGGCCGTAGCCCGTACAGTGAGCAAAGCGACACAAACCGACAAAGGCCCGTTTCTGCGAATAAGGACAACACGTGTCAAAATCAGAAGAAAAACGGGCATGGAGCTACACGCGTCGCCGGAAGAAGAACCGCAGTGAGACCGCCGGCGAACGATGAGGAAGACGAAGCCGACCCACACGAGACCAATTCACTGCACCGCTGGAGACCATTCGCAGATCCAAGCTTCTACAGCCACCATACAAATTACCTGCATCCAAAGAGAAACGGTTACTATGCCTTCGCCGAGATCCGCCAGTCCCTAGGAGACGCCGACGCCGTATAGACTAGAAGTCCATCAGGGTCCACCATGAGCTTTTTCTCACAAGTGGTGGCACGCCGACGAGATTATTCCTAGCAGAGAGGAAGATGAGAGATGAGACAGAGAGAGATCAGGGACCGGATGAGGAACAGAAAACCGGAAAATCCGGTGAACTCCGAGTAGTCAGAAAGATTAGCCAGCCGTAGCAATAAACTCATGAGTTTATTACGGGCAAAGATCGGACAGATAATCGCCCAAAACAAAACGATCTACGATCGGGAAATCACAACAAAAAGAGTATACAAACCGCTAGATCAATCTCGATTTCATCTTTGTAAAATATTCAATCGGTGAACAAAGAGAAACGAGAGAGAAAAGTCTCTCTCTAAAACAAGAGAGAGAAAGCGGTTAGGCTGTTTTTTATTAGTTAAGTATTAAATTTTACTAATAGGTTAAATATAAGTATAATTAATATGATATACATATTTTAAATAATTTTATTATTAATAATTTTTTTAAAAAAATTATTTGTTAATGATCGTGTGATGGTACAAACAAATTATACTAGTTAATATTATATATGATGAGTGATTACTGGTCAAATTAATGTTCGATTTACCATATATAGAACGAAATTCTTTAATCACATCAGTTGGAAAAATTGACAAGAAGGAAGAACAAGTATATAGCGAAACAATACACATACCAATTCACACTTAAACCACAAATCAAATTGTAATATACATTACACATTTTCAGAAACTAACAAAAAAACGATAAAAAAAAAGAGTTCCAAAAAAGGAAAAACATAAAAATTGTAAGAATGGACTCTTTACAAAAAAAAGAAAAATGAAAAGGAGGTTATGTTGTACATATTCATCTTTAATGTGGAAAATTGGGTTTATATTTAAAGGAATGTGCATAAATTTTAAGTATAACATAACCTTAGGTTCTACTAGAACGTGGCCTTCCTCTTCTCTCTAGAGTCATACTGATCACTGCTTCTATCATGATTAGACTATGTACATTGGTTTTATTTATCAACACCATACTTTACATTCCACATCATTTTTTTTATTTTCCATATCAATTTTTCTCTTTTCCACTTCATAATTCAACAATCATTCAATTTCCAAACTATACAATAGTTTTGTTTAAAATTCAACATTATACCTCACTATTTTTATTTATGTAATTATTTTTTTTTGTTTATTTTTGTAATTACATAATAACAACAATTGTTGATTAAAATTAAAATAAATTAATTAAGCATTAAATAATTTTGGTTTCTTTCGTATTTTATATTTTTCATTACAAATTTTGTACCGTAAAGAGTAACTCAAAAATTTATAAACTGATTGATAGTTAAAAAGATAATTAAAAAAAATTGGATGTTATAAAGATTATTATTGAGATCTATTTCATTAAAACGATGTTTATAATATATAGTAAATAACAAATTTTTCATGTGTCAAAATCAAGCAAAATAAATCTATACTTATAGAATATGAAAATGATGAATTTTAGTATAAAAAATATATATACATATATATAATTATTATAAAATAATTAGTGTTAAATAATTGAAATGAAAAAAAAAAATCAAAATCCGACCAATCAGTGAATTTATTGTGTATAATTTATATATTTTAGTCAAATAAATTTTTCTAACCATTAAAAAACTAACATGTGTCCTACTTAAATTTTATCAACTCCGTTGATAATCTTCAACACCAAACTAGCCACCTCATCTTCAATTTCTTTTTACACAACCGTTGTAGGCTCTTCAACTGTTGATAACTTTTATCAACATAGCCATTGTACACAGTCTTACAGTAATCTCTCGTGTAGTAATTGTTGCCTCCTCCACCTCTACGTCCATGTCCTCCTCTTCTGTTACTACCCGAGGGCCTTGCAGCAGAATCAGAGCGGTTCAGCTCCAATGGCAGTGGCTCGATCCCTTGCAAATCAGGTTCTGGAGTGAACCAAACTGGGAGTTTCAACTCATCCATTTTCCTAAATGTGATTGATATCCTGTCCAAAATAAAAAACCTCAATTGAGAAACTTTAGTGTTTGTTGTGTAAGAAATGGATATATAACCTTTTTGTGGGGACTGCAGGTACACAGTGTTTAGCTACATCAGCCCCATTTCCATTTAACACCAGAACTGATCTGAAAAATGTCACAAAAGCCGATTATTTGACAAGAGGAGTGGTTAAAGGTTTTGATATTGGTAGTTCTCGAAGAACTTACTTACCCTACAGGAAGCGGTATTGAGTATGAACCCGAAAATTCACCAGGACCTTCTACTTTAAGGTTTGAGCCGAAGAGGATGTTGCATTCGCTGAGGAAAGAGACAGTGCAGAAGGGACGGAGAAAGTCGTGGTTGTCGATGTGAGGAGGTATGCAGTCACCTTCATCGTAGATGTTGACAATGCAGCTATCGGGCACACAAGTTGGAGGCAGGACATGCCATGAAATCAACCTTCTAATGATCACTTTGAAAAGAGAAGGTAATGGATACCCGGTGGGTTTCCAGCTCTCTATCCTATCAACATAAAACGAAGACAAAAATTCTTCACTACTGTTACAATAAAATGGCAGAGAATGAGTTCCTTACTGTAGCGTAGTTGTAACCTATGTTGCACCGAAACGGATACGGGTACAGAAACGGGTATGGGAACGGGGACAGAAAACGGCAAAACTAAAAATTTATAGATACGGGTACTGCATAGATACGTCTATAAATATACGTATAAATATCCATAGATTTAATGTATACTTAATTATAACTTATAAAAATGTAGTTAAAACTTGAAAATATAAAAATGTGAAGAAATATAACGATAAAACATACTTTATTCAAGTGTAATGAAAGATCTACAAGCTCATTAGAGTAGAATAAGTTAATTATTGACAAAAACTCAAATTTTTATGTTTTAGAAACGTCATATAGTATCATTTATATATCCCATAATAGCTAGTGTTCTCAATTTATTTTCGATTTATTGGAAATGTGAGAGAGACGTTCCCATGCCGTCTCCACGAAGTACCCGTCCCCGAAACGTTACGGGTACGGGTACGGACAGCAAAATGCCGTCCCCGTGCTACATAGGTTGTAACAACAGCCGAACTGAATAGTCACACGTCCTTTGCCTCTCATCCACTTCTGTGGAGCAGTGAATGTACGCTCTACAAGGAGAGAGACAGACGAGATTCAGATTCAATTAAGATAAAGAGAATTTGAAGATCGAAACAAGAAGCTACCTCTAAGCTCTCCTTTACGTCCTTTCTCTTGAAGTTCATACACTTTATCAACAATCCTTTTTTGCTCCACGGCGCTAAAAACACCAGTGTGCAACTCAAGCCCATCAACTACGTTAACGAGCTTTCCCTTAACTCTCTCCAAGCAAATGAAGTCTTTCTTTCTCTTCACATTCCTCAGCCTCAGATTCTCTCTCTGCTCTCTTGATAACTTAGGCTTCTCTGGAGTCTTCATCGGACTCGCATCAACAGCTTTCTTACTGGATTCCGTCTCCTCGTTTTCATACATTCGAGGGCTTGATGTTTCAGCAGCAGCTTGTCGAGAAGGCAGTACACTACCAAGAACTTCAGACAAGGTTCCAAATGATATTTCAGTCTCTTTCCAACTACCTAGTGAATGATTATCACAGTCTCTAGTAGCATCATCCACATTGGTATTGGTTCCTTCTGATTCCAAACCAGCTTTATTATTACCTTCTCCATCAACTTTGTATGTGTTACTACAATGTTCTACACAAAGGAAATACGATTTCTCATAAGCAAATATCATATACTAAAGTCGATAGCTTTTAAGGTAGACAGAAAATTGATTCCTAACAACAGATTTACGCTACTCTCTCCTCTCCTATTTGTTCCAATTATCAAAACCCTAATGTGCAATCAGATTCGTCAGAGTATAATTACACTAACAAACAAACAAAAGTAAGAGTTAAGTAAAGAAAATCTCCGTTTCCTATACAGAAATTTTCAACTTCCCAAGAGAATCAGAAACCTTCTCGCTTACCTGGGTCAAGCGAGCGGATTCGATCGGAGAGCACGATGAAGCAGTCTTTGCAAAGATCTCTGGACAAGAAAGAAAGGCAATTCGTCAATGAAAGTCAATGTATTTCTCTTGAATATTCACATGAGTTGTACATCGCTATCTAGCCTCTAAGATTGAGAGAGGTTACAGATTATTTAGGGAAGATCCCTATATCTCGGAACTATACAAACAGAAATATGAGTATCTAAAATATGCAACAGAATATCCATTCTATCACCCTCCCTCAGTCGTAGCGTGGGGTTTCCTCACGGTTAGGCTGGTACGAAATTCGTTGTGTAGAGATGTGGGGAGACCCTTTGTAAATATGTCGGCATACTGCAAGGAGGATGGCACATGTATCACACGAACGTGTCCAATGGCGACCTTCTCACGAACGAAATGTATGTCTAGCTCGATGTGCTTCGTTCGTTGGTGCTTGACAGGATTCGTAGACATGTAAACCGAGCTGATGTTATCGCAATAGACAATCGAAGCTTTGGTAATGGGACGATGGATCTCGAGCAGTAGATTCCGCAACCAAGTCAGTTCAGCAACCGCGTTGGCCACACCCTTATACTCAGCTTCTGAACTCGAGCGTGAAACCGTCGGTTGTCGTTTTGCAGACCAAGAGACAATATTCGGACCCAGAAAAACACAATATCCAGACGTTGATCGTCTTGTATCTGGACATCCCGCCCAATCAGCATCCGAGTATGCCGTGAGTTGGTTAATTGGTCCTTTCACAAGCTGTAAACCATGAGAAAGAGAGCCTTTGACGTACCGAATAACTCGCTTAAGGGCCTGCATATGTGGCTGTCGTGGATCGTGCATGTATAAGCAAATCTGATGGACAGCGTAAGATATGTCTGGGCGTGTGAATGTCAGGTACTGTAGAGCTCCTGCCAGGCTCCGATAGAAGGTGGGATCAGGTACCGGATCACCGTCGGAGAGAGACAACTTGGACTTGAGATCAACTGGAGTAGCAATTGGCTTACACTCAGCCATACCCGCACGTTCGATAATTTCTTGAGCATAGAGTGATTGACTCAGAAATAATCCCTGTGTATTAAACTCTGCCTTGATACCCAGGAAATGGCGCAGTGAACCCAAGTCCTTCATTGGAAACTCTGACTTTAAAGTCGATATAACTCGATCACGAAGCGCTGGACTAGAGGCAGTCAATAAGATATCGTCGACATATAATAAAAGATAAGCCACCTGATCATGCCTTCGGTAAATGTAGAGCGACGAGTCTGCCTTGCTTGTGATAAACCCCATACCTGTTACGAACTTGGTGAAGCGCGAGTTCCAGGCTCTAGGAGCTTGTTTGAGCCCATAAATCGCCTTGTTCAATTTGCAAACATATCCAGGTTTGGTCTTATCAATGAATCCCGGCGGCTGGTGCATATAAACGGTTTCATCCAATGTACCTTGTAAGAAAGCATTTTGCACATCTAACTGATTGATGGGCCAATCCAAAGACACTGCCACACTAAGGATCGTCCGGATAGTCGCTGGCTTTACCACTGGGCTGAATGTCTCACTGAAATCAACACCTGCTTCCTGTGATTTGCCATTAGCCACTAAACGAGCTTTGTGACGAGATAAAACACCATCAGCATTAAATTTGTGTTTAAATAACCACATAGATCGCACAATATTTTGATCAGATGGACGAGGTACTAAATCCCAAGTCTGTGTCTTAATCATAGCACCATATTCATCAGTCATAGCGGGTTTCCAGTTCTGGTCAGCTAAGGCTTGAACATGGCTTTTTGGAAGTGGAGAAGTATCATTGGCTAGGAGGGTAAAAATTTTCTTTGGTTTTGAAATCCCAGAGTGTGATCGTGTTTTAACAGATGGAGCATGAAACATAGGATCTGCTCGTGTTGAGCGAGCTGTTGATCTATTGGGAATAACACGTTGTGTGGCTGGAGCAGGAAAGGGAGACTCAAGGATCGATTTAAACATTGGCGAGCAGTCATCAGACGAGTCCAAGAAAGAATAAGGATCGGGTGAAGGAGATGTTTCTGCTGCCGGAAACTTATCTTCGTCGAAAATGACATGACGAGATATGATTATTTTCCTGGTTTTTAAGTCAAGACACCTATACCCACGATGATGAGTTGGGTAACCAAGGAAAAGGCAGGGTGTTGAACGAGGGGCCAATTTATTGAGATTGGAATGGTTGATGTTTGGAAAACATAAGCAACCGAAGACACGTAAGTGGTCGTATCGAGGTCGTTTATGGAACAATAGAGTGTGGGGTATTTGATTGTGGATAGCTTTTGAAGGAGAGATGTTTAAAACATGAGCAGCTACGTGTAAAGCCTCAACCCAGAAGGAGGCAGGGAGGCGAGCTTGAAAAAGCAGACTGCGTATGGCATTGTTTATCGTTCTAATCATCCTCTCCGACCTCCCATTTTGTTGAGAGGTGTGAGGACAAGAAAAACGCACATTGATTCCATTCATATCGAAATACTTATGGAAATCATTGTTGTTAAACTCACCACCATTATCGCATTGGAAGTTCATGATCTTTGTCTGGAATTGTGTTTCAACATAGGCAGAGAAGTGAAGGAACTTGGAGAATGCATCGCTTTTGCGGCGAAGAGGGTAAACCCAAAGAAAATGAGTGTATTGATCAAGAAATAAGACATAGTACCGCAGCCCACTCAAGCTAACGATTGGAGAGGACCATAAGTCCGAGTGCACAATCTCAAAAGGCTTTGTAACTTGCGAATGAGATGAATAAAAAGGTTGTTTTATTGATTTGCCAAGAAGACAAGGTTCACAAGAGGTAGGAAGCTGGCCTTTATTACAAAGAGAAGGAATTGAATTTAAAACAGAACGAAGTGAAAAATTATTGATGTGGCCGAGCCTCTTGTGCCAAAGAGCTGGAGTAGAAGCAAGAAGAGCAGTGGATGCAGCCGGTGATTTATTGAAGGAGGCTGGAAGAGAGTAGAGATCACCGGAGCTTTCACATTGGAGAAGAGGCATCTGACTTTGAAGATCCTTCACAACAAAACCAAAAGGGTTAAATTCAACCGAACACCAATTATCCCTTGTAAATTTACGCACAGAGATAAGGTTTTTCACTATTTTAGGAGTAACAAGGACGTTATTGAGAGACAGTGGGCGAGCTGAAGTTTTGAGAGTGGTAGAGCCAATAGAAGAAACAGGGATTTTAGAACCATCACCTACTATGACCGAGTGTCCAGTGCTATGTTTAATATCAGACAAGAGACTACCTGCATTGGCGGCCAGATGAGCAGAAGCTCCAGAGTCCATGTACCAATCGCCAGCGCTTGGATCAGTCATGGTCTCACTTGAGTATGCCTGATCGAAGTTGAGAGAAGCCGGAAACTCTATAAGATTCGCCTGCTGCTGCGGTTGTACCGGAGCTCGTTGTGACGGAGCGAATGAGTGCTGGTAAGGTTGCTGCCATTGCGGGTACTGTGGCCAGAAAGGAGGAGAAGGCCAGTAACCTTGTCCACCCCATGGAGCTCGTTGGTTGTTGTAGTAATGACCACGACCTCCCCGTCCTCGGTTGTTGCGACCTCTGCCTCGGTTGTTGTTGTATCGAGGCGACTGTTGGGAGCGACCTTGATTTGTTGATGCTTGTTGTGGCGTTGAGGCAGTAAGAGCAGTCGATGATGATGCATTGTCTCTGTGAGTTGCAGACGAGCGAGTGACTTTCTTAAGTCTTGTTTCTTCCCATTCAAGCATTGATTTGGCAGCATCAAAGGTTGGGAACGGCTCTTTGTGTTTAATGACGTTAATGATATTGTCATATTTCTCATTGAGCCCGTTGATCATGTACATGACCAGTGTGCGCTCGGTGACTGGAGCGTCGACATTAGAGAGCAAGTCTGCCGTTTCCTTCATCTTCTGACTATACTCTTGGATCGTTTGATCTCCGATCTCCATCGTACGCAAATCATTGTCGAGTTGAATTGCTCTTGCCTCCTTATTGTTACGAAATTGGTTTTCAACGCGCAACCATATGTCGCGAGCCGTACCACCAGCCTTGAAGGAAGATCGGAACAGAGGTTTGGCCATTGTTCCGTACAGCCAGAGCTTCACTAAACCGTCTCGCTTGTGCCAAGCAGCATCATTGGGTCCGGTTGGAGGAAGTGTACCGTCTAGATGTCCGGAGACATCAAACGTCATGCAGTGGGTGAGAAGTAATTCTCTCCAAGCATCATAGTTGTGATCGTCTAGATCAAGGAGAACCGGAATGTGATGTTTGATATTGGTAACACCAAAACATCGTTCCTGGTTTCTGTTTTGTTCAGCTGCCATGGCAGAAACCGAGAAAAAATGACAGAGAAATGAATGAAGAAGAAGAAAAGGAGAAGAGAGAGAACGCAGAAAAGAGGAAGAGAAAGAGGATCAGATTTGCCAAAGCGTCTGATACCATGAAAGTCAATGTATTTCTCTTGAATATTCACATGAGTTGTACATCGCTATCTAGCCTCTAAGATTGAGAGAGGTTACAGATTATTTAGGGAAGATCCCTATATCTCGGAACTATACAAACAGAAATATGAGTATCTAAAATATGCAACAGAATATCCATTCTATCAGTCAAAAACTCCGAAGCGATCTTAAGTTCCGACGGCTGGAACTTCCGGAGGAAAGGGTCGTCTTCCATTGTTTTCGCTCGATTTACGAATCTCACAATCCAATCGTCTTCTTCCAGTAACAACACAATTTGAATGAAATCTTGTTCTCTTAGAAGTGTGATTCTGTAATTTAAAAAAACCAAAGAAGGATACTCTCGGTAATTTGCGAGCCGCCGAATAAAGCTTATAGGCCATTTCTTTTTTTTGACCAAAGGCTTTATGGGCTACTTAATTTCTAAAAAGCCCATTAGTTTGGGGTGCTACGTGTCGAGAAGTAAGCATCTCAAAGTTGAAGATAAAAGAGCTTATCTTCTACAATTGTTCCTTCTTCCTCCAAAATCATAGAACTAACAAAAATGAAAATTCTTCACTTTTTAGCTCCCAATTCAGCTAAACCAACTGTCATCAACCTGAAGCAACAATCTTTCGGAGCAGTAACACAAACCCATCTCGTGTTTCATCGTCAAGAAAGACGATCTCTATCGATAAACTGCTCAAACAGTGGCAACAACAATGGCGGCGAACAGAAGATATCTCCACCTTTGGATGGAGTTGAGATAAGGTTCAAACGAGGATCAAGAAGGAAAATGAGGGAAGAAGGTTCAGGAGAAGGAGGGCAAAAAGCAGAGAAGAAAAGTGTTCAAAAGCCATGGGAAGAGATGACATTGAATGAGAAAGCATTGGAGCTTTATGTTGGAGAGAAAGGTTTGTTGTTTTGGCTGAACAAATTGGCTTACGCTTCGATCTACATTGTAATCGGTGGTTGGATTCTTTTCCGGTTTGTTGGACCGGCTTTGAATCTTTATCAGCTCGATACGCCTCCTCTTGATCCTAAAAACATCTTAAAGGGTTAAAAAAGCTTATAGCTTTCTCTGTTCCAAGCATTTTGAGGCTTATATTTAAGTTAGTTTCGAGTAATGTGTACCCAAATCGTATAAATCAAACAAAGATTGAGATACTGTGTGTTTTTTTTTCTGTATGAAACTGAAGAACACTCTTCATGATTCTTCAAGATTGTGCTGGAGTTATGTCCTGCTCAAGGATAACTCGTTTTGTCTTGCACCTGACATGAAGAAAATCAATGTCTTTGAGTTTTGTTTACCTTAATCTCAGTGCAAAGAACCAGAAGAGATTTTCATCACTCACTGAAAAGGCTCACCTATTGCACTCCGATCGAGATGCATAATTGTGATTCTTACAGTTTGTGCACATCCAGTCTCCATCACGCCATTGTTTTGCTCTACATAATCAGTCAAAATGAAAGTTGTTCACTAGAATGTCTCAAACCAAGTTGTAGCGTTTAGGAAACAATGGAGAACAGAGACCAAACCGTACCCCTTTCCAAGTAAAGCAGGTGTTAAATGTTTCTGTAGAAACGGGAGAGGAAGTTGCCAATTTGAGATACTGCCAGAGGTTATGCCAGGAAAAGATGCACACAACGCTGATTCTGGTTGCATGCTTGTCTGCAAAAAAAAGAGGCAGAAGACACATAGGTAAGATTATGCAACTAGAATACTTCTTGAATATGCTAAATCAATTTTATGCGCGCCGACGACAAATGCTTGCTTACATATCCTTGATTCAATCTTTTGCTATCCCATTCATGAGCCAAAACTTCTGATGCTAATCTCTTCGATCCAAGTGCTGCAACCCACAAAACTTTCCCATAATGATAACTTTTTCAAAGGAGTATCAGAGACCACCACCATTTATATTAAACTTTCACAAAAATCATACCTAATGGAGCTGTTTCATTGCACTTTTTGCACTGCAGAAACATACATAAATAGAAATGAAGCAGAAATTTGCAAGTGAGTTTAGTATTGTAAAGCCTCTTCCTCACCTGTATACGAGAGGAATAGTTGTGAAACCCACATCTGCAAATCCAGTCGCCGCTCCTCCATTCTTTAGGAACCGAAGCTTGATTTGCAGGGTTAGAGAATGCAAGCAAGGAACCAGATGGATCAGGTCCACGGGTGAAGTAATTGAGATGAGTCTGAAGGGAAGCTCCAGGGATAGCAAGTGCTGACAAAGCTGTTACTTGCTTTGGTTGTCCGCATTTTTTGCACTTTTCTCGTGATGCATAATTGTTGTTAGTGCAACCTATTGCCACACCATACGACACCACACACCCAAACGCAAAACGCAGCACGAAGAAGATACCCACACACGCACGCACGCACACCACACCACACCCACCAGCAATGTCCATATACCACATAACACAGAATACACACAAACAGCTCAACCTAGTTATAAGTAAAAGCCTAATCCACAATGATAATCTAATGAATCATCAAATGAAAAGGGTATTTGAAAAAGGTGATGGATTTGTACTCAGAACTACGATTCAGTAACAAGTTTTGCTTCCAATTTTATTAGAACACAGCACAATCTGAGAAGCTTAATACGCACTACTTTTTGAAATCTCTCAGTGAATAACAGTTACATGTAATGATTGAAATGAAGGGAAAATGATAAAGCGAGAAAGGAGCTTGATTTTATCAGCGTGGATTTTTCAACGAGTATTGAGCAATCTAATAATTGAATTGAGATATGAGAAGAAGAAGAAGAAGAATATGATGATGAAGAAAAGAACGAACCAGTGCAGATCCAATCTCCGATACGAGGAAGCCACTTAGAGTTTTGAGATGTATTGTTGTCCATGTAAAGACGAGGCTGCTTGCATCTGTTGCAGAATGATCGAAACGCGTAATTCATGTTACTGCAACCTAAACATTCCCAATCTCCTTCTCTTCCATCTCCCATTTCTTCTGCTGCTGCTGCTCCTCACGGAAACTTGAGTCTCCGGCGACGAATCTCCGGGCTTCGTTCAGAGAGAAGGGAGAAGGAGAGAGAGTTGAAGAAAACATGGATATAGATGGGCCAACTTTATTGGAAAACTGTGCGGCCCATTAGGCCCATTTATTCTCCGGCGAAATTTCGTTTCCTTACATCCGAATCTTCTTTCGTCCTTCTCCTCTCCAGTTTCCAGGTGATAATCGTTATATACATTTTCATCACTCATCCGTGATTTTGGGTTTATAAGTTCCTCTAGATCGAAGATCTGCTTTTTTTTTACCTGCATTTCTCAGAACCTATTTCGTGGAATCACGTAATCTCAAGCTTCCATGGCTCTCAATCTCCGCCAGAAACAAACTGGTAATTATCTCTCTTTGTAATTTTGAGCGATCTAAGTTCCTGCGATGTTTCTTCTCTCTGTTGCTCGATCTATTTATCACTGTAGAATAGATATTCTTGTGCTTAGGAATCTGGAAATGAATAGAATTATTGATTTTCTTTTGAATGAAAGTTAATGTTGGATCCTTGATCTGTCGGTTGCAGAATGTATAATCCGTATGCTGAATCTGAACCAACCTTTGAAATCAAGTGGAACTGCAAACGAGGAAGTTTACAAGATCTTGATCTACGACAGGTTCTGTCAGAACATTCTATCTCCGTTGATCCATGTCAAGGATCTGCGTAAACATGGAGTTACACTCTACTTTCTCATAGACAAAGATCGGAAAACTGTTCATGATGTTCCAGCCGTTTACTTTGTTCAACCCACTCAATCCAACATCCAAAGGATCATAGCTGATGCTTCTGAGGCTCTCTACGATACCTTTCATCTGAATTTCTCGTCTTCGATCCCTCGTCCTCTTCTCGAAGACCTCGCTTCCGGGACTCTCAAATCTGGTTCCGTTGATAAAGTCTCAAAGGTGCATGATCAGTATCTGGAGTTTGTGACTTTGGACGATAACCTGTTCTCTCTTGCTCAGAAATCTACTTATGTTCAAATGAATGATCCATCAGCTGGGGATAAAGAGATCGAGGCTATAATCGAAAGGGTTGCTAGTGGCTTATTCTGTGTTTTGGTAACGCTCGGTGTGGTTCCTGTTATCAGATGCCCTCGTGGTGGACCTGCAGAGATGGTGGCGTCTTTGTTGGATCAGAAACTTAGAGATCATCTTTTGTCCAAGAACAATCTGTTTACTGAAGGAGGTGGTTTCATGAGCTCGTTTCAGCGTCCGCTCTTGTGCATTTTCGATAGGAACTTTGAGCTCTCGGTCGGGATTCAGCATGATTTCAGATACAGGCCTCTTGTTCATGACGTTCTAGGGTTAAAGCTCAACCGACTGGACGTGCAGGGAGAAAAAGGAGGAAATAAATCGTTTGAGCTGGACAGTTTGGACCCGTTCTGGTCTGCAAACAGCTCTCTGGAGTTTCCAGAAGTTGCTGTGGAGATTGAAACACAGTTGAACAAGTACAAGAGAGACGTCGAGGAGGTTAACAAGAGAACTGGAGGTGGGAGCGGCGCTGAGTTTGACGGGACGGATTTGATTGGAAACACAAAACATCTCATGAACGCTGTGAACTCCCTCCCGGAATTAACTGAGAGAAAGCAAGTGATTGATAAACACACCAACATCGCAACCGCGCTCCTAGGACAGATCAAGGAGAGATCTATTGACGCTTTCACAAAGAAAGAGAGCGACATGATGATGAGAGGCGGAATCGACAGAGCTGAACTTATGGCTGCTCTAAAAGGCAAAGGTACAAAGATGGACAAGCTCCGGTTTGCAATCATGTACTTGATCTCCACGGAAACCATAAACCAGTCCGAAGTTGAATCCGTGGAAGCAGCATTGAACGAAGCTGGAGCTGACACAAGCGCGTTTCAGTACGTGAAGAAGATCAAATCCTTGAACGTATCTCTTGCAGCGTCAGCAAACTCAGCAAGCAGAAGCAACATTGTGGACTGGGCCGAGAAGCTTTACGGGCAGTCAATAAGCGCCGTCACTGCTGGAGTCAAGAATCTGTTATCTAGTGATCAACAATTGGCGGTGACTCGAACCGTTGAAGCTTTAACTGAAGGAAGACCGAACCCAGAGTTCGATTCTTACCTCTTGCTTGACCCGAGAGCACCAAAGTCTAGCTCCGGTGGTGGTAGCCATGTGAAGGGACCGTTTAGAGAAGCAATGGTGTTCATGATCGGTGGAGGAAACTACGTTGAGTATGGGAGTTTGCAGGAGCTGGCTCAGAGACAGTTAACCGTTAAGAATGTTATATATGGAGCCACTGAGATTCTTACAGGAAGTGAGTTGGTCGAACAGCTTGGGGTTTTGGGTAAGAAGATGGGTTTGGGAGGTCCGGTCGCTTCGTCGTCATCGTCTAGTCACTGAGCTTGACCACACCCATTTTGTGATAGTTATTTGTTTTGTGAAGTAAATCTCTTGAATGCTTTTATATTTAGAGATGTTTAATCCGAATTAGGTTCATTTTGAGTTATGATTCGGTTTTTGGTTTTTAAAAAGTTTGTTACCAAACTAAATTTGATGTGACTAAAAAAACAAACAATCTACATTCCAGGTTATGGTTCCCATTGATACTTACTGTTGTTACAAGAGTATGTTAATTGTTACTAATTTTTTCTCCGTCCTAAAGAAGTCGGGGGCATATTTATTAACACTGCAATTTATACGAATCGTGAATTTAGACATAGGATATATTATGAATATAACATTAGCAATTTAAGTAATTTTATTTTTCAAAGAACTTTTTTTGGATCATATGGGGATCTCAAATCAAATTCTGTCGTAGTCTTACTTAATCTACCATAATCTCTACTTTTCTTATATTAATGCTGTACTCTTTTTGTCTTTAATGATCTAATAAACAAAGGGAAAAATGCCAAACAATACCCGAACTATTTCATTCTGGCCAAAAAATACCTGAACTACAGAGCTGGCCGAAAAATACCTCAACTTTGATTGACTTTTCAAAAATACCCAAACTTGTAGTTGACTTGGCCAAAACAGCACACCGTTATCTCACATGTTAAGATGAAACGACGAGCCGTTAACGGTTCCGTTAAGACAAAACGACGTCGTTTTATCCAAAGTTTTTGTTTGGAAAAATTACCAAAATATACCTGAACTTTTTAATTTTGGCCAAACAATACCTGAACTTTTTAGTTTTGGCCAAACAATACATAAACTATAGAGCTAACCAAAAAATACAAACCCAAAAAATTGGGTTTGAAAATAATTTCACACCACAAGCCTTTGAACTCACATGTTGCATTGAAAACGTACTTTACCACTAGGCTATATCGATAATTCGAATATTATTTAAAACAACTAATATATCAACTTAATAGTTCATATATAAATAAGAACCCAATTAACTGAACCCAAGATTAATGAGATCTTCCGGTATACTTTCTAGTTGACTGTAATACCCTGTCTCGAGATATGGTCAACGGGCAATTCAAATGTCAATGGAAAGTCATTGGAAATTATTTGTGCAATTTTCATAAAGAAGACCGAAAGTTTTGACGGCCCAAGTGACTCTCTTTTTATTTAAAGAAGTTACTTAAAAGACGGAGAATGCAAAAAACGGAAAATCTCATTAATCTCGGGTTCAGTTAATTGAGTTCTTATTTATATATAAACTATTAAGTTGATATATTAGTTGTTTTAAATAATATTCGAATTATCGAGATAGCCTAGTGGTAAAGTACGTTTTCAATGCGTGAGTTCAAAGGCTTGTGGTGTGAAATTATTACCAAACCCAATTTTTTGGGTTTGTATTTTTTGGGTAGCTCTATAGTTTAGGTATTTTTTGGCCAAAACTAAAAAGTTTAGGTATTGTTTGGCCAAAATTAAAAAGTTCATGTATATTTTGGTAATTTTTGCAAACAAAAACTTTGGATAAAACGACGTCGTTTTGTCTTAACAGAACCGTTACGGCTCGTCGTTTCATCTTAACAGGTGAGATAACGGTGTGCTGTTTTGGCCAAGTCAACTACAAGTTTGGGTATTTTCGAAAAATCAATCAAAGTTGAGGTATTTTTTGGCCAGCTCTGTAGTTCAGGTATTTTTTGGTCAGAATGAAATAGTTCGGGTATTGTTTGGCATTTCCCCCAATAAACAAATTCAAAATAAATCAATTAAACCAATCAATCAAATATAAGCTTCTCTCTCCTCCTTCTCTCTCTTCTTTGAGGTGTTCGAAATCCACATCCAAAACTCGATTTCCTCTCATCATTCTCCCCAAGTTCAACCATTCCAACCACTTCTATTCGAATTCTGGTTAACCCATATTAGTTCTTCTCCTCCCTTGTCGTCGCTCATCTTTTTTATTCTCGTTTTAATCTTAAATATCTACTTTGGGGCAATTGAGCTTCAATGGGGAAGTTAGTTTGAGGGATGATGCTCGATTTAAATTTTGGGGTTAGAATTAACAAACATTGGTTGGTAACCATTTTTCTTGGTGGATTATGCAATTGGATTGATAATTAATTGAAATCAGTGGTTAAATCCTACTGAATCGTATTGTTGTTATCGTTTTTGGTATGAAGAAAAAGTTGCTTAACTTAGTAAAACTTGGTATTAATAGAATCGTAAGAACTGGTAAAACTAAATACTAATAGCAGGCTGGAACTGGTACCACTTGGTAATGCTACGATTGTAGAACTAGTAGAACTTGATATTATTATTGAAAACCTGAGTGTTAATGCATATTTTTATGTCATTTTCAGAAGAGGATGGGTTCTCCTTTCACAAACTTACATTTTGATTATGAAACATTATTCAAAGACCGGAGATGACTATGAATGGATTCCAAGAGAAGCTCGGTTGTATGGTATATCGTTTAAGACATCATCTATGGAGGAGATAACGTATTCGTTGTTAGTCGATAGGATACGCAGAAACATTTCAATAGATGATTCTACGAGAAAGCTGAATTTGAGTTATATTCCATTGGTAGTGAAACCTCAAAGGCAATCGTATATTTTTGATGACGAGGATGATTACGTGTATCTAACCTCTGTGGATAAAGAGCAACGAAGAAGTGTTTTGCATGTAGAGATTGTCACAGCTTTGGAAATATTTCCGATCACCGAGCAACTTTCAAGAGTAGATAGGGAAAAACGAGATGGTGGGAGTTATGGTGAGCTTATTTCTAGTGTTCGGGATAATATCGGGGTAATTAATTCTGGTGATGCTACTCCTGTTACTGGCGAGGAATCAGCAGAACAACCTCATGAGCCGACTGAGCCGTTGGAGAATGTTGATATTGGAGATGGTGATATTGTACAACATGATAATATGCATGATTCCGATATGGTTGAATCAGTTGAGCTTCCTCGGGTTATGGAAGAGACAAAGCGTTTAGATGAATGGGAAGATGGTTTGGGTTTGAAAATAGGTCAAAAATTTAAATGTAAAGAAGATGTGAAGTATTTGGTTGATAGAGCCGCAAACGATAATTTTTGGGGATTTTATTAGCCAATTCAAATATGAATCGATATGTGGTGAAATGCCGTGAAGCGAAGCAAGGTTATAAATGGCAGTTGAGAGCTGCAAAGGTTACGAATTCAACCATTTTTTCGGTTAGAACATAAAAGAAGATGCATTCATGCTCTCAGACAAGTTCAAGTGGTATAAGCAACAAGAGAAAAGGTACACCACGATTAGTTGCAAGCATCTTAAACGAAGACTATCCCTGTAACTTTGATCCTCCCTGTTCTAAACTATTGTGAAGCTTGTCCAAGGAAGAGCCGGTGTGTAAGTGTCGTACTCTAAGGCTTTTAGAGGGAGAAACCAAGTTGTTTCTGATATCCATGGTAGTCCAGATGATGGTTTCAAGATGTTGCATTCTTATTTGCATATGTTGGAGAAGGTGAATCATGGAACAAAAACAAGTTTAGTTTTGGATGAACAAAAAGGTTCAGGTATCTATTTATGGCTTTGGGAGCTTCCATTGAAGGGTTTGTAGCCATGAGGAAAGTGCTCATTGTTGATGCAACTTTCATTAAGTATATGGAGGTGTTCTAATTTTCTCCACAATGCATGATCCAAATCATCATCACTATCCCAATGCTTTTTCTATAGTTGATGGTGAAAATGATGAAAGTTGGATGTGGTTTTTCAATACGCTGAAAACCATTATACCAGATAGTCGTGAGTAGGTGTTTACTACTGACAGAAATGCAAGTCTCATCAAGGCAATAGCTCAGGTGTAACCTCTCTCGGAACATGGTTATTTCATCTATCATATGTCCCAGAATGTGAAAGGATCAGTTTCCCACGTGAGCAAAGATGAAGTTGGAAAAAAATTCAAGGAAATTGCTCGATTATACACGTAGGCTGATTTCCTAAGACAATATGGAGATTTTAGGAACATGTATCCTCAAGCAGCTGCATATCTTCACTAAAGTGTGGATGTGAAGAAATGGACAAGGTGTTATTTTCTCGGTGCAAGGTACAACATAGACACCTCTAATTGTCCAGAGTCTATGAGTACAGTTTTCAAGAAGGCCATAAAGTATCGTTTACTACCTATGATCGATGCAGTTCTTGAAAATTTGATGAGTGGTTTAACAGTCATAGGAAAGATTCTGTTTCTGGATCGAACACGCGAAAATGTGTGCCTCTTGTGGAGCTTGCATTGCACTGTAGAATTGTGAAAGCGTCCAAACTTACGACGATAGAACTTAATGCATTCGAGCTTGAATATGGTGTTGTTGGAGACGATGGAATTACTTATGTGGTGGATTTGAGACATAATAGATGCAATTGAAAACTCTTTGATATTGACAGGTATAATACCCTGTTTCCAAAAATATGGTCAACAGGCAGAAGAAAAGTCATCATGGGCAAAATTGTAATTTTGCCAAAGTCCAAGGGCAAAATGGTAATTTGCCAAAAGTTGAGACAGAAGCCAATACGGGCCAAATGTTAATTTTTACAACATTTACAAGACCAGAATTGGAATAAACGGAGCAGAAACGGGTTTTTCGGCTTGTCGGGAATGGAAACCGATTAAACCGAGAAAACTTTGGAAATTCATAACAAGAGCTACGGAACTCCAAATGAGGTGATTCAAGTTGATAAATTCATATAAAATCAAGGAGAATCAGGTTTTGGAGGTTTGAAGATTTATGAGAACCATCAAGGGATTTATAAAATATTAATTTCAAAAATGGTTAAACCGAGCAATGGATGAAATTGGAGATTAAGGGATGGTTTAGGAAGCTAATTGCTGGATTAATGTCCTTCACCAGATGGTCCCACCTTCTGTATCTGCATGCATTTGCATGGTTATTGTTCATGAACTTAGAGAATAGCCTATCAAATCACTTTTGTTTCACCAAAAACTCATTTTTGGATGAGTTGAACCTCTCTCTAGCCTCACCCACGAGCCTCTCTCTCTCTCTCTATTCATCCAGATTCATCACATTCATCCAGTTTTTCCAGAAACTCTTTGAAGGTCTAAAGAAAAACTCAAGAACACCTTAGTGTTCTTCATGACTTGAGCCACAAGAAAGTTCATAACTTTCTAACCATAAACCCAAATCACTCTCTACCAAGACCAGTAGCTTCATCTTGATCTCCTCTACAGCCGCCGGGCATCTCTCGCTGTTGCCGTCGCCGTAGGTCTCTTGAATCTCGCCGGAGAACCGCCGCGGCTAGGTTCTCCTTCTCTCTTTCTCTTCCTTTGGTGTTTCAAGACTTACCTCACCTCTCAAAAGCTTCAGGATGTATCTAGTAGTGTTTGTAGTCGCCTGAGCTCAACAACCGCCGCCGTAAAAGCCTCCTCCTCCGTGGTCAACGCCTTGCCGCCGCCGGTCAACGTCGGAGAAGCTCCACCGCCTCCAGATTGTAGCCGGTTATTCAAGGATGTGTATGGGTGGGTTGGTTTAGGCTTGGTTAAGCCACGGCAAAGTCTTGGTCAACCCGGTCAACGGTTTACCAAAACCGGTTTAACCTTACCGGTTCAATTTGAAGCTGGTTCAGTTGGTTTGGTTCAATTGCATTGGTACAATGGGTCACTTGGGTCAACCGGAGTCAAAGTCAACGTCGGTTAACGCTAGTTAATGCCGTGGTCAACGATGTGGTCAACGCCGGTCAACGCCGGTCAACGCATTTGACTTCGACCGGTTCTGACTCAAGCGGTTCTAGGGTTGTTCAGGAAGGTTCAGAGTTCGTGTTCGTGTGTTCAGGAGGTTCGGATTCTAGTTTGGGGTCTCATGATTCATATATGCATCTGTTCCGTTTATTCCGACCAATTCACTGTGTGTTGACTCAAAATCCGAAAATAGTTAGAAGCATATAGACCGGGAATTGAGAAACCGTAGATCTAGAATTGCATACCCGTATTGAATTCGCTGATTGATTGTTAATTGAACGGATTGTTTACTTGCAAACCGTATTAGGGTTTTGAGATGCATGATAAGACCGTAGGGTTAAAAGGATTAAATCGTTGTGTGCCGCTAGGTTGTTAGAAATGTTGATTGATGCATACATGTAGTCTTTGCATGATAGGGTCGTATATGCATCTATACGTATTAAAGGAACAATATTGAATGAATCTAAGTACGCGGATTAAGATGATTTAAAATATGGAAGTAAACCTAAAAAACGTATAGAGTATGTAACGGGTTGGGGGTTCGGTTTATTTATAAGTTAAGGGTTTTGGGTTATTAAATGAATGAATTAAGATTAACAATGAGACGTCGGGGAGTTTAGTAAGCTACTAACTCTAAAATCGACGGATCGTGGAGTTATTAAAAGATACTTAGGAAAGGTTAAGTAAAAGATGTGGAATATATGGGTGAGCCGTCTATGGATTAGAAATCCGCTAATCCAAGGTAGCAGATAAGAGCGGATTAAAAGATGTTAGAAACCCTAATAGGCTTGCTTGTGTGATTGATTGTGTTGTTGTGTCGTTACTCGTTTGATTGTGTTGTTGCTGTTAAGCTTTGTTGTGCAGGCTTGTTAGATCGTCTCGGTGTTGGGCCGAGAAGTCCTTGTGGATACTTAACTCGTTCACAGGGCCGGTTAAGTTGGTAGTTTCTGACTCGGTATAGTGTCGAGTCAGGGTGAAGGGGTTGGTGTGTGTGTGTGTGTGTGTGTGTGTGTGTTAGACTTGCGGGATATTTTGTTGGGATTGCTGCTGTTGATTTATGATTGTGTCATCGTTGATAGAATCCAAGCGAGTCTACGTGTTTACATTTCTGCACTAGGACTCTAGGGTGCGTTAGATCCCGCAAGTCTAGGTTTTGATTGCGTTCCGGTACTTCCGATCCGATTGGATCCTCGGGTAGATACCTAATCGGATCATGAGCCTTCGGGTGGTGATTCCGGTTATGGCGTTAACCTACTGAGTGACGCTGGTACGTGTGTGGTTCGTAGAATACGGGGTCATGTCCTAGGTCTGAATCGCATAGAAACTTAGGTTACCGTGGGGTAGCCCGAGTCACTGTGTATCGATGGTCTGAGAGCAGTGTCCTAGGTCGTGAGACTTCGTGTTTACATCTAGGAGTCAAGGGTTAGTTACCATTTCGGTAACTGTGTAAACCCGTGGAAGTTACCGAGATCGTGAATGTGTGCGTATTGTTGTCATAGTGTGCGATAGATAGATCGCGTCTAAATCGAGAGCATGTGTCGCAGTGCTTCAGATTTCCTTAATCGATTTTTCTTTCTTTTGGCAAGTGCTTGTGTATTGTGGGTTTGACACGATGTGGTAGTGCGTGATCAATCGTTATCTTTGTTGTTTGTTATTTTGTTATTTTGGGGTTTTTGGGCGGGAAATTATAGATGCTAGATAGAATAGAAGCCGTAGTGGGGAGCCATCTCGCTTATTAGACTCTTTTGTGTGTTTTCAGGTTTAGAAGCGTTGGACACAGGAGGTCCTCGGTGTAGTTTCGGGATCGCTTGTGGTGGGGTTTTTGATTCAACGATTTTGGGTTTTCTATTAGTTCGGCTTTGGCGCCAATTCTTTATTGAGATTTGATTGTTGTTTTTGATTATTGACGAACCGTTTGTAAAAATGTGTTAAACGTTATGTAAACGTTTGATTGACTCAGAAACGAATATGCTTCCCTTGATATAGTGGTTTCGTCCGAACCGACACAACTCACGGAAGCGGTACAATTTGTCTTTGTACCGTGGAAGTGAGGATAGCGGGGCCAAGGACGAGAGAGTTCGACCCTTTGTCTCAAACAAATCTGTCTTTAGCTTCGTCTTGTGGCGAACCTTTCCTGTTTGACTTGCTCGGATTCGACTTGGTCATGTTATTGTTTGATTGTTGACCGGTCAGCTCGGCGGTCAGCGGATAATGGGAAAAAGGCGTTACAACATGTACCCATGTGTCCATGCAATAGCTGCTACTACTAAATTCTTGAAACAGGAAATTAGGCCAACAGAATTGAAGGATTTGTATTGTTTGTGTTCTCCTTATTACATGGTAGAATTGTGGGCTTTGACATATACGAGGACCACTTTTCCAGTTCTGCATATGTCTGAGTGGATTGTTCCAGAAGAGGTAAAAAAATTGTACGCTTTTCCTCCCAACTATACAAAAAGAAAGGAAGAGTTCGAGAAACAAGGTATTCGTCAGTTGGGAAGCCACGACAGAGAAAAAGCAAGAGAGTGGCAAGAAGGAACTTGGAGAGCTTGTTTCAATGCAGTAATGGGAGCCAAGCTGATGTGAGCCAAATTTAATTGTATTTGTATTTTTTCAATTTTTCATTTGTTGTGTAACTTTAGAAAACTTGGTAAAACTAAGATTTGGAGAACTATAATTCTTTGCAATATTCATTTTTATAATAATGTTAAATATAATAATTACAATACAATACAAACTAAATTGTATATCTCTTGCTTAAAAAAATAATAAAAACTTGCATAATTTAAGTTAAATATTGTAGGTTTGTATATTAACAAGCAAATATCATATACTTTTAAGAATTATTTGTTGATGTGAACCATCTATATGTGCAAAAAGTCATAATATATGTATTTTCAAATATTATTGCATGAAATTATTTATAATGCATTTAAATAGCCGTAGATCATCAGTAAAACCAAGTTTTTTTAATTAAAGCTAGAGTATAACCATGAAGTACAACTTTCCAATTTTTGGTAAAATTGGCAATTTTGTAAAACTTTTGTTCTCACCCACAAAATTTAAAACTCCCGCCCCCCAAAATTCTAGAATTTTGAATTTCCCCCTTTTTACAAAACCGAATATCTATCAAAAAATTTTCCAAATTTTCACTCATTTTCGGTTTCTCCCTCTCTCTCCAAAACCTCTTTCTCTCTTTCGGATCTCTCTCCCTCTCCCTCATTCGCAACCGACCAAATCTTCCCCCAAATCTCGAACATTCTCGATCTTTCTCCTTCCAACCTTCAATGAGTATAGAGAATTTCTCTCTGGATCCCTATGAAGAGGATAGGAGGCACCAAAAAGAGATGAAGCGGTTGAAGGCTCATGAAGAGCTTCTTGACGCCATCAACGACGCGCAATACGACATCCCAAAAGAAATGCTCATGTTGTGGCCGAATCGTCCACGAGGTCTGTAAAACTCCAAAGTATCGGAGAGATTTGGATACTTTACCAGGCAGTAGGTACTTTACTTGCCACCATTTCAAGGTAAAATGTTTGATTTGCATAATGATTTAGCGATTAGTGAATGAGAATTTGGTGTAACTCTGGATTTTCTGTGTATTTTTTGTAGGATGATGGACTTCACTTTCGTAAACCATGGGTTATTGGTGTCGAAGAAGAGATTCAAAAGCTATTGAACAAGGTTGATAAGCAGGGCAAGACGATCAAAGGCATGCAAGAGGAAATTAAAAGCAACAACGAAGAGATTGACAAGCTAAAGGAGATCGTGGCTGTTGTGAGAGGTGTTGTTGGTTTGTAATGTGGTTTAGTTATCCTATCAATGTTTGAATTTGAATTCTATGTTTGAATTTGAATTCTATGTTTTAATTCTAAGACTTAGTTATCTATGTTTGAAATCTATCATTGAATTCTATATTTCAATGTTTAATATCACTTATTGTTTGTGTAAAAGATTGGAATGAATGATGAAATCTGGCTGGTAAAACTTAGTATTATTTGGTAAAACCATGCATATCGTAAAACCATGCATAACATTGTAACACAATGTAAAACTTGGCAAAACTAAGTGTTTTGGTAGTGCAAACTTAGTTAATTGTAAAACATTTTGTAACAAGTAACATAACATTTTAACCAAAACATAACGTAAGTTCTATATAATTCAAACATAATTCAAACAAAAGTATCCAAATCTAATTCAAACCAAAGTATTCAAACATAATTAACATAATTCAAACACGAGACTCATCAGCTGGGTTGTTTTTCATCTTCTTTCCCCTCGTAACCATGAGACTCCTATGCACAGTTGTAGACCCTTTTTACATCTTCTTCTTTATAAATTTCACCCATTTTGTGGGCGCTTCCTCAACAGGTTCAATCGCTCTCTTCGTACCTTTTGTTTCCTCTTTCTTCTCATCTACTTCCTTCTCTTGCTATGTTCCTTCCATCTCTTTCACAGTTCCTTTCTTCTCTTCCTCAAATCCTTTTTTCTCCTTCTCTTTGCCTTTCTTATCCTTCTTCCCCTTCTATTTGCCTTTTTTCCCCATCTTCTTACTAGCTCTCCTCATTTCTTCTCTTCCCTTTCTTTCCTCTTTCTCCTTAGCACCACCATCCTCTTGATCATCACCACCATCGTCTTTCTCCTCGTTCTCTTTCGGACCTGTCTCCTTCACACCCCCACCTAAACCACCTATTATACATCTAAATACATTCATCTCCGATTCCATACCTGACAATCTACTACCAAAGACATCAACCTTCTCATACACTTCCTTAAACTTATTTTCAAAAACCATCAATAGGCGACACTCCATTACTTCCAATTCTTCCTTCCATTTCTGATTACCAGCAGTCACATCTTGGTTGAAAAGCTCTTCAAACCATATTTTTTTCTTCTTCTTAACCAAAAGCCTGTTTCAACCATCGACGATAAGATCATCCACATCCAACCGCTTTCAGCATCCATGGTTCTCCTTAGAAGATTTATCTCCATGGGAGATGGCTCCAATAGAATTTGAATCTCTTATAAATGTAAGAAGACACAATTTAATATCAACATCAAATATACATGAATTTAAGAAAACATAATTTAAAAAGTATGATATGTACTAACCTTTGTAGTTAAAAACTTATCATCTGTATCTGAAATACTAAAACCCCTCATCCCCGCGATTTTGTACCTCATCTTACACATACAAGGATAATCATCATCTGTACCCTGGACATTTTCTCGGAAATGGTTTTTCAAAACTTGAATGGCCTCAAATGCTAGGAGCTACAACACAAGATAATTCAAACAGTTAACTTCGTACCAAGTCAGACAACTAAAAACAATTTAAAATGATACAAATATTGTTATCTCCAAAGAAACTATACATGCAGGAAATACCCACGAAGTCTTCTCCACTCTTCCGGAATGGTCCATGAAGTGCAAGTGTCTTTGATGTTCTCCTAAAATGACAAACACCCAAGGAAAGTTTTTGCACATCTCGAGATCATCTACGGCTCTGAGGAAGAAACTCTCAACAGAAGGTGCTTCGTTTCCTGTCTTCTTCTTCCCAATGATCACGCTGAACAAAAAGTACATGACTGCCATCTTCAGACGATCCTTACTAAGCTTTCGTTTCCCTTTCAGAGGTGGAAACTTCTTCTCAACTTCTTCATATGTAACCTGGTCCATTCCAAAATATCTGGAAACAAAATCTGAGCCACAACCAAGGGTTTCATAATGGTTTGGATATGAGTGGCAAAATAAACCGGATATGAGTGCATGCTCCCTAAGAGAATAACAGATTAGAGCCCCGTTGACAATAAACCAAAGCTCCATCTTCTTATCCACAGCCGCGATCCTAACCAGAATCATCCACAGTCCCATCCATTTGGAGATTGTTTTCTTACCCATGTGGAAGAAGTGTTTGAATTGAGGGTTCTCATAGAACCATTTCAGCTCATTCTTTCTCGTGAGTGTCTTCTATGGTCTTCACGGCTTTAGCGATATAACACTTAGACGAGAGCTTTATTGCCTTGACATAGTCAGTGGGAGGAAAAGACATCTTTGTGGGCTGCATTGGTTCCGTTTCATCCTCTAAATTATGCACACACGAAAAGTTCGACCAAGTATTACCAAGTTGTGCGATAAAGTCACACAAAGTTTTACCAAGTTTACATGAAAGTTCCACTAAGTTTTACTAAGTTTCACAACAATGTTCCACTAAGTTTTACCAAGTTTCACATCAAAGTTTAACTAAGTCTTACCAAGTTTTGCATACAAGTTTCACTAGGTTTTACCAAGTTTTGCGCCTTTTCCAAACCATGTCAAATCCTACTAAGTTTTACACATCCGAATTACAAAAATTAGACATGGAATGGGTTTCCAAGCCTAAAATCCAATTTTCCATTAGTAACAAACAACCTATACTAACTTAACAATCAATTCAAATTATGATCCTTTAAAATTTCCAAAGTTATAATGTGTTTTTGACTTGGTTTTACTTCCAAAGAAAGAAATACATGGAAATACAGACCGATATTGTTTCTTCTTCGTGTTGACTGTGGATTGGAGGGAGGATTTTACTGGTTCATTCCACTTCTTGTTCGTGAACCCTAAACCCGAAACCCACGAAACTTCATCCTCCTCGTCTTCCACTTCCTCCTTCTCTTCCTCATTCTCATTCTCCTCCTCAATCTCTTTCTCTCCGTTTTCCTCTTCCTCCTCGTCTTCCTCGTTCTCAGATTCCTTTTCCAAGTCGACTTCCTCCTCATCGGAATCCTCAGATTTCTTTCCTACTTTTTCTTCTTCGCGATTCGCCTCTTTTTCTTTGGGAATTTATTCATCCTCTATTCTTCGACTTTCGCAAATTCCTTTTTATAAAAGGCATCTTCAGACAAATTCTTTTTCGGACTTCTTTTTCTTCGATTTTGGGTTGAAACGGTTTGAAGTGGGAAGAAACTAAAGTGAAAATGGGGGAAAATGAGAGCAGAAATGAATTCAATTTAGTTTTTACTTAACCAATTTTAGGGATTTTAAATTTAACCCGACCCGATTAAAATGGTTCAGACCAAGCTATTCGGGTATTCTGGTTGGGTTCTAAATAAGTGTCAAATCTTTGGTTTTGTTGTCTTTTATCATTTCTCACGATTTTAAGAAAAACAAAAAAAAACTTGTTTTTTGAAAAAAACATATTGAATTTTGACTTTTGGTCAAAGAGTATAGCGAATTTGATCCGATATTTTTTTGACTCCAAGATATCCTTCGTCTCGCCTTGCCTACGTACCGGTTTCAGTTTGTGGATCGGCAAGTAGTTACACTGGCAGACCAACTTGCGAGAAATGCAAGAATTTGTAATGCACCTTTTGTTCTCTGGTGGATTACCTGACTTGTACTTTGGATGTTTAATCTTAATATTAAGCTGATGACAAAAAAAAAAAAAATCAATGATATTTTGCGTATGATTTGCATTATACAAAACTAGATTCTGGACCGTGCAACGCACGTGCATTGGATTTCGGTTCCATTAATTCAAATAACATTTTAATGTATGACTAACCAAGACAACTGTGCGATATAATATTCGATTTAAAAGGGTAATTTATAAAAATGTTCTAGAGTCGTATTTTGTGATTATATTTAACGAAAAATACCAACTTTAAAGATGGTCTAAAAGAATCAATCTCACATTAGATCAACCCAAAAATTATGGGAATGTAGTACTAAAAATTGATTTATTATCGTTTTAAGTTTGGAAATGCAATAATAGTAAGAATTACAAAACATATTCTAATCATCCAAAAATATTAAGAAAGTAAATGTTTTAGTTCTATACATTTCTGGCACTTAATATGAATAAATCAAACCTAATATTCAATCCAAAATATACTAGGACATTCCTCGATGACAACGTGGTCTCTGGAAAGAACATCAGTACGTCTGTAACGCCCCTTTCCCATTCTCCGCTGACCGTCGAGCTGACCGGTCAACAATCAAACAAGAACATGACCGATCGAACCCGAGCAAGTCGAATGGGAAAAGTTCGCCACAGGACGAAGCCAAAGTTAGTTCGGTTTGAGACAAATGGCTCGCACCAATCTATCTTCGACTCCGCTATCCTCGTATTCATAGTACAAGCAGTACTACTTGCACTACTTCAACGAGTTGTGTCGGTTCGGACTTAAACCTCATATCAGGGAAACAATTTCATTTTTTAAGTAATCAAACGTTGAATACAACGTTTAACGGGTTTTACAAACAATCAACAATATAATATATAAACATCAAATCAATCAAATACAATCATAAAGAAAATAGCGCAGCTGCCGAACCGGAAATAAAACATCCAAAAATAACGAATCAAAATCACGTCACAAGCAACCCGAAGCTACACCGAGGACCTCCCACGTCCGTCGCTGCTAACCTGAAAACACAAAAAGAGTCTAATGAGCAATCTAAGATTACCCAGTGAATCGGCTCCCCACTAATGGCTTCTATTCTATCTAACTCTACAATCCCCGCCCCGAAACCCCAAAATAACAATCAACAAGAAATAAATGGTCAATCACGCGCTACCACGGCGTAATAAACCCACACACAAGCAATAGCCAAGATAAGTGAGAGAGTTAAAGAAATCGAAGGCACTGCGGCACATGTCCTCGATTGGACTCGATCTATCTACGCGCAACGAAAGGAAGATAAATAACAACACTGGGCCCTACGATCTCGGTAACTTCCACGGGTTCACATCGTCGCCTATATGGCAACTAACCCTCGACTCCTATACGTGCTCATGAGGACTCACGCATAGGACACCGTTCTCTGTCCATCGATACGCGGTGACTCTGACTACCCCTAGATAGCCCGAGTTTCCATGCAGTCCGGCCCTAGGACATGACCCCGTATTCTCCGGACCGCACACCTACCGGCGTCACCCGATAGGTTAACACCATAACCAGAACCACCATGGCCCGGTTAGGTCAAACCCGAGGATCCAATCGGGTCGGAAGTACCGGAACGTAACAAAATAACCTAGGCTTGCGGAATCTAACGCACCCTAGCGTCCTAGTGCAGAAATATAAACACGCCGACTCGCTGAGACTCTAGCACAGATCACGCAATCAATAACAACAATAATAGTCCCAACTATTCCGCAAGCCTCTACACTACCCAACTCACCGCTCTGACTAGGTAAGATACCTAGTCAGCACCACTAACTTACCCGGTCCCAAGACCGGAGTAAGTGTCCGCAATGACTACCCGGCCCAACACCGAGCAGTCTAATCACCTGCACAGAAACTCACAACCACAATAACAACACAGAACACGCAACACAGTCAGACACACAATTACCACTTAACAATTCTATTCGAGTTCTAAATCTTTTACTTTATCCTCGCCCGCTACCTTGGGTTAGCGGATTGCTAACCCGTAGACGGCTCACGACACGCGTTCTTTCTTAATCCATCCTAAGTATCTTTTAATCACATTCCCGATCTGTCGGTTTAGAGTTTGTAAACTTACTAACTCCCCGACATATCATTATCATTTACTTAGTTCATTACCCAGACCCGCTTCTTAGTCTAATTCCCAATCCCATTATTATATTCTATACATTTGTTAAAGTTTAACTCACGTTTTATTATTGTCTTAATTTCCCGATTATAGTTCATTAATACTCGTTCTTATACTTATAAATATAAATATATATACATAGAATACGCTTTACTAACAACCTAGCGGCACGGAATCGGTTATCCTTTTTAATTCTAAACCTTAATCAGGTGTAATTGGTTTCCTCCGGTTAATTATTCAATGTCCAATTAATTTCATATTTACCAATTAAATTAATCACGGGTCAACGTCCTAGAGACTACAGTTTAGTGGTTTCCCGGTTTAGTTAAGATTATGCGTTTTCGAGCCGACTCACAGAATAGTTACGGAATGACGGATTTGGCGCGGATGAGGATTCCCGAACCACCGAACCCTCCTGAACCACAAAATCACAAAATCAGTCAATCTTGGATTAGCTAAACCGTCCCAACACCTTAACCAACCGGTTTGACTAAACCGGTTTAGGGTTAAACCGTTGACCGGCTCACACCCCGTTGACCCGGTTCAATCAAACCCTAACCCAAATTCCAATTCAATTCAACTCAACCCACTGAACCGGTAACCCAACCCAATTCACCCCCAATTAAACCGGTTTGACTAAACCGGTTGAGATTGGACCATTGACCGGTTCATCTCATTTTGACCCGGTTTAGTCAACCCTTACACCAAGCCCAATTCCAGATTGAATCATACCAAAAGATCCCCTGAAGAACCGGTTTGATTTGGCGGCGGAAGAGCTTTACCGGCGGCGACTCTCCGGCGTTGACTCCGGCGAAGAAGCGTTGACCGGCGGCGGCGAGGGCTTTTCCGGCGGTTTCTAGCGGCCAACCACCTATCAATCTGATCACCAACACCAGATCTACTCAATACCAATCTCAAAATAGCTAAAACATATTGATGAAAAGATGGAATCCTACAAACCCTAGGAAGGCGGTTGCTCACGGTGGCTTTCCGGCGTCCTCCGGCGACTCCAACGGTGGCGACCGGCTGGAAAAGGTAGAGGATATCAAGATGGAGCCATAGGGCTTTGCAGAACCAGATTTGAGTTTATAGAATGAAAGTTATGGGATTTCTTGCAACACAAGACTTGAAGAACAAAGCTAGGGTTCTTGGTCTTTGGTTGAAGATTCAAAGCACATGCATGAGTTTTCTGGGAAAATATTGCATGCTGTTGAGTGATATAGAGAGAGAGAAGGCCGAGAGTGAGAGAGAGGATTTGGTGGTGGAGAAGAAGAATTTGAGCTTACTTCTTCCTCAAGGTAAGATGAACATGAGGGGTTTTTTTGTGAGGAATTCTCAAGAACTTCAAGAACATCAAACAAGGATTATTGTTTCTGGAAAAAGAGTGTGTAAGAGCTTCAGAGAGTGTTCGTGGGAGAGAGATTAGAGAGGGAGAGAATTAGATTAAATGAATGACAAGATGCTTACTTGCACAAACAAAAGGATTCAATGCATTTGCTCATGCATGCATGCAAGGGAGAGAGGTGGCGGTTTGGGGAAGAGACAGGTGTCTCTCTGGCATCATTATTCTGTCTAACAACATCATTAACCCACACACAAAAGCCACTAATCACACAAACTTCCGAGGCTCGGTTTTGCGGTTTCTTGGTTTAATATTTTAGAATGGTTCCGGATAATCCTATAAATTCCCAAACCTTCAGAATAAGATTCTTTATGCTATTTGATGAATTTAGCATTTTGAATCACTCCATTCGGGCTTACGTAGCTCTAGATATGAATTTCCGAAGTTTCGTCGGTTTAGTCGGTTTCCGTCCCGACAAGCCGTAAAACTCGTTTTCGCTCCGATTCTTCCAATTCCGATCTTGTAAACATTCATTATGTTAAATCATAAGAATATTTGGCCCGTCTCGGTTTCCGTCTCGAACTTTGGTAAAACTACCATTTTACCCCTGACTTAGGTAAAATGACGGTTTTACCCTCGGTTGACTTTCTGCTGCCCGTTGACCGTATTTTTTATACGGGGTATCACATTCTTCCCCACTTACAGGAATTCGGTCCCCGAATTCTTCGTCACTTACAGACGTCAAATCGGTTCCGATTCCGATGGGCTGCTTTACCAACTCGTTATGACGCTTCCCCACTTTGCTTCGACTTCCACATTTCTCGGACGACATCCTTCCCTCCTTTTCCTGGGACACTCTTCAAGAATTTGATCATCGGCTTCCTTCTCCATGACTCCAACATCGGCGTTCCTCCTTCCAAATCTTTTCGCTAACTCCTCATGCGCCCCGGCTCCTTTCTGTCACTCGCGATGGCGGCTGCACTCTCTTTGATGACACTCCCACGATTCTGCGGTCCGGCGCACTCAACTAGCAACATCTCGACACTAACTTGGTTTCGGGTTCGGGTTCAGATTCACATTGCTTTCGCACTTTATCCCCGATATCACTTTCCCATAGAAATATGGTTACTTAATCATGTACCCTACGGTCTCTCGTGATTAAATAACAATACCCTATAAGTCCGTTCTCTCGTGAATCGACGGTTGAACTCAACCGTCCGTAAGTCAGCTCGAAACTTGACATATAAGCAAAATAAACTTATGACTTAGCTTTCTATCAAGATCAAAGGAAAACGATCAATCACTATTCACACATTCAAACGGTTAGCAATCTAATGGTCACTACGCCCCAAAACGATCCATCTATCAAACCCACGCTTGCTAACACTACGCGATCTACCGCACAACAAAACAATCAATCAATCAAGCAAGAAATAAACAAGCAATCTACTGCACACAAAATCACGCAATCTAGTGATCGGCCGGATGCGTTGTCAATCCGGGTTGAGGTCATGATGAACGGTCGTCAGTTCTGCCCATCATTTAGTTTCACACAGTAAACCATTTGCTTTCCGAACCGTCTCAATCATGCAAATAGTTACTATGTTACTATAAACGATTAGCCGAACACTCTGCATCCACCATATACATAAAACGATATTTCATACATAATAAAGTTTTTAGTACACGGTTAAGATCAGAGTTCCTACATAAAGCCGTCATCATATACCAAAAACCCATACGACGCCGCTGCACAACAAAAATCAAAGACGACACGCAAGTCGCCTATCCGCCGATCTATCTACAAGTCAAAATAAAGTTAGTGCCCCCAACTTACCTGGCCTAACTACCCATACCCTATCCTAACGCCTCCAGTAAGACCAGAATGCCCCACAACACTGGCAATACGGCTCACTGGAGTATCCACTGGCAGGCGCGCCGGGTGGGTGTGGTGTGTGTGCATCTCGAGACGGTGCTCCAACGTGCGGGGGCCCGGCTATCGGACAGAGGTAAGCGTCGTGACCTGCGCGGCCACAAACTGAACAGACTGAAGGAGCTACCGGGTACGGTCCTCGATAACAAGCGGCTGCCGAATGTCCATAACCTCCACACAACTGGCACGGCGAAGTCGGCGCTGATGGGGGATCCATGAAACAATCTGTGGCAAGATGACCCGGACCTCCACATAACTGGCACCTCCGCACTGACTCGGGCTGCGGCGACTGAATGATCGGCATCTGGATCATAGAGAACTGTCTGGCGGGCGGCGAACTAGGCTCGGGGTCTCTGCAGCTGGGTCCGGCTCCCCAACCTCCGGGTGCTGCTGCTGGATACGGCTCACCATCTGGCATATACAGTCCTGCTCTGGCGACTGGGCAAGTCATCTCTCCATGGTCCTCCTGACCACATAACGGACAGTGGCCTGGTAAAGGTAGTGACTGATAGGGCTCCCGGAGACGCGGGTCAACGGATCGCGGACACCACCGCAGATGAAAATCTCGTACTCCACATCCACTACAAGCTCGGCTCTCAGGTACAACCGGTGGGGCCTCTACTGCCTCGACTGGTGGCGTCACTGCCTCAAACTCCGACCCAGAAGATCCTGATGACATCTCAAGGTCCAACGGGGTACGGGGAGATCCTGGTCCAACCTGTTGCGCCAAGATATCCTCTAACACCGCTACCTGCTCCCCTACCTGCTGCACCCACTGCTGATGCTGCACCCACTGCTGATGCTGCTCAGGGTCCACTGGCTCCATATCAAGATCAAAACCGAACGGTAACGGGTCCATCAGATAATCCTCCATACCAAGCAGCGGTGGAAACTCTGGTGCCTCAAGAGGTGGCACCTGGTACATCGGTGGCGCATCTGTCGCTGCGAGAATCTGCGGCACGTCCGGCTCTGGCCACTGTGGCGGCAACTGGAACTCCTCATCTGCTCCACCCAGAAATCCCATCATGTCAGCAAAAGGGTCTCGGCTACCTGCATCATCTAACATCGCTGGCGGTAACGGGTCTGGAAGAGGCGCCCAATCTACCTGCGCCGCTCTCGCACCCTGCATCTCTCGTAACGGAACGGGCGGCTGATCCGCTGTACGGGATCCCTGCGTGTGACCTGGCGATGCTGGGTACCCCTGAAACTGAACTACATGTCCCTCCTCAGAACCAACTGATCCCTGCTGACTCATCCTGCTCGACTGTACTGCTCCGTATACACACACACACCCAACCACTCTGCCCGGGACACGCTGCTGTAAGACTGCAATCAAAAACATGAACGAGTTAGTACGAATAATATAAAAATTCTACTTTCCCATCCCAACCCCGGATTTAACGGACGCGGCTCGGTTTCTTAATGATTGCTTGTGTGACACATTTGACTCGATAAAACACGGAAAACACTCAAAAATGAAATGTTTCGAAACCCATGCAGAACCATGCTCTGATACCACCTTTCTGTAACGCCCCTTTCCCATTCTCCGCTGACCGTCGAGCTGACCGGTCAACAATCAAACAAGAACATGACCGATCGAACCCGAGCAAGTCGAATGGGAAAAGTTCGCCACAGGACGAAGCCAAAGTTAGTTCGCTTTGAGACAAATGGCTCGCACCAATCTATCTTCGACTCCGCTATCCTCGTATTCATAGTACAAGCAGTACTACTTGCACTACTTCAACGAGTTGTGTCGGTTCGGACTTAAACCTCATATCAGGGAAAAAATTTCATTTTTTAAGTAATCAAACGTTGAATACAACGTTTAACGGGTTTTACAAACAATCAACAATATAATATATAAACATCAAATCAATCAAATACAATCATAAAGAAAATAGCGCAGCTGCCGAACCGGAAATAAAACATCCAAAAATAACGAATCAAAATCACGTCACAAGCAACCCGAAGCTACACCGAGGACCTCCCACGTCCGTCGCTGCTAACCTGAAAACACAAAAAGAGTCTAATGAGCAATCTAAGATTACCCAGTGAATCGGCTCCCCACTAATGGCTTCTATTCTATCTAACTCTACAATCCCCGCCCCGAAACCCCAAAATAACAATCAACAAGAAATAAATGGTCAATCACGCGCTACCACGGCGTAATAAACCCACACACAAGCAATAGCCAAGATAAGTGAGAGAGTTAAAGAAATCGAAGGCACTGCGGCACATGTCCTCGATTGGACTCGATCTATCTACGCGCAACGAAAGGAAGATAAATAACAACACTGGGCCCTACGATCTCGGTAACTTCCACGGGTTCACATCGTCGCCTATATGGCAACTAACCCTCGACTCCTATACGTGCTCATGAGGACTCACGCATAGGACACCGTTCTCTGTCCATCGATACGCGGTGACTCTGACTACCCCTAGATAGCCCGAGTTTCCATGCAGTCCGGCCCTAGGACATGACCCCGTATTCTCCGGACCGCACACCTACCGGCGTCACCCGATAGGTTAACACCATAACCAGAACCACCATGGCCCGGTTAGGTCAAACCCGAGGATCCAATCGGGTCGGAAGTACCGGAACGTAACAAAATAACCTAGGCTTGCGGAATCTAACGCACCCTAGCGTCCTAGTGCAGAAATATAAACACGCCGACTCGCTGAGACTCTAGCACAGATCACGCAATCAATAACAACAATAATAGTCCCAACTATTCCGCAAGCCTCTACACTACCCAACTCACCGCTCTGACTAGGTAAGATACCTAGTCAGCACCACTAACTTACCCGGTCCCAAGACCGGAGTAAGTGTCCGCAATGACTACCCGGCCCAACACCGAGCAGTCTAATCACCTGCACAGAAACTCACAACCACAATAACAACACAGAACACGCAACACAGTCAGACACACAATTACCACTTAACAATTCTATTCGAGTTCTAAATCTTTTACTTTATCCTCGCCCGCTACCTTGGGTTAGCGGATTGCTAACCCGTAGACGGCTCACGACACGCGTTCTTTCTTAATCCATCCTAAGTATCTTTTAATCACATTCCCGATCTGTCGGTTTAGAGTTTGTAAACTTACTAACTCCCCGACATATCATTATCATTTACTTAGTTCATTACCCAGACCCGCTTCTTAGTCTAATTCCCAATCCCATTATTATATTCTATACATTTGTTAAAGTTTAACTCACGTTTTATTATTGTCTTAATTTCCCGATTATAGTTCATTAATACTCGTTCTTATACTTATAAATATAAATATATATACATAGAATACGCTTTACTAACAACCTAGCGGCACGGAATCGGTTATCCTTTTTAATTCTAAACCTTAATCAGGTGTAATTGGTTTCCTCCGGTTAATTATTCAATGTCCAATTAATTTCATATTTACCAATTAAATTAATCACGGGTCAACGTCCTAGAGACTACAGTTTAGTGGTTTCCCGGTTTAGTTAAGATTATGCGTTTTCGAGCCGACTCACAGAATAGTTACGGAATGACGGATTTGGCGCGGATGAGGATTCCCGAACCACCGAACCCTCCTGAACCACAAAATCACAAAATCAGTCAATCTTGGATTAGCTAAACCGTCCCAACACCTTAACCAACCGGTTTGACTAAACCGGTTTAGGGTTAAACCGTTGACCGGCTCACACCCCGTTGACCCGGTTCAATCAAACCCTAACCCAAATTCCAATTCAATTCAACTCAACCCACTGAACCGGTAACCCAACCCAATTCACCCCCAATTAAACCGGTTTGACTAAACCGGTTGAGATTGGACCATTGACCGGTTCATCTCATTTTGACCCGGTTTAGTCAACCCTTACACCAAGCCCAATTCCAGATTGAATCATACCAAAAGATCCCCTGAAGAACCGGTTTGATTTGGCGGCGGAAGAGCTTTACCGGCGGCGACTCTCCGGCGTTGACTCCGGCGAAGAAGCGTTGACCGGCGGCGGCGAGGGCTTTTCCGGCGGTTTCTAGCGGCCAACCACCTATCAATCTGATCACCAACACCAGATCTACTCAATACCAATCTCAAAATAGCTAAAACATATTGATGAAAAGATGGAATCCTACAAACCCTAGGAAGGCGGTTGCTCACGGTGGCTTTCCGGCGTCCTCCGGCGACTCCAACGGTGGCGACCGGCTGGAAAAGGTAGAGGATATCAAGATGGAGCCATAGGGCTTTGCAGAACCAGATTTGAGTTTATAGAATGAAAGTTATGGGATTTCTTGCAACACAAGACTTGAAGAACAAAGCTAGGGTTCTTGGTCTTTGGTTGAAGATTCAAAGCACATGCATGAGTTTTCTGGGAAAATATTGCATGCTGTTGAGTGATATAGAGAGAGAGAAGGCCGAGAGTGAGAGAGAGGATTTGGTGGTGGAGAAGAAGAATTTGAGCTTACTTCTTCCTCAAGGTAAGATGAACATGAGGGGTTTTTTTGTGAGGAATTCTCAAGAACTTCAAGAACATCAAACAAGGATTATTGTTTCTGGAAAAAGAGTGTGTAAGAGCTTCAGAGATTGTTCGTGGGAGAGAGATTAGAGAGGGAGAGAATTAGATTAAATGAATGACAAGATGCTTACTTGCACAAACAAAAGGATTCAATGCATTTGCTCATGCATGCATGCAAGGGAGAGAGGTGGCGGTTTGGGGAAGAGACAGGTGTCTCTCTGGCATCATTATGCTGTCTAACAACATCATTAACCCACACACAAAAGCCACTAATCACACAAACTTCCGAGGCTCGGTTTTGCGGTTTCTTGGTTTAATATTTTAGAATGGTTCCGGATAATCCTATAAATTCCCAAACCTTCAGAATAAGATTCTTTATGCTATTTGATGAATTTAGCATTTTGAATCACTCCATTCGGGCTTACGTAGCTCTAGATATGAATTTCCGAAGTTTCGTCGGTTTAGTCGGTTTCCGTCCCGACAAGCCGTAAAACTCGTTTTCGCTCCGATTCTTCCAATTCCGATCTTGTAAACATTCATTATGTTAAATCATAAGAATATTTGGCCCGTCTCGGTTTCCGTCTCGAACTTTGGTAAAACTACCATTTTACCCCTGACTTAGGTAAAATGACGGTTTTACCCTCGGTTGACTTTCTGCTGGCCGTTGACCGTATTTTTGATACGGGGTATCACAACGTCGAACCTATTTATGATGGTAGATATTCATCAACTGACTTGTTGAAGAGATATATGGTCCAGAATTAAACTGATTCATCTCTAATCTGAACCTGGACATACCTTATAAGATAATCGCAAATTGCGTCCAGTATAAATTGAACCTGATCCTCATGAGGTTTTGGAAGCGGAGTGATTGACGTGTTAGAGTTTGTAGTCCCTGCTACTGTTCTTCCCAACCACGGTAACATGAACAACAACACGACCATCCTTAGTTTTAGGAACTATCAAGCCCATCCCTTCTGGAGAATAGTAATCAGGCAGCACAATGTGTACACCGCAGCTTGGGATATCATCGGTTTCGTATCTTCATCAACCACTTCCTAATGGAATCACAGAACGGTCCAGCCGCATTAATAACTACTTTTGCATAGTTGTCAAATTCTTTGCGTGTCGAAATTAAGCATTTCATTAACTGCACAAATCCTCACAGAGCCGATGTATTCCAAATTTAAGAAGTTGCAAGTTATGTGAGATTGTTACGAACCTGCGCACCAATTATTATCTTAGCAGCATCGTCAGTAATAAGCGATACAACCTCGGCATGGTTGAGAACTGCAGTACCAGCTAATGCGGCAGTACATGCCAAACCCACATTCAGACGTGAATCATTCATTTGCCAGTCATAATACATAATAGTGCCCTCAAATTCTTGTCTTTCCCTTTCCTTGCAAGAGTGGGGAAGAGTTCAGCAGACTCTTGTGCAGAGTAGTATCAGGACAGATGCAATAAGCGTGGACCTGCTCCAACCCTCCTCCCAAGGCAAGCCCATCAATGGCAGCGACAGGCGGTTTCCTTGCAGCTGAAATCCAAAGAAATTAATTGATCCCTTAGAAACACATAACCAGAACCGTTGCATGAAACAATTAAGTATGTAAGTTAGAAAAATAACCTTCAAGCAAATAGTGACTCCTCTTCTTGGTTGTTTTTTTCCCTGAAAATTTAAATCATCATTTTTAACTAAATCATTACATGGTTTTCGAAAGTTGTAGAGGTTTATTACTCGTAAAAGAAGACTTGCATGAAGTTATATCTACCTTTCGAGTATGAATGAGATCATTGATGGTTTTCAATGGTTCTGATATTACAGCCAGAGTTACAGGCGTGTGAAGATCATCAGACATCGAGGCAATAAATTCACTACGGAACTATTGCCTCGATGTCTGATGATCTTCACACGCCTGTAACTCTGGCTGTAATATCAGAACCATTGAAAACCATCAATGATCTCATTCATACTCGAAAGGTAGATATAACTTCATGCAAGTCTTCTTTTACGAGTAATAAACCTCTACAACTTTCGAAAACCATGTAATGATTTAGTTAAAAATGATGATTTAAATTTTCAGGGAAAAAAACAACCAAGAAGAGGAGTCACTATTTGCTTGAAGGTTATTTTTCTAACTTACATACTTAATTGTTTCATGCAACGGTTCTGGTTATGTGTTTCTAAGGGATCAATTAATTTCTTTGGATTTCAGCTGCAAGGAAACCGCCTGTCGCTGCCATTGATGGGCTTGCCTTGGGAGGAGGGTTGGAGCAGGTCCACACTTATTGCATCTGTCCTGATACTACTCTGCGCAAGAGTCTTCTGAACTCTTCCCCACTCTTGCAAGGAAAGGGAAAGACAAGAATTTGAGGGCACTATTATGTATTATGACTGGCAAATGAATGATTCATGTCTGAATGTGGGTTTGGCATGTACTGTCGCATTAGCTGGTACTGCAGTTCTCAACCATGCCGAGGTTGTATCGCTTATTACTGACGATGCTGCTAAGATAATAATTGGTGCGCAGGTTCGTAACAATCTCACATAACTTGCAACTTCTTAAATTTGGAATACATCGGCTCTGTGAGGATTTGTGCAGTTAATGAAATGCTTAATTTCGACACGCAAAGAATTTGACAACTATGCAAAAGTAGTTATTAATGCGGCTGGACCGTTCTGTGATTCCATTAGGAAGTGGTTGATGAAGATACGAAACCGATGATATCCCAAGCTGCGGTGTACACATTGTGCTGCCTGATTACTATTCTCCAGAAGGGATAGGCTTGATAGTTCCTAAAACTAAGGATGGTCGTGTTGTTGTTCATGTTACCGTGGTTGGGAAGAACAGTAGCAGGGACTACAAACTCTAACACGTCAATCACTCCGCTTCCAAAACCTCATGAGGATCAAGTTCAATTTATACTGGACGCAATTAGCGATTATCTTATAAGGTATGTCCATGTTCAGCTTAGAGATGAATCAGTTTAATTCTGGACCATATATCTCTTCAACAAGTCAGTTGATGAATATCTACCATCATAAATAGGTTCGACATACTGATGTTCTTTCCAGAGACCACGTTGTCGTCGAGGAATGTCCTAGTATATTTTGGTTTGAATATTAGGTTTGATTTATTCATATTAAGTGCCAGAAATGTATAGAACTAAAACATTTACTTTCTTAATATTTTGGATGATTAGAATATGTTTTGTAATTCTTACTATTATTGCATTTACAAACTTAAAACGATAATAAATCAATTTTTAGTACAACATTACCACTACAAAGCACCAATGTTTTCATGGAGTAAAATCCTAAGTAGCTCTACGTTCATGTTTCCTGCCATTCTCGCCACTATTTTTCTGGCTCCACCACCATCATGACCACTACCAATTTCTTTCTTTACCAAACCATACACTATCTCACATGGCTGGTCTAGTGATGTCGTCTCAGGGACAGATGTCGGTTTCCCCTCCTTTTCCTGGTGTTATCTCCTGGGCTCTTCTCATGAGGAATGTTTTCTTGATCTTTCATTGGCTCATCATGCCCTGTATCAGAGAGATCAAAGCAAAATGAACCACCACCAAAGGCTTGGTTAGGTTTTTAGTAAGTGCCAAAAGCTCCTTCTTGGTGGTAGTCATTCTCATAGTATGCCATGGAATATGGGCTGCTCACCGAGTCAAGATGGTGTCTTACTATTTGCTTACACTGTTTCGCAAGATTCTTCACAAAACGATCGTAATAGTTCCGTAGAGCAGCATGAAAACCAACGTATCCATCCATATTTTCAGTTTTTATCACATCTGCTACATATGGATACCAAAAGTAAAGACCATTATTCCATGAGATGCAGGGGGTCTAGGAGAATTTTAAAAGATCAAAGAGCATTTGAAAGATTCTTACATTCTGAGTTTTGGTTCAGGTTTCTTTCCAGAGGAAATTCAAAGAGCATTTAGTAAGAACAGAAGAAACCAATAGAACCCAAGCCAGTGCCAATTGAAGATCAACGGATATGAGTTACTATTTCAAAATGATAAACAAAAATCTGAGCCGTGAAGGGCACTAACCTTAAGAAAATCACCACTCTGAATCATAAAATCCTTGATGGCCCTGTGAAAGTGACATTCTTTGTAACCAAGAGGCTTACCAACTTTTCTGTATTTTTACACCAAAGCCGAGCCAAACCCATAAAGAAGATTAGCTTATGTAGCAAAAAGTCAGAGCTTTCCTCTCATCTCTCGATTAGTCAAAAAAAAAATTGATCTACACAGTTATTACCAAGATACTAATTAACTGATAGTTTATGGACTGCAGCTGACCCATCACATGGCGTTTAGTTGTCCAAGAGCATGATTCTTTAAACAACCGAAGACGGCAAAGCGGAGCTCTATATGTAATCTGAAGATAAAGTGATCTAAAAATCAATATGCATTAAACAAATAACATAAACACATGTTATCTTCAAGTTTCAGAACAGAAATTCAATTATGTGTGCGGATCTGTTAGCTAGCAAGGCACTCTTATCTTCGAGAATATATTCCTTGTTTCATACATGTCCTCCATTCTTGTATCATGATGTTACATTAGACATATCAGATCAATAAATTTTACTTGGCAAGCAAAATAAAAAACACATAATCGTAACTAATGGATTGAAAACGTTACCAGGATGTATACTCCTTTATCCTTGAGGGCCCTATAGTTTTCATCAACTGCTAAAGAAATATAGAAGAAGAGTGGGAATCGAGAATAAATAAAAAGGAACAGACACCATTTAACATTCATGCCATAGATTTGTGGATATAGTACTTCCAAACCTCCTCAAGCATTTGCGTGAATATTGCCTCGAATTGCTCCAACACTAAGAGCTGATAGCTTGTGATTTCAGAGATCTGGTTTTGAAAACTTACGAATCTAATAAACAAATAGTTGATAACAAACCTGAATCGGATGGTAGGTTGATTCATTAGGGTGGAGGATCTGTGAGAATCGAAGCTCCGTCGACAATTTTTAATTCGATTTTGACAGATCTGAAACGACATGCAAACGAAGCTAAACAAAATAAACTCAATCGGGATGATGAGAATTGGAAATCGGAAACGACATGTATGATTTTGTACTATGTATCGGAGAGAGATTCCGAGCTCGACGAAGATGGTGAAGCGTCTTGGAAACTGACGAAAATAGGGATTAGAGTTATGAAATTTAAGGATGTTAATGGAGAAGGTGGTTGGATTAATCTGGAAATCGAGGAAAGAAGATGGATTTCGGAGCTTGGAAAGGTGAGAGAAAGAGATACAACGGTGAGGGTGATGGTTTTTGAGAGAGAAAGTGAGAGAGACGGTTTCCAGAAAATGTTTGAGAGAAGAAAAAAAAAATTCCGGAGTACACATCAAAAAAGATTTAAGAATATTCACTAAAATGATATGACACGTTAGCATAATGGGATGTTCTGATTGGAGAAAGTGAGATTGTTTCTCTCACATTACTTCTCTTTTATATATATTAGATATTGACAAAAAAACATTATACAAAAAGGACAAAAAAGCAAAAGAAAATAAAGGAGAAAATAAAGTAGGAGGAGCAAACAAAAGGAAAGCAGCTGGATCCTTTCCCATTTCCTGTAAATTTTCTTCGTCTCTACCTCCCATCTATCACCCGCTCTCTTCGGAAACCCCTCGACGGAAGATCAAGTTTCTTTTGCCTCTAATTCGTTCCTGGACTCAATCAATCTCCCGGAACAAATCTCCAAGCTTATGATCTCGAATTGTGAGAATCCTTTTTCTTTTTTCCTATAATCATTTCAAAATCTGAAAGATCGATTTTGATTTGTGTTAGGATTGAATCGATTTAGTCATTGCTTATACCGTTTCTCGTCAGAAATAATCACTTCTCTCGTCCTTATGTATCATACCGTTTCAATAGCTCAAGATGATTGAAGATGAATCCACGCTTCTCTTTTTCTGCCTTGTATTTGAACAGCCAATCAGAGTCACTTGTTACCTTACGTTGTATTGATCCTCGTTTTGTTGATAGCCTAAGTTCAATCATACTTATCTGAAATGCCTCATATTCTTTGTTTCAAACTCAAATGAAGCTTAAAAAGCTAATGATCTGTTTATGCGAGATTTGAAACATAATTTCTATGAAATAGAAGCTAGATCTGTTCTTAACTTTGGTTATCTATGCTTTTTGTTTATTGGTTTTGGTTGTAAGCTGTCTTTGCAGTTTAAAGAGGCTGGGGATGGCTTGTAAAGAGGAAACTAATGCATCTGCACCCCGGGAAGCTACTGAGATATCAAAGACTGAATTGGAATCTCATCGGTTTCAGGTAGATAGTTTAGAAGCTGAGCTGTTGGATGTCAAGGCGTACCTTGAGTTTGGTTCAGAAGAAGATGCCAGGAAGGAGTTGGGTGTTCTTTCGGGTAGGGTGAGAACGACTGCAACAATGTTGCGCTATTTGAGATCAAAAGCTAGAATCTTGGCCATTCCTGATCTCGCTCATGTGTCATACGGTGTGGAACAGATGGGACTGAAAGGATTAAACTTTCTTGAGAAAGATGGTGGTTGTGAAGATAGATTGACTGAAGCTAGAAGGCATGTTGGTTCCTCGGGTACAGAAGATGGAGCCTATACTAGTGAGATGCTCCAGTCCATAGAGATGGTTACTAATGTGCTTGAATCTCTTGTTAGGAGAGTTACAGTAGCAGAATCTGAGACGGCTGTTCAAAAGGAAATGGTACTTTTGGGAGAGGAAGAACTTAGTAAGAAGACAGTCCAAATCGAGAATTTGTCCATAAAGTTACAAGAGATGGAGCAATTTGCTAACGGGACTAATAGTGTTCTGAACGAAATGCGGGAAAGGATTGAGGAGCTAGTTGAAGAGACGATGAGACAGAGGGATAAAGCTGTGGAAAATGAAGAGGAGCTGTGTCGTGTGAAGAGAGAGTTCGAGTCTCTTAAAAGCTATGTCAGTACTTTTACGAATGTTAGAGAAACACTTCTTTCATCCGAGAGACAATTCAAAACCATCGAAGAGCTGTTTGAACGGTCAGTCTCATATCTTATTTATGCAACAAAGCCTAAACATTTGTGTCTACGATTCGGCAGAAAACATTTGTGTGTTTGTTGATGGTGAAACAGGTTGGTCACAAAGACGACACAACTAGAGGGGGAGAAGGCACAAAAGGAGGTTGAAGTTCAGAAACTGATGGAAGAGAATGTGAAATTGACGGCACTTGTTGACAAGAAAGAAGCTCAGCTTCTAGCTTTGAATGAACAATGCAAAGTTATGGCTTTAAGTGCATCAAACATCTGAATTTGCTTCTATCTTCTTCTTGTCATTACTTCTCTTCTTGAGACAATCAATGCTTTCGCAGAAGAGAAGATATTCCAGATTGTTGCAAATTACTCTATTGTTTAAACATTCTTGTTACTTCATCTGTAAATTAATCATTGGCTTATAGAGCCTCCAAAGATTTTATTCTTTTACGGTTTTCCTTAAAAACAAAACGGCAGGTAGTTCTTATGTCTGTGTATCAGACGGCAAGAAGTCCGGTTTAGTTTGTCATCGTGGCAAAACCCATGACGTGGCAAATAAATTAAACCAACACTTTTTGTCCACGTGTGGAGTCTCTTCCGTACATTTTCCCTCCTTGGCGAGAAATCGATCGGAACATAGTTGAGTAGGGCAATTGCTGATTCGCGTTCTTCATCGTAAATCATGGATTCTGATGTCGGGGTTTTTTCTGAAGCTCGTGCTTCTATACCGAAGCGACGCATTGGCATTGATGACGGCGAAGATAAGGTATAGATTCTGTTGTCGATAACCCTAAAATGCCACCGTCGATTCTTTCTCCGATGAAGGATTTTAGGTTTCCGTTTTCGTTTTCGTGGTATATGTTCGTGTTTCTGGGAACTTAGGTCGTCGAGTACTACGTTTTCTATGTCTTCTGCATGAAACTATGGAGATCGGACATTGCTGTAGACTGTTTTATCGGGAAAAAAAAACTTGAAAAGTTGTTCTAGTCATATGCTCGTGGTTCTGAATTTCTATGATTTTAGAATTGGAGAAGAAGGGTCAAAGATGTTGAAGTTTCTGTGCCTATTGTGTGTGGATCGATTGCTTTTTTCCGCGGAAAGAAAGCTAAAGAGTGAGTGCTTTTTATCTCCCTAATCTTACCTTAAAAGTTGCAATCTTTTGACCAAAAAAAAAAAGTTGCAATCTTTGTAAATGTTTGAATTTTTTTATTTCTCTTCAACTAGATATCGAACACATAATTGGACTGTCTATGTACGTGGAGCTACGAATGAGGATCTTGGTGTGGTTGTAAGGAAGGTCATCTTCCATTTGCATCCAAGTTTCAAGAACCCTAATAGAGTCGTTGATTCACCTCCTTTTACATTGTCTGAGTGTGGTTGGGGAGAATTCAAAATCGATATCACCATCTTCTTCCATACCCATGTCTGTGAAAAGAAGTTGGAGCTGTGAGTGCCGCTTTGTAATTGTGAATTCAGTGGATCAAGTTTTGGTATGTATATATGTTTATCTTAGGATATATTAAACTTATTCCAGGTCTCACATGTTAAAGCTGAACCCGGAGATTTACAGTGGTCCTCAGTCTCCCAACGTACCTGTTGTCACCGAGTCTTACAATGAAATTGTCTTCCCTGACCCTTTCGAGAGTTTCTTCGCCAGTGTGCACAATCACCCGGCTGTTCAAATCTCTAAGTTCCCAAAGGGATTCAACCTGCCTCCTTCAGGTGAATTCTTGTTTTGGTGTCTAGTGAATCAGTCGTTATTGCTGAGGTATGATAATTATCCTCACTGTAATGTTGCAGGAGTCGCTGGTGAAACTTATTATAAGATGAAGAAAGGAGACACCAAGGACCATCCTCTTAGCCATTGGTTTTTGAAGTTCTCTGAAGCAGATGAGCTTTCCAAACTTACGGCAGCTCGTCAGAAGGTTTATGCACCTTACTTACCTTTTATTGTTTAGGCTTACTATTTCGTAAGATTTATTAGCCCGACTTGTTGAGAAGCCCCATAGATAGTAGTCAGACTCCATATCGTGTGTACTTCTCTCCCTTTGTTTTATGCTTATTCTTGCTTGTCTTTGTCGTGATTTTCTAAGATATGGTTAGAAATGTTTATTATCTGATTGTATTTACTATGTAATAGGTACAAGCTGAGATCGCCAAGCTAAAAAGACAGTTGATCGTTGTAGATGCGCAACCTGAAGAATTTTAGTCTTCCACAGGGCTCAGGCTATGAATGTTAACAACATAGAGAAGTATCCTAGGAAATTTTGTGTCACACATTTTCTAACGGCTAAAACATGTAAAGAAAAGACCAGTTATGGTCAATATGGTTGTATAAGACAAAGTACAAATGCATATGCTTTAGCTCATCTTGTTTACATCTCCCTCAGGTTTTCTCCTGTCATAAATCGGCTGCAAGCTTTTTTATTATAAATTATTCTCAAAAATAAGCATCACAGGTTCGTCAATGTGTTAAAACATGACTTCGAAAACCGGTATTTTCGTTCTCTTCTATATGTAAGTCATCTTCTTGATCGTCTAATGTCACATTCATTCAATAGAACATGTGGGGATGCATCGATTTTAGGCATTTGCAGGTTTGTTTAGTCTCTTTTCTATGTTAGAAGGAGCACACATTCACTTCTCACGGGTAGGGACTTGTGACAAAGACATTTATCAGGCTCTTGTTGAGTGAAACCCCAAAATTCAAAGTAGTCACATGTGACTTGGAAACCGAAAGAGAGAGAGACAAAGATGTCGAAGTCATTGCTGTTCTTTGTGGCCATAGAACATGGGAACTTAACTTCCCCACTTTAGGTTATCCAAAGAAAAAAAAAAATCAAATTGATGGCTCATATTTGATGGTGAGGAATATATGTCTGTTTATGTATTATGACACTCTTTGCTTAGTTGGTGTTTTAGGTTTTTGGATAGTAGCCACATGGGTGAGTCTTGTGATTTTAAGACAATGGACCCTTCACACTTGAGCATCTTCCTATTTCTCTTGGCTCTTACTTTTCTAATACTTTTGTCTTCTTCTTGTTTCTTTTTATTACTTTTTTTGCCAAAACTTTCAGTAATTTTTTCCCCGCAGAGTTACATGTTGAACATCACATGTCTGACTTTTTCCCCCTTTTTTGTTGTTGTTGTTGTTGTTGGTGGGTCTATGAGTTTCCTATATTTTTAACCTTTTAAAATTCTTATGTTACAAGAGCATCTCTAACACTAATATTATATTCGGTGTTGAAATAAAATTCTGAAAAATGAATATTACCCAATGTTCTTTCTTTTTTAAACTTTATTACCTCATGTTCTTTATATATCCTACTGTAAAATTCGTTTTTTCCGATATATAGAACTTGTAACGTGTTTTCTCGAGATGATTATTTGTAAAATCAGTTGTCTCGATGGAATCTTGATATATTAGGTCGCATCGGCCTTATATCGATTTCGGTTTCAGTTGGTGAATGTTTTTTAGATATTATGTTCAGTTTCGTGAGTTTGTACATTAAAATCAATTTTGCCTACAAGATATTTGCTTATCTCCCCCATATATATAACACTTTCTTGTCGAAGTTTCGGTGTGAGAGTCCTAACGATAAATTTTCTTCTTTGACAAACGATAAAATTTCTAATTAGTAAATGAAAAATTTTGCAATACGAAAAATCATTTGAGTGAGAAAAGAAAATCGAAAGATTATCATAAATAAAAGAAGGTATGTTGGGGGGCTTTCGGTTGATGTCAAGGAAGAATAAATTGATAATGTCTCCGAGTTATAACCATAACAAGTGCCCCAATAATAGTCAGCCAAATGTCACTGTTCCACCATCATCTCAGTGTCCACCCTCTGATCCTACACCAGTACCCCTTTTGACTTTTCTTATTTGTTTATTTTTTTGTTTTGTTTTCTTCATGATTTGTCTATTTTTTACATTGTTTTGTAAGTAACTAAACCATATTGATCAACATCATCATTAAAGATGAAAACTTTGATGGAAAATAACTGCTCGAGTATTTTTTTTGTTTAACTATATTTATATTATATCAACGGTACGTTGTCCCAATGGCTTATGAAACAGAAGTTGGCCTCTTGTATTCCTGATTCGATTTTCGTTGAAAAAGATCTTTCGTCATCTCTTTGGCGAGAGAAAAAAGTTCAATCACCCTAATTCAAAAGAATTAGTCGGACCTAAGATCTGGATTACCTTCTAATTCAAAAAACTATATTTGTAACATACATGGTCATCGTATATGTACATAGTAAAATTATTTTTTTTTGAAAACATAAAGTTAGGTTATGTATGGTAAAAACATTTGATGTCCAGTTTAATTTATGAATCGAGAAATTATGGACTAAAACTCATGCTAATCACTGCAATTTCAGGAACCATTCTATTTTCAAAAATATTAGTCTATACCTTTGTTCGAAAATGCGGTTTTTATAGCTGTTTAATCGGCAAAAGTGCATTTGGCTGCCGGGAACTACCGCGGATGAGAAAAATATGGTTGAAAAATTAGACATCTTGAAAATTTATTTTTAATTTATTTTTATTTGAAAATCAACCTTTCTTCCGAAAAACTATTGATTTTTAGTATGTATACAAATAAAAATGAGAAAAAAACAATGAAAACATGGCATCCTCCATGAAAGTAGGGTTGCAAACCGAGATTTTCTAATGAAAGAGATGAATGGGAATTGTCGAGTTTATCATTTATTAAAGGTGAAGTTAAAAAATAAGCCAAAATACACCCCGAGATTCAAACCATAGACGATGAAGTCTGTTCACACACCCCTAACCACTAAATTAACACATATTTTGTGTGTGTTTCTTACGATATTTAATATATAAGCACAAACATATGAATCTTATATATGCATAAAGTATTAAATTATTATTAAAATTCTATTTTACGTATTCTCCAATTTTTCTTTTAATTCTTTTTGATAATTTGTTAGGTTCAGATCAATTGCGCGTATATCGTCTATAGCCTTTTCAAACAAGGTTTTGTATTCCATACTTTTGTTTTTCATATGTCACACCAAGAATTGATATGATACGTAGAAGGAAATCAATTTAAATGTTCGTTGTAGATATACATACGGAATTCGTTTTAACATATAGATTGAATTCATTGCTATAAATGGAAGGTGAAAACTAAGTTTTGATGATGATCACATTATAAGGGAGAGGGAGAGAGGTTGTTTAGATTAAGAAAATATTAAGGACGGCGAAGAAGCAGCTGAACACAAGGCATCGAGTTCGAGAATGGATTCATAATAAAACAAAAACACTGTAATCTTTGCTAAAATATTGTTCTAAATCACATGGGGACATAAATCGTTTTTTTTTTCTTTTTTTTTCCACAAAAACATATTACTTTAATTGGAAGGTACAAAGTCCTGCATATCCTCTGAACATAGAGGTCGCAGCCAATTGAGAATTATATTGAAAATAGTAGAGGAATACAAAAGGAGACGATGACCAGCACCAGCCAATGCATCCACTGTCTGGTTCCTTTTTTGAGTATCGACAAAGCTCAGGGCCTCCAGCTCCTCTCTCCTCGTAGAAATTTCAAGAAGGATAGGGACAATGCTTGGCCAAAGTTCAGGATTGTCCATAGCAGTGAGGAGATCCTTGCAGTCCGTGTTGAAACGCACCTTCTTTAGCCCAAACCGGATCGCATAGTGGATGACCCATCTAGCCGCTTCTACTTCTGCAAAGAGAGCTGAACAAACACATGGGATGGCCTGCATCCCACACCAGGTTGGGACACCAGAGCTACTCCAGAACACCCATCCTAACCCGGTCGACGCATTCTGTTCAGACCATGCACCATCGAGGTTGCATACATTCCAGTCCTTTTCCACATACCAAGTGCTCCCAGCCTCCCCAGTATGAGATGGACCAGCCACGTCCACTAAAGCCAGTGCCCTTGGAGAGAGCTCTTCCTGCTCCTTACTTTTTATCCACATCTCAACATCCGCTTTTTCTCTAGATATCGTGGTCAAGGTTGGAATGTCATTAGCTGAGAAAAGAAAGGCAGTTCGGCTTTTCCACAGCCTCCATAGCAACCACAGGATCACAAGCTTGTCTGACGTCTGCTCACTGTAGGGATGGTCCGTGGTCAAGAACTCCACAAATTTTGTAAAGATGGATCCTGAGAATCCATTCCTGAATATATGGGACCAAGGGGACGCAGCCCACACCACACTAGCATAAGGACATTCAAATAAGATGTGGTTCACTGATTCTTCATTATGACCACATCGGCCGCATCTCGCATCCGTGGTAAGGTGCCTATACTTCAAATTGGCCGAGGCTGCGAGGTTATTGGAGAGGCATCGCCAAAGGAAGTTACGGATCTTAGGACTGGTATCAGTCTTCCACAGAGCTTGATAGAGAGGGTTGAGGGATGGTCCAAGCGATGCTAAGTCCAGGGAAGACAAGTTCATGACATGCACCAGGGTCCAATAAGCGGACTTAACGGTATAGTGTCCAGATTTAATAAAGTTCCATTGGTAGCTATCTGGGTAAGAAAGTCTGCATACATGTTGGGAATGTGTCCTGAAATCACATTGTACTTACTCTAAAGATAGTTGTATTGTCGAGATCGGACAATTCATGTGATACTGGGTAGTCATAATGTTTTGCTAGAAACCGCTTATGACAAATGAGATGTAACTCATTTCTAGTATCGTGTGAACCTACAGGGTCACACACCTAAGCAAGCTGAATACACTTTGTATAGGATTGATCATTGGCATATGATCCGATCAATGTGTATTGGATACGTATTGAATTGAGTTTAGAAGAGTTGTGTTGATCGACGCAGGTTTTCGAAAGGGTGTGTCGATCGATACTATAAGTGTATCGAACGATGCACATTGGGCCTCGAGACTGACGTTTCGAGTTGATGACTTAAATGAGTCGGGTTTGATCCGACAGTCGTTAGGTCATCCCAGGTCGATATATAAAGTCTTATATGATCGACCTGAACCCTGGCTATTAGTGTTGCTTCTCAGAGAGAAGTCAGAAACACAGAAACTCACAGCATCCCATGAGATCCGATTCCCGGCACTAGCATCCCGGCGGATTCCAGCTTGTGTGCGTGTGGACTGCAGTAGAGGCGCAACATCTGAGGCGCTCTTGATCTCAATTACCTGTTCATCATTCCGCTGCCAATCTCCAGGTAATCACGAGGTCAGTTCTTAGATTCAATCACCTAGACCCTTGATCCTAGGGATCCCAACAGTGGTATCAGAGCCATAGGGTTTAATCCATTGAATTTGTAGCATGGAATTCGATTAATGTAGTATTTGATTGAATTGATGTTGATTAGTTTTCGTTTTGGTAAAAGAATCTCGGATTTGTTAATATCGAAAACGAAGAACTGTGTTTTCGCACTGTGTCGATCGACACAAGTTTGTATCGGTCGACACACCGCGAAAATGGCAAAAAATTATTTTAGGGCTTTCGCATAGCATCGATCGATGCACTGGGTGTGTCGGTCGATGCACCGCGAAAATGCAGATCTTGTGTTTTGGCATAGTGTCGATCGACACAAGTTTGTGTCGGTCGATGTACCGCGAATTCGCCTATTGAAAATTTGGGTTTCGATTTAGAAATCGCATTGTGTCGATCGACACACTGGGTGCATCGATCGACACAGGTTGTGCGAATGGTTAATCGGTTCAATTGGATTGAACCGGTTATCTCGCATGGTTATGTCGGTTTAATTCGATTAAAATTCCCTGATACCCTACTGTGTCGATCGACACAGGTTAAGTGTCGGTCGACATAGGCCTTGCGATTGGTTGATCGGTCCAATTGGATTGAACTGGTTATCATGCTTGGTTAAGGTAGATCAGATCGGTTTAAATTAGATGAATTGGTTCAATTGGATTGAACTGGTTATCTCAATTAGTATAAACCGATTTGATTGGATAAGATCAGTTTGATTGGATAAGTCGGTTCAATTAGATTGGACCGGTTATCGCGATTAGTTGAAACTGATTGAATCGGTTCAATTGGATGGACTAGTTGAATTAGATTTGACCGGTATCTCAATTGGTCTAAAACCGATTCATTTGGTCAATTACCGGTTCAATTGGATTGCCCGGTTATCGGTTTCTGTTAAGGTTGGATGCGAACCGTGATCGGTTGGTTATTGAACCAAATGATTGAGAAACCGAACCAAATGACCTAACCCACTCTTATTAGAACAATTAAAACTCAATTGAAATTAAAAGTTAATATGTTCTAAACTCATAAGAATACACATTGGATGTGTGTTTAAATCAAAGCTTAGTTTTCAATATGGTCAACTGTCAAGACTCATTTCATTGTTGTGATACTCTTGCCAAGAGCTTGGTGTCCACAATTACATGAGTAAGGCAGCTAGTTGTGTTGATGGTCTTGCAGTGCTTGACATCAACAATTACATGACCTAAGAGATTGATTTACTAACATTTTAAAGTTCCGTTTCCTCAACTAAATATCAAGTGACCTTGATGTCTTGCCCAATCTTGTCTACTGTCAAGACTCATTTCGTTGTTGGATAGTCTTGGAGTCCTTGGTATCCACAATTACATGAGTAAGGCAGGTGATCATTGATAGACTTGCAGTGCGACTGTCAATGATCACAAGACTGAAGAGATTGGTTTACTTGACTGGGCTATCAGAAGTTCTGGGCCCAGAGACGTCAGAGTGGATGAAACATGGATTGTCTTATCTGCGACCAAGAGTTGTACTGGGTACAATTAGCAATGATTTGCTTACCTAGATAACTAAGATTTGAGTAATGGCGAGTCGTCTACTCAGATTTTGGTGAAGTAAGGGTCTTGGATCATTATATTCATAGAGGAAACATTGTTTGAATATAATGCGAGTTTTCTTATTAGATAAGATTTCTCATTTCCTGAACTTCATAACTAAAACTTTTCTTTTTTTCTTTTCTTAGATTTCAGCCTATGTCTAAAACTACTTTCTCGTTGCGATCCGTCCTTGAGAAGGACAAGTTAAATGGATCAAATTTCCTGGATTGGTATCGCAATTTAAGATTAATCCTCAAGCAGGAGAGCAAGGACTATGTCCTTGAGAAAGCTCTTCCAGAAAAGCTTGGGACCAATCGATCGAATGCAGTATATGATGCTTGGAATAAGCATTATATTGATGTGGTAGATGTGCGTGGTCTGGTGTTGGCTACCATGAACTCGGACTTGAAGAGTCAATACGAGAACATGGAATCGCCAATAGAGATGATCACCAGCCTGAAACTGAATTTTCAGGATCTGGCACGAGTTGAGAGATTCCAGATGGTGAAGTCTCTCACTGGGTGCAAGCTACCAGAGGATGCTCCAGTGAGTCCTCATGTCATTAAAATGATGGGTTACATTGATAACCTGGGGAAACTGGATTGTCCTGTCAGCTTAGAGTTGGCTACTGACATCATTCTGCAGTCACTGCCGTCTAGTTATGATAAGTTTGTCAAAAGCTATATCAAGAATGACTTGACGAAGACGTTGACTGAGCTGCATGGCATGCTCAAAAGAGCAGAGCAAGACATCAAAATGGGTAAAAGATTTGAGAAATCTTGTGTTGACAAGGGTAGAGGCAGGACCGTCCAGATTTGGAATCAGGATAAGCCTGTGTCATCATATAAGCCCAAGTCCGGCCTATCTGGTGTTAGAAAGTGATTCTACTGTGATGAGTTAGGGCATTGGAAGAGAGATTGCATAAAATTATTGGAAGATTCACAAGAGATGAATGAGATGTATGGTACTTCTTCTTCAGGTATTGTGTTATTACTTCAAGTTCTACGTATGTATTGGATACTAGTTGCGGTACTGATATTTTGGAAATATGCAGGGCCTAAGCAACAGTAGAACGTTGAAGAAAGGACAAGTGGAACTGCGAGTCTGGTATGGAGCAATGGTTGCTACATGAGCCGTAGAGATTCTCCACTTGTAGGAGCTTTTCAATCTTGGTTTTTTGAATTAAGTAATTGCTGCTATGTACCTGCTTTATGCAGAGATGTCTTTCATTTTCTTGTAAGAATTTGGATGTGTTCCATTCTGATAAAAGACAAGTTTTGCTCTTTTGATCTTAATGAAATATTATATGGTAGCCTTTTGATAATGGGTTTTATATCTTAAACCAATGTACGCTTGTACATATAACATAAATACCAAACGGTTTAAGTCTGATGACTTGAACTCGATTTTTCCTTAGCATAGTCGTTTTGACCACATAGAGTGAAGCGGATTCAGAAGTTCCATTTTTATGGGCTTTAGGATCATTTGATTATAAATCATTTGAGATATGAATTCTGCTTGCTGGGCCAAATTACTAAGGATTCTTTAGCAGAGCTAAAGAAAAGGGCCCGAGGCTTATTGGGCCTTGCACGTACTGGTATATGTGGCCCGATGAGCATTAATGCCAAAGGAAATCTTCAGTACTTCATTACCTTATTGATGGCATCAGTAAGTATGGCTGTGTTCTTTTGATGAGACACGAGTAGGAATCCTTTGAGGAGTTCCAAAATGAAGTATAGAACCGATTTGACAGAAGTATTGAGATCCTCGATTAGATCGCGGAGGAAAATACTTGAGTCAAGAATTGGGTGATCATCTAAGTGAATGTGAAATCACATCACAACTCTTTTCTCCTGGAAAACCTAAATGGTGTTTCTAAGAGAACGAATCGGACCTTATTAGATATGCTCCGATTAATGATGAGTCACAGGAATCTTCCATTATCCTTTTAAAATACGCTCTAAAATGAATATGTTTACGCCAAATAGTTTTCTATCAGAATCAGTTGAAAGACACCACATTGTATGTGGACTGGGTGATTTCCAAGTATGTTTTTCTGATTAATTGGGATTGCAAGGTTTATGTAAGGCAGTTGTCAACAGACAAACTTGAACCCAAATCTGATAAGGGCTGCTTCGCCGGTTGTCCTAGGGAAACTGAGGCTTAGTACTTTTGCAACTAATCCGAGAACAAAGTTTTGTTGTTCGGAACTCTGTTTTTCCAAGAAGAACAGTGGGAGTAAAAGTACAGCTCGAAGAAATTCGAGAAACACAGGAGGCTGTTCAACCTATTGAGGGAGAGCAGCGGTTGGATCTACAGAGTGCTGTAGGATCTACACCTATGGAGCCTGAAGTTCGCTGATGGATCCGTCACTAAGCCGAGGGTGATTCCTCATGACCGAGGATCGTGATCTGTTGATCATTGAAAAGTGACGAGCCTGCGAAATTCAAAGAAGCGAAGGTGAGCCCCAACTCCGAAAATTTACAAGTAAACTAAAGGGAGCGTAGTTGCAATTCTCACACCGTATGTTTATTACATACTTAATCTCATAAACGACGTTCCGACGCTAAAGTCTTGTCAAGATTTGGGTCGGAAGTCAAAATTTAACGATGGACATGGGAGAAGCCGCAAAAGTTCTTGGAATAAGGATCCATTGAAATGGATTGGAAAGGCTGATTGGATCGTGTCAGAATCCTTATGTTGATAAGGTATTGGACAGTTCAAATGTGCTTGATTCCAAGAATGGCTTCACAGCAAAGGTCTTATGGCAATAATCTTAAGCAAGATGGAGTGTCTTTGACACTGGCTGATCTAGTATCGATCTTAGCAAGATGAAGTGTCTTGGACACTGGCTGAGCTGGTATCTATGAGTGTGATTCCTTTTGCTTATGCAATAGAATCCATCATGAATGTCATATTTTGCACTCGTCTAGATGCAGCTGACGCATAAAGCATGACGAGAAGATACCAATTTGTTCCGGTAAAAGTCACTGGACAGTTGTCAGGAATATCCCCAAGTGTTTGAGAAACACTAAGGATAGTTCTTGTTCAACTGAAAAATGACGAATCTGTTGTGAGTAGTAAGACGGACAAAGATGATTCCCGGTTCCCACCTGGTTATGTCTCTTTGTCTGTATAGCAGTGCTATCTGTTGGAAAGGTCACCAATCAGTGGACCGCAGAATAGTGCTTATTAAAGAATAGCGGTGTGGTTTGTTGGAATGGTTCCAAGCAAGAACACCGCAGCTTCTCTCACAACCTAAGCATGAATTTCGTACTGTTGCTGTAGGTACTAGATATCTGAAGACGTGGTCTTGATTCTAGTGGGAGTTATGTTAGTTATGATGTTCAGATAGACATGATATGGTCATGTTTGTGAAAAACTGACATCAGCATTATTTGATTATTGGATAATTAAATAATGGTCCCCAAGTATTTTATGTTCATTTTATAGGTCATCAAGTTGAGGACTTGATCATGGAACCCTATAAGCAAAAGATGACATACAATTATCTTTGTCCCTAGTCGAGGTTGTTAAAGTGGGACACTAACAACCGCGAGAGACTAGCATGTGAGGTGATTGTTGGACTAAGTTTCATGGAGTCAATGATAGGATTATCACAATCAATCACATAGATATATGTTGGTGAACATATGATCGGACATGACCCGCTAATGAGAACTCTACAGGATAGTTATATCTGTGTCATGAGAGGTTCTCATTACGACTATAGAGTATAGTCCTTAGACCTGAGTTCATCATGCTTTCTAGCATATGAATTGGTGCACTTTGACCTTGTCAAACGTCGATCCGTAAATGGCGGCTATAAAGGCATTGCTCAGGCGTATCATGAAGTATGTGTAGAAATAGGGATGGAACGAGAAGGGATTTGTCCCTCCTATGTAACAGGAGATAAATATCTCAGGGCCCATCGAAGATTTGATACTGAGAAAATGCATGGCCTGTTAGGATTATGTCCTGAAATCACATTGCACTTACTCTAAATATAGTTGTATTGTCGAGATCGGACAATTCATATGATACTGGGTAGTCATAATGTTTTGCTAGAAACCGCTTATGACAAATGAGTTGTAACTCATTTCTAGTATCGTGTGAACCTAGAGGGTCACACACCTAAGCAAGTTGGATACGCTTCTGTAGGGATTGATCATTGGCATATGGTCTGATCAATGTGTTTGGATACACATTGAATTCGTGTTTTAAGAGGTGTGTCGATCGATGCCATTGGTGCGTCGATCGGTACAAGAGGTGTGTCGATCGTTGCCTTTGGGTGCAACGATCGACACAAGGTCGATACCGTAACGGATGTTACGGTTTGTAAACCGTGGACCTATTTATACGGGCCAGGCTACACGACCTAAAGAGAGAGAGCCGTCGCAGACAGTTTTTCTAAGAAAAGAAAAACAGACCCTCTTCCTCGAGAAACACGTAGAGAATCCCAGGAGATCCGATCACCGGTACTAGCATCCCGGCGGATTCCAGCTTGTGTGCGTGTGGACTACGATAGAGGCGTAGCGATTGAGGCGCTCTAGATCTCGTTTACCTGCTCCAATTTCCGCTGCCAATCTCCAGGTAATCACGAGATCAGTTCTTGGATTCAATCACCTAGACCCAGGAACCTAGGGATTCCAACAGTGGTATCAGAGCCATAGGGTTTAATCGATTGAATCAGTAGCCTAGAATTCGATTAAATGGCTTTTTGATTGAATTGATGCTAGCTAGGATTTGTTTTGTTAATAAGAATCTCGGATTTGTTAATATCGAAAACGAAGAACTGTGTTTTCGCTCAACATCGATCGATGCACTGGGTGTGTCGATCGATGCAGCGCGAAAACGGCAAAACTGATTTAGGGTTTTCGCACAGCATCGATCAGTGCACTGGGTGCATCGATCGATGCAGCGCGAAAATGCAAAAGCAATTGTGTTTTCGCATAGCGTCGATCGACACAAGTTTGTGTCGATCGATGCACCGCGAATTCGCCTAATTAAAGAATGGGTTTCGATTTAGAAATCGCACTGTGTCGATCGAAACACTGGGTGCATCGATCGACACATGCTGTGCGAAAGGATAGATCGGTTCAATTGGATTGAACCGGTTATCTCACATGGTTATGTCGGTTTAATTCGATTAAAATTCCCTGATACCCTACTATATCGATCGACACAGGTTTAGTGTCGGTCGACACAGTCCTTGCGATTGGTTAATCGGTTCAATTGGATTGAATTGGTTATCATGCTTGGTTAAGGTAAGTCAGATCGGTTTAAATTGGATGAATTGGTTCAATTGGATTGAATTAGTTATCTAAATTGGAATAAACCGATTTGATTAGTTAAGATCAGTTTGATTGGATTAGTCGGTTCAATTAGATTGGACCGGTTATCGCAATTGGTCTAAGACCGGTTATAGGGTTGGTAAAGGTTGCATATCAAATGTCGACCAAGTGTGTCAGTCGATGCGCGTGGTGACGATGCGAATCGTAATCGTTTGGTTTTGAACCAGATGATTGAAAAACCGAACCAAATGACTTAACCCACTTAAATTAGAACAAGTAAAACTTAATTGAAATTAAAAGTTAAAAATGTTCTAAACCTATTTAATACACATTGGATGTGTGTTAGACCGAAGCTTAGTTATTCAATATGGCCAACTGTCAAGACTCGTTTGGTTGTTGGTTAGCCTTGCCAAGAGCTTGGTGTCCACAATTACATGAGTAAGGCAGGTAGTAGTGTTGATGGTCTTGCAGTGCTTGACATCAACTATTGCATGACCTAAGAGATTGAATTACTAATCTTTTAAAGTTCCATTTCCTCAACTAAATATCAAGTGATCTTGATGTCTTGCCCAATCTTGTCTACTGTCAAGACTCGTGTCGTTTGTTGGATAGTCTTGGAGTCCTAGGTATCCACTGCAACATGAGTAAGGCAGATGGTCATTGATAGACTTGCAGTGCGACTGTTAATGATCACAAGACAAAAGAGATTGGTTTACTTGACTGGGCTATCAGAAGTTCTGGGCCCAGAGATATCAGAGTGGATGAGACATGGACTGTCTTATCTGCGACCAAGAGTTGTACTGGGTACAATTAGCAATGATTTACTTACCTAGAAAACTAGACTTTGGGTGATGACGAGTCGTCCACTCAGATTTTAGTGATGTATGGGTCTTGGATCATTATATTCATAGAGGAAACATTGTTTGAATATAATGCGAGTTTTCTTATTAGATAAGATTTCTCATTTCCTGAACTTCATAACTAAAATTTTCTTTGCTTAAAATTTTTCAGCCTATGTCTAAAACTACTTTCTCGTTACGACCCGTCCTTGAGAAGGACAAGTTATCGCAATTTGAGATTAATCCTCAAGCAGGAGAGTAAGGACTATGTCCTTGACAAATCTCTTCCAGAAAGGCTTGGGACCAATCGCTCGCGTGCAGTATATAATACTTGGAATAAGCATTATATTGATGTGGTAGATGTGCGTGGTCTGATGTTGGCTACCATGAACTCGGACTTGAAGAGTCAATACGAGAACGTGGAGTCGCCAATAGAGATGATCACCAGCCTGAAACTGAATTTTCAGGATCTGGCACGAGTTGAGAGATTCCAGATGGTGAAGTCTCTCACTGGGTGCAAGCTACCAGAGGATGCTCCAGTAAGTCCTCATGTCATTAAAATGATGGGTTACATTGATAACCTGGGGAAACTGGAATGTCCTGTCAGCTTAGAGTTGGCCACTGACATCATTCTACAGTCACTGCCGTCTAGTTATGATAAGTTTATCAAAAGCTATATCAAGAATAACTTGACGAAGACGTTGACTGAGCTGTATGACATGCTCAAAACAGCAGAGCAAGATATCAAAAAGGGTAAAAGATTTGAGAAATCTTGTGTTGGCAAGGGTAGAGGCAGGGGCGTCCAGATTTGGAATCAGGATAAGCCTGTGTCATCTTATAAGCCCAAGTCAGGCCCGTCGGGTGTTAGAAAATGCTTCTACCGTGATGAGTCAGGGCATTGGAAGAGAGATTGCATTAAATTCTTGGAAGATTCACAAGAGATGAAGGAGATGTATGGTACTTCTTCTTCAGGTATTGTGTTATTAATTCAAGTTCTACATAAGTATTGGATACTAGTTGTGGTACTGATATTTTGAAATATGCAGGACCTAAGCGAAAGTAGAATGTTGAAGAAAGGACAAGTGGAACTGCGTGTCTGGTTGCAGCAATGGTTGCTGCATGAGCCGTAGAGATTCTCCACTTGTAGGATCCTTTCATACTTGGTTTTAGAAATTAAGTAATTGCTACTATGTATCTGCCTTGTGCAGAAATGTCTTTCATTTTCTTGTAAAGAATTTGGATGTTTTTCATTTTGATAAAAGACAAGTTTTGTTCTTTAGATCTCAATGAAATATCATATGGTAGCACCCCGTTTGGAATGGGTTTTATATCTTAAACCAGCGTAATTTTGAATATAACACAAATAATAATGGTTTGAGCCTGATGACTCGAACTCAACTTTTCTTTGGCATAGTCATTTAACCACATAGAGTGAAGCGGATTCAGAAGTTCCATGGTTATGGGCTTCAGGCTCATTTAATTGTAAATCATTTGAGACATGAATTCTGCTTGCTGGGCCATTGATAACAGGAATTTTAGGATTCCTCGAGGTATCAATTCCTCAAGCTGATCGTGTAGCTATGAGGTATCGAACCAATTGGGAGTGGATAAAGACCAATGGGAATGCACCTAACCTTAAAAGCCAAGTAATACAAATTCAGATTGAGATCCCAAAAGTTCTAAGTGAAATTAACAATGACTAAGCAAACCAAACAAGCAAGAGAGAACTAATCAAAGTAAAAGACAAAGACAATCAAATGTAAAAGACAAGGCTTATGGGCTAAGGTCAATGAATAGAGCCATCTAGAGCTAACAAGGATGTCTAAACAATCAATCAAAGAAGCAAATCTCAAGCTAGGAACAATAACATTTGACTAATCCAATTTCTTGGTACTAATCACTTTCCCTAATCACATTTCAAGATCAAATTCTCATTTGTGAAATAAGATAAGGAAAGCATTAACAATCAAGTTCCATAAGCTAATAATCATTCTAAACATTCATTCCCATGAGCTAGAATATGAAAATCCTCTAATAGATCATAGCTTGCATTTCATCAAACACTTGGTGTGCAACAAAAGCCAAAGAGTCTAGATTAACTTGATCATGGATAACCTAGCATTAAGAACATCTAGAATGGTGAGATCAATCATAAATAAGCTTTAAACATCCTTGATTCACTCTAAATAGCCCTAATCTACCTAACCCATAATCCTTGAAGAAGACTACTCACAAATCATGCTTAGCCCAACAAAATCCATGAGAAAGATGTTAAGCATAATGATTTGTGAAGGATTAAAGAAAAGAGATGAAGAATCAAAGCAAAACAATTCTTAGATTAAGAAAAGATTAAACTTTTGTCTTACAAGTACTTAGAACAAAAAAACAAGCTTAACATTCTCTAAAAATTAGGTTTTTAGCCTTAAATAGTAAAAAAGGGCGAACCGGGTCAATCCGGAACAAACCGGGTATTGACCCGGATCCATGGGTCAAATCTGGCAAAATTGGGAAAATCAACAAAAATCTGGGTTGACCGCGGTTTGGCTTCGGACCGGTGACACGACCGCGGTCAAGGCGGTCTTTTTGGTCGAGTTTTCGTCGGCGGATCCTTGCTTCACCGCGGTTTCGTTGACCCCGCGGGCTAGACCGCTGTACACTCGTCGACGGGTCTTCCCTTCACCGCGGTTTACGGATGGACCGCTGCACCGGCCGCGGCTGACTCGGCTTCTCGACGTCGCTCGGGTATTTGGCAGCCCGCGGTCTCGATCAAGCCGGTGACCGAACCGCGGTAGACTCGTGGATCGGCTCATCTGTCTTCGTTCGGCCGCGGTCTCATCCTATCCGGTGGGTCGACCGCGGTTGACTCGTCCGATGGCTCCTCCCAAACACTCATCCTTCATGTTTCTCCATTCCCTCTAACTCCAAACATCACCAATCAATCCTAGCAACCTTCCCACACCTGAAAATAACCAAATGCAAGTGCAAAACGACCCTAGACAAACTAAAACATGGTCCTAGATGAGATTATCCAAAAACGCAAACAAAAACGAACAAATGAAGAGAAAGAAAAGGTAAAAGAGATTGAAACACGATATAAACAATGCTTTAAACTCATGAAAACATAAGTATATCAATTCCCCCAAACTTAAACCTTGCTTGTCCACAAGCAAGCATAAGACCATTAAGGCAAGTTGGGAGAAATGTTTGAAGGTGGGAACTCATATCCAAAGGTTCAATCAAGCTTCAACAAGTTTCAAGTCTATACAACCAAAGTGAAACCGAGAAAAGCTTACTCCAAGGATATAGCCATACTCATCAAAACAAAACTTCTAGCTCAACCTTCAACCTACACAAGCATTCAAATCCACTAGCCCCTTGACTTTCATTAGATTTTTCAAGTGAATCCTTATTCAAAGCAATGTGATCAAACTCATTTGGCTTAAGGGACAAGGTCTTGAGACAAAAATGGTCTCAACTGAAAGAAAGGCTTCTCCACAATCATTTAGGTTCTCTCGGAGGAAATATGAACAAGCTATAGTAAAATGCTAAGAGTTAGAGGCAATTGGCGCATACTAGGATAGAATCCCATCTACCCAAACCCCAAGAACTTCAACTCCTAGTCTAAACCCTCCTAAATGAGTTCTACCCTTTTTCAAGGCTTTTGTTGCCTTTTCTTTCTTTCACAATACAAAACTTCCCAAGAACCCCAAAGGATCACTCAAAACACTTTGAAAACATTGGTAACTTTTCTCTTTTCAACTTAGCTCAAAACTCTTCTTTATTTTCTTTGGTCTCTTCTTTCACAAACTTTCTTTTCTTTTTGGTGAGCCAATTGGCTTCTTTTCACTTCAAAACATTGAGACACTTTTATTCTTTTCAAAACACTTAAGAGCTTTTCATTCTTTGTTACCAAACAACTTTGATCCCATTCAAACCTCTTTCTTTTCTTTACCCTCTTTTTCTTTTCCCCAAATATTCCCCTAAACTTAAACTCTAGCCTATTGCAAAGCCAAAGATGATGAGCTTGCATCTAATATGGAAATTTCTCCTAGTCGCCTCATACTCAACACTTTTTACCAAGCTTGTTCCAAATAGGCCTACCACTCAAGATAGTGTCTGAGGTTTAAAGAAAGGGTGGTGAAAGGCATGGAAATCTATTTGAGCAAGTGGAGAGGGGTAGAAAGGATGAGCTTGCTCAAATATTTTGAGGTACCCATGAGTTTATCACACAAAGCATGAACAAGGATAATTAGATCATTCAATTAAAGTTCTCACTTAGATGGAGCTAGCTTCAAATCACACAAGTTTCAGCATCAAATCAAGTTTCAAAGCAAGTTATCCAAGCATGGTTCGTTCTAGCTTTCAATGCGATTCTCGAGTTACAACTTTAGTGTGGTCTATCTAGCTTAAAGCTAGCATGTGAAACAAGTTTAACCCAATTGAACCTTACAAGGAAATCAAATCATTGTTCCCAATGCATGAATCCTATACTACTAACTAGACTCGATCCTACATGCTTCTTTTTGTGAAATTTTTTGAAATTTTTCAATTTTTTTGGTTTTTTCTATGCCTTAAGGATGCATGAGACTCAAAATGGTAAGAACGAAAAATAAGATCAAAACAAACGCGATTAGCAACTGGTCTCTCCCCCAAACTTACTTCACACCGTCTCGGTGTGAAAGAAGAAAGGAAGAAAGACCGGGAAAAACAAAGAAACGCAAGAAGAGAAAAGAAGCAAAATATTTACAAGGCTGGAGTGTGTTACTTGGAGCTTTAAGTGGAGTGGAATGGGATGAGAGCTCAATCCTTTGTTGATTTCGCCATGACCTAGGCTCATTCCGATTGATCCCCAACTTCACCTACTAACCAAAACCTGATAAAACTTAAAGAAAGAACATCAAAAATAACAAGCAAAAGATCATATGTACAAGGATAAACATGGGAATGTCTCCCAAGTGCGCTTTTGTTTAGAGTCATTAAGCTCGACTGTTCAAACCGGTTTTTTAGGCGGTTGAAGAGTGAGTCCTGCCCTCGAGAGTGATGGTCAGGACCTGAGAAGTTAGCTCACTGAGATTGACTGAGTCACCTTGAAACCTTGGACTGATTGAAGCTTTAGCACTTGCAAATGGCCTAGACTTTCCCTTGGTCTTGACCTTGTACTCAATGTAGTCACCCTTCAAACCCAATGGATGCAGGCTGAGATGGTTGAGGGAAGTAGGTGTTGGGAATGTCCTGAAATCTACCGTACTAACTCTAGAAAGTATGATAAGTGTCGAGATCAGACATAAGTCATAAATACTGGGTGATCATGATGACTTGCTAGAGTCCGCTCTTGATCTATAAGTTTAGGACTTATTACCAGTATTGTATGATCCCAAAGGGTCACACACCATAGCTAACGGGAAAGTTAAATGGAAATAATACGGTAAGATGCAAAGGCATTTACTGTATCTGTACAGAGAATTGGGCCAGACAAAAGACAGTCTTTTGTCTGATTTGGGCCTTGGGCACAAAAGCCTAATGAGCCATTAGTTTAATTACTTGGGCCCATATAAAGGAAGGAGGAGGCGCAGGAAGCCCTAATGCTTCATACATCTGCGATTTTCACACCAGCCGTCTTCCTCTCTCTCTGTGATTTTCCAGTTTGGTCTAGCAGCCTGATTCGTAGCTTGTAAGCGTTTGGATACCTAGGAGGAGCCGGTAATAATCAGCTCTAACTGATCTCTTCATTCCTTTGATCAATCCGCTGCAATCATAAGGTAATGAATCTGATCTGTTTATGATTCAACTGCAAATCACCTAGATCCTAGATGATTATGTGCTAGGCTGTAACCTGACAATTACACCATGAACACACATAATCCTACAGTGGTATCAGAGATGATCAGCAGCCTGAAATTGAAATTTCAGGAGCAGGTAAGAGTGGAGAGATACCAGTTGGTTAAGTCTCTCACTAGCTGCAAGCTACCAAATGATCATCCAGTAAGTCCTCATGTCAGTAAAATGATGGGTTACATTGATAACCTGAGGAAACTGGATTATCCAGTTAGCCAAGAATTGGCAACTGAGATCATTCTGCAGTCACTGCCGTCAAGCTATGATAAGTTCAAAAGGAACTATATCAAGAAAGGCTTAACGAAGACGCTGACTGAACTGCATGATATGCTCAAGACAGTTGAGCCAAACGTGAAGAGTACCCTGTATAATCTCATAAAGGAGAAGGGTAGGTTTACTAAACCTAATGCTGACAAGGGTGAAGACAAAGTTGTCCAGATTTTGAATCATGGCAAGCGTGTGTCTTCTGAGCCCGAGTCAGATACCTCTTACGTTGGTAAGTGCTGCTACTGTAAAGAGACTGGGCATTGGAAGAGAGATTGCATTAAATTCATGGAAGATTATGAGGAGTTAAAGTTGATGTATGAGACTACTTCCTCAGGTATTCATGTTATTACTTCAAGTTCTACCTTGTAGGTATTGGATATTGGTTGTGGCACTGATATTTGTTATAATATGCAGAGCCTAAGCAACAATAGAACGTTGAAGGAAGGACAAGTGGAACTGCATGTCTGGAAGGAGCTATGGATGCTGCCTCAGCCGTAGGGTTTTCACTTGTAGATGCCTTTGAGGCTTGGTTTTGTATTAAGTAATTGCTGCAATGTACCTGCTTTAAGCAGAGTTGTCTTTCATTTTCTTGTAAGGATTTGAATATTTTTCATTTTGATAAAAGACAAGTTTTGTTCTTTTGATCTCAATGAAATATTGATTGTAGCACCCTATTCTAGGAATGGGTTTTATATCTTAAACCATAGAGTGCCTAAAATGTAACATAAATACCGCAATTGGTTTAAATCTGATGAATTAAACCTGATTTTTCTTGGCATAAAAGTTTTGGTCACATAGAGTGAGTCGGATTCAGAAATCCCATAGTTATGGACTTTTGGGCTCATTTGAATGGATATCTTATGAGACTTGAATTCTGCTTACTAGACCAAAAGACAAAGGGCCCATCTTAGCCGAGCTAGAGAAAGGCCCAAAGGCTTATTGGAGATTGAACATACTCATGTATGTGTTCCGATGAGCAGTAATGCCAGAGAAAATTTCCTGTACTTCATTATCTCTACTGATTACTTCAGTGAGTAAGACTGTGTTCATTTGATGAGACACAAGTCGGAATTCTTTGACATGGTCGAAAGAGTTCCAGAATGAGGTATAGAATCTGAGTGACAGAAGTATTAAGACTCTGGATTAGATCACGAGTGAGAATACTTGAGTCATTAATGGTGTGATCATCTGAATGAGTGTGAAGTCGTTTCACAGCTCAATTCTCCTGAAAACCTTGAGGTATTTCTGTGAGAAAGAATCAGATCTTATTAGAAATGATTAAAGATGAGTCACACGAATCTTCCATGATATTCTTTAAGAATAACGCTCTAGAAATATCTAAGTTTACGCTGAAACAATTCCACCAATATCAGTTGAAAGACACCACGTAAATGTGGATTGGAATCGATCCAAATTCGTCTTTACTGAGTATTTGTAGTTGTGCTACTTCACTGGTTGTCCTAGGGAAACCAAGGCTTGTTACTTTTACGTCCATTCTGTTTTCTAAGAAGGGAAGTTACTTTCCAAGAAGAACAGTGGGAGTAAAAGTATAACTCGAAGAAATTCGAGAAATACAGGAGGCTGCTCAACCTGTTGAGGGAGAGCAGCGGATGGATTTACAGATTTCTGTAGAATCTACACCTGTAGAGCCTGAAGTTCGCAGTTCTGAATGAATCCGTCACTAATCCGAGAGTGAATTCTCGTGATTAGTTGTCATGATCTGATGATCATTGAAAGTGACGAACCTGCGAAATTCACAGAAGCGAAAGTGAGCCCGGACTCCGAAAAATTACACTGTGTGTAAGTTAGCTTCATCGATCCATTCATGGATAGAAGCAAGCATATCGGAGTTGGAATCTTCGTTCTGTTGAAGTAGTCAAGGTTTTGACTTGAACAGGAACGAGATGGAACTGTGCGTTTACTAATAGATAAGTGGGAGCGATGTTGCATTTCTCATAGTGTATGTCAATGACATACTGATTCTCGGAAATAACGTTCCAATGCCTCAGTCGGTAAAGGACTGGCTTGGGAGTTGTTTTATGATTGACATGGGTAAAGCCACGTATGTTCTTGGATTTTGGATCTAAAGATAGAGATCCAAAAGAGCTGGTAGGACAAAGTCAGGATTCTTAAATTGACAAAGTCCTACACATTTTCAGCATTCCAAGAAGGGTTTTATGCCAATGTCACATGGCATTACGTTAAGCAAGAAACAGTGTCCTACGATAACTGCTGAGCTTGAATGCATGGATGAGATTCCATATGCGTCGGCAATTGGATCTATCATGTATGCCATGACACGTACTTGTTTTGATGTTGCTTTAATGTTAAGCAAGACAAGTAAAGACCAGTCAAATCCAGCAAAGAATCACTGGATAGACGTAATGAATATCCTCAAGTATTTGGAAAATACTTAGGATAAGTTCTTGATTTACGGAGAAAGTGAGGTGCTACAAGTCGATAGAGTCTGAAAGGCAAGTTTCCAACAGACAAAGATGATTTCCGGTCACAGTCCGGTTATATCTTGTGTCTGTCTGGCGGTGCAAGGCACTGTTGCTGACTCCATGACTTAAGCTGAACATTTCGCAGCTTGGGAAGCGGCGAAAGAGGTTGTTTGGAAAGAAGAGTTCATCACTAAACTTGATGTGATTCCCAGCATAGATGAGGCTAGCTGCACATCAGAGGTCCAAACACCTTGAGGGTAGGTATAACCTATTCCGTGAGATAAATGACAGAGGTGTTAAGTAGATCAGCAAGTTTCAACGAATGAGAATGTTGCTAATCTATTAACGAAGCCACTCCTTAGGCCTAAGCACGAGTCGCGGACTGTAGCTGTAGGATAAGAGAAATTAAGATGTAAGTCTTAATTTCAGTGGGAGTTTGTAAAGGGCTTTATTTAGTTGTTTTGAAAGGTTCATGTAAACATAATATTTTATGTTTATGAAATCTATGATTTCTGGATTATTTTAACTGTGATATAAATAATCGTTCCAAAATGATTCATGTCATTATATATGGGCCATCGAAGTACATGAGTAGACTTGATCCTGAAACCCCATATTTAACGAAATATCATAAATCATAGTGTCCATAGTCGAAGGTTGTTGAAATTGGAACACCAACAACCACTTGAGACTAGATTGTGTTGAGACTTATGACCAAGTTTCGAGGGGTCATAGATGCGCGGCATCAAAGTCGACACATAGGTATATGTAGGGGAGCATATGACCGGACATGGCCCGCTGATGAGAACTCTACAAGATATTAATATCTGTGTCATAAGAGGTTCTCATATACGACTATAGAGTATAGTCCTTAGACCTGAGTTCGCATGCATGTGGCTGCACATGGATTGATGCACTTTGATCATTGTCTAACGCTGTTTCGTAACTGGGAGCTATAAGGACCTTGGTTGGGTGTATTATGAAGTGTGTAGTTCATAGTGATGGAACAAGATGGGATTTGTCCCTGCCGTTTAACGGAGGTAATATCTCTAGGCCAATCGGAGACTTGATAGCTGGTAAGAGAGTGGCCACTCCCAAACGGACTTGCCCAAGTCGTTTGCATTGTCAGTATCAAATCTGGTCCGATGAACATGGTCTGGCTATATAAGGATGACACGTATCTTGCCTTATGCCAGATCGAGATATTGAGACAAAAGGATTAGGGAATGTAGGATTCCAGTACAAGTGGGAGATTGTTGGGAATGTCCTGAAATCTACCGTACTAACTCTAGAAAGTATGATAAGTGTCGAGATCAGACATAAGTCATAAATACTGGGTGATCATGATGACTTGCTAGAGTCCGCTCTTGATCTATAAGTTTAGGACTTATTACCAGTATTGTATGATCCCAAAGGGTCACACACCATAGCTAACGGGAAAGTTAAATGGAAATAATACGGTAAGATGCAAAGGCATTTACTGTATCTGTACAGAGAATTGGGCCAGACAAAAGACAGTCTTTTGTCTGATTTGGGCCTTGGGCCCAAAAGCCTAATGAGCCATTAGTTTAATTACTTGGGCCCATATAAAGGAAGGAGGAGGCGCAGGAAGCCCTAATGCTTCATACATCTGCGATTTTCACACCAGCCGTCTTCCTCTCTCTCTGTGATTTTCCAGTTTGGTCTAGCAGCCTGATCCGTAGCTTGTAAGCGTGTGGATACCTAGGAGGAGCCGGTAATAATCAGCTCTAACTGATCTCTTCATTCCTTTGATCAATCCGCTGCAATCATAAGGTAATGAATCTGATCTGTTTATGATTCAACTGCAAATCACCTAGATCCTAGATGATTATGTGCTAGGCTGTAACCTGACAATTACACCATGAACACACATAATCCTACAGTAGGAGTGTCAACAGCTATTAGAGCTTCTATCTTATCCTTATATCCTTTTCGAGCTCTCTTAACTCCGTCTAGTCCATTGTTTGGGGTATTTCCATTATGCCCATCAAACAAGGATTGTAGACTCTCACCATCCATTATCTCCTTTTCAAACTCCTGAGTCCTTGGAGGATTGTTGACAGCCTTATCCTTTCCAACTTTTGCCATTTTTGGAGCCCTCTTTGTCACCATATCCACAACCTTCTCTTTTGGTCCTTTATCCTCCTTGGTAGTCAGCTTCATTGATGATATGGACCCAACATACTCAGTCCTTATGGGTATAGGAGGAGTTCCACCAGCTCTACCCACCTCTTCCATTTGAGCACGTCCCATGTGCTCACTCAATGATCCATAAAGAATGGGTTTATGCCAAATCTGCTTCCCTACATTTGCAAAGAGCCTTGCCAACTAGGCGGTGGTAGCCTAGTGGTTCTAGGACCGGGACCTCAGGGCGTAAACTCGCAGAGGTTCGAGGTTCGAAACCCACTAGGAACAAATACTGCTTCCTGGCCACCAGGGCATTCACATGGTCTCTCTGGGCCCCAGGATTAGTCGGTGTAGGGGGGACCACAGCTATACACTTGTAGGTCCCCTAATTTCAGCCGGATTACCTGAATTATCAAAAAAAAAAAAAAAAGAGCCTTGCCTCCTCTAACACATCATCCTCATTTGGAGATAGGATGACACCACATGTGTGGAGAGTTGTGCTCCTCAAAGGATAGTAAACCTTGTTGTCAACATTATTCAGCACATCACGTTTCTTTTTGAAATCCATAGAAGCTCCAGTGGTATGGAGGAAAGAGGTACCAAGTAAGAGAGGTAGTTGGGTACTCTTCTTCATCTTCATGACAATAAAGTCAGTTGGGATTGTGCACTCACCAATCTTCAGTGGATAGTCCTTGATCATTCCCATTGGAGTTTTTGAGTAAGAGTCTCCAAATGTAATAGAAGATGGGTATCTTTCCATGCTCTTGATCCCAAGACTTTCCATCATGTCAAGAGATATCACACTCACAGTAGAGCCAGAGTCACACAATGCATCCTTAATCTCCAAGTCTCCCAAAGTACAACTGATGGTAAATTTACCCGGATTGCCAAGCTTTGGGAGTACCCGTGGTGTTGTTTGGATAGGAAGCACAATATCTTCAGCAGGGATTTTAGTTGCACTTATCTTCTTAGCTGGTACAATATAGGGAGGCTTAACTACAGTGGCCTTCATCTCCTTGAGAGGGACATGTGCAGCCGGAGGGAGTTCATAACCATAGAGAAGTGCTTCAAGTTCATCAACCTCTCTCTCATGGTCTGGTTTCTCATGATCAACAGTAGAGAAGATTGCATTGCAGTAATCTTTCGGGTTCTTCTCCGGGTTTCCGGGCAATGTACCAGTAGGTCTAGAAGTGGAAGCGTGCGTGTTTTCAACATTGATCAAGCGTGAAGTCAAATGCTGCATCTCATTCTTTAAGTTCTTTACATCCAATGCCCCACTTGCTTGCCCTTGGATGAGTTGCTGCATCATACCCTTTAACTCGCTGTCCAAACCTGAGGAAGAAGAGGCTTGTGTCTGTTATTGGCCAAATCCGGGTGGAGGGTATTGTGGCTTTGGAGCATATCCTTGTTGACCTTGAAACTGAGCCTTATTTCCAAACCCTTGCTGGTTAGTATAAGGGACAAAAGGCTGTTGTTGCTGAGTTTGTGTGAAGCCATGTTGCCCTTGTTGTTGAGCTTGAGCTTGGGGTTGAGCTTGGGGATAAACCTGATCTTGTGGGTTGGCAACATTGGGGTTTCTGTAAGAGAAGTTGGGGTGATTCCTGTAGTTTGGGTTGAAACCCCTGTTGAAACCTCTTTGGCCAGCAATGAAATTGATCTCTTCTTGGGTCATATCACCTTCAAGACTATAGAGGACGGGCTGAGAATCTTCGTAGTTGCCTACAAAGCTGATTTGCTTCTGACTAGAGCTGATCATCTTGTCTATCTTGTCATTTAGAGACTTGATTTCCTTCTCGTACTTCTCATCCGTAGAAGATGATCCTCTACTAGTCCGCTCATAGTCCTCATTGTAATTCTCATCACTTGTAGCAAGGTTTTCAATCAATTCCATAGCCTTATCAACTCCCTTGCCTAGGAAGTGTCCATTGCTGCAAGAATCAAGCATTGCCCTCATTCTAGGAAGCACACCGCGGTAGAGGTTACTGAGTAGTGTCTCCTTGGTGAAACCGTGGTGTGGGCATTGAGTAGTGAGCTTATTGAACCTTTCCCAAGCTTCAGCGAAGGTCTCGTTGTTTCTTTGCACAAACCCGGATAACTCATTGCGGAAACGGGCGGTTCTCGTAGTTGAGAAGAATTTCTTCAAGAAAGCCTTCTTAAGGTTTGCCCATGTAGTGATGGAACCCTGTGGGATAGTGCTTTCCCAATATTTGGCTCTATCCGCCAAAGCGAAGACAAAGAGGCGCATCTTGAGACCCTCATCAGTTACGCCATTGAGCCTAGTTGTGGCACAAATTGTATCGAAGGTATCCAAGTGTTGCAACGGGTCTTCTGAGGCAAGTCCATGGAATTGGTTGTTCTGCACCATATTCATCACCATGGCCCTGATTTCAAAATTGTTGTTGTTCACTGGTGGTGGAATGATACCCCGCCGATTAGCATTCGTATCCGGTGTATCGCCATCACCAATGGCCATAAAAGGTCTCTCGCGATGAACCGGGATCCTGTTTCCTTGTCCATCCCTAGCATCCTCATCCTGTTGATGCTGCTCTTGATGGCCCTGATGGCCTTGCTGGTCCTGGTGACCCTCTAGATCCATAACTGGCTGCTCTTTAGGCTCAAACAGAGGCTGAACTACTTCTTCCTGTTCCAACCCGAGTCTCTCTAAGTGAACAGCTCTTTCTAATTCTCTGCGTTCCTTCGCTAGTCTTCTCTCGTGTGCTTTGATATCCGCTACTCGTGCAACAAGGTTTGTAGGGCCTCTGCTACGCAAGTTCATGCACCTGACATCAAAGAGAAAGGAAGAAGCAAAGTTAGTAACCAAAACTTGATCTAAATAGGAAAGGAAATCGAATTGATCTATCCAAGTTACCAAAATGGCAACGGCGCCAAATTGATAACAGGAATTTTAGGATTCCTCGAGGTATCAATTCCTCAAGCTGATCGTGTAGCTATGAGGTATCGAACCAATTGGGAGTGGATAAAGACCAATGGGAATGCACCTAACCTTAAAAGCCAAGTAATACAAATTCAGATTGAGATCCCAAAAGTTCTAAGTGAAATTAACAATGAGTAAGCAAACCAAACAAGCAAGAGAGAACTAATCAAAGTAAAAGACAAAGACAATCAAATGTAAAAGACAAGGCTTATGGGCTAAGGTCAATGACTAGAGCCATCTAGAGCTAACAAGGATGTCTAAACAATCAATCAAAGAAGCAAATCTCAAGCTAGGAACAATAACATTTGACTAATCCAATTTGTGAAATAAGATAAGGCAAGCATTAACAATCAAGTTCCATAAGCTAATAATCATTCTAAACATTCATTCCCATGAGCTAGAATATGAAAATCCCCTAATAGATCATAGCTTGCATTTCATCAAACACTTGGTGTGCAACAAAAGCCAAAGAGTCTAGATTAACTTGATCATGGATAACCTAGCATTAAGAACATCTAGAAGGGTGAGATAAATCATAAATAAGCTTTAAACATCCTTGATTCACTCTAAATAGCCCTAATCTACCTAACCCATAATCCTTGAAGAAGACTACTCACAAATCATGCTTAGCCCAACAAAATCCATGAGAAAGATGTTAAGCATAATGATTTGTGAAGGATTAAAGAAAAGAGATGAAGAATCAAAGCAAAACAATTCTTAGATTAAGAAAAGATTAAACTTTTGTCTTACAAGTACTTAGAACAAAAAAAACAAGCTTAACATTCTCTAAAATTTAGGTTTTTTGCCTTAAATAGTAAAAAAGGGCAAACCGGGTCAACCCGGAACAAACCGGATATTGACCCGGATCCATGGGTCAAATCTGGCAAAATTGGGAAAATCAACAAAAATCTGGGTTGACCGCGGTTTGGCTTCGGACCGGTGACACGACCGCGGTCAAGGCGGTCTTTTTGGTCGAGTTTTCGTCGGCGGATCCTTGCTTCACCGCGGTTTCGTTGACCCCGCGGGCTAGACCGCTGTACACTCGTCGACGGGTCTTCCCTTCACCGCGGTTTACGGATGGACCGCTGCACCGGCCGCGGCTGACTCGGCTTCTCGACGTCGCTCGGGTATTTGGCAGCCCGCGGTCTCGATCAAGCCGGTGACCGAACCGCGGTAGACTCGTGGATCGGCTCATCTGTCTTCGTCCGGCCGCGGTCTCATCCTATCCGGTGGGTCGACCGCGGTTGACTCGTCCGATGGCTCCTCCCAAACACCCATCCTTCATGTTTCTCCATTCCCTCTAACTCCAAACATCACCAATCAATCCTAGCAACCTTCCCACACCTGAAAATAACCAAATGCAAGTGCAAAACGACCCTAGACAAACTAAAACATGGTCCTAGATGAGATTATCCAAAAACGCAAACAAAAACGAACAAATGAAGAGAAAGAAAAGGTAAAAGAGATTGAAACACGATATAAACAATGCTTTAAACTCATGAAAACATAAGTATATCAGCCAAATGACTGAGGCTTCTTTAGCAGAGCTAAAGAAAAGGGCCAGAGGCTTATTGGGCCTTACACGAACTGATGTATGTGGCCCGATGAGCATTAATGCCAAAGGAAATCTTCAGTACTTCATTAACTTGTTGATGGCGTCAGTAAGTATGGTTGTGTTCATTTGATGAGACACGAGTCAGAATCCTTTGGAATGATCAAAGGAGTTTCAGAATGAAGTATAGAACCGATTTGACAGAAGTATTGATATCCTCGATTAGATCGCAGAGGAAAAATACTTGAGTCAAGAATTGAGTGATCATCTAAGTGAGTGTGAAGCCATATCACAACTCTTTTCTCCTATAAAAAACCTAAATGGTGTTTCTGAGAGAACGAATCGGATCTTATTGGATATGCTCCGATTAATGATGAGTCACATGAATCTTCCATTATCCTTTTAAAATACGCTCTAAAATGAATAAGTTCACGCAAATTATGTTTCTGTCAGAATCAGTTGAAAGACACCACATTGGATGTGGACTGGGTGATTTCCAAGTATGTTTTACTGATTAATTGGGATTGCAAGGTTTGTGTAAGGCAGTTGTCAACAAACAAACTTGAATCCAAATCTGATAAGGGCTGCTTCGCCGGTTGTCCTAAGGAAACCGAGGCTTAGTACTTTTGCAACCAATCCGAGAACAAAGTTTTGTTGTTCGGAACCATGTTTTTCCAAGAAAACAGTGGGAGTAAAAGTACAGCTCGAAGAAATTCGAGAAACACAGGAGGCTGTTAAACCTGTTGAGGAAGAGCAGCGGATTGGATCTACAGAGTGTTGTAGGATCTGAACCTGTGGAGCCAGAATTTCGCTGATCCTGATGGATCCGTCACTAATACGAGGGTGATTCCTCATGACCGATTGCCGTGATCTGATGATCATTGAAAAGTGACGAGCATGCGAAATTCAAAGAAGCGATGGTAAGCCCCAACTCCGAAAATTTGCTAGGTATGCATGTTAGCTTCACCGATCTATTTATAGATTGAAGCAAACATCTTGGAGTTGGAATCTATGTTCTGTCAAAATGGTCAAAGGCTTTGACTCGATCAGGAACGAATAGAAACCGTGCGTTTACAAGTAAACAAGTGGGAGCGTAGTTGCAATTCTAAAAACTGTATGTTTATAACATACTTAAATCTCATAAACGACGTTCGACGCTAAAATCTTTTCAAGATTTGGGTCGGAAGTCAAATTCAACAATAGACATGGGAGAAGCCGCGAAAGTTCTTGGAATATGGATCCATCGAGATGAATCAGAAGAGCTAATTGGATCGGGTCAGAATCCTTATGATTATAAGGTATTGGACAGATCCAATATGCATGATTTCAAGAATAGCTTCATACCAAAGGTCTTATGGCAATAATCTTAGCAAGATGAAGTGTCTCGGACACTGGCTGAGATAGAATCTATGAGTGTGATTCCCTTTTGCTTTTGCAATAGAATCCATCATGAATGCCATATCTTGCGCTCGTCTATATGCAGCTTACGCATATAGCATGACGAGAAGATACCAATATATTCCGGTAAAGTAACTGGACAGTTGTAAGGAATATCCCCAAGTGTTTGAGGAACACTAAGGATATGTTCTTGTACAACTGAGGAAGTGACGAATCTGTTATAAGTAGTAAGATGGACAAAGATGATTCCCGGTTCCCACCTGGTTATGTCTCTTTGTCTGTGTAGCGGCGCTATCTGTTGGAAAGTTTTCCAAGAAGTGGACCGCAGAATAGTGCTTATTAAAGAAAAGCGGCGTGGTTTGTTGGAATGGCTCCAAGCAAGAACGCCGCAGCATCTCTCACAACCTATGCATGAGCTTCATGCTGTTGCTGTAGGTACTGGATATGTGAAGACGTGGTCTAGATTCTAGTGGGTTATGATGTTCAGATAGACATGATGTAGTCATGATTATGAAAAACTGACATCAGCATTATTTGATCATTGGATGATTAAATAATGGTCCCAAGTATTTTATGATTCATGTTATAGGACATCAAGTTGAGGACTTGATCATGAAACCCTATAAGTAAAAAGATGACATAAATTATGATTGTCCCTAGTCGAGATTGTCAAAGTAGGACACTGATAATCGCGAGAGACTAGCTTGTGAGGTGACTGTTGACTAAGTTTCATGAAGTCAATGATATGAGTATCACAGTCAGTCACATAGATATATGTTGGTGAACATATGATCGGACATGACCCACCAATGAGAACTCTACAGGATAGTTATATCTGTGTCATGAGAGTTTCTCATTACGACTATAGAGTATAGTCCTTAGACCTGAGTTCATCATGCTTTCTAGTATATGAATTGGTGCACTTTGAACTTGTCAAACGTCGATCCGTAAATGGCGGCTATAAAGACATTGCTCAGGTGTATCATGAAGTATATGTAGAAACAGGGATGGAACAAGAAGGGATTTGTCCCTCCTATATAAAAGGAGATAAATATCTCAGGGCCCATCGAAGATTTGATACTGAGAAAATGCATGGCCGTGCTCAAACGAGGTGATTGTCAGTCGTTTGTTTTATCAGTATAGATCAGAAGTTCGATGAACATGATATTGGCTATAATAAGGATGACACAATTTCTTGCCTTATGCCATATCGAGATATAGCGACAAAGGGATTATGGGAATAGATGATTCCAGTACAAGTGGAAGATTGTTAGGATTATGTCCTGAAATCACATTGCACTTACTCTAAAGATAGTTGTATTGTCGAGATCGGACAATTCATATGATACTGGGTAGTCATAATGTTTTGCTAGAAACCGCTTATGACAAATGAGTTGTAACTCATTTCTAGTATCGTGTGAACCTAGAGGGTCACACACCTAAGCAAGTTGGATACGCTTCTGTAGGGATTGATCATTGGCATATGGTCCGATCAATGTGTATTGGATACACATTGAATTCGTGTTTTAAGAGGTGTGTCGATCGATACCAATGGTGCGTCGATCGGTACAAGCGGTGTGTCGATCGTTGCCTTTGGGTGCAACGATCGACACAAGGTTGATACCGTAACGGATGTTATGGTTTGTAAACCGTGGACCTATTTATACGGGCCAGGCTACACGACCTAAAGAGAGAGAGCCGTCGCAGACAGTTTTTCTAAGAAAAGAAAAACAGACCCTCTTCCTCGAGAAACACATAGAGAATCCCAGGAGATACGATCACCGGTACTAGCATCCCGGCGGATTCCAGCTTGTGTGCATGTGGACTACGATAGAGGCACAGCGATTGAGGCGCTCTAGATCTCGTTTACCTGCTCCAATTTCCGCTGCCAATCTCCAAGTAATCACGAGGTCAGTTCTTGGATTCAATCACCTAGACCCAGGATCCTAGGGATTCCAACATGGCTGTGCTCAAACGAGGTGATTGTCAGTCGTTTGGTTTATCAGTATAGATCAGGAGTTCGATGAACATGATATTGGCTATAATAAGGATGACACAGTTTCTTGCCTTATGCCATATCGAGATATAGAGACAAAGGGATTATGGGAATAGATGATTCCAGTACAAGTGGGAGATTGTTGGGATTGTGTCCTGAAATCACATTGTACTTACTCTAAAGATAGTTGTATTGTCGAGATCGGACAATTCATGTGATACTGGGTAGTCATAATGTTTTGCTAGAAACCGCTTATGACAAATGAGATGTAACTCATTTCTAGTATCGTGTGAACCTACATGGTCACACACCTAAGAAAGCTGGATACACTTTGTATGGGATTGATCATTGGCATATGATCCGATCAATGTGTATTGGATACGTATTGAATTGAGTTTAGAAGAGTTGTGTCGATCGACGCAGGTTTTCGAAAGGGTGTGTCGATCGATACTATAAGTGTATCGATCGATGCACATTGGGCCTCGAGACTGACGTTTCGAGTTGATGACTTAAATGAGTCGGGTTTGATCTGACAGTCGTTAGGTCATCCCAGGTCGATATATAAAGTCTTATATGATCGACCTGAACCTTGGCCGTTAGTGTTGCTTCTCAGAGAGAAGTCAGAAACACAGAAACTCACAGCATCCCATGAGATTCGATTCCCGGCACTAGCATCCCGGCGGATTCCAGCTTTTGTGCGTGTGGACTGCAGTAGAGGCGCAGCATCTGAGGCGCTCTTGATATCAATTACCTGTTCATCATTCCGCTGCCAATCTCCAGGTAATTCAGTTCTTAGATTCAATCACCTAGACCCTTGATCCTAGGGATCCCAACAATACACTCACAGAAAGCACCGATCGGATATCATCAGGATGAATAATGCTATTTACTTGGTTTAAGTTCCATCCACCACTTCCAAGGTTGAGCAGGTCCCAAAAATGCACATGACTAGATACTGGCACAGAGGCCTCACGAGGAGGACGAGGTGGGTTCAAGGGGAGCCAAGGATCACGCCACAAATCCACAGAATGTCCAGAGCCTATAGAGCGAATTGCACTAGATGAGATCAGGGATTGAGCTGAGTGGATGCTCCGACAAGCATACGATGGCCAGGTTCCAAGAGTTGCCGTAAGCGGAGATCCATTCTTGAAGTACCGTCCTCTAAACACATGGGCAAAGAGAGAATCCGGACAAATCAGCATCCTCCATAACTTCTTACCGAGAAGGGCAGTATTGAAGCTTTCAAAGTCGTGGAAGCCTAGTCCACCTTCATTTTTTTGGAATGCTTATCTTGTGCCAAGCTGACCAATGAATGCCCCGACCTGTGTCACTGTTTCTCCACCAGAATTTTGCCATAATTGAAACAAGAGCCTCACAAACAGTTTTGGGTAACCGGAAACATGTCATGGTGAAGGTGGGCATGGCTAAGGCTACTGCTTTCAGGAGTACCTCCTTTCCGGCTTGGGATATAAATCTCGTAGTCCAGCCATTCATTCTTCCCGCTAGGCGGTCCTGAAGCTTTTGTAGAATAGCAACCCGTGATCCAGAGAAGGATTCATGGAGGCCCAAATAGACACCTTCCCGCCTTCATCATGGATGTCGAGGATCTCTTTCAGCTCATGTTTGCAGCTATCCTCCAACTTCTTCCCAAAAATAATGCTTGACTTCGCAGTACTTACTTTTTGACCTGAGACTGCACTAAAGGCAGTAATGATTTGTAACAGGTGTATCGCCTCCTCTCTATTTGCTTTACAAAACAATAGAGTGTCATCAGCAAATAACATATGGGAAATTGGTGGGGAGTCCGTTGCCACCTTGATTCTCGTTATCTTCTTTTGAGATTCCGCAAGTTGAATGTTTTGAGCTAGAATCTCTGATCACATGATAAACAAGTATGGTGACAAAGGATCTCCTTGCCTAATCCCTCTTGATGGTCTGATCATTCCATAAGGCTGGCCATTGATAAGGACTGCATAAGAAACATATGAAACACACTTCATTATTAGTTTAACCCAATGTAAATCAAAACCAAGAGTAAGTAGGGATTTTTCGATAAATCTCCACTCAAGTCGATCATAAGCTTTTGCCATGTCAGTTTTGATTGCCATAAACTCCCTGGAGCAATTGTCTCTAGTATGAAGTGCATGCACGACCTCGTGGGCTATAAGAATGTTATCCGAGATGAGTCTTCCTTTCACAAAGGCGGCTTGCGATTCAGAGACGATATCCACATGAAAGGTTTCAGACGCCGGACCATCACTTTCGAAATCCCCTTATAGACCACATTACATAGCTCTATGGGTCTGAAATCAGCCAAGGATTCTGGTCTAGGTTTCTTCTGTATCAAACATATATTAGTCTTGTTTAGTCTGTCATCTAAATCCCCATAAGCAAAGAACCATCCTTACCACTTGTGGACCAACTTCTTCCCAGCAAGAATGAAAGAAGTGTCCGGTTAAACCATCCGGTCCCGGGCTCTTACCAGGATTAATGTCAAACATTGCTGCCTTTATCTCCTCCGACGTAATTGGTTTCCGCAAAGCCGCTCTATGCTTGCCATCTTAAGTAAATATTAATTATACATATAAATTTTGGTGTCTAATTAAACTAATTATAGCTATTCGTATTTGCTAAAGTAAAACTGTAAAAGTATGGAAGAAAATGGTATATATTCTAAAATAAAGTCTCTATACATATAAATATAAATGAGAAGTAAATTTTGGTCGAATTCTAGTTGTCATCACTAGAATGAGATGGAAGATGATAATTGCGACATGAAATGATGACATGAAGAGCCTTAAAAGTAAATAAAAGAGTTTGAAATTGGATTTATTTACGACAGTGCTATTATCTCGATTTTTATTCATTTCATTAATTCACTTTCCTAAAACATATCACATATTTTATTGAATATCTTATTAGTTTGATTTTTTTTTAAAATATTATATAGAATATACCAATATGCCAAGAGAAGATTGTTAGTCTCCAATGAAATCTTTTATAAGGTGAGTTTGATGGCCTACAAAACATAATCGTTTGTTTCTTTTATTTTTTTTCAAAACGTTTTCTCTATGTTCTTTTAGGCGATGACAATATTTTTCCAGATCAATAAAAATTTAATCATATGATATGTTATCATTTCGATTACTTTTTTTTTCTTTTTTTTTGATGTAAATGTATTTTTGTATTTGTTTTTTTATTCTGTTTTATTCTTAGTCGCAAGAAAGAAGATGCTCAATTATCTCGATTTTTTTGTGAATGATGTGAGGTGAACTATCAAACGTTTGCGGTTTTCTCTAAAATTTTGTGAATTTATACTCGAGATCTAAAATTCCGATGAAAGGTTGTTTCCAAGACACTGTTAGTTCACCTCACATGTCCTGATTGTCCTAATAAGCCTATAGTCTGAATAAGTCTTGTCTATTACTGTAGATATGGATTTGGTGGTAAACAATTAATTTTGTAAATACTCTTTTGAGTACCAAATAAAGTTTAGTCCTGCTAGTGCGAATAAAGTTTCGATAATATTAATCTATTAATAGATGTATTATCATTGCTATCAAGATCGATTTATAATTGATGGATTGTTTAAATATTTTATAAAAACCCAAAAAGAGTAAGTGGAACTTAAAAGAAATGTGCAATTGATTCATATCGATTTAATGAAAATGTGCAATGAAAATAAAATATTCCAAAAAACCTATAAACTCTTCATTTTCTTCTTCTTTCTCCTCGCTTTCATTCCTTGATATTGCAAAGAGCATACCCACTAAATGAATCCAAGTCATGATATTGCTTCTGAAAATACACAATTTCACAAAAAAAATTATATTAGTTATAAGGATACTCGCTGGAATGCTAGAGCGAAGGTTTAGAGGACGTGGTGTTTTAATCACTATGATGCTCACTTGAAAAATTAACTTTATCTGATGAAGAAGTATTCTTATATAATCTATACCCATATATGTATCTCTTTATAACCCTTTCATCTTTTTTTTTAATATAGAAAACACCCCCAAATTCGAGAGAGTTTTTATTTGGTATTCTTTTTGCAACATTTAGTTATTCAAAACTCATGTTAATTTTTTGTTATAATCAACAAAGAAGTCGGATTAAGCCGTGTCGTATGAAAACAACGTCCAAAAGTTTCTTTTTATTTTATAGAAAGAAGGTTGCTGGTTTAATTTTTCTGATTTTAAGGTTTCGTTAGGGCCAAAGTATGATAGAGTATGCCCAACTTTTAAGGACATTGTTATCAATGTTGAAACAAAAATCACTCAAAACTTCGATACTCCAACTTTTGATGATTTCTTGAGCATCAAACCAATCCAAGAAATTGTTGATGGGACGGTTTCAGATTAATATTCAATTGGTAAGTGTTGTGCACAATTTGTTATTATTATAATATGACCAAAAGAAGAATATCAGATATTGTAAAAATTGTGGTTTTTGTTTTTACATTAACTTAGTTTTAAATTAAATTTTCCCTATAGATGTTGTTGGTACTATAACATGGGTTGGAAAGCTTGAATGGAAACATGACTCTTCAGAGGCATGTTCGTATTCATGTACCTTGCTAAAATCTAATTCACGCTAAGAGATTCCGAATAAGTTATTCACATGGTTTAAGTTTCATTGTTTTATAATCACCTAAATCTTGCTAAATAATGTTGTTGGAATTGAAGTAAAGAAGCTATAGAATGCGTTGCAAAAGGCTCAATTGCTTAGAAGTTGTCCTAACGTTTTCAACAAGTTTCTGACAAGCATTTGTTTGTTTTGCTTCTATTTTTCTGGATCGAAAGATTTAATGGTATGTTGACATGTTTTCAATAAAATATGAGCAATGCATTAATATAAAACAAAATAATGAGATTTTTTATATGTGTAGGGAATAAACGGCTTAGAAGTAAAGAAGAGCCTTCTTCTATTGACTATCATCGTTTAATTGTGGATGAGTTGAACAAGTTGATGGATATGTATGAATTTATTTAAATTGTCATATTGAGATTAATATGATTATATAAATTATTAACAACATCTAACATATTTCTTTGTTTGATTTTTTGTAGTTACCCTCATTATCTTCCGACACGGTACTCAAACGAGCACGAGACTCTATATCTTTATTCAAATCTCATTCACTCTTATTCTAAACTCTTAACTCTTAAGAGCTTATTAAGTTTTAAGTGAATATTTTTAAAAATCATTGTAATGATTGCCATTGTAATGATTGCTAACCGTTTGGTTTCTTTTTTAATGTTATGTCAAAATATTGGTTAACTTCGATTTTAAATTCGTTTATAATATTGCAAGTTAAACATCTTTATTATAAGTTCAATTTTAAACCAAAAATAATTTTGAAAAATTGTTTAATATCTTAACAAATAATTGATATGTTAACAAATTATTGATATGTCCGTCTATAAAAAGGTAAAAATTGGGAAAAGTAAAAAATTATTCTACATGTTGATAGATGTCTATTGTGCAACACAATATCCTCATTAAATGTAACAAAATATTGTATGTTAGCTTATTAATGAGATAGTGATTGTTGTTTACAAATTTAACATAGAATATATTCCTAAAATCTTAAGTGTCCGACAATTCCTAAATATAATGTATAACTTTATAACAAAACATCTATATATAAATATACATAATAAATTCTTAACAATAGTTAAGATTTCCATGTATAAAATAGAATTATTGTGAACAAAGTAAAAGAATATTCTACATTCAGATAAATCAAATAGTTGTAATAAATGTAACGATTGTAGTTTACAAACTTAATCAAGAATATATCCAAAAAAACTAAAATATATTACAATTACCAAATATTATCTATAACTTTCACCTTCTTAAACAAAAACGATTAATTCGACCCGTGATTTTCATAAACCTACATCTTTCCTTCTATACATACTATGAGATTTATCAAGGCACAAGAGTACTATTGTATCATTTTCTACGATTTCTACCGCAAAATATTGATTTATTCAAAAGAAAAACAAAACATGTTACCATCAGAGAAGTTATTCCGGTTTTATTGGAGAAATACAAGACAAATGTGAAGATATTTTGTTCATGGAGAGTGTTTTTTTCCAATGTTCTCAAAGCAAATTGAGATGGTTTTAGTTGAATTTGAGGTATTATTTTTAATTACTAAAAAAATTCAAAACATCAGTAGATTTTTTTTAACGACTGAACATTTAGAAATGCTAACATTTTTAGATCCATATATATGATACACCCACATTAGTTTTTTATTAATGAATAATCATGGTACAAGGATGCATGCAACTCTCGACCCGGACATGGCAAAAAAATCCGGCTCTTCGTTGTTTGAAGATGAGGAAATTTGTATTGAAAGATATGGATGTGTCACATATTCGAATGAATATAAGACTAATCATTTGCCTTTTAAAATGTCGTCTACAAATCAGGCCAAAATTACAGTATGTGAGGACTTTCCTGATGAGGTGAAAGAGAAGTATTTCAATTGTTTTGATGACATTCTTCCTAGAAATTTTGAGAAAAATGTCTTGATCGGTATGTTATCTGTAACCTTCTAATTTAAAATAAAAGTTATATTTCCATGTTGTTACATGATTTCTTAAACAATTTTTTAAAGATGTGATTGGTCAAATCGTTTCTTTGTCATCACTAGATAATGTTAAAAAACAAAATGGAATGAATACTAAAAGATTAAACGTGGGCTGATAAACGATTTGTAAGTGTACATATATTATGTTTTATATTATTTGTATTTGAATTTTTATTCATATTCTGTTATACATTGATTTGTAGAGATTTGTGTTTAAAGTGTACACTATGGGGGTGAATACGCTCAACAAAGGTTCGATTTTCATGCAATTAATGAAGGAGGTGAATAATCTTCGTCATTAGGTTTGCAAGCTGCAAATCTTATCAAAGTCAATTTTTTGTGCTTAAGATTCATATTGTTAGTTTGTATTTAATATTTTTTAAAAATATAAATAATTTGATATACTCACCATATTTTATTCTTAAAACGAAGATGAATGGTCTATATCCAACAAATTTAATTCAACCAAAGTTCTCTTAAATCTAAACACGCTTACGTCAAAAAGTTTCGTTTGAGGTTAAAGTTTAATTTTAGATTATGTTTAAATAAATATTTAATTATTTACATATCTCACTAAAAATATTTTTATACTATTTTTGTTTTTTAAGGTTACCATCGGATAACATAATGATTATGAATAGTAAATCTAGTAAAATTTCACTTGCATCGAATACCACCTTTTATGATGAGTGTTTTTGGCAAGAAAAATAAGAGACTTACTATGTCTGAGATTGTAATTGATGAAGAAGTAATCATACATTTTTAAAATATTATATTTTAAAAATCACCTAATTATTTATGGATCTATCAAGGCATTGTAATTGATGAAGCATGGAAAATGCATTACATGTGCGATCACTGACTCAAATGATTTGAGTCAAAGTTGGTACTACCCTGCATGTGCGGTATGCAACAAGAAAGTGTATGATACAAATAATGATGTTGATGATGGAAAACCAGTTGAGTTTGATTGTACAACATGTAAATAAATTGTTACAAATGTTATCACAAGGTATATTAAAAACATTAGTTTTTCTTTATTAGGATATTTGTATGGACTTTATTAGACTATTCATAGCAACTTTTCTGGAATCAAATTGTGTAGTTACTTTTTTGTTCTTCGGGTGAAAGACAATTCTGAAATAGAAACTGAATTTATGTTGTTTGATCGACCCGTTGAAAAACTTCTCCATCTCACTGCAAATGTTGTGGTCAAAGAATTTTTCGAGGTATATGTTTTTTTAAATATTTATGTATATTATGTATCGGTTTGGTTTTTATTTATATAATTATTTTATTAATTACAAATGATTATAGTCTAAAGATTCAGCAACTCTACCACAATGCCTTACCGATTTAATCGGTAAAAAAGCTTTATTCAAAATCACACTATCTTAGGACAATAGAAAGAATAAGAACCAACCATTTGTTGTGACACTAGCTTGGGCTGAACATGTATTAACTTGACTAATTTTTTATTTGTATGATCGAATTGATAATTATTATTCATGTTCTTTTATGTTATTTCATCAGTATCAGTTCATGCTTGCGAACTCGTCTGAGAATTCTGGATCTCATCACCTTATGCTCACAAATTCGGGTGAAAGTTCCGATCCTTCACTTTCTAAATCGATTATCCCAATGCCTAAGAAAATGGATGTTGTAATAAAAAAAAGAAGATGACAAGTATTCCAGTTCAAAAAATTCAAATTGTCTGATTGTGATGATGAGAGTCAATGATTACATCAGCCTTGTGTTTTCATTACATTTTTGTTTTCATGTAATCCTTATTTTGAAATTTATTTGGCTTTATGCTTGTTTTTTACCCAGAATTTATAAGACGTTCTGTTGGATTTGTTAGTTTACTATTTGTTATATTTTTAATCTAGACCATATTTTCATATCGGTATATTTTAATCTATTTTTATTATGTTATTTCTTACTGAATTCTTGTCTTTTATATTGGTTTAGCTTGATTACTTTATTTGTGTATCTGGTTTATCATTCGATAAAATAACTATTTTTTATTAAAAGAGTACAAAATAAAATTTACAAAGGGAAAAAAGACAATGCATAAACGAATTGGTAGAAGCATATCACTAAAATATATTGCCTCTCCCATTGGTCAATATCTCACCGCACCCTCTGAGTTGAAATAAGTATTATAACATTATATTTTGTTTTTTTTTTTAATTTCCAAATATTAAATTATATATATTCAACTTATATGTATTCATAACGTCTGCATATTCTATTTTCCAAAATCTTAGTACTCATTTGACTAGGTCTCCACCGAAAATATCTCAGTCACTATAGAATTTCATTGCAACGCCCCCCAAAACCAAGCATTGTATCATGCTTCCCCTGAAAATTTTCTTATATTACAAATATCTATAAACAATAATTACATATTACAATGATAAATACATAAAGGCAGATCTTACTTATCATATGTAAGATCAAATGTGAAATATGAGTGATCATATATAACTCGGTTGGGTCTGGCATGTGAAGATGACTGATGTTTGATATTATTCCTAAAATGTTTACATAGAGAACCATGTTGACAAAAAATATAATATCTTAGGTTATTTTTTATAATAAATTTAGAGAAAGCTTACCAACATAATATTGATTAGGGGTTTCCCTTTTCAAGATAGGATCAATCTTCGATAAAAAAATGTGATTTATTTCTATAAAATGTGACTCTAATCTATATTGAGTTATTAAACTCCAAACAATAAGTATGTTTGGTTGCCCGATATCTTTGTATTTAAGTAACTACGTTAAACGACTTTATAACAATCAAGTGGCCTTTGTGAACTTGACCTCTAAACTTATTTATCAGGTCTGACCCCTTATTGTTGTTTGAATTTGTTACTCTACATATTATGAAGTCAAAAACATGGCCACTGTTTCTAAAGAGTATTTTAAGAGCTTCCACTGATAATTATGAGAGAGTTGTAACTAAAATATTGTATATGCAAATTGAATACCTGGTCATCACAGAGTATGCTGTGGATTCGCTGGCCGTTAGCTGATTTGCCTTCGATCCATTTCTGAAGACTCTTAACGCGTATTCGCCAGTCATCACGCGATGTGTTGAGGACGCTTACATTTGTGAAAAAGGTAGTTGTTGGTTTTTTAGTGAAAAATAAGATTTTTGAAGAGTTTTTCTTGCATAGATAAAAAAACTGAATAGATGAATATATGTAAGAACAAACGAATGATTTTCAACAAGTTTCTTTTATAATGGTTTTGATCGGAGGGTTTGGTAGAAGACATTTAATTGGTGTTTTGAATCTGAAATAATATTTTTAGTGGTAACAAGTTATAATACATGCAATTATTGGATGATGTGTTACATATTAATGTGATATGTATATATATTTATTAGACATATTATATAACTAATCGAAAATACTTTAATTTTAGGTTTTAAATGACATATTTATTTTATGGAATATTAATTTTCAAGAAAGATCTATAACAAATTTTAAAATAAAACTATTATTTATCATGTGTTAAATTAAAATTTGTTTAAAACCTTTTAACACAAATCAAAATATTATCCTAATTTAGTATTTTCATTTTATATAAATTTCATGTATAAAGTAATTGACATCAACATACATTTCTATTTTTCCTAACACAGTTAATACATTAGATTGACATGTACCCACCGAATTTATTGATATGAAAGTGTTATCTTAATTTACCAAAAATGATTTAATTTTATAATAAATATTAGTCCACTTTTATTATAGGGTTTTCATATTTACTCCGTAAGTGCCACATAATAAATATGCATAACACATAACGATAATCTTCATTAAAATATTTTTGTTCCAAATTAAATTATGGTACATTAATTTGATTTTTTTTGGGTTGAAAAAAATATTAAAATAAAACCTTTGGCAACTTCCTAAGATCGTGGTGACTATTTATGAAAAACCTTAGGCAGATACAAAACAAATCCGACTAAACTTCCTTTCCGTCTTTCGTTTTTTTTTTTTCCTTTTGCAATAAATTATTGCAATCCTTTATGGCCCAAAGGCAATAGAAATTTCTATCGGAGATAAACAACTCGACGACCAAATGAAGTTTGAGATTAAAGGTCCTTCTGTCTTGGATGTTTGAAGAAGTCTTCACTAGCAAAACCATCAAACTTCTTTGGGTGGATCAACAAGTTATCTCAATATTATACCTATAAGTTTATATATTTGTATTAAAATAATAGTTAGATAATCTTTCTTCCTACGTTGTGTTAAGTTTTTTTGTATGATTCAGTTTATAACAACATGGTCAAAAGATAGAAGGACAACTATGGGGTGATTTTGTTGGAATTTTTGAGTGATTGTTGGAATCTGAGGACTACTGGGTTCAATGGGATAACGTCTTATCCTTTATAGGCCAATGGTAGACCGGTTGAAAGATAGTTTATTCTCTTTGTGTCAAATCCGTTCGAGTATAATCTGGAGAATTATATTCCCTAATGTCCAACACTAAATTGACTTGAAGCATATACATGGCGTTTCAAATGGTACTATAACTAGCACTTATCCAATCAGTATAACTTTTGTTTAAAGAAAGTTATATTATTTTATGAGACATTTTTATTTATTGGAGTTGGTTATAGATTTTGTTGGTGTTTTTGTTTTCTGAGATATAGATTTGATTGGTGTTGTGCTTGGAAATGATGGCTTCAGAAGAGATCCAATGGATCCTACAAAGGATCGGAAAACGAATTACTGGACGCTTCTTCAAGTAAAATTTCAAATTATTGATTTGGAGTAAGTACAACTTCCATTTATCTCATGAAGAATGTTCTTAGAATGTCTGAAAACTTATTTGTAGTTAATATTTGCAGAAACGAGTCATTGGATTGTGTGGTAAATGACGATCTTGTTGTTAGGTTGGTGACAATATAGGCCAAAAGTCTGAATGAGATATTGTTCTGCTTATTCCAATGTTTTAATATCGTCAAAGACAGTGATGTTATGATGAAAGTTCAAATCGTTTCTAAATTTGTTCTAGTCACTGTAAAATGACAAATAATTTAAATTTCTTTTCGATTAGGGTTAGTGAGATTGGAGGCTATTCAACGAGTTTTTAAGATACGCTTTGATTCCTATGAAGTTGAAGTTCCGTGATTTTGTCCAAAGGTATTTATAGAAAACCTTCTAATTTGATTGTGTAGATGTTTATGTTTGTTTGGGGGATCTTATGTGTTAATTTTTAATATGATTTTTTTCTTTTTCAGATACCCTAAGCCTTCTCTATGTTAAGAGATAGTATAGACCAACTTATTTATGTATTTTCTTTCATTTTGGAATAGAATTAACTTTAAGACATAGTTTTAAATTTACACCTAAAACATGAGGAATTTTGTTTATATTTTTACTAACAAATTGTTTATCATGAGATCTTGATTATTTATTTTTCTATGATTTCTTTAGTAGATTTTTTAGATTCTCAATTACATTGGTGATTATCCGATCAATAATAGTCGCCACTTCCAATGACGTTTTACGACGTTATTGCAGAAACATAATAGTGAATTATGTTTTTTTTTAAATTTAGTTAACCCATGTACATAGTTTATTTGTAAAATTGTTGGAATAAACTTTCAATAATTATTCATAGTTGTGTACCTAAATATAAAAATACGTATAACATCTGAATTTAAGAAATGTATTAAGCAGTTTCATATAAAATTTATTATTAATTGAATCATGTATATCATGAATCACAACTATTAGATATTGTATCTATAAATAACCAAATTGTTACACATCTTTTGTTAAGATCACATTTAAGAAAATTTTAAATAAATAATCTATACATTAATATCCAAAAATTTCGAATTTAATTAGTTAAATTCAATACGGTGATTTTTGCTGAAACCCCTACGAATGTTTATAATACTTTTTATATACAAGTGTAGAATACCCTAATGTGCATCATTTCTTTAAAAAAAAAAAGAATATTTCATCTTGATTTGTGAGACATTTTCTTAATGTCGCATTTCGTTCTATTAAAAGATCTATCCTTTCAAACGGTTAACCCTACTAATTTTGTCACTATTGTACATAAATGGATTACATGTGTTGCAGCGAAGTAAACCTATTTCTTAATTTTTACAGATGAATCCGTAAGCTATTTTAAAATTGATAATAGTATTTTATAATAGTACTAAGTAAAGTTTTGGTACATAATATATTACCCTTCGTTAAAATCATACAAATATAATATGTTATTGTAATCATTGTGTTAACTTTCGATTCAATTTGTCTTTTTCAGGGTTTATGGAAGTCAAAATTGAATATCCAACCAAAATACAGTATGATATATTGTTCACCAAAGGCATCAAATTATTCTACTTTTCCATGTTGTTGATTCAGCCTCAAACGGGTATTAATCGTACAACTAAACATCCACTTAAGATTGTTTTAAAGCATGAAACTCTGATGACCCCGAATGATGGTTTGACCAAGAGATTATTTTGTGAATTTTCAAAATTTGAAGACATTCAATCAAAAGATAACACCTACATGATTGGTGGCCATTCGTAGCATTTTTGAATATATATTTGATATGAAATGATATACTATTAAAATCCTTTTTTAATATCACACATATATAATTGGCTTAATCCGAGTAGTTGAAGATTTGTAAGTCATTCATAAAGCTGGTCTAAATCCATTCAAGATTAAACTTGAACTTATTGATAAATGGTATTTATTAATCTCTAATCTTATAAGTTATGCTTTTTCTTATTTATCTAATTATTACTCTATATTTTCATTGCTTTTGGGTAGTGGAAATATCATTTCATGTGTTTTGTTTGACAACCATGAAAAGCGATTGTATAGGGCAATCACCTGGACACGATTCTATCAAATGTTGTGTTATGGGTTTCTGTAAGATTGACGGTTTTCTAGGTTCTTTCCTTGTTCAAAAATTCGCTAGGCGATGTACGTGCATTTGACCTGTGCCTAGCGCCTAGCGGAAAAAATCAGGAATTAAACGGAGATTAATTGTGGGTTATTTTTATAAATGTTTTTATATATATATATTGATATATAAATTAGTTTTGTAGATTTAAGACAATAAAAGTAACCAACATTGTTGCTAAAATTACTCATCCCTCGTAAGGCCAACCCCGAGTTCGATGCCCAAAACCACGTATTTGCTGTAATTTTCAGATTTTCTTTAACAAAAATGTAAATTACTATTATACCCCATCTCCAACCTTTAGGCTTGTAACCCTAGCCGCCAACTTCAGTGTTTTCACAATTTCTACTTTTTTACGCAATATTCATAGTTTCTTTACATTTTTCTTTGTTATTCAAAGTGAAACATTAGATATCTAACTACTGATTTGAAGGAAAAAAAATTTGAGATCCGATTTTTCTCGGCGATTTGAGCAAATCGCGGCGGTTGAGCTCCGTCGAGCGCATAACCGGAGATTACTCGTCCGCCTTGACCGATTTTTAGAATAAGGGGTTCTTTTATCTATAAACTCTCTGATTAATATGTTCGGTGTGTTTTAGTTACTGACAATTAAATACTAATTAAATTTAAATTATACATATTAATAATATGGAAAAAGTTTTTCCCGTTTGTTGATGAGATAACTGAAGTGTTAATTGAAAATGATACTCCATACATCAAGAAATGAGACTATTATATGTAAGTTTTAATTAAATAATTCCTATAAATATTAATCATCATAGATAAAATTTTGACTAATTATTTATTTTCAATCAATTGTACTTATAAAGTACATCTCTAAAGAATTAAAGAGATAATAATAAGTGCATTATTGGATAAATGAATAATTTATGATGATCATTTCATAGTTTTATATTTTATTGTGTTGTCATGACTATTGGATTTGATTGTTATCATTAATTTTTTTTTTATAATTGTTTCAACAAAACATCGTCGACTTGGTTCTGCATTCAAAATAAAGAGCATTTAAGAAATAAACTTTAAATATTTTTTTTGTCTTTAGTACTGTTTTTGAAAAAAATATGATCACCATATTATGTTATATATTACAATATCCTTCACATATTTCATTCTTATAATACATACAAATATATGTAAATGAATAATGTAATGTATAAAGTACATTAGATAAAATGAAACACTTTAAATATAAAAATAGATTTCAAACTTTGTTAACTATTAACATCGCCCAAAATATTTCATATTATATGAATCTAAATGTAGATTCGGATAAACTAGTATTTATTAAAATTATTAATTTTACGAAAGTTCTTAACTAACTTTCCTATAGAAAATATTATGTTATATATTCATTGATAAACAAAAAAATATTTTCTTACAAATGAGAAAATATTCTATATTATATGAATATTTGACATTACTAACCTAGACTTAAACAGTACGGGAAATATATGTATATATAAGTTTTAAGCTGAAAATCACAAGTATGATATCATGGATTCAAAAAATTCGGATGTTCTTAATAACTGAAAACTAACAAATATTTCTGATTTACATTGTTTATTTTGTATATGGCGAATAAAAGCTCGAATTCTTAGAAAGTTGAACAATTTTATTTGTCAATTAGTTCCAACGATCAATCTCATATTGGTGGACAAACGAGTTAGTGTTCAATTTTCGTCATTTAATCTATATCAGTTGTTAAAAACCAGCACAAACAATATTTGTTTTACGTCTCTTTATTCTTATTAAATTGGGATGCATGGTTCTAAAATTCATTCAAGAATTCTTCAGGGATTGAGGCAACCATCTTGGACGAGTATGATTATTGAAGATAATAAAATAATCATTGAAACATTAAGGTGCGTTTATGTATGAGTTATCTTCGTAAAACACCTAATCCTCATGAAATTCTGTTTACTGAAGAAACATCGCTTTGGAGGGTTGTGGGTGGGGATGATAGCTTTTATTCCATTTTGTCACATACAGTAAATTTATCAGGGCAAACACAAGCTTAATACATATCTGGTAAAGGTGTTTTTAATGTTTAATTTTACAAATTATCATTCTTTTATTAATTCGAACCGAATTATAAAATTACCTTTTATAATTGTTGTTTTGTTACCGAATGTTATAATTGTTTATAATTATTTTATAATGTTGGTATCCTGCAAACATGGTACATTGACTCAGCACAATATAGTTGAAAAACTATTCATTTTGATTTGATGGATATCAAGTTAGATATACAAGTGCTCTATTTTATATGATTCTCAGTATATAACATTTTAATTAGTTCATTTCTCTATTATATTCAAATGTTAATATCATGATTTTGATTGTATGTGTGATATTTTACCTTGCAAACTGATTGATACGTAGACATGTAATTTTGCATCTGATTTTTCAATCACTTGGGCTAACTACAACCATTTGTTCCATAAAGGTAATTATTCAATTCATAAGTAATAATTATTATTAAATAAAAAATTATTCAAACCTTCATAACTCGGTTTATATATTCTGACATTTCTGCATATGTGAGTACACATGTGAACAAGTTCACTGGTCCAGAATTTTTACAGATCCTCAAGATGTCGATGTTCAAAAAATGAAAAGAGTAATTATTAGCAAGAATATTTAATACTCCCAAATTTATATTTTTTTTTATAATATTCTTATCTATTGTTTGGATTATTTTTTAAGCAAGCTAGGCAGTTTGTTTAAGATATTCTTATCTATTGTGATTTCAATTCTAATGCATAAAATCAAAAGAAGGGAATAATAACAAAAATAGAGCTAAAATATTTTATAAAGAAAATTCCTTCGTTTTATTTATCCTCAAAAAATTGTTATTACAGGTCGAAATACAAAAATAAATATTGCTAAACTAATTTCTTGAAAGACAATTCCATCCAAGCCGAAGCTTGAGTTGTAATACCGGTTTCTTTCTGCCAGAAACTTGACCGCTTTCTCGACGGACGATTGCGTCATCTTCTCCCAGCAAGGCCGCCGGTGAGATAGAAACTGTTATGAAATCAACACCGGAACCAATGTTCTCCTCAAGATAAAGGAACCCAAAGCAATCGATCTCAAACAGTCATCTCGCCGCCGAGTTACCTTTGTTGGAAGATAATTTCGTCGTCCATCACTCGCAAGGCTCATACCTGATAGTCAGATGCACATATGGAAACTGTGATGAAATCAAGACCGGTTGGAGGATCTTATTGAGGTAAAAAGAATTATGAAGCGCCGGCCTAACCATTCCAAAACGGCCATCTCTCCACCAACCGAGCTCCGCTGAACAGCTTGCTCAAAAGAGAAATCTGTTCCACGTCTTCCGGGACCGGTCCACTCCGATGTACAATCAGTTGCTTTGCAAAACAAAATTATTAAGGGAACATATAACAAAAACATCTGAAACAAAAATAAAATAAGGAAGTAACTTATGCAGAAAGCAATTGATCCCAAAAACATCAGACCAGAGCATGTTGCTGAAATTAATGACGCATCCTATCGATCCAAATGAAGGATCTAAGAGCTGCCCTTAAGTTGAGAAGGGCAAAAAAAGGAAGCAACCATCGGCACAAATCCATGTATCAACGAGTTACCCCTTAGCAAAAAGAGTATAAGTTGATCGACGAGATTGATCAGGCATGACTCCGAAGGTCGACAAAAATCGGAACACAATAAAAAATAAAAACATGTCATCATGTTTAAGGAAGATATGAAGATAAAATAAAGAAAATGAATTGAAGCTTTGGTAGAAGCGAAGGAGAGGGAAGAAGTGAGGATCGAGAAAAATAATAAACAGAGAATCTATATTTTTAGGGGAAGAAAGGACGGTTATCGAAGCGACGCGACGGTTACCAATCCCGATTTAAAGCAACATGAGATTCCAGTCACGCCGAGCACATTCATTGTAGTAAGAAGATACGCCTTAAATGACCTCGAAAAATTCTTAATATACAAATATGATTACAAAATAAGTCCAAAAAATTATGATTATTTATTTATGGCTGTTAATTTTTCTATACATATGATGCTATAATTATTATTCATATGTGTATATAGTTATTATTTTATGCATTTGAATGTAACAAATTCCGATGTGCATATCAAATTATGAATTAAATCTTATCATCTCGATCATAAAAAAAACTTATATCACATTTTGTCTTGATACTAAACGAAAAATACACATAATTTAACTAATAAACATAATAATGCTTGCACATGCATGTGGATCGATCACCTAGTAATACAATAGATCTCTTATAATCTTCAAAAAACAAAGGACGGCTCGTCTCTTGTATATATGTAACACGTTTATGTACTAAATATAATCCATTCTCCATTCACAAAATGGCTAACAAATTTCTCTATTATAAACAAAAAAATGACCTACATAAATCCATTGATATTCATGTAAAACAAAATATAGTTTGAGACTAAAGTGATTTTTAAGTTAAGCAGTTGTGTATTACAAAAGCTTCTTCATATATATATAACAGTGTTGTAAGTGAGACTAGTGAAAATTCAAATGAAGTAATAAATATAGTGTAAAAAGTAAAAGAGACATACAAATTTTTAATGAAGTTCATTTTCAAGAGCCGAGATTTTGAATTCACTAGAAAAAGAAAGAAATTACAATTAATTGTAACGCGTGAATGAGAAATATATTCGACGATTCACCGCTACATTCAATAACATGAACTATTAATGATAATCACAAACCATGAGTTAAATTCCCCCCTAAACCTAGACTTTATCAGGATAAATTGACCTTGAAGTAAACTCCCATCAGAGCCTAGAATTAGTTTCTTCATTCTTCAAAACACCTCATACCAAACTTACCAAGGACACCAATATGCACGTCACACCAGTGCACCAACAAGATTGAACACCACGAGCACAAACCGTGAAACTCTCTCGCACTCGATCAACAACCAATCACCCAAATCAAAATTTCTTTCTTTAAGGTCTTTTGTGGTCACAAGGACATATTTTCCATAAGGCCACACCATATATCAGCTTGAACCTTGCCATTCAAGCCTCTCCAACCACACAAATTGAAGATTTCCTTTTTTGTTAAGATATTTCCAAATATTTTTGGAAATATTCTCTTTTTCTAAGTCTTCTTCTAAGAATATGGAAACACTCCAAAACTGTTATACCCTCTCAAATATCTTCATCCAACTCAGGAAACAACTCTTTCACCAAATCATATAAAAAAACCGTTCATATCATAACATTCAAACATATACATGTCATGTATAATGTCTTGTACTACTTTGCGATTCTTATATCATCTTTTGTACGACGTTGCGACTGATACATAAACGCTCCAATAAAATACTTCATTCTCCCCTTTTGACTATGTATGTGAACTCAACACCAATATGTTCAAGTTCTTCGTCATCAGTAACACCAATCTCGTTCTTCTTGAGTCACATCATGGTCAAAAACTCATTCTTCAACTCTGTCTTTCTTCTTGAGCTAATTTTCTGCCCTCACCTCTTTATATACGACAAACAAGACTAAATCTTTATCGAGAACTCGCTCTGATAGCAATTGAAAATACAGGTGAAGCAAGAAATATAGTGCATAAAGTAAAGACATATATTTTTTTATAACGAGGTTCGTTTTCTACATCCCCGGGACCTTGTACAGATTTTGAATTCACTAGAACAAGAAATGAATTACGACTAATCGAAAATGCGTAAATCAGGAACACATCCAACGAATCACCGCTCCGTTGAATAACATGAACCATAAGCTAAACTCCCCCTGAGCCTAGAATTTACAGGATAAACCAATCATGAGCTAAACTCCCCCTAGAGCCTAGACTTCGTTTCTTCAATCTTCAGAACACGTCATACCCAACTCACCAAGGACTCCAATATGCACGTCACACCAGTGCCCCAACAAGCTTGAACACAACAAGCACAAACCGTGAAACTTTGTCGCACTCGATCAACATCCGATCACCCAAATCAAACTATCTTCTTTTAGGTATTTTTATGGTCACAAGGACACCTTTCTCATAAGGCCACATCATCCTTATATCTCAGCTTGAATCTTGACCTCTAAGCCTCTCCAATTACACAAATAGAATATTTTCTCTTTGTTAGATATTTCCAAATCTTTTTAAAAACATTCTCTTTTTCTATATCTTCTCCTGAGAATATGGAAACACTCCAAAAATGTTATATCCTCTCCAATATCTTCATCATCTCAGCAAAGAACTCTTCACAGAATCATAACATAAAGTTTCGTTCATATCACAACAATCAAACATATCCACATCTTGTATCACGTCTTGTACTACTTTATGATTCTTGTATCACCTCTTGTACTACGGTGCGACTGATACATCAACACTCCAATAAAATACTTCATTCTCTCCCTTTTTTGACAATGTATGTGAAATCAACAACCATATCTTCAAGGGCTTTGTTATCAGTAACACCAATCTCATTCTACTTGAGTCACATCATGGTCAAAAACTCATTCTTCAAATGCGTAAATCAAGAACACATCCAATGAATATATTCACTGCTTCATTCAATAACATGAAATCATCATGATAATCACTAACCATAAGCTAAATTCCCCCTGAACCTAGACTTTATCAGGATAAACTAACCATAAGATAAACTTACACAAGTGCCTAGACTTCATTTCTTCAATCATTGGAACACGTCACACGTCACACCCAACGCACCAAGGACTCCAATATGCACGTCCCACCGGTGCACCAACAAGATTGAACACCACAAGCACAAACCGGGAAAGTCTGTCGCACTCGGTCAACAATCGGTTAGCCAAATCAACCTCTCTTTCTTTTAGGTGTTTTGTGGTCACAAGGATACTTTTATCATAAGGCTACCATCCTTATATACCAACTTAAATCTTTCCTACCAAGCTTCTCCAATCACACAAATAGAATATTTCCTATTTGTTAGAAAATTTTCAATTTTTTTTTGGAAATATTCTGTTTTTGTATATCTTCTCCGAAGAATACGAAAACAATCCAAAGATGTTATATTCTCTCCATTATCTTCATCCAGCTCAGCAAAAACTCTTTCATTGAATTATATCACAAAGATTCGTTCATATCATAACAATCAAATATATCCATGTCTTGTGTCATGTCTTGTTTTACTTCACGATTCTTGTATCACCTCATGTTTACGTTGCGACTGATACATCAACACTCCAATAAAATACATATTCAATTAGCATCTTTCCTATAACCGGCCCGTCAATAAAGCGACCTAAAGACACTAGGCATAATAACGGAAAAGCTTTAGATTAAGAGTGATAAAGTCATTATGTGAGAGGATTTGGAAATGGCGATGAGCTCTAAAATAGAAGAAATTATATGTCTATCACCGAAAAGGGAAGAGACACAGTCGATCGATCTCTGAAAATGAAGGAGAATTTCCAGATTTGACTCGATTTTATTTTAACATAATTTATTTGGTATAAATACATTTCTCAACATATCTTGGATTCATTAACTAGAGTAGAAACATTGATTATTACATAATCAAGAGATCGAACTATGATCCTGTATTTTTTTACCTATTCAATAAAATGATCACGTTTTGAGCATTTTGTTATTTGCCAAATTAGTATTAGTCTTCACGAATTACTCCAAACTAACTTATGACTAACTACCCAATTAGTTCATGTAGAAGTACACCTTTAACAAATACGTCTATAGCTAATACCAGTTTACTGTCAATGTATAGTTGGCTATCTTTGCAAATCAAAAAATGGTAACTTCAAAGATTATAGTTTTTTTTAACAGTAATAAATTATAGTTTTGTCTTAGACCCAGAAGACATTGTGAGAAGAAGAAAAAAAAAACAACATGTTCCTCTTTATCTTTTTATTGATAGAAATGGGCGTTTATGTATGTTTCAATAATGGCCAATTGTAACAAAACAACTTCAAAACTTTTTCTGCAAAAATACACGTGTGTACGTATGGAAAACAAAGACAAAGGGTTTTGCGATATCTTTCGAGTCGAGATCACCGAAAGTACGTACTTTGGCTACAACTTACAAAACTCTTATTTCGTCCGTAATTATGTACATATACATATCTATTAAGATATATAACAGGCCATGGTCTCATTCATATTCTGTATACGATATTAGAGGTAAGAGAAACAAATAGACATTTGTTTGTAAAATTGTGTCTAAGTATGTTAAGGCAAAAGGGAGACACTGTAGGGCAATGCCATAGTCCCTACCCAATTATTTTTTGTATACATTCTTTCACAATTTTAATTGCATATCTCTCTTTCGTCCTTGTTGGCTCTGTCCTCAATGTTTATTAGCCGTTGCCTCCTACATCCCACATGATTTTGCTTTCACAAGAACAGGAAATCTTGATGTCCTAATTTGAATCCAAACAGGAAATTTGGCATTATATGATCTCAAGAAATAGTGTGATGATCGAATTTTTTCTAAGGTTGAAAAAAAATATAAACTTAATAGATAAATTTGATTGCTTTCGTGATGATATATATATATATATATATATCCACCATGTTAGTGAAACTTTAACTTGGATCCGTGTCTATGCTATGCAGTGACTCGCATGACTAATTGAGATAAGTTCACTAATTAATCTGTAAATGTTTAACCAAAAATATACGTGTTTACGTTCGTTTTCATTGATTTTTATCCCAATTTAAATTACTGCATGTGTGTTTCTAATTGTTAATCGTTTCGTGTAAAATAATATATACATACTGTATAACCTTCTTCTTTATTTTACGTGGAATTATACTTATAATATAGTTACTAATATTTTCAAAGTCATAAATAAGCAACAAAATTATGATTTAGCGTCTAGTGTTTGCATTTATTCAAATGAATATCTATATATACATGTAAATGTTTGAACATACATTTAATAATACCTATAAATTTAGTCACTATTTGGTCAACGTCGGAAGTAATCATACCCAATTAATTATTATCTATATAGTTATACTCATTATAAAAGCCTAGTAATGTAATATATATATATATTAATACTTTTCTATAGTATATAACTTATTACCCTTCCAAATTGCCCATACTCCATATAAATACTTCTCCATATGTACCTCTAACATCCATAACATTTCTTCAAACAAAATCAGAGTTTCAGAAAGAAAAAAAAGGTTTTAAAGTAAAATAATGGCAATCAAGAAGTCATCTCAAGCCGCATCGATCAAGCAAATCTTAAAGAGATGCTCGAGTTTAGGGAAGAAGAAGAACGCCAATGGTTGCTACTATAATCAAGAAGATGATAGTCTTCCACAAGACGTGCCTAAGGGTCATTTTCCGGTTTACGTTGGACCAAACCGAAGTCGGTACATCGTTCCCATCTCGTGGCTCGAGCACTCCGAGTTCCAAACGTTGCTCCGACTAGCCGAGGAAGAGTATGGTTTTGACCATAATATGGGTCTAATCATACCCTGTGATGAAGTGTTCTTTAGGTCTCTAATCTCCATGTTCAGATAAAATTCGATCGCAAATTCAAGAAAGGTGACTAATAGTAATATCTATGCGATGGTTGATTGTTTTTGGGATTGTCAGAAGAAGAGTAACTCCAAAAGGAGTAAATCCAAAAACAAGAAACAAGAGACAAAACAACCGAGGGAAAATGGCTAACAAGCTCCGTGTTAGGCATGGACCCGATCGATTGGGTTCTTTTTCGGTTCTTTTTTTCTTCTAAGACTTAAGTTTGTTATAGTTTGGGTTGGGTTGAATACTTTTTTTTCCCTCAAGTCAACGTGAAAGGTTGGCCGGTGATCTTGAGAGGAGAAGCCAGTGAACTTCTATAAATCAGTTATGATCAATCAAGAAATTTTAATGCCTTAATCCACAATCTATAATGTTTCAAAATTTGATAATTGAGGTTCGAAAGTTCGAATCAATATTGAGATATTGTAGGGATTAATGGGCCATGAGGCCTTAATCTCTAGAGAGTGTGTGGTAATTGTCCCACATTGGAAGTTGGGAATGATAATGACTAATATATAAGTGACTTGGGCCAATCCACTTATCACCAATTGGTTTTAGGTTGGAAGCCCATAAAACTTGACATGGTATCAGAACCTGACCCACACACTCTCGTAACCCGGCCCGAAAGTGGCCCGTGCCTTCGGACCCTAGGATTGATGGTCTGTCGAGATTAATGCCCTAGAAGGGTCATTGTCTCGAGGGGAGATATTGAGATATTGTAGGGATTAATGGGCCATGAGGCCTTAATCTCTAGAGAGTGTGTGGTAATTGTCCCACATTGGAAGTTGGGAATGATAATGACTAATATATAAGGGACTTGGGCCAATCCACTTATCACCAATTGGTGTTAGGTTGGAAGCCCATAGACCATGACAATCAACCCCCTGTTATTGTATGACCATATCGGTTACGGTTGGCATCTGTAAAATAATGATAAAAATATACGTGACATCCAAATACTTACTAAAGTAAACATAATAAAAATAGGAAAAATGGTAACAACATAACTATCTAAATGTGGTACACAACGGGTTGATCCTTCTGTACCTCCGATTTAAACCTTATTTGATATAAATAAATATTTTTTAATTGGAATATCCAAAGGCTAATTCAAAGTTTGTAATATATTATAGACTTACGACCTGGAACTTTCACACTATTAAAAAAACTATCTAAACTCTTATTGATCTCGACAACATGGATAATATTAGAAATTTATTTAAATATTAATAAATTTTAAAGTGTTCTCAACTTTTAAATTATTCGAACAAATAATTCAAGCATTTCATATTTTAGGAACTAGTTCATATAACCGTTTATCTTTATCTTTACTAACTAAAAATATTCCAATAGAAAATACTTTTACCCAAAAATATTTATAGTTTTGCTAAATTTAGTAACTTATTTACGGGAGCAGGCCCGGCCCGACATAATTGAGCATCTAAAGCCCAAAAAACTTGAACCCACTTAATAAAACAATTTTTTCTTAAAAGTCACTTGCAAGATTGAAACACTGCACATAAACACAATTAAATATAGTTTTAACCATTATTCCCTAATCAAATTTTTGAAATTTAATGTCCTCTAAATTATAGTGTCGCCTAACGTATAAGCTTTACCAGTTTTAGTCCAAAACCGGTCATGTGTCGGAATGACAATTATTGTATACTACACTCTGATCCGCGCTGAGAGCGGATTAATTATTAATTTATATATTAAATTTAACAATTTTTTGAATATAGTTAGACAATTAAATCAATTAGTTATATAAAACTGATTAACTGGTGTTTTAGATTTTATATTTATAAATTTTGTTTATTAAACATCATATGTATTCTTATTTTTTTTTGTTAGTGTTGAATGTGTGATATTAGTTTAATATAAATTTTATTTGTTTTTATTAGTGTTTTGATTGTTGATTGTTATGTTGGTTTGTAGTGATATATAGTTTTATTATTTCCATTCTATAAATATAAAGATTAATTATGTTTTCGTATAATTTAAGATTATGTATTTCGATCGATAGCATTTTTTAAATATATGCTTAGATATTTATCTTAATTGTTATTAGATAGATATAGATAGTTGTGATCCTTCTCTAGATTTTTTAAAACGGAATTAGAAAAGTTGAGATTCTTAGATTGGCACAAAATAGAGTTAGTGGTATATTCTTTTTTAGGTTAAATTGAAATCAAGTTAGTTGGATCAGTTAAAGGAAACATAATAAATTGTTTACATTAACATTTAATTGGTTTTATATTGTCCTCGCGATTTTCCTAAAAAAATGGAATAGTTAGGATTTGGTAAAAGGTGGAAACCGATTTTTAATTTTCAAAAAAAAAAATTGGAAATAAATTATTGTAATAGCTTAATCGATTTTTGTTGGTTGTGATAATCATTAAAATAGGATATTTGTTTATTAGATTAGTAATGGATTTTGAGTATTTAGCAAGTAAGATATGGAGTGGAAATCAATGTTAGGCGGTTTAATGCTAGACGGTTTATTGTATGATTGGAAATTTGGTTTGTATATATTGGTATTACTTGGTTCAGAATGTATTAATTTAAGTTTTTAAATTTCATATATAATGTAAATACTAATCTACGGTTTGTACATTGGTCTAACTTGGTTATAGTAACTATTATGTTAAGATCACAAGATACAGCTGTGGCTTGCTTTTTATTGGATGTGGTTTGCTTTTTATTGGATTGACTTTGAATGTGTATATATATAATATTCAAGTATAGTAGGTTACAGAGATTTAAGGAAAATATCTAATTCATATAAACAAAAATATTTCGAATAAAAAAATATGAAGATGTTTTGACTATAATACCCTTAATGAAAATCTGAATAACAATGGCATATTTCGTAAATAACACAGTAGATAAAGGTTAATTCCATAGTGCACTTCTGTTTTAATATAGTAGATGTCTCATTTCATTTTATTTCCTTTTTCGTCGTCCATGTGTTTCATTACTAGGCAAGCCGGAATATTATAAATGGGCAAGAGCATATTTAAAAAAAATGACATGAGAACTGATGGAAATTAGAGATGAGGAAAAGAATGCTATGTGGCTCATCCCAAGACCATGCAATCTTACGTGTCACTTTTAGAACACCCCCGCCGTACCATCACCAACAACCAACAGAATATTATTTGCCGATCCCACTCTCGAAAAAATGCGGCCAGAATCAACCGCAAAGAAAGAGAAGTCACTCCAACAAACTTCACAAGAATCTGCTGAGAACATGGAACCGCCGTGGCCGGTAGGCCCAATTTATTGACCTAATTCATTCCTGCCATATGCTCATCCTCAGAGAACGGTAGACGAAGACGATATTACTCCACACGACTTGGAGAATCACAAACAAAGCTGCGAAGACCAACAGAGTGACACCAAAAAAGAGGACCAAAAGAAAGATCAAAATTCGACAAGACAGTCGGAAGCGATAATCGGACAAGAGAGTCAAACTTTATTTAAATAAATTAAACTGAGAGGAATCGAAGAGATGATTCCAAACAAAAGTATAAACAAGAGAAAGAATATGAAAAACCGTAAATTCTAGTCTCTCTCTCTCTCTCATAGTTTGGAGTGAGAGAAGAAAAGAGAATTTTTGTCATTTTACTTCTACACTTCTAGTATGTGATGTTTCAAATTAATAATTTGATGGATAATATGGTCCTACCAAACATATTTCCTTCATTTATTTGTATATATATATATATATATATATACATATTTATGATAGTTATTTTTTGAGTATGGAAAAATTAATATATTTGCTTATGTTCGTAAGCAACCACCAATTTAGATAGTCGAACAATTTCAGATTTTTTTAATTTTCTTTTTTTTTCACTAAAAGATTTTCAATATTCAAACCAACAAATCCGATATTACACATGATTGGAACCAAAGCCGGTAGGTTAAAACAAAACTTCCGGAAAACAAAAGCTTGTGGATAAAGATCATTCCTAGAATCAAAAGCGGCGAATAAATACAAATCCCAGAGCCATATAAACATAAGAAGGCTATAAAGAACAGGCTAACAACAACTAATACGGAGGAAGGAACAGAAAGCTGAGAAGACAACGAAGATACAACGACTACCGAACATCGAAAAAGAAAAGGAGCGTAACATCGGAAGCCGAGATTTATTGAAGCTGACTCACTGATACTCATTATATTGCTCCACCAAAAGGAGCCACGAGCAAGTTTTATGCAGACGAAGGACCAAACTGTTTACCATTCGCCTATGATCGACTAGATGTGAGGAAGGCCAAAGCCTCAATTCCTTAAGGATGAGCCGGAGAACCCTTGCCAAAGGTAGAAGACCAGAGGCAGAAAATAAAGAAGATAACTGCAAGAAATATGCCGATGCAAACATCAGAAAGAAAAACACACTCACGACGCCCAGAAACATCACCAATCGTAGTCAACAAAACCACACATACTACAGCCTCAAAGAAGATAAACAACCCACCTATCTAACCGAAACGCTAGCAAGAGGACTCCTAACCATTAGACCAATGCTCTAACACAAGATCTGACCCAAAGAACCACCTAGATGCGACTAACCAGAAGTGTAACTAAAACCAACAATACCCAAGCAAACCAAACATACCTAAAATCAAGAAAACAAAGTGCAGTCTAATCTAACCCAACAGACCCAAATACACGTTCAGAACCACCTAAATCCGGGAGCAGAAGAGAGCACACCATGACGCTACAAGCCATACCTGCCAACCATAGGAAGAAGAGAAGCGTGCGATTCACCGACTTACTGGAGTAACACAAACCGAACCGCCTAAATGTCGAAAGTTGAAAGCCGAACCACCGGGAAGTTAGACCACAGAGGCGAAGAGATACACCGACAATGAGCCCAGGGGAGTGTCGGCGACCTACAACCATCATGAACAACAGCTAACAAATCCCACCTAACTTCCGCTAACCGCCATCGAATGGATCTGCCAACGAAAAGGAAGCACCTGCACCAAAACAGCCGAGAGACGAAACACCGCGGGAACGCCGAAGATCTTAGGAGGACGACTGAAATTAAGCAGAAGAAAGAGCAAGAAGCCTCTCCCATGCATCCGGAGAGGAAATGGAGGCAAACAATGAGGCGGCTATACGAGTATCGAAAACCACACCAGAGAGAATATGAATATCTATTAGGGCAAACACAGACGAGATTTAAAAAAAAAAAACTTGTTGGCAAGGAAAATATAACAAAAATAGATTTATCTTTAAAGACAAAAATCCAAAAAGTCTACAAATATAAAACAACAAGACAACATAATCTATATTATTAAAACACAACATTTTAAGAAATAAATTTGATATGACGTGCTATATTATGATTTGTGTCATTATTTATATGTGAAAATTAGATTTTTCATTAAGAGTATATTTGTCTCATTAAATTAGACTAATTGTGAGTCATTCTAAATATCTTCTAATTATAATTTATTCAAAATATATTTTAATATTTTTTATTTTAAATAAGAATATAAGTTTTTCTATTATAACAAAATCTTATAAAAATATTTTTTCCACATTGATTTTTTGGAAAATAATTAATTAAGTCATAATTCTAATTAAAATTTATTGGAAATTGCTTTTCCTTAAATTTTTATCTATAAAATTATATATATATATATATATATTCAATAAGTATAATTTAGTTATTAAAGCAAATGATACTTCTCATGCCCTGAGATCTGCCCCTTGGTTTAGGTTTCCTTACCCCTTGCAATGGGGTGTTCCGATATTCATCTGGAAAATGTCTCTTGTTATGTGTGTGGTCTCCATTATTGCTTCAGTAGATTCGGTTAGTGTTTCTTATCAAATTAGTTATTTGAAGACAAAGTGCACTTTTAGTAATCAGTTTGTGATATGCAATGCTTTTGTTTAATGTTCAGGTTGGTTCGTACCATGCTTCTTCTCTGTTAGTAGCATCAAGGCCTCCTACGCCTGGTGTTTGAGTCGGGCAATAGGTCTTGAAGGTTTCACAAGTGTCCTAGCCGGTTTATGGGGTATAGGTACTGGTTCAACCACACTCACCAAAAACGTTCACACAATCGTTGTGACTAAAATGGGAAGCCGCAGAGTCGTTAAGCTAGGCGCATGTGTTTTTGTTATAATTATACAACTCATCATTAAGAGATCTGATGTAAGCTTTCGATGTCCTCTGGTAAATTTGGAGGGTTTGTAGCATCGATACCTCAAGTCATGGTTGCTTCTCTTCTTTTATTTATGTGGGCAATGTTTACGGCTTTAGGTCTTTCAAACTTACTTTATAGTGAAGCTGGAAGCTCTAGAAATATCATAATCATCGGGTTATCGCTGTTCTTTTCTCTATTTGTCCCAGCTTACTTCCAGCACTATGGCCTTTCTCCAAACTCGAACCTCTCTGTTCCAAGCTATTACCATTACATTGTTGCTTTTCATGAGACGTTTTATTTTTTTCAATGCTTTAAACTTACATATTATACATTTTGATTTTTTATTTATGATTAAGTTATATCGTACTCATTCAAATATTCATTTCTACAAAATTATTGAATCACAAACTCATTAACAAGATTTTTTTTTACACAAAAAATAGATATATAAACAATATTATCGCAAACTTACATATTATACATTTTGATTTTTTATTTATGATTAAGTTATATCGTACTCATTCAAATATTCATTTCTACAAAATTATTGAATCACAAACTCATTAACAGGATTTTTTTATACAAAAAAAATATATAAACAATATAATCCCAAAATCCGTAGCGTAGCGCGGGTACCTACCTAGTTGGAATAAATCAAACATCTTTCAAGAGTTTTTGGCTTCAACATACATATTTGAAGTTCGCCATCAACATTCATATTGACTCCACCAAGATTCCAAATTCATATTTAAATTAAGGTTAAAAGTGAAAAGAAAGCATAAATCACAAAACCAACCAAACCTTGTTTGATCAAAATCTATGACACAAGACCACAATTTCTCTTGATCCAGTTTCGTGAAGCAGGCCTATGAGCTTCTCGTTGTTGCTGTTTGGAATCACGATCCTCTGTTGTTCACAAGCTGGAGAGAACAAAAGCATAAATCTATAAGTCAGAATCTTACAGCAAACTGAATATCTATATGAAAAAGGTATTGAATCACCTCGATTTGTATCATGACTGTTAATGATGGACTCGGTATGCGAGGGTATGTCCTTTTCTTGTTCTTGATTAACACCATCTGGTGTTCTCCTACTCGTCATCATAACTGGAAAGCAGTAACCATTGTGTTGTATTTTTATCAAATTCATGAAAAGTAGAAGATAATGCGACGGAAGGGATAGCTAATGACTGTGGTCAGTATGTGGAGTCTTCGTGTAAGGTTCGGAAGGCGCAAGGTTGAAGACTGAAGAAGACGAGAAGAAACAATTTTTTCCTCAAACCCGATTTCTCAGTCGCATTGGCAAGCTTTCCCCTCATGTTTATCAACAGCTCAGGAAGTGGAGGATGCCGTCCCGAGAGCAGCTTGAATGATCGGAACAGGGAACCCTGGATCGATCCAAACGGAGAAGATGAACTGTGAATCTGCAAATTTGTCGATTCAATCGTCAGAGGGTTGATAAGAAGGGAGACTACTCTAGATTAATCGAGTAGAATCAGATATAGTAACGACGAACCTTCGATCTGTATTTCTCCCTACATATGAGATAGGAAGAGGCCTTCACGACGAAAAATCGTGAAGCTTTTCCGGCGAGGTTTCAGGCAGCATAGGAGGAGACGATGCACCAAGGATTAAGGATGAGAGGTTTTTTTAGTGTTTAGGGCAATATGTACGATATATCAGACAAACATGAACCAATACAAGGGGAAAAACAACACATCAACACAACTGGATACATACGTGGAGGATGGCTTTTCTGATTGGTTTTTCAAGTTTTTTTATTAATTGACGTGACATTTTCAGAGAGATTTAAAAATCTGATGTGTCATCTCCTGGAGAGACACTTCTTCTATTAGTGTGTTGATTATTTATTAATTTTTGTTTTATAATGTGGATTACACAATTATAAATAAAATCAGATTGAATAGTCAAAAAGTCTTAATTATTAACAAAAAAAAAAAACAATTAAAACCCAAACAGTACTTTCCTTGTGTCGTGATCTATATATCTCCAGAGCTGGTCTACGAGTGCCTGATTAAACTTTGATGCCAGGTTATCTATATTGTTATAGATAAGGATTATCTAGTTGGATGTTTATCATACGTTAGAGTTAATCTTATTCATATATATCTTGTATAGATTTAAGGTTATCTCCTAGCAACTATCTCTTGTATAAATACAATATCAAGATCAATGAGAATACTATCTTTCACAAATCTCTGCATGGTATCAAGAGCTTTGATCTTGACCTAAATTTTTTTTTTCTCTTCTCGCCATCCCCGAAGAATAAAAAGGCAAGGAAAACTTAGAAAGCATAAAACGAAGTGTTTGAAGATTTCGATGACCTAAACGTGCATGCCAATCCAATAAAGAAGATTTAGAACAAGAGAAAGCTAATGGCGAATTTGAAGCGGAGGAGTTCAACGGCCACTCGTAGACACCTCCATTAGCTTTTCCTTGAAACAGCGTTGTCCCCGTGTACAAATCCTTCACCTGAAAGTAATTAGGACATAGTTGAACCATTACATCATTAGTCTTACACAGCTCGTTAACCGATATTAAATTATTATGCATAGATGGAACATGAAGTATATTATCAAGCTTTAAATTGCGTGTAAGAGAGGGAATAAGAGCTGAACCCGTATGTGAGATAGGGAGTTGATGACCATTCCCGATCATCACATTCTCACCACCATTGTAAGGAGTATGAAGTGATAAATTGTGGAGATCACTGGTAATATGATGAGAGGCACCGATGTCGAGCAACCAAGGAAAGTAATGTGGCAAACTCATCGTAGTGTGATGCGCTTGTTGAGGCCATTGGGGTGTTGGTAAAGGCAAATGTGGAGCCTGCCAAGGAGTCTGACCTCGATACGGTGTTTGCTGATATGTGCCATAGGGTGCAGAGGCTTGAGGTTGTTGATATTGCGGACAACGACGAGATCCATGCCCTTGAACTCCACAAAGCTAGCACTTGCCAAGATAGGGTCTCGGTTCCCTGTAACCTCCACGTTGACCAGAGTACCCTCCTCTTTATGGTGGTTGCGATTGATTGTTATGTTGTGGGCGTATTTGAGACGTGTTTGCCGTGACCGGAATTGCCACATCAGGTATAGTTGCGATAGCCAAGGTGTTTTCTCTGATTATGAGTTTCTCATGAAGCTCATCAATGGATATTGGCGTGTCTCGACCATTCACCATGTCAACCACAGCACGATAATCCTTTCTTAGGCCTTCAGTGATGACATCCAAAAGATCTTCATGATCAAACGGTGCATCAAGAAGTGCAAGTTTATCAGCTTTGTCCATTATTAAGCGTAAGTACTCATTAATAGACTTATTGCCCTTTCTGATGTGTTTGATTTGTTGTTTTAATTGTTTCACATGCCCCCTTGATGCTTTACCATATGTAGAGGAAAGGATTTGCCAAACTTCTCGAGCTGTTGTTGCTCTTGCAACTATCGGTTGAACCGTGAGAGACAAGGAACCAAGAATTGCACTGAATAACATCTTGTCCTGTCGTTTCCATGAACCAAGACCCGAGATCGATTTTCACGAAACGTTTAGTCTTGTGATAAAGCATGCTACTATTCGACTAATCATTGGGACAACAGTCGCTCGGAACTGGCCACTTATGCAGCTAGATGTCAATAACGCGTTCCTTCAAGGTCCTCTTAATGAAGAAGTATACATGCTTCAGCCACCAGGAATGATAGATAAGGACAAGCCCAATCATGTATGTCGTCTAAAGAAAGAAATTTACGGCTTGAAACAAGCACCCCGTGCTTGGTACAATGCTCTATAAGAATTCCTGCTACGCATTGGCTTCAAAAACTCCCTCGGTGACGCCTCGCTTTTCATACTACATAATGTTCTCAACTATATCTATATCCTGGTCTATGTAGATGATATTATTATCACCGGAACATCATCATCATCTGAAATCCGACGAGTTACTGATCTCATGGCCTCACAATTTTCTCTCAAATACCTTGGGAAGCTCTCGTATTTCCTTGGTATGGAGGCCACACGGACATCAAACGGCCTACATCTCACTCAGACTAAGTACACATTTGATATTATTTGTCGTGCTAAGATGGAGAATGCGAAACCGGTTGCAACGCCAATGTCTTCAATGGAAGCTCTCACACTCAAAACTGGCGATAAATTGGATGATGCATCTGAATACAGAACACTTATTGGTGGTCTACAATATCTTGGCTTAACACGGCCAGACATTGCATTCGCTGTGAACAAGTTATCACAGTTCATGCATCAGCCAACAACAACGCATTGGGAAGCATTAAAACGTATCTTAAGATAACCTGCTGGAACGATAGACAAAGGCTTCTTCTTCTCCGTCTCTTCTGCGCCGGCTCTCCATACGTACTCTGATGCAGATTGGGCTGGTGATCAAGACGATTACATCTCCACATGAGCTTATATTGTGTATCTTGGGAAGCAGTCCATTTCTTGGTCGGCTCAAAAGCAGGGGAATGTTGCACGATCAAGTACAAAGGGGCAGTACAGGGCGGTTTCAAATGCTGCCTCGGAAGTTAAATGGATCTCTTCACTTATGTCGGAGCTTGGTCTTCAATCTAGCATCACACCAACGATTTATTGTGATGACATTGGTGCTACTTACCTCTCAGCAAATCCAGTTCCATTCTCGTATGAAACATATGGCTTTGGCTTATCACTTTGTGCGAGAGCAAATTCAGGCGAAGACTCTACATGTGGCTCATAGAAGCTCGGCTGATCAACTTGCAGATGCCTTGACCGAGCCTCTCCCACGCATGCGTTTCCTCTCATTCATTGACAAAACCGGACTCTGTACTCGGCGTCCGTCTTGAAGGGGCATATTGGTATAGATAAAGATTATCTAGTTGGATGTTTATCCATACGTTAGAATTAATTTTATTCATGTATATCTTATATAGATTTAAGGTTATCTCCTAGCAACTATCTCTTATATAAATGCAATATCAAGATCAATGAGAATACTATCTTTCACAAATCCCTACAATCTAAACCACTAAACTATAATGTCCTGTCAAATTCAACTGTTATCGTAATGCACAACATGTTACTCACATTAATTAGGCTGGATCAAGTGATTCGGATACAATTAATAATATACACACGTAATTTCGACTCTCACTTTTTCTCTTGTATTCTTATATTCTTATATTCTTATAAAATTGTTCACTTTAATATAAAGATGTTCATACTATGGCTAATTTTACATTGTCATACCATATTCGTGAGAGTACAAAACCAAACACAGCATCGTATAGACAAATAAATTAGGTGTTGTCTGCTCAAATAGCTAGCTTGCCCATATGGCCATACTTCCAGTTTATTTTGAATTTATACATTGTCTGCTTGACATTGATGTGTATAAATATATTATATATGCTAGTTGGGACTAAAAATTATATAAGCTTTTCAAAATATTGTTTTTTTCTTTTCTTGTTTAGGCATCAAATATGATCTTGTTGACATAATCGATTCTAAACGATAGAATTTCAGCGTAATGTGTCTACAAGAATTGCCTAGTAATTTATCCAACATCATTTATCCAACATCATTATCCTTTATTATTTATCATTGATCTATATACTTCTCAAATATCTCAACGTAAAACATGTCGAAGGAAAAGTTAGATTGCTTTTAGCTGGGACACTGGCACAATTTTGTGCGCAGTTTCTTTTTTCTTTTCTTAAAAATCCACATATATATATATATATATATATATATATATATATATATATATATGGGTTCATATTGTATAATTATATCTTGGTTTTTTTAAAAAAAATTATATCTTGGTTTGGGTCAGGTGATATATAGTTTTCATCTGAACTCAGCTTGATAAGAATTTATCTAAACTTTTGTATGCATTTTAAGAAGTTATATTTACCTTTGTCTACTCATATCACGCTTTTATTTGTCTATTATTTTTGGATGATTCCCAGGTACATAATTGATGAAAAGTTATATAAAATCGGTTTATTTCCGATATCATATCCAGACTTAAAACTTACAGTATACTATGACTTCTCTAATCTTTTTTTTTTTTTGACAACAAGATAAAAAGAAGAACACTAATTTCCTATCAACCATATCGGTGGTTCCGGTCCGATATGTGTGCTCGATGACTGCCTGAGACGCGCACTTCGTGCTAGTCTATCTGCTGTCTTGTTTTGTGTACGAGAGATGTGTTTGAGATCGAATGTCGTGAAAGACGTCCTTCTCTTGACATATTCTTCAATGTAAACTTCAAAGGCTGGCCAATTCTCCGGCTCGGATACTATCTTCACCACTTCGGAACAGTCCGTAGCAAAAGTTATATGCTTTTGATCGAAGAATATCATGCATTCCATAGCCCATAGCAGAGCCTCAAACTCTGCGTGTAACGGCGAGAGGCTCTGTCTACTATTTGTAGCACCCATCAATATGTTTACTCCTCCTTCATAGGAACTATACCATCCTTGACCACTAAACACTTCCCCCTCCTTCCAAGATCCATCCACAAAGCACCATTGACCTTTTTGTACCTCATAAATTGCCGTAGAACCATGATTTCCCTGATACCGTTCATTTTGATTTAATGTGCCCGACTTGGCTCCCTCCCAAGACAAAAATTCCATTTCCGCTAGTCTCAATGTTTCACTGGGATCGCGGTCTATCTGATTGTATACCATATCATTTCTACTCTTCCAGATATACCAAAGAATCCAAGGGAATTGGTCGTTAGTTTCCTGTGAAGGTAGCCTCCAAAATAAATAATCCATGTTCGTAAAGAGCGCCTCCGTAGGAAATTATACTGGGTTTGTAAGAATTCTTGACAAAACCCATGTTTGAAGGGCCGGTGGACATTCAAACAGGACATGATTTATTGTCTCCTCAGCACCACATCTGACTTCTCTAATCTATTTTGGTTAGTGTTTGTAATCTCAAGAAATTATAGTATCAGCAAATGGACAACCTCTCGATTTCGGAGGGTTTGAAGATTTTTGACTTTTCTTGATTTAGGCTTCTGTATGGGCTTTGATTTTTAGAGCCGAATCTCTAAGTACATATCTATCTAAGCCCAAAGCCTTAGTAGATATCTATCCAAGCCCATTAGGGTATAAACGACTTCAGGTTTCCCAATAAAAGGTGATTTTCCTCACTCTAGAGTTCGGTCTCAAACCCTAATTGTAATTTTCGCCGTCTAGCATCCATCCATGGGTCGTGTCATCAGAGCTCAACGTAAGGGAGCGGGTTCCGTCTTCAAGTCCCACACCCACCATCGCAAGGGTCCTGCTAAGTTCCGGAGCCTCGATTACGGCGAGAGAAATGGATATCTCAAGGGCGTCGTGACGGAGATCATCCACGATCCTGGCCGTGGTGCACCCCTAGCTCGCGTCGCTTTCCGTCATCCTTTCCGTTACAAGAAGCAGAAGGAGCTCTTCGTCGCTGCCGAAGGTATGTACACCGGCCAGTTCTTGTACTGCGGTAAGAAAGCCACTCTTGTCGTCGGAAATGTCCTCCCTCTTAGAGCTATTCCTGAAGGAGCTGTTGTCTGCAACGTCGAGCATCACGTCGGCGATCGTGGTGTGCTCGCTAGAGCTTCCGGTGATTACGCAATCGTCATTGCTCACAACCCTGACAACGATACTACTAGGTTTGTTTCTTGAATCCAGTAACAAATATATATTAATACTTTGCTGTTTTAATTTCCATTTTGATGATTGGATTTATGAAATGCTTGCATAATTGTTGAGATCTGGTGATTGGTTTGGTGTAGATCTGTAGTTTTGTAAATGCTTATCTTGGTAAAAATTGGATTTTTGGTTCCAAGGGTTCTGCTTTTGGATTCGATGCTATGACTAAACAGATCTTGATAACGGTTTCTTGTAGTGTATAGAATGATTGAGTTCGGCATATTTATTCCTCAATGATGAATGGATTATATGTTTTGACAGGATCAAGTTGCCGTCGGGTTCCAAGAAAATTGTCCCCAGTGGATGCAGGGCCATGATTGGTCAAGTTGCTGGTGGTGGAAGAACCGAGAAGCCGATGCTCAAGGCAGGAAACGCGTACCACAAGTACCGTGTGAAGAGAAACTCATGGCCTAAGGTTCGTGGTGTGGCTATGAATCCAGTTGAGCATCCTCATGGAGGAGGTAACCATCAGCACATTGGTCACGCCAGTACTGTTAGGCGTGATGCACCACCAGGACAGAAGGTTGGTCTTATTGCTGCTAGGAGGACTGGTCGTCTCAGAGGTCAAGCTGCTGCTTCTGCAGCCAAGGCTGACTAGGTTTAATAAGATAATATTTGTTTTGAGTTTTGTTGTGTTTCCTTTTGGACCTTTGTTGTGTTCTGAAATCTGTCTTGTTGCCTGCCAGAATCTCCGTGGAAGTTTTATATTATGAATTTGCAAGTTTCATTTTTCCTACCTTTGATTATGTTTGAGTACTTATCAGTTTTTTCTTGTCGATCAAATTAAAATATATGTTTTGAGGGCGTAGTTTTTGGATATTATAATTTTTTTTTATAAGTTTGTAAATGCCAAAAAATAAGTTTGGTCAAAAAAATACTTGAACTACAAAACTCATTGAGTTAATGGAAAAGTATAATAACCAATAAAAATATAGAGTTCCTGTCTCTCCAGAACATTGACACATCAGTTTTTTAATTGCCACCAACAGTTTTTTAAATGCCACAAATATTTCCTCCCCATATTTGATTACACGTGTAAACAGATATATTTTTTGAGTTTTCTTTATTGTATAGCTGCATTGTGTAAATAGAAATCTGTTTCATCAACACTTCGATTGTTTGACCCTAATTCAAAATTCTTTTTTCACAAACTCTAAATAGATCGCCCCCGCCAATATCACCTGATTGGGAGAAGATAAATACAGATTGATGCTTCGTCATAGGTGTGGTCGATTTTTCTCCATGTATCTAGAGTAATCTTCTTTCGAATCAAATCTCTGACGATTCAATCCAAAAAAATGTAGATTCGCCCGTTCATCTTCTCCGCTCGGATCAGTCCATTGATCCATGTTCTGATAATTCTACCTGTTAACGGGACGGCCTGCTCCGGTCGGAGCTCCTGAGCTGTTGACAACCCCGAGAGAGAAGCCGAACAATGTTGTTTTTTGTCATCAACGCTTTTAATTTAAATCAAAATAGGCCGGACATTTCGGTTTTCTTGTGGAATTCCGAAATCCGACAGGTTATGACTTACAAGTGAAAACTCTCGACCCTGTATCCTAGCCCTTTTAGCAAGGGTGTCGGCAATTACATTTTCACTACGGCCAATGTGAACTAAACTAAAATACGAAAATTTCTCTCTAATAGTGGCAACGATATCCAAATCTGAAGTAAAGCCCGGCCAGTCCACCGGATCTTCCATTATCTTTAGGAGGTTGATAGGTTCTAAGTTTTCCCTATACTAAAACTGCAAGTGAACAGCAATGTCAAAGTAGTATATAGGGTTATCGAATCCACAGGGACACTCGGTCTCAAGAGAATCAAACTGTAGGAATAAATACTAGAAATAAGCAAATAGTGAATAGAATAAATTGCGGTGCGAGAAAGTAAATCAGTAGCAGAGATTAACGGTTGTGAAGCAAGTAATTAAAAGCGTCAAGCCTAGGGTATTCTCAGGAAATCAGACAAGCAGACAGTTCATTCAGCAAGGATCTAATTAAGAACGGTTCTAGAACTCAAAACACAGATATAGAATTAACCAAATTCCTTTGCGATAATTCTCTAAGTCTAAGTGCAGCAAACCAAACTTTCGTTTGCGAGAACTAACAGATTAAACTAGCAATAAGTCCAAGTTTGATATGTTCACAATTATCCTAAACCAAACTTCCGTTTGCGCAAAGTTTAATTGCCCAATTTAATTAGTTCAGATTCCTAAACCCCACTTCCGTGACGTATTTAGCAACCTAAGATCTAGATTCTAATTGATCAGGTTAGAACTAGCTTTAAGCACAATTAAATTGAAGAACATATATAGTTTGAATCCTTAACTGAATTTGAACAAGTCTAGCAAGTCATGAAATCCTATGTGAGAAACCCTAAACCTAACTATGAATCTACTCAGACATAGATAATGAAAACATAATCATAGAATGAATAAATTGCATAAAAGAATAAGAGTAAAAGGGGTTCGAAATCTTCTCCAAATACAGATGATGTAACAGGTTCAGATCAGCCCCAAAAGCTCTAAAATCCTCTGCTCTTAATTATGAATTGCGTAATGTAAAAAGTATAAAGCCTCCCTAATAAAAACTCTAAAAACTCTATTATATAGGCATAATCTCGGCCAGGGGCTTCTTTGTAAATATCAGGAACTTCTGGATCAAAGTGCAAATTCTTCACTCTTCTAAACCGCCGAGTTTTTGGCCCATCTCGCTGGTGCATCGATCGATGCTAGAGTGCAACGATCGACACCTTCCTCTGTTTCGGACAGTGAACTCTATCTCTCGGCCAAACACTCCAAAAATCTCCAAAATGCTCCATTATCTCCAATTCAGCTCCAAACCTGATTATACCTGTAAAAGACTCTAAAAGAACACAAAAGACACTAAAAACACACTTATATCATGGTCTAAAACTAGTAAAAACCATGATATATCAACTCCCCCACACTTAGCCTTTGCTTGCCCTCAAGCAAAACAGAGAACTAAAACATGGTGAAGAGGTTTGAAAACTCTTCAGAAACTCATTTCATCCTAGAAGCTACAATACTCAGATTCCCCTTAGTAAACCACTGCAAGAATCAATCACAGGATATCAAGACCAACATGTACTTCCCCCACACTTAGCAACTGTCCTAGGTAAACTCCACAATCACATTCAAGCATTCAAATTCTCCCTACTGACTTCTGCAAGTATTTAAGTGCGGTCTCACCTAAGGAGTATCGATCTAAAGGCACATGGATTCTTACCTTATCAGCTCTAGACCACCATACTATCTTTCTCTAGTCCCTTTCTTCTCTTTCCCTTCTTTAACAACTGATTTTTCCCCACTGGGTATCATTTTATTTTTTTTATCAGTGTTCTTCCCGTTATGGGGTGTACTTTGGACACATTCCATGGATCACATGAGAGATAATAGTGTTTGCTACTATTCCCATGCCCACTTCGGAGTTACTAACTCATCCTCAGTTTATTATTATTATTTTTTTTTACTTTACAGAAGGGGAGAAGGGGACTAAATAGGACAGGTTTACAGGCTGTGTCAGAACTAACAGGGAATCCGACATAAAGCATACCAAGCCCTTAGGTGAGAAATCTAAGTCAGTATTAAGGTTGAAGTCAGTAAAGGATCCTCTGATACCTGAAGTGATGTGGGTGTTCCCAGTAGGTTGATCCGTGTCTGGGTTTTCTAATAGTCATAGATAGATCCTGCAACTTCATCCCAATGGTTACTTAAGTTCCTGCAAGTCTTGTAAATCTTCTCAGAAAATCATAGTTTCTTACTTAAACAATTTTGACTCAATAAAACAAAAAAAATTTGAAAAACGGACTGACTCTTAAGAAAACAGAAAGATATAAGTCAGTAGCACCTCCCCCACACTTAAGACACACTGTCCCCAGTAGTGTCCAGCGAAGGATTGGTAAAAAGAAAATAAAAATTGAAAAGGTGAAATTATGTTTGTCGGGTTACCTCTGTCGCTCAGGCATCGACCGTTGCACTAAGTGCATCGACCGTTACCTGGCGATTTTCGTGTATAGTCGATCGTTGCTCAGGACCGCAACGATCGCTGCAATGCGATTCCTTTCGTGTTGTGACGATCGATGCAGAAGTGCATCGATCGCTGCACTGCGAATTAACCGAGACCTGCAAACATAAACTCACCAGAAACAAAAACAAACGTAAAATCCTAACAAAAACACCAAAAATGAAAAAGAAAAACACTAGTACCTAATGGTGGGTTGCCTCCCACCCAGCGCTTGTTTAAGGTCAATAGCTTGACCGGACGGATGAGATCTTTCAAGTACCAGGAGGTCCTGACAGAGACCTTTTCTGTCTCTGTTCAAGTCTCCTCATCCAAGGTGGTGAGTACGCTGTTGCAGAATGCTTATGTCCAAGAAAAGATGGAGTGAAATGTGCTCCAGGATCTATAACCATGGTATGATCAGGCTGCTCAAAATCTGCGTCCCTTATGGTGAATGTCTGCCCATCTATCATTGGCCTTCGCAGCTTATCCATCTCATAGTGCAGTGGTTCATCTCCCAGGTGGAGGTCTATTAGACTCTGTCTAACAGCAATCACAGCTCCTGCTGTAGCCAAGAATGGTCTCCCAAGCAGTAAAGCTTCATCCGGATCACAATCATATTTCAGCACAAGGAAGTCCGTTGGAACTAAGTAGTTCCCAACTCTCACCGGAATGTCCATAAGAAGTCCTTCAGGAACTCGTATGGACTGATCAGCTAGGATAAGAGAAGTCCTAGTAGGAGTAAAATCCAACATTCCCAGCTTCTTTGCCACAGAGTAAGGCATTATGCTTCCAGCAGCTCCTAAATCACACAGAGAACGCCTAAAACTATCCTCAAAGATAGAACAATCTAGCACAAAGACTCCAAGATCAGGTAGCTTCTTCGGGACCTTAGTTAGCAGAACATCACTGATATGCTGAGGAACTATTATCACCCATTCTCTCAGCTCCTCATCTAAAGGCAACATCTTGTTCAAATATCTCTGAACACATGGATGATAAGGTGGATCATCAGAAGGTGGAATTTCTTCCAAGTCTTCACCACTCTCTTCTAGCTTTTTCAGCTCTTCAATCTCTTGTTTAATCACTTCAGACACCTTGGGATATTGCCTAATGGCTTGTGCATAGACATCCTCTTGAGTGATCTCAGATACATCAGGGAACAGGCGGGCCAACTCTGCATCAATCTCATTTTCATCCGACAGTTCTGTCTGTTCACGCCCTGCAACGATCGACACAAAGGGTGCGTCGATCGTTGCCATCCCGACGGGTGTATCGATCGGCACAGATGTTGCATCGATCGACGCACTGCAGCAGATTTCACCCGAGAGTTTTTCACAAATATCCGAAAATTCCTGTTTTGTCACCAACTCAGCTGTACTTAGCTCAAATCTTTCACCTAGGTGAGATCCATCATTAATGTACACAGACCAGGCCTTAACATGAGTGTCTGCCACTCCTTTTCCCTTCAGTGAGCTGGACATCTGGTTCACCTGAGTGTCCAACTGCTTCATGTGAGTGCTCAGAGACTCAAATTTCCCATTGAGGTCTTCATAGACAGCGTCCAACTTCTTGTTGCAGTCCACAGAAATCTTGGTCTGACTCTCAATCAGTTGTTCCATCATAGCCTCCATTTTGCTCTCATGGGCTGTAGGTGCAGGAGGAGTCTGATAGGATGTAGATCCATAGGTTCTCTGAGTACCTTGTCCATAGGTCTTCTGAAAACCACCAGTCTGTCCACCATTGGAGAATCTGTTCCCCTGTTGATTACCAAATCTATTACCTTGGAAACCAGAACCTCCTATGAAATTCACATCTTCTTCCTGAGTTTCCTCCTCAGCCTGAATCACCTCTACATTTTGTGCAAAGTGGACAGATTTCTTACTTGTTAGGAGATTGTAGACTGTGTCCAATCTGGATCTTATATTAGCTATATCAGAATTCTCTACGGTTCCACCAGATCTCTTTCTCCTTTCATCCATTGTTTTGCAACTGTTGCTGCCAATCAGATTCTCTATCAACTGCTTAGCCTATGTAGGAGTCCTGGTGTTGAAATTGGCATTACTGGAATTATCCAGCGCAGTCTGATAAGGAAGATCTATGCCTCTGAAGAAGATACCAATCAGCTGTACTTCCGTAAATCCATGGTGTGGACAGTCACGCTGATACTGCTTAAATCTCATCCAGGCAGTCTTCAAGGGCTCCACAGCTCCTTGGGAAAAGGTGAGTATGTCCTGTCTGGACTGATCCGAGCGTGCATCATCATAAAAGTGACGCAGGAACTCACTCTTTAAGGCTGTTCAAGTAGTATACTGACCAGGTGCCAGTTGTCTCAGCCATGCACTAGCGTCTCCAGCAAGACTGTGCGGAAATAGCTTAAGGAACAGATAGTCCGGGCATACTCCTTCATACTTCATGACAGTGACTATGTCCTCAAACTTGTCAATGTGATCCATAGGCTGCTCTGATTGAAGACCATGAAAAGCAATCTGTCTCATCAGCTGGTAGTAGATGGTCTTTACCTCAAAATCGTTCCTCTCAAAAGCAGGAAGCACTAGAGCTGCTCGGTTTGCATGAAACTCATCAGGTCTGTTGTAATCAGCTAGTGTCCTCTCATGGACCACCATCTCTCTACCTTGGGCCTGTCCTTGACCCTGGTTTTGGTTCAGCTCCTGTTGCTCAGGAGGATCAGGGATAACATTCCCATCAGCATCAACCCAATGCCCAGCAGCATTGTACGGGTTGTCATCTTGGTCCCTCAGGGTACCTTCAGCATCTGGTATCAAGATCAAACGTTCTCGTACCATCCTCTCTCTCCTTTCTCTTCTGTTAGTCCTTTCTAGACGTCCAAGTTCCTCTAGTCCAAGATTGAGCAAGCTCTAGTTCGGATTACTTCGAGTTTTCTGCGTTGGCATAAACTGTCTGTAATCGTCCAGCAACGATCGATGCTCTCAGTGCAACGATCGATTCAAGTCTCAGAATCGCCTAGTGACGATCGACGCAAGGTATGCAACGATCGACGCAAGGCGAAATTCGTACATGCGACAGAAAGAAACCGAGAAAAAAGAAAATCAGCAAAATCAAAAAAAATAAAAACGAAAAAGAACAAAAACAAAAACAAAAAGAAAAATTTCTAGCAAAAACCCTAAGTTCGGTCCTATCGAAGACTCAAAGAGTCCCCGGCAACGGCGCCAAAAACTTGATAGGTTCTAAGTTTTCCCTATACTAAAACTGCAAGTGAACAGCAATGTCAAAGTAGTATATAGGGTTATCGAATCCACAGGGACACTCGGTCTCAAGAGAATCAAATTGTAGGAATAAATACTATAAATAAGCAAATAGTGAATAGAATAAATTGCGGTGCGAGAAAGTAAATCAGTAGCAGAGATTAACGGTTGTGAAGCAAGTAATTAAAAGCGTCAAGCCTAGGGTATTCTCAGGAAATCAGACAAGCAGACAGTTCATTCAGCAAGGATCTAATTAAGAACGGTTCTAGAACTCAAAACACAGATATAGAATTAACCAAATTCCTTTGCGATAATTCTCTAAGTCTAAGTGCAGCAAACCAAACTTTCGTTTGCGAGAACTAACAGATTAAACTAGCAATAAGTCCAAGTTTGATATGTTCACAATTATCCTAAACCAAACTTCCGTTTGCGCAAAGTTTAATTGCCCAATTTAATTAGTTCAGATTCCTAAACCCCACTTCCGTGACGTATTTAGCAACCTAAGATCTAGATTCTAATTGATCAGGTTAGAACTAGCTTTAAGCACAATTAAATTGAAGAACAGATATAGTTTGAATCCTTAACTGAATTTGAACAAGTCTAGCAAGTCATGAAATCCTATGTGAGAAACCCTAAACCTAACTATGAATCTACTCAGACATAGATAATGAAAACATAATCATAGAATGAATAAATTGCATAAAAGAATAAGAGTAAAAGGGGTTCGAAATCTTCTCCAAATACAGATGATGTAACAGGTTCAGATCAGCCCCAAAAGCTCTAAAATCCTCTGCTCTTAATTATGAATTGCGTAATGTAAAAATTATAAAGCCTCCCTAATAAAAACTCTAAAAACTCTATTATATAGGCATAATCTCGGCCAGGGGCTTCTTTGTAAATATCAGGAACTTCTGGATCAAAGTGCAAATTCTTCACTCTTCTAAACCGCCGAGTTTTTGGCCCATCTCGCTGGTGCATCGATCGATGCTAGAGTGCAACGATCGACACCTTCCTCTGTTTCGGACAGTGAACTCTATCTCTCGGCCAAACACTCCAAAAATCTCCAAAATGCTCCATTATCTCCAATTCAGCTCCAAACCTGATTATACCTGTAAAAGACTCTAAAAGAACACAAAAGACACTAAAAACACACTTATATCATGGTCTAAAACTAGTAAAAACCATGATATATCAGAGGTTCACACAGTCGGTTTCGATTCTAACACTGAGAATACTCCTGTCACAAAGACTCTCCATAGCCCAAATGAGTCCGTCCAATTCTGCATAAAGCGGTGATAGGCTTCTCCTGCACCCCTTCTCGCCTGCTAGGACCCAACCCATATTATCCCGTAAACACTGTTCCAGTCCACTAACTATACCATGATCAACCCACGAAGCATCATTCTGGCATATATGGATAGAACGAGTCTCGAGGGATGTTCCGTCAAGATCCGTTGTGGAGAGGTATCCACATCCACCTTACATTCCTTCTGGTTTGCTATCCTCCAACTTTCCGCTTCAAAAGTAGAGTGTTGAATCCAATGAAAACCTTATCATTCCTTGCTTTCCATATATACCATATGATCCAAGGATAATTATCTCTTTGTGGCACATGAAGGCCCATTTCTTTTGTTCTCCAAAACAGAAAATCCATGTTTCGGTAAATAGATGTTCTCGGGAAGCAACCCGGAAGGGACGGAAAGTCCGATAAAGCCCACACCTGCAAAGCTGGGGGGGGGGCACTCAAATAACAGATGATTAATCGTTTCCTCTGGTGCTCCACATCTGTGGTACCTCTTGTCTGTGCCGATATGCCGGTTGGCAAGACGTTGGCACGTCGCTACACATCCCGATAAGGCTTGCCACATGAAGTGTCGGAGCTTACCGGGAGTCTTAATCGTCCAAACATGACTCTTCAAGGGGGTTATGCTTGGTTCTAGAACCTCCTGATTTTCTTTTGCAAAGTTAGTTTTTCGTAAAAGCTCGTAGCCCGATTTAACTGTGTAAGCACCAGAAGTAGTATGGTTCCATACATATCCATCTAATGTGAGACTGCGACTAGGTCTCAGCCCAAGAATTAGAGGAACATCTTCATGATGAAAAAGATCCCGTATCATGGGTTCATTCCACTCACTCGACCCCCGCCTCATCAGTTGGTGCACCATGAGATTGTGGTCTCTTTGTCCCATTAGGTCAACACCTCTCGGCACGCGGGCCGGAATATCAGGAATCCACCGTTCATCCCACACTCTAGTATTATATCCCGAACCAATCTTTTTTCTTAATCCAAGTTTAAGAACATCTCTTGCAGCCATGATACTACGACATCCATATGATGGTGAATATACTCTGCGGTCCTCCAAGGGATCAGAGTTTCTTTAGTATCGTCCTTTTAAGACTCTCGCAAGGAGAGAGTGTGGGTGATCAATCAAACGCCACATCTGTTTAGCGAGAAGCGCGAGATTCATATCATGCCAATCTCGGAATCCAAGACCTCCCATATCCTGGGGAATACAAATCTTATCCCATGCAATCCAATGGAGTCCCCTACTATTTTGTTTTGAACTCCACCAGTAATTCGATACTGCACTCCTCAGTTTATCAATGATACTTTGAGGGAAGATAGTGAAGGAACTTGGAGCCAATTCTACCAAATTCAGAATTCTCGCGAGTTCCCGATAGCCTAGGATCTAGGGTCTTAGTTAATTGAATCAAGGATCTGATCTCTGTTTACCTGGAATTTTGGCAGCGGAAGATGGTCAGATAAACGAGATCTGTAGTGCCCCAATCGTTGCGCCTCTATCGTAGTCCACACGCACACAAGCTGGAATCCGCCGGGATGCAAGTACCGGTGGTCGGATCTCCTTGGGACTTCTGTGTTTTCTAGAGAAAGAGAATCAGTTTTTCTATCAAGAACAAACTGTCTGTGACGGCACGCACACCTAGGTAGAAATATAAAACTCGTATATATATATTGACTTCGAGGTAAACCGAAACATCTGTTTCGGTTTCGCCCTCGTGTCGACCGACACACCTGTTGGTGTCGATCGACACACATATTGTATCGATCGATGCACCGATGGCATCGATCGACACATCTCTTAAAACACGATATCAATGTGTATCCAATACACATTGATCTTGACCATATACTAATGATCAATCCCATACCAAGTGTATCCAACTTGCTTAGGTGTGTGACCCTGTAGGTTCACACGATACCAGAAATGAGCTACAACTCATTTGGCATAAGCGGTTTCTAGCAAAACATTATGACTACCTAGTATCACATGAATTGTCCGATCTCGACAATACAACTATTTCTAGAGTTAGTACAATGTGATTTCAGGACATAATCCCAACAATCTCCCACTTGTACTGGAATCACCTATTCCTATAATCCCTTCGTCACTATATCTCGATATGGCATAAGGCAAGAGACTGTGTCATCCTTATTATAGCCAACATCATGTTCATCGAATTCCTGATCTATACTGATAAAACAAATGACTTACAATCACCTCGTTTGAGCACGACCATGCATTTTCTCAGTATCAAATATTTGATGGGCCTTGAGATATTTATCTCCCTTTATCCAGGAGGGACAAATTCCATCTTGTTCCATCCCTGTTTCTGCATATACTTCATGATACGCACAAGCAATGCCGTTGTAGCCGCCAGTTACGGAACGACGTTTGACAAGGTCAACACGCACCAATTCATATGCTAGGAAGCATGATGAACTCAGGTCTAAGGACTATACTCTATAGTCGTAATGAGAACCTCCCATGACACTGATATAACTATCCTGTGGAGTTCTCATTAGCGGGTCATGTCCGATCATATGTTTTCCAACATATATCTATGTGACTGACTGTGATAATCATATCATTGACTCCATGAAACTTAGTCCAACAGTTACCTCACATATTAGTCTCGCGCGGTTATTGGTGCCCCACTTCAATAACCTCGACTAGGGACAATCATAATTTATGTCATCTTTTACTTATAGGGTTTCATGATCAAGTCCTCAACTTGATGACCTATATGATGATCATAAAATGCTTTGGGACTATTATTTAATTATCTAATAATTAAATAATACTGATGTCAGTTTAACTTACATAAACACTACCATAGTATGTCTATGTAAAGTTTACAACATAACTAAAGTTACTCCCACTAGAATCAAGATCATCTCTTCATATATCTTATACCTACAACAACAGAACAAATTTCGTGCTTAGGTTGTGGGAGAGACTGCGGTGTTTACAACATAACTAAAGTTACTCCCACTAGAATCAAGATCATCTCTTCATTATGCCTTCTCATTGTTCGTTTCGTTGTTGTGTATTTTGATGACATTTTGGTGTTTGATACTGTAATATCTTGTTTTGAAAAATTGGGTCAACGGGCAAAGGAAAAGTCAACATGAGCAAAATGATAATTTTCAGAAGTTGGAGGACATTTTGGTAATTTTGCTAAAATACGAGCCGAAGCCGAGATGGGCCAAATATGTTTCTTTTTAAGTAGAGAAAACATTTAAAAGACCAGAAATGGAAAGAACGGTTTTTAAGTGGGTTTTCAGACTATCGAGAATAGAAACCGAAAAAACCGAGAAATTTTGCAAAATCCATAATGGAAGCTACGGGTATCCAAATTAAGTGATTCAAGTTTTTAAATTCATCTAAAATCATCAAGAAGCTGATTTTTTTGGGTTGGACGATTTATGGAAGCATCTAAGGAGTTTTAAAATATTAAACGTGGAAACAGCTAAACCGAAGCAACGGAACGGAAAGAGTTATGGAACAGTTTAAGCTGATTGGTTCACTGTTATTGGTCAGATTTCACCCCTAGAAGACATGTGTTACCTCCTCAGTGTCGCCACCTCATTTTTTGAGTGCAAAGAACCTTTGTGGTTCACGCATGAGTTTGCATGCAAAGAACCTTTCAGTTGACTCACCTCTACATCCATTTCATCACTTCTTAGCCCCTCTCTAGCTCTCTCTCTCTCTCTCTCTCTCTCGGTTCCCCCATCTCTATCTCTCTTCCCATGAAACCCAAAAAAAAAAAACCAGAAATCTCCTTAGATCTTCTTGAAGATCACCATGTGTTCTTCATAGTTTGTTAAGCAAGTAACTCAAATAACCCTCAAGCCCTTCAGAATATTCATAAACCTCTTGCACCAGTAGATTCACCTTCTTCCTCATCATTCGCCACCCTCCAGCTTCCTCCACTGCTGCCGGTTCGCCGAAAAGTTATCGCCGGCGAGTCACCACCGCCTATTCTCCCTTCTTCCACTGGATCAAGTCCTATTTCTTCCCTTCTCCCTTCTTCCGCCTATTTTTCCTTATTTCATTTTTATTTATTTTTATTTTAAATAATTTTTAATTTTAGATTATGTGTTAATCATTTGATTAGCTTAAAAAGGGTGAACCCAAGAATTATTCCAATGTTAAATTTTTGAAAATGGTTGATGTTGTAGGAGAATCTTTTTGTCTCAAATTATATAATATTTTCTTTTCAATTTTAAATTTAACAAAAAAAAAATTTCCTTTTACGACTAAATAAGATATGTATTTTGTTTTATAATGTTTCGAGAGTGTGTGGATGATGTTGGGAATATCCTGAAATCACACTTGTAATCACTTTAGAGATAGTTGTGTTGTCGAGATTAGACATTCGTATAATACTGGGTGATCATAAAGCTTTGCTAGAAGCCACTTATGATCTATGAGTTTAGAACTCATTGCTAGTGTTATATGATCCTACAGGGTCACACACCTAAGCAAACTGGATATTTAATATGGGGTTGATCATTAGTGTAATGATCTGGTGAATGTATATTTGATATACATTCAATAATGATTCTCTGAGGTTGTGTCGATCGACACAGAATGTGCATCGATCGACACAGGCCGCAAACCAAAATAGAGATTTTGGTTTATGACTTAATTAACTACGGTTTGATCCTCGGTTAATTAGGTCGGGTAAAAGTCAATATATATATGATATATGGTCGACTTTTACAGCCACCTAACCTAATTCACAGCCACCTTAGAGAAATTGAAACCCTCTCGAGAGATTTGATCTCTAACGGCACTAGCATCCCGTCTGTCCAGTTTGTGTGCGTGTGGATACCAGTAGAGGCACAGCACTTGAGGCGCTACTGATCTCGTGTTCCTGACCATATTTCCGCTGCATGTATTCGAGGTAAACACGAAATACTCTTTAGATTCAAGCGAATAGTAAACTCGAGATCCGGGCTATGAACTTGCTAGGTTGTTTAATAGTGATTAATCAGCACAAAGTTCCAACGGTGGTATCAGAGCCTTAGGGTTTCTGTTCTTGAATCTAGATGCATGTTTATGTTTTTAATGGTTAGAATCGGATTCATAAGATGAATTGAAAAGCATGCTAGAATCGATTTTAGGTAAAACGATTCAAGGGTTTCACAATGTGTCGATCGACACCAATCCGCTGTCGATCGACACACCGTGAAAACGCTAATTAAAATATTAGGGTTTCGATCATCGGATCGAAGATTCTTGAATATCCCACTGTGTCGATCGACACAAATGTTGTGTCGGTCGACACAGGCCATGCGATTGGATTGAACCAGTTATATCGCATGGTTAAGATGGTTAAATCGGTTCAATTGGATTGGACCGGTTATCTAGATTAGTTTAAAACCGGTTTAACTGGTTGATTCCGGTTCAATTGGATTAACCCAGTTCAATTAGATTGAACCGGTTAACCCAATTTTGGTTTTTGTTAGGTCATGACGACCGACACAAGGAGTTGTGTCGATCGACATGGACCAATAACCAGACCGGTTCAATTCGATTGAACTGGTTAAGGAGATTCGATTCCGGTATGACCGGTTATTGAAGTCCGGTTTGAGTAGGGTCGTGTCGACCGACACCAATGGTTGATGTCGATCGACACACTACTCGCAAATCTGGTTGTTGAACCTGAAATTTGCAAGACCAAGCCAAATTTATTCCTTTGCTCTTAGTTTAATTAAAACTTAACCGAACTAGATGTTTTAATAAACTATAAACCTTCTTGGGTAGATATATGATATGTATTCAAGATTAAAGGTTCCGTTCCTCAACTAAATATCAAGTATATTTAGATGTCTTTCCAATCTTGTCAACTGTCAAGACTTGTTTCATTGTACGATAGGCTTGCAGTGCAAGGTATCAACAATTACATGAGTAAGGCAGGAGGTAATCATGTTGATGGGCTTGCAGTGCAAGGCGTCAACAATTACATGACTTAAGAGATTGGTTTACTTGACTGGGCTATCAAAATCGTTTTGGGCTCAGAGACATCAGGTGGATTGGACATGAGATGTTAGTCCACAACCAAGAGTTATATTAGATATAACTAGCAAAGTTGTTGCTTACCTAGATAGCTAAAATTTGGGTGATAGCCAGTGGCTCACTCAAGTTTAGTGAAGTATGGGTCTTGGATCATTATATTCATTTGAGGAAACATTGTTTGAATATAATGCGAGTCTTCTTAATAGATAAGATTTCTCATTTCTTGAACATCATAACTAAACCTCTCTTGTTTTCAGCTATGTCTAGCACAAACCATCATAACAATTTCTCCATGCGATCCGTCCTTGAGAAGGACAAGTTAAATGGATCCAACTTTCTTGAATGGTATCAGAACTTGAGAATTGTTCTCAAACAGGAGAAGAAGGACTATGTCCTTGAGAAAGTTATCCCCAAAAAGTACCGAGCCAATGCCTGGCAGTCAGATAAGGATGCTTGGGATAAGCATTCTAATGATGTGGTCGATGTGTGTTGTCTCATGTTGGCTACCATGAACTCGGACTTGCAAAAGCAATATGAGTATGTGGAGTCGCCAATAGAAATGATCAATGGCCTGAAAAGTATGTTTTAGGAGCAGGCACGAACTCAGAGATACCAGACGGTTAAGTCTCTAATTGAGTGCAAGCTACCAAAGGACGAACCAGTTAGTCCTCATGTCATTAAGATGATGGGTTATATTGATAACCTGGGGAAACTGGATTGTCCCATTAGCCAAGAGTTGGCTACTGACATCATTCTGCAGTCACTGCCGTCAAGCTATGATCAGTTTGTTATGAACTATAACATGAACAACTTGACAAAGACTTTGACTGAGTTGCATGGGATGCTCAAAACTGCCGAACCCAACATCAAGAAGGACACCCTAAATGTCCTTATGGTACAAAAGGGTAATAAGTTTAAGAAACTTGGTAAGACCAAAGGTGATGGCAAGACGAGCTCGATTGTGAATCCAAGCGAGTCTAACCATGCTCCTAAGGTTAAGCATGGTCCTTCTGAAGATGATAAGTGCCATTATTGTAATGGTTATGGGCATTTGAAAAGAAATTGCAAGAAATTCCTGGAAGATTATGAGAAGATGAAGAAGACGTACGAGACTTCTTCTTCAGGTATTTATGTTATAGAAGTAAATGTTATGGTTCTACTTATTTGGTATTGGATACCAGCTGTGGTACTCATATTTTGTGAAAATATGCAGGGTCTGAGCAACAGTAGGACTATGGAGAAAGGACAAGTGGACCTGCGCGTGGAAATGGAGAAAGAGTTGCTGTATTGACCGTAGGAACATTTATTTGTCTTCATCTTCTGGCATGGTTTTAGAACTTAATAATTGCTACTATGCACCTGCTATAAGCAGAAATATTATTTCTATTCCTTGTTTTTGGATATGGAAAGATATCAGTTTTCAAATTAAGAATAAGTGTTATTCATTTGATTACAATGATATGTTTTATAGTAGCGGTCCATTAGAGAATGGATCTTATGTTCTAAACCAAAGTGTGCCTAACTATAACATTAGTACCAAGAGATTCAAGTCAAATGACACGAATCAAATTTTTTATTGGCATTGTCGTTTGGGCCAAATAAATGAGAAATAGATTCAGAAGCCCCATAGTGATGGGCTTTTGGGCTCATTTGATTATGAATCAGGTGAGAAATGCTAATCTTGTTTATTGGGTAAAACGACAAAGGCCCCTTTCAACAAAGGTAGTGTCGATCAACACAGGATGTGTATCAATCGACACAGGTTGCGAACGAACAAAATGAAAGGGCCAGAGGCTTATTGGGCTTTATACATACGGATGTGCAGAGCACGATGAGCACTAGTGCTAGAGGAAACTTTCATTACCTTTACTGATATTTCAGTAGGTACGGTTATGTCTTATTAATGAGACATAAGTCGGAATCTTTGAAAAGTTCAAAGATTTCCAGAATGAAGTACATAATCAATTTGGAAAAAGTATTAAAGCTCTACGATGAGATCATGGAGGTGAATACTTAAGTCAAGAATTTAGTGATCATTTGAGAGATTGTGAAATTGTTTCACAATTCACTCCTCTTGAATCAGACTTTATTAGATATGGTTCGATCAATGATGAGTCACTTAGATCTTCCATTATCGTTCTAAGAATACGCTCTAGAAACGTCTGCGTTTACACTAAATAGGGTTCCATAAAATTAGTTGTAAAGACACCGCATAAGATGTGGACTGGAAATATTCCTAAATTGTCTTTCATGAAGATTTGGGGTTGTGAGGCTTATGTAAAACGTTTTAATCTCTGATAAGCTCGCACCCAAATCCGATGAATGCTACTTCATTGGTTATCCTAAGGAGACCAAGGCATGTTACTTTTACAACCGGTCCGAGAACAAAATGTTTGTTGCTCGGAACTATGTTTTCTTGAGAAAGACTTTCTTTCCAGGAAGAACAGTGGGAGTAAAAGTACAACTCGAAGAAATTCGAGAAGTCACAGGAGGCTGCTCAACCTGATGAGGAAGAACAGCAGTTGGATTTACAAAGAGTTGTAGAACCTGCAATTGTGGTGCCTAAAGTTTGCAAAGGATCTGGTGAATGTATATTCGATATACATTCAAATGGCGAGTTTCTGAGGAAGTGTCGATCGACACAAAGGTGTATCGATCGACACAGATCGCGAATCAAAATATTGATTTTGGTTTATGACTTAATTAAATGCGGTTTAAATCTTGGTTAATTAGGTCGTGGTAAAAGTCTATATATAAGATATATGCACGACTTTTACACAAACTTGAAGCTCGCAGATCCGAAAGGATCCGTCACGAACCCGAGAAATGTGAATTTCTTGTAACCAATTGCCATGATCTGTTGATCATTGAAAGTGATGGGCCTGCGAATTGAAGCAAGCATCTCGGAGTTGGAATCTTCGTTTTGATGAAGCAGTCAAAAGGTTTGACTTCATCAGGAACGAAGAGGAACCATGTGTTTACAAGATGACTAGTGGGAGCGCAGTTGCATTTCTAGTATTGTATGTTGATAACATACTGCTTCTCGGAAATGAAATTCCATTGTTTCAGTCTGTTAAGACTTGACTCGAAAGTTGTTTTTCGATGAAAAATATGGGAGAAACCGTAAACATTCTTGGAATAAGAATCTATAGAGATAGATTGGACAAGCTAATTGGATTGTGTCAAGATGCTTATATTGATAAGGTCTTGCACAGGTCCAGTATGCATAATTCCAAGAAAGGCTTCATGCCAATGACACTTGGCATTACTCTTAGTAAGACGCAGTGTCCTTCGACACACGCTGAGCAAGAGCGAATGAGGTTCAGACAACTGCTACATGCATTAGATGTATTAAGATGTGATCTTAATAGTGAGAGTTGTTGTTGTTAATTTTAGTTATGATATGATGTTCGTGTAAACATAATTTGATTATGTTAATGAATTCTGACATCAGTATTATTTAATTATGTTATTAAATAATAGTCCCAAAGTAATTTATGACATTTTATAGGTCATCAAGTATGTGACTTGATCATGAAACCCTATAAGTGATAAATGACATAAATTATGATGGTCCATGGTCAAGGTTGTTAAAGTGGGACATTAACAACCGCGTGAGACTAGTATGTGAGGTGACTGATGACTAAGTTTCATGGAGTCATTAATAAGAGTATTAAAGTCAATCACATAGATATGTGTTGGAGAACACATGATCGGACATGACCCCCTGATGAGAACTCTACGGGATAGTTATATAAGTGTCATGAGAGTTTTCATTACAACTAAAGAGTATAGTCCTTAGACCTGAGTTCATCATGTTTTCTTACATGTGAATTGGTCCGCTTTAACCTTGTCAAACGTTAACCGTAACTGGTGACTATAAAGGCATTGATTGGGCGTATCATGAAGTGTGTGAAGGAACAGGGATGGAACAAGATGGGATTTGTCCCTCCTATATAACAGGAGATAAATATCTCAGGGCCCATCGAAGATTTGATACTGAGAAATGTGTGGCCACACTCAAACGAGGTGATTGTCAGTCGTTTGTCTTGTCAGTATAAATCAGAGTTCGATGAACATGATTTTGGCTTAATAAGGATGACACGGATCTTGCCTTATGCCAGATCGAGATATAAAGACAAAGGGATTATGGGAATAGATGATTCCAGTACAAGTGGGAGATTGTTGGGAATGTCCTGAAATCACACTTGTACTCACTCTAGAGATAGTTGTGTTGTCGAGATTAGACATTCGTATAATACTGGGTAATCATAACGCTTTGCTAGAAGCCACTTATGATCTATGAGTTTAGAACTCATTGCTAGTGTTATATGATCCTACAGGGTCACACACCTAAGCAAACTGGATATTTAATATGGGGTTGATCATTAGTTTAATGATCTGGTGAATGTATATTTGATATACATTCAATAACGATTCTCTGAGGTTGTGTCGATCGACACAGAATGTGCATCGATCGACACAGGTCGCGAACCAAAATAGAGATTTTGGTTTATGACTTAATTAACTACGGTTTGATCCTCGTTTAATTAGGTCGGGTAAAAGTCAATATATATATGATATATGGTCGACTTTACAGCCACCTAACCTAATTCACAGCCACCTTAGAGAAACTGAAACCCTCTCGAGAGATTTGATCTCTAACGGCACTAGCATCCCGTCTGTCCAGTTTGTGTGCGTGTGGATACCAGTAGAGGCGCAACACTTGAGGCGCTACTGATCTCGTGTTCCTGATCATATTTCCGCTGCCTGTATTCGAGGTAAACACGAGATACTCTTTAGATTCAAGCGAATAGTAAACTCGAGATCTGGGCTATGAACTTGCTAGGTTGTTTAATAGTGATTAATCAGCACAAAGTTCCAACAGATGAGACAAACTTTGATATCATATTAAGTTTCATGGCTTTCAAATTAAAATTAATTGGCGAAAAGTGGATATTAGTTCAAGTCCCTTATATATTAGTCAAAGTCCCTCTTAACTTTCAGTGTGGAAGACACATACTATTGTTTCGGACACCCACAATTGTGGAAGACTTTTGTGTGGATGCTTGTGGTCAAGTGGTAGAGGACGGGTCTTGGACGCTACCACATTCTGAGTTCGATCTTTGTGCTATACAAAACTAACACACAATGGTTTCGGACACTCACATGGATATGAACCTTGCTTTATGAGTCCATTTAAATATCCAAAAAGAAGGTTTATCGATAGCCTGCACCTCCTTTTAAAGATTAGACTGAACCCCTCTATAAACTCGAAATATCCCAGATTAATAAAAAAAGAAGAAGAAACTTTTAGTGTGAAACACTTATCACACCCTCTAGAAATAAAGACCTCATGACCATTAATCTCTAAATTACTTAATAGTAACTATTAGTAAATACAAAATACCTAAATATGTACGAAACTAAGTAATTTGAAGATAATCTAATGCCATGCACTTGACCCATGAACCATCCCAATGGAAGAATTTTCAACGAATAGAAGTACTACCAAAACTTCAAGACTCATATACAAGTGACACAACTAAGTCGTCGATAACCTTTTAAGTCTCTCGCTAAACTGTCCACAGATATCTTCTTCCTCTTTGTCTTTTAGCCTTTATATATTTCTCCACCTTATCTTAAAATTTATTTACTGCAATCTCCCTAGAGTCTATATAAATGCATAAACACGAGTGACACTGATAAGCAAAGCAAAATAAGAGAGAATATTTAAAGATGGCATCTTCTATGGTCTCTTCCATGGTTCTCTTTCCCCTTCTTCTGCTTCTTGTGTTTCCGCATATCGATAGAGCCCTTGGCGCACAAGAGGAAGCCCATAAACAAAGTGAGTTTTTTCCTCTTTTAGATGTCATTCGTATCCTTTTACGTTATTAGTTAGGTTTTTATTATGTATTTATGTTTAATCCTGGTTTTGGTTCGATCAAACCTTGACACTGTAACATATAACGTAATGTTTTTTGGGTGGTGCAGGTGCAGAAGAGACCTCGTCCATTCCAAGAATTGGAGTTCCACCGTTTTTTCCACCTCGTACTCCAAAATTTCGGCCGATTCCTCCATGTACAGTAAAGAACTTCCCCAATTGTAAGGGGAAAATAGGATCTCCTCCGTCGCCCCACAGGTCTTTCAAAGGCACATACGAACTTGGTCATTAACCTCACTCTATCTTCGAATGCCTCTAGCTATACATATATATATATATATATATATATGTGTGTGTGCATGTTTCTTACGTTGTGTTTTTTTTTTTTTTTTGTCAACTTACGTTGTGGTTTTGTTTGTGATTTCTCTCCTTGTTTATCCATATGCACGTTTGTCATATTTTACAGTTTTACGGAACCGCCGTTAATTAAAATAAATAAAAATTGTATGTGCCTGTGTTCTAGACCGCCTCTTTACTTACGTTGGATCGTTCAAAACTTTCCCAACACTTGGCAAAAGAAATCAGTCCTACATAAATGTAGAAAAATATGCCGAAATCTATGAGAAAAAGAAGATAATTTTATATATAATAAGAAACCAATTCTCTCCTCAGCATGACACGTGTCCATTTTTCTATTAAACTAAGGGCATGAACATCTATGAACCCTTATGGAGGGTTCTTAAAATTTTTTTTTTTTTTTTCTTCGGAAAGTGTAAAAAAAAAAATTGAAAAAAAAAAATTAGACAAATGACAAGCTGCCACGTGTCATGAACAGTGTAAGAACCGGTTCTTAAATAAGGATTTTTAGAACCGGTTCTCAACTATTCACGTGGGTCCCACGTGAATAGTTAAGAACTCCACCCCTTAAAACCCATCGATGTACATGCCCTAATTGGGCTTAGAGCATGAATATCCAAGTATGTTAGGTGAGTATCTTACCAAAAATATATTAAAATATTATGGGTCCCACGTGGGATCCACATGAACAGTTAACATACTCACCGCATAAGTTTCTTAGCTAAGAGCATGATTATCAAGGGTTCTTAAGGGTGGGGTTCTTAACTATTCACGTGGGACCCACGTGAATAGTTAAGAACCCGACCCTTAAAAATCCTTATTTAAGAACCGGTTCTTACACTGTTCATGACACGTGGCAGCCTGTCATTCGTCTAATTTTTTTTTCGATTTTTTTTTTTACACTTTTCCCGAAAAAAAAAAAAAAAAATTTTTTTAAGAACCCCATGAGGGGTTCACCACTAATCATGCTCTAAGATATGTATCTTGCCTGTAGCGCCTACGTAGCGCTACAGGATTGGTCCAATTTTTTTTTTTTTTAATTTTTTTTTTGCTTTAAAAAAAAATATAATAATAATATTAAAAAAAAGGTAAGATACCCTGGCCGGGTATCAGGGATTTCATGCTCTTACGACAATTACTTTAGTTTTTGCATTTTTGGGGCCTACTTTGATATCGCCAAGAGCACGACGAACCCTAAAAAGTTATTTTCCTCCTCTGTAGCCTTCCTTCCTCCACCTTTCCAATGGTGAGTCCGTTTCAGTAAAACTCTCTACCTTCCTCGGCCCTTTACTCATCATCAAATATCTTTGTTCCGTTTCTGAACCCCATCATCTTCTTACTCCTATCACTTATAGCTACAGGGAAACGAGGCAATGGCTGCAAAACCGAGGCTTCTCACTCAGATTCACGAAATTTATAATTTCTCTCAGTTTACTCGAACGCACAGCAGAAAAACACTCAGGCGAGATTACAGAATTTTCTTCTGTTTTCCTCCTTTGTTTAAGCCGGCATTCTACTTCTTCATATGCATGTTGTTGGTGAAGTCCGGATTCATTAGTGGATGAACGGAGATTCTGCTGCTGCTATTTGAGGCTTTCAATCGGCGGTCGAGGGTTGGGCTATGATTTCCTAATTGTCCCTGTGAGGAGATGCTGGTTATTGCCCATGTCGTGGGGATGTGCCAGATGTTTTGATGAGGGTCGGTGATGATTATCGGTGGTTGCAATTTCTGTTCAAGCCAAAGATGTATGATGGATCCACATCCAAAATATATTTGACGACGTTGCTCGTGAGCGCCTCCTACGCGCCGCCTACAAAGTCCAACAATTCCCTGTTATCGCAAACAAGGAAGGCAGGTTTTGTGTTTGATAATCTACATCGTAATAAGACAAAAAGGAAGATTCTTTTCTTTAAAACAAAATTTACCTTTTCTTTGTTTCAGGATGTACCTGAGCTCCAGTCCATGTTTCTATCTACGGATCCTTTTGAATCTAAACCATTGAAGGGAGTGAAAGTTGGTCTCATTCTCGAGACACTTGAAGATGGTGTTGATCCTAAAGTGAGATCTGCAACTCAGGATGATGCGTCTCATTGAGAAGCAATGGGTTGTGTAGTGCCAGAGGTCTTTTCCTCGCACTGTCCTTTCTAGCTTTTTCCCGTATTGTGTGTTATTTGTGTAAAAGACATCAAATAAATGTTCAAAGATCGATTTATGTTGTCATTTTCACAGGAATGACTCTTGTGTTGAATATGAAGATATGGGATTCAAGTTATGGCTGACGAGCTCAGTAAGCTGTACGAATGTTCCCGTGGAGAAGGATTTGGCAGGAGGTTCAATCTCATAAACAAATTTTCAGTTTTTCTTTTATGAGAACATTGCACCTCTCTGCGGTTATTACGATGCATACTACAAACAACCTCAACAGGTAACCCACATTTACAAATGCAGTCAACAGAACATTACTGGATCTATGACTAATATACTTTTCTTGGTGTTAATATAGGTGAGAACATTAATTCAGAAAGACTTCAAAGGTACATAGATTAGAACGATATCCTTATCTCCCCACTAGCTTCATCTGCGGCATACATGATAAGAGAAAAGAAAAATGATCCATTAGCAACTTATGCTGGAGATATTATTACGGTATAAATGCTTCCAGGTTATAAACACTCTTTTAATTGGTTTTTCACAACACAAAACATAACTTGTATCAAATATGAGATTGTTGCAGGTCACTGTGAATCACTCAGGGCATCCTGTGATTGTATTACCGTGTGGATAACTCGAAAGAGGTCACTTTAGTCTACCCGTTGGTTTTCAAATGATCTGCAGCTTTTGATGAGGTCTGTTATGTATTAAAACTCTTTACTTACTCCCAAGATTAAGAAAAAGTTTTTTTAGTGACTCTGGAGTTGCTTAGATTTTGCTTCAATTAATTGATTGAGTTTTTGTTATCGGTTTTAGGAGGGATTGTTGAAAGTTGCTCGCATATTTGAGCAGACCCTCAAAGCTTGAAGTTTTGTTCCTCCATTGTTACCAAATGTAGTCTAAACATGAAGGAAAGCATAAAGGGGCTGTTCGTTGGATCATTTGACATATCCATCCAGATGGTTCATTTAAATGATTCATCCAAATGATCCATCTGAATGTTGTTCGTTGTTTTTTTGATGTTTTTTCCGATATTCATTTGAATGGATCATTTAGATGAACATGTGTTTGTTTGCTTATTTTTTGTAAACTTCAATTTCATCTAGATGAGTTTAATTAAAAAATGACTAAACTACTCTACTTTGAACTAATTATATTTTTAGTTGTTATCTTTACTATATTATTTTAAATACTAATCTAAAATATATTTACAAATAATTTTCAAACTATTATTATATTGACATGAAAACACAATATTATAGATTTGGCGGGAAAATGTGATTTTGCGGTTTTAAGGAAAAATATGGTTTTTACGGTTTTAGCAGGAAAACACTATTTTATGATTTTGGCGGAAAAACACGATTTTACGGTTTTGGCGAGAAAACACGATTTTTTTTTGTTGTGACGAAAAACACGATTTTCGGTATTGGGAAAACACAAATTTCGGTTTTGGCGGGAAAATGCGATTTTACGGTTTTGGCAGGAAAACGCGATTTTGCGGTTTTGGCGGAAAAAACGATTTTGCGGTTTTGGCGGGAAAAAGCGATTTTAAGGTTTTGGCAGGAAAAAGCGATTGCGGTTTTGGCGAAAAAACGCGATTTTGCGATTTTGCCGGGAAAAATGCGATTTTGCGGTTTTGACGGAAAAACGCGATTTTGCGGTTTGGAGAGAAAACGCGATATTGCGGTTTTGGAGAAAAAAACGATTTTGCGGTTTTGGCGGGAAAACGCGATTTTGCTGTTTTAGAGGAAAAACGCGATTTGCGGTTTTGGCGGGAAAACACGATTTCAGGTTTTTGGCGGGACAACGCGATTTTACGGTTTTGGAGAGAAAACGCGATTTTGCGGTTTTGGAGAGAAAAAGCGATTTTGCGTTTTTGGAAAGAAAAAGCGATTTTGCGGTTTTGGCTGGAAAAAACGCGATTTTGCGGTTTTGGCGGGAAAACGCTATTTTGCGATTTTGACGGAAAAACGCTATTTTGCGATTTTGACGGAAAAACGCGATTTTGCGGTTTTGGAGAGAAAACGCGATTTTGCGGTTTTGGAGAGAAAACGCTATTTTCGTTTTTGGTGGGAAAACGCGATTTTGCGGTTTTAGCGGAAAACGCGATTTGCGATTTTGGCGGGAAAACACGATTTCAGGTTTTTGGCGGGAAAACGCGATTTTACGGTTTTGGCGGAAAAACACGATTTTACGGTTTTGACGGAAAAATACGATTTTATTTAGTTTATGTTCATTTACTCATTTTGAATTTGCATTCAAATGATCTATTTAAATATTTAAGGTATATTAGTAATTTGTTATTTTTGGATGAATCATCTCCATCCAAATGATCCAATTTGGTTCATTTAGATGAGTTTAAAAATTTTGCCTAAATTTTTAAAACTCATTCAGATGATCCATTTGGATGGAGATGAGATCCATCTGAATGGACAAACGAACAGCACCATAGTCTCTACCTTATTTAGGTAAAGCGAATTCATTTGTAGTGTAATTTCTATGTATTTTACAAATAAAAGACATAAGCAGACCCTAGGTATATTCTCCGCATCATATTTTATGGTTTTACAGTTGCATTCATGCACTTTATTATACGGCCGATTCATTATTCACCAACACATTTTCACACCAACTATTAATTTGATTGATTTAAAATATTCATCATATTTTTATTTTATATGATGTTTTTCTTTAATGTTTACTAAGAAATTTTATAAGCATATAAAAACATGTTACAAATCTGAAGTAAACCGTATGAACATTGAAAAATGTCAACTTCTACCAACACATATTGAGCCAAAAGTGTTACACGCTTCAATTAAAATTATATGTAATTAGTAATCACTAAAGATTAATTAAAATGGAAACACTTAGAGCTTGAGTATAAGTATAAGTAAAATAAAAACTATAGGACACCAGAATCTCCGCGCACGCGCGGGAGTGTCAAATCAACTAGTCTCTTTAATTAAAGAGTTTTAGAGCATCTCCAACCTCACATAATTTTTCATACTAAACTCTATTTTACAGTAAATTTTTCTCCAACTACATTATATATTCCACTCTAAAATAGTGTAAACTTATTTCTTACACTATTTTTATAGTAAACCTATTTCCTACTCTATTTTTGTGTTAAACTTTTGTATTTGTAAAATGATCATTTAACTTTTTAATTTTTTTATATCTATAATAAATAATAAGTTTACTAATTATTTATTATAAAATCATTATTATATTATTAAAAATGTTGAAATACAAAAATACCAAAACTTAAAATAAACAACATGAAAAGTATTCAAATTTAAGATAAACAAGACATATGTAACACACCAAAGACCATAACTCAAAAATCCGGTAAGCCGCTTTCGGATCCTCCAAGATCGTTAAAGTATTGTTCGAACGAAGTAGATGGAGAAAAAACTTGTTGATATCGTCCTTGATAACCAAGCTTTTGTAAAATCCGTGTTTGCTCAACTTGAATATGTGCACGAATATTTGGATCTTGTATGGAATTAAGTCACAAAATAAAATTTTGTTTTCCTCCTTGAACTCTTTCAAAGCATAATTCTTATTTTGAATATTCAAATGTTGTTGTCTTTGTGCACTTGTATTCTTTAGTTACTCCAAAAATTTCCTATTTTTTCTTCTAAGATATCAATAACCGCAGTTGTTTGATCAGCAATTTTTTTTTTTCATTTTGGATTTTTTAATTCCACTTGGTCGCGGAGACGATGACCCGCCAATAGTCTCATCGTTGACATCTAAGTTTTGAGTAAATATTTGCTATTGCTACACAACAAAAAGCATGTGGGAAAGATGTAGAACGTGCATTTGAAGTTCTCCAATCACGTTTCGCTATTGTGAAAGGACCGGTACGATTTTGGAAAAAGAATGTGTTACATGACATAATGACTACATGTATAATATTACATAATATGATAATCGAGGATGAGCGTGATCTCGATGCACCAATTGAAGTTGGAAGAGAAGTCCCACCTCCACAAGTCCAAGTAGCAGAAGATGATAATATCCGGTTCCAAAAGTTTCTTGATCGATTTAGAGAAATCATAGATAGAGAAGCTCATTTTTTACTTCGAAATCGATCATTTGTGGGGAAATAGAGTAATGGTGATATTTAAACCAAAATCAGTTATGTTTTATTATTTTATATTATGTAAAGTTTTTTTATTTAATAAATGTTTAATTTAAATAATTTTATAATGTATAAGTCGTAATATTATAATTCTAGAAAATTTTGCAAAAAATAAAATAAGTGGGATTGAATTGTAAACTTTATAAATAAAAAGTATTAGTAGTAAATAAAAAATATAATATCTTAGAATATTCCATTTTTAGAGTGGAAAATAGAGTTGTACATTGAAGAGAAATCCAACTCTATTTTAGTGTAAGATATAGTATTTTACATTGAAGATGGTTTTAGATCAAAATGTCTTTTTATTAACGGTAAAAATGTTACCGCTCACAGTGTATGCCTTAGCGCAAAATGGATTTTCATTGCTAAAAATGTCGAAAGTGGCCTTATTTTTGGGATACTTCTAGAACGAGGTAAATGACGATAATGCTGCATGTGAAAAAGTAATTAAATGTAAAAAACTCCTAAATGACGTATGAACAAGTCATTTGGTAAATTTATTAAGTAAATAATAGATTTTGACCTGTGCTAAAAAGCATTTATATATTTAAAAAAATTATTTTAATTTATATTTTTATAAATTAAGTTTATTAACTATTCAATCTAATATATATTAAGTGAAAATATGATGATATTGTGCTAAATGTAAGAAGAAGTTTAATAAGTTTAATAAGTTTTGTTTTGTTTTGATATTGTTTTATTATATTTTTATTAGTTGTGGTTTATTGTTTTTTAGTAGATGTTTATTTACCTTATTGCTGTAAAAATGCAGATATATTTTATTTACAATTTTCTTATTTAAGTTAATTTTAACTTAGTTTAATCCATGATTTCACTTTTGTTAAAAACAATAATCTTTGTATATAATGCAATCTTAGTAATATATATATGTTTATTTTATATATCAAAATGTAACTAAAATATGATAATCTGTTCATTTAACATTTTGGATTGATTTAAGTTCATTTTAATGTTTCTATAATTAAAATTGCTAATTCATCTTTATAATCAAAACAAAATAATATATATTTCAACCCATTTATAGTAGTCAAAATATTTGAAAATTTGATAAAACAATCTTCTAAAAGTTGTCATTGTAAAAACATCAACCATAACCAAACTCTTCATATATTACAATAATATTTTAATATTATATAAAATTAAGAATATATCAATTAAAATTAGTTAATACATCTTTTTAATCTATCTTTCTGTAGTCCAAATTATTTTTAATAGTATAAATAATTTAAATCGGTTAATCTATTTTCATTCTTTTTATGTTTTAAAATGGTCTAAATATAAAGCTTTTATGTTAATTTAAAGATAAAAATGTAATTAAAATTATTTTTAATAAATTTTAATAATAAATACGTATTTAGTAACTATTTTCCTAAAAATCAAAAAGTTAAAAATAGTTTTGTAAGATTTTGCTATAATATAAAAATATATATTTATATTTCAATTCAAAAGAAGATATTGAAAGATATTATGAAAATATATTTTGAATAAATCATAAATTAGAGAGTACTTATAGTAGAATATAAATAAAGTTATTTTATAATAAATTTAATAATAATTTCGAAACTAAGAATTATTTTTCTTCGAATAAAATTAATTTTATAATATATATATTAAAAATATATTAAAAGATATTATGAATATATTTTGGAACAAAATCATTAGTTAAAAAATATTTAGTATGACCCTAAATTTAATAATCCTAAATTACCCTTAATGAAACAAAAAAATTTAAATAAATGCAGTGCCACAAACCGTAATATAACACATGACTAAATGTTAGTTTTTAAAAATGTCACATGTTTTAAAAGTAAAGATTTCTTATAATTTTTGTTTTGATATGATTGTTGTTTTCATATCCATAGTGGACTGCAAGATTAGATGTTCGGTATCTGTTTGAGTTTGGTTCAAATTTATTGGACTTTTGGGGTTTTGAGTTCAGAGATATAAAACTCCTTTGGATATTTTAGAATTTTGATTCGGATTCGGATAAGATTTTGATACCTGAAATATAAATAAATAAATAAATAAATTCGTTAAATTTTAAAAATTATAATTATTATTTTGAGATATTTAAGTTATTTTGGATATTTTGATGATTTTATTCTTAAAATAACTGATAAATTTGGATTTATAATTGTAATTTTAGATATTTTAGATATTTTAAGTTTAAATATATTAATATTTTGGGTATAAAATTGTATTTTGATATTTTGGATACTATTCAGTTTGGTTTGGGTTCGAGTTCGGTTTTTTGGATTTAGGAGTCTACGCCCTGTTTGAATATTTGTCGATTCTGTGTTCGGTTCGAGACACTTTTTCGGATCAGATTTGGTTTGGATGTTCGAATCCATATATTTTGTCCAATCCAACTGGATGATAGGCGTAAAAACCTCAAACTTTGGTTGATCTGTTTTAGAAAAAGGGATGAAATGCTAAAAAGGCATATAAATATTGTAGATTTGATTAAAAGTAATTATTGTTACTAATTGCAGCAGAACTTTTATCTTAAATATTATTATTGCTTCTAACTTTGTTAAATATGTTATATGAAATTTTATTTTGATCAAATTAAAAATGTCATCCTTTTATGGTTCAGGTTAATGAAAAATATAAAAATAATAGATTTAAAATGAAATTTTTGTGTGAACAATATGATTATAAATATAGTTTTTTAGGTGGACTTATTGTATTAGAGGTTTAGAAGGTTTTGTAGATTTTTAGTTTTGATAGCATTTAGGTGGATTTTGAAGATATTTGGGTGGTTTTGTTGGAATTTACAAATAAAAGTTTACTAGTGTATATTATAATAGGAGAATATTCCTCTCGTAAAGCTCATTTTCTTTAGAAAAATTAAATGGGCTTTCGAATCCATACAATTACTATGCAATTGGGCTTTTAATAGTTTCTGTTTAGAACTCAGATTATTACATTAAAGCCCAAAATCTACAATACTAACTAAGCTGGCATACATTCACTTACAACACAAAATTGCCCAACATCTTCTCTCTTTCGACGTGTCCTTTCGTCTTTCTTCTCACGTTTGACACCAAGGAACGGAAAACGGCTAATTCGTACTCGAACAGTGAACAATAATATCGATTAATACCTAAATAATTTTAATGTGCTAATCAAGCCTCGAACTCATAAAAATTTGAATTTACATATCTAAACAATTTTTAGTAGTTTAAAGATACATTGACCACAACTCCGTTAGTCAACTCTATTAAATTTTTAACGGATGCTGATTCAGCCGCTAGATGGATTACGATTTGAATTAAAATAATAAATGAAAAATGAGGTCATTTGTTGATGAGAAATAATTTTTAAAAAATAGTGGTGAAACGACATCGTTTTGCCTGAAATTTTTTTGTAATAGATATATGTGTACATATATATTTTATATGTTTCGTTTAACTGGGTTATTTCAGATTAAAAATTCACTGGTTGATTGAAGAAGATGGAGGTGGGTTATCATATCGTTTGGCAGAGCTGATGGTATAATTTGTTGTCGTGTTTTTGCAATTGCAGAAATTTCAGGGTTGATTAAGGTTGAAAATTGATCAATGAAGACTTGGAAGTGAGGCTAAGAGTTCCAATCTCCATTTCCATTTCATCAATTGTGCTATCCTTATGTATATTCACCTCCGCCTCCAAATCTACATCTCGTTGTCTCTTCATACTTTTCTTCTTTTTGACTTAAAGTGTAGTTTTTTTACACTTCTCTTAATCCGTTTTAGTAGACAGTGGACAGACAGCCATGAGAGAAATTGACTTTGAGTCAAAGAATTTCTCAAAATTTGACCCCTCTAGAAAACATATCTCTAGTTTGAAATAATTTATAAATTTTTAATGGTTTGTTTTGTTTTTTTTTCGGTTTGGTTTCCAGATTGATTGGTTTTCCTTCCATTTAAATATGTTAAACCAGATTTTGTCTCTAACTAACTACAGCTGCCGATCAATGGGCCCATGAATAGTTTTAGCTGAGAAACATTATCAAGCCCATAAACCTATAACTCTGTTAGAATTATATACCTTTTATGTCTAACTAATTGACTTTCGTGCGCGGAGGTTCGATTGTTGTTTTGTATTTATTGTCTCTATTTGATAGTGAGACCACTTGTGGGTGTTTTTTATAAGTATCATGTAGCCTTGATTTTTTATTTTTGTTAGGGATCGTGCGTAGAAGGTTTATGCACAACAGTTTGTACTTCAGCTAATCGCTTGCTAAGGCGCATACTCTAAAGACGGTATACATTTGGTAAGTAGGGAGGTAGTTTTCATTTCAGGTCACTGTAAGCACCTTTCATGTCATCAATATATAGCCTATCCCCCCCCACCTCATCTCACCGCTTCGCATTTCTGGGTACAATTTTTTTATATTTAACCAAATCTCTTTCAATACATAAGATAACTAAGTTAAACAACTAAATCCATCATTTGATTCATGTACACAATGTGATTCCCGACCAAATTCATGATCCATTTTCAAAACATTTCTCCAGTCAATGAACTTCATGGTTGCCAATTGACCATCTTCACGATAATTGGACTTGCACTGAAAACATAGATTTTTATTCAATGTTTTTGAGTAAACAAACCAATGACAATTAGTTTTTAATCAATTAATTGTCTTTTGTAGTAAAAACATGAAAAATGTATTGAACGTGATTTTTTCGGGAATTTATAAGATTATTATGAAATGATTTTAAACAAAGAATTATTTGATTTTCTTTTATTCACAAATATCACTAAATCTAAAGAGATTAAAAAAAATTATTATGAAAAAATAAATTAACAAATATCAATTAATTTTATTTTTAAAAAGAAAAAAGCAAATATTCACCGATGAGAAAAAGAGGAGAGTTGAAGTGGCTTACCCTAATAGCAATTATTGTTAGTTGCTAAATAACATAACAACACTCAAGTTCTCTAATCTTTGATATACCAAAGGATCACAACTAAAGAATAGGCTCTCAAAATTTTATTACAGTGGGCTGGTAAGCATGTTTCTTTTTCAAGTCACGGCCTTGGCTGGCGAATGTGGTAAAAGTTTAAAGACGTCACCTTTGAAGAACCTCTTGTGTCCAGTTTCACGGGGGATTCTTGACGTAAGCATCTACCTCTGGTGTATGGCTTCTTAATACAAATTTATATGCCTTTTGTTTAAATACCAATGTTCTCTGATTTATAAACAAACCAAGCGGTTCCAATCATCATTGTTAAGCTCGTCCGGCTACGTTACCATCATGTGGAAGTGGTAGCAGATGAAGGTAGAACTTATTGTCTTGTCATTTATCATGCTGTATTAGTGTGAGTGGTGATGCTTATAAAATGCACTGCCTGCAGCTGTCACTAACGTAGCTATGTTAATGGGATGCAACTCAAAGGAGCTTATGCTAGTTCTGTCTACATGCAAGCTCCAAGCTGGCACAGGAAACAGAAAGAGTTACCATCAGTTTGTGAAATTTTTGAGCATCATCAACGCGATCAATTGTTAAGCAGTTAGGAATGGTCTAATAAGTTCTAGATTCTCCGGCATGAGCATGTAAAGTTAATTAGTATTTTATATGTCTACGTTTGCTTCACCGAGGACAATTCTAAAGAAGGTTTTCGGTTTGAAATGTTACCTTTAAGAATTGAAGAAGCACCTGCACACAATTCCTAAAATATATGGTAGGATCTCTCGCCATTGGACATCTGAACTACTCTTGACCGATCCAAAGAGACTACATATTAGCCCATGAATAGCTATCAAGTGGAATCTGACTAAAAGTTCTCAGAAGAAATAAAATTATCTTTTCTAGTAGAATTGTGGTCATTCATATACCATTAAACACAAAATGAAATCCGGTATTAAAGATGAGACCAGACCAATCAATCTGACTAAAAGTTCTCACCAAGTAGCCACACAAACATGGTGAGGAAAAAAAGATGTGAGCTCTATAATCAAGAAGATACGACAAATAATCATAGAAATGTTCAGTTCGTACTCACAAGTTTCAAGTTTGGCTCCGCATATCTTTCCCAGGTCATTCTTATCTAAGGAAGTATCCCAACCTTCTGAAGAGGCTTCCAGTGGCATTTGATCCTTTGACTCTGGATTATTTTCTGCTCTTAGTGTCCCGTTGGACTCCACAACTGTATCATCGCAAATATCCCCAACTTCAGAAGACGAATTAGAAGTATTGTTCGATATCCAAGGCAGAGAACCTATCAAATCAGTAGATGTCAAGCTAACAGTATGGTTAACATCATCACTGGAAATGTCAGCGTGATTATCAGATACATCAAGGTCTTCCTTCGGGACAATGTATGTGGTTGTATTGTCCAGACCTGGAAGGTCATGAAAGCCTTCGTCATGCATATAATGAAATTCAGCAGGTAAATCTAAGATATGTTCATCACATTTGCTACAAGTAGGTGAAGCATCTCCCACCGATTTCTCTCCTACTGAGTTAAAACCAGAAGTCAGCCTACTATCAGGTTCAATAGGCGACATTCCAGTCTTCGTGGGACTCTGAAACAGATACCTCAGCAGTGGTGCCAAAGGCACATGACCGATCATTGTCAACATCAGCGCTTCGAGAATCAGCGCTAGAAACTGCATTAGTCACTGTAACGCAACCAGTTTGATCATCAAGAGTATCTTCTAAGTGAATTTCGTCTACAGACTTTAGAGGGTATATTAGGTCAAACTGCCATCCCCATCCCAGCTGAGAAAGGTAAAACTTTTCCTGTTGGGCTGCTACCATCAGAGCTTTTAGTAACGCTGTCTGAGTTTGCTGCAATTGTAGAGTTTGTCTCAACATCTGTACGGATTAAGTACCTGAATCGATTCAAGAACACAAAACGAAAATGCCCATCAACTGTAATCCTTTATTACTTCTCAACACCAAGAACAAATTACAATCTCTCTCTCTCTCACTCTCAATCTTTAAACTGATTGAATGAAAAGACTCCTCCTACTAACCATACAAGCTTGAGCTTATAAGCTCAAGTCAATTATGAGTACAAGAACCGGTTTTTACATAACCGTTAAACCAAGGAAACTAACCACCTAATCAATGAATAAACCAATCCAAAGACTAGACCAGTTTCCAATTGACATACCAGTCGGTTTAGGCCTCAAATGAATTTGACCGTTAACACCATTAGCTCTCAACAAACTCCACCTTGTTAACTATCAGATTCATTCAGCTGTTCTTCATACTCCAAACTTGTACTCTGCTGGGTCTTCACCAATCACTCTAGTGATCAGCCATTCCAAGAAGCTTCAATGCCTCCTGAAACTTGTTCACTGATACTACTTTGGTAAGTATATCAGCTGGGTTTTTCAAAGTTGAAATCTTTGACGCCTTCACTTCTCCTAGAGCAATGATGTCTCTAATGAAATGAAGCTTCCGACTGATGTGCTTTGTCCTCTCGTGATGCACGTTGTTCTTAGCCAGACACAATGCACTCTGAGAATCACACCAGATCTCAACATACTTCTGCTCAAATCCCAATTCCTCAGCCAATCCTTTCAACCAGATTGCTTCCTTTACTGCTTCAACCAACGCCATGTATTCACCCTCTGTTGCAGAGAGAGCAACTACATGTTGTAGGCCAGACTTTCAACTGACTGTGTTACCACCAGCCTTGAAGACATACCCAGAAATGGATCTTCTTTTATCCAAGTCTGAACTAAAATCAGAGTCACAGAATCCCTCCACTCTGAACTATTTGCTTCTTCTGAATACAAGTTTCAAGTCTTGAGTTCCCTTGAGATATCTCAAGACCCACTTGACTGCAGACCAATGAATCAAACCAGGTTTACTCATATACCTGCTCACCAGACCCACTGCATACGACAAGTCACACCTTGTACCCACCATAACATACATGATGCTACCAATTGCATTAGCATACGGTACATCATCCATATATGTCTCATGTTCATCATCTTTCAAGGCACAAAGTTTAAACTGAGCACCTATAGGAGTTGTAACAGCCTTTGACTCATCCATATTGAACACCTTCAGGACATTTCTTACATAATCAGACTGAGAAAGAGTTAAGCAACCACCTTTCCTGTCTCTTCCTATGTCTATTCCCAAGATCCTTATAGCTGGACCTAAGTCCTTCATATCAAAACGACTACTCAACAATGCCTTTACTTCACTAATATCCTTCAAGCTCTTTGAAGCTACCAACATATCGTCCACGTACAAGAGCAGATAGACATATGTTCCATCCTTAGTTTTCTTCATGTACACACAGTGATCAAATTCACTCTTCATATAAATCCTTCTTTAGCAGACAGACTAGCTTCTCTTTCCCCTTTACTTTGTAACCCTCAGGTTGTTCCATGTATAACTCTTCTTCAATTATACCATGGAGGAAAGCTGTCTTGACGTCGAGTTGCTCAAGCTCTAAGTCTTCATTCACGGTTATAGATAGGAGAAATCTTATGGAAACGTGTTTCACCACTGGAGAGAATACTTCTTGATAGTCTACTCCCTCATTCTGTGAATATCCTTTAGCTACAAGCCTTTCCTTGTAGCGAGGTTTCTCAAATCCTTCAATACCAGGATTTAGTCTATAGACCCACTTGCATCCTATAATCTTCCTATCAGTTGGTTTCTTCACTAAGGACCAGGTTTTGTTTTTCTGTAGTGATTCCATTTCCTCATCCATACCTCCTTTCCAGAGATCCCTTTCTTTGCAAGTCATGGCCTCTTGGTAATCTCTTGGCTCTTCTGAATTTACATCAACAACTGCTAGTAAAGCAAATGCTGACAAGTCGTAATCTTCAAGCCTTGCAGGAAGTACTATCTCTCTTCTAGCTCTATCTCGAGCTATATGATGACTTTGAGGGTTTTCAGGCTGATCTGATACATCCTCTGCATTTTCCTCAAATTCTGAGTTACTTTCATATTGAGTTTGTTCAGTAACTCCACCTTGAGGTGTATCAGACCTCTTCTTTCCTTCACTGATGCTTGTGACCACAACAGTATCTTTTTCAGGATCACTTGTATCAGTAGAGACACCTTTCTCTGTCTTAGTCTCCTCTAAAACATCCTTGTACACTTTGTTCTCTACAAATACCACATTTTTGCTTATCACACTTTTCTCTTCTTCTATGAGCCAGACTTTATAACCCTTCACTCCAGTTGGATAACTGATGAATATACCCTTTTGAGCTCTCGGTTTTAGTTTCCCTTGGTCCTTGTGTACATATACTAGGGAACCAAACCTCCTTAGATGGCCATATCCAGGCTTTCTCCCAAGCCACAACTCTTCTGGTATGTTACTACTGATGGCTGAAGATGGAGATCGGTTTATTTAATACACAGCAGTTGACACTGCTTCATCCCAAAAGGATTCATCTAATCCTGACTCATTCAGTAGACACCTTACTTTCTCCATTATTGTTCTGTTCATACGCTCAACAACTCCATTTTGCTGAGGCGTATAAGCACAAGTACGATGTCTCTCTATCCCATTCTCTTTACATAACCCATCAAACTCAAGGTTGCAAAACTCCAGTCCGTTATCAGTCCTTAGACATTTGGCATTCTTGTTGATTTGATTCTCCACCAATCTTTTCCACTCACAGAACTTAGTAAAGGCCTCACTCTTTGTTGCTAGAAAATAGACCCAAACCTTTCTTGTGTGATCATCTATGATTGAGAGGAAGTACTGCTTTTGTGATAAGCTTGGAGTTGTGTTCTGTGAACCCCACAAGTCCGCATGTACATATTTGAGTGCATCCCCAATATCATGCTTGCCAATGCTGAAGATTAGTCTCTTCTGTTTTCCCATAATGCAGCTCTCACAAAAGTTAAGATCACTTATCTTCCTTTTATCAATGATACCCCTTTGAGTATCTTGAGATTATTCAAGCTCATATGTCCCAAGCGTCTGTGCCACAGTTTAGTTTCATCTTTTGATGACTTCTTAGACTTGGCACTGTTGGATTCTCCTGTAACAGTTTCACCATCCAACAAGTACAGAGTACCAGACAATGTTCCCTGAAGAGCTAGCTTACTATTCTTGTAAAATCTAGTCTTCCCATGTCCACCAGCATGATTAAAGCCTAGTTTATCCAATGTACTAGTGGATATTAAATTTCTTTTGAGTTTTGGAATGTACCTTACATTGGTTAGTGTTTTGACTGAGCCACCATACGCTTTGATGTTGATTGATCCAATACCTTTCACCTCTACTGAGTAGTCATCTCCAAGTAAGACTTGTCCTGAAGATGATTCTTCAAAGGTGCTGAACCAATCTCTCATGGATGTCATGTGATATGAGCATCCTGAGTCAATAACCCATTTGTCCTGATGCCAGTTCTCTGAAACTGGTAGAGCATCCATCGTTTCAGGGTCTGTGACAATTGCAGCTTCTGCATCTTCATCACTATCAAACTTCTTCTTGCGAGCAAAGCAGTCAGCTTTCTTGTGACCTTCATTTTTACAATACCAGCAGACTATCTTTGATCTTGAGCCTGATCTTGATCTGCCTTTCCCTTTCTTGTTACCAGAGTCCCTCTTCTCTGATCTACCTCGAGCCACATTTGCTTCTGCAACTTTCTGTGACCCAATTAGATCCTTTACTTCCTTCAACTCAATCTCCTTTGATTTCGCAGCGTTAACCACATCTTCAATGGTTAGAGTTTCTCTGCCATACTTCAAGGTTTCTTTGAGTGAATTGTATTGAGAGGGTAGTGAGCTCAATAGTAGGATTGCTTGAACTTCTTCTGAAACCGATACTTGCACGCTGCTTAACCCAAACACCACTTTCAAGAAATCATCAACGTTTTGGTCAATCGTCTTTGATTCAACCATCTTGGAAGTGTAGAACTTGTGCTGTGTATGGATTCAATTCGGGAGGGTTTTAGAGTTGTATAACCTTTCAAGAGCTGACCAAATTAAAGCAGCAGTTGTGTATTCTTCGAGTTTGCGAAGAACATGATCCCCAAGATTGAGTATAATCAGTATATGGAGATTGTTCAATAGAAACGGTGAAAGGCTGGGGACGATGAAAGTGATGGGGAATAAAAGGCGACACAACTGAAAATTGGACTCGCTTACACTTATTTCGGCTGAGGATTCTTTGGGTTTAATACTTGTTGGACGTGGAACATAATTAACAGGCCCAATACAATATTTTTAAAAAGTGACGTGTTGGGATCTCCGCGTGTACGCGCGGAGGTCCGGTGTCTTTGTATATATATTTTTTTTTGATTCAAGAATTTGGACAATTTTTATTTTTAAAACCTTGTGTTTAAAAAAAATACAAAACTTTATTTTCCCTGATCGATCTTAAAATTGAAAAGTAGAAAATAATTTAAATATATTGAATTATCATGGTTGTCCAAGCTGGACTTCTCGCCTCGAGACCTAATTCATTGGTTTTCTTATGTCTTATCTGATTGACCTATTATTATAATTAATGTCAATTTAATACGATCTTACATGAGGTAGGTTATGTTGTGGTGGGTTTTCTATTTTCCTTAAGTATGTCATTAGGCTGAAGTTTTTCGCATGTGTTATTTGATAGGGAGGGTAGATCTTTGAAAGCTTTTTGTATACTATATTACACATATATGACCTTACTTTTTGCATACTTGATGTGTCCAAAACTGTTAGCACTTTAGATGACGTGACACCATAAGGTATAGTTGTCCATGGGTAAAAACCGGTTTTGGGAGTTACAATAAAACCTTCTTCAAGGTTTCGTCTTGGCTTTTAATGATTTTCATTGCATAAGAGAGTCGAACCGGGAACTATCGCTGTTTAAAAGTGAAAAGGTGGCATGTTTCCTATTGTGAGAGTATGATCCATAGTATTAGTATTTTCCATTGCTGCTCATCGTGACAGAAAAACTCTGCTTCTATGACTTTATTACCCATGTAGATGACAATTAGTCTCGTCCCATTACCCAATCCCTCTCTCCTTATCATCATAATTGGGACTCTAATCTTAAGGTATAATTTATGGACTGGTGATCATGGGGCTATTTACAAACTTCAATGGGTAAGACTTGTCAAGTTCATCTTTAGTTGATTCGCTCGGACCAATGCTATCACCACTTAGGTATTCCTTCAAGATTCCAAAAACTTTAGAGAGCATAAAACTGTTGATGTGTATGCGTCTACGATATACATGTGGAGTAAAAGTTTAGAGCGTACAATCAGCAGTCCTCTGGGAGCTTAGTCTGTATTTGGTAAGCAAAGATCTCTCGCTTCGTAAAAATTTTCCTTTTCAGGGCGGTTCCTTCAGATTCCCGCACCGATATACCTTCATGGTAACCGGTTTCTCCGTAAGGAAAAAGTAGGGGTTATTGCAACGCCATGAAAAAGGTTAGTGTCGCTTAACTTCTGAAGTCCCTCTAACATGTGCCTGACAATTATATCCTTTCCCCCGTCTTGCTATCAAAATCCCGAGAAATTAAGCCAGTAATCTCGTCTGTCGGTGGCATATCATATTGACGTTTTCTTTTCTTCTAACTGATAAGTCGTATCTTGAATTTTGTTGAACCTCCCTCTTCATGCTTGTCCCTGGCTTTCCTAAATACCTTGGCCAACATATTGTATGTGTCCACTATCATTATTAGCTCCTTCACTATAGCCGCATCTAGGTCCCCTCATATGTTGTTCGATTAACCGCTGAGAGCATGTTGTCCAACGCATTCGCAGTGTCAAAGATGTAAAGTTGCAGGTATTTCAGGTTCTTTTCCTTCCACGGGCACTAAGGAACCAATTCTATTGTAGTTTTGACCATGAATCATGTACAAGAAGTCCCCCGCTTTTATTCATCACAACGTGGTATAACTTTACGCCCAATGAAATAAAGTAAATAGCGAGTTGAGGATCTGAATATTATTCTGGTAGTGGCGGGAAGTAGTTAGGAACCTTTTCAAAGCTACTTGTGGTTGAGGCTCGGGTGGTAGGCTTACACGACATGTTGACAACATATCGTAAACTTTTCGTAGCTTTTTATTTAATTTTTATATTATGTTATTTCTATGTTTTTTGCAGTGGTATAATAACGTTCCTTTCATTTTTTACCTTTATACCAAGAAATTCGTAACTATTTTATGTCTAGCCGTTTTTATTTGTCTATATAAAATGTATATATTATAGATTTTCTTAAAGTGAATTTGTACTTGATATTCGTTTAAATATATTTTAAGTAAATATTGATATTTGTTGTTTGTTTTGTATTCTGAGTTTTGTACTTTATTTTTACAATAATTTTGTTTTATACAATATTATTTGTGTGTTTTACTTTAATAATACAATAATGTTCTTTGCTTTGTTTTTCCACTATTTTATCGAAAGGCCTTAACTATTGTATTTGTATATATTATTTAATATAAAAATGACACATTTAGATTTTGCAGTGGTATATTCGTACTTGATATTATTTTTTAATATAGCTTAAACAAATATTTTCTTGTCTTTTTGTAGTATTTTTGAGTTTTTATTTGTTTAATAATTATTTCTTTTTACACTATATTCTATGTGTATTTTTCTTCAATAATATAATAATCTTTTTCATTTTTTATCTGGATATTTTTACTATTTTATTTATATCTATTTTTTATTTTTTTTTCTATAAAAAGTTACACATTTTGTTTTTTTTTTGTCTATTCATACTTAATATTTCTCATTTATATAGTTCCAGTAAATATTAGTTTTTGTTATATGTGTTTGGTTCTATTTGTCCGGATAAAACATTTTTGTTTGAGCCTTTTAAAATTTTCTGTTGTTTGTTCTAGTCGTAGGTTCATTATTATTTATTTGTGCCATAAAATATTTTTATTATTTGTTTGGTTCCATATTTAAATTTTGAATTTTTCTTTTTCCTCCATAACTTTTTAATTTTTCGTTTTTCATATATTCACTTGTTTTTTTTGCTAAGAGACTTTCCTATCGTAATCATTTTCCATTCATATGATTTAATTTTTTTATTTAAGTTTTTCTAATCTTTTAGTCTTTGATTCTAAATTTTATGTTTAGACTATTTTTGAAGATTACAGTTTTGTTTTGCGTAATGAATATATTTGTGGTTATTTTTTTGGAATTTAAATATAAAAGTATGGTTATAGAATTTTTAGTAACAAAATAATGTAGACTTTTTATGTAGATATTTAGATTTATTGTTTTATATTTAATAATTCTTTTAAAATGTTATTCTAAATAGATTATATAAAATGATTTTTGTGACTTTTTTGGAGAATATCTTAAAAAAAAATTATTGTCAAGTTGTGGACATCGTGGAGACTAAAAATTTCCAGATTTGAAAGACTGTTCTTTCTACTGAACCGGGTCACATTTATGGTTTTACACTACCAGTACGTCCAAACCGATTTGGTACGGTGGAAATACCCTTGTGGGCTTCTTATCATTACGTTTTTAGCCTATTGGGCCATACATCTTAAAGAAATCTTTTTGACAAAAGAAGATGGATTAATTTTAAAAACCACATGTTCTTAAAGGATATCAATTTTGTGGAAAGAATCAGAAAAGACATGAAACTGTAACACGTGATTAGTTTGAAGCTCACACGGTCACACCGAAAGGAGAAAGTGATTTTAGACTAATACATATAAAAGAAAAGGGGATAAAAATGGATGGCTTCCAATCGAAGTGAACCATCTCCCCATATTTTTTTTTTTTTTTGGTCAAAATTTGGTATATATATTTAAAATTTTATGGGTTTTTGGTTTACATCCGGTCAGACCGGCTCTACACTAAAGTCCCAGAATTGGACTCGGTTTCGCAAACCGACAAATTACAGAAAACCAGAAATCAACCCAAAACAAGCGAACCGGCCTAAACCGGAGACACAAACCCTAGAAACGAAACATGATCCGCCGCCAAGGAGAGTTACCGCAAGAAGCTCGCCGGAACAACCGGAAGAGAGAGGCCGAGCAAAAGCCCGCCTCGAGCTTCGCCTGCGCTAAGGGTCGATACAGAGGAGCAGACCTCCGATGAGTGAAACATAAACTTCACCCGAGCCAAAACAGAGAAGAGAGGAGAGGTGAACCACCGACGACCACTGAACCAAAGTAGAATCAGGCACGCGAAACCACGGAGGCGAATCAGACGGGAGGAGGGGAAAGGATTCCCAGAGAAAGGATCCGCCGAACGACTCCAAGATCCCCGATCTACCGTCCCCGAGTAAATCGGAGGATCAAGAGATATCCAGAGGTTCTCCGAGGTCCAACCACCGCCTAACCACCACCATGCCTCAATCGCCATAACCCACAACCACCAGTCACACCAGAGACAACACCACTCCAAGCCTAGCCACGAGCCAAAGGAGGAGAAGAGGGAACCGCGAAGCTAGTCCTCGAGCAACCGGTCACCCACCGCTATACCAGCATGCGTCGCCGCTGAGCATCACTTTCTGTCGGCGAGGAATTCTTCGATTTGCCGGAGCTCGCCGCAGATGATGGACGGGTAAAGGACAAAATAGTGGAGGCGAGCGCCGGTGATACCGGTCGCCGGAGATGCCAGAAAGAAGAAGATACGGCGGTGACTCTAAGGTGCAGCGATTTTAGAGAGAAGGCAGAGAGAAATACAGTTTTCTCTCTCCTTCACGCCTTATGTCTAAACCTTTTATCTCCCCATATATTTTAACGCCAACTTCATGCCGCTGAAGAAACGATGACCTCGTCGTCGCTGTTAAGCATTCCACAGTGAAATCTTTGTCGCTTAAGAAAGACCCACGGAAACGTCTGCAGATCTTACAGAGACGACGACAGTGAATTCTTTGTCGACGGAAACTGCGGAGAAGAAGATGAGGAAAGCTTACACGATCTCCAAGTCCAGCGAGAGTTGGACAGAAGGAGAGCACGATAAGTTTCTGGAAGCTCTTCAGTTGTAAAATTACTGGATATCTTTGTCATGTTTTTTCTCTTCTTAGAGCAGAGAGTTAAGCCATCGACGTGAGTCTAGACTCGAGTGTGATAGGAAAGCCAACTACATGAGAAGGATGAAACTCTGTTACCTTAACGTTCGGGTTTTGTTACTTAAGATACTCCCAGCACCTGTTATGGTACCACCAGAACCAATCCCAGAAACAAAGCCATTGGTTTTTCTTTCAGTGTCTTTCCATATCTCAGGATAAGTAGTCGTTAGTTGATCTGCAACGGACAGTTCAAAGTTCAATAACAGAGGAAATAGATTTCACTAAAGCACAACTAAATAATAAACATCGCATTACCTTTGGGTTGGCTGGGTTCTCAAACTGTTGGAGCATGTAACCATTGGGTGTTTTGGCCAAAATCTCTTCAGCCTTTGTGATAGCGCCTTTCATGCCCTTAGCTGGGTCAGTTTAAACCAACTCAACTCCAAAAGCTAAGCGAATGATTCTTCTCTCCACACTCATTGAAGCTGGCATTGTAATAATAAGCATGTATCCCTTGGCAGCCGCTGTAAATGCTAACCCAACTCCGGTGTTTCCACTTGTTGGCTCAATCAACACACTCTAAAGAAGAAACTAAAAAGATCAAATGCAATGTACAAAGAATTTGGTTACAATATCGCCATCATCATGAACATAAGCATCACGGGCAATGACCATGGTAAACTAACAAACACAGCTAAAAGACTTGCTGAATACACCATTCAAATCCAATCTATGATTCAAATCCAAGCTAGTGCCTCATTCAAAGAAGTAATACTAATTATATAATTCACAAATATTCCTGAAAACATGACCAGATAATATGAAGAAAGTTTGTTTTTGACAATTAAGCAAGCTTCGAGTAGACACAACTAAAGTGAGTGCTGCATGCTAAAGGAGTCCTTAGTGAAGGCACACTGACCAAAATAAAGGGTGTAAGTTAACCCATAAAGGTCAGTAAACCACCGGGACTCAATTCAATTTGGATGAGAGTAAATCTAGGGATATTTGATCTGGTTACTTGAGGTCATAGAAACAGCTAAAAACTGGACTTAGAGCATGTGCAATGGTCATCCTTGCACAAAGGTTCTTAAGATTATAATAGTATTACTTTAGTGATGTAAGTGAAGTTAAGGATTTGATTACCAAAACTCCCTCCAATGGTGAACTCTAACTTGGGTTCTTAATATTATTTTAATAATATATATTTTTTAATTCTAATTTTAATTTTAACTTAAACATACAAAAATTATTAATCATGTTGACCAAATTTTTGCCAAATGTTTTCAATAAGATCAGTCTTCAGTCGATGATGTATTTCCCGATCCCGAATTTGGTTTCGAATACCAAGCATATTACCGAGGTTCGAAGGCATGTCTGTAGAGAACGAGTAATCCACCTGTGAACTTCTGCTGCATTCTCCGTCTACGAAGTCAGATATATCATACTGAGTGTGTCCATCTCGTTCGTCTTCGACTATCATATTGTGCAGTATGATACATGCTCTCATAATCTTTCCGATTTTTGCCTTATCCCAAATAAGAGCCGGTCTTTTAACAATTGCAAATCTAGCCTGCAAAACTCCAAAAGCACGCTCGACATCTTTTCGGGCGGCTTCTTGACGTTCAGCAAATAACTCTGCTTTAGGACCTTGAGGAAGGGGGATAGATTGGATAAACGTGGCCCATTTTGGATAAATACCGTCGGTGAGGTAGTACGCCATACGGTAGTTGTGGCCGTTGACAATGTAATTTACTTTTGGAGCTCGACCTTGTAATATGTCATCGAAAACAGGTGAACGATCAAGAACATTAATGTCGTTTAAGGTACCTGGAGGTCCAAAAAATGCATGCCATATCCAAAGATCATATGATGCAACAGCCTCTAAGACGATTGTCGGTTTTCCTGAACCACGTGTGTACTGTCCTTTCCATGCTGTTGGACAATTTTTCCACTCCCAATGCATACAATCGATGCTTCCTATCATTCCCGAAAACCCCCGTTTCTCTCCAATGTCGAGTAGTCGTTGAAGGTCATATGGTGTGGGTCTTCTTAGATATTCCTCTCCAAACAACTGTATTATTCCTTCAGTGAAATTTTCCAAACAAGAAAGTGCAGTACTTGCTCCAAGGCGAAGATATTCGTCAGCCGCGTCAGCCGCATTACCGTAAGCCAACATACGAATAGCTGCGGTATACTTTTGTAGACCAGATAGCCCGAACCTTCCAACATCATCTCTTCTGTGTTGAAAGAATGGGATTTCACTGGAGAGGCGATCAACAATGTGCATAAACAAGGCCTTGTTCATTCGGAAACGACGTCTAAAGTACCGAGGCGGGTATGTTGGGTCTTAACTAAAATAATCGTCCCATAAATGCATGTGCCCTTGCTCGCATTGTATTTCAATATATATATTCGTTTCCTCTCCTTTTTTCCTTGATCCTCATGCCTTGCGTCATAAAATTCTTCAAAATGTCGTTCGTACATTTCTTCAAAACCTTCCTCAAATCCTTCACTTGATGACGATGAAGACATATTTGATTTGTTGTCTAAGAGAAGAAGGTTTCAAATTGTTTCAAATTGTTTAAGTAAAGATGAAAAGGTGGAAGGCAGATAAAGAAACAGAGATATCAAGAAAGCAGATCAAGTTTCAAAGTTGATACAACACCAAAACACATAGTAGAGAAAATTTCACAAAGTAGAGAAAGCAGACTGAGTTCATACAACCGTAGAAGCCGAGCTTATAAATACAACACCAAAACACATAGTAGGGAAAATTACAAAAGTCCGTGATAGATAGAAATAAGCAAAGTCCAAAGGCCCGTGATAGAGAGATAGTTGCACGACGATGTGTGAAATGCCCACAGTCACAAGTCCTTTCACCAGCATCTGAAACACAAAATAACAAAAAACTGTTAAAACACTTTCTCGTGACTGTCTCCAAAATGACCCACAATTCACACTCAAACAGGAGCACACAATAAAACACTTAATCTGACAATCACTTATCTCACCACACAAGTTAAACAGACAAGTAAAAGACAGTAAAAATCACAGAGACAACTACAACTCACAAATTCACAACATTTCTTGAATCAATTTGTTTTTCAAAGCCACTTCTATGTCAGAAAGAGGTTCTTTTTGGGTTAGGAGTCTGTCCAAAAATTTCTGTTTGTTGAGCTCCTTTTTCATTTCCATAATGTTCTTCATAGTCTCTGCCTCTGTCTCCTTAGCAGTCCTCTTCCGCTTCAAAGCTTTGAAAGCTTTCACACCAAGAGGCCTCTCCACAGTGCCTGCCTCTGATCCCTCGGCCTCCCCATCATTTTTACTTTTGTCTTTTGCCCCATCTTTACCAAGGACCGTGGAGGTCCATTTCTGATCATGCCTCAGCTCTCTCCACGCATGCTCAAGCGTAAATTTGACTCCATAATCATTGTAGAATATGTCAAGGGTTGTCTTCATCAGGTCGTTCTCGTTCTGCCCGCTTGATTGCTCCTTCATTGCAGCCTCATAGGAGCCAACGAATTTGCAAACAAGATCATTAAGCCTACTCCACCTTTGCTTGCAATGACTCAACTCTCTAGGAGCTGCTCCAGCCAAGAGAGAACTTGCATTGTAGTATTCTTGGATCCTCTTCCAAAAGGTGCCAGCCTTTTGCTCATTCCCTACTATTGGGTCTTTACTGGTGTTAAGCCAAGCACTGATAAGTACAACGTTTTCCTTTGGAGACCACTTCCTCTCTCTACAGTCCTCTCCTTAGTACTCACTTCATCAGATACTTGGATACACCCACCAGTTAGGTCTATAGGTTGGCTTGATTGACTGGATAAAAGGTTGAGAAACCCGGGACAACCTAAGGAAAATGGATCCGGATTCATTTTTGGTTTCTGGTAAAGGTTTTCTGAGGGAGTTTAGGTTTTATGGTGTTTAGGGCGTTGGTTTTCTAGATATTTAATAGGTATAAGCTAATAGGTAAGAAGATGCAATTAAGAGAACACTTACGATATATCATTAATAACATTCACCAAACAAACGTAGAATCATATTAACTAGTATATACTCTCTCTAACTACCTTTTGTAAAAACATCAAATCATATTTACGGCATTGATTTAAATCACCAACCAAAAATCAATCAGATTTACTCCTTAATAACAACAAGTTAGTAAGCAATGGAGTAAGTGGTATCTACTTTCCCTAACCACTAAAGTAAAAACATCCTATCATATTTAAACTCAGCAATCAATGTACCAGTAAAACTAACAATCAATTCATTAGACTCAACTAACAAAAATAAATAAATAAACAGACTCAAAGAATTTAAACTCACATTTCTCAGGTTGAGTCTGCTGAATCTGAAGCCTCGAGTGATACCTTCTCGAGCACAATCACTCGGCTTGTTAGGCGCACCAACTCGGCCTGCAAAGAATATCAATGATTAGGTTATTCTATACAAACAGATTTCTGTAAATGATGATAACAGCTCAGTTTATTCACCTTAAGTTTTTCATTCTCCCACTTAATGTCATGAACCTGCCAGTTTATCTTCTCAGCCTCCTCAACACGTTTAGTCAGCCTCCCTATCTCTTCCTGGACTCCTGTTACCCATGGTTGACGGAAATGCATCCCGTCATCCTACCAATGAAAAACATGGATTAGTTAATCAAAGACAGGGTTATATCAAAGACAGGATTAATTTCCAGACGTACCTTGAAGCGGTTGCAGGTGAAGAATCTCTTCCCTGGCATAAGGTCGAAGCCTTCTTTGGCACACACCTCGTCCATAATGAATCCACCGCATGGGCATTGTGTGGGAATGCCGTATTCAGCATCAGCAACATGGCCGAGCCTATCATAGTATGCCTTCAACTTCTTCATCTCCTTCCTCGCTGGATCAGTCATCTGCAAGAGATAGCAAACAAATTAGGTACTCAAAACAGGTTGCAATAATTACGCAAAGACAATATTAGCAGAGATTCAAATCAGTGTGAAATAATGCATCAAGAGCAATCGTTGCAGAGAACAACAAATAAACAGATTTTGGAATTAATCGAATCGCTAAATCAAACCCGTGAACACATAACCCGAATCGATTTGGGAATCTTTATGTAAACCCTAAATCGAACGCTCCTGTGGGTTATAAACGGTCAATCGAAGCTTGAATGTCGCAAAATCAACTAATAAAAAGATTAACCCTAATTTTGGATACGATACAAACCCTAAACCCAAATCGATTTGGGGATTCTGATGCAACCGGACCGTTAAATGCGTAAACACTGTCGAGACATACCTGATTGAAGATGTATCACACGATTCTCAGCTACGATTCACACCAAAATCTCCCTTCTCGCTATCGCCCGAAAAATCGCCAAGCCTTCTCTTCTAGGTTTTTTTTTTATGTTTGAAACGCAAATGACCAAAAAACAAAGTCAAAAACCAGACTGCAGGAAAGACTCTGGTTGAGGTGGAGTGTTTACTCTAAAAACGCGGACAAGAACAACCTATGAGACGGAGACACGTGTCTAAGAACCGAGTCCTAAAAGCTCTAAACTAACAACTCGGTTCTTAACATTATTCTTGTTTTTCATTTAATTTTTTTATAATTGCCCTTGAATACTGAGCTAAAGACTTGTTTAGAACCTGCATTGCACATGCTCTTATGTAGCCATTCATGCCTCAGTAATAGTCATAAAAAGATTATTATGGTTTTGTCCCATAAGTTTTAGTTTCTCTACGTTTTGCCCCGAAACTCTTTAATTGTTCAACTTTACTCCTCTTAGTGTTTCCTTTCTCTATCTCGATTCAATCTGTTTGGGAGATTAATTTTCATGTCCTTAGATGTATGTTGTATATATAAAAGGACCATATGTTCTCGGATGACATTAGCAACAAAAAACAAAATATTATATATAATAGGAAAAGGATTTCTCCATTTCGACTACACACATGTCACTATTTTTAAAGCAAGTTGGGTCTTTCTTTTGGCATGTTTCATCTCATATTCAATCTTTCATGTAATGTAAACAACAAATATATGCCCATACCCGTCTGCACCTAATGATCTGCAACAAATATAGGTCCAAGACTCCACCTGAAATTTCTTACATTCTCTATTGTTTTTGGTCTTCCAAATAATTTATTTACTCATTTATTCAAATTATAGTAGGCCTTTAAGTGAACCACACTTGCAATTTACATTTAATTGGAATAACGACATATTTTTATATTGGGCATTCGTTACACATTATTACACTGACAAACATTTAACACCCAAAAACCCACTTCTGATGGCTTCGGTTGAAAAAAACGGCCAGCCATTAACCAAACTGAAAATGTAACCAAGGGCAATACAAAGCAGAGTTGGGATTACGAGTCTCCGAAACAGACATTACGGAAATGCACAACTAACACAAGGCGAAGGAAACCATTCAAAGAAAGCAGACAATAACTCCTATTGGAAGGGGAGTTGTGTCACCCTTTAGTGATGGCCAATTCACATAGCTGCAACAAATAAAATTATGCCAAATTGTATTGATGGGGCTGGACAGAGCGGTTTGATATTAACATCCAAACTGTTGGAGGCTTCAAAACTAGCAAAAAAGAGAAATATCGGACACAGCCACACGTAAACATAAATGGCAGGGAAGACACAACATACGAAGGGAGAACACATCATGCCATAGGCTAATACATTTGTTATATAAGCGTACTATATAGTGCACACAACTAGGATCCCAGTTGCAGCAGTTTGTTCGACGTCCAAGTAGCTGATACCAAGAAAACTTAAATTAATGACGCCCCATGAAATTAGTATTTAATAACAATATAGAGGCCGGTAACTTTTAAAGAAAACAAATATGATACTCCCTCTATAGGAGTTTAAATTATAATTTACAGTACAAAACAACTAGAGGGATGACGTCCATCGAAATCAATCAACAAAATGATGAGAATGAAATTGTCAAGAACATGGATGATGTACCGAGCACGTGAGAACAAGTTTACACTACAACAACATTTAAATAACGTAAACTCCCGCGCGTGCGAGAGTTTATGTTATGTTAGTCTCCCCCATTTTTTAAGGTGAATATGATGAAGGTATTTATTCCTTACCTTGGTAAAAGAAAAATAATTTTGAAGGAGTGTGCGAGGCAATTCTTGACTGTTGGGCGAGATCAAAGTTTATGTGCGAGTGCATGTTCGGCTTATCCTGTTTTTTATTTTATTGCATCGAAACTATGCACATCTTCTTACAAATGTTTGTAAATGCGAGCTTGGGCTCGGCTTAACTTGTCATTTGTTAATTTTCTAGGTGTTGGTACGTGCTCACCTTATCCTGTGAAGTCCTTAAATTCTAGTTGTGCGATGGGGGTTCGGCTTATGAAACTTATTCAAAAACTTTTTCGGGTCTGGCCACGACTTATGGTCGTTGAGGACGACGATGTGACGCATTATGTCACTGTGCATGAGACACATCTTTATTTGATCGATCATTTAGCCAAAATGTCGATTGTTGAGTGCCGAGAAGCGTAGTTATTTCCGAAAAAGAAATTTAGGTTAGAATATAAAGGTGGTTGGACCTCGTAAAGGTTGACTACGTACTCTCCAAGGAGATATCAAGCCGAGCATAGTTTTATCTTTTACAATTCTGGACCGGGGCCCAGTTACTTATATAGATATATTTTGATAGAGCTTTGGAGCTCGTTTCTTGGTAGGAGCTGTAGCTTGCGTTCATTTCTTTTCTTTCCGCATTGAGGCTGCAACCGGCTAGAATGCTTTTTCCACCGATGGACGAGTTTTTTCAGCATTTATTGGCGTTGAAATTTTTATTTCTTGATCGGTTATGATTACTCGTCTAACGTGTACTAGTAGTTCGATCGTTCCGGTTATGTCACCGACGGAGTTAGTGAGAGGTTTTTCCGACTACTTCATTGTGTGATCATGTAGTTCCAATTTTTTCGGAGTTCCTTTGAAGGTGAGGTCGACTGAGCTGCCTATCTCGATTATAATTTTAGTGGTTTTACGGTCGCTTATCCGGAGCTCAACGGTGAGCGAGTCATTATGCGGCTTTCCGAGACTCTCTTCGTCTTTCGTGGTGAAAGTTATTTCTTTGCCGGCTCTCAGCTCCTTGGTGGTGTTCCCGTTCCACTGTTGTCGTATGTATGCTTTTTTTCATATGCTTGTATTGATTGTACTGAGTCGTTACAGGTTAATAGTCCTCTCATGACCATATTAATGTGCTTTCTAACTGCGAGGGTTTCATCCTCGTCATTGTCGCTAGTCCGCTTGGATGATTCCGCATTGGTGCCCCACTGCTCTTCTTGTTGTTGGCCGGGCTGCCTTGCGTTTCTTCCTAGGCGAGCTTGAATCGTTATCCCTTGTTTTTTGGTTGTCGTTGCGTTTCCTGGCACTCGTGAGGATTTTTTTGGCACATTTCGATTAGTTATGTTTTTGCCCCTTCTGATATTCGCAGAGCAGGATCACATGGTAGATACAATACTACCATTCAGAAGAATTGTATGGTTGATTATTCTTCGAATTTAGCAAACTCACTCACTGATCCTCATGTGTTTGTGAAGGAATTTCTAGCAGATCCTAATCCAATTAGGCAATCCTGGTCTGAATTCCAAGCCTAGGATCTAGGGTTCATGTAATTGAATCATTGGGATCTCAGAATTACCTGGTGATTAGCAGCGGAAGATTTGCAGATAATCGAGATCTAGAGCGCCTCAAATGATGCGCCTCTACTGGTATCCACACACACACAAACTGAACATAAGGGATGCTAGTGCCTTTAGAGATCAGATCTCTCAAGAGGTTTCTGTTTCTTTTCTGGTGGCTGTGAATTAGGTTGGCATTGAGTTTAGGTCGACCATATATCTTATATATGTCGACTTAAACAACAACGGAATTAACCAACGATTAAATCGAATTAATCAGGTAATCTGCGAGTTGTGTCGACCGACACACTCTTTGTGTCGATCGACACTGCCGATCTGTGTCGACCGACACACTTATTGTGTCGATCGACACTGCCCAGAAACTTGGTATTGAATGCATATCAAATATGCATTCACCCGATCATTACATTAATGATCAACCTCATATACAACGTCTAGTTTGCTTAGGTTTGTGACCCTGTAGGATCATATAACACTAGCAATGAGTTCTAAACTCATTGATCATAAGTGGCTTCTAGCAAAGCAATATGACTGCCCAGTGTCATATGATTGTCTCATCTCGACAATACGACTTTCACTTGGAGTAAGAACAATAGATTTCAGGACATTCCCAACAATCTCCCACTTGTACTGGAATCATCTATTCCTTTAATCCCTTCGTCACTATATCTCGATCTGGCATAAGGCAAGATCTGTGTCACCCTTATTTAGCCAAGATCATGTTCATCGAACTCCGATTTATACTGACAAGACAAACGACTGACAATCACCTCGTTTGAGTGTGGCCACACATTTCTCAGTATCAAATCTTCGATGGGCCCTGAGATATTTATCTCCTGTTATATAGGAGGGACAAATCCCATCTTGTTCCATCCCTGTTTCTTCACACACTTCATGATACGCCCAATCAATGCCTTTATAGTCACCAGTTACGGCTGACGTTTGACAAGGTTAAAGCGGACCAATTCACATGTAAGAAAACATGATGAACTCAGGTCTAAGGACTATACTCTATAGTCGTAATGAAAACTCTCATGATACTTATATAACTATCCCGTAGAGTTCTCATCAGTGGGTCATGTCCGATCATGTGTTCTCCAACACATATCTATGTGATTGACTTTAATACTCTTATTAATGACTCCATGAAACTTAGTCATCAGTCACCTCACATACTAGTCTCACGTGGTTGTTAATGTCCCACTTTAACAACCTTGACCAGGGACCAGCTTAATTTATGTCATTTATTACTTATAGGGTTTCATGATCAAGTCACATACTTGATGACCTATAAAATGTCATAAATTACTTTGGGACTATTATTTAATAACCATTATTAAATAATACAGATGTCAGATTTCAATAACATGATCAAATTATGTTTATACGAACATCATATCATAACTAAAATTAATAACAACGACTCCCACTAAAATTAAGATCACATCTTAAGACATCTAATGCCTTTAGCAGTAGCCTGACCCTCATTCGCCCTTGCTCAACATGTGTTGAAAGACACTGCGTCTTGCTAAGAGTAATACCAAGAATCATTTGCACGAAGCCCTTCTTGGAATCCTGCATACTGGACCTGTGCAAGGCCTTATCACCATAAGTATCTTGACACAATCCAATTAGCTTATCCAATCTATCTCCATAGATTCTTATTCCAAGAATGTATATGGTTTCTCCCATATTTCTCTTCGAAAAACAACTTTCGAGTCAAGTCTTAACAGACTGAAACAATGGAACTTCATTCCGAGAAGTAGTATGTTATCAACATACAATATCAGAAATGCAACTGCGCTCCCATTAGTCATCTTGTAAACACACGGTTCCTATTTGTTCATGACGAAGTCAAACCTTTTGACTGCTTTATCAAAACGAAGATTCCAACTCCGAGATGCTTGCTTCAATCCATAAATGGATTGATGAAGCTTGCATATCTTCCTAGCTTCATTAGGATCAATGAAAACTTCAGGTTGTGTCATGTACACATCCCTTTCCAGAATTCCATTAAGGAAAACTGTTTTCACATCCATCTGCCAGATCTCATAACCATTATGAGTGGCGGTTGCTAGGAAAATCCGAATGGACATAAGCACGGTGTCTGGGATTAGGTTTCTTCACAGTCAATACCATGAATTTACTTGAAACCTTTTGCCACCAACCTTGCTTTGTACATCCGAATATAACCATCCATGTCAACTTTTCTTCTTGAAAATTCATTTACTCACAATGGCTTCTACACCATCGGGTAAATCAACCCAAGTCATATTTGGTTCTATGACATGGATCCCATTTCGGATTCAGCGGCTTTCAGCCACTTTCGGAGTCAAGGCCCATCATTGCTTCTTCAAAATTTGCAGGCCCGTCACTTTCAATGATCAATAGATCACGACAATTGGTTACGAGAAATCCACATTTCTCGGGTTCGTGACGGATCCTTTCGGATCTGCGAGCTTTAGTTTTTTGTGTGTAAAAGTCGTGCACATATCTCATATGTATACTTTTACCACGACCTAATTAACTAAGATTCAAACCGTAGTTAATTGAGTCATAAACCAAAATATTTTGGTTCGCGATCTGTGTCGATCGATACAACGTTTGTGTCGATCGACACTTCTTCAGAAACTCGCATTTGAATGTACATCGAATATACACTCACCAGATCCTTTATAAACTTTAGGCACCACAGGTGCAGGTTCTAAAACTCTTTGTAGATCCAACTGCTGCTCTTCCTCATCAGGTTGAGCAGTCTCCTGTGACTTTCGAATTTCTTCGAGTTGTACTTTTACTCCCACTGTTCTTCTTGGAAAGAAAGTCTTTCTTAAGAAAACATAGTTCCGAGCAACAAACAATTTGTTCTCGAACTGGTTGTAAAAGTAACATGCCTTGGTTTTGTTAGGACAACCAATGAAGTAGCACTTATCAGATTTGGGTGTGAGCTTATCAGAGATTAAACGTTTTATATAAGTCTCACAACTCCAAATCTCCATGATGGATAAATCAGAAACATTTCCATTCCACATCTCATGTGGTATCTCTGTAACTGATTTTGATGGAACTCTATTTAATGTAAACTCATACATTTCTAGAGCGTATTCTTAGAAGGATAATGGAAGATCTAAGTGACTCATCATTGATCGAACCATATCTAATAAAGTCCAATTCAGGAGGAGTAAATTGTGAAACACTTTCACAATCTCTCAGATGATCACTAAATTCTTGACTTAAGTATTCACCTCCATGATCTCATCGTAGAGTTTTAATACCTTTGCCAAATTCATTCTGTACTTCATTTTTGGAACTCTTTGAACCTTTCAAAGATTCTGACTTATGTCTTATAAATAAGACATAATCGTACCTACTGAAAATATCAGTAAAGGTAATGAAGTACTGAAAGTTTCCTCTAGCACTAGTGCTCATTGGCCCATATACATCCGTATGTATAACGACCAATAAGCCTTTGGCCCTTTCATTTTGTTCGTTCGCAACCTGTATCGACCGACGCACCGTTTGTGTCGATCGACACTACCTTTTGTCGAAAGGGGCCTTTGTCATTTTACCCAATAAACTAGATTCATTTTACTCATTATGATTCATAATCAGATGAGCCCAAAAAGCCCATCACTATGGAGCTTCTGAATCTATTTCTCATTTATGTGGCCCAAAACGACAATGCCAAAGAGAAGTTTGATTCGTATCATTTGACTTGAATCTCTTGGTATTAATGTTATAGTTAGGCACATTCTGGTTTAGAACATAAAGTCCATTCTCTAATGGATTGCTACTATAAAATATATCATTGTAATCAAATGAATAACACTTATTCTTAATTTGAAAACTGATATCCTTCCATATCCAAACAAGGATTAGAAATAATCTTTCTGCTCACAGCAGATACATAGTAGCAATTCTTAAGTTCTAAAATATGCCATAAAGAAAACAAATGAAATACTCCTACGGCTAATGCAGCAACTATTGCTCCATTTCCCACGCATAGATCCACTTGTCCTTTCTCCACAGTCCTACTTTTGCTCAGGCCCTGCACATTTTCACAAAATATGAGTACCACAGCTGGTATCAAATACCCAATAAGTAGGACTATAAGAAGTAACATTTACTTCTATAACATAATACCTGAAGAAGAAGTCTCGTACGTCTTCTTCAGCTTCTCATAATCTTCCAAGAATTTATTGCAGTTTCTTTTCAAATGCCTATAACCATTACAATAACGACACTTAACATCTTCAGAAGGACTGGTTTTAACCTTAGGAGCATGGTCAGACTCGCTTGGATTCACAATCGAGCTCGTCTTGCCATCACCTTTGTTCTTACCAAGTTTCTTAAACTTTTTACCCTTTTGTACCATAAGGACATTTGGGGTGTCCTTCTTGATGTTAGGTTCAGCAGTCTTAAGCATCCCATGCAATTCAGTCAACGTCTTCGTCAAGTTGTTCATGTTGTAGTTCATAACAAATTGATCATAGATTGACGGCAGTGACTGCAGAATGATGTCAGTAGCCAACTCTTGGCTAATGGGACAATCCAGTTTCCCCAGTTTATCAATATAACCCATCATCTTAATGACATGAGGACTAACTGGTTTGCCCTTTGGTAGCATGCACTCAACCAGAGATCTAACCGTCTGGTATCTCTGAGTTCGTGCCTGCTCCTGAAACATATTTTTCAGGCCAGTGATCATCTCTATTGGCGACTCCTCGTACTCATATTGCTTTTGCAATTCCGAGTTCATGGTAGCCAACATGAGACAACTCACATCCACCGCATCATTAGAATGCTTATCCCAAGCATCCTTATCTGTCTGCCAGGCATTGGCTCGGTACTTCTTGGGGAGAACTTTCTCAAGGACATAGTCCTTCTTCTCCTGTTTGAGAACGATTCTCAAGTTCCGATACCATTCAAGAAAGTTTGATCCATTTAACTTGTCCTTCTCAAGGACGGATCGCAGGGAGAAATTGTTACGATGGTTTGTGCTAGACATAGCTGGAAAACAAGGGAGGTTTAGTTATGATGTTCAAGAAATGAGAAGTCTTAACAATTAAGAAAACTCGCATTATATTCAAACAATGTTACCTCAGATGAATATAATGATCCAAGACCCATACTTCACTAAACTTGAGTGAGCCACTGGCTATCACCCAAATTTTAGCTATCTAGGTAAGCAACAACTTTGCTAGTTATATCCAATATAACTCTTGGTTGTGGATTGACATCTTATGTCCAATCCACCTGATGTCTCTGAGCCCAAAACGATTTTGATGGCCCAGTCAAGTAAACCAATCTCTTAAGTCATGTAATTGTTGATGTCTTGCACTGCAAGTCCATCAACACGATTACCTTCTGTCTTACTCATGTAATTGTGGACATCTCGCACTGCAAGTCTATCGCACAATGAAATGAATCTTGACAGTTGACAAGATTGGAAAGACATCAAGTATCACTTGATATTTGGTTGAGGAACGGAACCATTTAAAACGTTCAGTTTTATTATGTTTTAATTCTTATAATTAAATGACTTATCTTGGTTTGGTTCTGTGGTTTCAGGCTCCATAACCTAAACCATCGATTCTGGTGTCGACCGACACTACTTTAGTGTCGATCGATGTAGACTAACCAAAACCAATTCTGCGATAACCGATCAATCAAATTGATCCGGCTTTGAGTACCGGTCAGTGTCGATCGATGCTACATTAGCATCGGTCGACACCAACCTAATCAAACCAATCGCAATTAAACCATTCTTAGCGTTTAACCATTATTAACCAAGCTCGATAACCGGTCCAATCCAATTAAATCGATTCATCAATTTCTCGCGAGGTTCGTGTCGACCGACACAACTCTTGTGTCGATCGACACTAGGCGAAACCTAAAATTTATTCGGGTTATCCTTTTGTGTCGACCGACACCGGATTGGTGTCGATCGACACAGGGCGATAAACCCTAATCGTTTTTCAAGCAAAAAACCTAAAAACAAGATTTTCATGAAAACAAATTTTAGCAAGTTTGTATCAACCATACACAGATTCAGATTCAACTAATCTAATCAACATGCTTCAGATTCAATGGAACCCTAAGGCTCTGATACCACTGAAGGAATTTCTAGCAGATCATAATCCAATTAGGCAATCCTGGTCTGAATTCCAAGCCTAGGATCTAGGGTTCATGTAATTGAATCATTGGGATCTCAAAATTACCTGGTGATTAGCAGCGGAAGATTTGCAGATAATCGAGATCTAGAGCGCCTCAAATGCTGCGCCTCTACTGGTATTCACACGCACACAAACTGAACAGAAGGGATGCTAGTGCCTTTAGAGATCAGATCTCTCAAGAGGTTTCTCTTTCTTTTCTGGTGGCTGTGAATTAGGTTAGCATTGAGTTTAGGTCGACCATATATCTTATATATGTCGACTTAAACCACAACGGAATTAACCAACGATTAAACCGAATTAATCAGGTAATCCGCGAGTTGTGTCGACCGACACACTCTTTGTGTCGATCGACACTGCCGATCTGTGTCGACCGACCCACTTATTGTGTCGATCGACACTGCCCAGAAACTTGGTATTGAATGCATATCAAATATGCATTCACCCGATCATTACATTAATGATCAACCTCATATACAACGTCCAGTTTGCTTAGGTGTGTGATCCTGTAGGATCATATAACACTAGCAATGAGTTCTAAACTCATTGATCATAAGTGGCTTCTAGCAAAGCATTATGACTGCCCAGTGTCATATGATTGTCTCATCTCGACAATACGACTTTCACTTGGAGTAAGTACAATAGATTTCAGGACATTCCCAACAGTTTGTTGATATTCAAACAAGTGAACTGTTACTTGTCGTTGATAATGATGTTGAGACAAACTCTACAATTGCAGCAAACTCAGACAACGTTACTAAAAGCTCTGATGGTAGCAGCCCAACAGGAAAAGTGTTACCTTTCTCAGCTGGGATGGGGATGGCAGTTTGACCTAATATGCTCTCTAAAGTCTGTAGACGAAATTCACTTAGAAGATACTCTTGATGATCAAACTGGTTGCGTTACAGTGACTAATTCAGTTTCTAGCGCTGATTCTCGAAGCGCTGATGTTGACAATGATCGGTCATGTGCCTTTGGCACCACTGCTGAGGTATCTGTTTCAGAGTCCCACGAAGACTGGAATGTCACCTATTGAACCTGATAGTAGGCTGACTTCTGGTTTTAACTCAGTAGGAGAGAAATCGGTGGGAGATGCTTCACCTACTTGTAGCAAATGTGATGAACATATCTTAGATTTACCTGCTGAATTTCATTATATGCATGACGAAGGCTTTCATGACCTTCCAGGTCTGGACAATACAACCACATACATTGTCCCGAAGGAAGACCTTGATGTATCTGATAATCACGCTGGCATTTCCAGTGATGATGTTAACAATACTGTTAGCTTGACATCTACTGGTTTGATAGGTTCTATGCCTTGGATATCGAACAATACTTCTAATTCGTCTTCTAAAGTTGGGGATATTTGCGATGATACAGCTGTGGAGTCCAACGGGACACTAAGAGCAGAAAATAATCCAGAGTCAAAGGAGCAAATGCCACTGGAAGCCTCTTCAGAAGGTTGGGATACTTCTTTAGATAAGAATGACCTGGGAAAGATATGTGGAGCCAAACTTGAAACTTGTGAGTACGAACTGAACATTTCTATGATTCAAATGCGCACGCGCGGAGGCCATTTTGCGTTATTTTTGTTGTATTAAACGACTTCTGAAATTTGAGTGAGTCATTTTGAGTTATTTTAAAATAAACTAAGTTGTGTTATAACTACAAAGACAAAGAGCATAACAATATAGCTACTTATTTAGTGTGAATTAAAGATTCATCCGAAAGTGTTAAAAACGGTTTTATGTTTTTTTTCAAACCTTAGATTTGGCAGACCCCACCAGAAGCAGTTGAACAATTTCTTCCAAAAATAATGTGATTGAACAACCCCAATCTTTAGAGCATCAGTGAAGATGCCAAGGTTGAAGACCTTCCAGTTCATAATCTAACCAGGGTTTGTGTGTCAACGACTCTTTGTTTCAGTTTCTTCTTGATTGTTTAGTTCCATAGATTCTTGTGAAAATGGAGTTGAATACGTATTAGTATTTCAAAACTAAACAAAATATGTTTTAAAAACTTTTTTGCAAACTTTCTACGATATTCACTCCATCATTATACCCCGCACGGGGGTTCGTGTGTGGTAAATGTGTTTTGGATCTATTTTTCATAGAAAACATTTTTATTCAAGTCTTTTTAAAGTTAAATTATTGTTTGTTTTTGGACCTTGCAACATGTAGATGGGAAGTGTGAGTTAGCCTAGCAAGCGTATGTAGAGCACATGGACGCAAACAGTTTGGCTGTGGAGTCTAATGAAGGAGGAGATTGTTGGGAGGAGATGGATTCATAGCTTTCAAGTTGAAATAGACGACTTTGGGATTGGTATTGAAATGGCATTGTTGCTAGAGGTTGTGTTGAGTAAGCCGTTCTCGATCTGACACAATGAGATGAGAAGAACAATATAAGTACTACTACCGTCAATAATATTTTCTTATGGGAAGATTTGTGTCTCGACTTTTTTTTTGTAACGATTGAGAGAGAGAAAAAAATGATGCGTAACCATTGTTAAAGCAGAGGAATAATCACTTGTTTCAAACACAAATCTCGTGATACTTTTGGGCAAACACACCAAAAGGATAGCTATGTTCCGATTTAAACAGGAGGTTTTTACAAAACGACAGTTGTGTAATACACAGGCACACTAAAATTACAACGACAGCGAGAGAGCAGAAGTTGAGAGAGGAACAAAACGAAAGGAATGATTCCAGAAAGAAAAACTCAAGTCTTTTGAATTAAACTGATGGACTCTTTCTCTGACCGTTGATCAATCCGTACTGCAGAAGAATATAAGACGAAAACAAAATTAGGAAGACAACCAAACACAAACTAAAATCTTTCGTACTAATTTCAGGCGCTAAAGATTTTCTACCTTCTGTCTTATTCGGGACCTCCAAACCCTCCTTTCACTTGATAATGATCCGCAAATACTCCTGCTGCACTTTTGTTGTTTCCATGTGTCATCACTTAATGCAAATTTACCTTTAAGGCATTAACTGCAGATTCATTGTACTTTGCCCTGTTATGCCAGTTATGAGCTTCCACTGCCTCTTGTTTTACTTTCTCCAATAGTTTCCTATTCTTGTTCATGCTTTCGATCTCCTGATTTTCTCTTTAAGCTTCTTGCTTACAGCCTTCTCTAAGGCCGTGACAAAATATGTGACATGTCTCTGTGTAATATCTCTCACACCTTTTGCCAGTTGATCCACCTGTTCCAAAGAGAGGACAATCTCAAGAACATTGGATATACATAAGAAATAACATAAGCTTTGCGGATAGAATTAGTACCTGGAATTTGATAAATTGATCAAGCCCTTATTTCTGGCTATCTAAGTCCAATCTGATGTTGTCACCGAGTGATTGAAAGATTGGAGTTGTGATTCTTCAATTTGCAGAAGTTACATAAGAGTTTCGCTTTGAGACATCTTCTTGAGCAACACTATCTCATCGTCGTCATAAGATAGTCTCAGACCCGTTGACACTAAGTTCTGCTTTGAGACTTCTTCTTGAACAACACTATTGTTGTTGTAGTTATAGTTTAAGCTTCATTGCAATGCCCATAATAACACATTCTAAAACTCCCTCTCTATGTTATCAATTTTTCAGCTAATTTCTGCACTAAATAAACGATCTCCAGTCCTCTCGAAAGATGCCTGCATCAGCACACTTTTATCTATATTAGAATCACAGTTCGGTGTATCCCGAGAACCTCCCTCTGATCAAGGAATTGAAGTGACATATATTCGTAAATCGTAAACATGACTGTAGTTGGAAAACAATTATAAGTAACGATCATAATAATAGATTCTAGGAACTGACCCGGTAGGTCATGACATCAGACTAAATCACCATGTGACGAATGTCTATGCTCATGCCATGGTTTCCTAAACATGAATTTGAGAGCTTAAGGTTAAGACATAAACATGATCCTCAGTTTTCTATGATTTTTCTTTAAAAGCATATTTTTTTTATTATGTTCTTACCTATTTTCGAGGAGTGCAAGCAGCTCGAGATTGAGATTCTCTTCTTCTAGGGAGAAAGCTCCTCTCTTTAAATCAGTTTTCAAGTAATTGATCCTTCGCAGTCTGCAACTCTTTCCGGATCTATGCAAACCTGTATAGGAGTCTAAAATTTGTTACTATAAACAATACCTTCTTTTAAAGGTTTTGCTCATGAAGTAAGGAAGAAAATGTTCCAGCGAGTTTAGGAACAGAGCTCCAGCAGCCATGGCCGTGATTGGCGATGTGACTGAGAAGCTTCTCGTCTTCTTCAGGAGACCAAAGCCCTTCTCTCAGCTTTTGTTTGTAACAGCAAGATTGTCTCCCCATTTAGTTGATGGAAGCTGCAATGTTGTGGTAAGGAGCAATGAAAGAGAAGAAAGCTTAATTTATTATGAACTTTCTGAGCATCAGATTTTTCCTTCTAAACTTTCTGGCCAGGATCCTTATTATGCGAAGGAAAACTTAACGGCTTCTTGAAAGTTTTGATTTTTCTGAATGTTTCTCAAATCCCCACTTTACATTCTTGAAAACTCTATTTAAAGGTCTACCTTTTCTTCCACCACCATACTCAGAGTCTAATGATCTGTCCCCACCTGTTCTGTGTCTATTTACTTTTTCAATTAGTTTACTCATTGAAAGCATATTTAAACTTGTGCAGGTACGGATGTTAAATATGGGTAATTATCCGTAGGTACCCTAAACCCTTAACAAAATTCAAGCCCAAAACCCTATCCTTTTAGTGAAAAAAGAAGAGGGTTCAAAATGGGCGGATACCTATCTAATAGGGTTCAAAAAAGGTTTATCTTATAGGGTTTAGAGTATCCATGAGTTTTTGTGAATTACATCAATACTCACAAAATAATCTTATAATAAACTATTTATATTTTTTTAATAATTTAAACTACAAAACAATATTTGATTATTTTAATTTTGAAATAATATTAAATAAATTTAGGATTATATTTTCACGCAAAAAAGTAAAATACCGTTTTCGCAAAATTTTGTTTGTCCGCCAAACGTAAAGTGCCATTTCCCGCCAAAAACAGAAAATTCCGTTTTCCCGCAAAAAAATATGTTTTCCAGCCAAAAAGAAAAGTTTTGTTTTCCCGCCGGAAACAAAAAATTATGTTTTCCCGCCAAAAACAAAAAAAACTCCATTTTCTGTCAAAATAAAAAATTATGTTTTCCCGCCAAAAACGTAAAATTCCGTTTCCAGCCAGAAACGTAAGATTTTGTTTTCCCGCTAAAAACGTAAAATTATGTTTTCCCGCCAAAAACAAAAAATTCCGTTTTTCCGCCAAAAACGTAAACTTCTGTTTTCCTGCCAAAAATGTGAAATTTCGTTTTCCCGCCAAAAACGTGAAATTCTGTTTCCCGCCAAAAATGTAAAATTCTGTTTTCCCGCCAAAAACGTAAAATTCTGTTTTTCCGCAAAAAAATGTAAGATTCCGTTTTCCCGCCAAAAACGTAAGATTCCGTTTTCCCGCCAAAAACGTAAAATTCCGTTTTCCCACCGAAAACAAAGAATTCCGTTTTCCCGCCAAAACGTAAGATTATGTTTTCCCGCTAAAAACGTAAGATTCTGTTTTTCGCCAAAATCTTGAAATTCCGTTTTCCCGCCAAAAACGTGAAATTCCGTTTTCCCGCCAAAAACATAAAATTCCCTTTTCCCGCCAAAAACGTAAAACTCTGTTTTCCGCCAAAAATCAAGTATTCCGTTTTCCCGCAAAAACTTAAAATTTTGTTTTTCCGCAAAAAAACTTAAAATTTCGATTTCTCGCCGAAAATATAAGATTATGTTTTCCGTGCCAAAAAATGCAAGATTTTGTTTTGCCAAATTAATTCATAATTTTAACCAAAAGTTAGTCTAGAAAAATAATAGTTATAAGTTATAAATATTGTATAAATAAAAATTAGGGTACCCGTGGATAACCCTAAAGCTATATGATTTTATTTGGGTTACTCTAAAGGATATAAAGTATATATAGGGATTTCAAAATAGGGTTTTTAAAGGGTAGGGTACCCTTGAAACTAGGGTAGGGTAGGATATTTTTACCCACCACAACATCCCTATGTGCAAGGATGTTCGGCTTGTTAATTGGGATATCACTTTAGATTGTTGTATCTAACGATGAGGTAAGTCAGCAACTGTTACACTATAATTATTTGAACGCATCCTTTTCATGCAGAGTGTTGTCCATATCTGTAGGTTGTGAATATCGATATCAAAGAAAGGCTACTACCAATTCATGGATATGGGAAGCAAGTAATATTTGGTCTTATTTCTTCATTTTCTTACCCTCTGGAGGGAGGCTTGGGCAAAGTTGCCGTTGCCAGTACAAGGGTGGAAACAATGCTTGGGGATACTGCCATTGCTATTCATCCTGATGATGCAAGATAGAAGCATCTTCATGGGAAATTTGATGTGCACCCATTTAATGGACGGAGGTTACCAATTATCTGTGATGTGAACTTGTTGTTCCAGACTTTGGCATTGGCCGTGTTAAGGTATTTGCTCTCTCTTATATATTTGGATGCTATGTTTCTGCCCCTATTAGTTGATTTTCTTGCCTCAAGGTTTTATTGTTCTTCTTGTATAGATTACTCATGCCCATGACCCCAATGATTTTTCTGTCGGAAAGCGTCACGAACTTGAATTTATAAACATATTAACGGATGATGGAAAAATCAACGCAAATGGCGGGTCTGAATTCGCAGGGATGCCACACTATGCAGTCTGGGAGGCAGTTGTTGAAACTCTGAAGAAGAAGACAAATTATTAATACTTCACGTAACATATCATAACAACTTGAATGATTTTTCGTGTGAGGAGATATTCTTACACCAAGGGTGGTTGCCTGTAAATGTCTTTTAGTTCTTGCTACCTTAACTGTTTCGTCAATACATATATATTCAGAGGCTCTACAGAGGTGCTCAAAACAATGAAATGAGTCTTGGTCTTTGCCAAAGAAGTGGTGATGTTATTGAGCATATGCTTAAGTCTCCATGGTACGTCAAGTACATGAGATTGCAAAGGAGGCACTCGATGTTGCTATCACTGGTGGAAACAAGAAGATCGAGTTTATACCGCAGAGCCGACCTCGAGCATAAGCCAGGTAAGCGACGGATTAGGGCATCCGACTGAAAAGGGCATATGATTTTAGACAAAATATATGAAAATAGCATATTGTTTTTAGATTTGTATAAGGCATATAAAAATGTTGGATCAGCACTAATTATACCAAAGCAGAAGATTTCTTTCATTTATCATTTTCTATGGTTCTATCTTTACACCATAACATCAATGGACCTTAACATAGCTAAAGAAGATAGGTGATGACTGGTGTATTGCAAGACAGCCTTGCACTACAAGAAAACAGGGCTATTACCGACGGAATTACCGATGGAAGAAATTCCGTCAGAAATTACCGACGATAAAACAACGACTTTCAGACGGGAAGTTTTCCGACGGATGATAGGTCAAGAATTAATCCCTATACTAAACTGCAAGTGAACAGCAATGTCAAAGTAGTATATAGGGTTATCGAATCCACATGGACACTTGGTCTCAATAGATCAGAACAGTAGAGACAAATACTAGAAAGAAAGCAATATGATTGAATTGAAAGTGGTGCGAGAAAGTAAATCAGTAGCAGAGATTAACGGTTGTGGAAGCAAGTAATTAAAAGCGTCAAGCCTAGGGTATTCTCAGGAAATCAGACAAGCAGACAGTTCATTCAGCAAGGATCTAATTAAGCACATTTCTAGAACTCAAAACACAGATATAGAATTAACCAAATTCTTTTGCGATAATTCTCTAAGCCTAAGTGCAGCAAACCAAACTTTCGTATGCGAGAACTAACAGATTAAACTAGCATTAATCCCAAGTTTGATATGTTCACAATTATCCTAAACCAAACTTCCGTTTGCGCAGAGTTTAATTGCCCAATTTAATTAGTTCAGATTCCTAAACCCCACTTCCGTGACGTATTTAGCAACCTAAGATCTAGATTCTAATTGATCAGGTTAGAACTAGCTTTAAGCACAATTAAATTGAAGAACAGATATAGTTTGAATCCTTAACTGAATTTGAACAAGTCTAGCAGGTCATGAAATCCTATGTGAGAAACCCTAAACCTAACTAGGAATCTACTCAGACATAGATAATGAAAACATGATCATATGATGAATAAATTGCATAAAAGAATAAGAGTAAAAGGGGTTCGAAATCTTCTCCAAATACAGATGAAGTAATAGGTTAAGATCAACCCCAAAAGCTCTAAAAATCCTCTGCTCTTAATTATGAAAGCGTAATGTCAAGCGTATATAAGCCTCCCTAATTAAAACACTAAAAACTCTATTATATAGGCATAATCTCGGCCAGGGGCTTCTTTGTAAATATCAGGAACTTCTGGATCAAAGTGCAATAATTTGATTCTTCTAAACCGCCGAGTTTTGGCCCATCTCGCTGGTGCATCGACCGTTGCAGGTGTGCAACGATCGACACCTTTCTCTGTTTCGGACAGTGAACTCTATCTCTCGGCCAATCACTCCAAAAATCTCCAAAAAGCTCCATTATCTCCAATTTAGCTCCAAACCTGATTATACCTGTAAAAGACTCTAAAAGAACACAAAAGACACTAAAACACAACTATATCATGGCATAAAATGGGTAAAAACCATGATATATCAACTCCCCCACACTTAGCCTTTGCTTGCCCTCAAGCAAAACATAGAACTAAAACATGGTGAAGAGGTTTGAAAACTCTTCAGAAACTCATTTCATCCTAGAAGCTACAATACTCAGATTCCCCTTAGTAAACCACTGAAAGAATCAATCACAGGATATCAAGACCACAATGTACTTCCCCCACACTTAGCAACTGTCCTAGGTAAACTCCACAATCACATTCAAGCATTCAAATTCTCCCTACTGACTTCTGCAAGTATTTAAGTGCGGTCTCACCTAAGGAGTATCGATCAAAGGGCACATGGATTCTTACCTTATCAGCTCTAGACCACCATACTATCTTTCTCTAGTCCCTTTCTTCTCTTTCCCTTCTTTAACAACTGATTTTTCCCCACTGGGTTCATTTTATTTTTTTATCAGTGTTCTTCCCGTTATGGGGTGTACTTTGGACACATTCCATGAATCACTTGAGAGATAATAGTGTTTGCTACTATTCCCATGACCACTTCGGAGTTACCAACTCATCCTCAGTTTATTATCTTTTTTTTTTTTTTTTACTTTATAGAAGGGGAGAAGGGAACTAAATAAGACAGGTTTACAGGTTGTGTCAGAACTAACAAGGGAATCCGACACAAAGTATACCAAGCCCTTAGGTGAGAAATCTAAGTCAGTATTAAGGTTGAAGTCAGTAAAGGATCCTCTGATACCTGAAGTGATGTGGGTGTTCCCAGTAGGTTGATCTGTGATGGGGTTTTCTAATAGTCAGAGATAGATCCTGCAACTTCATCCCAATGGTTACTTAAGTTCCTGCAAGTCTTGTAAATCTTCTCAGAAAATCATAGTTTCTTACTTAAACAATTTTGACTCAATAAAACAAATTTTTTTTTTTTTGAAAAAACGGACTGACTCTTAAGAAAACAGAAAACAAAAGTCAGTAGCACCTCCCCCACACTTAAGACACACTGTCCCCAGTAGTGTCCAGCGAAGCATCGGTAAAAAGAAAGAAAAATTGAAAAGGTGAAATTATGTCTGTCGGGTTACCTCTGTCGCTCAGGCATCGACCGTTGCACTAAGTGCATCGACCGTTACTTGGCGATTTTCGTGTATAGTCGATCGTTGCTCAAGAGCGCAACGATCGCTGCAATGCGATTCCTTTCGTGTTGTGACGATCGACACAGACGTGCGTCGATCGTTGCACTGCGATTTATCCGAGACCTGCAAACATAAACTCACCAGAAACAAAAACAAACGTAAAATCCTAACAAAAACACCAAAAATTAAGTAGAAAAACACCAGTACCTAATGGTGGGTTGCCTCCCACCCAGCGCTTGTTTAAGGTCAATAGCTTGACCGGACGGGTGGGAATTTTCAAGTGGAGGGTGCAGCATCCAGAGGCAAAATCTGACCTCTTGGAATCTCGGCCTTAGCCCAATAGTGTTTTACCCTCTGCCCATTTACAGCAAACTCATTACCTTCCTTGCCAATTAAAATGACAGCTCCATATGGACGCACTTCTTTGATCGTGTAGGGTCCATACCATCTTGATTTCAGCTTGCCTGGAAACAAATGCAAGCGAGAATTGTATAACAGTACCTGATCATTAGGCTTAAACCGTCTGGAGACAATCTTTTTGTCATGATAAGCCTTAGTCCTTTCCTTGTACAACTTTGAGTTCTCATAGGCAAAATGTCTAATCTCATCCAACTCATTGAGCTGTATCAATCTCCTCTCTGCAGCTGGTTTGAGGTCAAAGTTCATCTGTTTTACAGCCCATGCTGCCTTGTGCTCAAGTTCTACTGGCAGATGACATGCTTTCCCATACAGCAAATGGAATGGAGTAGTCCCCAATGGCGTTTTAAACGCAGTCCTGTAGGCCCATAAAGCATCATCAAGCTTAGCTGCCCAATCTTTCCTTGTCTTCCCAACTGTCTTCTCCAAGATCTCCTTGATTTGTCTGTTAGAAACCTCTACCTGTCCACTAGTCTGTGGGTGATAAGGAGTAGCAACTCGGTGATGCACTCCATGCTTCTTCAGGAGCTTCTCAAAAACCTTATTAATAAAGTGAGATCCTCCATCACTAATAACTATCCGAGGTACTCCAAATCTAGGGAATATGATGGATTTAAACAGCTTAATGACTACTGAAGAGTCATTGGTTGGACTAGCTATTGCTTCTACCCACTTATACATAATCCACAACAACTAATATGAATTTATTCCCATAAGATGAGGGAAAGGGACCCATAAAGTCTATGCCCCAGCAATCAAAAACCTCAACCTCAAGAATGAAATTCTGAGGCATCTCATGCTTCCTGCTGATTTTCCCTCTCCTCTGGCAGGCATCACAATGAGAAATAAAGGAGTGAGCATCAGCGAACATTGTAGGCCACCAGAAACCAGCTTGCAAAACCTTAGACACAGTTTTGAAAGTAGCAAAATGTCCTGCATAATCTGATCCGTGGCAGTGGAAAAGGATATCTGGAACCTCCGACTCAGCAACACATCTTCTATAAAGGCCATCTGAACAATGCTTATAGAGGTAAGGTTCATCCCAATAATACCTCCTAAGTTCTCTGAAGAACCTCTTCTTTTCATATCCTTTCAGATTATTTGGTTCAGTCTCTGCAGCTAGATAATTGGCTATGTCTGCATACCATGGTCGATCATTTGTTGTGACAACATTAATCTCAAACTCATGCTTTCCAATCCGTACCGTAAAAGTTTCTGCGTCTGTATCCGCGCTGCAACGATCGTCACAGTCGGATGTATCGATCGTTGCTGTCCCGATAGATGCATCGATCGGCGCTGACCTAGCATCGATCGACGCAACGCGATTAATCCGACAGTTCTGCAGATTTCTGTCCAAATCTGTCTCACAGATTGTCCCAACCATATTGACGTTTTCTTCAGGCAAATAGTCATTAATTGGCACGTCCTCCTCAACTAGCATCTTCGAAAGATGGTCAGCAACTCCATTCTCAACCCCTTTCTTATCTCTCACTTCAATATCAAATTCCTGAAGCAACAGGATCCATCTCAACAGTCTTGGCTTAGCATCCTTCTTCTGCATCAGATACTTCAGGGCTGAATGATCAGTGTGTACAATCACCTTGGAGCCAACAAGATAAGAGCGAAATTTCTCAAACGCAAAGACAACTGCCAGAAACTCCTTCTCCGTAGTGGCATAGTTTCTTTGTGCATCATCCAGTGTCCTACTGGCATAATAGATAGCATGAAGCTTTCTATCTTTCTTTTGTCCAAGAACAGCTCCTACAGCATAATCACTTGCATCACACATTACTTTGAAAGGAAAATCCCAATCCGGTGGCTGAACTATGGGAGCACTCACTAATGTCTGCTTGATCTGTTCAAATGCAGTTTGACAATCTGCAGTGAACTCAAACTTGGTGTCTTTACACAGCAAAGCAATTAGTGGCCTAGCAATCCTACTAAAATCCTTGATGAACCGTCTATAGAAGCCAGCATGTCCAAGAAAGCTTCTAATAGACTTAACAGAATCAGGTGCCTGCAGGTTGGTCATCACCTCGATTTTAGCGCGGTCCACCTCTATTCCTGCTTCGGACACTTTATGTCCAAGTACAATGCCATCTCTGACCATGAAATGACACTTCTCCCAGTTAAGAACTAAGTGTTTCTCTTCACATCTTTTCAGAACCTTACACAGATTATCTAAGCATTCATTATATGAGGGTCCATATACTGAGAAATCATCCATGAATACCTCCATAAAGTCCTCAATCATATATGTGAATATGGACATCATGCATCTCTGGAAAGTGGCTGGTGCATTGCAGAGTCCAAAAGGCATCCTACGGTAGGCGAATGTCCCATATGGACAAGTAAAAGTGGTCTTTCCCTGATCCTCTGGATGTATGGGAATCTGAAAGAACCCTGAGTAGCCATCTAAGAAGCAGTAGTAAGGATGATTTGCTAACCTTTCGAGCATCTGATCAATAAAAGGCAAAGGAAAATGATCTTTCCTGGTAGCAACATTAAGCTTCCTGTAATCAATGCACATCCTGTGTCCTGTCACAGTCCTAGTAGGTATCAGCTCGTTCTTCTCATTCTTCACAACTGTAACACCGCCCTTCTTTGGCACTACATGGACTGGACTCACCCAATCACTATCAGAGATAGGATATATAATTCCAGCGTCAAGGAGTTTCATAATCTCCTTTTTGACTACTTCCTGCAGATTAGGATTAAGTCTCCTCTGATGTTCGATTGATGTCTTGGACTCATCCTCAAGATGTATCCGGTGCATGCACAGCTCTGGTGAGATACCTGAAATGTCATTAAGGGAATAGCCAAGAGCTTTGCGATGCTTGCGCAGCTTGCTTAGCAGTAAGGTGAGCTCTGCGTTGTTCAGACTAGCATTAACAATCACTGGGTATGTTGAATTAGGTCCAAGACATGCGTACCTTAGCCCGGATGGAAGTTGTTTCAGATCTATTTTCGGAGCTTTTTCTTCTGCCCAGTCTCTGTCGTCTTGCAACGATCGATGCTTAGAGGGTGTCGATCGTTGCAGTCCCGCGTCAGACACTTCTACTTGCATTGCAGCCTTGACAGAACCCATCAATCTTGTATAGCACATTGCAGGCTCGTCCTCTAGGTATTTCAACTCCAAAATAGAGCTCAGTAAAACCCTTTCTAGTGGGTCCTCAGCATGTGATTGATGGAAGTACTCTGCAGCCAAATCACCCAATGTGTCCACATAGAAGGTTTGCCCGTCGATGGTTGGTCTCTTTACCAGTTTGTTCATGTCAAAACTCATCTTCAGATCTCCCACATTTAGAACTATTTTGCCTCCCTGACAGTCAATCATCGCACCAGCTGTTTCTAAGAAAGATCTGCCTAGAATCAATGGGTCTTTGGCTCCTGTCCATATTGTAGAACCACAAAATCAGTTGGGATCACACACTTGCCAACTGTTATAGGCACATCCTCTATTACTCCTTCGGGAATCCGGACTGATCTGTCTGCCAAAACCAGTGATATCCTAGTTGGTATAAAATCTGTCGTCCCCAGTCTTTTAGCAACTGAAAGGGGCATCAGATTTACACTGGAGCCAAGATCACATAGGGACCTTTCGAACCTCTCCTTGTAGATAGCACAATCCAATACGAAGCTGCCTGGATCTTTTAATTTCTCTGGAATTCTGCCTTGAACCACTGCACTACATACTTCATTGAGCATCATTATACTTTCTTCATCAGACCATTTTCTAGAAATTGCATCCTTAAGGCATCTCTTCATCATGGGGGAAGTTTCAATGGAATCCAACAAATGTACTTCAACCTTTACCTTTTTTATGAACTCCTTCCATTTTGCATACTGCCTATCATTCTTAGCTTTTCTGGGGTTCTTGGGATAAGGTATCTTAGGCTTGTATACCCTTTCAGCTGACTGTTTTGGGTTTTCAGCACTCGAACTTTCTGCAGTCACCTTGTGTCGATCGTTGCTCTTATCGCATCGATCGATGCTAGGCGACTTTGTTACGACCTCCGGTTCCTTGATTTCGCTTGGCAACGATCGTTGCTTAGATGCATCGATCGATGCGCGGCGAATATCGCGTATCTCATCTTCCAACTCTTCAATTTCCACGAGTTCCTCAACGCTTAACTGCTTTTTCTCGCCAGATGACAGCTCCTTACCACTTCTCAATGTCACGGCATTGCACTGGTACTTAGGATTGGCATCAGTCCTTCCCGGGAGATATCCCTCTTCCCTCTGAGCATGTCCAGCAGTTCTTGCAACCTTAGCATCAAGCTCTTTCATGTGTGTGTTCAAACTCTCAAACTTCCCATTCAGCTCCCTGTAGATTGTATCCATCTTCGCGTCAGCATCTGCTGCGTACTTAGTCTGACTCTCCATTAGCTGTCTTAGCATCATCTCTACTTTACTCTCAGACTCATTGGCTTTCTTAAAACCACCTTGCTGAACTCCATTTGAGAATTTGTTTCCCTGTTGATTTCTAAATCTACTACCTTGGAAACCAGAACCTCCCATGTAATTCACTTCTTCTTCCTGAGTGTCCTCCTCAGTCTGAATTACCTCTACATCTTGGGTAGAGTGGACAGCTTTCTTACTTGTTAGGAGATTGTAAACTGTGTCCAATCTAGATCTAATCTCAGTCATGTTAGAATCCTCTCCAGTTCCACCGGATTTCTTCCTCTTTTCATCTATAGTCTTGCAACTGTAGCTGCTAATCAGGTTCCCAATCAACTGCTTAGCTTGCGTAGGAGTCCTGGTGTTGAAATTAGCATTACTGGAATTATCCAGCGCAGTCTGATAAGGGAGATCTATGCCTCTGAAGAAAATACCAATCAGCTGTACTTCTGTGAATCCATGGTGTGGACAGTCACGCTGATACTACTTAAATCTCATCCAGGCAGTCCTCAAGGGCTCCACAGCTCCTTGGGAAAAAGTGAGTATGTCCTGTCAGGACAGATCTGAGCGCGCATCATCATAAAAGTGACACAGGAACTCACTCTTTAAGGCTGCCCAAGTAGTATACTGACCAGGTGCCAGTTGTCTCAGCCATGCACTAGCGTCTCCAGCAAGACTGTGCGGAAATAGCTTAAGGAACAGATAGTCCGGGCATACTCCTTCATACTTTACGCCAGTGACTATGTCCTCAAACTTGTCAATGTGATCCATAGGCTGCTCTGCTTGAAGGCCATGAAAAGCAATCTGTCTCATCAGCTGGTAGTAGGTGGTCTTTACCTCAAAATCATTCCTCTCAAAAGCAGGAAGCACTAGAGCTGCTCGGTTTGCATGAAACTCATCAGGTCTGTTGTAATCAGCTAGTGTCCTCTCATGAACTACCATCTCTCTACCTTGGGCTTGTCCCTGACCCTGGTTTCGGTTCAGCTCCTGTTGCTGTTGCTCAGGAGGATCAGGGATGACATTCCCTTCAGCATCAACCCGATGCCCAGCAGCATTGTACGGGTTGTTATCTTGGTCCCTCAGGGTACCTTCAGCATCTGGTATCAAGATCAGACGTTCTCGTACCATTCTCTCACTCTTTTCTCTTCTGATAGTCCTTTCTAGACGTCCAAGTTCCTCTAGTCCGAGATTAAGCAAGCTCGAGTTCGGATTACTTCGAGTTTTCTGCGTTGGCATAAACTGTCTGTAATCGTCCAGCAACGATCGATGCTATCAGTGCAACGATCGATTCAATCTCAGAATCGCCTAGTGACGATCGACGCAAGGGATGCAACGATCGACGCAAGGCGAAATTCATACCTGCGACAGAAAGGATCAGATAAAAAGTTAGTAAAATAAAAACAAAACGAAAAAAACAAAAACAAAAAGAAAAATTTCTAGTAAAAACCCTAAGTTCGGTCCTATCGAAGACTCTAAGAGTCCCCGGCAACGGCGCCAAAAACTTGATAGGTCAAGAATTAATCCCTATACTAAACTGCAAGTGAACAGCAATGTCAAAGTAGTATATAGGGTTATCGAATCCACAGGGACACTTGGTCTCAATAGATCAGAACAGTAGAGACTAATACTAGAAAGAAAGCAATATGATTGAATTGAAAGTGGTGCGAGAAAGTAAATCAGTAGCAGAGATTAACGGTTGTGGAAGCAAGTAATTAAAAGCGTCAAGCCTAGGGTATTCTCAGGAAATCAGACAAGCAGACAGTTCATTCAGCAAGGATCTAATTAAGCACAGTTCTAGAACTCAAAACACAGATATAGAATTAACCAAATTCCTTTGCGATAATTCTCTAAGCCTAAGTGCAGCAAACCAAACTTTCGTTTGCGAGAACTAACAGATTAAACAAGCATTAATCCCAAGTTTGATATGTTCACAATTATCCTAAACCAAACTCCCGTTTGCGCAAAGTTTAATTGCCCAATTTAATTAGTTCAGATTCCTAAACCCCACTTCCGTGACGTATTTAGCAACCTAAGATTTAGATTCTAATTGATCAGGTTAGAACTAGCTTTAAGCACAATTAAATTGAAGAACAGATATAGTTTGAATCCTTAACTGAATTTGAACAAGTCTAGCAGGTCATGAAATCCTATGTGAGAAACCCTAAACCTAACTAGGAATCTACTCAGACATAGATAATGAAAACATGATCATATGATGAATAAATTGCATAAAAGAATAAGAGTAAAAGGGGTTCGAAATCTTCTCCAAATACAAATGAAGTAATAGGTTCAGATCAGCCCCAAAAGCTCTAAAAATCCTCTGCTCTTAATTATGAAAGCGTAATGTCAAGCGTATATAAGCCTCCCTAATTAAAACACTAAAAACTCTATTATATAGGCATAATCTCGGCCAGGGGCTTCTTTGTAAATATCAGGAACTTCTGGATCAAAGTGCAATAACTTGATTCTTCTAAACCGCCGAGTTTTGGCCCATCTCGCTGGTGCATCGACCGTTGCAGGTGTGCAACGATCGACACCTTTCTCTGTTTCGGACAGTGAACTCTATCTCTCGGCCAATCACTCCAAAAATCTCCAAAAAGCTCCATTATCTCCAATTTAGCTCCAAACCTGATTATACCTGTAAAAGACTCTAAAAGAACACAAAAGATACTAAAACACAACTATATCATGGCATAAAATGGGTAAAAACCATGATATATCAACGGAATACCGTCGAAAATTTCCGATGGTTTTCTCATTCCGTCGGAAACACCCGACGGTAAATCGATGGTTTATTTTTCCGTCGGTTTTCCGTTGTATTTCGGTCGGTCTAGCGTCGGTTTAATATAGCCGTTAAACTAACCGTCAATGGAACCGTTGGGTCGACTAGAAACCGACCGATTTCCGACGGAATTCCGTCAAAAATTATGCTACATATACCTCATCCCTCCTCTCTTCCCCTCCACACCTATCCCTCCATAACTCTCTCTCTCTCTCTCTCTCTCTCTCTCTCTCTCTCTCTCTCTCTCTCTCTCTCTCTCTAATACTTCTAGTAACCAAGAAAAATGTCTTCTTCTAACTATTATAGATCGTGGATGGACGGAGTTAGGATTGATGAGGCGACGAAGCTAGTGGACCGGGAATATGCACTTGGTATTGCAGAGTTTATGTCGCTAGCTTGCAATCAACCACATACGCTGAAAAATGGTAAGTTAAAATGTCCATGTGCTAATTGCCGGAATTTTAGAAATCTTACGATTGGCGAAGTATGGTGTCACTTGTATTCAGTTGGGTTTATGTCGGGTTATAAGATTTGGTATCTTCATGGGGAAACTTCGGATTATGCAAGTAGTAGTAGAGAACCTTACGGTGGTACTAGTACTAGGGAACCTAATGTTAGTTCTAGCGAACCTTATACTGCCGATGTAGATTTTGGTGTAGGCACCATTCAGATGGTTAATGATGCACATAGAGAAATTATTCCAGAGGTAGGTGAATATCAAATTCCTAGGGTAGGTGAGGAACCAAATGTAGAATCTAGGAGATTTTTTGACATGTTAGATGCAGCGAAGCGGCCGCTTTACGATGGTTGCAGAGAGGGTCATTCGCCATTATCATCTGCTACAAGATTAATGGGCATAAAGACGGACTACAATCTGCCGGAAGAATGTGTGGATGCGATTTGCGAGTTTTTGAAAGATATTCTTCCAGAAGATAACCTTGCGCCGGGTTCATACAATGAGGTCGAGAAACTGGTTAAAGGGCTGGGATTACCGTATGAGATGATAGATGTGTGCATCGACAACTGTATGATATACTGGCGAGAAGAAGAATTCCGTCTGGAATGCAAATTCTGTAAGAAGCCGCGCTATGAGGATACAAGGGGAAGAGCTAAGGTTCCGTTCAAGCGAATGTGGTATATGCCATTAACCGATAGGCTGAGGCGGTTATACCAGTCGGAGCGAACTGCGGGGGAAATGAGATGGCATTCTGAGCATAGACGAGAGGCAGAGATTGCACATCCGTCGGACGCTGAAGCGTGGAAACATTTTCAGAGATTATATCCAGATTTTGCTTACGATCCACGTAACGTGTACCTCGGATTATGCACAGATGGTTTTAACCCGTTTGGAAGGCATGTGAGACAATATTCGTTGTGGCCAGTGATTATGACTCCTTATAATCTACCGCCGACTATGTGCATGCGTCGAGAGTTTCTTTTCCTCTCCGTACTCGTTCTCGGTCCAGAGCATCCGAAAAGATCACTTGATGTATTCTTGCAGCCGTTGATACATGAGTTGCAAATGTTATGGCTGCCCGGTGTTGTAGCATACGATGTTTCATGCAAGGAAATTTTTTTGATGAGGGCTGCATTGATGTGGACCATTAGCGATTTTCTGGCTTATGGTATGTTATCAGGATGGACTACACATGGGAGGTTAGCATGTCCGTATTGTCAGGAAAATACCGATGCATTCCAATTGAAGAATGGACGTAAATCGTGTTGGTTTGATTGTCATAGAAGATTTCTACCGCATGATCATCCCTACCGGAAAAACACTAAACTTTTTACGAAGAAGAAGAAAGTGTTTGATGATCCTATTGTCCAAGAAGCTGGGTCGACTACCTTGGACCTCTTAGAAGGATTTGGTGCATTAAGAAGTCGTGAGTGTGGTGGGAACGGGCATGAGAATATATACGGAGCTGGTGTAGTCCACAACTGGCACAAGCAAAGCATTTTCTGGGATTTACTGTATTGGAAGGACCAGTTACTAAGGCATAATCTTGATGTCATGCACATCGAGAAAAATTTCTTCGATAACATTATGAACACTGTGCTCAACGTGCAAGGGAAGACGAAAGATAATGTGAAGTCTAGGCTTGATTTACCTGAAATTTGTGATCGGCCTGAACTTCATCTTCAGACGAACGGAAAACCGCCAATTCCAGCATATTGGGTAGACTCGAAGTCAAAAGAAGAGTTATTTAAGTGGATTATGCTACAAGTTAAATTCCCTGACGGGTATGCATCAAACTTGCGTAATTGTGTGGACACTGACGGAGGAAAGTTTATCGGAATGAAGAGTCATGATTGTCATGTGATGATGCAGCGACTCCTGCAGTTTGCGTTTGCTCATCTCCTTCCTCGAGATGTCCACAAAGCAATTGCAGCTGTTGGATCTTTTTTCAGGGATATATCCACCAGGACACTCACTGTTGATGGGATCAGGAGTCTGGAGCAAAATATTCCAAAAATCTTATGCAATCTGGAAAAGATATTTTCACCGTCTTTCTTCGACGTCATGGAACATTTGCCTATCCATCTACCGGGTGAAGCTAGACTTGGTGGTCCGGTACAATATCGGTGGATGTATCCGTTCGAGCGCTATATGTTCCACCTTAAAAAGAAGGTGAAGAATCCCGCTAAAGTGGAGGGCTCTATTGCTGCTCAATATAACAACGAAGAGACTGCGACCTTTGCTGGCTACTACTTCCCTTCGCAAGTACGCACAAGGAGCAGGCGCCCAGCTAGGAAAGATGACAGGGGAGAAAGGCAAATTTATCGGTCAAGCGTTCCTAACATTTTTCAACAGGTTGGGCGGTTAAGTGGGAAAGTAGGCAAGCGGCAACTAACACCTCAAGAGCATACACATCTCCATAAGTACATTCTAACCAACTACGAGGAAGTATTTCAATATGAGAGATATACATGTTAGCTAGATTTATAATTTTGTATTACACTTGCTTTACTTATTTATATTCTTTTAACTTTTTGTAGGATATATATGGAAGCTCTCCAATTTCATCATCCGGAATTGGACGAGGGCAAACGTGAGGCTCGGAAACAAAAATACTTCAGCCATTGGTTAAACTTTTAAGTAAGAATTAGTTTCTTAAATCATATAAAACACTTACGAATTGGAGCAATATTTTTTAACTTTGATGTGATCATATTGTTAGGTCCGGGGGGAACTCAATGCTGGACGCATCCCCGATGATTGGTTAGTTGACATAGTAGAGGGCCTCCACTACACAGCAAAGTCTTATCCGAGATATTGCACTAGGGGGTATGCATTTAAGGTGCATGTAGAAGGGTCAACAAGAATTACTGCCGATCACGGAGTATCATCTGCATCCGGAGAAGCTGTTTACTATGGTATTCTTAAAGAAATACTAGAAGTAAAATACATAGGAAAGCTTGGAATGCGTTGTGTAGTTTTCTATGCGACTGGTATAACCCGATCGTAGGGCAAGGTGTTTTGATCGACGAGTTCGGTGTGACGTCGATTAATTCGAGCAAAAAACTAAGAAACTACGATCCGTTCATTATTGCTTCACAAGCAGATCAGGTAAGTAATTGTAAATAATTATTTTGGAATTCAAAACTCTGATTAAAAAAATTATTAATATAATATTTACGCAGGTGTGTTACATTCCATACCCTCGACTAACTTATAAAAATGATCCATGGATCACCGTTACAAAGATAAACCCTCGAGGGAAGGTGTACGGAGTTGAAGAGCGCGAAGTAGAGCCCTTACAAACAAGTGGTTCTGGTGTGATCGCACCGGTAGAAGAAACACTTGAAGTTAATTTAGTTGTCGACTTCAGTCAATTCGGGGACATTGTTCTTCATTCAGAATCAGAAGAAGAAAGAGGCGAATTTGATGATAGTGACTCAATTTCGTCCGACTACAATACAGAGAGTGATGAAGAATAAAAATGTAATATGAATTTAATATTTATGGTTGTTCTTAAATATATATAATGTGTTATGCTTTAAACATCTATAATATTATTTGAAGGTACACAATATATTGTTCGAGGTGCGGGGTTCGAACAGAGTCTTCCTCTAATTTTTTTTTTAAAGACTGTTATAGATATATAGAATTAGTATGTAATCTTAAACAAGTAATACTAAATGGATCAACTGGTTAAGGGTACAAAATACATGGTTCGAGGTGGGGGGTTCGAACAGGGCCTTCCTCTGTGTTGGAATTGTGTCCAGCAATCTCTGTACTGTCTCTATAACGTAAGAGTATGTCAGTGATCAGACATAAGTCATACAATACTGGGGGTCATGATGGCTTGCTAGAGTCCGCTCATGATCTATAAGTCTTGGACTTATTGCCTTTATTGTATGATCCCATATGGGTCACACGCTTAAGCTAGCAGGAAATAATGTTGGAACGGCATAGCAGAAGTACGACAAAAGTGCTAGGCATTTGTCGTACTAAGAGAGAATGAATAATGGGTCTGATTAAATGGAATTTAATCAGATTGGGCCCAAAAGCCCAAAAGAGAAAGAGAAGGCTTTTAATGACTAAAAGCCAAAGTCTCTTCCTCTAAAAACCAACCCTAGCCGCGATTCTCCTCCTCTCTCTGCGCCTCTCTTCCTTGTGGTCTAGCAGCCAATTTCCTGTGATTGCGTGTGTGAGCCTTTGGAGGATCCATCTCTCGGTGTATCTCCCTGATCATTGACCTGTTCATCAATTCCGCTGCAAACAAACAGGTAAAAGGTGAGATCTAATGTTTCTGAATAAGAACACCTAGATCTGATGCATGTTTAGGTTGATATCAATATGAGAATTGAATCAGGATCAACCGAAACTTCCAACAGTGGTATCAGAGCCATTGGTTCTTAGGTTTCTTGTTTTAGATTCATTGTTTAGGTTGTTTATTCTGTTTAGATGTGTTTTGAATCCATTACTGATAAGAAAAACACATAAGAAACTGAATTAAAATCCTGAACAAACACTTGAATCACAAAACCGAGCTATATGACTCGGGTTTTGTTGATTGGCCAAGGCGTGATCGACCCGGCTTGGCCGGTTGGTGATCACGGCCGAAAGGCGGAATGATCGGGATCGGACGGTCGGGATGACCGGTTCGGTCGATCGGCCGAGTGATCGCACGGCGATCGCGACCGACTCCGATGCGTCCGTCCGTGCGCTGCGTCCCGTCCGTCTGGCGAGCGTCCATCCGGTCGCGTGCGCCGTCCCTGTCCCGTCCCGAACGTCCGGCTGGTTCGACCCGACCGTCCTCGATCTCGGATCGAACGGTTCGCGGCTGAGCGGCTGGACAAGATGTTCTTGGCTGGAAATTAGGTCACGACCAACTCGGTTTGGTTCGTGACTAATTCGGTTCGGTTCAATGCTCGGTTTAAGATTTAATTAAAATTGATTCGTTCTGGTTTAATAAACAGATTTTAATAATTTTATTAAAGTCTGGTTAAACCAGGATTAGAAATCCAATGTCGAAAGAAATATTGGATTTAGTGCCTAAACCGGGAATTTCTAATTTGATTTGGTTGGACCAAATAAATTGAGAAATTCCGGTTTAGTAAATAACCGGTTGACAATTGTGGTCATCGTAGTAATTAAAACTTGGTTAGACCAGTTTTAATGAACCAGACCGGTTATGTCAATTAATTGGACAATTGGGTCATGTCTTGGACATGGACCAATTCTTGGGCCTCGGGCCAAGAAGTTAAAACAATTGGGCCAGTTAATTGAGTCTTTCTTCAGATTAATTTAAAATCTATTTTATAAAATTATAAAGTCGTTTTTAAATTAAAGTTTCCGAAATTTTATAATTAGAAAGTTTCTTTAAATAGAAGTTTCTGAATTTGCGGGTTTTGGATTTTAAAGAAGTTTCTAAAGTTAGAAAGTTTCCAATTTTAGAAAGTTTCCAAAAATAGTAGGTTTCCATAAATAGAAAGTTTCCCGAAATAGTAATCTTCTATTTTGGGAATAATTTTAATAAACCTACGAACCTCAAATAATATCAAGCGTTGGATGTCTTGTCCAGGCTATGTCAGCTGTCAAAGCCCATTCAATTGCATTCATGGCCTTACAGTGTGAGGATGTCTGCTTTTGCGTGGGTAAGACGGTTTGTGATTCATAAATGTCATTGGGAGTCCCAGACATTAATGATTACATGACTGTATAGTCCGGTTTTCTTGACTAGGCCATCGGGAGTCCCGGGCCTTGAGACATCAGAGTGGATTGGGCCTCGGGCCCAGATTCACAACCAAGAGTTATATCACGGATATAATTAGCCGAAATAGGGCTTACCGATATAAGCTAAGGTTGGGTGACGGCCAGTGGCCCACTTTGATCTTAGTTATATGTGGATCTTGGAATCATTATATTCTATTGAGGGTAACTTATGTTATTGAATATAATGCATGATTAATCATATTATACTTTAATACGAGATTAATCATTTTGAACATATAACTAATAACCTTTTTATTTATATATATTTCAGATATGACTACTACAAGCACTCAAAACACATTCTCGATCCGGTCTGTTCTCGAGAAGGAGAAGCTGACTGGAACGAACTTCCTGACATGGTCAAGGAACTTGAGGCTGGTCCTCAAGCAGGAGAAGAAGGATTATGTCCTTCGAGATCCCCTCCCCGAGAGGCCTCTTGCCAATGCTGCCAGGACTCTGCATAATGCTTGGGAAAAGCATTCGTCAGACGAAAATGATGTGTATTGCCTTATGTTGGCGACAATGACTGCTGAGCTGCAAATGCAGTTCGAGAGTGTGTTGTCACCAATTGAGATAATGGCAAGCCTGAAATCGCTTTTTCAGGAGCAAGCAAGAACTGAGAGGTTTCAGACAGTTAAGAACCTCTTAGACTGTAAGTTGGCTGCGAATGCGGCAGTGAGTCCTCATGTGTTGAAGATGATGGGTTATCTCGATCATCTTCACAAACTCGACTGCCCAATCAGCCAGGAACTTGCCTGCGACATCATTCTGCAGTCTTTACCTGCAAGCTATGATCAGTTCATTCTGAACTTTAACATGCATGGCTTGAGTAAGACACTGCCTGAGCTTCACGGAATGCTCAAGACTGCAGAGCCCAACTTGAAGAAAACCGCCAAGGACCCCAATGTACTTATGGTACAAAAGGGCAAGGGGTTTAAGAAGTCTTCTGCTAAGGATAAGGGAAAGGCCAAGGGTGTCCAAGTCGTGGACAAGGACACGCCAAAGCCCAAGCCCAAGTCCAAGGCTGGGCCTACTGACATGTGCAGGTTCTGCAAAGAACTGGGGCATTGGAGAAGAGATTGCAAGAAATTCCAGGAAGGTCTAAAGGAATTAAAGAAGAAGACTTTCGAGACTTCTTCATCATGTATTTTTGTTATAGAAGTTAATACAACTACTTCTGATAATACCTCATGGGTCATGGATACTGGTTGTGGGGCTCATATTTGTACTAATATGCAGGCACTCAGCAACAGTAGAAGGCTGAAGCAAGGACAAGTAGAGCTACGAGTTGGGAATGGAGCGAAAGTTTCAGCACTAGCTGTAGGAACATACTTGTTGTCTTTACCTTCGGGATTGATTTTAGAACTTAATAATTGTTATTTTGTACCTGCTATAAGCAGAAATATTATTTCAATTTCTTTGTTGGATTTGGAAGGTTATGATTTTTCAGTTAAGAATAAATTATGTTCCTTCAATCGCAACAATTTGTTCTATGGTTCTGCCCCTCTTACGAATGGGCTTTACATACTCGATCAATCCGCGCCAATTTATAACATTAATACAAAACGGTTTAAACCTAATGAGGAAAACCGAACGTTTCTATGGCATTGTCGTTTAGGGCACATAAGCGAGAAACGCATCAAGAGGCTCCATTCGAATGGACTTCTTGGCTCATTTGACTTTGAGTCATGTGAGAAATGCGAATCCTGCATGATGGGCAAAATGACACGGGCCCCCTTTAATAAACCTAACGAGAGGGCCAGTGACTTATTGGGCCTGATACACACTGATGTGTGTGGCCCAATGTCCACTAATGCAAGAGGAAACTATCAGTACTTCATTACCTTCACTGATGATTTCAGTAGGTATGGATATGTTTATTTGATGAAACATAAGTCTGAATCTTTTGAGAAGTTCAGAGAATTCCAAAATGAAGTACAAAACCAACTTGGCAAAAGCATTAAGGCTCTTCGGTCCGACCGAGGAGGAGAATACTTAAGCCAGGAATTCAGTGATCATCTAAGAGAGTGTGGGATCGTGTCCCAACTCACTCCTCCTGGAACACCTCAATGGAATGGTGTGTCTGAGAGGAGAAATCGGACCTTATTTGATATGGTTCGATCTATGATGAGTCACACAGACCTTCCAATATCCCTTTGGGGATATGCTCTGCTAACAGCAGTGTTCACTCTAAATAGAGCGCCATCAAAAGCAGTAGCAAAGACACCATATGAATTATGGACTGGAGAAGCTCCAGTGCTGTCTTATCTAAGAATTTGGGGTTGTGAAGCCTATGTTAAGAGATTAATCTCAGATAAGCTTACACCAAAATCTGATAAATTCTACTTCATTGGTTATCCACGGGAAACCAAGGCTTATTACTTCTATCTACGTTCCGAGAACAAGATTTTTGTTGCTCGGGATTGTAACTTTCTTGAGAGAGAGTTTCTCTCTAAGAAAGACAGTGGGAGTAAGGTACTGCTTGAAGAAATTCAAGATGAACAGGATACTGCTCAACCTGAAGAGGAAGAGCAGCAGGAGGACCTACAAGAAATTGTAGAGCCTGAACCTGTAGTACCTGAAGTTCGAAGATCCGGGAGGATCCGTCACGAACCCGAGAGATATCAAGGATTCCTCGTGACTGACTGTCATGATCTTTTGATCATTGATGGTGATGAACCATCGAACTTCAATCAAGCCATGATGGGCCCAGATTCCTCTAAGTGGCGCAAGGCCACTGATTCCGAAATGGACTCCATGTCGGTCAACCAAGTCTTTTCGTTGGTTGATTTGCCTGCTGGTGTAAAAGCCATCGAGTGCAAATGGATCTTCAAGAAGAAGATTGACGTGGATGGAAATGTCCAGATTTATAAAGCCAGGTTGGTGGCAAAAGGTTTCAGACAAGTTCACGGTGTGGATTACGATGAAACCTATTCACCGGTGGCTATGATGAAATCTATTCGGATTCTACTAGCAACTGCAGCTTTTCATGATTATGAAATTTGGCAGATGGACGTGAAAACCGCCTTCCTGAATGGTATTCTGGAAGAGGATGTGTATATGACGCAACCTGACGGTTACATAGATCCAAAGAATGCTGGGAAAGTATGCAAGCTTCATAAATCCATTTATGGATTGAAGCAAGCATCGAGGAGCTGGAATCTTCGTTTTGATGAAGCGATCAAGCAATTTGACTTCATCAGAAACGAAGAAGAACAATGCGTGTATAAGAAAACTAGTGGGAGCAAAATCGTTTTTCTTATTCTGTATGTTGATGACATACTGCTTCTCGGAAACAACGTTCCAATGCTGAAGTCTGTAAAGGACTGGCTTGGAAGTTGTTTTTCCATGAAAGACATGGGTGAAGCCGCATACGTTCTTGGAATTAGGATCTATCGGGATAGACCTAAGAGGCTGATAGGCTTGTGTCAAGACTCATACATTGACAAAGTCCTACAAAGATTCAGCATGAAAGATTCCAAGAAGGGCTTCACGCCAATGGTACATGGCACAACGCTAAGCAAGAAGCAGAGCCCTACGTCGGCTGCTGAGCTTGAGCGCATGAAGAATATTCCTTATGCATCTGCAATAGGATCTGTCATGTATGCCATGATCTGTACTCGTCCTGATGTTGCTTATGCATTGAGCATGACGAGTAGATACCAGTCAAATCCAGGTGAAAACCATTGGATTGCCGTAAAGAATATCTTGAAGTATCTAAGACATACTAAGGATAAATTCTTGGTGTACGGTGGAAGTGATGTGCTTAAAGTCAGTGGATTCACGGACGCAAGTTTCCAGACAGACACAGATGATTTCCGGTCACAGTCCGGTTATGTCTTTTGTCTGAATGGCGGTGCAGTAAGTTGGAGAAGCTCCAAGCAGGACACCGTTGCTGATTCCACTACAGAAGCTGAATATATCGCCGCCTCGGAAGCAGCGAAGGAAGCTGTTTGGATACGAAAGTTCATTATGGAACTAGGTGTGATACCAGATGCGGCTGAGCCTCTGGCACTGTTTTGTGACAACAATGGTGCTATAGCTCAGGCAAAGGAACCAAGATCACACCAGAAATCCAAGCATGTTCAAAGAAGATATCACTTGATACGTGACATCATTAATAGAAAGGAAGTCAAGATCAGCCGAGTTCCGACAGATGATAATGTCGCTGATCCGTTGACAAAGCCACTCCCAAGGCCTAAGCTCGAGTTCCTGACTGAAGCTGTAGGCATTAGAAACATTGAAATGTAATCTAAATTTGAGTGGGAGTTTTTGTGAGCTTTATTTTAGTTATTTGATATGTTCTTGTAAAACATTATTTTATGTTTTAATGAAATTATTATTTCAAGATTATTTTAACTGTGATGAAATAATCGTTCCAAAATGATTTGAACCATTTTATAGGTCATCGAAGTAAATGACTTGATCTTGAGTCATCAAAGTCATTTAGCTTGATCATGAGACCCTATATTTGATAGATGTTTTATATCATCATGTCCCTAGTCGAAGGTTGTTGAAATTGGAACAACAACAACCGTGAGAGACTAGATTGGTACGTGACTTATGACAAAGTCTTAATGTGTCATAGATGCACGGCATCAAAGTCAGTACATAGGTGTATGTTGGGAACATACGACCGGACAAGACCCGCTTATAAGAACTCTTCAGGATATTTATATCTGTGTCATAAGAGATTCTTACTACGACTATAGAGTATAGTCCTTAGACCTGAGTTCACATGCATGTGACTGCACATGGACTGATGTACTTTGATCATTGTCTAACGCTATTGTTCTGTGGTAGCTATAAGGACCTTGTTTGGGTACATTATGAAATGAGTAGTTTACAGTGATGGAACAAGATGGGATTTGTCCCTCCAATATAAATGGAGTGAATATCTCTAGGCCAATCGGAGATTTGAATACTGGAAAACGCATGGCCATGCTCAAACGGACTTTCCCGAGTCGTTTGTATTGTCAGTATCAAAACAGAGTCCGATGAACAAGATTAGGCTATATAAGGATGACACTAATCTTGCCTTATGACTAATCGAGATATTGAGACGAAAGGGATTATGAATACAGAGATTCCAGTTCAAGTGGGAGATTGTTGGAATTGTGTCCAGCAATCTCTGTACTGTCTCTATAACGTAAGAGTATGTCAGTGATCAGACATAAGTCATACAATACTGGGGGTCATGATGGCTTGCTAGAGTCCGCTCATGATCTATAAGTCTTGGACTTATTGCCTTTATTGTATGATCCCATATGGGTCACACGCTTAAGCTAGCAGGAAATAATGTTGGAACGGCATAGCAGAAGTACGACAAAAGTGCTAGGCATTTGTCGTACTAAGAGAGAATGAATAATGGGTCTGATTAAATGGAATTTAATCAGATTGGGCCCAAAAGCCCAAAAGAGAAAGAGAAGGCTTTTAATGACTAAAAGCCAAAGTCTCTTCCTCTAAAAACCAACCCTAGCCGCGATTCTCCTCCTCTCTCTGCGCCTCTCTTCCTTGTGGTCTAGCAGCCAATTTCCTGTGATTGCGTGTGTGAGCCTTTGGAGGATCCATCTCTCGGTGTATCTCCCTGATCATTGACCTGTTCATCAATTCCGCTGCAAACAAACAGGTAAAAGGTGAGATCTAATGTTTCTGAATAAGAACACCTAGATCTGATGCATGTTTAGGTTGATATCAATATGAGAATTGAATCAGGATCAACCGAAACTTCCAACACTCTGTTACATGTTTTTTAATTTCCGACGGATTATCGTTGGTTTGTCGTCGGTTGTCCGTCGGTTTACCATCGGTTTGTCATCGGTTTACCGTCGGTTTCCGTCGATTTACCGTCGGTTTATCGTCCAAAATACCGTTGGATGAAAGCAGTAAATCTCTCCAGTAAATGACATTTAGTTGGTAAATATCATATCCGAATTAACTCGATTTCTGACGGAGTTCCGTCTGTTTTACCGTCGGAAAATTTTCTATATATACACGTCCAATGCATGAGATTTTCATTCAAATCATAAACACAACAACTCACCAAATGGATTTCGTTTATTTCTCTCCCGAAGCCCGTGAAACGGCAATACGACAGCTTGGAATGCCGGGACGGAGACATCTTCCTAATCTCGACCCAACCAGGCAAACTCATCGGGGTATTTGGTTCGGGTACAACACAGTTATTATATCCGTGACCAGTGAGATCATTCAGACACGTTGGTCTGGCGGCTATCTGACGTACTACCAACTCCCGACGTCCTTCAAAGAAGCGTGGTTCAGTGACTTTCTCGTAAGTAATGTCCTATTCTTAGAAATTATTATAATGTAATTATAATTAAGTATTTATAAAATTACAGGAATACTTCTCCTGCTCTATGGACAATTTGTTCCTCGTCTGGCGGGAATTCCACAGGACTGCTAGGCGGGTTTTCCAAAGAAAAATGCGGCGGTTGAAGCTACTATGGCAAAGAGGAGAAGGAAGACCTGCGTGGATTCCTGCGAGGTCTTGGAGATTGCTGGTGAACCAATGGCGCGAGACGGACGTCGGAGATTGGTTTACTAACCAATTCCCGAACTACAATAGATTTTAAATTATGTTGTTTTTAATTTTTTGTAATGTTTTAAATTTCATGCAGTTTATAAAATATGTTTTTAATTAAAGTAATTAACCTATGTTATGTTTTTTTTTTTTTTAAATCAAAACCAAATTAAGCATAATTACATATACGATTAATATGTAATCATAAACGACTAACAAAAACTGGCTCAACTGGTCTAATGCGAGAGAACAATAGGTTTAGGTGGCGGGTTCGAAACGAGCCCTCCGCATTATAGTTTTTTTTTTTAATTTAAATTTCGACGGAAACCGTCGATTTAAAATTATTCCGACGGTAATCCGTCGGTAATTATTTTCAGACGGTAATCCGTCGGTAATTATTGACGGATTTTTGACGGTTTAGGGTTTAGGGTTTTAGATTGATAAAAAAGAATCGCAAAACCCGTCACTAGTCAATGTAATGTTACAATATATTATAATTCTTTAGTATCTGATCTATTTGACATTTTTTGTTTGATTTGAAAAATTTAAAACACGTAGGACCTAAAACATTTCGAATTGTACATTAACGTTTAAGAAGAAGTTTATGTCAAACACTATCTAACTGTGATTTTCCTAATATTCTTCAAATTGAGAAGTGTAATTATAAACCTCATGCTTAATGGTACATTATGGTATTACTAGGAAAAAATGTCCAACCCTAAACCCTAATTGAAACCCTAAACCCTGTTTCCTCGTAATTCCGTCGGAAATTTCCGACGGTTAGTCGTCGGAATTCCGTCGGTTTACTGCATTTATCGGTCAAAATCTAAAATAACTCCCCTCTCTTCCCCATGCAACGCTTTGGTAAGTGTCTAGTCAGTAATTAAAACTATTTCCGACGGATTTCCATCGGAAATGCTGTCGAATTTTTTTGTATAATTATGTACGGACTTGTTCTTGGTTTTTCAAACATTTCATCTAAGATTCTCTTCCCAAAAAAAAAAAATGGATAACGTTTTTCTAACCCCGTCATGGCGTTCTTGGATAATTACAGGGATATTATCTCAACCGGGACGAGAACATCTTCCTGTGCTGGATCCTTACCGCCGAAACCGGACCATTTGGTTCCAATACAATGCTGCAATTCCCGCTGTTATTAGCGACATAATAGAGGCTCGGTTTTTTGGAGGTTACCTAGCTTACTACAATGTCCCGAGAAACGTTAAAGTTATGGTTCGAGGATTTTGTGGTAAATAATTTATATTTTTTGTCTTTTTTTGCAAATTCTACAATTAATATTTATTCACTTATTAAATTGCAGGCTTATTTTAATTTTGATCCGCAAGTAATTTTCGCGGTTTGGGTGGAATTCCACGTGGTGGCTAGGCGTGTTTTCCATACCAAAATGCGTCGGGCCAAACTGCGATGGTTTAGAGGACAAGGAAGACCGTCATGGATGTCGGAGGGGGATTGGAACCGCATGGTTCAGCTTTGGGAGGAGACTGACATCGGAGAATGGTTCGGGAACAATCCCCCAAATAATGACTGAACAATTTTATAAATATGCTATTTATTTTCATGTAATGTTTAATTTATGTTATTAATTATGTTTTTAATATATGTTATGTTTTTTTTTTAATAATCAAAACAATAGCATAACAATAACTAAAATTACCATGTAATTATAAACAATTAACACTAAATGGATCAACTGGTTAAGGGTACACAATATATTGTTCGAGGTTGGGGGTTCGAACAGAGCCTTCCACCAATTTTATGTTTTTTTAAACGGTTATAGATATATAGAAATACTATGTATCAATAAACAACTAACACTAAATGGATCAACTGGTTAAGGGTACACAATACATTATTCGAGGTTGGGGGTTCGAACAGAGGCTTCCATCAATTACTTTTTTTAATTTCCGACAGATAACCGTCGGTTTTCAGATAACCGTCGGTTATCCGTCGAAATATTTGGCGCCTTAAACCCGAAATTTTTTGAGTTAACCGCCAATTTTTGGCGAAAACAATTGGACCGCCTAAAATACCGACGGAAAACCGACGACAAATGATTTCCGACGGATTTCCGTCGAAAATCAATTCATATTATCCCGATCGAACTTCTTCTTCTCCATTTCTCTGTAACTTCTCTCTCTCTCTAATCGCGACATAGGACCATCTCTCTACGATTCCGCCGGATTATCGCTGTTAATCCTCATATCCGACCGCCACCAACACCACAAACATGTAAGTTGTCCTTTTAACTGATTGATTTTGCATAATTTTGTTTAGATTTGTAGAAATGGTTGCATGTGTTGGATTAAACGGTAGTATAGGTTGACTAACGGATAGAACAATATAGTTACTAGGATTTAGGATTGTTTGACTTAGATTGATTGTGAATTTCTTTTTAATGTTTCTTCAAAAATTTTAAAACTGATTTTTGGTGTAATTTTGGCATTTGTTTTGGTTTTTTAAACGTTTTTAAAATTCTTATGAGTTCTAAAACGTTTTTTAATTTTTTTAAAATTTGAAACGTTTTTGTAATTTATTTTCAATTTTAAAACATTTTAGAAAATTTTATTGTTGATTTTTTTAAACGTTTCTAAATTTTTTTATGAGTTCGAAAACGTTTTTGAATTTTTTTTAAAATTTAAAATCATTTTTGTAATTTATTTTGATTTTTTAAAGGTTTTAGAAAATTTTACTGTTGATTTTAAAACGTTTTTAAAATTATTTTGGAGTTCTAAAATTTTTTTGAAATTTATAAAAACTTATAAACGTTTTTGTATTTATTTAGAATTTTGAAACGGTCTAGACATTTTTATTGTTGATATTATACACGTTTTTTATGAGTTTTAAATCTTTGATTGGTTTGTAGGGATGATTTTCTGACGTTTGAGGAAGTTATGAACGACATTCCACTCAATGAGGTGCATCAGGAACCGGTCCAGCAACAACAACCGAGAGCCCGACGGTCTCGGTCAACTCAGGTGCTACCCACACCGGATCCGACACAGCCGGGAACGTCTGAGACTATGCCGGAGGCTAGTGGGAGTCATTCCGTGTCTCAGGTGCCCCATTATGTTTTACCGTCAATTGCCGATGAGATATCGGCATTAGTCGAACAACCGGGACGAGAGCTGCTCAAATGGCTCGACCCTTTCTACGAGACCAACCCGGGCACTTTCTGGTATAAAATTTATAACTTTAGATTCTCATTTACACTTTTTAGTATATACAATTTTTGTAAACCTTTGTTTTTCCTTGTCTTATTAGGTTTACGTTGACCGAGTCGATGGTCACGAAGAGCATCTTGGGAATGATGTACAGCATGCTCAGGTACGGGTACCCGACGTACAGGGACATGCCTTTATCCGATAGGCATAACTGGTTCCGCCAGTTCGCGGTAATACCTCCTCGTTAATTTTGTTGTATATATATATATATATTTTATTATTATTTTATATAATTTATTTTAAAAGTTTTTAATTCTAACAAATATTTATTTTTTTTTTGTTTTGAATAGCAAGAGTATACTTGGGATATGAAGTATACTGTTATGGTGGAAGAGGAGTTCCACCAGAAGGCGTCGACGCATTACTCAAACGTCATCAACACTAGGAAACAGATGTGGTGCCGTAATGAAGTTCCCAAGGGTATTGACAAAAAGAGCGATACTTGGCAGGGCTTCATCCGTCATTGGAGTAAGCCTGCAACCGCATCAACCTCTACGACGAACTCCCAGAACCGTAGAAGTGAGAGGGATGGTGCCGGTCCCGCAACTCATAATGCGGGAGCAAGAAGCACCGCATCAAGGAAGATAATCCTGGTAAGCAGTTCTTTTTTTTTTAATTTTCAATATGTTAAGTTATTTTTAAACTTTAAGTTCAAAATTGTTTTTGCAGAAACAAAAGAAGGGGCGAGATCCGAATCATATTGAGCTCATCGAGGATGGCCACAAGAACAAGGAAACGGGCCAAATCCAAGATCCAATTGCTCGGAGGATTGTGGAGTCGACGAAGAGGCGTTTGGATGAGGTGGTTACCCAATCCGAAGGAATCGGTTCAATGGAAGAGATACCTGACGAGCAGATCAACCAAGTCTTCTTCGCGGTAAATTTTAAAATTTTAAAAATTTGAAATATGTTTAACCCTAAACTCTAACTTAAAATTCATAACGTATTATTTACTTTACAGGAAACTGAGAAGAGAAGAGGACGAGTTTTTGGTTTGAGAAATTGGCGGACAAAGTGTCGACACCGCATTCCCGTTTTCGTCCGGAAGAGGACTATGCCCAGATCTTAAGGGAAAAGGATGCGGAGATCGAAGCGTTGAAGGCTAGTCAATCGCGGATGGAAGCCCGGATGGCAGAACAAGATGTAGCAAACGCAAAGAAGTTCGAAGAGATGAACCAACGGTTTGAGACCTTCATGCAGCAAGCCATTCATCCAAATGCCGGACCGTCGACCAAGAGCGGAGGGAAGGGCACAAAGAAGTCGAGGAAGAGGGCGACGTGAGCGTGATCCGCTCCCGTTGAATGTAATTTTTTTTATGGACGAATGTAGTTTTTAAAACATGTTTTGAATATTTAAATAAATTTCTTTTTTTTTGTTTTAATTAATAAATTTGCGAATATATATATATTTTTTAAAATTATTAATTATCCGTCGGTAAACCGTCGATAACCGATCGTCGGAAAACCGTCGGTAAAACGCCCTCGGAATGCCGTCGGTAAACTTCCGTCAGAATATCGTCGGTATTATACGTCGGAATACCGTCAGTATTATACGTCGGAATACCATCGGTATTATACGTCGGAATACCGTCGGTATTATACGTCGGAATACCGTCGGTATTATACGTCGGAATACCGTCGGTATGTACGGTCGGTTTATAGTCGGTAAACCGTCAGAATGAACCGTCGGTTTACGGTCATAAAACCGTCGGTAAATGTGCGTCGATAAACCGTCGGTGATCGGTCGGTATTATATCCGTCGGTATTCCGTCGGTTTTTATAGACGAAAAACCGACGGAAAATTTTTACCGACAAAATAGAAATGACGGACTATTTTCGTCGGAAATCCGTCGGAATACGTCTTTTCCGACGGAAACCCGTCGATTTCATCCCTCGGTAATGACCTGTTTTCTTGTAGTGTTGGTGGGACCACCGAATTCTAGCATGGTATGCCACTCTAGAGGAAGATCAGCGCGAAGGAGATCGTTGAACATTGGGTTGTTGCTAAAACCGAGGAAGAAGCTCGAAATGTTTATAAAAAAATGATAGTTACATACTCCTATATTTTTAAATTATTCCAAATGTGTTATGAATAATAAGATGGATGCCCATTATAAGGCCCATCTCGTAGTAGCTTCTAGAATTACTTGTACTCTAGGTTTTACTTGGTCTCCAAGTTCTTCTAGGTTTTACTTGGTCTCCAAGTTCTTGTACTCCTATATAAAGGAGCCTTCATTCATTGGAATAAACATCACCAATTCTTCTATCTCTCTTCTATTCACAACACGTTATCAGCACCATAGTCTCTCTTTTTCTATTTTCTTACACCGAAAAGGTGAGATTTAGTTTATGTTTAGTTTATGTCTTATTCTGGGATGATAAGTGATGTCTTCTCTGAATATCGTTATGATAGGCTATGCCTTCACGATTATGATCTCTGATCTTATTCATAATAGAGATGATTATCAATACTTATCAAGAATAATAATTTATTGATATTTGTCATGATTTAATCTTGTATTTAAACCATGTTTATTATCGATTCATGGTTTATCTTAATGGACTCAATTCCATATTTTTGCTTATGTTCAATAACTTCGAGTTGTTATATCTTTTTGATTTGATTATTTCATTGTTCTAATGTTTCATACAACATGTTTTAATGTTTCTTATAAGTAAAAGATTTTGTTTCATTGTGTTTCCGGAATTTTAGATTCTGATTTAAGGAAAATATTTAAGTTTCTATTCTTAAATATCAATATATGCCCTTTTGTTTTAAGGAAAATATTTAATTTTCTATTTTTCCTTTTTGCTAACTTGCATATCAACTCCAAACAAATATCTCGTACCATGTGTAGTTTGATTATAAGTTTAAAGTTCATGATCATATTGTTTTGCCATCAAATTTCATGAGGTTTTGGATATTGATGGCTTGACGTAAAATATCCACATGTTCTTTGAAACATTAAATGCGAAGAAAATATATGATCACCAGAATGTGATATAGTCATAAACTCATCTTAATTGATTAATATAAGATTATAAGACTTTAAGTCTGTGAATAAGTACTCATATAGAGATGTTATATAAGACATGCTTTATCTTTCATACAAATATTGTTGTTCTGTAGACACAATATCATGAAAAGTGTTTAAGAAGTAATATGAGTTTATATTTTGTCTCATTGTCACTGAGCAAAAGAAAGAGGTACTGAAAAATGAACAACGTCTACTTTATTATAATATATTCTCTAAAGCGAATGTACATCATATATTGAGAAAGAAAAGTACCACAATAAAGACAATGTCTGAGGAGTGGCTATAGAAGTAGTTGTAGACGTAAATGTGGATATGGATATGGTCAAGGTCGAGCCCCGATGAGTTTCTTTCAAGAAATCATATCCTCACCAGAAGTGAGAAAATAATGATGGTAGCAATATGTGATGATGAAAGCATTTGTGTGAGTACAATGTCATGTTTTATAAAGATTATTGACAGCTCTAGAAGAGCATATTGCCTATGGGAACGCAATTTGAAATCATTAATGCGTTATATTTTCTCAAGTCTCAAAGGTCAAAAGAATCTAAGATACTCATGACCTAAGTTGGGTATGTTGTTGATTTCGTGGGATTCAACTCGAGATAGATGAACTTGGAGTGTTACTATCTCGGGGGGGAGAACTAGAGAATCCCACATCCATTCTAAGTACTAAGTGGAACATCCTGAAGATTATGTTCATACTGAAAATAGACTTGATGAATCATTTATAAAGAAATCCAAAGGGATTTTAAATTTAACCATGTTGAGACAATAAGGGAAATGTTGAATGCCTTCAACATAAGTAATACCCGAGGCAATAAATGTATTTTGGAGAAAATACATGCATTATCTAATGAATTGTACTACACTACTACACACAGATTATTAAAACGGAGATAAATGTTATAGTAAACCAGAAGTTTACTGAAAGTTTAATTTTTGGCAAACCGGTTATGCCATCCCGGTTTTGTAATGATGCGACATTCGTTGAAGAACCAGAGATTCTTACGAATGATCTGCTATATGCTGTTTGCTCACAAGGCAATACGATAAAACGATTTCACCAGCCAAAATAGATTTGGAATCTATTTAATTTATGGAAAGTATACAAGGAAATGTTTGTGGGCTTGATCACCCACTGGTGGACTGATCATCCACCATATGTTTATATATTAACACATCGATAAGATTGTCGTATGTATGTATCCTTGTCATAAATCCGCAACTTAAAGTGTGCGAGATTAATTGGTAATACTGGTGAAACTGAGCAGCATTGATTCGCATATAGCTAAAGAGTAAAATAGCTCTCCCCATCAAATTGGTTTTGGGTCAGGAACCATAAATCCCCATCTAGAGAATTTGGATAAGTTTCTCCACCACAATACAAAAGATGGGACCTCAAAGGAGGTTATAAATATATGTTGGATATGATTCTCCATTGATGATTAAACTCTTTTAATGAGTCAATTTATCCAACTTTAGGGAGAGAAAATAAACATTTGGAAAAGAAATGAATTATCTATGATCCTCGTACTAAAGAGCATGAATAGAAGTCCAAATGAATGTACGAAAGATAATTCAAGTAGATTGGTTAAGCAATTTGTTGCCAGATGCTTCAACTGGCCCTAATAGAGTGACAAAGTCACATACCAGCTGTAAATACTCGAGTTAAATTGGATGTCCCAGAAGGACATTATCAAACTGCTAGTGAGTCTAAAGAGCGCTTGAAGCGTGATAGACCTATCGGTTCCAAAGATAAGAATCCTCGAAAAAGAAAAGGGGCATGAATGAGAATGGCAGTATCGAGGAATGAAATATTAAAGATCTCGAGAAGAGATGATAAACATGACAAGAAAGAAATTCAGGTACCTGAGAATATGAAAATCTCAAATAGCTATGTCATGTCTTGAATAATATGGAACCGATATCAAATCGACGTCGTTAATAATTATGCATGCAGTATAGCAGTTGATGAGAATGAGGATCATAAGACATCTATTGAAGAGTGTACACAAAGAAGTGATTGGCCAAAATGGAAGGAAGCAATAGATGCATAATTAAAATCTCTCGCTAAAAGAGAAGTATTTGGACCAATAGTCCGTACATCTAAAGGTGTAAAACCAGTAGGACATAAATGAGTCTTTGTACGAAAGAGGAATGAAAATGGAGAAATTGTGAGGTATAAAGCACGTTTAGTCGCACAAGGATTCTCACAAAGACATGGAATTGATTATGAAGAGACTTACTCTCTTGTGGTGGATGCAACTACTTTCAGGTTCCTTATTAGTCTGGTGATAAAAAAAAGGACTTGATTTACGTTTAATGGATGTAGTGACGGCGTACTTATATGGACCATTGAAAAATGACATTTATATGAAAGTCCCAGCAGGATTTAAACTACCTGAAGTAGTAAATTCGAATTCCCGAGAACAATACTGCATAAAACTAAATCGATCTCTTTATGGACTAAAACAGTCAGGGCGTATGTGGTATAATCGCCTTAGTGAATACTTGTTAAGAGAAGGCTACAAGAATGACCGTGTTAGTCCATGCATCTTCATAAAGAGATTTGAGAAAGGATTTGTGATAATTGCAGTATATGTTGATGATTTAAATATTATTGGAACTCCTGCAGAGATTTCATATACAGTGGAGTATTTGAAGAAAGAATTTGAGATGAAAGATCTTGGGAAAACAAAATTTTGTTTGGGACTACAAATTGAACATGTAAAGAATGAAATTCTAGTACATCAAGAAACATACACAGAAAATGTGCTCAAAAAGTTCTACATGGATAAAGCACACCCCTTGAGTAGTCCAATGGTTGTAAGATCACTTTATGTGTCAAAGGATCCATTCCGTCCTCGAGAAAACAATGAAGAAATTCTTGGCCCTGAAGTACCATACTTAAGTGCAATAGGAGCATTAATGTACCTTGCTAGTCACACAAGACCAAATACATCATTTTTCGGTGAATTTGTTAGCAAGGTTTAGCTCATGCCCAACTCAAAGGCATTGAAATGGGATTAAGCATATACTTCGTTACCTCCAAGGATATGTGTTCACTTGCGGAGAGATTTTAGCCATCCATGAAACTAGTCGCGAGTGTGTATGGTTAAGATCTGTCGTTCATTATATAAAAGAAGATTGTGGTATTTCTGGAGGGAAAGAAGCTATAACAATTATGTATGAAGACAATGCAGCATGCATCGCACAACTCAAAGATGGATACATTAAAGCTGATAGAACAAAGCACATTCTATCAAAATTCTTCTTCACACACGATTTACAGAAGATCGGCGATATACATGTTCTACAGATCCGTTCGAGCGATAATTTGGCTGACTTATTTACAAAGGCGCTACCTACTTCTACTTTCAAGAAGTTAGTTCATCAGATCGGGTTACGCCGTCTCAAAGATCTCGACATGTGTACTTAAGAGGGGGAGTAATTGCGTGTTGCACTCTTTTTCCCTTAATCATGGTTTTTCCCATTGGGTTTTCCTGGTAAAGTTTTTAATGAGGCAACATTTTAAACGCATTACAAACCATTCTATTATAATGGACATCCAAGGGGGAGTGTTATGAATAATAAGATGGATGCCCATTATAAGGCCCATCTCGTAGTAGCTTCTAGAATTACTTGTACTCTAGGTTTTACTTGGTCTCCAAGTTCTTCTAGGTTTTACTTGGTCTCCAAGTTCTTGTACTTCTATATAAAGGAGTCTTCATTCATTGGAATAAACATCACCAATTCTTCTATCTCTCTTCTATTCACAACAAAATGTCATTTATAAATGTTTGCATATATTTGTTCAAAAAGTTACCAATAACTACCAATTTAGTCGTGAACGTTTTTCACGTTAGGCTTCAAAGAAAAACAAAAAATACATATTAATCTCTATATAATACTAAACACTTTTCATTTTATATATTAAGCATGGGCTTCTACCTCAAATCCAAAACCCAAACCAAACTATTTCGAACTTGAGATCTTATAATTTGTTACGGAATTCTATTATATTTCTAGATATAATTTATAATTTGGCTGAGCTTTAAACGTCTTTATGTTATTTCAGTTTTCTCAAAACTGACATGCATCCACTAAATCCATCTTACAATAATTCATTTTAGTTTATATAAAAAAAGTTCTCTCCCTCTTAGCATGTCCACATGTCCCTTATTTGTTGTAGAAAAATTTGGGCCTTAGCAAAACATTATGCAAAGCCCACAATTTTTGCTTCACCTTCTTCCAAGACGCTTTCAGTTCCTTCTTCTGCATCTACATCCACAGCCGCCTCCTAATCTCGAGTAAGAATGATTCCACAGCCGCCGTACAAGATCAGATCACGCCAGAAGACTGTGGCTCTTCACGACAACATACATCCCGCCGTCCTCGAGCTGAACAGAAAGCGTAAGTCGAGCACCCCGTCGCATCTCCTCACTATCATGGACGCTCGCTGTTCGCCTCAACACACGGAGGCAACACAGACGCTTCAGACTGAAGGAGATCTAGAAAAGGTTGAACAGGCGAGTGAAAATATTCTTCGTCATTTTGATTGTGTTTCCCTCCATCTTGTGAGAATATTTTTCCTCAGATACCCGCTTCTGGAGAATCCCTCTGTCTACGGTAAACTTCATAACTCTATTGATTGTCTTTTCAATATATTTTGTTTTCTCTTCTCAATCTCTCTGTTCACAGTAGCTCGATTGTGTCATAATTTAGCACCGAACATTTCTTCTTCAGCTTATCGCTGCTCGGACTAAGGTCCGACGCTACCTTAAAAGATTTGATTTTGTTGTTTGTAGGGTTTTGTAGTGAAAGTCTATCTTGGCCAAGTCCTATATTTGTGCCTCGCCTTTCAGACGATCATCACTTAAGTGTTCAAGAAAATAATCGCAGAAGGATAAAAAGGGGAGAATCCAAAGGACCTTGATGAAGTGTACGGTGAGTGTTCTTAGGTTCCCATCACTATGGTTTGTTTCCTTGCTCTGGAGCATATTCTATTGACATTAATTCTCATCGATTTTATGGTTTCCTTTCTATGATGTGCAGTCAAGTATGTAGATCGGCTTGAGGATGGTACTATTGTGGGAAGTTTTGATAGTACATAATTCACTGTCAAAGAGGGTTAGTGATCTATTTTCTTTACTGAATATCATTTGTTGTTTAAGGATGTCCATTTGGACTAACGGATCTAATTGCTTCTTCATGAAACAAGCCATATCTGTCATGCGGTTGCTAAGGCTGTCAAAACCATGAAAAGAGGGGAAAAGGTGCTCCTAGCTGTGAAGCCACAACGTGATTTTTTAGGTGGTACTTATTTTCCGTTAGCTGCAATGCGGTGAATTTAGATATTGTCCTGACTTGCGTGTGATCGATGCAGGCGACTTCGGAGAAACCAGAAGACCAGCGTTTGATGGTCTTCATGATGCAATCCCACCAAATGAAACCCTCCAGATCGACTTTGAATTGGTTTCTTGGAAGACTGTGGTGGACGTAATTGATGACAAAAAAGTAATTAAGAAAATTCTGAAGGAAGGAGAAGGATATGAGCGTCCGAATGAAGGAGCAGTTGTCAAATGTCAGTACCTTAAAGTATTTAATATGAAGATTTTATCAATGCTAGCTAAATCCATGTGATATGACATACTGATGTATTGCAGTGAAGTTGATTGGTAAACTTCAGGATGGAATTGTGTTCTTGAAGAAAGATCATGAAGAAGATGAGGATCCATTCGAGTTTAAGACCGATGAAGGTATGAACAGAGAAGCTGATTTACCTTCGACTTCTACAATTTTTCTCCTTCTGCGATTATTACCTTAAGTGTTGATCATCTGAAAGGCGAGGCACGAATATAGGACTTCACCAGCTTACTGATCTGTGGAATCTGATGGATACTCCAGGTGAAGAAAGGGTGCTTTTTGATCATGTGACATGTAACATTTCAGCTTCAGTTCATGAAGTGACAGTCTCAGGTGCTCTCGCATTTGATCTGATCCAGCAAGCATTGTAGATTTGTAATGTATCGATCAATCTTCCCCAGATGAAATCAACCAATGCTTATAATAAGTAACTATATGTTGAAAAACTTGAAGGCTGAGGTGGACGTGGATAGGCTTGACAAACTGAAAGCTAGCAGAATGAAGGAAATTGCGTTGAAGAAGCAAACCAAGCGCTGATGTGGACAATGATCGTAAAGAGTTTCTCTTTCTTCTTCTCTTCTCACTAAAAGAGACAAACACAGCGATCTCCGATCTTCTCCGGCTGTTTATACCGTTTCTTTTGTAGCTGTGGTTCACCACCGCCAATAAACCGGAATTGGAATTGGACCGAGTCAAACAAGGTCAACCCGATTAAACCAGGCCAATTGATATTCATGTATATTCATGCATTTAGGATAATATTTAGTTTATGTTTTGACATCATCTCGCATCAATTCTTGTCTCTTTGTTGATTCTTTGATTTCATTTAGAGTGTGTTGGCATCTAGGACTAGGAACGTGCATTTTATGTTTGTTTTGGAGTGTTTCTTGTGTTTTTGTAGGTTATTGGAGTACTTGGAGGTCTTGGGCAACATAGGAAGCAAGAAAGGAACTCAAAGGATGAAGAGAAGAATAGCAGGAAGATGTATCGGGTTGAGTATCGGTTTGCCAAGCCGATACATCCATGGCGCAAAAGAAGAAACTTGGACAGGGATATGTATCGGGTTGAGTATCGGTTTGCCAAGCCGATACATCCATGGCGCAGACGAAGAAACTTGGACAGGGATATGTATCGGGTTGAGTATCGGTTTGCCAAGACGATACATCCATGGCGCATAAGAAGAAACTTGGACATGGATATGTATCGGGTTGAGTATCGGTTTGCCAAAGCGATACATTTCTCTGCGAAGCATACTTTGGTCCAACTGAACCGGGTCAACACCCGGTTTGTCCCGAGTTGACCTGTTTCGCCCCTCTTTACTATTTAAAGCCAAAAACCTAGATTTTTATTCTCTCTTAAGCTTGTTTAGTTTCAAAAACCTTTTGTAAGACAAGTTTGAATCTTTTCTTAATCTAAGAGTTGTTTTGTTTTGATATTTTCTCTTCTTCTTTTAATCTTTGCTAATCTTCATGTTTAACACTATCTTAATGGGTTTTGTTGAACATTGAATGATTAGTGAGTAGTTTCTTATAAAGTTTATGGGTTAGGTAGGATTAGGGTGATTTGGGATGATTGATGAATGTTTAGGGCTTATCTATCTATAATCTCTTCTATCTTAGTGTTCTTAATGCCAAAATTGACCTTGATCATGTTGATTAGGATGCTTTGGATTTCTTGCACAACATGTGTTTGATGAAATGCATGTTTTAGCTTTGATAGGATTTTCACATTCTAGCTCATGAGAACGAATGTTTAGAATGATTATTAGCTAAATGGAACTTGATCTTAATGCTTGCCTAGTCTTAGTTCACAAATGAAAGTTTGTTCTTGAGTTATGATTAGGGAAAGCGATTGGTATCAAGACATTAAATTAATCTATTGATAGTGTTATTTGCTAGGAGATTAGCTTCTTAGAAGTGTATGTTAAGCATTCTAGATTGTCCCATTTCACCAATCCATTGAGTGTCAACTCATAGCCTTGCTTTCTTACATTGAATCTTAGTTATCAAACCTTGTTTGCTTGATAGTTTGCTTGATTGAATTGCTTAATTGCTAGGGTTGTTAGAAACTGTAAATGATTGAGTGACTTGTTCTTGATTGGTAGTGTATTCGCTTTGGTCATCTCCTTTCCCATTTATGGTTCGATACTTCTTGCTACACCGATAAGCAAAGAGGAATTGATACCTCTCAAGGGATTGCAAAATCTTTGTTATCAATTTGGCGCTGTTGCCATTTTGGGATTAAGGATTGATCAATTAGATTTTTATTCCTCTTTAGTTCAAGTCTTTGGTTACTAATCTTGCTTCTTCCTTTTGCTTTGATGATATGTGCATGAATCTACGCAGCCGAGGCCCTACGAACCTAGTTGCACGGGTAGAAGACATCAAAGCACACGAACGACGGTTAGCAAAGGAACGAAGAGCATTAGAGAGGTCTGTACACTTAGAAAGACTTGGTTTGGAACAAGTGGTAGCTGTTCAACAAGACTTTGTGGGTTTTGAGAAGCCGGTTATGGATCATCAGGATCAAGAACAGGGCTAACAAGGTCAGATGCATCCCGAGAGGCCAGCTAGAGCCATTGGAGATGGGGACGCGCCGGATACAAATGCAAACCGACAGGGAATCATTCCTCCTCCGGTTAACAACAACAATTTCAAAATCCGGGCTATTTTGATCAATATGGTGCAGAACAACCAGTTCCACGGACTACCTTCCGAGGATCCTCTGCAGCATCTAGACACCTTCGATAAGATTTGTGCTACTACTCGCCTTAATGGTATCACAGATGACGGTGTGAAGATGCGTCTCTTCTTTTTCTCATTGGCGGATAGAGCTAAGGAGTGGGAGAGCAACATCCCTCCAGGATCCATTACTACTTAGAGTGAGCTTAAGAAAGCATTCCTAAAGAAATTATTCTCCGCTACTCGGACAGCACGCTTCCGCAATGAGTTGCCCGGTTTCATACAAAGAAACAATGAGAGTTTTGCTGAGGTTTGGGAGCGGTTCAAGCGGACTTACAAATCAATGTCCTCACCATGGGTTCACTAAGGAAACTCTTCTCAGCAACCTTTATAGAGGTGTGCTACCTAAGATGAGAGCTATGCTTGACTCATCAAGTAATGGTCACTTTCTTGGAAAAGGGGTGGATGAAGCCATGGAACTCAATGAAAACCTCGCCACCAGTGATGGCAATTACAATGAAGATTACAACTGTACGAATAGGGGATCATAATCCATGGAAGAGAAATATGAGAAAGAGATCAAGTCCTTACATGAGAAGTTGGACAAGATGATCAACTCTAGCCAAAAGCAAGTCAACTTTGTGGGAAACTATGATGATACACAGCCCTACCTCTTTAATGTGGAAGAAGAAATGACACAAGAGGAGATGAATTTCATTGCGGGGCAAGGTGGTTTCAACAAAGGCTTCAATCCCAACTATAGGAATCACCCTAATTTTTCCTATAGAAACCCAAATGTCGCCAATCCTCAAGATCAAGTTTACCCTCAAGCTCAAACTCAAGGACAAGGGAAACTTCAAGCAACTCAACAACAAGGCTTCAATCAAGCTACTCAGCAAAAGCCATATGTTCCCTACAATACTCAACAAGGGTTTGTATCTAAGCCTCAATTTCAGGGACAACAAGGCTATGTTCCCAATCAACAATACCCTCCACCCGGTTTTGGACAACAACAGCAACAAGCCTCTTCTTCTTCCGGTTAGGATAATGAACTCAAGGGTATGATGCATCAAATAATCCAAGGGCAAGCAAGTGGGGCAATGGAAGTAAAGAACTTAAAGAATGAACTGCAGCATTTGACTTCTGGCTTGATTAATGTTGAAAACACACACGCTTCCACTTCTAGACCTACATGTACATTACCCGGAAATCCGGAGAAGAACCCCAAAGAGTACTGCAATGCAGTCTTCTCTACTTTTGATCATGAGAAACCAGACCATGAGAGAGAGGTTGATGAGATAGAAGCACTTCTCTATGGTTATGAACTCCCGCATACTGCACTCGTGCTTCTCAAAGTGACAAAGGCAACTGTAGTTGAGTCCCCTTATGTTGAACCAGCTGAGGAGTTGAGTGCCACTGAAATTTCTGATGAGGAGTTGAGTTCCACTGTGCCTACTGTCCATACCACACCAAAGGTGCTTCCCAAGCTTGGCAATCCGGGTAAATTCACAATCAGTTGTACTTTGGGAGACTTGGAGATTAAGGATTCATTGTGTGACTCCGGTTCTACTGTGAGTGTGATATCTCTTGACATGGTGGAAACTGTTGGGATTAAGAGCATGGAAAGGTACCCATCTTCTATTACATTTGGAGACTCTTACTCAAAAACTCCAATGGAAATGATCAAAGACTATCCACTGAAGATTGGTAAGTGCACTATCCCAACTGACTTCATTGTCATGAAGATGAAGAAGAGTACCCAACTACCTCTCTTACTTGGTACCTCTTTTCTCAATACCACTGGAGCTTGTATGGACTTCAAAAAGAAACGTGATGTGCTGAATAATGTTGACAACAAGGTTTATTATCCTTTGAGGAGCACAACTCTCCACACTTGTGGTGTCATCCTATCTCCAAATGAGGATGATGTGTTAGAGGAAGCAAGCCTATTTGAAAATGTAGGCAAGGAAGCTTGGCCTAACCCCACTCCTTATGGATCATTGAGTGAGCACATGGGACGTGCTCCAAAGGAGGGGATGGATAGAGCTATTGGAACTCCTCTTATGAACAAAAGGATTAAGTATGTTGGATCCATATCTTCAACGAAGCTGACCACCAATAAAGATAAAGCACCAAAAGAGAAGGTTGTGGATATGTTTAAAAAGAGGACTCCAAAGGTTCCAATGGCTGTAAAGGATAAGGTTGTCAACAATCACCCAAAGGCTCAAGAATATGAAAAGGAGATCATGGATAGTGAGAGTCTACAATCTTTGTTTGATGAGCATATTGGAAATTCTCCAAACAATAGACTATATGGAGTTAAAAGAGCTGAGAAAGGACATAAGGACAAGCTGAAAACTCTAATGGCTATTGAAACTCCCTCATCTCTCAACTGTATCAGCTTGCATCCATTGAGTCTTAAGGGTGACTACATTGAGTACAAGGTCAAGTCTAAGGGGAAGTCTAGACGTTTTGCAAGTGTAAAGGCTTCGATCAGTCGAAGGTTACAAGGTGATTCAGTCAATCTCAGTGAGCTGACTTCTCAGGTCTTGACCATCAATCTAGAGGGCAGGCCACACTCTTCAACTGCCTAAAAACCGGTTTGCAAAAGTTGAGCTTACCGTCTTCAAACAAAAGCGCATTTGGGAGACATTCCCATGTTTATCCTTGTACATATTTCTGTAGCTAGTCACTGTTGATGCTTTTGCTAAGATTTTCAGGGTTTTAGGCTATATAGGCCTTGGCATTGGAAGAAAAAAAGAGGAAAGGTCATGGCGAAATCGAAGAAGAACCGGGCTCTCATCCAAGTTGGGAAGAACTCTATAGCCTCCACCTCCCATTCCTCCATCCCATTTCACTCCACTTAAAGCTCCAAGTAACACACTCCAACTTTGTAAATACTTTGCTTCTTTTCTTTTCTTGTCTTTTCTCGTTTCCCTGGTCTTTCTTTATTATAGAGCTAAAACTTTTTCCTTTGTATGTGGTTAAAGTGAGAGTTGGTTGCACTATTGATCATGTAAAGTACTAAGATAATGATAACCTTTCTCCAATGATTCAGAATAATAGCAAACACACAGAGGAAACCGAGATCAACAACAATATTCATAGACCGAACTTAGTGCAACTGGTATGAGACTATCTTACGAGGAGGACGATGAGCGAAACTCTTCTATAACTTCTGAAAATGGAAGAATCAAAACTCCAATCTTCCAATCACTCGGTGAAAACATCATATTGGACTTCGATAGACAGAAATAAGAGCTTGGTCAATTTATCAAATTCCAGGCACTAATTCTAGCTGCAAAGCTTATGTTATTTCTTATGTATATCCAATGTCCTTGTGATTGTCTTTTCTTTGGAACAGGTGATCAAACGGCAAAAGGTGTGAGAGATATTACAGATATTAAAACACTAGAAAGAGCAGTAACTTTTAGAAGCTTCAAGACAAACTTTTCGTTTCTTATCCACTCTTTAAAATCAATCATCTCATGACTTTTGGACCTTCAGTTTGTTGCAGAAATAGTTTTGCTCATTGAGCTTTACTGTGATTGAGTTAACAACGTTTAGAGGTGGAGGGTGAAAACTCCGAAGATTAAACCTCTGGACGCTTCTCTGAAATCTTGCCATAGAAATCCTTGGTAGAACAGACCCAGTGTTTCAACACTCGGTTTCTCCTCACACATTTGCAAAGAATCCATGTCCGACCACCTCAAGCTACATGACACTCCATTCTACAAACTATATCAAAGGCCCATGACCACCCATGGAGGACCAAATGCATCATTACTCCCTGCCTGAAAAGATAAGAGAATAAGATGAAGATGAAGAAGCTCCCTCAGGGTCACCGGATCTTGGTTTCTTTAAGAGATCTAAATTTGAACTTTTGAAGAAAACCTGTTCTACAAAGGAACATGAAACCCAAGAAAAAAAACTGAATAAAACAAAAGTTTAATCTGATCAAAATTGCCGACAAAAAAAAAAATCTGACTTGGTCTAGATTTCGGTCATCTTCATAGATATGTTCCACTAATTTTTTAGGTAGCCAAACTCTCGGAGAGTCTTGTGAAATGAGGTTACTAACCTTGAGAGTCGGTATCCCTTGGCCAGTAGCGGGTTGAGGAGGGTTAGATGGCAGCCAGTTGTCTTTATATAATGTTAATCTCATCTCCAGTACCCACATTCCACCGATTCCTTTTTTTTGATAACTTCTAATCCCACCAATATAGAGGACTATCCATAAGATTGAAGTTTGTGTGGCTTTGCATCAAGGATTGAGACATTTTTAAAGTAATTTGCTTTGAACAGCCTAGCAAAGAGAGTATTTGGATGTTTCAGTAGCCTCAATGCTTGCTTGGCGAGTAGTGTGTCATTAAATTTAAACAAATTTTGAAAGCTGATACCCGCATGATTCTTTGGGAGTTGCATATGTTTCCAAGCAACCCAAGGGACACCTTTAAATGCAATACTCTTTTCCAACGAGAATCTCCTAATTTCAGAGGTGATATCACCAATGACATGTCCCGGGAGCTTAAAACATGACATACATGTTTGCTATAAATGTGAATACATATTATTTGGATACTTCTTGCATCCATGTTAATATAATTCGATGGAGTAGAGAAAACATTCAAAGCTATATTTTTCACTTTCTATTTTTTATTCGTTTTGTTTTTTTTTGGGTTTTCACATCGAAAAACTTTGCATGCACATTTTGATGATTTGTTATTGTGGGTTTATCACGATGATTATATAGTCTATAATCCATATTTTGTAATCCAACATTTTAGTTTTTTCTATAGTGACACAAAGAACAAATCTATGCTGGTTCTTGATATTTGTTATGTTTATTTTTGAGTTTTGGCTACTTGAGCGACGAAGATCTTTATGTGGGTTACCATCATTAATTTAAAAGTGATATTTTCAACAAAAAATGAGTCAAATATGAGAATTTGATGAAATATACATTTGAACATATGAATGGGTAAAAGATCTATGGAGATGCTATTAAAAAATGAAGGGATATGAGATCTATTGTTTTTTTTTTTTTGCATTCATTCTTCTTCTTTTGATATGAATATTTTTTTTGTTCTCTTATTTGTATATAGTATTTAAAGCATCTTATGTAGGTTACAATCGATAATATATTCGATCAAAATTAGTTCAATATGAGAAATCGATGAGATATGCAAAATTGTTTCAACATGGATTTCTTTAGTTTTTTTTTTATTTTATTATTTTATAAAAAATAATCATAATATTTTTTTATTTGATTCATTTGTACCGTTGAGTTTAATTATAAAATATTCATTTGATCTATTTATTAGTAAAATCAAATAAAATATAATATTTTCAATATAAATTATACTTTAAATATTTATTTTCATGATAACTGAATCTGATTTAATTTGATTATTCTTCCGTATAAATATTAAATATACATATTTTTGGAAATATGATTATGAACTTTCATTTTCCTTACTCAGCGAGATGAAGTAACCACTCCAATCTGCTTGGGGCTTAATGGACAATGACCTGACTTTTCCAACAATACTGAGGAGCGTATGTCATAAGACGAACTTGCAACGAATTAAGCAAACAAAATCATGCATTGAAAGGAAACAAAGCTTGATTGCCTTACGCGACTTCCTTTGTCTGCCACTTTAGCTTCCTGAACTGGTCTCTTTCCAGATTTTTTAGAGGAGGTTGGAGCTTCATCAAAATCTTCTTCTTCATCTCCTTTGTAATCTTTTTTAGCTGTCAGCACTTTTGGATTTGCTGTCGCGACATCGGTAGTCCGTGAAAGGAAATAGAGGAAGAATCCTCCACATTCATATAGCTGGAGATTCCAGTTTCTGGCCTGTTCAGTGAGCTGATTATCAACTGTTGAAGAGCTTCTAAGATTGAAGGAAGTGATGAAGACATCCCTTTGCTCATGCTGAGGTTCAACACCAGTGACGATCAACCTCCTTTTGGGGTTGCTCCTCCACTTCAGCCCACCTGTGTCTGGAATCTGCCTGTAAGTAGCTGGAATCTCTGACCTGAAGAACAGCCAGTTACATTCACCCCAATCTGTGGAGAAGATGTTTGGTTGTTCCCATGGGAGAACCTGAAATACATTTGCCTGTCGAAGAACAGGGATCCCAACTTGAAACCCTCTTAATCTGATGAACAAACAGATGCAACACACTGTGTCTCTGTGTTTAGAATCCAAGAAGCAACCGAAGTAGTGGAAAGAAGAATTTGTAACAGCATTTGCATTAGCAAAATTCTTGTGGGTTTGACAGCAATATCCGGTTAACTGGAAAGCTAGAAGAGTGCATCCCAGATGAGCACATCTGTCCACATATCTGCTGATGGATCTGTAGACAGCTGGTAGTCTCTGTCCACTGTTTAGAGCTACGACATTAGCTGCTCCTTCCTGTGAGAAAGAGAAGGAGAAAAGTCAACAATTCCGGCCATTGACTGGAAAAAACCGCAATAGAAACAAAGCCCAAAGTCGCAAACCCTAGTATACAGTACTTAGAAAAAAAAACGCAATAGAAACAGAGCCCAAAGTCGCAAACCCTAATATCAAAACTTAGGCCTGAAAACCAGAAATTAATCCATGGCTTACAAACGAAACCAGATCCCAAAAGATCCCGTGAGGAAACCCTAAAACCGAACCAAGTCGCAAAATCTAAACAGTGTTCCACAAAGATCGAGGAAAGATTTCATCGCACACCCTAATATACTTCGCAAAATACCAAAACCTAGGAGCGAAACCAAAAATCCATGGCCTACAAACGAGGACGAAAGATTCCGCTATGAAACCCCAAAAATCGAAATTCTCTAATCCAACATAACCGAAACCAAAAATCCATGGCCTACAAATAAGCACGAAAGATTCCGCTGGGAAACCCCTCAAATCGATTCTCTAATCCAACATAATAGAAACCAAACTAATTCTTACGATTGCCGCAGATTGATCCATCGTGCGATCTGGAGACTGGAGACGGAGAGAAGTGGAGAAGAGAGATTGAGGAAACGAAGGGAGAGGGAAAATTTGTTTGTTCTGTTACTTGGTGCTTAGTCTTTTATTTATAGGGGTCGGTTTTTAGGGGGGAGTCAGTTGTTCGTATTGCAACTGTTGGTGATCAAAAATTTATTATTTGGGCTAGCTTAACTAACATAACATTTGGGCGGTTTTCATTGAGGGATATCATTAGCTTGTGCCTTGTAAGCTGTTAAGTGTTTAAATGTATTGACACTTAACTTACTCTAGCTGATAAACATTGCATTCTCTGGAAAACTGACTCTAGCTGATAAAGCTCTCTATTTTCAGGTATTTATAGTTCTACGATTTTCCTTTTTACTTGTGTTACCCAGTACTATGTTCTATAGAAACGAATTAGCTATTGTACACCTCTTTCCTTCAGATTTACATATTCCGTGCACACATGTGCAACTTTAGCTAGGAATTCTTAATCGAATAAGTAGTAATGTTAAACTCCTGAACCTCTTTGTCGTTGAACTTTTCTTTTGGTGTAGAAATGGGAACTTTCTTACTGAACTATTCTTTTGGTGTCAAAATGTATTACTTGTTTTGGTTTTCAGCCAGTTGACTTAAAAAGGAAGCAAAGGATCTTGAGAAAAGGCACCGTAGAGAAACCAAAAGTGCTTTCTCTGGGGTTTCCCCTCTTTGATTCTGCAGTATCTGTTTAGTCCGGCCGGCCAATGGCTTTAAGCACACTCTCAGGTAAGTAGAGTTTCAGATTAACTAGAGTCCCATGTGTTTTCTTCATTAGATTGCTGTTGATTTTATAGGTGTAGAGTGGTTGTCTTGTTCTCCTTCTCACTTACTTGCATCTGACCAGTAACCACACCAGCTAGGGAATTCAGGTATCAATACGAGTAATCAGGATCCAATCCACTCTTTCGGGCAACCAAAACAAAGCTAAGGAATGTCATCTTTCACCAGTGGTTCATACAATAACCAAAATCCAGCTGATACCAGTTCCATATTCGGTTAACCAAGCAGTCCGCAATGAAACTTGCATCACCACCTTCAAAAGCAATGGGAATAAGCAGAAGGGGGAGAGGAAGAGGTGTCAGTGGCACAATTGATGAGATAGAGAGTGATTTGAGCGCTGGGAAAAACACACGCTCCACTTCAAAACTACTATGACCGGTAGAAAAAACTCAAGCCACTACTGATGCTGCAACCATCAAAGGGATACCCAGTAACATTGATCTTCTTAAGGTAATACTTTTTCTCCATAAATAGTTCTCGTTACACAGAGGGTTTCCTTATTCTTCATGCTCAGAAAAAATCAACTCCTGTGTGCAATGTAGTTAGTGGTTGTGGTATTTTTTCATTACCTTGCAAAAGTAAAATAAGTAGACTCAAATTGTGTTGGGGTGATGAGGAAAGGGATGAATGACTAGTGTTGGGAGCAGTGACAGAGACGATTAAGATATCAACGGTTTGGGAAGGGTTCAGAGTAGCAGCGGGTTTAGTTCGGGTCTCGGGAGTTCCGTCAATCCATCCATCCGTCGTCACGATGTCACTGTGAGTCGGCTAAATTGTGTGTTGCATTTGGTTAGAATCATATAGATTCAGAATTGATAAACCGTAGTTTAGGTTGCATACCCGATTGATTGAATTGATTAGAACGGCTAGGTTGATTAATAACTTGGTTAATTAATTAAACGGTTAGGTTAAGAGATGCATGCTAATCGTGATAGTTCGTTGATTGCTTGATTGGGTGATGCATACATATAGAACAACATGTTAGGGCATATATGCATATATAAGTATTTAAGAACGTATCTAAGAGAATCTATATACGGGAAATTATGAGTTAATGAAAATACGGTTAAATGACATAACACACTTAGAATATAATAACGGGTTGGATTAATGAATGAAATTTAATGAATAATGAGATATCGAGGAGTTAGTAATCTTACTAACTCTAAACCGACACCGACAGATCGAGGACTTGTTAAAAGAAACTTAGGAAGTGATAACAAGTAGTGTGATTGATGGGCCATCTACGGGATTAGTAATCCACTAATTCCGAGGTAGCAGATTTAATGAGTAAAGTTTAAGTATTGAATGAGTAAAGGTTAAAGAAATATTAAAAGACTAATAAACCTAATTAATTGTTTATGTGGTGTTGTGATTGTTTATCTACTTCGGTGTTGGACCGAATAAACTAGTTAACTCCCCATCTCCGCGCACGAGGTCTTCTCACGCTCTCTCCTCTCAGCATTCTAGTTACCTTCACCCCCGCATACCTGAGGTGTGGTGTCAGTGTTATTTTCTTCTGTTAAGTTTTTTTTTTAAATATTATGTTACTGCTAAAGTAATGTTTATTTTTATGTCACACCCACTTAAAAATCAGTAGCTCATATGTTTGAATTTTAATGTTGTTAGTCTTACGACTATAGGTTTTAAGTTGCTCGCCCATTTCTATAAGTTTTTTTGGTTTCTTAGTTTTGTGTTCTTTGAAGCTCCCAATTTTTTTTTTTTTTTAAGAGTTGTAAAAATAGTTTGCTGTATGATATTCATACATTTTCATGCATTTAGGTTTGTATATAGTTCTTGTTTTGACTTCTTTTCTCCATCATTCATACCATTTTGTCGAGTTATTGTTGCATCTAGAGTTTAGAGTTGTTTAGGACTAGGAGTAGGCACTTTAGGCTTGCATTTGGAGTGTTTCTTGTGTTTTGCAGGTGATTGGAGGTGTCTAGGAGCAATGGTGAGCCTGGAAGTGGAGTCTAGAGCTCAAGGAATTAAGGAAGAAGCAGATACAAGCCATATCGGTGTGCATATCGGCCAAGCAAGCCGATACAGCCCCTCGACCAAAGATCAGGAGTCCATATCGGTTGGCGTATCGGCTGGCCAAGCCGATACGACCTCTCGGATTAAATTTTGAGCATCCATATCGGTTGGCGTATCGGCTGGCCAGGCCGATACGCTCCTTCACAGAGAAAATCCGAGGGTTCATATCGGCTGGCGTATCGGTTGGCCAGACCGATACGCGTCCCAGAAACTGTTTCGGATCCGGGTCAACACCCGGTTTGTTCCGGGTTGACCCGGCTCGCACCCTATTGACTATTTAAGCCAAAACCTATTTTTTATTGTTTCTTAAGCTTTATTTTATGCTCTAAACACTTTGTAAGAACAAGTTTGGATTTCTTTGATTAATCTAGTACTTCTTTTGTGATTTCTTCACCAAATCTTTCAATCTATTTCTAGTTTTCTATGATCAACATTGTTTCTATGGAATTTGTTGTTTTCATGATGATTAGTGAGTAGTTCTTCATAGGGCTTATGGGTTAGGTAGGATTAGGTTGATTAGGGGTGATCAATGGATTTCTAATGCTTGATTGTTTAAAATCTCATCTGTCAAAGTGCGTTTAATGCCTAATTAGCCTTGATCACGTTGATTAGGTTGTTTAGGATTTGTTTGCTCACCATGTGTTCGATGAAATTTCCGTTTCTAGCTTTGATAGAACTTTCACATTCTAGCGCATGAAAATGTATGTTTAGAGTGATTGTTAGTTGTTTGGAACTCGTTTGAATGCTTGCTTGATTTCAATTCACAAATGAGAATTTGTTCTTGGGTTAGAATTGAGTAAAGAGATTAGTATTAAGAGATTAAACTGATCGACTTGTTGGCTTCCATGCTACATTCTAGCGCATGAAAATGTATGTTTAGAGTGATTGTTAGTTGTTTGGAACTCGTTTGAATGCTTGCTTGATTTCAATTCACAAATGAGAATTTGTTCTTGGGTTAGAATTGAGTAAAGAGATTAGTATTAAGAGATTAAACTGATCGACTTGTTGGCTTCCATGCTAGGAGGTTAGCTTCCATGAAGTTTGAATTAGGATCCTTGATCATCCCGAGTCACTGTCCGTTGACCTTAACTTTTAGGCCTTATCTTTGTCATTGATTGAATCCATTTGTTATTTGCTTTTCGATTACTTCTATTTGAATTGTTTACTGTTAGGATTGTTAGAAACAAAATCAAATTGTTTGATTTGACTCTGAAGGTTTAGTGCTTGCTTATTGGTCTTATCCATCCAAAAAAAGTTCGATACCTCAAAGTGATAGGCTCAAAGTTTATCCCTATACTAAACTGCAAGTGAACAGCAATGTCAAAGTAGTATATAGGGTTATCGAATCCACAGGGACACTTGGTCTCAATAGATCAGAACAGTAGAGACTAATACTAGAAATAAGCAATGTGATTTAATCGAAAGCGGTGCGAGAAAGTAAATCAGTAGCAGAGATTAACGGTTGTGAAAGCAAGTAATTAAAAGCGTCAAGCCTAGGGTATTCTCAGGAAATCAGACAAGCAGACAGTTCATTCAGCAAGGATCTAATTAAGCACAGTTCTAGAACTCAAAACACAGATATAGAATTAACCAAATTCCTTTGCGATAATTCTCTAAGCCTAAGTGCAGCAAACCAAACTTTTGTTTGCGAGAACTAACAGATTAAACTAGCATTAATCCCAAGTTTGATATGTTCACAATTATCCTAAACCAAACTTCCGTTTGCGCAAAGTTTAATTGCCCAATTTAATTAGTTCAGATTCCTAAACCCCACTTCCGTGACGTATTTAGCAACCTAAGATCTAGATTCTAATTGATCAGGTTAGAACTAGCTTTAAGCACAATTAAATTGAAGAACAGATATAGTTTGAATCCTTAACTGAATTTGAACAAGTCTAGCAAGTCATGAAATCCTATGTGAGAAACACTAAACCTAACTAGGAATCTACTCAGACATAGATAATGAAAACATAATCATAGAATGAATAAATTGCATAAGAGAATAATAGTAAAAGGGGTTCGAAATCTTCTCCAAATACAGATGATGTAATAGGTTCAGATCAGCCCCAAAAGCTCTAAAAATCCTCTCCTCTTAATTATGAAAGCGTATCTAATAAAAACAACTAAAACTTGATTATATAGGTATAATCTCGGCCAAGGGCTTCTTTGTAAATATCAGGAACTTCTGGATCAAAGTGCAATAACTTGATTCTTCTAAACCGCCGAGTTTTTGGCCCATCTCGCTGGTGCATCGATCGATGCTAGAGTGCAACGATCGACACCTTCCTCTGTTTCGGACAGTGAACTCTATCTCTCGGCCAAACACTCCAAAAATCTCCAAAATGCTCCATTATCTCCAATTTAGCTCCAAACCTGATTATACCTGTAAAAGACTCTAAAAGAACACATAGACACTAAAAACACAACTATATCATGGTCTAAAATGGGCAAAAACCATGATATATCAACTCCCCCACACTTAGCCTTTGCTTGCCCTCAAACAAAACATAGAACTAAAACATGGTGAAGAGGTTTGAAAACTCTTCAGAAACTCATTTCATCCTGGAAGCTACAATACTCAGATTCCCCTTAGTAAACCACTGCAAGAATCAATCACAGGATATCAAGACCACAATGTAATTCCCCCACACTTAGCAACTGTCCTAGGTAAACTCCACAATCACATTCAAGCATTCAAATTCTCCCTACTGACTTCTGCAAGTATTTAAGTGCGGTCTCACCTAAGGAGTATCGATCAAAGGGCACATGGATTCTTACCTTATCAGCTCTAGACCACCATACTATCTTTCTCTAGTCCCTTTCTTCTCTTTCCCTTCTTTAACAACTGATTTTTCCCCACTGGGTATCATTTTATTTTTTTTATCAGTGTTCTTCCCGTTATGGGGTGTACTTTGGACACATTCCATGGATCACATGAGAGAAAATAGTGTTTGCTACCATTCTCATGACCACTTCGGAGTTACTAACTCATCCTCAGTTTATTATATATATATTTTTTTTTACTTTACAGAAGGGGAGAAGGGAACTAAATAGGATATGTTGACAGGCTGTGTCAGAACTAACAAGGGAATCCGACACAAAGTATACCAAGCCCTTAGGTGAGAAATCTAAGTCAGTATTAAAGTTGAAGTCAGTAAAGGATCCTCTGATACCTGAAGTGATGTGGGTGTTCCCAGTAGGTTGATCTGTGATGGGGTTTTCTAATAGTCAGAGATAGATCCTGCAACTTCATCCCAATGGTTACTTAAGTTCCTGCAAGTCTTGTAAATCTTCTCAGAAAATCATAGTTTCTTACTTAAACAATTTTGACTCAATAAAACAAATTTTTTTTGAAAAACGGACTGACTCTTAAGAAAACAGAAAACAAAAGTCAGTAGCACCTCCCCCACACTTAAGACACACTGTCCCCAGTAGTGTCCAGCGAAGGATCGGTAAAAAGAAAATAAAAATTGAAAAGGTGAAATTATGTCTGTCGGGTACCTCTGTCGCTAAGCATCGATCGTTGCACTAAGTGCATCGACCGTTACCTGGCGATTTTCGTGTATAGTCGATCGTTGCTCAGGACCGCAACGATCGCTGCAATGCGATTCCTTTCGTGTTGTGACGATCGACACAGAAGTGCGTCGATCGTTGCACTGCGATTTAACCGAGACCTGCAAACATAAACTCACCAGAAACAAAAACAAACGTAAAATCCTAACAAAAACACAAAAAATTAAGTAGAAAAACACCAGTACCTAATGGTGGGTTGCCTCCCACCCAGCGCTTGTTTAAGGTCAATAGCTTGACCGGACGGATGGGAATTCTCAAGTACCAGGAGGTCTTGACAGAGACTTTTTCTGTCTCTGTTCAAGTCTCCTCATCCAAGGTGGTGAGTAGGCTGTTGCGGAATGCTCATGTCCAAGAAAAGATGGAGTGAAATGTGCTCCAGGATCTATAACCATGGTATGATCAGGCTTCTCAAAATCTGCGTCCCTTATGGTGAATGTCTGCCCATCTATCAGTGGCTTTCGCAGCTTATCCATCTCATAGTGCAGTGGTTCATCTCCCAGATGGAGGTCTATCAAGCTGTTCCTAACATCAATCAACGCTCCTGCTGTAGCCAAAAAGGGTCTCCCAAGCAACAATGCTTCATCCGGATCACAGTCATATCTCAGCACAAGGAAGTCCGTTGGAACTAACTAGTTTCCAACTCTCACCGGAATGTCCATAAGGAGTCCTTCAGGAACTCGTATGGACTGATCAGATAGGACAAGAGAAGTCCTAGTAGGAGTAAAATCCAACATACCCAGCTTCTCTGCCACAGAGTAAGGCATCAAACTTCCAGCAGCTCCTAAATCACACAGAGAGCGTCTAAAACTATCCTCAAAGATAGAACAATCCAGTACAAAGACTCTAGGATCAGACAGCTTCTTCGGGACCTTAGTTAGCAGAACATCACTAATATGCTGAGGAACTATTATCACCCAGTCTTTCAGATCATCATCCAGGGGCAACATCTTGTTCAGGTACCTCTGTACACATGGATGATAAGGTGGATCATCAGAAGTTGGAATTTCTTCCAATTCTTCACCAATACCTTCTAATTTCTTCAGCTCTTCAATCTCTTGCCTAATCACTTCAGACACTGAGGAGTGTTGTCTAAAAATCTGTTCGTAGATCTCCTGTTGAGTAATCTCAGAGGCTCCATTGAATAGGCGATCAAGCTCCAAGTCAGCATCTATGCCATTATCATCCGACAGTTATGTCCATTCACGCCCTGCAACGACCGACACTAAGGGTGTGTCGATCGTTGCCATCCCGACGGGTGTATCGATCGGCACAGATGTTGCATCGATCGATGCACTGCAGCAGATTTCACCCGAGAGTTTTTCACAAATATCCGAAAATTCTTGTTCTGTCACCAACTCAGCTGTACTTAGCTCAAATCTTTCACCTAGGTGAGATCCATCATTAATGTACACAGACCATGCCTTAACATGAGTGTCTGCCACTCCTTTTCCCTTCAGTGAGCTGGACATCTGGTTTACCTGAGTGTCCAACTGCTTCATGTGAGTGCTCAGAGACTCAAATTTCCCATTGAGGTCTTCATAGACAGCGTCCAACTTCTTGTTGCAGTCCACAGAAATCTTGGTCTGACTCTCAATCAGCTGTTCCATCATAGCCCCATTTTGCTCTCATGGGCTGTAGGTGCATGAGGAGTCTGATAGGATGTAGATCCATAGGTTCTCTGAGTACCTTGTCCATAGGTCTTCTGAAAACCACCAGTCTGTCCTCCATTGGAGAATATGTTCCCCTGTTGATTACCAAATCTATTACCTTGGAAACCAGAACCTCCTATGAAATTCACATCTTCTTCCTGAGTTTCCTCCTCAGTCTGAATCACCTCTACATCTTGGGCAAAGTGGACAGCTTTCTTACTTGTCAGGAGATTGTAGACTGTGTCCAATCTGGATCTTATATTAGCTATATCAGAATTCTCTACAGTTCCACCAGATTTCTTCCTCCTTTCATCCATTGTCTTGCAACTGTTGCTGCCAATCAGGTTCTCAATCAACTGCTTAGCTTGTGTAGGAGTCCTGGTGTTGAAATTAGCATTACTGGAATTATCCAGCGCAGTCTGATAAGGGAGATCTATGCCTCTGAAGAAAATACCAATCAGCTGTACTTCTGTGAATCCATGGTGTGGACAGTCACGCTGGTACTGCTTAAATCTCATCCAGGCAGTCTTCAAGGGCTCCACAGCTCCTTGGGAAAAGGTGAGTATGTCCTGTCTGGACTGATCTGAACGCGCATCATCATAAAAGTGACGCAGGAACTCACTCTTTAAGGCTGTCCAAGTAGTATACTGACCAGGTGCCAGTTGTCTCAGCCATGCACTAGCGTCTCCAGCAAGACTGTGCGGAAATAGCTTAAGGAACAGATAGTCCGGGCATACTCCTTCATACTTCATGCCAGTGACTATGTCCTCAAACTTGTCAATGTGATCCATAGGCTGCTCTGCTTGAAGACCATGACAAGCAATCTGTCTCATCAGCTGGTAGTAGGTGGTCTTTACCTCAAAATCATTCCTCTCAAAAGCAGGAAGCACTAGAGCTGCTCGGTTTGCATGAAACTCATCAGGTCTGTTGTAATCAGCTAGTGTCCTTTCATGAACCACCATCTCTCTACCTTGGGCCTGTCCTTGACCCTGGTTTCGGTTCAGCTCCTGTTGCTGTTGCTCAGGAGGATCAGGGATGACATTCCCTTCAGCATCAACCCGATGCCCAGCAGCATTGTACGGGTTGTTATCTTGGTCCCTCAGGGTACCTTCAGCATCTGGTATCAAGATCAGACGTTCTCGAACCATTCTCTCTCTCTTTTCTCTTCTGATAGTCCTCTCTAGACGTCCAAGTTCCTCTAGTCCGAGATTAAGCAAGCTCGAGTTCGGATTACTTCGAGTTTTCTGCGTTGGCATAAACTGTCTCTAATCGTCCAGCAACGATCGATGCTATCAGTGCAACGATCGATTCAATCTCAGAATCGCCTAGTGACGATCGACGCAAGGGATGCAACGATCGACGCAAGGCGAAATTCGTACCTGCGACAGAGAGAAATCAGAGAAAAAGTTAGTAAAATAAAAACAAAACGAAAAGAAAAGAAAAAAAAAAGCAAAAATAAAAAGAAAAATTTCTAGTAGAAACCCTAAGTTCGGTCCTATCGAAGACTCTAAGAGTCCCCGGCAACGGCGCCAAAAACTTGATAGGCTCAAAGTTTATCCCTATACTAAACTGCAAGTGAACAGCAATGTCAAAGTAGTATATAGGGTTATCGAATCCACAGGGACACTTGGTCTCAATAGATCAGAACAGTAGAGACTAATACTAGAAATAAGCAATGTGATTTAATCGAAAGCGGTGCGAGAAAGTAAATTAGTAGCAGAGATTAACGGTTGTGAAAGCAAGTAATTAAAAGCGTCAAGCCTAGGGTATTCTCAGGAAATCATACAAGCAGACAGTTCATTCAGCAAGGATCTAATTAAGCACAGTTCTAGAACTCAAAACACAGATATAGAATTAACCAAATTCCTTTGCGATAATTCTCTAAGCCTAAGTGCAGCAAACCAAACTTTCGTTTGCGAGAACTAACAGATTAAACTAGCATTAATCCCAAGTTTGATATGTTCACAATTATCCTAAACCAAACTTCCGTTTGCGCAAAGTTTAATTGCCCAATTTAATTAGTTCAGATTCCTAAACCCCACTTCCGTGACGTATTTAGCAACCTAAGATCTAGATTCTAATTGATCAGGTTAGAACTAGCTTTAAGCACAATTAAATTGAAGAACATATATAGTTTGAATCCTTAACTGAATTTGAACAAGTCTAGCAAGTCATGAAATCCTATGTGAGAAACCCTAAACCTAACTAGGAATCTACTCAGACATAGATAATGAAAACATAATCATAGAATGAATAAATTGCATAAGAGAATAATAGTAAAAGGGGTTCGAAATCTTCTCCAAATACAGATGATGTAATAGGTTCAGATCAGCCCCAAAAGCTCTAAAAATCCTCTCCTCTTAATTATGAAAGCGTATCTAATAAAAACAACTAAAACTTGATTATATAGGTATAATCTCGGCCAAGGGCTTCTTTGTAAATATCAGGAACTTCAGGATCAAAGTGCAATAACTTGATTCTTCTAAACCGCCGAGTTTTTGGCCCATCTCGCTGGTGCATCGATCGATGCTAGAGTGCAACGATCGACACCTTCCTCTGTTTCGGACAGTGAACTCTATCTCTCGGCCAAACACTCCAAAAATCTTCAAAATGCTCCATTATCTCCAATTTAGCTCCAAACCTGATTATACCTGTAAAAGACTCTAAAAGAACACAAAAGACACTAAAAACACAACTATATCATGGTCTAAAATGGGCAAAAACCATGATATATCACAAAGCTACATCGATAGGCTTGAGGAATTGGTACCTCAAAGGATTGCAAAATCCTTGTTATCAATTTGGCGCCGTTGCCGGGGAGATCGAGGACTGCAGTCGAATCTGATTCTTCCGATGCACCTGTTGAGGTGTATGGGCTGCACAGGTACTACATCGAGCCTCTGGATGATCCTATCGCAAACCGGACGATGAGTGCACTAAGGGACCAGAACATGGACCTTCAAAGGCAGAGCAAATGGCATGGAAGAAACATCAAAAAGTTAGCCAGCTGCTTGAAGAAGGTCACCAAAATTCTGAAGATGATAGCGGGAAGGAAAGATAAGAGTAGCACCACCGGTCAGCCGTCGACATCAAGAGAGGTAACGGAGGGGATTGTGTTGGGACACAAGATGTCAGAGAATGGTATTGAAGTGTATAAGGCTAAGATAGAGGTGATGTGTGATACCCCGTATCCAAAATACGGTCAACGGGCAGCAGAAAGTCAACCGGGGGCAAGATTGTCATTTTACCAAAGTCGGGGGTAAAATGGTAATTTTGCCAAAGTTCGAGACGAAAGCCGAGACGGGCCAAATGTTAATGTTTAACAATAGAAAGAACGTTTAGAAGACCAATATTGGAAGAAACGGAGCAGAAACAGATTTTACGGCTTGTCGAGATTGGAAACCGACAAACCCGAAGAACAAAAATTCATAACCGGAGCTACGTAAGTCCGAACGGAGTGATTCAAAATGCTAAATTCATAAAATAGCATGGAGAATCAGTTTGTGGAGGTTTTGGGATTTATGGGAATTAGTTGGTATTTTATAAAACAATATCCGTGAAACCGAAGAAACCGAAGCATCGGGAAGAAGCGAGTTAAGGGCTGGTTTATTTCGGTTTAGGAAAGGGTTTTTGGTTACTCAGACACTCCTGGAGACAGGTGTCACTCTGTGTATGCAGCCACCTCTCTCTCCTTGCATGCACATGCATGAGAAGGGTTCATGAACTTGGGAAAAATTGTTTGACAACTCTCATTTTGCTCCCAAAAATCTCTCTCTATCTCACACCCACGAGCTCTCTCTCCTCTCTCTCTATATTCATACCAATTGCTCAGAAAACCCAGAAAAAGCCTTTGAATCTTCATAGAACGTCAAGAACATTCAAAGTGTTCTTGAGTGTTCATAAGACCTTCTTTCACCAAAAATCCCATAACTTCTTCAATATAAACCCAAATTAACTTCTGCAAAGTGCTATAGCTTCCTCTCTCCCTCCTCTACAATCTCCAGTCAGCCACCGTCGTTTCCGTCGCTGGAGCTTTCCGGAATATGGCAGGAAAGCATCCGCGAATTAGGTTTTGTGGATATCTCTCTTCCTTCATCAGATCTGAATATTTTGAAGCCATGGATGGATATATCTTCTCTTTGCGGTCAGTTTGATAGGTGGATCGTCTTCTGAGTCACCGGAAAAAGGGGTGAACCGGCCGGTCAACGCCGGAGAAGTCGCCGGAGAAGCTCCACCGCCACCGTATCTTCAAGCCGGTTCTTCAGTGGTTGGTTCAGCATGGTTTGGTTCAAGATTGGGTTTGGTTTGGGCTTGGTTTAGCCTTGGTCAACGGTTGGGTCAAACCGGTCAACCTTTGACCAAACCGGTTTAACCTAACCGGTTCTAATTAGACCAGTTTAGTTGGTTTGATCGGTTCAGTTGGTTCAGTCGGTTCAATTGGGAGGTCAACCGGTTCAAGTCAAAGTCAACGGTCAACAGTCAAAGTCAACGGTCAACCGGAGGTCAAAGTCAACACCGGGCAACGCCGTGGTCAACGCCGGTCAACGCATTGACTCCGGCCATTGACTACTTGCGGTTCATGTCAGGGTGTTCGGGAAGCCTCGGGGTTCGAGTTCGTGCGTACGGGAAGTTTGGGTTTTAGTTCGGAGGTCTCGGGATTCATACCGCGTCAGACCGTCATTCCGCGCCTATCTCACTGTGAGTCGGCTTACAAACCTTTAGATTCATATAGACCGGGAATCGAGAAACCGTAGTACTAAGATTTCATACCCGTTAATAACCTGATTAGTAATTAAGAATTAATTGGACGTTTAATGATAAACCGGTTAGGACCGAATAAGCATATTAGGTTTAAAGAAGTAAAAGGTTAATCGATTGTGTGCCGCTAGGTTGTTAGTAACGATTGATTGATGCATTCATATAGACACCGTTTGAATAGGACCTGATGCGGTCATCAGAACCAGACCAGACCAGGCGCTGACTAACTCAATCGCTGACTCAACCACTACGTCATGCAGCACAAAGAAACAAAGAGAAGTCAAGGCCACAATGATTTCTGATCCAAAGCAAGGCATAGGATTGATTATACACCCAACAATCAATCCTAAGAAGACATATGACCCAGGAGGAATCATAACACATGGAGAAGAGACTATGGAGCCGAGAAGATCCAACAAGGCGTATGAGCTTATCTTAGCTCAAGTGGAGACCAAGGTCAAGACATCTTGCTCAGATCATCATCAGCATGCCACTAAGAAGAGTCATCCCCAAAAGATGACACAAGAAGAAGATACCGAAAAGGAGCTAACCATATGTAGCATCACAGCTAGCTCAGGAAGTAGCATCGGCACTAGCTCAGCAGACTTGCCATATATGGAAGCATTCACATTTGGAAGGTCAATTCAGCACCAAACGTTTACCTATCAAAACTACAGTGTATTGAGCTCCTTTCCATCAAGTCTAGACGTCCCCAGCTGCACAAGACCACACAAGATTCTCCATAACTTCAACAAGTCATACTTACCATTTTTGGAGAAGAAAGAGATCAAACACCAACGGCTCCTTTCCATACATGCAAGCTGCGAATTGTTTGTCAATCAAGCTGTCCCAAGGATCCTCACTTATCCCTTAAAGCCATCCAGATACAAGAAACCATCAAGAGCTTGGATCCTTACCATTTTCAGCCTAACGGCTAGTTTTTCATTAAGTTTGCGATTTCCTTCTAGCTCAAGGTCAATATGACCGTTTGTAAAGAGCCTATAAAGGCATAGCTTAGCTCATTGTATTATTTACCTTTCAACCTTTCAACCTTTCAATTAATCAAAGTATTATTCAGTTCTTCAAAGAGTGTTCTTTGTAAAGATCTTTCGTGTCTTAGGATTCATTGAGTGATTCAATTGTTTCCGAAGATTGTTGGATTAGTATTGCTTGTGTGACTCAAGCAGAACTAGTTCACCACCGATTGAGAGAGTCAATCAAACCCACCGGTTGAGAGAGTCAATCATTTCATTCATCCATTCCATCCATCTCGGTCAAGTAAGAGAGCTTTTAAGCCAGTGCTTGCCCTCCATCAATCCATCGCTCAAGCTTCCGCTCCGGGGCTGCATCATCTGGTATCAGAGCATCACTTTGATTCCAGGGCTGCATCATCTGGTATCAGAGCCGAAAGGTTCCTACATCAGGTGTATCCTATCCTTTACCTTTCGGTTTATTGCATCTAGTTTTTGTTTTCATTTTATCTTAAATCAAAAACCCATAAAAATTGTTTGTTTCATTGCTTAGTTTTTATTCTCTGATTTTGTTTTCATCCTTAAAGAAAAACCCATAAAAATCTTTTGATTGCATTTTATTCATAGTTCAATTGTGTTTTGTTGTTTGCATCTTAAATCAAAAAAAAAAATTGTTTTGTGTTTCTTTTGATTTCTATTTCTTTGTTTTTAGTTGTTTCCAAAAAGTTTAAAAAAAAAAAAAAATTTCCATTGTTTTGATTTGAATTTCTTTAAACCAAAAGCCAAAAAGAAGTGTTATTTCCATATTAGTTTTGTGTTAATTCGAAATTAAAAAAAAAAAAAAAAGTTTCCTTAAATCTTTGTGTCACAGATCTTGTTTCCATTTCTTTTGTGCAGAATTTTATTTCCATTTTTTGCAATTTTCTGAATTTTACTTCTTTGTGTTAGAATCCATTGATACACTTTAAGCTTATTGTTTCAGGTACTAAATCATTGACATGGAGGATAGAGAAGATTCAGAAGCAGACATATATGGGGAGTACCATCCACCTAGGCACAAGAGTGGATTCAAAAACCATGGAGTATCATACCATGTACCAGCTCAACGACAGCTCACTGGTACAAGGAATGCGACAGCACAACAAACAAGCACAAGGCAGCCAACCACCAGAACAAGAGGTTCCCTAATCTTCTCAGGAACTAGCAAAGACCCTGAAGTATACTTGCAGTGGGAAAGCAACATGGAGCAGTGGTTACAAGTTAACAAAGTTCCAAAGGAAAGGAGGCTAGTACAAGCTGTCTCAGCCTTCACAGAAAAGGCTTATGAATGGTGGCTAAAGGAGAGCACACCAACCATCCTTAAGAAGCCAATACTGGATTGGAGAGATCTCAAGTCCAGGATGAAAAAGGAATTTGTGGAGAAGCTTCAAACCACAACCAAGAGAGTGAAGATTGCATCCAAAGCACAAGCTGATCCTAAGCCCAATTTTGATTGCTATCCAGAATCTAAGAAGACTCTTCAAGCAAAGCAGGATCAGCAATGGCAGGAGATCATGGAGATTTTGTACCCAAAGAAGCAAGAGCAGAAGCACAACCGCAAAGCTTCATCTAATGCAACCGGACCTAGCTTTGATGCCTCACTCAAGTTGCGAGACATGCCAACACAAGGTAAGTGTTCTAACCTTGTAAATTCAAAAGAGCCAACATGTTATAGGTGCCATAGAAGAGGGCATTTTGCTGCAAATTGTCCATCTAAGAAGTTGTTCAATGACATAACATCCGAGTTGAAATTGGAAGTAACTGACACAAATGATAATTTTGTGCAATCTGATATTTTAATTTCCAATTCAAGACTCATGCACTTGTCTTTGCCAAAGAGTTTTGAATCAGGAACAAGATCAGAAGAAGAGCATGGAGGTCAGAGTACACTACCAAACCTGATTTGTTCAAAGGAGAATGAAAAATTCAAGTGGACCGATGCACCAACATCACAACCTGATCAAGTGATGCTACCAGCATCCATAGATGTCACACACCAGACTACATCCCATGGTGACTGCCGTAAGAGAGCTATGGTCATCTCTAGAGTAAAGGAGAGTCGCAGCCAAGTAGCTCAAGAGCACACAAGTCAAAAGGACAACAACCATGAGGTGCAAGCAAACAAGGTGAATTCTGAACTTAGAGTGAATAAACTTGTTTGTCCAACCACTGTTATGATGCACTTGTGTCTGGACCAAAAGGTTCATGAAAGTTCAGGTGACAAAGAAGAAGTGGAGCAACACCAATGTCATGATCCAGAAGCAAGTAAAGGACAAGAGTACATTCAAGGTACCATCATGACTGTTGTACCAAGACATGAGCGAGACAAGGTAAGTCAATATCTTACTCAAAATGTTCATACTGATTCCAAGGATATGATAATGCATTTGTCTTGTCCAAAAGAACTTGAGAAAGGTATAGGTCTTGAAGTCAAGTCTCGGGAAGAATCATCAATACACAAGAATCAAGATGAGAAATATCAGGGAGCTTCAACCACTGATGGACTAGAGCATAAAACCTCTAGTAGTACACACATAAGGAGAGAGGCGACTCTGAACCAGCTTGTCAAAGCCATAATGGTAAGCTTCAACCTTTTGCAACCTGTTTTTAAAGTCTCAAACTCAGATATAATCCACTTGCTCTTTTCCTTAAGAGTTGACTTAGGTACAGGTCTGATAAAGATCAAGAAGCCAAAGGCAGAAGGAGTCTTGCAAGAGAGACCAAAACCGAGCCATGTTTCCACACATGAGCCACCAACAAATCAAAGGCTTGACGTATATCATGCTCCTACCAAACATGAGGTTATTTCTGAACTTAAAGTGCCTAACACTGACTATCAACCCACTGGTATAATGCACTTGTTTCTTGAGTCAAGTGTTGAGACAGGGATTAGAGCCAAAGATAAGGCCAAATGGGAGATCAAGGAAAATCCACCGGACCATGCATCACTTTGCTCTATCATCATGCCCACTGAAGAAAGCCACCACCATCAGGATGTTAGCCAGGTAAGTCTATCTATAATCCACCTCATTTCTAATGATCCAGCAGCTCTGTTGAAGGACTTGTTAAACTTGCCAGAAGTTACTACAACTAGGGACAGTGAAATAGCTTCAAGTTTATCTCTTCATAAGAAGCCCATAATGCACTTGTCTCTTTGCCAAAGTGTTGAGAATATTTCAGGTCTTAAGGAGAGCAGGAGCAAGATCAGCAAAGGAAACATCACACCAGCTCAAAGAAGAGGAGCATTGCTATCCTATTTGCTCAAAGAAGAGCCACCGGATGCTCCACAACTCAACCGGAATCAAAATGATTCCCAAGGTAATCTTCTAAACCCTCATTCACTTCACTGGACTAACTTGACTTATCTATGTGCAGGTTATCAAGTTTTGAGGTCAAAACTTCTTGAAGAGGGAGGGTATGATGCGGTCATCAGAACCAGACAAGACCAGGCGCTGACTAACTCAATCGCTGACTCAACCACTACGTCATGCAGCACAAAGAAACAAAGAGAAGTCAAGGCCACAATGATTTCTGATCCAAAGCAAGGCATAGGATTGATTATACACCCAACAATCAATCCTAAGAAGACATATGACCCAGGAGGAATCATAACACATGGAGAAGAGACTATGGAGCCGAGAAGATCCAACAAGGCGTATGAGCTTATCTTAGCTCAAGTGGAGACCAAGGTCAAGACATCTTGCTCAGATCATCATCAGCATGCCACTAAGAAGAGTCATCCCCAAAAGATGACACAAGAAGAAGATACCGAAAAGGAGCTAACCATATGTAGCATCACAGCTAGCTCAGGAAGTAGCATCGGCACTAGCTCAGCAGACTTGCCATATATGGAAGCATTCACATTTGGAAGGTCAATTCAGCACCAAACGTTTACCTATCAAAACTACAGTGTATTGAGCTCCTTTCCATCAAGTCTAGACGTCCCCAGCTGCACAAGACCACACAAGATTCTCCATAACTTCAACAAGTCATACTTACCATTTTTGGAGAAGAAAGAGATCAAACACCAACGGCTCCTTTCCATACATGCAAGCTGCGAATTGTTTGTCAATCAAGCTGTCCCAAGGATCCTCACTTATCCCTTAAAGCCATCCAGATACAAGAAACCATCAAGAGCTTGGATCCTTACCATTTTCAGCCTAACGGCTAGTTTTTCATTAAGTTTGCGATTTCCTTCTAGCTCAAGGTCAATATGACCGTTTGTAAAGAGCCTATAAAGGCATAGCTTAGCTCATTGTATTATTTACCTTTCAACCTTTCAACCTTTCAATTAATCAAAGTATTATTCAGTTCTTCAAAGAGTGTTCTTTGTAAAGATCTTTCGTGTCTTAGGATTCATTGAGTGATTCAATTGTTTCCGAAGATTGTTGGATTAGTATTGCTTGTGTGACTCAAGCAGAACTAGTTCACCACCGATTGAGAGAGTCAATCAAACCCACCGGTTGAGAGAGTCAATCATTTCATTCATCCATTCCATCCATCTCGGTCAAGTAAGAGAGCTTTTAAGCCAGTGCTTGCCCTCCATCAATCCATCGCTCAAGCTTCCGCTCCGGGGCTGCATCATCTGGTATCAGAGCATCACTTTGATTCCAGGGCTGCATCATCTGGTATCAGAGCCGAAAGGTTCCTACATCAGGTGTATCCTATCCTTTACCTTTCGGTTTATTGCATCTAGTTTTTGTTTTCATTTTATCTTAAATCAAAAACCCATAAAAATTGTTTGTTTCATTGCTTAGTTTTTATTCTCTGATTTTGTTTTCATCCTTAAAGAAAAACCCATAAAAATCTTTTGATTGCATTTTATTCATAGGTCAATTGTGTTTTGTTGTTTGCATCTTAAATCAAAAAAAAAAAATTGTTTTGTGTTTCTTTTGATTTCTATTTCTTTGTTTTTAGTTGTTTCCAAAAAGTTTAAAAAAAAAAAAAATTTCCATTGTTTTGATTTGAATTTCTTTAAACCAAAAGCCAAAAAGAAGTGTTATTTCCATATTAGTTTTGTGTTAATTCGAAATTTAAAAAAAAAAAAAAAGTTTCCTTAAATCTTTGTGTCACAGATCTTGTTTCCATTTCTTTTGTGCAGAATTTTATTTCCATTTTTTGCAATTTTCTGAATTTTACTTCTTTGTGTTAGAATCCATTGATACACTTTAAGCTTATTGTTTCAGGTACTAAATCATTGACATGGAGGATAGAGAAGATTCAGAAGCAGACATATATGGGGAGTACCATCCACCTAGGCACAAGAGTGGATTCAAAAACCATGGAGTATCATACCATGTACCAGCTCAACGACAGCTCACTGGTACAAGGAATGCGACAGCACAACAAACAAGCACAAGGCAGCCAACCACCAGAACAAGAGGTTCCCTAATCTTCTCAGGAACTAGCAAAGACCCTGAAGTATACTTGCAGTGGGAAAGCAACATGGAGCAGTGGTTACAAGTTAACAAAGTTCCAAAGGAAAGGAGGCTAGTACAAGCTGTCTCAGCCTTCACAGAAAAGGCTTATGAATGGTGGCTAAAGGAGAGCACACCAACCATCCTTAAGAAGCCAATACTGGATTGGAGAGATCTCAAGTCCAGGATGAAAAAGGAATTTGTGGAGAAGCTTCAAACCACAACCAAGAGAGTGAAGATTGCATCCAAAGCACAAGCTGATCCTAAGCCCAATTTTGATTGCTATCCAGAATCTAAGAAGACTCTTCAAGCAAAGCAGGATCAGCAATGGCAGGAGATCATGGAGATTTTGTACCCAAAGAAGCAAGAGCAGAAGCACAACCGCAAAGCTTCATCTAATGCAACCGGACCTAGCTTTGATGCCTCACTCAAGTTGCGAGACATGCCAACACAAGGTAAGTGTTCTAACCTTGTAAATTCAAAAGAGCCAACATGTTATAGGTGCCATAGAAGAGGGCATTTTGCTGCAAATTGTCCATCTAAGAAGTTGTTCAATGACATAACATCCGAGTTGAAATTGGAAGTAACTGACACAAATGATAATTTTGTGCAATCTGATATTTTAATTTCCAATTCAAGACTCATGCACTTGTCTTTGCCAAAGAGTTTTGAATCAGGAACAAGATCAGAAGAAGAGCATGGAGGTCAGAGTACACTACCAAACCTGATTTGTTCAAAGGAGAATGAAAAATTCAAGTGGACCGATGCACCAACATCACAACCTGATCAAGTGATGCTACCAGCATCCATAGATGTCACACACCAGACTACATCCCATGGTGACTGCCGTAAGAGAGCTATGGTCATCTCTAGAGTAAAGGAGAGTCGCAGCCAAGTAGCTCAAGAGCACACAAGTCAAAAGGACAACAACCATGAGGTGCAAGCAAACAAGGTGAATTCTGAACTTAGAGTGAATAAACTTGTTTGTCCAACCACTGTTATGATGCACTTGTGTCTGGACCAAAAGGTTCATGAAAGTTCAGGTGACAAAGAAGAAGTGGAGCAACACCAATGTCATGATCCAGAAGCAAGTAAAGGACAAGAGTACATTCAAGGTACCATCATGACTGTTGTACCAAGACATGAGCGAGACAAGGTAAGTCAATATCTTACTCAAAATGTTCATACTGATTCCAAGGATATGATAATGCATTTGTCTTGTCCAAAAGAACTTGAGAAAGGTATAGGTCTTGAAGTCAAGTCTCGGGAAGAATCATCAATACACAAGAATCAAGATGAGAAATATCAGGGAGCTTCAACCACTGATGGACTAGAGCATAAAACCTCTAGTAGTACACACATAAGGAGAGAGGCGACTCTGAACCAGCTTGTCAAAGCCATAATGGTAAGCTTCAACCTTTTGCAACCTGTTTTTAAAGTCTCAAACTCAGATATAATCCACTTGCTCTTTTCCTTAAGAGTTGACTTAGGTACAGGTCTGATAAAGATCAAGAAGCCAAAGGCAGAAGGAGTCTTGCAAGAGAGACCAAAACCGAGCCATGTTTCCACACATGAGCCACCAACAAATCAAAGGCTTGACGTATATCATGCTCCTACCAAACATGAGGTTATTTCTGAACTTAAAGTGCCTAACACTGACTATCAACCCACTGGTATAATGCACTTGTTTCTTGAGTCAAGTGTTGAGACAGGGATTAGAGCCAAAGATAAGGCCAAATGGGAGATCAAGGAAAATCCACCGGACCATGCATCACTTTGCTCTATCATCATGCCCACTGAAGAAAGCCACCACCATCAGGATGTTAGCCAGGTAAGTCTATCTATAATCCACCTCATTTCTAATGATCCAGCAGCTCTGTTGAAGGACTTGTTAAACTTGCCAGAAGTTACTACAACTAGGGACAGTGAAATAGCTTCAAGTTTATCTCTTCATAAGAAGCCCATAATGCACTTGTCTCTTTGCCAAAGTGTTGAGAATATTTCAGGTCTTAAGGAGAGCAGGAGCAAGATCAGCAAAGGAAACATCACACCAGCTCAAAGAAGAGGAGCATTGCTATCCTATTTGCTCAAAGAAGAGCCACCGGATGCTCCACAACTCAACCGGAATCAAAATGATTCCCAAGGTAATCTTCTAAACCCTCATTCACTTCACTGGACTAACTTGACTTATCTATGTGCAGGTTATCAAGTTTTGAGGTCAAAACTTCTTGAAGAGGGAGGGTATGATGCGGTCATCAGAACCAGACCAGACCAGGCGCTGACTAACTCAATCGCTGACTCAACCACTACGTCATGCAGCACAAAGAAACAAAGAGAAGTCAAGGCCACAATGATTTCTGATCCAAAGCAAGGCATAGGATTGATTATACACCCAACAATCAATCCTAAGAAGACATATGACCCAGGAGGAATCATAACACATGGAGAAGAGACTATGGAGCCGAGAAGATCCAACAAGGCGTATGAGCTTATCTTAGCTCAAGTGGAGACCAAGGTCAAGACATCTTGCTCAGATCATCATCAGCATGCCACTAAGAAGAGTCATCCCCAAAAGATGACACAAGAAGAAGATACCGAAAAGGAGCTAACCATATGTAGCATCACAGCTAGCTCAGGAAGTAGCATCGGCACTAGCTCAGCAGACTTGCCATATATGGAAGCATTCACATTTGGAAGGTCAATTCAGCACCAAACGTTTACCTATCAAAACTACAGTGTATTGAGCTCCTTTCCATCAAGTCTAGACGTCCCCAGCTGCACAAGACCACACAAGATTCTCCATAACTTCAACAAGTCATACTTACCATTTTTGGAGAAGAAAGAGATCAAACACCAACGGCTCCTTTCCATACATGCAAGCTGCGAATTGTTTGTCAATCAAGCTGTCCCAAGGATCCTCACTTATCCCTTAAAGCCATCCAGATACAAGAAACCATCAAGAGCTTGGATCCTTACCATTTTCAGCCTAACGGCTAGTTTTTCATTAAGTTTGCGATTTCCTTCTAGCTCAAGGTCAATATGACCGTTTGTAAAGAGCCTATAAAGGCATAGCTTAGCTCATTGTATTATTTACCTTTCAACCTTTCAACCTTTCAATTAATCAAAGTATTATTCAGTTCTTCAAAGAGTGTTCTTTGTAAAGATCTTTCGTGTCTTAGGATTCATTGAGTGATTCAATTGTTTCCGAAGATTGTTGGATTAGTATTGCTTGTGTGACTCAAGCAGAACTAGTTCACCACCGATTGAGAGAGTCAATCAAACCCACCGGTTGAGAGAGTCAATCATTTCATTCATCCATTCCATCCATCTCGGTCAAGTAAGAGAGCTTTTAAGCCAGTGCTTGCCCTCCATCAATCCATCGCTCAAGCTTCCGCTCCGGGGCTGCATCATCTGGTATCAGAGCATCACTTTGATTCCAGGGCTGCATCAGGACCGTATATGCATATATATGTATTAAGGACGATAATTAATGAATCTATATACGTAAATTAAGACGACATTAAAATACAAGTTTAAACCTAAACGGGCATATAGAATATTGTAACGGGATTGGGGTTTAGGTTTAATAGCGGGATTGGATAATGAATAAAGTTAGTTAATAATGAGACGTCGGGGAGTTAGTAAGTTTACTAACTCTAAACCGACGGATCGAGGAGTTAATAAAAGATATATAGAATAAGTAATTAAGGAAGTGGTGTGAGTGGTAAGCCGTCTACGGGTTAGCAATCCGCTAACCCAAGGTAGCGGATAAGAAAGGATTAAAAGATTTAGAAACCCTAATAGGCCTGCTTGTGTTGTGGCTGTTGTGATTGTTGTGTTGATTGTGTTTGCGTGATTATTATTATTGTTGTTGTGAGCTTTGTGTGCAGGCTTGTTAGACTGCTCGGTGTTGGGACGAGCAGTTGTTGTGGACACTTACTCCGGTCACGGGACCGGGTAAGTTAGTTGGTGCTGACTAGGTGTCTAACCCAGTCAGAGCGGTGGTGTTGATAAGGTAGTGGCTTGCAGAATGGTTGGGGATGTATTATTATTATTTGTTGTTGATTGCGTGATCTATGCTAGAGTCCCATCGAGTCTGCGTGTTTATATTTCTGCACTAGGACTCTAGGGTACGTTAGATTCCGCAAGTCTAGGTTTTATTTACGTTCTGATACTTCCGACCCGATTGGATCCTCGGGTTTTTACCTAACCGGATCATGGTGATTCCGGTTATGGTGTTAACCTATCGGGTGACGCCGGTAGGTTTGTGATTCGGAGAATACGGGGTCATGTCCTAGGGCCGAATCACATGGAAACTCTGGCTATCTAGGGGTTGTCCGAGTCACCGCGTATCGATGGACGGAGAACGGTGTCCTATTCGTGGGACCTTGTGTACACGTTTAGGAGTTGTGGGTTAGTTACCATATAGGTGACGATGTAAACCCGTGGAAGTTACCGAGTTCGTAGGGCCCAGCGTTGTTTTGTTATTTTCCCTTTATTGCGCGTTAGATATGTTTGGATTGTGTCCTGAAATCACACATGTACTCACTCCTGATAATAGTTGTGTATCAAGATCAATCGTTTGTATAATACTGGTGATTGTAATGCTTTGCTAGAAGCCTCTTGTAGTCTGTAAGTTGTAGACTTACAACCAGTATTATATGATCCTATAGGGTCACACACCTAAGCAATCTGGAAGCTAACATATGGGAATGATCATTTGATAATGATCACGTTGATGTGTATTGGATACACATTGACATAGAGTTTTATGATGAATGTGTCGATCGATGCATGAGTGTGTCGATCGATGCAGGCTTTTCGAGAAGGTGTGTCGATCGACACAGTAAGTGTGTCGATCGATGCATATCGGGTTTTGACAGAAACGAGTTGGGCTTTTCCGACGGTTTGTCATGTTAATTCCAGGTCGATATATAAAGGCTTATATGGTCGACCTGAACCCTAGTCGTCATTAACTTTCTCAGGAGAGAAAAGCAGAGACATCGAAAACTCAACCCTGAATCCGGCACTAGCATCCCGGCGTTCCAGGTTGTGTGCGTGTGTGCTTGGTAGAGGCGAAGCACTTGATTCTCTGCTGATCTCGTTCACCATTCTATTCCGCTGCCAGTTCTAGGTAAGAACGAGGTTAGTGGTTCAATATAACAAACCCTAGATCCTTGGAAGTTCCAACAGTGGTATCAGAGCGTTGTTAGGGTTTAGCTATTGAATCTGATGCGATTAATTCGAAAAATGGGTTTGTTGAATTGTTGATTGCCTGCTAAATCGTATTTTCATGTTGTTAATCTGAGATTAAAACCTTCTGTTGAAAATTCGATATCTGTGTTTTTCGCAGAGTATCGATCGTTGCAAGGTTGCATCGATCGATGCAGAGCGAAAACACGTAAACTCTAAGAGTTTCTCGCAGCGTGTCGATCGTTGCAAAGCGTGCATCGATCGACACAGAGCGAAAACTCACAAACAATTTAGGGTTTGTCGCAGCGTGTCGATCGTTGCAAAGCGTGCATCGATCGATACAGAGCGAAAACTCGCGTAAAATAATTTAGGGGTTTCGCACAGCATCGATCGATGCACTGGGTGTGTCGATCGATGCATCGCGAATTCGCCTAATAAATCATTGGGTTTCGATATAGAAATCGCACTGTGTCGATCGTTGCACTGGGTGCATCGATCGACGCAGGCTGTGCGAAATGATAGATTGGTTCAATTGGATTGAGCCGGTTGTCTCGCATGGTTATGTCGGTTTGATTCGATTAAAATTCCCTGATTCTCTACAGTGTCAGTCGACACAGGCCTTGTGATGGTTGATCGGTTCAATTGGATTGAACTGATTATCATACTTGGTTAAGGTAGATAGGTTAAGATCAGTTTGATCGGATAAGTCGATTCAATTGGATTGGACCGGTTATCGCGATTAGTTAAAACTGGTTGAATCGGTTCGATTAGATGAACTGGTCAAATTGGATTTGACCGGTTATCTTGAATAATCTGAAGGTTGCACATCAAAAGTCGACCAAGTGTGTCAGTCGACACATATGGTGATGATGCGAACCGTAATCGTTTGGTTTTGAACCAAATGATTAAGAAGCCGAACCGAATGACCTAACCCATTGAAATTAGAACGATTAAAACTTAATTGAAATTAGAAGTAAAATGTTCTAAATCCTGTCTAATACACATTGGATGTGTGTTAGATCAAAGCTTAGTTTCAATAAGGTCAACTGTCAAGACTCGTTTCGTTGTTGGACAGTCTTGCCAAGAGCTTGGTGTCCACAATTACATGAGTAAGGCAGGTAGTAGTGATGATGGTCTTGCAGTGCTTGACATCAACTATCGCATGACCTAAGAGATTGAATTACTAAACTTTTAAAGTTCCATTTCCTCAACTAAATATCAAGTGATCTTGATGCCTTGTCCAATCTTGTCTACTGTCAAGACTCGTGTCGTTTGTTGGATACTCTTGGAGTCCTTGGTATCCACTGCAACGTGAGTAAGGCAGATGGTCATTGACAGACTTGCAGTGCGACTGTCAGTGATCACAAGACAAAAGAGATTGGTTTTACTTGACTGGGCTATCAGAAGTTCTGGGCTCAGAGACATCAGAGTGGATTAGGCATAGTTTGTCTTATCCACGACCAATAGTTGTACTGAGTACAATTAGCAATGATTTGCTTACCTAGATAACTAAAGTTTGAGTAACGGCGAGTCGCCCACTCGAATTTTAGTAATCTGAGGATCTTGGATTATTATATTCATAGAGGAAACGTTGTTTGAATATAATGCGAGTTTTCTTATTGGATAAGAATCCTCATTTCCTGAAATCATAACTAAAATTTTCTTTGATTAAAATTTTCAGCCTATGTCTAAAACTACCTTCTCGTTACGACCGGTCCTTGAGAAGGACAAGCTAAATGGGTCAAATTTCCTGGATTGGTATCGAAATTTGAGATTAATCCTCAAGCAGGAGAGTAAGGACTATGTCCTTGAGAAAGCTCTTCCAGAAAGGCTTGTGGCCAATCGCTCGAATGCAGTATATAATGCTTGGAATAAGCATTATATTGATGTGGTAGATGTGCGTGGTCTGATATTGGCTACCATGGAATCGGACTTAAAGAGTCAATACGAGAACATGGAGTCGCCAATAGAGATGATCACCAGCCTGAAACTGAAGTTTCAAGATCTGGCACGAGTTGAGAGATTCCAGTTGGTGAAGTCTCTCACTGGGTGCAGACTACCAGAGGATGTTCCAGTGAGTCCTCATGTCATTAAAATGATGGGTTACGTTGATAACCTGGGGAATCTGGATTGTCCTGTCAGCCTAGAGTTGGCAACTGACATCATTCTGCAGTCACTGCCGTTAAGTTATGATAAGTTCATTAAGAATTATATCAAGAAAGGCTTGACGAAGACGTTGACTGAGCTGCATGGCATGCTCAAAACAGTAGAGCAAGACATCATAAAGGGTAAAAGATTTGAGAAATCTTGTGTTGGCAAGGGTAGAGGCGGGGCCGTCCAGATTTGGAATCAGGATAAGCCTGTGTCATCTTATAAGCCCAAGTCCGGCCCATCTGGTGTTAGAAAGTGCTTCTACTGTAATGAGTATGGGCATTGGAAGAGAGATTGCATTAAATTCTTGGAAGATTCACAAGAGATGAAGAATATGTATGGTACTTCTTCTTCAGGTATTGTGTTATTAATTCAAGTTCTACATATGTATTGGATACTAGTTGTGGTACTGATATTTTGGAAATATGCAGGGCCTAAACAACAGTAGAACGTTGAAGAAAGGACAAGTGGAACTGCGCGTCTGGTATGGAGCAATGGTTGCTACATAAGCCGTAGAGATTCTCTACTTGTAGGAACCTTTCAAGCTTGGTTTTGAATTAAGTAATTGCTGCTATGTACCTGCTTTATGCAGAAATGTCTTTCATTTTCTTGTAAGAATTTGAATGCTTTTCATTCTGATAAAAGACAAGTTGTTCTTTTGATCTCAATGAAATATTACATGGTAGCACCCCTTTTGAAAAGGGTTTTATATCTTAAACCAACATACGCTTAAATATAACATAAATACCAAACGATTTAAGTCTGATGACTTGAACTCGATTTTCCTCGGCATGGTCATATTGATCGAATAGAGTAAAGCGACTTCAGAAGTTCCATAGTTATGGGATTCAGGTTCATTTTATTGTAAATCAATTGAGACATGAATTCTGCTTGCTGGGCCAAATGACTAAAGGCTTTTTTTAGCAGAGCTAAAGAAACGGGCCAGGGGCTTATTGGGCCTTGCTCATACTGATGTATGTGGCCCAATGAGCATAAGTACCGAGGGAAAACTTCAATACTTCATTGACTTATTGATGGCTTCAGTAAGTATGATTGTGTTCATTTGATGAGACACGAGTCGGAATCCTTTGAGGAGTTCCAAAATGAAGTATAGAAACAATATGACAGAAGTATTAAAGACTCTCGATTAGATCGTGGAGGAGAATACTTGAGTCAAGAATTGAGTGATCATCTAAGTGAGTGTGAAATCGCTTCACAACTCATCTCTCCTGAAAGCCTTGAATGGTGTTTCTGAGAGAATGAATCGGATCTTATTGGATACACTCCGATTAATGATGAGTCGCATGAATCTTCCATTATCCTTTTAAAATACGCTCTAAAATGAACATGTTTACGCTTAACAAGTTTTCTATCAGAATCAGTGAAAAACACCACATTGGATGTGGACTGGGTGATTTCCAAATATGTTTTTCTGATTAATTGGGGTTGCAAGGTTTGCGTAAGGCAGTTGTCAACGAACAAACTTGAACCCAAATCTGATAAGTGCTGCTTCGCTGGTTGTCCTAACGAAACCGAGGCTTAGTACTTTTGCAACCAATCCGAGAACAAAGTTTGTTGCTCGGAACTCTGTTTTTCCAAGAAGAACAGTGGGAGTAAAAGTACAACATGAAGAAATTCGAGAAACACAGGAGGTTGTTCAACCTGTTGAGGGAGAGCAACGGTTGGATCTACAGAGTGTTGTAGGATCGACACCTGTAGAGCCTGAAATTCGCTGATCCTAGTGGATCCGTCACTAACCCGAGAGTGATTTCTCGTGATCAATTGCCGTGATCTGATGATCATTGAAAAGTGACGAGCATGCGAAATTCAAAGAAGCGATGGTGAGCCCCAACTCCGAAAATTGGCTAGTTGTGCATGTTAACTTCACCGATTGAAGAAAACATCTTGGAGTTGGAATCTATGTTCTGTTAAAACGGTCAAAGGCTTTGACTCGATCAGGAACAAATAGAAATTGTGCGTTTACAAGTAAACTAGTGGGAGCGTAGTTGCAATTCTCAAAACTGTATGTTTAGAACATACTTAATCTCATAAACGACGTTCCGACGCTAAAGTCTTGTCAAGATTTGGGTCAGAAGTCGAATTTAACAATGGACATGGGAGAAGCCGCGAAAGTTCTTGGAATAAGGATCCATTGAAATGGATTGCAAAGACCAATTGGATCGTGTCAGAATCCTTATGGTGATAAGGTATTGGACAGTTCAAATGTACTTGACTCCAAGAATGGCTTCACACCGAAAGTCTTATGGCAATAATCTTAGCAAGATGAAGTGTCTTGGACACTGGCTGAGCTAGTGTCTAATGAGTGTGATTCCTTTTTCTTATGCAATAGAATCCATCATGAATGCCATATTATGCGCTCGTCTAAATGCAGCTGCCGCATAAAAACATGACGAGAAGATACCAATATATGTTCCAGTAAGAGTCACTGGACAGTTGTAAAGGAATATCCCCAAGTGTTCTATAAACACTAAGGATTGGTTCTTGTACAACTGAGAAATAGACGAATCAATTATGAGTAGTTAGACGGACAAAGATGATTCTCGGTTCTCACCTGGTTATATCATTTTGCCTGTGTAATGGTACTGTCTGTTGGAAAGGTTTCCAAGCAGAGGACCGTAGAATAGTGCTCATTAAAGAATAGCGGTGTGGTTTGTTGGAATGGTTCCAAGCAAGAACACCGCAGCATCTCTCACAACCTAAGCACGAGTTGAACACTGTTGATGTAGGTACTAGAAATCTGAAGACTTGGTCTTGATTCTAGTGGGAGTTAGTTTAGTTATGATGTTCAGATAAATATGATATGGTCATGTTTATGAAAAAACTGACATTAACATTATTTGACTATTGGATAATTAAATAATGGTCCCAAAATAAGTTTATGTCATATTATAGGTCATCAAGTTGAGGACTTGATCATGAAACCCTATAAATAACAAATGACATAAATTATGATGTGTCCCTAGTCGAGGTTGTTAAAGTGGGACAATAACAACCGCGAGAGACTAGCTTGTGAGGTGACTGTTGACTAAGTTTCATGGAGTCAATGATATGAGTATCACAGCCAGTCACATAGATATATGTTGGTGAACATATGATCGGACGTGACCCGCTAATGAGAAGTCTCCAGGATAGTTATATCTGTGTCATGAGAGGTTCTCATTACGACTATTGAGTATAGTCCTTAGACCTGAGTTCATCATGCTTTCTTGCATGTGAATTGGTGCACCTTGACCTTGTCAAACGTCGATCCGTAACTGGCGAGCATAAATGCACTGCTCAGGCGTATCATGAAGTGTGTAAAGGAACAGGGATGGAACAAGATGGGATTTGTCCCTCCTGAATAACGGGAGATAAATATCTCAGGGCCTATCGAAGATTTTATGCTGAGAAAATGTGTGGCTGCACTCAAACGAATTGTAGTTCAGTTGTTTGTATTGTTCAGTATAAGATCAGGAGTTCGATAAACACGATGTTGGCTTAATAAGGATGACACCAATCTTGCCTTATGCCAAATCGAGATATAGAGACAAAAGGATTATAGAAATTGATGATTCCAGTACAAGTGGGAGATTGTTGGGATTGTGTCCTGAAATCACACATGTACTCACTCCTGATAATAGTTGTGTATCGAGATCAATCGTTTGTATAATACTGGTGATTGTAATGCTTTGCTAGAAGCCTCTTGTAGTCTGTAAGTTGTAGACTTACAGCCAGTATTATATGATCCTATAGGGTCACACACCTAAGCAATCTGGAAGCTAACATATGGGAATGATCATTTGATAATGATCACGTTGATGTGTATTGGATACACATTGACATAGAGTTTTATGATGAATGTGTCGATCGATGCATGAGTGTGTCGATCGATGCAGGCTTTTCGAGAAGGTGTGTCGATCGACACAGTAAGTGTGTCGATCGATGCATATCGGGTTTTGACAGAAACGAGTTGGGCTTTTCCGACGGTTTGTCATGTTAATTCCAGGTTGATATATAAAGGCTTATATGGTCGACCTGAACCCTAGCCGTCATTAACTTTCTCAGGAGAGAAAAGCAGAGACATCGAAAACTCATCCCTGAATCCGGCACTAGCATCCCGGCGTTCCAGGTTGTGTGCGTGTGTGCTTGGTAGAGGCGAAGCACTTGATTCGCTGCTGATCTCGTTCACCATTCTATTCCGCTGCCAGTTCTAGGTAAGAACGAGGTTAGTGGTTCAATATAACAAACCCTAGATCCTTGGAAGTTCCAACAAGATAGATCGAGTCCAATCGAGGACATGTGCCGCAGTGCCTTCGATTCCCTTAATTCTCCTTATCTTTGGCTTTGATTGTGTGTTGTGGGTTTATCACGACGTGGTAGTGCGTGATTGACCATTTCTTTCATTGATTGTTATTTTGGGGTTTTGGGGCGGGACTTGGTAGACATTAGATAGAATAGAAGCCGTAAGTGGGGAGCCGATTCACTGGGTGATCTTAGATCACTCATTAGACTCTTTTTTTGTTTTTCAGGTTTAGCAGCGACGGACGCGGGAGGCCTCGGTGTAGTTTCGGGATTGCTTGTGGTGGGATTTGATTCGGGGTTTTATATTGTTTTTCTCGGTTCGGCTTTGGCGCCATTTTATGTGTTCGATTTACTTGTGTGTTTTGAAATAGCGATTGTTTGTAAAATTCTATTAAACGTTGTGCTTAACGTTTGATTACTCAAAAATGAAATTGTTTCCCTGATATGAGGTTTCGTCCGAACCGACACAACTCATTGAAGTAGTACGAGTTGTACAGCTTGGTACTATGGATATGAGGATAGCGGAGTCAAAGATGGGTTTGTGCGAGCCTTTGTCTCAAACCGACCCGTCTCTGGCTTCGTCCTATGGTGAACCTTTCCCGGTTGACTTGCTCGGGTTCGATCGGTCATGTTCTTGTTTGATTGTTGACCGATCAGCTCAACGGTCAGCGAAGAATGGGAAAGGGGCGTTACATGATGACAAGTCTTCAGCCACCGAACTCAGTGAAAGGAATCCGAAGCTTCTTGGGTCATGCAGGGTTCTACAGACGGTCTATCAAGGACTTCTCCAAGATCGCTAGACCACTTACACGTCTGCTGTGTAAGGAGACAGATTTTGTGTTTGATGATGAGTGTTTGACTGCGTTTCACAGGATTAAGGAAGCTTTGATTAGTGCTCCGATTGTCCAAGCTCCCGACTGGGAGTTGCCTTTTGAGATCATGTGTGATGCGAGTGACTACGCAGTGGGAGCAGTCCTTGGACAGAGGAAAGACAAGAAAATCCATGTCATATACTATGCTAGTAGGACGTTGGATGATGCTCAAGTTAGGTATGCAACAACCGAGAAAGAGCTTCTAGCTGTGGTGTTTGCCTTTGAGAAATTCAGATCATATTTGGTTGGATCTAAAGTTGTGGTGTACACGGATCATGCTGCGTTGAGGTATCTACTTGCCAAGAAAGATGCCAAGCCAAGGCTTATAAGGTGGATCCTGCTGCTACAAGAGTTTGATTTGGAGATCAAGGATAAGAAAGGCATTGAGAACGGAGTAGCAGATCACTTGTCAAGACTGAGAATTGAGGATGGTGTTCCTCTAGATGACTCTCTCCCTGAAGAACAGCTAATGGCTTGCAAGGTTGTCAAAGATGCTCATGATACAAGAATGAGGATTGAAGAGGTCAGTTCTATTGAAGACAAGGAACCGTGGTATGCTGATATAGTCAATTTCCTAGCTGTTGGGAAGGAACCACCAAGCCTTGATAGCTACCAAAGAAAGAAGTTCTTTAGAGATGTCAACATGTACTATTGGGACGAACCTTACCTTTACACTTTGTGCAAGGATCAACTCTATAGAAGGTGCATAGCTGATGAGGAAGTGGGAGGTATTCTCCTACATTGTCATGGGTCAGTTTATGGTGGTCACTTTGCTACCTTGATATATCATGGTTTTTACCGGTTTTATGCCATGATATAAGTATGTTTTAGAGTCTTTTGGTGTTCCTTTAGAGTCTTTTGCAGGTTTTATTAGGTACACGTACGTTTGGAGCAAAAGTGGAGATTATGGAGCTAATTGGATCACTTTGGAGATTTGACCCGAGACACTGTGCTCACTGTCCAGATTTTATGATTGCGTCGATCGTTGCACACCTGCATCGATCGATGCATAGCGCGAATGGGCCAGACTCGGCGGTTTAATGAAGAATGCCAATATTACAGAAGTGCCCAGAAGTTCCAGATATTGACACAGAAGCCCCAAGTCGTGTTTTAGCCATTTAATTAGGTTTTTAACTTCTGTTTTGCATACGCTATCATAACTTAAAGCAGAGAGTTTTTAGAGCTTTTGGGGCTGATCTGATCATGTATTACATTTGTTTTGGAGAAGTTTTCGAACCCCTTTTATTATCTAATCTCTTTTATGATTTCTATTTATTCATTGATTATGTTTACATCATCTATGTCTGAGTAGTTTCATAGTTAGGTTTGGGGTTTCTCATAGAGATTTCATGACTTGCTAGATATAATTAATTTAGTTAAGGATTCACATCAATAGATGTTCTTCAAACTAAATTGTGTTTAATGCTAGTTCTAACCTGATCAATATTATAACTGTGCACTTGCAGTTAGTATAGGGTAAAACTCGTGACCTGTCATACCTTCAAGACGGTTCAAAAGGCTCTACAAGCTGGGTTTTGGTGGCCTACAATGTTCAAAGATGCCCAAGAGTTCATCACTAAGTGTGATCCTTGTCAAAGGAAGGGGAACATCAGTAGAAGGAATGAGATGCCTCAAAACCCCATCCTTAAAGTTGAAGTGTTTGATGTGTGTGGCATTGACTTCATGGGACCTTTTCCATCCTCTTACGGGAATAGCTACATCTTAGTGGCTGTGGATTATGTTTCCATATGGGTAGAAGCAGTGGCGAGTCCGACGAATGACGCCAAAGTTGTGATAAAGCTATTCAAGAGCATCATCTTCCCAAGATTTGGAATCCCGAGGATTGTGATTAGTGATGGAGGCTCACACTTCATCAACAAACTATTTGAAAGTCTTTTGAAGAAGTATGGAGTGAAGCATAAGGTTGCAACACCATATCATCCTCAAACAAGCGGGCAAGTTGAAGTGTCCAATAGGCAAATCAAGGATATCTTGGAGAAGACTGTTGGAGCCTCAAGGAAAGATTGGTCTAGGAAGCTTGATGACGCGCTGTGGGCGTATAGGACTGCTTTCAAGACTCCGTTGGGCACTACACCATTCACAATGCTGTATGGGAAGTCATGTCACTTGCCGGTGGAGGTGGAATACAAGGCCATGTGGGCTGTGAAGTTGCTGAACTTTGACATCAAGACCGCGACTGAGAAGAGATTGATTCAGCTGAACGAACTTGACGAGATACGGCTTGAGGCTTTTGAGAGCTCAAAGATCTATAAGGAGAGGACCAAGCTTTTTCATGATAAGCTGATCCAGAAGAAGGAGTTCAAAGAAGGAGATCTTGTGTTGCTCTTTAACTCCCGGTTGAAACTCTTTCCCGGGAAGCTCAAGTCTAGATGGTCGGGACCGTTTAGAGTGAAGGAGGTGAGACCATATGGAGCAGTAGTACTTTTAGGAAAATCCGATGAAGAGTTCACGGTCAATGATCAAATACTCAAGCATTACTCTGTCTCAGAAGCTATAGAGGAAGGAACTTCGATTCCACTCTCTAGCCCTCCCTCAACTTAAGATCACGGTTTGCAAAAGTCGAGCTTAACGACTTTAAACAAAAGCGCACTTGGGAGACATTCCCATGTTTATCCCTGTACATACGTCTTTTGCTTGTTATTTTTGATGTTTTGCTTTGAGTTTTATCAGGTTTTGGTCTTTAGGTGACGTTGTAGGCCAGTTGGTGTTGAGTAAAGGCCACGAGAATGAAGAAAAATGATACATGAGTCGGTATCGGGTGCCGTATCGGTTGGCCAGGCCGATACGGTTCTGGGAAATTTAATTCGAGACTCTGTATCGGTGTCCGTATCGGTTGGCCAAGCCGATACGGAATCTCGGGAGGAAAATGATATTGGGCACCGTATCGGCTGGCCAGGTCGATACGGGCGTTCACAGGAAAAATCCGAGAGGTCATATCGGTTGGCATATGGGTTGGCCAGACCGATACGTCCCTTCGCCTAGGTAAGTACATTCGACTCTAAACCGATTTCAAACCGGATTTTGACCAAAAATTGATTTAATGAATCAGATTAAACCGGTTTAGACCGATTTTTCCCCTTTTTTTCTCCTCCCCATCGATTTCTTCATGCTTTCAAACTCTCAAATCCATTTTTTCTCCTCAAGAACACAAAAGCTTTGAAACTCTCTTTCTCTCTCAATTCAACTCGGTTTTAAGTGATTCCAAGCTCTAAACTCACGTTTCCATTAGCTTTTTCACTTGCTCTCACTCTCCACTACCATCCTTCATCACAAACCAAGGTAAAGCTCTCAAACTTTCTCAAGATTTTCGGATTGAAAAACCCGGAAATTTTGAACTTGAATTTTTCGGTTGTTGATGATTGATATTGCTTGAAATCCTCCCCAATATGTGTTTGAGTGAATGCCCATAGCCAATTTCGCCCTAGGATTGAAGGAATTTGATTTTTGGTGAATTAGGGTTTTTGAGAAATTTAGATTTCGAAAATTTTGGGGGTTTTCTAATTTGATGGTTTCTAATGATGCATTGGGTTGTTAAAAGCTTAAGTTTGTGATACTACTCGATTTAATTGAGTTTCGTTTCACCAAAATTTCCAAAATGCATGTTGAGAGCTTTTGTTGATGAGAATGTGAATTGCTTAAGAATGTGATTGACTTGTTGGTGAATTATGCCTATGATGAGCTAGGATTGAGAATGGTTGAGATGTTTTAGCTTGCTTGCTCCATTGAACATAAAGACTTATGCAATTGTCAAGCTTTCAATTGTTGATCATGGATGTCTCAAGCTATTATTGATTGTGTCTGTGGATTGTGTTATGTACTAATTCTTTCTTTGAGTTGTCGTTTGTAGGACAATGACCAGAACACGAGCCAACTCGAAACCGAAAGCAAAGGCACCGATGCAAGATGCGGGAACATCCTCGAAAGGAAAGGGGATAGCTGTTGAGGAAGAAGCTCCAGAGATCACGGGGAAGGTGATTCCTTCACAACCACTGCGCTTTTCTGCCTCCGAGATCAATGACAAGCTGGAGAAGATACAGTTTTGGTCAACCCGGTATCCTCATGTCCCGACCCTTACAGCTCTTGGACTGTTGGATGACTATGATCAGATTGTGGAAAACATGGGGCTCAAGACCTTTTTCAGCGTCTCCAGTGATGGTTATCAGAGCTCGGCCTGCCAGTTCCTTGCAACCATGAAAGCAACAGTCAACATGAGAAAGGCGGCCTTGAGAGGAGAAGTGAGCCGTGAAAAGATAGAATTTACCATGGGAAGAAGGAAGCTCACAATGACATTTGAGGAGATAAGTGAAATCTTCGGTTTTGAGGAGAATGGTGCTCAGCTAGGCTCTTCTATTCCCATTGATAAGGAAGACCTCCAGGAAATGTGGTATATGATAGCAGACGGACCATTCAAGTTGGGGGCCATGAAATCTGCAAGAATCCGACACCCGGCTATTCGGTACGTGCACAAGGCACTAGCCCACACTCTGTTTGCTAGGAAGGAGACGGGCCAAGTTACAGAACAGGAGATGAAGATGCTGTATATCGGATTACAGCCACTTCTGCGCACATTCCCCAACGGAAGTACGATACCGCCCGTTGAGCGCCCACCGAGCTACACCGCCATCCTAGTAGAGCACTTTGGGATTCACCGAGATTGGGGAACTTCTGTCAGGGATTCTGATCCCAAAATCAACATGGGCGGGTTAATCACGCCATTGCTCAGAGCAAAGAAGGTTAAGTTGGAAGGAAGCGTGCTAGAGAAGACATTTAGACAGCCTGCACTGGTGGCATGGTTGGACGGAACCTCAGCTGATCAAGACTCACTTTCTAGCCTTTAGGCCGCCTCCGGGGCGTCATGTATACCGGATGTGTTCAGATTCACCGACGGAAGAGAAGTATCTCCTTCCAAACCCCACGATCACAAGCTTTGCATCTAATCCAGCCAATGTCAGGTTTCTACCGAGGATAGAGCACCAATTCGAACCCCGTGGACCGCGAAGGGCGAGGACTGCAGCCGAATCTGATTCTTCCGATGCACCTGCTGGGGTGTATGGGCTGCACATGTACTACATCGAGCCTCTGGATGATCCTATCGCAAACCGGATGATGAGTGCACTAAGGGACCAGAACAGGGACCTTCAAAGGCAGATCAAATGGCATGGAAGAAACATCAAGAAGTTAGCCAGCTGCTTGAAGAAGGTCACCAAAGTTCTGAAGATGATAGCGGGAAGGAAAGATAAGAGTAGCACCACCGGTCCGCCGTCGACATCAAGAGAGGTTCCCACAGGTGAAGAAGAGGAGCTAAGAGCAGCCACTGAGGAAGTGATAGGTGAAGCTGATCAGCTGGTTGCACAGACGGAGTTAGAGGAGGGGAGATACTCAGTTGCTGGACATGAGACATGAGGAGCTGCACGCATGGCCTCCGACTCCTACTACGAGCCTCACCGCCACTCCGCACGCGAGGACAGAAGGCAAAAGAGAAGAGCCATGAGGACACCATCCTGTTCCTCATCCAACCCGACATACTCCATGGGGGAATCATCACCTCCATCACTCAACAACTAGCCAGGTAACACTCCATCTTTGTACATATTTTTCTTTTCTTTTCTTTGTTTTCATTTTGTGTGTTTTCGGTCTCTTCTCCTTTCATAGATCACACAAGGGACCGTGTGATTTAAGTTTGGGGGAGAGACCAGTTACTAATCATGTTTTTGTATTTGAGTCTCATGCATTGCATCTAAGGCATAGAAAAACCAAAAAAATCGAAAAATGTTGAAAACTTTTCACAAAAAGAAAGCATCTTAGGATCGAGTCTAGTTGCATCATATAGGATGTGTTTGCATAGGGAGAAATGATTTAATTTCCTCATAAGGTTTAAGCGAGTAAAACTTGTTTCATACGCTAGCTTTGCTAGATAGATCACGCTAATGTTGTAACCCGAGAAATGCTTGAAAGCTAGAACAAACCCTGCTTGGATAGCTTGCTTTGAACCTTGATTCGATGCTGGAACTTTTTGTGAATTTATGCTAGCTCTATTTAAAAGTGAGAACCTTAACTTAAATTACAATTATCTTGCTCCTTCTTAGTGTTTTAAACTCATGGATACCTCCAAAATACTCAAGCATTCTTTTCCCTTTTTACCGCACTTGCTTGCTTGAATAGCTTCCACGCCCTTAACCACCTTATTTTCCGCCCATAAACACTCTTTTGAGAGGTAGGCCTCTTGGAATGAGCTAAGTAAATGGTGTTGATTTTGAGGCGACTGGTTGAAAATTTCCGTGTAGACGCAAGCTTGACCACCTTTAGCTTGTACTAGGCTAAGATTGAAGTTTGGGGGAAGGGTTTTGAAAGGGAAATAACAAAAGGGTATTTGATTTGGGATCCTATGTTGTTGGCAAAAGTGTTTTGAAAGAAAATCTCTTAAGTGTTTTAAAAGAAAAGTGCCTCTTGTTTTGAAATGAAAAGAAGCCAAAGTGCTCAACTTAAAGAAAAAGAAAGTTTGTGAAAAAAGGCCATTGATAAAGAAAGAAGTATTTGAGCTAAGTCTAAAGAAGAAATTGCCACTGTTTTGAAAAGTTTCGAAAGATCCTTGGGAGTATTCTTAGGAGGTGTTTTGGTTGAGAAAGAGGGATGAGGCAAAAATGGCCTTGAAAAAGGGTAGACTCAAACTAGGTGGGCTAGAGTAAGACTAGAATCCATAAGGAAATGGGTAGACGGAAATCGATTCTAGTACGCACAAATTGCTTCTATACTCTTAGCCTTTTACTATGTGCTTATTCATTTCTTCTTGAGAGAACCTAAATGCTTATGGAGAAACCCCTCTATTTGATTTAGATCATCTTTATCTCAAAACCTTAACCCTTGCCAAATGAGTTTGAACACTTTGTTGCGAGTAAGATCCATTTGAAATATTTAATCAATGTCAAAGAGCTAGTTGATTTGAATGCGTGTGAAGGTTGAAGGTTAAGCTAGAAGTTTTGTCTTGATGAGTATGGTTATATCCTTGGAGTAGGCATTTTCTCTGTTGCACTTTAGTTTTATAGACTTGAAATGAAGTTTGAAACTTGATTGAACCTTTGGATATGAGTTCCCACCTTCAAACCTTTTCCCCAACTCATTTTGATTGACTTATGCTTGCTTGTGGACAAGCAAGATTCAAGTTTGGGGGAATTGATATTCATACATTTTCATGCATTTAGGCTTGTATATAGTTCTTGTTTTGACTTCTTTTCTCCATCATTCATACCATTTTGTCGAGTCATTGTTGCATCTAGAGTTTAGAGTTGTTTAGGACTAGGAGTAGGCACTTTAGGCATGCATTTGGAGTGTTTCTTGTGTTTTGCAGGTGATTGGAGGTGTCTAGGAGCAATAGTGAGCTTGTAAGTGGAGTCTAGAGCTCAAAGAACTAAGGAAGAAGCAGATACAAGCCATATCAGTGTGCATATCGGCCAAGCAAGCCGATAGAGCCCCTCGACCAAAGACCAGGAGTCCATATCGGTTGGCGTATCGGCTGGCCAAGCCGATACGACCTCTCGGATTAAATTTTGAGCATCCATATCGGTTGGCGTATCGGCTGGCCAGGCCGATACGCTCCTTCACAGAGAAAATCCGAGGGTTCATATCGGCTGGCGTATCGGTTGGCCAGACCGATACGCGTCCCAGAAACTGTTTCGGATCCGGGTCAACACCCGGTTTGTTCCGGGTTGACCCGGCTCGCACTCTATTGACTATTTAAGCCAAAAACCTGTTTTTTATTGTTTTTTAAGCTTTATTTTATGTTCTAAACACTTTGTAAGAACAAGTTTGGATTTCTTTGATTAATCTAGTACTTCTTTTGTGATTTCTTCACCAAATCTTTCAATCTATTTCTAGTTTTCTATGATCAACATTGTTTCTATGGAATTTGTTGTTTTCATAATGATTAGTGAGTAGTTCTTCATAGGGCTTATGGGTTAGGTAGGATTAGGTTGATTAGGGGTGATCAATGGATTTCTAATGCTTGATTGTTTAAAATTTCAGCTGTCAAAGTGCGTTTAATGCCTAATTAGCCTTGGTCACGTTGATTAGGATGTTTAGGATTTGTTTGCTCACCATGTGTTCGATGAAATTCCCGTTTCTAGCTTTGATAGAACTTTCACATTCTAGCACATGAAAATGTATGTTTAGAATGATTGTTAGTTGTTTGGAACTCGTTTGAATGCTTGCTTGATTTCAATTCACAAATGAGAATTTGTTCTTGGGTTAGAATTGAGTAAAGAGATTAGTATTAAGAGATTAAACTGATCGACTTGTTGTGTTCCATGCTAGGAGGTTAGCTTCCATGAAGTTTGAATTAGGATCCTTGATCATCCCGAGTCACCTGTCTGTTGACCTTAACCTTTAGGCCTTATCTTTGTCATTGATTGAATCCATTTGTTATTTGCTTTTTGATTACTTCTATTTGAATTGTTTACTGTTAGGATTGTTAGAAACAAAACCAAATTGTTTGATTTGACTCTGAAGGTTTAGTGCTTGCTTATTGGTCTTATCCATCCCAAAAAGATTCGATACCTCAAAGCTACATCGATAGACTTGAGGAATTGGTACCTCAAAGGATTGCAAAATCCTTGTTATCACTGTCTCAAATGTATATTTAGTAATGTTTTTTAATCTCTTCCCATTGACGACTTCCGTGTTTTGCTATTGAAATAACTCTCTGAAAATCCTTAAATAAGTTAGATAACTCTTTCTTTTGACTTCTTGTTGGATTGTTCAAGCAAAATATTCACATTTTTCCATATGAATGTTAAATTTTATTCACTAGAAAAAACGTTTTTATAACTTACAACAATGAGAAACTTAAACTTTACAGACCAAACACAAAAATAGAGAGTATCTTCTTACTTTAAACCAAGTTATCAAAACGTTCTCTTGCTTCGAACCCGGATAAGAGAGTGTTGAGAAACGATTTCGCATCAACCTTTCAATACTATGAATAATTTGAGGCGGTTTAGTTGGAACTTCACCATGTCTTCTTCTATTCCTCTCCATCCATAAGGTATGAATCACACATTGAATATGCATATCACAATGCCTTTGAATACACATGTGCTTGTCTGATGTCCTCCCCGGCCCCTTTTCCTGTTTTCCAGTAGTAGTCCTATAAACAATGTCATATTATATGTGTATATATAAAGTTACTGCAATATGTGTTCATATAGTCTCTATAGATGACTGATGAAAAAAAGAAGAAATGAGAGTTATATATTTCATTTACCTCCAAATAACTTTGGGGTGACGGTTGTAATCAGTCCCACAATTAATATGAATGTTGTTGCACGTGAAAAGCGTAGATCAAGCAGCGATAAAGGGATGGTGTACATTTAAATTAAAATAGTGTGATGAATTATTATGGATTAGTCGTGAGTTGGTCATATGCTTGTGTTCTAGACCGCCTCTTTACTTACGTTGGATCGTTCAAAACTTTCCCAACACTTGGCAAAAGAAATCAGTCCCACATAAATGTAGAAAAATATGCCGAAATCTATGAGAAAAAGAAGATAATGTATATTATAATAGGAGAATATTCCTCTGGTAAAGCTCATTTTCTTTAAAAAAATCAAATGGGCTTTCGAATCCATACAATTACTATGCAATTGGGCTTTTAATAGTTTCTATTTGCAACTGCAGAAATTTCAGGGTTGATTAAGGTTGAAAATTGATCAATGGGGACTTGGAAGTGAGGAGTTCTAAGAGTTCCAATCTCCATTTCCATTTCATCAATTGTGCTATCCTAATGTATATTCACCTCCGCCTGCAAATCTACATCTCGTTGTCTCTTCATACTTTCTTCTTTCTGGCTTCAAGTGTAGCTTTTTTACACTTCTCTTGATCCTTTTTAGTAGACAGTGGACAGACAGCCATGTTCCCTTTCACATTACTAATATGCTCTTTCATTATGTACACACCACCAGAGAACTCTTTTCCACACAACTTACATTCAACTTTTGTTTGCAACTTTCAGATCATTTAACACATCATAATCCCAGCCCACATCAATTGAGTTTCGCTTTAGAGGTGGTATTGTATATGTCGGATTATCCATGGTTCCTTACCTAACACATCCACACCAATTTTATCATACCAACTCAATGCTTTTCTTTCAATTTGAGAACAAAGTGAAATCAGAACACCATTTCTCAAACCAATATACTAAACACCAATATACCAAATCATTTCCTCTCTTTCACTTTGAAAACAAAGTAAAAGTAGAACATCTTGTCCCAAAACCGATTTTCAGACAATTCTATTTTGACATTCATAACAATTTCACATTATTTTACATTAACAATTTCACATAGACATTTATCATACAATCGGATTCTATCAACCATAACAATTTCACATACACAATTGATCATGCAATTGGATTCCTTCTACTATAACAATTTCATATCGTTTGCCTCTGCGGTTGAGAATTAGAAGCTGGAGGTAGAATCAAAGGTAGTGGAGGTTCTAGGTCAGAGTGTTGCGGTTCTTAGTCAGAGATGAGAATCCGGCGTCGGAGAACAACGAAATGAATGAGTTTCAAAGCTTCTCTGAATCATCCGAAGGTAGAGTGGATGTGAAATTACCCTGTGGAGGAGCAGATTTCTCCGATGAGAATCTAGTGGCAGAGATGAACGAGCTTCAAAGCTTCTCTGAATCATCCGATTTTGTTGAAGACGAAGAAAGAGAGCAAGAGGAAGAGGTATCGGATTTAATCGAACTAGACCTTTACTTAAAGATCTGGCTTTTTTGTTACTGGGTTTACTTATTGACTCAAAATTACTTCTTCATCGTATCGAGGAGTTGGTGAATCGATCTGATTTTTCGTTTTTTTATTGCGAATTGGGGTGGGGAGCTATCCAAATTGGATTTGGAATCGTGATTTTCTTTGTCTCTCCTTGCGATGAAGAAGGCGAACTAATAATATTCATTAGTTTTAATTTTTTTAATTAGATTTTGACCCGCGCTTTCGAAGCACGGGTTTTTGCATATATTTTTATTGTTTAGGATGTTATTCTTATCGTTTTTTATAATTTAGATATAGGCCCTAACATTCAAATTACTTATCAAATCTATATTTTGGGAATATAAGTGTATATCACGATGGTTAGGTATTGTAAGAATATATTGTTTCCTAAAATATAGGTTTGTTTAAATCTATTCTAAAAAGATTTTAAATGATACAGATTTCCAGAATTAATATAAATTATGCAAGTTTAAATGTAGATATTCTTTGAAGAGGTGGTTAGGTATATAATGGAATATTCGTTAAGTTGTTAATGTGGAATAGGGTTTATAAAATGGAAACCGTTGATATAATTAAGAATATCAATATACAAAATTTATGTATTGTTCAGATTTTATGGTAACCGCTATTGTTATTAGATTTAAATAGTAAAATCTAATGGATAGTTCGCACATTTTAAATCAATAATATTAAACCAGCATTATATCGTTTTTAATTGATTTCGACTGGTTTAACAAATATCTGTTTAATTTTTTGAGGATCTCCTTTCACAAAATCTCTACTATGAACATATAAAACCAAAATGATTTGTATGAGTCGTGAGTTAAGAGATTGCTTTACGAATTAGAAACAAAATTGAATCTCACTTACGTATTATATTACGTAGATGAGGATGAGGATGAGGATGAAACTATCTATGCAATATACTTCTGTGTAATTAATTGCTGAGAAAGCTGTTGAAAATTTTGGTTTACCATACCATGAAATGATGTTTCCAGTTCTTTTAATTTCAGAAGTAAAACTAAGAAATGCATTAAAAGAATCTAACCACGTTTTTAATGAATAGGCTGATACATATTAATGTGTGACTATTTTTTAATACCAAAATTATCCTTTATGAATTTTCAAAAAAACAAACAAAACCAGTGGCATAAAAAATAATATTCCATGTGAATCTAAAGGTAATTTTAAAAAAGTCACCTGTTTTAGTAGTATATATTAAATCATTGGCCTAACTAAGTCGTTTAACTTTTATCAAATTTATATTTTTTTGTCTAAAATTTATATCAAAACAACATTGTAATCCACATGGCAGCTGAGTCAGCATCCGTTAAAAATTAAACAGAGTTGACTAACGGAGTTGTGGTCAATATATCTTTAGACATTTAAAAAATTGTTCAGATATGTAAATTCAAATTTTTATGAGTTCGGGAATGGATTAGCACATTTAAATAATCTAGGTACTAATCCTTACCACTGTTTATTGTCCCGTGGACACCATAACAACGCTTCATATAATCCTCAAGGTTATTGAAACCCAACCAAGTGCTCTAACTACGAAGCAAAATTGTCAAGCAACATTTAATTAGCTCAGACCTTCCATCTTTAGCCGTTTCACATAAGTCTTCCCTCGTTGTATAAATACTATGTTATGATCTAAGCAATATACTGATCAAGAACAGTGAATACACTCAAAAACTAGGGTTTGACGAAGAGTCTCTCTCTCTCCTAATAGCCGAAAGACTATCCACTCATACACCTCTCACTAGATGCATAATGATCTCAATACAATCTCTCATCTATTTATACTATTTCTCTCACTTAACAAGAACTAACTCTTCTTTATATTCTTCTACAGGTGCCAGCTCATCCTCACAAGCCATCTGATCGTATCAATGCCCCCCTTCTGGAGACCCAGCTTGCCTCAAGCTGAAATGATAGAGCTTTGACAACAAAACAGAATTTCAGCACCACATTGACCCTTGGAAAGGCCTGCTCTTGAAAAAACCATTGCATGATTTGTGCAAGCATGTTTGCATCATAGAATCATACACAACGTCCCACTCTTGAATGGTAGTAAGCCGCCATGATTTCAGAAATTTTCTCTGCTTCAGCTGGTGCATAAATCAGGTGCCTCTATGAAGACTGATATCATACACTTTGTCTGAAAATTCTGTAGCACAAGCATTGATGAATGTATCCACAAGATGTGAAGTAGGAAACTGATGTTGTATGCCTTTGAACTGAACGAGAATCGCCTCAACTCTATCCGCTTTAGACTCATCAAGTGTGACAGATTCTAGCTTTATCAAGAGTATCTTTGTTAATGTTTCAACCAGTAGATAAAGAAGTCTCACAAAACCATTGTTACCCACTAGTTGGAACCATGTCACCTTGAACTCAATGTATTCATTGTGTTTATTATTCTGATCTGGTATTTGCTGATATAGTCGTGGGTGCAATACAACACTTGTTCTCATCTGAATTTTCCTTGGCCTACTAAATCCATACTTCTGATCATTCAATCTTGACTCTCCCCAAAAGTTAATGGTCTGCATATTTTTCTTTCTCCAACAAGGCCTTACTCGAAAATTGATTCTCCATTCCACGTTGGAGAGTTCCAAATCATATGACTTCCTTTATTGAAACTCAAACATGTCGCCAATGGTTGTACTATCCAGATTTCTTCATCCCAAACAACTGTTGAATGCTTCTTCAGGCCCCTCTTTAAACACGTCAGATTCTTCTGTCTAGTTCTTAGTTGATTTATACTGAATGGTTGAATGTCAAATACTCAATAAGCATCAGAAAATAGCATTAAAACATGCAATGCGACATTCTGTCCAAAGTTAGTGTTGCTGATGAACACATAAGACATGTTTATGCTTAGAGAGGAGTCCATGTTAGCAATTTGAAATGACTTTTTATCTCCAAAATCAGATAGCCACCATGTCATGTGTTCCATCCTATACTCTTTCTCAGTGACATCTGGTAGCACAACTACTTCTGAAAAAGGACAACTCGTGATTTTGTCAACTTGAACTGTGAATTGCCTCTTGAAATCTTCCCAATCTGCAACATTAGCTCTAGTCACTGAAATTACTGATATCAGTCGTAACCTCTCCACTTCAAAGACTTCAAAAACATATGAAAATAGTAATTCCTTGTCCCATGTAACCTTGTCACTGAAATTACTCTTATATCCTACAAGAAGTTCTTTCCAACTCAATCGTCTTGTATTTCCCTTCCTCCATATCTTGACGTTCCACAAAAATGTAGTCCACATACATTGATCCATGAAACATATAAGACCAGCAACTCGAAACCTCCATTGTATCTTGCATTTGTACTTAATTTTCATGATTGACATTTTGTTCAAGATCCCTTGTTGATTTTCTCCTCTTATAGACATTTGTTCAAACATGAGATATGCACAGAATGAAGTCTTGATACTTGTTGACTGCTCAAAATTCTCAACCACGTTTTTGACGAGTAAAACATTCAGTCTCCCCACCTGTTGAGCTTCCATTGATTCATCTATACATATCCATGATCTTGCATGAAAACCATCGACGAGTGCATTCTCAACATTCCTTATCTCCACATATTTATCGGAAACTACCAATTACATGCCTAAATCTCTCAACAGCATGTCTCCAGGTCTAGATTCCAGAGAAAAAATTGGAACATGAGATTGTGCCATAGTTTCGTCAATCAACTATGTCACCTGAATCAATTCCTCGTCAACCATCGATTCTATTTCTAGAATATATTCCTCTCGAAGACCAACATCAATACGCAAGACTGATTTCTTCGCCTCCGCTTCTTTCGGTATAAGGTCTGAAAATATATTCATCATTGGAATTGATTCTGGCTCAATTTCTGTCTCCAAATCAATCGACACCCTCATCGTACTGCTACTCGAGTTCTCAGTCATTTCGCAAAGCTTCCTAAATTGTGAGTCGATCTTCTCCTCCAATGACTAAAACCTCGCTTTCGATTGCTTCTCTAACATCGCCATTGAAGAATCGCACCTCGCCAGCGAAGAGAGCAATTGCTTATTGAACTCCTTCAGATCCTCCGATTTTTGCCTCAACTTTTGCCCTAATATCTCCATGGTAATCGGCTCGCTCCACAGATAATCTTCACTTTCTGGTATACTTTTCGCCATCTTCTTCGCCATCGAGATTGTTCGATCATAGAGCGCTCACACCGCACCAATTTGTTATGATCTAAGCAATATACTGATCAAGAATAGTGAATACACTCAAGAAATAGGGTTTGACAAAGAGTTTCTCTCTCTCTCCTAATAGCCCAAAGATTATCCACTCATACACCTCTCACTAGATGCATAATAATCTCAATACAATCTCTCATCTATTTATACTATATGACTCTCACTTAACAAGAGCTAACACTTCTTTGCATTCTTCTGTAGGTGCCAGCTCATCCTCACAAGCCATCTGATCGTATAAATACACCCCTTCTGGAGACCCAGCTTTCCCTCAAGCTGAAATGATAGAGCTTTGACAACAAATAGAATTTCAGCACCACATAGACCCTTGGAAAGGCTTGCTCTTGAAAGAACCATTTCATGATCTGTGCAAGTATGATGTGCATCATAGAATCATACACAATGTCCCACTGTTGAATGGTTGTAAGCCGCCATGATTTCAGAAATTTTTTCTGCTTCAGCTGGTGCATAACTCGGGTGCCTCTATGAAGACTGATATCAGACACTTTGTCTGAAAATTGTGTAGCAGTAGCATTGATGAATGTATCCACAAGCTGTGAAGTAGGAAACCGTTGTTGTGTGCCTTTGAACTGGACGAGAATCGCCTCAACTCCATCCGCTTTAGACTCATCAAGTGTGACAGATTCTAGCTTTATCACAAGCTTTATTAATGTATCAACCAGTAGATAAAGAAGTCTCACAAAACCATTGTTACCCACTAGTTAGAACCATGTCACCTTAAACTCAATGTATTCATTGTGTTTATTGTTCTGGTCTGGTATTTGCTGATATAGTCGTGGGTGCAATACAACACTTGTTCTCATCTGAATTTTCCTTGGCCTACTAAATCCATACTTCTGATCATTCAATCCTGACTCTCCCCAAAGGTTAATGGTCTGCATATTTTTATTTCTACAACAAGTTCATACTAGAAAAATGATTCTCCATTCCACGTTGGAGAGTTCCAGATCATATGACTTCCTTTATTGAAGCTCAAACATGTCGCCAATGGTTGTACTATCCAGATTTCTTCATCCCAAACAACTGTTGAATGCTTCTTCAGGCCCCTCTTTAAACACGTCAGATTCTTCTGACTAGTTCTTAGTTGTTTTATACTGAATGACTGAATGTCAAATACTCGATAAGCATCAGAAAATAGCATAAAAACATGCAATGCGACATTCTGTTCAAAGTTAGTGTTGCTGATGAACACATAAGGCATGTTTATGCTTAGAGAGGAGTCCATGTTAGCAATTCGAAATGACTTTTTATCTCCAAAATCAGATAGCCACCATGTCATGTGTTCCATCCTAGACTCTTTCTCAGTGACATCTGGTAGCACAACTACTTCTAAAAAAGAAGAACTCTTGATTTTGTCAACTTGAACTGTGAATTTCCTTCTTGAAATCTTCCCAAAATGCAACATCAGCTCTGATCACTGAAGTTACTGATATCAGTCGTAACCTCTCCACTTCAAAACTTCAAGAACATATGAAAATCTTAATTTCTTGTAGCATGTAACCTTGTCACTTAAATTACTCTTATATCCTACAAGAAGTTCTTTCCAACTCAATCGTCTTGTATTTCCCTTCCTCCATATCTTGACGTTCCGCAAAAATGTAGTCCACATACGTTGATCCATTACACATATAAGACCAGCAAGTCGAAACCCCCATTGTATCTTGCATTTGTACTTAAATTTCCATGACTTTGGCATTTTGTTCAAGATCCCTTGCTGATTTTTTCCTCTTATAGGCATTTGTTCAAACATGTGATATGGACAGAATGAAGTCTTGATACTTGTTGACTGCTCACAATTCTCAGCCATGAATTTGACGAGTAAAACATTCAGTCTCCCCAGCTGTTGAGCTTCCATTGATTCATCTATACATATCCATGATTTTGCATGAAAGCCATCAACGAGAGGGTTCTCAACATTCCTTATCTCCACATATTGATTGGAAACTACCGATTCCATGCCTAAATATCTAAACAGCATATCTCCAGGTCTAGATTCCAGAGAAAAAATTGGAACATGAGATTGTGCCATAGTCTCGTCAATCAACTCTGTCGCCTGAATCAATTCCTCGTCAACCATCGATTTTATTTGTAGAATATATTCCTCTCAAATACCAGCGTCAAAACGCACTGATTTCTTCGCCTCCGCTTTTTTCGGTACAAGGTCTGAAAATATATTCATCATTGGAATTGATTATGGCTCAATTTCTGTCTCCAATCAATCGACACCCTCATCGTGCTGCTACTCGATTTCTCAATCATTTCGCATAGCTTCCTAAATTGTGAGTCGATCTTCTACCCCAATGACTCAAACCTCGCTTTCAATTGCTTCTCTAAAATCGCTTTCGATTGCTTCTCTAACATCGCCATCGAAGAACCGCACCTCGCCAATGAAGAGAGAATTGCTTATTGAACTCCTTAAGATCCCCCGATTGTTTCCTCAACTTTTTCCCTAACATATCCATGGTGATCGGCTCGCTCCACAGATAATCCTCACTTAACAAAAGCTAACTCTTCTTTGTATTCTTGTGAAGGTTGCCAGCTCATCCTCACAAGCCATTTGTGTTGGGAATGTCCTGAAATCTATTGTACTTGCTCTAAGTGAAAGTCGTATTGTCGAGATGAGACAATCACATAACACTAGGTAGTCATAACGCTTTGCTAGAAGCCACTTATGATCAATGAGTTGAGAACTCATTGCTAGTGTTATATGATCCTACAGGGTCACACACCTAAGCAAACTGGGCGTTAAAGACGAGGTTGATCATTAATGTAATGATCCAGTGAATGCATATTTGATATGCATTCGATATCAATATTCGGTGGCAGTGTCGATCGATGCAGATAGTGCATCGATCGATGCAACTCGCGGATTAATCAGATTAATTCGGTTTAATCGTTGGTTAATTCCGTTATGGTTTAAGTCGACATATATAAGATATATGGTCGACCTAAACTGATTTCTAACCTAATTCACAGCCACCAGAACGAGGTAGAAACCTCTCTAGAGATTAGATCTCTTATAGGCACTAGCATCCCTCCTGTCCAGTTTGTGTGCGTGTGGATACCAGTAGAGGTACAGCGTTTGAGGTGCTTTGTGATCTCGATTATCTGCAAACCTTCCGCTGCTAATCATCAGGTAATTATGAGATCCCATAGATTCAATTACTTGAACCTTAGATCCTAGGCTCGAAATTCAGACTAGGGTTGCTAATCCTGATTAGAACTGCTAGAAATTCCTTCAGTGGTATCAGAGCTTTAGGGTTCCATTGAATCTGTAGCATGTTGATTAGATTAGTTGAATCTGAATCTGTGTATGGTTGATACAAACTTGCTAAAATTCGTTTTCATGAAAACCTAGTTTAGGGTTCTATTCGAAAACATTTTAGGGCTTTTTCGCATGGTGTCGATCGATGCCAATCCGGCATCGATCGACACAGGGCGAAAGCCCGAATAAAATTTAGGGTTTTTCGCATGGTGTCGATCGTTGCCAATCCGGCATCGATCGACACAGGGCGAAAACCCGAATAAAACTCAGTTTTCGCCTAGTGTCGATCGACACAAACCTCGCGAGATTGATGAATCGGTTCAATTGGATTGGACCGGTTATCGAGCTTGGTTAATAATGGTTGAACTCTGTGAATGGTTTAATTGTGATTGGTTTGATTAGGTTGGCATCGACCGATGCTAATGTAGCATCGATCGACGCTGACCGGTATTCAAAACCGGATCAATTGGATTGATCGGTTATCGCGGATTGCTTTTGGTTATCTTGCATCGATCGACACTATAGTAGTGTCGGTCGACATCAGATTTGATGATTAGGTTATTGAACCTGAAATCACAGAACCGAAGCAAGATAAATCAATTAATTATAAGAATTAAAACATAATAAAACTGAACGTTTTAAATGATTCCGTTCCTCAATCAAAATATCAAGTAATCCTTGATGTCTTTCCAATCTTGTCAACTGTCAAGACTCATTTCATTGTACGATAGACTTGCAGTGCAAGGTATCAACAATTACATGAGTAAGGCAGGAAGTGATCATGTTGATGGGCTTGCAGTGCAAGGCATCAACAATTACATGACTGAAGAGATTGGTTTACTTGACTGGGCCATCAAAATCGTTTTGGGCTCAGAGACATCAGGTGGATTGGGCATGAGATGTAAATCCACAACCAAGAGTTATATTGGATATAACTAGCAAAGTTGTTGCTTACCTAGATAGCTAAATTTGGGTGATAGCCAGTGGCTCACTCAAGTTTAGTGAAGTATGGATCTTGGATCATTATATTCATCTGAGGAAACATTGTTTTGAATATAATGCGAGTTTTCTTAAAAGTTAAGATTTCTCATTTCTTGAACATCATAACTAAACCTTTTCCTTTCTTTGTTCTCAGCTATGACTAACACTCATAATAACTCTTTCTCCCTGTGATCCGTCCTTGAGAAGGACAAGTTAACTGGATCGAATTTTCTCGAATGGTATCGGAACTTGAGAATTGTTCTCAACCAGGAGAAAAGGGACTATGTCCTTGAAACGGTTCTCCCTGAAAAACCGAGAGCCAATGCTGCACATGCAGAAAGGAGTGCTTGGGATAAGCATTCCAATGATGTGGTCGATGTGAATTGTCTCATGTTGGCTACCATGAACTCGGATTTGCAGAAGCAATACGAGAACGTGGAGTCGCCAGTGGAGATGATTACTAGCCTGAAAAGCATGTTTCAGGAGCAAGCACGAACTGAGAGATACCAGACGGTTAAATCTCTCATTGAATGCAAGCTACCAAAGGACAGTCCGGTCAGTCCTCATGTCATTAAGAAGATGGGTTATATTGATAACCTGGAGAGGCTAGACTGTCCCATTAGCCAAGAGTTGGCTACTGACATCATTCTGCAGTCACTGCCGTCAAGTTATGATCAGTTTGTTATGAACTATAACATGAACAATTTGACGAAGACGTTGACTGAACTGCATGGCATGCTCAAGACAGTTGAGCCTAATATCAAGAAGGGCACTCCTAATGTACTTATGGTACAAGGGGGTAAGAAGTTTAAGAAACTTGGCAAAGGCAAGGGAAAGGGCAAGGCAGTCCAGGTTGAGAACCAGGACACGCCTGCGCCAGCCCCGAAGCCCAAGCCGGGCCCATCTGAGACTGATAAGTGCCATTACTGTAAAGAGCCTGGGCATTGGAAGAGAAATTGCAAGAAATTCTTGGAAGAGAAGAAGAAGAAGAAGACTTTCGAGACTTCATCTTCAGGTATTTATGTTATAGAAGTAAATGTTACTACTTCTGGTTCTACTTCTTGGGTATTGGATACCGGTTGTGATGCTCATATTTGTACAAATATGCAGGGCCTAAGCAACAGTAGGACGTTGGAAAAGGGACAAGTGGACATACGCGTGGGGAATGGGGCAAGAGTTGCTGCATTAGCCGTAGGAACATATAACTTGTCTTTACCTTCTGGTTTGGTGTTAAAACTTAATAATTGCTACTATGTACCTGCGATAAGCAGAAATATTATTTCTATTCCTGTTTTGGATATGGAAGGATATCAGTTTTCAATAAAGAATAATTGTTGTTCTTTTGATTACAATGATATATTTTATGGTAGCAGCCCATTAGAGAATGGACTTTATGTTTTAAACCAAAGCACACCAATCTATAACATTAACACCAAGAGATTCAAATCAAATGACACGAATCAGACTTTTCTATGGCATTGTCGTTTGGGCCACATAAACGAGAAACGGATTCAAAAGCTCCATAGTGATGGGCTTTTGGGCTCATTTGATTATGAATCATGTGAGAAATGTGAATCTTGTTTACTAGGCAAAATGGCAAAGGCCCCTTTCAACAAACAAAATGAAAGGGCCAGTGACCTATTGGGCCTTATACATACGGATGTATGCGGCCCAATGAGCACAAGTGCTAGAGGAAATTTTCGATACTTCATTACCTTCAGTGATGATTTCAGTAGGTATGGCTATGTCTATTTAATGAGACACAAGTCGGAATCCTTTGAAAAGTTCAAAGAGTTCCAAAATGAAGTACAGAATCAACTTGGTAAAAGTATTAAGGCTCTTCGATCAGATCGTGGAGGAGAATACTTAAGCCAAGAATTCAGTGATCATTTGAGAGATTGTGGAATTGTTTCACAACTCACTCCTCCTGGAACACCACAATGGAATGGCGTGTCTGAGAGGAGGAATCAGACTTTATCAGATATGGTTCGATCAATGATGAGTCTCTCAACTCTTCCATTATCCTTTTGGGGATACGCTCTAGAAACGTCTGCGTTTACACTTAATAGGGTTCCGTCAAAATCAGTTGCAAAGACACCACATGAGATGTGGACTGGAAATGTTCCGAACGTGTCTTTCCTGAAGATTTGGGGTTGTGAAGCTTATGTTAAGAGATTAATTGCAGATAAGCTCGAACGCAAATCTGATAAATGCTACTTCGTTGGTTATCCTAAGGAAACCAAGGCATATTACTTTTACAACCAATCCGAGAACAAAGTGTTTGTTGCTCGGAACTGCGTCTTTCTTGAGAGAGAATTTCTTTCCAAGAGAAAAAGTGGGAGTAAAGTACAACTCGAAGAAGTTCGAGAACCGCAGGAAAATGCTCAACCCGTAGAGGAAGAGCAACAGTTGGATCTACAAAGAGTTGTAGAGACGGCGCCTGTGGAGCCTGAAATTCGTCGATCCGAAAGGATCCGTCACGAACCCGAGAGATATGGATTTCTCGTAACCAATTGTCATGATTTGTTGATCATTGACAGTGACGAGCCAGCAAATTTTGAAGAAGCGATGATGAGCCCTGACTCCGAAAAGTGGCTGAAAGCCGCTGAATCCGAAATGGGATCCATGTCACAGAACCAAGTATGGACTTTGGTTGATTTACCCGATGGTGCGAGACCCATTGAGTGTAAATGGATTTTCAAGAAGAAAAATGATGTGGATGGAAATATTCAGATATATAAAGCAAGGCTGGTGGCAAAAGGTTTCAAACAAATTCATGGCATTGACTATGAAGAAACTTATTCCCCGGTCGCCATGCTTAAATCCATTCGGATTCTCCTAGCAACAGCAGCTCATTATGACTATGAGATCTGGCAGATGGACGTGAAAACAGCTTTCCTTAATGGAATTCTGGAAGAGGATGTGTACATGACACAACCTGAAGGTTTCATCGATCCAAATGCATCTAGGAAAGTATGCAAGCTTCATCGATCCATTTATGGATTGAAGCAAGCATCTCGGAGTTGGAATCTTCGTTTTGATGAAGCAGTCAAAAAGTTTAATTTCATCAGAAGCGAAGAAGAACCATGTGTTTACAAGAAGACTAGTGGGAGCGCAGTTGCATTTCTCGTGTTGTATGTAGATGACATACTTCTTCTCGGAAATGACGTTCCGTTGTTACAGTTTGTTAAGACTTGGCTCGGAAGTTGTTTTTCAATGAAAGACATGGGAGAAGCCGCGTATATTCTTGGAATAAGAATCTATAGAGATAGATTAAACAAGTTGATTGGACTGTGTCAAGACACTTATATCGATAAAGTCTTACACAGGTTCAGAATGCAAGATTCCAAGAAGGGCTTCATACCAATGTCTTATGGCATAAGTCTCAGCAAGAAGCAGTGTCCTGAGACACCTGCTAATCGAGATCGCATGAGTCGGATTCCCTATGCCTCGGCGTTGGGATCCATCATGTATGCCATGCTCTGTACTCGTCCAGATGTTGCTTGTGCTTTAAGCATGACGAGTAGATACCAATCGGATCCAGGTGAAAGTCACTGGACAGCAGTCAAGAATATTCTGAAGTATTTGAGAAATACTAAGGATAAATTCTTGGTGTATGGAGGAAGTGATGAGCTGGTAGTAAGTGGTTACACAGACGCAAGTTTTCAGACAGACAAAGATGATTTCCGATCGCAATCTGGTTACATCTTCTGCCTGAATGGCGGTGCAGTCAGCTGGAAGAGTTCCAAGCAGGACACTGTAGCAGATTCCACAACTGAAGCTGAGTACCTCGCTGCTTCTGAAGCGGCAAAGGAGACTGTTTGGATCAAGAAGTTCATCACTGAACTTGGTGTGATTCCTAGCATTTCTGAGCCAGTGGCTTTGTATTGTGACAACAATGGAGCCATTGCGCAAGCAAAGGAACCTAGATCACACCAGAAATCCAAACACATAGAAAGGAGATATCACCTTATCCGTGATATTGTGAATAGAGGAGATGTGAAGATCAGCAGAGTCCCGACGGATGAGAATGTTGCTGATCCACTGACCAAGCCCCTCCCGAGGCCTAAACATGAGTTTCATACTGCTGCTGTAGGCATTAGATTTCTTAAGATATGATCTTGTTTTCAGTGGGAGTTATATTTGGTTTTTAGTTATGACTTGATGTTCGTACAACATAATTTTGTTATGTTATTTTAATGAAATTGTTTCAGTATTATTTAATTGTGTTATTTAATAATTGTCCCAAAGTAATTTATGACATTTTATAGGTCATCAAGTATGTGACTTGATCATGAAACCCTATAAGAAACAAATGACATAAATTATAAATGGTCCCTAGTCGAGGTTGTTAAAATGGGACATTAACAACCACGTGAGACTAGTATGTGAGGTGACTGATGACTATGTTTCATGGAGTCATTTAATAAGTGTATTAAAGTCAATCACATAGATATGTGTTAGAGAACACATGATCGGACTTGACCCGTTAATGAGAACTCTACAAGATGTTATATGAGTGTCATAAGAGTTTCTCATTACGACTAAAGAGTGTAGTCCTTAGACCTGAGTTCATCATGTCCTCTCTTATATGGATTGGTTCGTCTTGACTTTGTCAAACGTCAGCCGTAACTGGTGATCATAAAGACACTGATTAGGCGTATCATGAGATATAAAAGAGACATGGATGGAACAAGATGGGATTTGTACCTTCTATATAACAGGAGTTAAATATCTCTGGGCCTATCGAAGATTTGATACTGGAAATGCGTGGCCGCTCTCAAACGAGGTGATTGTCAGTCGTGTGTTTCATCAGTACAAATCGGGATTCGATAAATGTGATCTGGCTTGATAAGGATGACACAGTTCTTGCCTTATGCTAGATTGAGATATAGCTACAAAGGGATTAAAGGAATAGATGATTCCAGTACAAGTGGGAGATTGTTGGCAATGTCCTGAAATCTATTGTACTTGCTCTAAGTGAAAGTCATATTGTCGAGATGAGACAATCACATAACACTAGGTAGTCATAACGCTTTGCTAGAAGCCACTTATGATCAATGAGTTGAGAACTCATTGCTAGTGTTATATGATCCTACAGGGTCACACACCTAAGCAAACTGGGCGTTAAAGACGAGGTTGATCATTAATGTAATGATCCAGTGAATGCATATTTGATATGCATTCGATATCAATATTATGTGGCAGTGTCGATCGATGCAGATAGTGCATCGATCGATGCAACTCGCGGATTAATCAGATTAATTCGGTTTAATCTAGGCATGGGATATTGGGTATTCGGTTCGGTTCCGGGTAGGAACCGATCGGTTCCGGGTATTTCGGGTACAGAGGTTTAGGATCCAATGGGTATTTATTTATTTTCGGTTTGGTTCCGGTTCGGTTCTCATCGGTTCCGGGTCGGTTCGGGTACATAGGTTGAAGAACCGGAAAATACCCGAAAAAATTCGGTTCTTATCGGTTCCGGGTATTTTATACCCGATATATCAAAAAATACCCGATATGTCAGAAAAATTACCCGATATGTCAGAAAAATACCCGAAATCTAAATTTTTTTTATCCGATATGTCATAAAAATACCCGAAATATAAAATACTTACCCGATATGTCAAAAAATACCCGAAATGTAAAAACAATTTTACCCAATAAAATAAAAAAATACCCGAAAACTAAGAAAATACATTGTATGCTAAAAAATCATATACTATGTATATGTATATTCGGGTAATCGGTTCCTCTTATCGGTTCCCGGGTAATACCCGGAACCGAACCGGTACCCGCGGTTCCACAATTTTAATACCCATTGGGTATTTTGGCCGGAACCGGAACCGGAACCGAACCGAAATTTTTGATCGGTTCCGGTTCGGTTTTTCGGTTCTGGTTTTTTTGCCCAGGCCTAGTTTAATCGTTGGTTAATTCCGATATGGTTTAAGTCGACATATATAAGATATATGGTTGACCTAAACTGATTTCTAACCTAATTCACAGCCACCAGAACGAGATAGAAACCTCTCTATAGATTAGATCTCTTATAGGCACTAGCATCCCTCCTGTCCAGTTTGTGTGCGTGTGGATACCAGTAGAGGCACAGCGTTTGAGGTGCTTTGTGATCTCGATTATCTGCAAACCTTCCGCTGCTAATCATCAGGTAAATCTGAGATCCCATAGATTCAATTACTTGAACCTTAGATCCTAGGCTCGGAATTCAGACTAGGGTTGCTAATCCTGATTAGAACTGCTAGAAATTCCTTCAATTTGATCGTATCATACTAGCCTCTTAACGGCAACCACCTCCAAGCCATCTTCTAAAATCTCCAGGTTTCTAATAACTAGCATCTAGACCCCTTCATTTTCGATTTCTCTCATGGCTCAGATTGACGAGCTGCAAGCGTTAGGCCCTTCCTATCTACCTTTTAATAAATGGAAGTCAAAATCTTTTTTCGTAAAATAAGATCTTTATATGTTTACTGTGATAGTATGGTTCATCGTTGGTGAGGGGTCTCATCTATTGCCATGTCAAACATGTGATAGAAAGAGATAAAACTAGAAAATCTGTTAATCAATGCTCAGGTTACATAATTATATACCAATTTTTTGCTTTGACATTTATCCATTTGGTTTGAAACCAGCTAATATTAATAATATTCATGGACTTTGGTTGGTCAGTACACACATTTAACCGCAGAAGGACCATGTGTTCACGCTCGAAAACCTCCCTCCTGAGATGGGTAAAGTTGAAGACTTCGCTTGAAAGTTAACTCTTGTATGATCTGAATTCATTTAATTGTGACCTTTGTATTTTTATTATTCTACAGTTGCAAGCATAAAACATGATGCAAATGTAGATTTCTGGAGCCTGGGTGTAATACCCTGTCTCACTAAATTGGTCAACGGGCAGCAGAAAAGTCAACGAGGGGCATTTTCATAATTTTTGGAAGATGAGGGGTATTTTGGTAATTTTACCAAAATACGAGCCGGAAGCTAAGATGGGCCAAATATTATTCTTTTTAAATAAATAAAACATTTAGAAGACCAATAATAGTGGAAACGGACCATAGATAAGTTTTTCGGACTATCGGAAAAGGAAACCGATAAAACCGACAAAACTTGTAAAATTCACAACGAAAGCTACGGGTGTCCGTTTGAGGTGATTTAAATTGATAAATTCGTCTAAAGTCATCAAGAAACTGATTATGTGGCTTGGAATATTCATGGAATCATTTATTGGAAGTTTAGAGAATTAAAAGTTTAGGTGGATAATTAAGCTTAAGATATGATATATTTTTAAGTGCAACCACTCAGAAGCTAGAGCTTAGACTCCAAGTTTTTATAATTGAAGAATAAAATTATTTGGGAATAGATGGGAGACGTGGCAAGCCTATAGAAGAGGAGGTGTTATGGCATTTTTAGAAGAGATGCAATGCATGTGACTTTGATCAAATGATCAAAAGAATCTTCTACTGATTCATGAATTGTGTCTTGTAATAAGGAGGGGAAGGGCAGAACATGTGGAAAAGAAATACACTGAACACTTCACATTGTTGGATCCAAAATGTGGTTGAAGATGAGACACTACAAGAAATTCGAGTATTAATAGCAGTTGCAGATAGCGTTTTGAGTGTTTATGTTATGGTTGATATACTTTTGTATTTTAGGTAGCGTTTACGAAAATATAAACGCTATGTTTACTCGGTTTGACATGAAACGCAATGTATAACTGACGCTGGAAAATGAGCGCCCAAAAATTCTACTTCCCTCCCTTGTTTTTTAGTTTCCCTCTCTATACTTTGTTCCCTCCAATTTTTTTTTTTAGTTTTCCTCTCTCTACTTTGTTCCCTCCAACTTTTTTTTCTCTAACAAAATAAGATTTTTCTTTTTCCCTTCATTATTAAAAAAATGTTTTTAATATTTTTATATAAATTAATGAGTGTTTAATTATATACAAATATAAAAATTTTAAAATAAATTATAATTATTTTTAAATCTTAATCTAAACCTAAACTCTAAAACCTTAACTCTATACCCTAAATACAAACTCTAAGCCCTAAACTTTTAATCTTTAATCATAAACACTACATTTTAAACTCTAAAACCTTAAATCTATACCCTAAACACAAACCCTAAACCCTAAAATTTTAATCTTTAATCATAAACACTACATTTTAAACTCTAAAACCTTAACTTTATACCATAAATACAAACCCTAAACCCTAAAATTTTAATCTTTAATCATAAACACTACATTTTAAACTCTAAAACCTTAACTCTATATCCTAAACACAAACCCTAAACCCTAAACTTTTAATCTTTAATCATAAACACTACATTTTGAACTCTAAAATCTTAACTCTATACCCTTAATACAAACCCTAAACCCTAAAATTTTAATTTTTAATCATAAACACTACATTTTAAAACCCTAAAACCTTAACTCTATACCTTAAACACAAACCCAAAACCCAAAGATTGGTCTTTCTGTAATCATCCACCATTGATATATCAGATCTAACGGATCATATTTCTCCTTTTATTTTTCTTCTTTTCATCTTTTGCTCATTTGTCACATTAATTAATTAACAAAAAAAAACTTGATCCTCATTCGACCCTAGATCATCCTGGTTGCATACCTTATCCGACATTTTCCCTAAAATTTTGCTCACCGACTTCTTCACTCTCAAGCGTCGACACCCATGGCGATTTCTATTGAAATCTTCGATCCTGAGCTTGTCACCATCATTTGTGAGCTCAAATCGTTAAGGTAAGCTTCAAGCTTCTTCTCCTTAACATTCTCAGTATCTTGTTATTGATTGATTTCACCTCTTCGATTTTTGTCTAACCCTTTTTCTTTTGGTTGGCTTTTCCTTGCATGTGACCGAGAGACCTCTCAGCTTCGGTTTCGTCCTTCGGCTTCAACAGATAAGAAACTTCTTCCTTGTTCTTCAACTTCCTTGAAATCGATTTTTTTTCCTCCGTTAAGATCTAGTAAATCGATTTCAAAATGATGCTTCTAATTTCTTGTAGAACCTGCGAAAGTCTTCAGGAGATCGAGAATCAGACACCAACATAGCCAATCGATGGACGGTTCAACAACTAAAAGCCTGAGATGCTTATGTCGGGGAATGAAGATGTGTCTGAAATTGACTCTAAGAAAGCTATCTCTGCTGCCAAACTTTCTGAGCTTGCTCTCATTGATCCAAAACGTGTTAAGAGGTATTATTGGAGAAATCGTCTCCTATGCCCCTCTACACAACTAAAAATCTCGCGTGCCCCTGTTATAAGTTGAATTTCTTTTTCATTTAGATTAAATCTGAAAAAATGGTAAATTACGTATAAACCGAGTGAAGGGCATGGAATTACCACTCATACCTGGATCAAACCCGGTTTATTTCAATCCAGCCCCATGTACTCGGATTCTATCCGGGTAAAAAAGAAAATCCAAAATTGGGTTAAAATCCCTCTAAAATCCCTAATTCTTTATTTTACTCCTCTCTCTCTCTCTCTCTCTCTCTCTCCTTCTGGGTATCCTCCTCTTCTCCTCTCAGATCAACGACGATGGTGGAGACTAGGAACGCAAGGAAGAAGACGAAGCCGAAGAGCCCTGCGGCGGAGAGGGTTTTGAAGAAGCCTCGTGGAGGGGCGGCGGTTGAAGAAAGTCCCGGAGAAGCGGCTCCGACAACTGCTCCGACTACTGCTCCTACTACTGCTCCTACTACTGCTCCGACAACTGCTCTAGCTCCAGCGATGACGGAAACGGCGGAGGGAGACGACCACGTTGCGACGGAGACGGTGGACGGAGATGACGAGGAGACGGAAACAGATGAAGAAGACGAAGAAGAAGAAGACGAAGAAGAAGAAGACGAAGACAGAAGAGAAGACAATGCGGCGGATGAATCGCAGGAGGAAGAATCCGAGGAGGAGGAGACCGACGGGAGACCGACCGAAACCCCGGTAAGTACCCTTAAATAGCTTAGTATATTTGTAATGCATTACTTAGGATTAATATGTTATATTAGGTAAAACTAGGTGAACATTGTACAGTTAGGAAAACTCTTGGTAATATGGCCCGGTAATATGACTAATATGACTAGGATGACTTTGTAGAGAGAGTAGAACTAGGATAACTAGGTTTACTGTGTGTTGTTTGTTTGAGATACCTTTTTGGTTTGTAGAGAGCATCAGAGGAAACGATAGCCCTGCGACCTCTTAAAATGTACTTCTCGCCAGATCAGTATAGCGAGAGCGTCAAGCTACCAACGCGGTGCTTCATCGAGGAAACTTTGAACATTTTTGAGGGACTGAATCTCACTCCGGAGGAGACGTCATGGTTTGAGAACCACCCGCAGTTCTCACACATTTTTCACATGCCAAGGGGAAATCACAAGCTTCAACCCATGTGGATGCTTCTCCTGCGTACCGCTGAAATTAAAAGGAAAAAGGAAGCTTGGTTTCTGGTTAACGGCGTTTCCATCCGATACGGGTTACGAGAGCATGCCTTGATTTCAGGACTCGAATGCCGCAACTATCCAATCAACTGGAAGAGGAAAGGATCCTTGCACTTCAAGAAGAAGTATTTCGAGGGGAAGGTGTTACGTGAAGACGTGAAAAAAAAGCTTGAGGAAATGGAACCGGATGAGACGGGAGATAGGCTTAAGATGGCCGTGCTGTATTTCTTGAGCAGTATTATTTACTGCCCCAGAAAATTTGGAAAGAAAGGTAAACCCGTGTTGGACGTATTTCTAAGATACGTGGATGATCTGGAGTTATGTCAGACGTTTCCTTGGGGAAGATTGTCGTTTGATTACATGTTGGAGTCCATTCACAAGACGATGGATCATTTTAAAGGGAAGGTGTCGGGGCCGTGGACGATTCCTGGTTTTTGTGTTCCATTGGACGTATAACCTTATGACTTTGCATTTTAACTAATCTTTTTGTAATTACTAATTTTGGATTTGTTTTTGTAGCTTTTGGCGATTGAGGCCATTCCGAGACTGAGAGACAGCTTCCGAGAAGCTGTACCATATCCTTACGACGATTGCCCGAGGATGTGCAAGTACAAGTGGAAAAAAGGCGAGTTGAAAGGGTGGCCTCTTGAGACAGTCTACGAGAAACTCGGTGATACCACGGTTAGTAGTACTTGGTAATACTAAAAGCAACTGGTAATACTAGCAGCAAATGGAATAATCAATACGTTAAAATTTACAGGACATTGAGAACGTTTTGGTAGCCACGTCTGATGAGAATGAGCTGTTGGAGGAGATCATGGAGAAAGAGGACGATGTCGATGAGCACGATACTGTTGTGGAAAGTTGGTGCAAGCGTCTAGACCAAGGATTAACTGTTTGGTTTGAACATATGATGCATGAAGATTTGAAAGGGCGACAACCTAAGGAGGCAGTAAGAGTCGAGAAAGAACGCCGAAGTCGCAAGGCTTGTTTCGAGGAGTTGTCCGCTGCGTTTACCACCATGGGAGAACAGATGAGTTTGCTCGTGGAGAAGGTCACCGAGTTGGAGGAAAGGATCAAGCCTCTTGAGGAGTTTGTGAAGTCTCGGAAGTCGCGAAAGTCGCGGAAGTCTCGGAGGAGTTTGTAGAGACAGCTTTGATATGTTGTAACTGTTTTTTGTTTTGTCAAAACTGGTGTTTGTTTTGTGAAAATTATGTTGCTTGGTTTGCATTGATCAAGATAGCAATTAACCAACCAAAGTAGATAGATATCAAAATATAAAGTCTTAGATAGATAAACAGAGATAACACATAGATAGATGGATAGCAAATTTTTATGTCTTAGATAGATAAACACAGCCATCACTCCTTCTCCTCCTTCAGCTTGGCAATCTCCTTTCGCAATTCTTCAATTGCGATCTCCTGCACTTCAACCTTTCGTTTTAGCATCCTAAGCTCTTCTTGGACACCAAAAACCCATGGCTGACGAAAGTGGAGTCCATCATCCTACAAAAAATAAGTCAGATAAACATTCATATTCCTAGTTATGCTAGTTATTCCTAGTTATGCTAGTTATTCCTAGTTATGCTAGTTATTCCTAGTTATGCTAGTTATTCCTAGTTATTCCTAGTTATCCCTAGTTATTCCTAGTTATTCCTAGTTATGCTAGTTATTCCTAGTTATGCTAGTTATACTAGTTATCCCTGGTTATACTAGTTATCCCTGGTTATGCTAGTTATCCATGGTTATGCTAGTTATCCCTGGTTATGCTAGTTATCCCTGGTTATGCTAGTTATTCCTAGTTATTCCTAGTTATCCCTAGTTATTCCTAGTTATGCTAGTTATTCCTAGTTATGCTAGTTATACTAGTTATCCCTGGTTATACTAGTTATCCCTGGTTATGCTAGTTATCCCTGGTTATGCTAGTTATCCCTGGTTATTCCTAGTTATACTAGTTATCCCTGGTTATACTAGTTATCCCTAGTTATACTAGTTATGCTAGTTTTACCTCGTATCGGATGCAGGTGAAGTACCTATTGCCCGGTAAAGTGTCGAAATCATGCTTGAACCTTGGATTTAGAGACGCATCCTGCTTGATGTCTTCCCCGCATGGGCATTTGGTTGGAATTCCAAATTGGGCATCCGCAACGTGGTAAGTCCTCTCGTAATGTTTCAACCGAGCAATCGTATCCTCCCTAATCCTCTTCTGTTCCTTCCTACTCCTCATCTCATCCTCGTATGGATCCTCATCCTCGTATGGATCCTCATCCTCGTATGGATCAAGGTCGAAATTCTCCATTGTGTGTTAAAGCGTGTTAAAGGGGGAGAGATAGAGAGAGTTACGAATGTAAGAGAGAGAGGAGAGAGAGCGAAGTCCCAGTGGAAGAAGAGAAGAGAGAGATTGTAAAATTAAATAGAGTGAAATTAGAAAAATTTCCTTTTGGCGCCATAAGGGAAAGAGAAATTGGATTTGGCGCCGAAAGAAAAAGGAAGAGAGAGAGCGAGAGAATGATTTAAAAATTCCTTTTTTTTATGATCTTAAAATGGTTAAAATGAGAACACACATAGTGTTACCAAGTTATTAGTTATTCATAATCTTCAAATCTTTTGTGTATGTTTAGATTGGTATTACACCAACTAAATGTCATTTTTACTAGTATTACCTGCTTTTCTATTAATCTTCCATATGAATCTCACTGCCCACCTCATTTATTTGATTAAATATTATTTTTTAACAACACTCACCTCCCAAGTGAGTTATTCATTAAGAAGTCTTTCTTAAACTATAATGAAAGATTTGGTGAATATGTATCATGAAATCCCATTTCAAATAGGATTTGTTTTAAAAGACAACAACAAATGCAGTGTTTATAAATGAGAAAAGCAAAACAAAACTAAACATAGTCTTCTCCATACAACAACCAATATTAATCATAGTCTTCTCCATACAACAACCATGGAAGTGTTCTTCCCCCTGCCTTTTGTTATTCACCCTTATCCTTTTACGTCTTTCACCAGCCGATGGATGTCTTTTTATCTTCTTCCTTCCCCTCTTTACGATGATATCCGGAAGTATTATCTGCTTCTCCTTGATGTCATATGGGATAACCCACGTAGACATATCAGGCACAACATAGATGGACCTGACATAAGCCAATGTCCACAACTCGTTCAAATAATATTTCGAACACAGATCATGAAGTTCCATGTGGATATCACTACGACGCCTTCCATGTTCCTTGAAATAGATAAACGCGGCAAGAGCATGGAGACAAGGATACTTATGAATATCGATGAACTTGCAAGTGCAACTTTTGCTTACCAAGTTCACCAAATAAAGCTTTCCTTCATCATCATCAACCTCATATTCAAGTGCATAACTGTTTACCTCTCGCACGGGGTATTTTTCAGCCACAGGCCATTTTTATGCAAGAAGTTCTCAACAATAGGCACCAATTTGTTTCTGCTCGGTGCTGCAACAGACTCTTTCCTATGAGCGTTAAACCACTCAGAAAACTTTCGAAGTATGGAATCCAGCAAAGGCAATAAGGAGTATTTCCTGGCTTCTCTAAAAACTTTGTTTAGAGATTCGACAGAGTTGCTAGTGTCCAAGTTGTATCTATCAGCCGGAGATACACATCTCGCCCATTTTTCTAGCGCGCAAGTATCCTCCGCATACTTCGCCGCTGATGGATATCTATTCTTAAACTCGTCGAAAAGATTGTTGAACTCAGCAACAGTGTTAGCCCAACCGCACGCTTGGAATTCTTTGGCGACAGTGTCCTTATCTGCGTGATGCGGAGCATGACCCTTCACGTTTTGTGACAAATGATATAAGCAATAACCATGATGAGCTTGTGGATACATGTTAGTTACCGCGTTGATGAGGCTTAAATTTCTGTCACTCACAAACACCAGCTCAGGAGAGTCGGCTACAACGGTTCTCAACATCTCGAAAAACCAGGCCCAACTATCATGATTCTCACCGTCGAGTACCCCAAATGCTATAGGATAGATGTGCCGATTGGGATCTTGAGCTATGGCGAAAACTAGTACACCGCGATATGCGGTCTTCAGAAAAGTAGCATCCACCATAATCACTTTCCTCATGCATTTAAACCCTTCAATGGAAGCTCCCAAAGCTATGAAAAGGTACTTGAATTTTCCCAACTCATCTAGTTTCACTTGTGTTACCGTGCCTTCATTTAGATGTTCTAGGACAAACAAATAACGATACAACATCCGGTAGCTATCTTCTGGACTACCACGCAAATCGCAAATTGCTTGGTTTTTCCCTCTCAGAGCCGTGGAGTATGATATCCCTACACCAAATTTTCTCTTCACAATCTCCATGATAGTTTTTGGTGCTGGAGTCTCGTATTTCCCTGGATATTCTTCACTCAATAGAGATGCAACTAGTTTTGATGATCCTTTCCTCTTCTCCCTGCCTTCTTCACTCTGACTAGTACGGATGCATGTGTGCATCTTCGTGTACGTTCTAATCGAGAAAGTTTCGGATCCACTGATCCTTGCTGCTCGTACTCTCCAATTACAGCCTCGTTGAGCACATCTAGCTACCCACCGCTGAGAATCGGATTTTTGTATAAAATAGCCAAAAGATTCAACAAATGCGCCTCTATGAACCAACTTTGCTAAAACCTCCTTGTTTGGAAATTCTACACCAAGACTCAAATTCAAACCGTCTTCCCATGGCGGTAAAGTCGGACTACACACAGCAACAACAGGTGGTTCCACCACATACTCATCACGCAAATCTGATGAATCGTTACCGTTGCCCTCATGTTCAACACGCTCTGTATCTTCATCATTTTCGGGAGCATCTCCATCATTTTTTAGAGCATCTCCATCACTTTCGGGAGCATCTCCATCATTTTCGGGAGCATCTCCATCATTTTTGAGAGCATCTCCATCACTTTCGGGAGCATCTCCATCATTCTCGGGAGCATCTCCATCATTATCGGGAGAATCTCCATCATTTTTGAGAGCATCTCCATCATTTTCGAGTTCTTCAACCTCTTTTTCTTTGTTCTCTTGTTGCTCGGGAACATACACCATGATGGCATCAGGCCCTATTTCTCCTTCATAGTTCTCACCATAGGAGCTTTTTCCCGCTCTCGACTGTTGCTCGGGAAGTTCTGGTGTACTCAACACCTCCACATACAAAACACATCGACGATTCTCATTATCAACATGCGTTAGATACACAAAAAACTTCTCATCATCACAAATATACGAATGTTCCTCACACCCAGCCAGCCTAGGGATGTAACTCAGTTGGAATTTAACCTTCGTTTCATCCAAACCAAGCTTTTTGTATAACCTAGATTCTACCATCGACATTGTTATCTCCTCAACTGATGCCTTAAACACTAGACCATAAATGCGACCTTCGAATTTATAATGTATGTTGACGTTGTTGATCATTTTAACCTGCCAAACAATACCCAGAAACTCAATCAAAACAGTGATTTGTGCACAGTTATACAACATTTCCCAGTGTTACTGGTGAGCTAGTTATACTATTACGAACTGAGAATGAACCCGAAATACAATTCAATTATGAAAAAGCAACCCAATTCAATGATTCAACCACAGCAATGCATCTCTAAACAATTTGGACTCATAATAAACCCACAAACATTCTTTAATCACCAGTGTGCATCAAATCCCAATTACAATCCCCATTTGAAATCGATTCTTAAAGAGGAGACTAATGGGAGACTAATCCACTAATCTACAAATAAACAGTCAAACCTCGATTTTGATGAGAATGCGGCTACGGCGCGGCGAAGGAGACGTCGACGGCGGTGTAGGAGGCGAAGAAAATCGAGGTGAACCGACGACCGAATCCGCCAGAGCTGAGCACGATTTTCTCGAGCTGGTGGAGAGCGAGGAGAGAGAGAGAGGAGAGAGAGAGAGAGATGCCAATATTCAATTTTTTAATATTCAATTTTTTAATAATCCCTCCCCCACACCCAACCCGAATTAGACCTAACCCGAAGAGTCCCCAACCCGAATCCCATTTTTAATATTCAATTCTATTTTTTTTTTAAATTAATCTGTAAGGGTGGAAGAGTAATTGCCCACTCTCATTTTAATGAGAAGGGTATTGTGGATTAAGGAGGGGTAGTGTAGATTTTATTTTGCCAATTAGGGTCATAAGAGACGAAAGCCCGTATTATTGTTTCATCTTCTTATTAGTTTTCCTTCCCTGTTCATTGACTTCAAGAAGTTGTATATAGTTTTGATGAAACATGATCTGGAGAAGATGCATGACCTGGTGTATGATTTGATAGGATATGGGCAAACAGGCAGTCTTCTGCGAGGTCAAAAGAAAGGAAGATGAGATACATAGCAGAGCTCGAGAGAAAAGTACAAACTTTACAAACAGAGGCTACATCTCTCTCAGCGCAGTTGACTCTCTTACAGGTTGGTTGAATCTGTACTGCAGATCAAATTTTATTCTGGAGTTATGATGTGTGTTAAGTATATTGCAAGTTTATGATTTTAATCTTGTTAGCTTTTCTTCTGCTCTCCAGAGAGATACAAATAGTCTGAGTGTTGAAAACAATGAGCTAAAACTCCGAGTACAAACTATGGAGCAACAAGTTCACCTGCGGGATGGTGAGGATACTTTTTCAAAAACATTTTCCTACGAATTATTCGTATGATTTGTCCCACTTAGTTGTGAATGCTGCTACTTGATTAACTGCATTTTCTTTATTTTACAGCATTAAATGACGCACTGAAGGAGGAAGTCCAACATCTTAAGGTATTAACGGGGCAAGGTGTTTCAAATGGTGCATCAGTGATGAACTATGGTTCTTTTGGATCTAACCAGCAATTTTATCCCAATAATCAGTCTATGCACACTATGTTAGCCGCACAATACTTGTGGGGTTTTCAATTCGTATCTTCTTCTTCCTGTAGATTTGGAAATGTCTGATGCACAAAGAGGATGCTTTAGCTATAGAACGTCTTGCTCCGAGGTTAGCTGCACTGAGAGCAGAGAAGACGAAGGTGTTGTTGCGCATCCTAGTGCGATGATATCACGGCTGTCTATGGTGCCTCGTCACTGCGTCGTCTACTCCGTCACTCGTTCTCACGGTGAAGAACTGGAAGGGACGACAGTGAAGATGATTTAGATGATGGAGGTGCCGGCGAGACATCAGGAGCAGAGGGAGCTCAAGGTTTTGATAGTTTTAACTCATTTTTTCTTTAGTCTAATTATGTGCTTTAGTCATTAGGTTTGATTTTGTTTTACCTTTTAAGCTTATTTGAGATTTGAAATAAGCTTTGTAATTTGAACAATTTTGTAATATATTTTTCTTCAATGTATTCGTTTTTAAATTTAATATTTTCAGAAAATTAGTTTAAAAAACAAAATTTTGAAAATTGATAACCAAAATATATATTATAAAAATTGATATATTTAAATATAGATGATAATTGCATAACGCTATCTTAAAAATATATAACATAACATTTATTGGAAAAGCTATCTTTAAAAACATATAGCATAGCATTTATTGAAAACGCTATCTAAAGTGCTAGACTTTTTATCGCGGTCGATGACATAGCGGGTAACACAACGCTATCGTATCGATACATGTCGTTTTGACAGTTATTAATACGCGAATTTCTTGTAGTGAGAGAAAGAGAATAACACTTGTCACCAAAACATCAACCTTTCTTTGCTATAAATAGGAGCCAATCTCTTCCCATTTCATTCATCACAAAGAAGAAGAGAGAGAGAACCTGAGGAGAGAGAGAACCGTAAAAAGGAGAGAGAGAGAACCGAAGTAGAGAGAAGATGAGGATGGTCCGGAGGCCCGATCAGAATCACTAAGTTCAACGTTACGGTCAAGTGAGGGTCAAGTTCGGGTCAAAGCAACGGTTCAGGGAAGGTTCGGGTTAGCGTCGGGTTCGTGTTGGAGTTCCGTCAAATCCATCCATTCGTCATCATAATAACACTGTAAGTCGGCTAAATTATGTGTTGCATTTAGTTAGAATCATATAGATCCGGAATTGATAAATTGTAGTTTAGGTTGCATACCCTTTGATTGAATTGGTTAGAACGGCTAGGTTGATTAATAACTCGGTGGACTAATTAAAGGGTTAGGTTACGGGATGCATGATAGTTAGCTTATATCCGTAATCGTTGATAGTTCGTTGATTGCTTGATTGGGTATTGCATTAATTGACTGATAGTTTGTTGATTGCTTGATTTGGTGATGCATACATATAGAATGACATGCTAGGACGTATATGCATATATAATTATTTAAGAACATATCTAAAGGAATCTATATACGGGAAATTATGAGTTGATTAAAATACTGTTAAAAGACATAACACGCTTAGAATATAAACGGGGTGGGTTAATTAGTCGGGTTAAGGGTAATGAATGGAAGTTAATGAATAATGAGATGTCGGGTAGTTAGTAATCTTACTAACTTTAAACCGACAAAACGAGGACTTATTAAAAGATACTTAGGAAGGGATAAGTAAAAGAAGTGGTGTGATTGATGGGGCCGTCTACGGGATTAGTAATCCACTAATCCCAAGGTAGCGGATTGAATGAGTAAAGGTTAAGGATTGAATGAGTAAAGGTTTAGGATTGAATGAGTAAAGGTTAAGGAAATATTAAAGGACTAATAAACCTAAATAATTGTTTGGGTGGTGTTGTGAGTATTGTTTGTGTGATTATGTATCTACCTCGGTGTTGGGCCGAATAGACTGTTGATTGCTTGATTGTGTATCTACTTCGGTGTTGGGCTGAGTAGACTGTTGATTTCTTGATTGTTTATCTACTTCGGTGTTGGGCTGAGTAGACTGTACTGGTAGATACTTACTCTGGTGCGGAACCTGGTAAGTTTGGGTAAGGTCGGGTGATGTGGAGGTTGGTGATAGGACTTGCGGGAAAGATTGGGTATTGAGATGGTATTTCTATTTGACCTTGTTTGTATTGCGTGATAGATTCCGAGTGAGTCTGCTTGTTTACTTTGCTGTTATTAGGAATCTATCACTACAAGAAATAAGTGCATTGATAGCACATGAGGATAGCACGATTTCGGTAACTGCTATTGTAGAGAGCTTGATGAGGTGGATCTTCTGTTACAGCATTATATCAATGTTATATCGTTATTTTGCTAAGCGGGAAACCAAAATCGTGATTTGGAGCCAGAATTCTGCTATTAATGTCACAAATATGTTTTGGAGGTAAAATTTTGATATGACAATCAACAATTTTTTTTTTTTGGTCAAGGAACACCAACACATAAACAAAAAGAAAAGACTTTAACATTTTCTGAGATTAAAGGGAAATATCTTAGCTTCTGTGATTCTCCTTGTTCCCAATTCTCAACGATTTTGAGCTTGTAAGGCCTCAATCCCTAACTGGATTTTGAGAAATTAGACAGTGAAATGGATGAAGATGAAGTGAGGATGAGCGATTTCCTTCTTCTCGATTTGTTTAATCTCTGAGGTTTCCTTCTTCTTCTGCAACTTTCTCCTTTGTGAGTTTAATCTCTGCGATTTTCATCTCAATCCCTAACGGAGATGGGGTTCTGGAATGGGAGATGGGCTACCTAGAGACGAAGATTTGGCATCGCTTTCTCAGTCTATGATTCCGGCGAAGAACGATAGAGGATGTCAATCTCACATCGGAGACCTCTTCCTCGAACAAGAACAACAATATTTTCGGATCTCCTCCTTCTCCTCCGCCTGTAGTCATATCATAAAGCTACGGTGGCACCATTAAAAACGTGTCTCGCTCGGTAAGCTTATATCCTCTCTCAAAGTAACTCTTTGCTTTTTCTTTCTTCGATTGGGTTGCGCTATTGTTCAGGTTCTTGTTCTAAGTTTCATTTAATTTTGTCTTGTTCAGTGATATGATCTTGTTACTTGTTTATTTCTAGGGCGAGCCAAAGAAGAAGAAGACCAGATGCTTGTTGTTGGCTTTAAGGTGATGCATACACTCAGCATATAGAATGCTTGTTGTTGGATTTTGGCCTCAGTTGCTTTGCATTTAATTGTAATTTTGTGTGTTTTTAAGGTGAGATTGGGAGAGTGGGAGAAGAAGAGAGAGGAAGAGCAACGAAGACTAATGGTGGAAGAAGATGGAATGTGGGCTTCTATGAATAAACAAGGGAAAAAAGCTTTTAGGGAGATGGATATTAAGGTGTCTTATTTTGTCAATGTCAACTTCTTTAGTTGAAGACTTTTGTTTGTTTCTTCTTCAAATGGTTTAGTCGTTTTTGGTGTGTGTTTAGGCGAAGACAGATGAATGTAGAACCTGGAGTTGGTAAATGGTTTCCATACCTTAACCGAGGTGAGTCTTTAAGAGGTTCTTCTTTTGTTTTTGGCTTACATAAGTGATATTTGGTAGTTTAATTCTTCTGTAGGCTATGCTGAAGATAAATGAGCAAATGCATAGGTATTGGAAGGAGAATGGTGAAGGAAAGTCCTCACAATATAGCATTTTGAGCTGGAATATGAATCTTCATGTTGTGAGAAAGTTAAGGAATGGCTAGCTGGAGAAGAGTTTTATAAGCAGAAAATCCATATGAAACATATTCTTCTAGTTGTGGCTGACAAGTTTCTCGTTGATCACCAATCAAGTAAAAAAAGGAGCCAGCATCCTCTGCTTTGACGAGATTCAGGTAACTGTATAGATGAAAGAAAGTACATTACCCAATTCATAAAGTCAATTTAGTGTCTACAAAGGCTTATGTGAGACTTGATTTGCAAACATTTGATTCTATCTGTAGCTTGGACTTTCTTGCATCTTCTGTTACAAACAGTTGATGTGTTTGCTATAGTGGCCTTATCTGGAATTGTGAGCAGATTGTTGACTACTGGAACTGTTCTTGTAGCCACCAGTAATCGAGCACCAAGAGAGTTAAATCATGTTATTTTTCTCCTTAAAGCTCTCTTCTTTTTGCAGCAGGAATGTAGTAACTAATTTTCTAGCTAATGTTGTTGGTACAGGACGGAATGCAGAAGGATATATTCGATAAGTTAAGGAATGGCTAGCTGGAGAAGAGTTTTATAAGCAGCAACTTCATACTGCGATGAAGAATCTGATATTTACTCAGAAGTGATCGAGATTGATGATTCACTTTAATCTTTGTTTTCTCTTGTACAGTTTTACGGATTAATTTATCTTAGAATGGAGTTAAAGAGCATTAACGATGCGTTTGATCGTGTTGCAAACAAGCAGAAACTCTCCTATAGCAAAACAAATAAATGAGATTGTTCAGATGCTTTCTCAAGAAATCGACAAACCCTTGTGGATTATGTATTGAAGCTCTTTACATTCTCTTGGAATCAAAATATGTTTTTTTTTTGCTTTTTCAAGGTTCCAGACAAACATTATAAAATTTAGAGGTTAAAAACAAACACTATTCAGTCTTAATTTAGAGTATAAATAGGGTTTAGGGTTTGAAAAAAAATCTAACTACTATAACATATCCAAGAAACAAGATTTAATAATTATAAAATAAATTGTTATTTTTCAAATACAATCTTTTACAAACATTAATCCCATACTCTAACTTAAACTCTAACCTTATACCCCAAACTTAATTCAAACCCTAATCATGAAATGCTATCCAAATATAACCATTAATTGTACAACATGAAATTGATATTTTCAAACATTAACCTCAAAAGTATAATTGTGTAAGATTTATACCACAAACACAAACCCTAAGGATCTAACCCTACATTTTAAATTATTAATCATAAGTACTAAATTTCTAATTGTATATTATTAAACATAAACATTATAAAATATACAAAACCAAATTAAACAGTTATAAAAAAAATCTAAACCCTTAACTCTACATTCTAAACACAACCTTAAACCCTAAACTTCTAAATCTCTAATAATAAACACTACAAATTTAACACATCAACTACTATAGCAAAATTTAACAATTATAAAAAAATTTCAAGTATAACAAATTTAACCTTAATTATAAATTTTTTAAAACTAATATGGTTTAGGATTTGATTTAAAAATATATTAAGTATAAAATATTTAACCTCATACCTAAATTTAAACCCTAAACTTCAAATTCTAATTCTATACCTCAAACTTTAAACCTTAAATTTTAAACGTTTAATATTTAACTTTAGAATCTTAATCATAGAAATTAATTACATCCGTAAGTTCTAAATTTGCATTTAAATTTTAAACTCTTAATTATAAAAATTAATATCATGATACATATGCTTAAAATATAACATTTGCTTAGGTTTTTGTCAAATAACTTTTACTTAACTACTAAATAAAATTTGGTCAATTTTAGGCTAAAAATTATCATAGAGCCATTTTTTCTAAAGTAAACTTAAGCGCCAAAAATTTAAGGAAAATTTTAGTTTTTACCCCCAAAATTTTAAGTTTTTTTCCTGAAACCAAAAACCCATCTGAATGTCTCTAGGGTCTCGCTCTTCTCCATTCTCCTTCAATGACTCGGGTTTCGATTTTATTCAATCAATCGATTGTACATCTTTCGCCATCGAATTCTCGGAATGTCTCTAGGGTCTCGCTCTTCTCCATTCTCCTTCAATGTCTCTAGGGTCTCACTCTCCTCTGCGTGTGGTGTTTCGCCAAGGATTTGGCAAATTTGGGTTTGTGCACCGAAGATCAATCATTCGTCAGTTTCTCCGACGGATTGTAAGGTTTTCTCCTTTCTTTGATTTTCTTACCCTTTCACTGTGATTATTATGTTGATTCGATGTTTGTACAGTTTGCATTACGCGAATGTAACGGTCGGGACGCCGTCTGATTGGTTTATGGTTGCTCTTGACACGGGAAGTGACTTGTTTTGGTTGCCCTGTGATTGTACCAATTGTGTCCGTGAACTGAAAGCACCTGGAGGCTCGGTAATGTTTCTATTTGCTTATATGTAAGTATATGGCTAATGTGTTTTTGTTGTCTTGAGGTCTTATGGTCGAGATTCTGAAGGATTCTAATGGGTTTGTTCTAAATGAGACTTCAGTTTACTTGCGTTAGAGATAAAGATCAATTCTAGGATTGAAACCTAACTTAGGCAGCTCTTGGTTGACCAAGTCTTTAACACTTAAACAGAGTGAGACTGACACTAGCGTGATCGATTATGCATACTATATGAACTGGTGTTGAAGCTTATATTATTTGTGAGGGTGTCTTGAAACTATGAACAGCTTAAGATTGATGTTTCTTGATCCAAACATGTCTCTCACATACTTCCTTTTTTCATTTTATATCAAATCTGCGTAACTATTAGTCTTGAAATCTCTCAAAGAGACTTCTTGGTTATTTCTCTTGAAATTAGTCTTTTTGTCAGTCTTTACTCAAACATCTTGATGTGCTAATCTTTTAGATTTGTGGCTCTTGTTACAGGTGATGCCTCACATACTTTGAGGGTCACTCTTGTTGATCCGAACAATGTCTTGGAGAGCTGGGATCCTACGCTTGTTAATCCTTGCACATGGTTCCATGTCACTTGCAACAATGAGGACATCGTCATAAGAGTGTAAAGCTTCCTTCTAATCCTTCTCTTCTGAGGTATACGATCATTTGATTCTTTCTCCTTCACATTTAGAGTCTCTCAATACCCTGAGATTTGTCTTGGCTTATGGGTGGTGGAACAGGGTCTGGTGCTGCACATGTCGTAGCTCAGATATCAAAGGATGCAGGTTATTTGACCGTGGTGTTGTTACCTATCCTGTTAGCTTCGAAGGCCGTAAAAGATCCTTGCAGGTAATGTGTTGACACCGTTTCATGTTTGAATTGTTTTAAGTCTTAGTCTTGTTATGGTGTTATGTTTAATGTTGTTTGATTCTCTAGGCACTGGAAGCCATTGAAAAGCTGCAGAAGAACGTGGATATCCTTATTGTGATACCAAATGATCGCCTGCTAGATATTGCGGATGAACAGACACCTCTTCAGGACGCTTTTCTTCTTGCAGATGATGTTTTACGCCAAGGAGTGCAAGGAATCTCAGATATTATTACTGTGAGTCAGGTGTACATGTAAAGCTTAACAAGTTGGTTTGATGAGAATGCTCACTGATTAATCTCTTTTCAGATACCTGGACTGGCCAATGTAGATTTTGCGGATGTGAAGGCAGTTATGAAAGATTCTGGAACTGCAATGCTCGGGGTAGGTGTTTCTTCAAGCAAGAACAGAGCAGAAGAAGCAGCTGAACAAGCCACTTTGGCTCCATTGATTGGATCATCCATACAATCAGCTACTGGTGTAGTCTACAACATCACCGGTGGAAAAGACATTACTTTGCAGGAAGTGAACCGAGTATCTCAGGTGCGGGAATCTTGATCCAGTTCAACTCGGTATATACCGTATATTACAATGCACAGTCGTGTCATGTTTATGGGTTTTTCTTTTTGCAGGTGGTGACAAGTTTGGGGGTGAATCTGAGATGTTGCAGCTTGATAATTTGAGAAATTCCATCTCGTACTACAAGCTGGAGATGATAAGAGTCCAGCTCATCACGGCACAGGGTCATCAGGTTTATTATAAAGCCTCTCCATCAGCTCATCAATTCTTATCTACGTTTAAGCGTTTGCTCGACTGTATTTTTTTCTTTTGATCAGACTGAAGTGGAAGATGTCAGGAAAGCACAAGCTGATACTATTGCTCTTGCATCAGATGGTATAGTGAGTCGTCTAGAAGAAGATGGCGAGAAACTAACTGAAATGCTCAAATCTCTGTGTTGGAGACATAACGGGATTCATGCAGAGGTAACTAGGATTTCAACAAGTTATTTAGGAAGACTGTTGCCATGATCATTACTAAATCCATACTATGTTGACAATGTAGGAAGTGAAGCTCATCGGTATGGATTCACTTGGTTTTGACCTCAGGCTTTGCTCAAGAATGCAAATTAAGCCATTACGGTTTGCATTCTTGAAAAGGGTAAGTTGGTATACCGGATACTTGGACGGATACTTGGACAGCCATCACTTATCCGAGAATCCTCCATGGGTAAAGCTTCCTTCCAATGCTGTGGGATCATACTTAAGACATTACAACTATTAAGTTTATGTTTTTAGTTGAACTTGTGTTTGTGGGTATACTTAGACTATGTATTTCTTGTTGGTGGATGGTTTATGTTTAAGTTGGAGAAAAATTAATTGTTTGTAATTATATGTTTATAAATTCTAAATATATTTTTGCAATTCTAATTGATTTTCAAATAATAATTTAAAACCAGAATTCAAAATATAATTATATAATAAAAAATTTATAGCTCCAATTAACATTAAATATGGCAAAATATAAAAGTTTTCATAAGATGTATAACAGCCATAAAGATTTGTCATTATAAATAATAATATAGCAACAACAAAAATGTTAGGATAAAGTATAATACAGCCTTAAAATATTGCCACCACAATATATATTATTGCACGAATAATATGTTGTATTAGTTCATAAAATGGCGATAAACCAATGCTACTGAAAACTATATAATCACATCAAAATTAGCGCTATCGTAGACAGATATATGATAGCATCTCAAATTAGTGCTATAGTAGATGGCAGACCTAAGATGGCAGCGGCAAACATAGCGTTTATGGAAACGCTATCATAGATATATGATAGCGTTTTCGTGGTGCTATCAATACCCATATTTCTTGTAGTGTATAGGGCGTGTTAGATCCCACAAGTATAGAGATGGCGTTCTAGTACTTCCGACCCGATTGGATCCTCGGGTAGTTACTTGATCGGTTCCCGTGCCTTCGGGTGGTGATTTTGGTTATGGTGTTAACCTTTTGAGTGACGCCGGTAGGTGTGTGGTCCGTAGAATACGGGGTCGCGTCCTAGGGATGGACTGCATGGAATCTTTGGTTATCTAGGGGTAACCCGAGCCACCGCGTATCGATGGTCAGAGAACCGTGTCCTAGTCGTAGGACTTAGTGTTTTCGTCTAGGAGTCGTGGGAGGTCTTAGTTACCATGGGTAGCTAAGTGTTCCCGTGGAAGTTACCGAGTTCGCGTTTAGGGCCCATGGTGTGGATATTGCGTTAGAGATGCATTTAGTGTAGATCGAGTCTAATCGAGGGCATGTGCCACAGTGTTCTCAATTTCCTTCGTTGATGTTATGTGTTGTTATTTGAATGCTTGTGTGTTGTGGAGCTCATCACGTCTTGGTAGCACGTGATCAGCTATTGTACTTGATTGTTATTTTCGGTTTGGGCGGGATTATTAGATTGTTAGCAGCCTTTAGTTGGGAGCCGTCTCACTGGGTAATCTTAGATTACTCATTAGACTCTTTTGTGTTTTTCAGGTTTGGCGTAGCTTGGCGGACGCATAGGACACTCGGAGTAGTCTCGGGTTGGCATTGATTATCGGTTGTTTACGCATTTTGAATTTACTTTCAGTTTTGGATTTTGTTGGGATATCCCGCTAAAAGTTTTGTATTGAACCGTATATTATTATGAATAAAATTTATATTTTTAAAGTAATAAAAACGGAATAATTCCCTGATATACGGTTTAGTCCAAACCGAACACAACTCATGGAAGCGGTACGGGTTGAAAAGCCTCGTATCGTGGAAATGAGGCAAACGGAGTCAAAGGTAGTTTGGTTCGAGTCTTTGTCTCAAACCGGACTGTCTCTGGTTTTCGTATTGTGACAAAATCTTCTCGTATGACTACTCGGGTTCAATTGGTCATGTTCTTGTTTGACTGTTGACCGGTCAGCTCGTCGATCAGCGGAAACGGGAAAGAGGCGTCACACTGGGATTCTCCGTTACGAGTTCCTTTATGGTGTGCCTCCTTTTGAAGCCATGGAGCACTCAGCCACATATAAAAGGTAAAAAAAAAAGAAATTGCATTCCTAATCTACAGTTAGAGTCAATTTCTTGTTGGTTTGGTTGTTGTTCTTGATGATTTTGTTTACACAAATTATCTATAACGAGACTGTGAAAGTGGACCTCAACTAACCTCCTAAACCAATTGTGTCTGCATCTGCAAAAGATCTAATTACCAAGATTTTTATATACCTTCAATCTTATACATTTTGATGGAAGTCGTAGTCACTGAAAATTGAATCTGAAATCTTACAGATTTCTTCAAAAAAAAAAACAGCCTCTACACTTATTGAATAGGTAATCTCAAAGAAAAGGCATCACAAAGTTGCTCATCTTTGCTTCGACAGATATTGAGCCATTGTTACAAAGCTGGGTATGAAAAAAGAGACAGTTGTCCATATTTTCTAATATTTTGGTTTAATGAAATCATAAAAGTCGTAGGGCAATATATGATATCCCTCTGCATTTGTGATGGAAAACACGAACACGATAAAGTCGTAGCGAAATATAGTTTCCCGCACTTGTGTGAGTATGTGAGAAAAACAAATGCAATGGCAGAAAATAATATCAAAAACGCAATGAAACGAGACCGGCAATTTTTATGTGAAAAACTTCCTCGATGTGAGAAGAAAAAACCACGGGACCGTAGTCCACTCCAAATCCACTATATCAAATAGACTGAGTTACAACCACGTCCTCTCTGCTCCACAGAAAAACTCCAGAGAGTAAGGCTCAACAAGAGCAATCTCCAACACAAGAACTTCAACAAGAAAGTGATACAAGAGCCTTGAAATATGCAGTACCAAACAACTCTACGTTCACTAAGATTACGGTCACTATTTCCAATCTCCACCGTACAAAGCTTCGATAAACAAGTCAAGATCACCTCTGCCAAATTTCAGCTCATGAAGAGAATATCTCACCGTTAGATTTACAAAACATTGAAGACTGGTCCTAGTTTTCTTCAAAACAGAACAGCTCTTTAAAACTCCGATTTACAACAAACCAACCGTTGAAATTCAAAAGCCACCGTTGAATCTGAAGATCACTGATTCATGAATCTTCCCTGAATGTTTCATCAAGTTCGGAACTCGTTTGATGATCCGATCGTCAGCTTCACCAAAACGGGCGAAAACTGTTTTCTCCCCTTTCTTCTTCTTCTTCTTTGCTCTCTCTACTTTTATTTTTTCTTTTGCACGAATTGAAGTCACCAATCATACTGAGCGAAAAAAATATAAACATATATTTACATAATAAAATACCAATGGGTCAATCCCATTATTTCCTCCACTAGGAAGGAATACCGACAAGCTACCCCTCCGACTAATTGTAGGAAACAACCATACCGGCTATCTCTTGACAAACTTCAAGCTTCCATATCGGCAATGACTTAGTCATAATATCAGCTCCATTATCATCCGTATGAACTTTCACAAGTTCCACTTTCTTAGAATCAACCACATCACGTATCCAGTGATACCCCTTGTTGATGTGTTTCGAACGCGAATGAAAGGTCGAGTTCTTCCCGAGACAAATCGCGCTTTGACTGTCACAAAGCAGTTTATACTTTTCTTTCCTGAAACCGATCTCGTCAAGAAAATTCTTCATCCACAACAACTCGTTACAAGCTTCCGTTGCGGCGATAAACTCAGCTTCAGTGGTAGAAAGTACAACGCACTTTTGTAACCTTGATTGCCATGTCGCAGCTCCCCCTGCAAATGTTATCAAGTAACCTGAAATAGACTTACTGGAATCAACATCCCCAGCCATATCCGCATATGTGTAACTAACAAGATATGGCTTATCACCTCCAAAGGTAAGTTTTAAACTAGAAGTCCCTCGAAGATATCTCAAAATCCACTTCACAGCATTCCAATGTTCTCTCCCAGGTTTCGAAAGAAAATGACTAATTGTTCCAAATGCATGAGCTATATCTGGTCTTGTACAAGCCATAGCATACATCAAGATACCAACTGCAGAAGCATATGGGACCCTCACCATATCTTCCTTCTCTGCATTTGTACTCGCACTCTGCTGACCGGTTAATCTAAAGTGTGTAGCAAGAGGAGTGCTTACAACTTTAGACTTGTCCATGTGAAACATTTAAAGTACCTTCTCAATATACTTCTCCTAAGACAAGTGAATCAGCTTTTTACCTCTATCTCGAACAATTCTTATACCAATAACCTGCTTCGCTGGACCCAAATCTTTCATGGAAAATGACTTGCTAAGTTGCTTCTTTAACTCTTGAATTCTTCTCAAGTTCCTGCCCACAATCAACATGTCGTCAACATACAACAAAAAGATGATAAATTCATCATCATCAAACACCTTCACAAATACACACTGATATGAAGTAGTCTCCTTACAACCATGCTCCCCTATAACCGACTTAAACTTCATGTACCACTACCTCAGTGCTTGTGTCAATCCGTAAAGACTTATCTTCAAGCGACAAACTAACTCCTCTTCGCCCTTTTTAACAAAGCCTTCTGGTTGTACCATGTAAATCTCTTCCTCCAAATCACCATGAAGGAAATCCGTCTTTACATCCATTTGCTCAACCTCTAGATCAAGGCTCGCTGCCAATCCAAGTACAACCCGAATGGATGACATCTTCACAACAGGAGAAAAGATTTCATCATAATCAATCCCCTTCTTTTGGCTGAACCCTTTCACAACCAATCTAGACTTGTATCGAGGTAGCAAATTTTTATCTTCATGTTTAATCCTATACACCCACTTATTAAGAAATGTCTTTTTACCCTTAGGAAATTTCACCAACTCATATGTGTTGTTCTCATCAAAAGAACCCATCTCCTCTCTCATGGCTTCTAACCATTTATCTATGTGTTCATCCTCCAAAGCTTCACCAAAGCTTTCTGGTTCTCCCCCATCAGTAAACAACACATACTCACTAGGATTAATTATACCTTGTCGACAGCCTTGGACCTCTCTCAAATATTCTAACAGCAGGTAGGTTCGCGGTAGTTGGTGTATCATCATGATCGTCACCATGATCACCAATACCGTCATCATCATGTGTGGAAGCATCAACTGTGCCATGTGTATCAACATGAACCTCACCCTCATTCTGACCGGGGACTGATATAGAAGGGAAAACAGCTGAATCAATCAAACCTTCATTTCTCTGAGCTGGTTCGGACTTCTCAATATACTAATCGTCTGATCTTCCATGAACACAATATCTCTGCTACTTAAAAGCTTCTTCTCAATGTGATCATAAAATCTGTATCCAAACTCATCCTGACAATAACCAATGAACACACATTGTCGCGACTTCGTCTCAAGTTTCGACCTTTCGTCTTTAGGAATGTGCACGAAGCCTTGCAACCAAAGACCCCTTAAATGACTGTAAGAAACATCCTTGCCGGTCCAAACTCTCTCCGAAATGTCACCATCCAATGGAGCACTTGGTGAAAAATTTAACACGCGAACAACTGAGCTCAAAGCTTCATCCAAGAAAGTCATCGGCAAGCTTGACTGCGAAATCAAACATTTGATCCTCTCGACAACCGTTCCATTCATTTTCTCAGCCAACCCATTCAACTGTGGAGTCTTAGGCAGCGTAAACTGATGCATAATACCATGTTCCTTGCAATAAGCATCAAATGGTCCAGAATACTCATCACCACTATCACTGCGGATACACTTCAACTTCTTTCTCGTATGTCTCTCAACCAATGCCACAAAATGCTTAAAATATCTCAGAACTTGATCCTTCGTCCTCATAGTGAAAACCCACAACTTCCTTGAATGATCATCAATGAATGTGACAAAATATGATGCACCACACAGATTTTTTGTCTTCATTAGACCACACACACATCTGAATGCACCAAATCAAGTATCTCGGGTTTCCTAGATGGTGCATAAGACTTTAACGAGACTCTGAGTTGTTTCCAAGAAAAACAATGTGCACACTTCTGTAAATGCAAACCGGAGATCCCTGGAATAGCCTCCTTCTTTGACAACACAGACAATTCCTTCTCGCTCATATGACTGAGTCTCTTATGCCATAACTCCATGGTATCATTATTCTCCAATGCATGAAAAATGTCTTTGGAGACCTTAGCATGCATCCAATAGAAATATTAAGACTTATCACCTCGAGCCATAACCATAGAACCACGTGAGAGTTTCCATTTACCACCACCGAATAAACTGTACAAACCCTCACCATCAAATATTCCCGTAGAGATCAAATTCAACCGAATATATGGGACATGCTTCACTCCCTTAGGCATAAGTCTTGTACCAATACTAGTCTCCAAGCAAATATAACCAATGCCAACAACCTGAGCCAAATCGTCATTACCCATCTCCACAGAACCATAACTACCTGGGGTATAGGTAGTGAACAAATCCTGCTGCGATGTTGCATGAGTAGTAGCTCTACTATCAACAACCCAACTGGTGTCTTGGCATGTAACATTAATGGCATCACCCTCAAGAAGACTGATCGTGACTGTCACCCGATCTTTACCATATCCTTGACGATTTCCTTGCTTGCTATCCTTTTTCAATTTTCAGCAATCTTTCTTCATGTGCCCTTTCTTATGACGGTAGTGGCACTCCAAATTAGCAAATTTGTTAGATTTGCTTCTGCTTCTGTTCTTGTCCTTCTTGGGCTCTCGATATGAACACCTCCCCCCTTGACTCAGTAACCATAACATCTGAATGTGAGGAACTAGGATTCGCCTGCCTTCTCGTTTCCTCCTTCAAGACATTGTTCTTCACTAAGTCCATCGAAATAGCACCATTCGCTGCAGAGTTACAAAGAGACATCGTAAACACTTCCCAAGAATTCGGTAATGTACCAAGAATCCACAAACCGTGAATATCATCTTCAAATTGAATACCCATGTCAGACAGCTTATTGAGCAATCCCTGAAACGCATTCAAGTGATCCTTCATCGGAGTACCATCCTGATACCTCAACTCAATTAACTTCTTGATCATGAACATCTTGTTATTCCCGGTCTTCCGAGCATACAACTGCTCCAGCTTCAACCACAAAGAACGAGCATTAGTCTCTGTTTCAATATGATGCAGAACATTATCATCTACCCACTGCCTTATCGAACCACGGACTTGTCGATGCAACAACTTCCACTCATTATCCGTTTTTTTCATCAGGTTTCTTCTTGTGAAAACCGGTACATGGAATTCTTTCACGAAAAAGCAAATCTTCCATCTTGCCTTTCCATACATGAAAATTATCACCATTCAGAATTATCATTCTGCCCATATTTTCCATCTCTCACACAAGCAGAACAAATAACCAAAGTTACTGAAATCCAAAGCTCACAAACCTCAAGCTCTGATATCACTCTGATGGGAAAACACGAACGCGAAAACGGCGCAGCGAAATATAGTTTCCCGCACTTGTGTGAGTTTGTGAGAAAAATAAATGCAATGGCAGAAAACAATCTCAAAAACGCAATGAAACGAGACCGGCAATTTTTATGTGGAAAACTTCCTCGATGTGAGAAGAAAAAACCACGGGACCGTAGTCCACTCCAAATCCACTATATCAAATAGATTGAGTTACAACCACGTCCTCTCTGTTCCACAGAAAAACTCCAGAGAGTAAGGCTCAACAAGAGCAATCTCCAACACAAGAACTTCAACAAGAAAGTGATACAAGAGCCTCGAAATATGCAGTACCAAACAACTCTACGTTCACTAAGATTACGGTCACATTTCCAATCTCCACCGTAAAAATCTTCGATAAACTAGTCAAGAACATCTCTGCTAAATTTCAGCTCATGAAGTGAATATCTCACCGTTAGATTTCCAAAACATTGAAGACTGGTCCTAGTTTTCTTCAAAACAGAACAACTCTACTAAAACTCCAATTTAAAACAAACAAACCATTAAAATTCAAAAGCCACCTTTGAATCTGAAGATCACGGATTCATGAATCCTCCCTGAAAGTTTCATCAAGATCAGAACTCGTTTGATGATCCGATCGTCAGCTTGACCAAAACGGGCGAAAACTGTTTTCTCCCCTTTCTTCTTCTTCTCTCCTTTCTTTGCTCTCTCTACTTTTTCTTGTGCACGAATTGAAGTCACCAATCACACTGAGGGGACAAATATAAACATATATTTACATAATAAAATACCAATGAGCCATTCCCATCATTTCCTCCACTATGATGGAATACCGACATTTTCAAGTTCCATACCCTAAAAGGTTATGGCAGAAACCATAACTGGCAGATGGGTAAAATGGAATATGGATCATATACTTTGATGATCATGTAAGCTTTGAAATCATATTCACTAAAGTGTTTAAAAGCTCCAAATTATCTTTACTATTTGGTGAATATGTGTAGCTACTTAGATGGTGAATATGTAAAGCTATGTAAACAATCACGTATATTTTTCCTCTTTCTATACTACAATATCATGTGCTCTCTTTGGGTAGGGACAACATATAAAATGGTTGTGATAGATACCAAGCATACTATCGGAGGAAGAAGAAGATTAACAATTCAAAAGAAGTAGAGGAAACTGACATGGAGGTGACCATTGATGATGTGGAGAAGCGCGTGAAAGAATAGTGGAAAGCCTCAGGTCAGAAACGAAAGATTTTTATTATAAGAATAAGAAAGAGTGAAGGAGAAGCTCTCAAGTATAAATAAGGATTTATGGATTCATTTTCCTATCTGTTTTGATTGTTTTGGATTATAGATGCTATGAGTCTAAATCTCTCATATGAGATCGATGATTCTTTCTGCAATTTCCAGGTGAAGCACAGTCTGTTGCCAACCTACACTACTGTATAAGTATATGAGAATACACTTTTTCTGTTATATATGAGTATACTTCACTGCATTTATAATTCCTTTGATCTTTAACCATTGCATAATTTATTTTATACAAGCTGAGTATTTGGAGGTTTTAGAGGTTTCTATTTTTTTGTTTCATTTTCATATCAAATATCCACGAAAATTTTAAGTTTGTTTGTTGGGAAGTAATCATAAAAAGTGAAAGGGAGCTACTGAGCTAGGGAGTGTACTTTCTTTCTAAGTTGATTTTTGTTTTAAATTTATGCCTAAAGTTGGATATTCTTCACCTCGAATATAAATTATATACAATATTTATACATCAAATCAGAGTTTTACAAATGATTTTAAAATAGATATATGCTAGAAAATAATGAAACATCAAAGCCTTATAGATATATCTATCATATATGTCAATAAGATGTCTAGAACTTGAACAAGCTTATGGACCCAACAATTTATAAAATCAATCAGTGATCCACAAAACCTCTGCGCGTGCGTGCATGTAGTCAAACAACTAGTTTAACTAATTGCAAAGGTAGGAAATCAAATAGGCGTTCAAACGAACACTCAAAGATCACTACCCTTAAGAGATGCAAAAAGATCACTACCGTTAAGGAGATCAAATAGACATCAAATAAACCGGTTTATTGATGTCTAAATTCATTGTGATTATTCTTCTGGTTTACTTTGGTTTAGTCAAGTGTATATATACCAAATGTAACATCTTTGTAAATTTAATTAGGAGTGTATGCTTTCTTCTTGATCACAAAATTTGTACTACTAAGATGATACATACACACGGGCCTAACAAGGTTATAACACTACTACAAGAAAATCTGTATTTAGCCACGAATTTTTTCGTGGCTAGAGCCAAAAATCCGTGGCTAAATCGCCCTTTGCCACGACTAGCCACGAAAATGTTTCGTAGCTTCGAGCTCGTTGCTAATGTTTCACCGTGTCTAGTCGTGGCTAGTCGTGGCTAGTCGTAGCAAGCTTGCCACGGTGTAGCCACGAACCTATTCGTGGATAATAGCCACGAATAGCTACAAACAAGTTTGTGGCTATTTAGCTACGACTATCCACGATATATTCGTGGCTATTTAGCTACGACTATCCACGATATATTCGTGGCTATTTAGCTACGACTATCCACGATATATTCGTGGCTATTTAGCTACGACTATCCACGATATATTCGTGGCTATTTAGCTACGACTATCCACGATATATTCGTGGCTATTTTGCTACGAATTACCACGAATTGTTCGTATCTATATAGCTACGAATTACCACGAATTGTTCGTATCTATATAGCTACGAATTACCACGAATAGTTCGTAGCTATATAGCTACGAATTACCACGATATATTCGTAGCTAGATAGCCACGAATAACCACGATATATTCGTTGCTATTTAGCTACGACTAACCACGAAATTGTCGTAGCTGAATTGGCACATATCCACGAATCATATTTATATGCTAATAATCATATTCAAAACTATTTCTAGAATTATAGATTTGATTAATCGAAAATGTTACTGCCATAAAGAAATTGCATTCATATATATACATAACAAAAAAAAACATCAAATGATGTTTAAGTTCTACAAAGGTTCCAAATACATTAGACATCCTGGTTAATATAGTACATACAGTCTTAAAACAAAATTAAACTTAGTCTTGAGCGTCCTGAGGTAGAGGTTGTTCATTGATGATTGACAGAGAATGAGGAGTTGCGTTTGCAAGGTTGATCGGAGAGAAGTTGGGATCGTTTGGCCGCTCCTGGGAAGGGTCTGAGTGGTTGTTTGGTGCAGAACCAGCACTCTCACGTGGAGCAGGTCGTCCAATTGGCTGATAAGTCACCGGATCAAATCCAGCCAAGGTTAAGAGAATCCCCAGCCCTTTGTTTATCCCACCCATATTCTGCTCCACATTGCAGAGCCTTGCATTAGTCTCCACATGATTGAGAAGCGAAGAAGCCGCAGACTCATTTGGCAGTGAGGTACTGGATAGAACCAAGACCATACACTCGCCCTTTGCTGTTCTTTGCAGTCTGCGAGATGAAAACAAAAAGAGCGGCATTAATGAAACTAAATAACACTAAACAGAGAACTGAACATAAGCAAACATCAACACTTAACCATTTCAAAACAATACAACCATTTCCAAAACAATACAACCATTTGCAAAACAATAACACTTAATCTTATGAAGTCAGATTCTAATCAGTTAACCATTCCTAAAACAAAACACTACAAGCATTTCCAAACCAATAACAGTTAACCATTCGTAAAACAAAACAATACAAGCAAATATGGATTCTTACCTCGATGTATGCAGCCGTGAGCTCTTGGTTAGAAGGAGTAGGGGGGTCCATCCGAGACAGAAGATTGCTGCGATCTGGACACAGCCAACTCCTCTGCAGCCTTAACAAGAGCCTCTGCTCGCTTATCTATGATTTCTCCCTTCTTGTTAGAGTGAGTCTTAAGAACCACCGCAGTTGCAGGTGGTTCTTCACCCATCTCGAGAGCCTACAAAAGAAAGCAATGTGTTAGTAATGATAAATAAAAAAAACATACATTTTATAAATAATAAGTGTATTGACATACTTACCATATTATGTGCCACACGAATGTGTGGCACACGTCCAGAAGTATGGCAGTGTTTCCCTAATCCATCTGGATTAGATGAAGAGTTCTCGGAGTTTGTCTTGCTTCTCTTTTGGTGAGGCTCCTCCTCCCAAGTTTCAAGCATGGAGTCCCAATCCGTCTGTCCTATATAGGTCGGTTTCTTGCCAGCGCGCTTCCTCTTGCTCACTAGATCACCAATGGACAGTCTCAGAACCTTCTCCCACCGCAAATACACCAAATTCTCATGTTGTTTTTCCCAGTTGTATTTTTGCTACAAAAAAAAAGAAAACATGTGCATTAGTTAAATAGTGAAGCAATCTTTAACACAACTCTAATTATATAATGAGAACGATTGGGGGAACATTACCACAAAGGTTGTCCACCATTCATCCTTCTTTTCCTTAGGCACCATTCCATAATTCCACCATGGCCCCCAGAAGTTTGATTGGTATGAGGCAACAATGTCCCTGTGGATGCAGTCATCAATGTCAAACCTGTGTAAAATAAAACACAAACACTAGCATCAAACCGAAAAGAAAAAAACAAATCAAATCAGACAAATCAGACAACAGACTAAATAAACAGACAAAGACACAAGACTTAGAAGCCATTGTATATCTAATAGCAAACACAAGCTTTATACAATCTGATAAGACCAACTGAATCAAATAACTTGTGAACACAAAGTCAAATTCAACATTTATACAGACGAGTGCTGTACAGACACAGACAACTACACACATAACCGCTAAAGTTTGATAAGACCAACTGAATCAACCAACTTCACAAATCAAAGCCAAATTCAACATTTATACAGACGAGTCTATAGAAATAAACAGTCCTTATACAGACAAGTATCAAGAATCACACAGACAACTACACACAAATCAAAGCCAAACTCGATATTTATACAAACTGAGTCTATAGCAATTTACAGTCTTTAGGCAGACAAGAATCGAGAAGCATTTTCAGACAGACGAGTCTATAGCAATTGCAATTTACAGTCTTTATAAAGACAAGTCAATACAGGCAAGTTATACAGACAAGTCAATTTACAGTCGAGAATCACAGACAACTTGACACAAAACAAAGCCAAATTCGTTATTTACAAAGACTGAGTCTATAGCAATTGCAATTTACAGTCATTATACAGACAAGTTAAAGTCAATACAGGCAAGTTATATAGACAAGTCAATTTACAGTCAAGAATCACACAGACAACTTCACACAAATCAAAGCCAAACTCGATAATTATCTTCGTCGCTTTACAGGCAAGTTTCCACGAAATCTTCGTCGCTATTCGTGGCAAAATGTTTCCACAACCAATCTCGTCGCTATTCGTGGCTGATTTTCTATGAAAAGCTACGAAATCAGTTCGTGGCAAAGCAGCCACGGACTCTGTCGTGGTTATTCGTGGCAAAGTGTATCCACGAACTATCTCGTAGCTATTCGTCGCTACGGTTCCACGAATAGCTACGATACACAATTCGTGGCTATATAGCCACGAATATCTACGACCTAGCTACGAAAGTCAGTCGTGGCAGGTTCGTAGCTGTTCGTGGCAGGAATATTCTTAGCCACGAAAAGTTCGTGGCTCGTTCATGGCTAAACACAGATTTTCTTGTAGTGTAACGTGGTCTAATATACTTCCTCAAATTGAAGCATAACGTGGTCAAGTTGGACACTAAACGTTCGATTCTTGATGACCAAGCGCCTTTCTTAGCAAGTAAACCAGTTGATCTTCGATCTGAACATGGATTGTATCTGGACAATCAGACTTGTTATGCTTAGTCTGTTTGTGAAAGAAGGGATTTGTAGAAATCTGGTTGCTTGACAATCATAAAAGAGACGAACCAGCTCATTGTTGATGCATGAAATCCAACAAGTTAATCGAACATAGACAATAGTCAATGTAAGATAGAGGTTCTGAGAATCTCATGGAATATGTATTAAGTGATGATAGGACAATTTGGTGTGTTCTCTGTTTTGTGGCTGCACCTTGAGAAAGGCTGGCTACGTACTCTCGGAAGAGAGATCAAGCAATTCGTAGTTCATATAAGGATATTATTTTGTGAGCTCGTTAGGCGAGCTCGGGTGAGCTTGTCGGGCGAGCTCGGATGAGCTTGTTGCGAGCTCGGGTGAGCATATTGGGTGAGCTCGGGTGAGCTTATCAGGCGAGCTCAGGTGAGCTTGTTGCGAGCTCGGGTGAGCTTATTGGACGAGCTCGGGTGAGCTTGTTGCGAGCTCGGATGAGCTCGTTTGGCGAGCTCGGGTGAGCTTGTCGCCACGCTCGGGGTGAGCTTGTCGCCATGCTCGGGGTGAGCTTGTTAGCGCGCTCGAGGTGAGCTTGTTGCGAGCTCGGTGAGCTTGTCGGCGAGCTCGGGTTAGCTTGTCGCCGTGCTCGGGGTGAGCTTGTTGGCGAGCTCGGGTGAGCTTGTCGCGAGCTCGGGGTGAGCTTGTTGGTGTGCTCGGGGTCGTCTTTCTGCATGTTATCCCAAATTTTTGTTTATGCTCTCTTCTCTCTAGAAAGCTTTCTCTCTCCTCCTAAAAAATTGTCCCTTTGTAATGAATGACTATTTACTATTTATAGCCACAATGTTTTAACTTATTTGGACTGGACTTTCATTAATCTTTATGGGCCAATCTTTATGTGTTGGGTTATTAAAGTGGTGCTAATCCCTGGTATAACAGTTGTCCCCCCCTCAGTTCGTTGGAAGAGAAAGCGACAGACGTATTAAGAAGAAAAGAGGTTAGCTCGGCATAAATCAAGATTGGCATGAATGCATGCTCGACATCCCTGTGAAGGAATGTTGGATGCGAGTGCGTGCTCGGCGTACCTGTTGGACGTCGGAAGAGAAGCGTGCTCGGGTGAATGATATATCATGGATTTTACCAGTTTTAACCATGGTATATGTGTTATTTATCGAGTCTTTATATGTGTTTTGGAGTCTTTTTAGGTGTTTTACATGTTTAAGGACATCTGGAGCCTAATTGGACGTTTTGGGAGCATTTGGAGCAATTCTGCACTACTTAGAGATTTCACAGAGTTCACTGGCTGCGTTTTCGCAGTGCAACGATCGTTGCAGTCTGTGCAACTGTCGTTGCAGTTCTGCGCCCAAAAATCTGCATTTTCCAGAAATTACAGTTTTTGCCCAGAATACTTCCCAGACTTGCAAAAAGGCCCCCAGCCGACTTTAGACCATTATATTAGGGTTTTTAAGCCATTGTTTAGGCTACGCTTTCATTAAGTATTAATTTATTTCAGAGAGCCTTAGGGGCTGATCTGGCTCTCGAAAGAGAGAGGATTTCGAACCCCTGTTGATTATTCTGTTTTATGATATTTGGTTTTCTACTTAAGATGTTTTCTGTTTCGATGAACATGTCTGAGTAGTTTACCTGTTAGGTTGAAGGATTCTCATTAGGGATTTCAGAGAATTATAGTTTAAATCAATCTGTAGGGATTCATATCTGCTAGTTCTTTATCTAAGTTGATCTTAATGCTTAATCTGAAGTAGCTAATCAGAGTTATGATGTTAGGTTGATTAATTCAGCGGAAGTTGGTTAATTTAACTAGAAATAATTTAGATAAGCAATTAAACTTTGCGCAAACGGAAGTTTGGTTTAGTTTAATTGTGAACATATCAAACTTGGAATTAATGCTGGTTTAATCTGTTAGTTCTCGCAAACGAAAGTTTGGTTTGCTGCACTTAGACTTAGAGAATTATCGCAAAGGAATTTGGTTAATTCTATATCCGTGTTTTGAGTTCTAGAACAGTTATTGATTAGATCTAGACTGATTGATTGCTTGCGTTCCTGATTTCCTGAGAACTCCTGAAACCTAACGCTTCGCTTCCTTGCTCACAACTCGCTTGATTTACTTTCTGCTGTCTGATTTACTGCTTTCCCATATTGCTTTCTCCTAGTTTAATCACTTCTGTTTTCATCTATCGTTGACCAGAGTCCCTGTGGATTCGATACCCTAAGTACTACAACTACATCACTGTGCACTTGCAGTTAGAATAGGGTTAAAACTAGACCTATCAAGTTTTTGGCGCCGTTGCCGGGGACTCTTTTGAGTCCTCGATAGATTTGAACTTAGGGTTTAGACTAGGATTTTCGTTTTTTAATTTTTGCTACTAATTTTTTTTTCTTTTTCTGTTCTTGCGTTTCAGGTACGCCTGTAATCGCTTTGCATCGATCGACACCCACTTAGTGTCGATCGTTGCATTCTCGAGCTTGCATCGATCGACGCTTCTCCTGCATCGATCGACACATATCATAAGGAAGATGTATGATTTCTTCAATCCAGGGATTGATAACTCGCAGACAACTTGGTTAAAAAGCAAAGTAGAGTCTCTGCATAGTCTTGTACTTGAAAAGTATGGGCAAAAAGCTATCAACTGCATTGGAGGGAATAAATTCTACAGTCAGGAATCAGCTTTTCAGGGACCTTTCCAGCAACAGGGCAACGCCTTCTCGAGGAACTGTGGTGTTTCTTCTTACCAAGCACCGCCTGCACCTACAGCTCATGAGAGCAGAATAGAAATCATGATAGAGCAGTATCTTGAGAGGCAACAACAGATCAATGTGTCACACCACTCAAAGATGGATGCATTGTATAAAGATCTGAATGAGAAGCTCGAATCTTTGAGCACACATATGGAGGAGCTGGATGCAGCAATAGAAAGGCGAAATGAAGCTAGGGAAGCTGAACAGCACAGATCCATCAAAGTTGTGACCTTAAGGGATGAGATTAAGTTGCTGGATGAAGAAGAGAGCATAATCTCGGATTTTCTGGATGAATATTGTCTGCCTGATACATGCATCGATCGACACCCCCTATGTGTCGGTCGACCCGCCGTTCTGACGGCAATTTCGAGTTCTTTCGAGAAACAGAATCGCCTTGCATCGATCGATACACATTATGCAACGATCGATGCAGAACGCACACATGTCCAGAAACCTGCAACAGTGCCAGAACAAGCCTACAAGCCCCATGTGCCATATCCTAAGGTTCCTAAACCTTCCAAACAAGAGCTAAAAGTGGCTAACTGCATGAAAGTGATGGATAAGAAGGTGAATGAAACCCCACCAGTTGAAACTTCGCGAGTTCATGCAAAGAAGATGATCTCCACTGAAGGTGATCTGAAAGAAGAAGTTCAGATTGGTGGAACTACAGTATCTGATAGTGGAAAGAAGAAGATGGCGGTTCCTCTTGAACCTGCTCTAACATCTTCAGTACATGCAACTGCTCATAAGCAGAAAGCCCCAAACATCAGATTTGCATCAAAGGTAAGGAACAAATCACCTAAGCTTAAACCTCCTGACCGCATTGTTTTGAATGCAGGGAAACGCAGTAGACCGCCCAAGCTTCATTCCCGCCCTGATTCTGATTTCTCTTTCCTTGGAAAGCCTCATGATCTGAATGCCTATACACCTCCTTGGATGAAGAGATATTCACAGAGACACTCAAAGTCTCTGTTGAAACCACCATGAATCCAATCTCTTTCCAATAGTCAAGCTAATGACTAAAAACAAGCGCTGAGTGGGAGGCAACCCACTAGTAGGTTCGTTTTTGTTTTTCAATTTTCGTTTTTGTTTTGGTATTTTTAATTTTTCTGTTTAAGTGTGTTCAGAGCTGAGGGAAACAAGAATAATCGCATTGCATCGATCGACACATATTGTGCATCGGTCGATGCAGTCGCGATTTACGATTTAACTAATTGATTGCGGTTCAGACATCGGTTATCTACATAACCGCGAGCATAATCGCCGTGCATCGATCGACACCCTTGGGCATCGATCGACGCAGGGCGACGACAGGTAAGTATTCTGCAACTTTTCGGTTTGTTTTTCAATTTGATTATTCTTTCACCGAGCTCATGCTTTGATTACACTGGGGACAGTGTAGTTTAAGTGTGGGGGAGGAAGCTACTGATGCACGCTTTTGTTTTCTTAGTTTTTCAAAAACATTGTTTTATTGAGTCAAAACTTGTATGAAACTACGATTTTTCGAGGAAAATTTTCGCTTGAACAGGAACTAAGTGACCATTGGACAGACTTGCAGAGCCTCTATGACTGTTAGAAAACTCAGACACAGATCAACCTACTGGGAACACCCATATCACTTCAGGTATCAGAGGATCCTTTTACTGACTTCAATTTAATACTGACTTAGATTTCTCACCTAAGGGCTTGGTATACTTTGTGTCGGATTCCCTGTTAGTTCTGACACAGCCTGTCAACCTATCCTATTTAGTTCCCTTCTCCCCTTCTATAAAGTAAAAAAAAAAAAAGATAATAAACTGAGGATGAGTTAGTAACTCCGAAGTGGTCATGGGAATGGTAGCAAACACTATTTTCTCTCATGTGATCCATGGAATGTGTCCAAAGTACACCCCATAACGGGAAGAACACTGATAAAAAAAATAAAATGATACCCAATGTGGGAAAAATCAGTTGTTAAGGAAGGGAAAGAGAAGAAAGGGACTAGAGAAAGATAGTTTGGTGGTCTAGAGCTGATAAGGTAAGAATCCATGTGCCTTTGATCGATACTCCTTAGGTGAGACCGCACTTAAATACTTGCAGAAGTCAGTAGGGAGAATTTGAATGCTTGAATGTGATTGTGGAGTTTACTTGGGACAGTTGCTAAGTGTGGGGGAAGTACATTGTGGTCTTGAGTTCTGTAGGGAAGTTTTCAGTGGCTTACTAAGTGAATGAGATTGTGAAAGTTCTTAGGACGAAATGAGTTTCTGTGTTTTCAAACTTCTTTTCTTATGCTTTAGTTCTTTACTTGCTTGAGGACAAGCAAGAGCTAAGTGTGGGGGAGTTGATATACCATGGATTTTACCAGTTTTAACCATGGTATATGTGTTATTTATCGAGTCTTTATATGTGTTTTGGAGTCTTTTTAGGTGTTTTACATGTTTAAGGACATCTGGAGCCTAATTGGACGTTTTGGGAGCATTTGGAGCAATTCTGCACTACTTAGAGATTTCACAGAGTTCACTGGCTGCGTTTTCGCAGTGCAACGATCGTTGCAGTCTGTGCAACTGTCGTTGCAGTTCTGCGCCCAAAAATCTGCATTTTCCAGAAATTACAGTTTTTGCCCAGAATACTTCCCAGACTTGCAAAAAGGCCCTCAGCCGACTTTAGACCATTATATTAGGGTTTTTAAGCCATTGTTTAGGCTACGCTTTCATTAAGTATTAATTTATTTCAGAGAGCCTTAGGGGCTGATCTGGCTCTCGAAAGAGAGAGGATTTCGAACCCCTGTTGATTATTCTGTTTTATGATATTTGGTTTTCTACTTAAGATGTTTTCTGTTTCGATGAACATGTCTGAGTAGTTTACCTGTTAGGTTGAAGGATTCTCATTAGGGATTTCAGAGAATTATAGTTTAAATCAATCTGTAGGGATTCATATCTGCTAGTTCTTTATCTAAGTTGATCTTAATGCTTAATCTGAAGTAGCTAATCAGAGTTATGATGTTAGGTTGATTAATTCAGCGGAAGTTGGTTAATTTAACTAGAAATAATTTAGATAAGCAATTAAACTTTGCGCAAACGGAAGTTTGGTTTAGTTTAATTGTGAACATATCAAACTTGGAATTAATGCTGGTTTAATCTGTTAGTTCTCGCAAACGAAAGTTTGGTTTGCTGCACTTAGACTTAGAGAATTATCGCAAAGGAATTTGGTTAATTCTATATCCGTGTTTTGAGTTCTAGAACAGTTATTGATTAGATCTAGACTGATTGATTGCTTGCGTTCCTGATTTCCTGAGAACTCCTGAAACCTAACGCTTCGCTTCCTTGCTCACAACTCGCTTGATTTACTTTCTGCTGTCTGATTTACTGCTTTCCCATATTGCTTTCTCCTAGTTTAATCACTTCTGTTTTCATCTATCGTTGACCAGAGTCCCTGTGGATTCGATACCCTAAGTACTACAACTACATCACTGTGCACTTGCAGTTAGAATAGGGTTAAAACTAGACCTATCAGTGAACGTGCTCGTCGTAGACTATTGGATGCGAGTGTGTGCTCGGGTGAGCGTGCTCGTCGTAGACTGTTGGACGCGAGTAGTATGCTCGGCTTAAAGTTTGAGTTATGTGCGAGTGGTATGCTCGGCTTAAAGTTTGAGTTAGGTGCGAGTGGTATGCTCGGCTTACCTGTAAGGCCGACCAGGACAGTTGTGCGAAACTGGTTCGGCTTATTTTTTTCTGCCAGTCAGCTTTGTGCGGGACTGACCCCGGCTTGTTTTAATGGGTACGAAACTGTGTTCGGTTGGCCCATGATTCAGGTACGAGTAAGTGCTCGGCTTATCCTTAAGGTCTGATCGGGACAGTTGTGCGAAACTGGGTTCGGCTTATTTTTCTGCCAATCAGCCTTGTGCGGGACTGGCCCCGGCTTGTTTTAATGGGTACGAAACTGTGTTCGGTTGGCCCATGATTCAGGTGCGAGTAAGTGCTCGGCTTATCTTTAAGGTCTGATCGGGACAGTTGTGCGAAACTGGGTTCGGCTTATTTCCCTGCCGATCAGCCTTGTGCGGGAACTGGGCCCGGCTTACGTGTTCGGGACACGTTTGTTGTTTGAACATTTGGCCAGAATGTTGATGCTATATGGCGAGATGCATATTGTGATGAGTTTGTAATGAAACTCGGTGGAAAGGAAGAAATGTGAAATAGCTGGGTAGGCTGGAAAGTTAATAAATTAAAATAGAGTGAGCAATAGAGTTTACTTGGATGGATAATGACTATTTAGCTCGGTATGACGAGCTCCAAAATTGACGAATCATGAGTCTGGTGTACTTGCTGACTAGTTCAGAATATCTTTTTCTTTTTGGGCTTATGCTAAATCCTTGCACATCTCCCTGGGACTTATTTCGGGCCGATGAAATTAACTTGGGTCTAACCCACCAATCATCTCTCTTTTTGTGTGAACGACCAAACCTAAAATTAAAAACAACCTTCGATCTAATTTTGGTCGGTTCCTTGTTGGATCCGTTTTAAATCCTCGGGGCTCCGTAATAACTCCGTTAATGCCCACTCTATCGCCGACGCTACCGGTTCCGTTCCTCCAAACATAACGTCCTATGACATAATAAAATAAGTCAATTCATATCACGTTAAAATTTTATAATTAAATATTAGCGCCAAGATTGTGAGGAGAATCGAGACGAGCTGATGGTATGACGAGGAGTTAATCAAAAACGAGGTGACATGCTCGGGTTGTCTTCGTCGCGGAAGAGCCGGTGATGGGCTGTCGGAGACGATATTGGGATTCACCAAGATACTCTTCTTATTTGCATTTACTCATTCTGATTTTGTACATAACTCTTGCCACCATATTAGGCAAGTAGGTTAGCACGTTCTCCTTGTATATATGTTCTTGTACGAGACTCTTGAGAGATATACAGAAAACATTTCTTCACAGCCTCCTTTCTACTTTATCATGGTATCAGAGCCATTATTCTAAAAAATTTCTCTTCTTTTTGAGTTCGTTCTTCCGGCAATGACAGATCCGGCGTCGACTCAAACTACCAGGCGAACTATCTCGCCATATGATTTACACTCTGCTGATAATCCTGGTGCGATAATTTCGCATCCCCTTCTAAAGGGCAACAACTACGATGATTGGGCATGTAGTTTCAAAACTACGCTCACCTCGTGCAAGAAATTTGGATTTCTTGATGGATCTATCCCGAAGCCGCCGGCGACATCTCCTGATTACGAAGATTGGCCGACTGTGAATGCTCTAATTGTGTCATGGATCAAGATGACGATCCATGAAGATATTCGCTCAAACATCTCTCATCGAGAGAATGCTCGAGATTTATGGGAACATATTAGGAAGCGATACTCTGTTAGCAGTGGACCCAAAACACAGCAAATCAAATCCGACTTGGCGAATTGCAAAAAAGATGGGGTCACTGTCGAAGCATATTACGGGAAGCTGACCAAAATTTGGGACACTGTCTCGAACTATCATCCCTTGCGTCTCTGTACTTGTGGAAGATGTACCTGTAACTTGAATGAGATTCAAGAGAAAGATAGAGAGGAAGACATGGTTCAACAGTTTCTTTACGGTCTTGATACAAAATTCGGTATGGTACGCTCTAATCTGTTGTCTCGCGTCCCTATTCCGAATCTGGAGGAAACCTATAATATCGTTCGTCAAGAGGAGGACAATCAGCGTAACAGTCGCACTCAAGACGATCGATCCGAAGTTACGGCGCTCGGTTCAGACTCGTTCTGATATTCGTCCGAATGATCGCAACAACAGTGGCGTTTGTCGCCATTGTCAGAGATCGGGTCACACACCGGAGAACTGTTTTACTTACCATGGATACCCTGATTGGTGGGGTGAACGTCCTAAGACCATACTGCCTGCAGCTCGTGGTCGAGGACAAGGAGGCTCCGGAAACGGGGGAGCTTCTACACGGTTCAGCGGAGGTCGTGGATCACACAGTTTTGCTAACGCTGTTCAGACCAATCACTCACAAGAAGTTGTTCAAGCTAACCGAGTGTTCACAGATAGCGATAGAGATGCAGTCACTGGTTTGTCTGACGAGCAGTGGCACGCAGTGAAGAACCTACTCAACGCAGAGAAGAATGCTGGATTCTCGACAAATACAACATCTTCATCTGAGAAACTATCTGGTACGTTATCCTCTGTCTCTTCACCTTGTTGGATTTTGGATACAGGTGCTACGCACCATATGACCGGAAAATTTGAAGCCTTGACGGATATCCGGAACATTGCCCCTGTTATGATAATATTGGCTGATGGTCGGCAGAGGGTTTCTGTACATGAGGGGTCTGTTTCTCTCGGTTCTGGTTTGATAATGAAATCAGTGTTTTATGTTGATGGGATGAAGTCAGACTTGATATCAGTGGGCAGTTAATGGATGAAAATGGTTGTATTGCTCAACTCGCTAATCACTTCCTTCTTCTTCAGGACCGTATTACGAGGACGGTGATTGGAGTTGGTAAACGAGAGAATGGGGAGTTTCACTTTCGAAGTATGGAATCATATTCTGCTGTAGCTGCGAAGGTGATGGACTCCGGTGAGCTGTGGCACCGAAGAATGGGACATCCCTCTCTAAAGGCGTTGCAATCTATTTCTGGTTTTGATATTGCAAGTTCTAGTGATTTTTTTAATAAGGCATGTGATACTTGTCTCCACGCGAAGCAAACTCGTCAAAGTTTTTAGTGAGAATAAAACTACAACAGTTTTTGAGATGATACATTGCGATATTTGGGGTCCATATCGAACTCCATCTTTCTCTGGTGCTCGTTATTTTCTAACGATTGTTGACGATTTTTCACGCGGCGTTTGGGTCTATTTGATGAATGAGAAACGAGAGACGTCCAGTCATCTTCAAAGTTTTATTGCGGTTGTAGAGAGACAATTTCAGACTGTGGTGAAAACGGTTAGAAGCGATAATGGTAGTGAGTTCTTGTGCATGAAAGAACACTTCTCTAAACGCGGTATACGGCATGAGACGTCTTGTGTGGCAACACCTCAACAAAACGGTAGAGTCGAAAGAAAACACAGACATATCTTGAACGTGGCACGCGCTTTACGATTTCAATCGCATCTTCCTATGGAGTTTTGGGGAGAGTGTATACTCACTGCGACATACTTGATAAATAGAACACCAAGTGCAGTTCTGCGTGGTATCACTCCGTACGAGAAGCTATACAATAAACCACCATCGTATGCTCACTTGAAGATTTTTGGATCATTGTGTCATGCTCATAATCAACATACGAAAGGTGACAAGTTCGCTCCTCGTACTCGTCGTTGTGTCTTTGTGGGATATCCTCACGCTCAAAAGGGTTGGAGACTATTTGATTTGCAGAAACGAGATTTCTTTGTCTCTCGTGACGTCATCTTCACGGAAGCAGTCTTTCCATTCCGTGATTATCGTCTCGCTGCTACTTCCTCTACAATGCCTGATTCTCCTACCTATGCGTTGTATGATCCAGATGACGAACCTGGTTCTCTAATAATTCCACCGGATGATACTCAGAATGATCTACCAGAAGCTGAACCAATCGATCCTACGCCACTCACTCCTGAACCTGCTCACATTCAAGAACAAGTTCAGGCTCCTACTGTCGACACTGCTCCAGATCAGACACAAGTTGCTGCACCTGATCAACCGTCAGTAGCTGTACAAGAAACTGAACCTGCGCTTGAGACATTAGGCAGAGGTCATCGACTCAAAACAAAATCAGTTAAGCTCCAAAACTTTGTGGTTAATACTGTTACCAGTTCTCAGTCATCTACCTCTGCTTCTGTTTATCCTATTGATGAGTACATTGACTCACACCGGTTCAGTCAGTCTCATAAAGCGTACATGGTAGCTATCACTTCTGCTGTCGAGCCGCGCACTTATAAACAGGCCGCTAAACATGATGAATGGCGCAAGTCAATGAGGCAAGAGATTGATGCTCTTGAGAAAAACAAGACATGGTCTCTTACTACTTTACCACAAGGAAAGATCGCTATAGGAAGCAAGTGGGTTTATAGGCTGAAATATAAATCTGATGGAACACTTGAACGATATAAGGAGAGATTAGTTGTTATGGGAAATCAACAAAAAGAAGGGGTTGACTATGGAGAAACATTTGCTCCAGTAGTGAAGATGGACACGGTTCGCTTGTTGCTTGCTGTAGCTGCTGCAAAAGGTTATGAACTTCATCAAATGGATGTTCATAACGCTTTCCTCCATGGAGATCTCAAGGAAGAGGTATACATGAAACTTCCTCCGGGCTTCGAATCATCGAACTCACAAACGGTATGTCGTTTGCACAAATCTCTCTATGGCCTTAAACAAGCGCCTAGATGTTGGTTTTCCAAGTTATCTCTCAATCTCGTCTGGATTATTCCCTTTTCACGTACAACAAGAATGGAGTTGTTTTACAAATTCTGGTGTACGTTGATGACTTGGTTATTGCAGGAAACAATGGCCCTGCAATCCAACGTTTTAAAGATTATCTATCTACTTGTTTCTACATGAAGGACTTGGGTTTGTTGAAGTTCTTCCTGGGTATTGAAGTTGCGCGAAACTCAACAGGGATTTATCTATCACAAAGGAAATATGCTCTAGACATAATTTCAGAGACAGGTTTGTTGGGCTCTAAACCGGTATCCTTTCCTCTCGAGCAGCATCATCGTCTGGCACTCTCAACGTCTGCTCTACTTCCTGATCCAGAGCCTTATCGTCGGCTGGTGGGAAGGTTGATTTACTTAGCTGTAACACGTCCTGATTTGTCGTATGTGGTCCACACTTTGTCACAGTTCATGAACAAACCTCGTCATGCTCATTGGTTAGCTGCGCAACGTGTGGTTCGCTATCTGAAATTCAGTCCTGGACAAGGTATACTTCTAAGTGCTGCAAGTGATCTTCGTCTGACTGGATGGTGTGACTCGGACTGGGCTTCCTGCCCTCTTACTCGGCGCTCTATAACAGGCTACATCGTACAACTCGGGAGTTCACCAATTGCTTGGAAAACTCGGAAGCAACCTACTGTTAGTCGCTCATCCGCAGAAGCCGAATACCGGGCAATGGCTTTCCTCACTCAGGAACTTATATGGTTAAAGCGCGTGCTCATAGCTCTTGGAGTGCCTCATCCCGATCCCATGACAATGTACTCCGACAGCAAGTCAGGTCTTCATCTCAGTGCTAATCATGTTTTTCATGAACGGACAAAACACATCGAAGTTGACTGCCACTTCGTTCGTGATGAGCTAGTTAATGGGACAATGGTCGCCCGGCATGTACACACAAAGGATCAATTGGCGGATATACTCACAAAATCTCTTGGCCGCAAAGAATTCTCAGAATTTCTGATCAAGTTGGGTGTGTTTGATCTCCACGCTCCAACTTGAGGGGGGGGGGGGGGGGGGGGGGGGGGGGGTATTGGGATTCTCCGAGATACTCTTCTTATTTGCATTTACTCATTCTGATTTTGTACATAACTCTTGCCACCATATTAGGCAAGTAGGTTAGCACGTTCTCCTTGTATATATTTTCTTGTACGAGACTCTTGAGAGATATACAGAAAACATTTCTTCACAGCCTCCTTTCTACTTTATCAGACGAGAAGAAGATGCCAAGTTGACGAGGACGAGAAGAAAAGAAAGTAAGGTGAGGCATGCTCGGGTTGGTGAGCTCGAGTTTGCTTGGAGACAAGCTCGTACTGAGGAGAACTGACGAAGAACTTGACGTGAAGAGGAAGATATGTGGATTTGTCTTGAAGAGTAAGAAGAGAGGACGAGTTACCACTGTCGAAGATCTCATATTTCCTTAAGATGAGCCGCTGAATACGAGCAAGCCAAAGCGAGCTTCCGAAGACTACAAGACGAGCTGATGACTGAGCTTGAGAACGTGACGTTGTCGTAGCGGTGTTCGTCATCGAGAACATGGAGGTTGCAGGTGAGCTTTGTATAGTCTGTTCGAGCTTGTTACACCATGGCTGCTTGAGACCATGAGTTGATGAATTCAAGAGGATCAAATGACGACTTTGCATCGTGAACTAATGATGTCGGTCACTGCACGAATTTGACGACGAGCTTGTCGTCTTCTTTAGAAGCTTGTTTTTTTTTAGTTCACTCGTTCTTGATGTTGGGGAGCTTTTTTATCGAGAGGCTTCCGTTAAGAACGAGCTATCATTTATGTGGAGCTCGTCTCATCTTGAGGAACGAGGAGAGGTGAAAGACGAGAAGACATGCGGAGAGCAAACAAAGACACTGATAACGACAATGAAGACGAGCTGATATGGAGAGTGGAGGAAGACGAGCTGATCTGCTTAGGACGACGAGCTGACGAAGACGAGCTAATTGTTTGATAAAAGATGGAGAACGAGCTTGCTTATAAGCTCGTTAGAGGAGCTTGCTTTCTTCAATCATGGAGTTGGAGCTTGGAGGTGGATCGGAGACAAGCTCGTTCTTGGACCAAAAGAGGCTAACAAGATCGGCCATAGAGGATGATGAGTGCTTGAAGATTACCCTCTTTTTTTTAAAGACGAGCTTAGATGATAACGAACAAGATTTAGAAGCTTTTTTCCAAGTAAGACCTCGTATGGTGACGTACAGTGAGCTCGTCACTTTTTTAATTTCTTTTATTGACCTTTTTTTTGGACTTGATCATGAGGTTGGAGGTAGTAGTCCTATCATCCGGATTCTATCTTCTTTTTGTGTTTGAGAATTCTCTGCACCCTCTGATGCGGTCATCAGAACCAAACCAAACTAGGCGCTCACTGACTCAATCACTGACTCAACCACTACGTTAAGCAGCGCAAGGAGACTAAGAGAAGTCAAGGCCACAATGAGTTCTGATCCAATACAAGGCATAGGATTGATTATACATCCAAAAATCAATCCTAAGAAGACATATGACCCAGGAGAAATCATAACACATGGAGAAGAGATTATGGAGCCGAGAAGATCCAACAAGGTGTGTGAGCTTATCTTAGCTCAAGTAGATACCAAGGTCAAGACATCTAGCTCAGCACCTACTGGGCAAACACACCCAGCTCATCATCAGCATGCCACTAAGAAGAATCATCCCCAAAAGATGACACAAGAAGAAGATACTGAAAATGAGCTAACCATATGTAGCATCACAACTAGCTCAGCGGATAACATCACGACTAGCTCAGCAGACTTGCCATATATGGAAGCATTCACATTTGGAAGGTCAATTCTGCACCAGGCCTTTACCTATCAAAACTACAGTGTTTTGAGCTCATTTCCATCAAGTCCAGACGTCCTCAGCTGCACAAGACCACACAAGATTCTCCATAACTCTAACAAGTCACACTTACCATTTTTGGAGAAGAAAGAGATCAAACACCAACGGCTTCTTTCCAAGAATTAAAGCCACGAATTGTTTGTCAATCAAGCTGTCCCAAGGATCCTCACTTATCCCTTGAAGCCATCCAGATACAAAGAAAGCAACAAGATCAAGGATCCTCACCATATTCAGCCCAACGGCTAGTTTTCATTAAGTTTCGATTTCCTTATTTATTTTTGGTCATATGACCGTTGTGTATAGCTTATATAAGCTCAGTATTATTCATTGTATTATTCACCCTTTTCAATCTCAAAATTAATAGAACATTTCGTTTCTCTTTCAAAGTTATCTTTGATTCATTTGTCTTTAGAACTCTTGAGTGATTCAACCGGTTTTATAGATCTGTCTTTAGGTTCCTAAGTGTGCGAAGCCTTAGTAATCTTTTGACAAAGTATTGAGTCCTCCTTTGAGTGATTCAAGCAGCCTTGATTCTCCACGGATTGAGAGAGTCAGTCACACCCACCGATTGAGAGAGTCAATCTTCCATCCATTCCACCCATCTCGGTCAAGTAAGAGAGCTTTTAAGCCAGTGCTTGTCCTCCGTCAATCCATCGCTAAAGCTTCCGCCTTGGGGCTGCATCATCTGGTATCAGAGCCGAAAGGTTCCTAGATCAGGTGTATTCTATCCTTTACCTTTCGGTTATTGCATTCATATTTTTCTGTTTCATTTCATCTTAAATCAAAAACCCATAAAAATTGTTTGTTTCATCATATTGCTTAGTTTTTATTTTCTGATTTTTATTTGCATCCTTAAAGAAAAACCATAAAAAATCATTTGTCTTGTATTTGATTTCATCTAGTTCATACTTAATTTTCAGTTTTTGCATCAAAAAAAACCAAAAGAAAAAGAGTCCGAGTTTGTTTCTTGTTGATTTTTGTTTCATATTGTTCTTGTTTTGTTTTCATAAACCAAAAAAAAAAAAAAAAGTTTTCCATTGTTAGATTTGAATTCCTTTAAACCAAAAAAAAGAGTGTTATTTCCATATTATTTGTTTCAATTCGAAATTAAAAAAAAAGGTTTACATTTAAATTTTTGTGCCATAGAATTTAGTTTCCATATATTACACTTGCATTTCGAAATTAAAAAAAAAAAAAAAAGTTTCCTTAAATCTTTGTGTCACAAAATCTTGTTTCCATTTCTTGTTTATTGCATTTATAAAAAAAAGGAAGGTTTTCAATTTTCATTCAAATCACTTCGAACCCATTGATACTCTTTTAAATTGAATTGTTTCAGGAACTAGCTCAGACATGGGAGAAGGAGCAGCTGCTGATCAAATCACCATGAATCAGCTTCTTGAAGTCTTGAGAGGCATGAGTGAGCATCTGACCCAGCTAGAGAAGTCCCATCCTACACAATAACAAGAAGAGAATGGACTTGGGAATTCACCAGGAACTACTTATGTGGAGCCTAAACCACCAGACCAACCTTGGAGAACAAGAACGACAAAGTCACATCCACCAAGGGCTTCCCAACGAAAATCAAGGAGTGAATCAAGCCGTGCAACATTCATAGCCACCTACAAGTCAAAAGTCAGGTTAATTTGGGATGATGGATAATATTATTATGGACCTTAATTCTTTGTATATCCAGGAGGTAAAGCAAGCTATATAGATTAGGAAAGCAATATGGAAGAGAACTTTAGCTACTATTGTGTTCCTGATGAAAAGCGACTCCATATATCACTTGGACAACTCACCAACAAGGAAGAGTATGAGAGATGGTACTACAAGGAGCCAAAGATCAGAACATGGGATGACTTAAAGTTGAGCATGTGGGAGAAGTATTGTTTACAGAACAAAATTACTTATCCACCAAAGAGATCATCAACTCTTAAACTTGTGCAAGATGCCAATAGCTCTCAAACAAAGTATCAAGGTAAGTTATCTGCTCTAAGAATACATTAGAACTAATGTGTTGTAAGTGTAAGAGCAGAGATCATGTTGCTAAGGAATGTCCAAGAAAGAGGACCACAACATCAAATGGTGAAAAGCTAGTACCTCAAGAGGCCAAAGGAGGAGAAAAGCAACCAGCAGCCTCTAAACCATTTAATGAGTTTCCCACCTTCAGATTTGCACCAGTAGAACATACTCACGAAATCCTGAAGGAGAAGCAAGAGCAGAAGCAGAGCCACAAAGCTTCACCCAATGCAACCGGATCCAGCTTTGATGCCTCACTCAAGCTCCTAGACATGCCAACACAAGGTAAGTGTTCTAACCTTGTAAATTCCAAAGAGCCAACCTGTTATAGGTTCCATAAAAGAGGGCATTTTGCTGCAAATTGTTCATCTAAGAAGTTGTTCAAAGATATAACATCATAGTTGAAATTGGAAGTAACTAACACAAATGATAGTTTTGTGCAATCTGATATTTTAATTTCCAATTCAAGACTCATGCACTTGTCTTTGCCAAATAATTTTGATGCAGGAATAAGACAAGGAGAATGGCATATAAGCAAAGGTGAAGAAAATCAATTCTTACACCTTACTTGTTCAAAGGAGGCCGAGAAAGAGGAAACCAAGCAAGACAACAACAGAAGAGTGCAAGCAAACAAGGTGAATTCTGAACTTAAAGTGAATAAACTTGTTTGTCAAACCACTGTTATGATGCACTTGTCTCTGAACCAAAAGGTTCATGAAAGTTTAGGTGCCAAAGAAGAAGTGGAGCAACACCAATGTCATGATACACAAGCAAGTAAAGGACAAGAGTACATTCAAAGTACCATCATGACTGTTATACCAAGACATGAGCGAGACAAGGTAAGTCAATATCTTACGCAAAATATTCATACTAATTCCAAGGATATGATAATGCATTTATCTTGTCCAAAAGAACTTGAGAAAGATATAGGTCTTGAAGTCAAGATTTGGGCGAAACCATCAACACAAAGGAATCAAGATGATAAAGATCAGAGAGCTTCAACCAACGATGGACTAGAGCATGAAACCTCTAGTAGTACACGCACCAGGAGGGAGGAGACTCTGAACCAGCTTGTCAAAGCCATAATGGTAAGCTTCAACCTTGTACTACCTGTTTTTAAAGTCTCAAACTCAGATATAATACACTTGCTCTTTTCCTTAAGAGTTGACTTAGGTACAGGTCTGATAAAGATCAAGAAGCCAAGGGCAGAAGGAGTCTTGAAAGAGAGACCAAAACCGAGCCATGTTTCCACACATGAGCCACAAGCAAATCAAAGGCTTGAACTATATCATGCTTCAACCAAACACGAGGTTATCTCTGAACTTAAAGTGCTTAAAACTGATTGTCAAGCCACTGGTATGATGCACTTGTTTCTTGAGTCAAGTGTTGAGACAAGGATTAGATCTAAAGATAAAGCCAAATGGGAGATCAAGGAAAATCCACCAGATCAAAGCCAACACACTACATCTATTAGCATGGTAAGTCTTTCTTTGATCCACTTCATTTCCCATGACTCAATAGCTGTGTTAAAGGATTTGTTAAGCTTACAAGAGGATGAGATATCAGTAGCACATGAAGATGACTCTAAGGAAAATGATTCAAACCGGTATTTATGTGATAAGAAGCCCATAATGCACTTGTCTCTTTGCCAAAGTGTTAAGAATATTTCAGGTCTTAAGGAGAGCAGGAGCAAGATAAGCAAAGGAGACGTCACACCAGATCAAAGAAGAAGAGTATCGCTATCCTATCTACTCAAAGAAGAACCACCGGATGCTCAACCACTACATCAGAATCAAAATGATTCCCAAGGTAATCTTCTAAACCCTCATTCACTTCACTGGACTAACTTGACTTATCTATGTGCAGGTTATCAAGTTTTGAGGTCAAAACTTCTTGAAGAGGGAGGGTATGATGCGGTCATCAGAACCAAACCAAACCAGGCGCTCACTGACTCAATCACTGACTCAACCACTACGTCAAGCAGCGCAAGGAGACTAAGAGAAGTCAAGGCCACAATGAGTTCTGATCCAATACAAGGCATAGGATTGATTATACATCCAACAATCAATCCTAAGAAGACATATGACCCAGGAGGAATCATAACACATGGAGAAGAGATTATGGAGCCGAGAAGATCCAACAAGGTGTGTGAGCTTATCTTAGCTCAAGTAGATACCAAGGTCAAGACATCTAGCTCAGCACCTACTGGGCAAACACACTCAGCTCATCATCAGCATGCCACTAAGAAGAATCATCCCCAAAAGATGACACAAGAAGAAGATACTGAAAATGAGCTAACCATATGTAGCATCACAACTAGCTCAGCGGATAACATCACGACTAGCTCAGCAGACTTGCCATATATGGAAGCATTCACATTTGGAAGGTCAATTCTACACTAGGCCTTTACCTATCAAAACTACAGTGTTTTGAGCTCATTTCCATCAAGTCCAGACGTCCTCAGCTGCACAAGACCACACAAGATTCTCCATAACTCTAACAAGTCACACTTACCATTTTTGGAGAAGAAAGAGATCAAACACCAACGGCTTCTTTCCAAGAATGAAAGCCACGAATTGTTTGTCAATCAAGCTGTCCCAAGGATCCTCACTTATCCCTTGAAGCCATCCAGATACAAAGAAAGAAACAAGATCAAGGATCCTTACCATATGCAGCCCAATGGCTAGTTTTCATTAAGTTTCGATTTCCTTATTTATTTTTGGTCATATGACTGTTGTGTATAGCTTATATAATCTCAGTATTATTCATTGTATTATTCACCCTTTTCAATCTAAAAATTAATAGAACATTTCGTTTCTCTTTCAAAGTTATCTTTGATTCATTTGTCTTTAGAACTCTTGAGTGATTCAACCGGTTCTACAGATTTGTCTTTAGGTTCCTAAGTGTGTGAAGCCTTAGTAATCTTTTGACAAAGGATTGAGTCCTGCTTTGAGTGATTCAAGCAGCCTTGATTCTCCACGGATTGAGAGAGTCAGTCACACCCACCGATTGAGAGAGTCAATCTTCCATCCATTCCACCCATCTCGGTCAAGTAAGAGAGCTTTTAAGCCAGTGCTTGTCCTCCGTCAATCCATCGCTCAAGATTCCGCCTTGGGGCTGCATCACCCTCCTTCTAGCGCCAATTGTTGATGCATGAAATCCAACAAGTTAATCGAACATAGACAATAGTCAATGTAAGATAGAGGTTCTGAGAATCTCATGCAATATGTGTTAAGTGATGATAGGACAATTTGGTGTGTTCTCTGTTTTGTGGCTGCACCTTGAGAAAGGCTGCCTACGTACTCTCGGAAGAGAGATCAAGCCATTCGTAGTTCATATAAGGATATTATTTTGTGAGCTCGTTAGGCGAGCTCGGGTGAGCTTGTCGGGCGAGCTCGGGTGAGCTTGTTGCGAGCTCGGGTGAGCTTATTGGGTGAGCTCGGGTGAGCTTATCAGGCGAGCTCAGGTGAGCTTGTTGCGAGCTCGGGTGAGCTTATTGGGCGAGCTCGGGTGAGCTTGTTGCGAGCTCGGATGAGCTCGTTTGGCGAGCTCGGGTGAGCTTGTCGCCACGCTCGGGGTGAGCTTGTCGCCATGCTCGGGGTGAGCTTGTTGCGAGCTCGGTGAGCTTGTCGGCGAGCTCGGGTTAGCTTGTCGCCGTGCTCGGGGTGAGCTTGTTGGCGAGCTCGGGTGAGCTTGTCGCGAGCTCGGGGTAAGCTTGTTGGCGTGCTCGGGGTCGTCTTTCTGCATGTTATCCCAAAATTCTGTTTATGCTCTCTTCTCTCTAGAAAGTTTTCTCTCTCCTCCTAAAAAAATTGTCCCTTTGTAATGAATGACTATTTACTATTTATAGTCACAATGTTTGAACTTATTTGGGCTGGACTTTCATTAATCTTTATGGGTCAATCTTTATGTGTTGGGTTATTAAAGGGGTGTTAATCCCTGGTATAACACTCATGTTGAGGAAAACCAAGTTCCTGTAGAGCCTGATGGAGCCACGTAACCTCGTTGAGGTCTTTCTGCATAGATCTGTCTTTGGCTTCAGCCTTTGAGCATGAAACGATGTCTTGCCTTTTAAGTCTTTAAGTTTATCAAAATTTTGGTGAACCTCCAAGAAACATAACATAGGCGCTTAATGAGCGTTTTGTTCTAAATCAAAATAAGCCGTGAGAGTCAAGTCAAATTCAGAATGAAACATTTGAGCATTTTCTCATTTTGTTCTTTTTCCGATCAAATTAGAATATATATTTGTGGGCGTAGTTTTCGATATATAATATACTGTGGATCTACTAATTAATATTCTAAAAGTTGTAGGATAAATTGAAATATCTAATCGGCGAAATTTGAGGACATTTCTCAAGAAGAAGAAAAAAAACAAATTTGCTCTATTACCTTCCTTATGTGTGAGGTTTTGTTTCTTACCGGTCATTTGATCCGTAAGGTCAGTGCATAGACCAATATAAACAAGTATGGAGAGTTCATGTAAGCTCATGTTTTAAGGACGTTAATGATGAGCTACCTATATCTTGTCATGGATTCTGAGAGCATTAGCTGACTTATTCATTCAAACCTCATGGCAATGATCGTTTCGCCCTTCACCATCATGTTCGGGTATGCAGAATTTAAAAGCTTAAAGTGTAGTGGAGATGTGAGCAATGTAGGTGCTTTGCGAGTTAAAGCCTTTTTACCTTGAACAATTCTTGGGTTCACCCCTAGAGGTGAATCCCTTTGTTCACCTCCCTTAGTTATATCCAATGGTCGAAAATGCGCTAAGCGTTATACGTGCGGCCGGTCTGGGCCTAACGATTTATTAAAAAATCGGGATAAACTCGGGGAGTACGCGGGGCGTAATTTTTTATAACAATTTTAACATTTTTATATATAATTATTTTATATAAAATACCACACATTTTAAAATTGATTTTATAACATAAAAATAAATTTTAAAATAAATTTTATAAATGGTCACTATTAATTACATCGTGCATACACACATACTATGCACATGACATAGTATATTAAAATTTTAAAACAATATGGATTGAAATTATATGGGCTTTGATATTATATGGGCTTAGAAGTTGTTCTGAACAACCAAACATTGTCTCTCTCGACCAATTATACTATGTCTTCTTCGAAACCCTAACATTTACCTCACCACCTTCAAGCTTTCTCACTCGTAGAACAAAAGCTCTTCCATGGGAAATAACAATATTCTATTTCTCTCTTTGTCTATCTCTTTCCCTATCCATCTCTCTCTAAACACTCATAGTTCTGTGCAAGATTTTTTCAATTTAGTTAACTTTCCTTTTAACTTAGATGCATCTGCTTGATTTCTTGTTGTTTCTGGATGATTTGCTGGTGAAATCTGTGGACAATTTATTGATAACGCGGACGATTTATTGATTAGGCGGCCGAGTTTCTGGTTTAATGCGTTGACGGCGGTCGAAAATCCGTTGACCGCATAATGCCACCGCACTGGTCCAAATCGCCACGGTGACCCTCCGCTCCACGTTTTCTCGTCCGCTTAATCGTCAACACGGGCGCGTTTTAGAACATGGGTTATATCCAATCAAAATGCCACCTAATTTAAATTAAACAAAACAAATTGAAATAAAAAAGAAAGAAAGAAAAGAATAAGATTAACTAACGCCGTTTGCAAAAATAAAAATTAAAAAAAGGAAAACTTGGATTGACATTGTCTTCTTCGTCAGACCTGCAGATATGAAGTTTTTAGCTTGTTTTCAGTTTCTGGTTTGCTAGATTTAAATTTTCTTTGCTGCTCTTCTCGACATCTTTTAGAGCTTCGATTTCAATTTCATTTTTGGTAATCCCTAATCAGAAGAATTTTGAAAACCCTAATCAGATTTCGAAATTGCCAATAACAATGGAGGACGACAAATAAATGTTCGAGTGGAAATCATCCCCGGTTGAAGAAAACCCAGTACGGCGTGAGGAGCCTAAAAGGCCAAGGCCAAGAAAAAACGAGGAGCTAGCTTGCCTTTCTCTTACTCGCCAACCCACTTACAAGCTAGATAGATTGATCCGTGAAGGGTTTGCTGCAGACACTATAAGAACAATTGCAGACACTATAAGAACAATTCTTGTGGGATAAGTTACTCTGATTAATATTTTGATGTCTTCAATGTTGCAGATCTCTATGCACTGTCAAGATACATAGATGCTAGCTCCAGGGACATGTGGGTGGAATCTAAATTTGATGCTTCATCGAGCTCACAGTCTAACGACCATGAAGAGTCTGAACTGAGACTTGCACAACTTCATCACCATTTGCCTTCAAGTGAGCATTGTGCATTGATGCATCCCGTTACAGATAACAATAAAGAGGTCAAAGAGGATGACGAAACAAGAGTGTGCAAGGTACTCGTCAAGGGTCTGAATTTTTTTCTCGAGGCATGAGGTATGATACTGATTAATTCCTTCGTGAATCACTTTTAATCACATCGAATCCCGATTCAATAGGAAGCAACGATAGGAAGCAAAATGACACTGAGAAAAGCTATTGGTATGTTCCAAGAAACTGAGGCATCCTGAGAAAACAATTACATAAGCCAAATCTGTTTACATTACTTAGTTGTGGTGATTGTTTAGCAAAATACTGCAATGAATAAACTCTGGCAGTGGACAGATCATATGGCCAGTCAACGTAGGCCAAGTTAACTACGAAAAAGGAATGTTGATTACCTCTATGGCATCAACAAGATAGCCAGAGAGAAGAGAGACTCAAGCAGTCAAGATTAAGATTTTTTTTTCCTCAAGCATCTACATTCAAACAAGCTGAAAGTGTGACCACTTTTTTGGATGAATCATTGTCGTTCTCTTGTCTTTAGCTTAAAGGAAATATGTAAGATCTCAACTCGGTCTATCTAAAGATAGAAAGAGTTTTAGGGTTTGTGAATTAGGGATTCTAAAAGAAAGATTAATGAACGCGGTGAGATTTGGGAATTAGAGTTTATAACCGGTGTTTCCAAGTCGAAAGTCGGTAAAAAGGATGTTTAAAGTCGCCGGAGAGATATTTAGGTTAAATTCGCTCTAAAAGTCTCTCAGGCTCAAAGTAATAAGAAAGCGTATATATTGAATGATTATTGGGTTCCCTTATATAGGGTTACAAGTCGGTTTAACACATAAGGAAATATAAGATAAATACGAATATTTCCTAAAATCCCGTCTTTGTGGTATTTCCGTCTTTGTCGTCAGTGCGCGGCGCCTTCGCTTAAACCCCTTCCAAACCCTAATGCAAGTCGGTTACAACGAGTCCGGTTTAACCTAAGTTTTACCGTCTTGGGCCCTAATTCCGACTTTACATTCTGGGCCGACCTAAACTCATGAATAGGCCTTTTTAGGAAGGTGCTAATATTGACTCCAACAATAAGCCCCCCCCCAGTGTGGCGACTTGAATTCAAGTCGTCATTACGAGGAGTTAACCTATGGTTTAAGAAATGATTTATTGTAGGCCCGTTTTTGTCGTTCGGCGAGCTCTACTTCCGTTCAGGCCCATATTCTTATTGGGTTGATCCGGCCTAATGCTGACCGGTGGCGAATCTCTCAATCGATTCCAAACCGATGATGATTTGATGAAACCGGAATTGATTCTTGGTTCAATTGCCGGGTAGACGCGAAACACGAAGCGTCGTCTAGGTAATGATGCGCCTCGATAACTGCGCCGTCATTTTCACTATAAGTAGTCTTTCCCTACTTCTTACTTCCTCATTTTGCTTGAGTGAGAAAATTCTGAAAGGTAACTTCTCTCTCTCTCTCTCGTTATTTATTTTCCGGTCATCCTTCCGCCGCTGCTCCACCTTAGGTTTTATAGATTTTTAGATCAAATCTTCATTTTTCTCTCGCGTTCTTCGCTTGTTCTTCGACTAGCAATGTCTTTGATCCGTTGTTCATCAAGCAAAGATAAGGAAGTTGTTTCTGTTTCATCTGCGGAGGATTCTTCAAGTCGTCAGTCTGCTTCGAGTACTTCTTCCGGCTTGAGGGATCATTCTGCTTGTTTCGAAATCAAAGATCTCCAACATCGTCGTGAGACATCCCGTCAGACCGGTGCTACCGAGAGTTCTGGCCGGGAAGAGTTAATCATACCTCAGTTGCGAGATTCTGATGACGGTGAGGACGACATTGACGCGAATCAAGTCGGCTCTGAGGACAACGTTCCTCCTTCGTTGCCGGTTGTTCCTTATGAAGTTTTTAGTAATATTTTAGGTACCAAGTCGACTGCATCTTCGGTGAGATCCATGCTTCAAGACTGCGGAGCAGATCCAAGGATCAAAGTAATTATTCCCTTTCCACTTGACCGTCCTTGGAGTCCTCCTCTGGGATATATGACTCTTTACGAGTCATACTTCATCAACACCGATACTGGGGGCAGCCGTTGTTGGTTTCCTCTACCCGACCTGCTGATTTCGTACTGTCATTGTCGCGAAATCGACATCTCCCAACTCTCAGCCGTTGCAGTTCGCCATATGGTTGGCCTTCTAGTGTTGGGGGCCGAAGCCAGTATTACGATAACTGCGCAAATTTTCGAGGAAATGACGTCGGTTAATCGTATGAAAGCCACTAATGCATGGTGTTTCGCGGTTCGGTTCAAGAGCGGCAACCGTGTTTTGACAGATGCGCCAACAAGATTAATAATTGGCAGCGGTCCTATTTCTTTGTTGAAATGTCCTCGTTAGTCATTCCTGACGAACACAAGGAACTTATCAGGACGTCTTGGAATACGGATTATGGTAGATGTCGTCCCAAATTTGCTATCTTCCGATCATGATAATTTACTTAATTCTTTTTCGTCTTTGCAGTGCAACATCCTTTCCTGAAGCCGTACCCCGACAACTACTTTCCCATTCTCGAGCAGATTCAAGCTCTCGGCTTACGCAAGTGGTCGGACCTTACTCGCGAGCGTATCAACAAGTTCCTTCCGAAGATCTCTGAAGGTTCGTATATAGTTATTACGACATCCTTTTCTTTGTTTCATTCTGATTTTTGTCCGTTAATGCAGTCAAGTGGGATACCATGACGAAAGTTACCGCTGAAGAACTCGTCAAGCCAAAAAGGATGGGTAAAGTCAAGAGAATCGACTCCGTAGACTATTCCAAGGAGATTTCCTCCAAACCATCATCTTCCTCTAAGTCGTCAAAAGATAAGGACAAACTTCTTTCTTCTCAAGGCGGCAATCATTCCGATGCTGGTGCGAAGTCGACTGCCCCGGTGGCAAATCCCTCTAATCTTCCGCCCAAGGTCCCTACGAAGAAAAGGCCTGCAGAGGACAAGCTGGCTCAGGACAGGTCGGCAAAGAAAGCATCTCAGGCGAGCAAGCCGGCTGAGGACGTTTCTGCTGTGGCGGCGGCTTCTGGAGAGCCCATTAAGCAAAAGGATCCGTGGAAGCGTTTCTACAAGTTTAAGGGGACCGTCTCCGACTCGTCTGGCGGCTCAAAACCCTTTGAATCCAACAAGGAGCTCGTCCTGGCGCGACCGAGGCGTGAAGTGAAGGAAGGGGAAGTCCTCCCTTCTATTCATAATTTCGCTTATCAGTACGCGAGCGAGGTCCCTTTCATTAATAATCCTCGGGCCTGTTTCGACATGCTAACGTGTGTGAGGGGGAATGAATCGGACTGGCCGGTCTTGGAGGAGTTGCCTCACTCGGATGCCATCGTTCGGTTGAAGCATGCTGAAGCTACAGTAAGTTCCATGTTTTTTTTTTGTATTGATTTTCGCATTGCTTGCTAAGATGACATTCTTTTTTGTTATTTTCAGATGATCGCGGCCTCTAACCGTGTGGCCTTGGAGAGTTCCTGGGCCCAAAAGAAGCTGGCTGATGCGGTCACAAAGCGGGACGATCTTCTCAAGAAGATCAAAGAGGAGAAGAAAACGCTGCAGGAGAACAACCTGGTTCTCGAAGGTAAGCTTAAGCAGGCTGAGGAGAAATCGAAAGCCGACTTTCTTAAGTTTAAGTCGGAGAAACAGAAGCTGCAGAAATCCTGCCTTGACTTGGTTTGCAAAGAGAGGGAGAGGGTAGAAGCCGCCGTCAGGACAAAAGCGCAGACCCATTTCGATCTCATCCAGCGCTTTAATAAAGATCAAGAGGATGCTGTCGCCCTTCAAGTCAAGCAGGCTCAGATTTCTGGTCTCAAGAAATGCCTGATAAAACTCAATGAACAAGGTGTGCTGATTCCTCAGGCCGTCTTGGATAAGGTCGCTGCAGACGAGGTTGCGGTTGACGCGGAATTGGACGACATGAATGTCGTGACGAAGGAGGAGCTCACGTTTGTCCTTTCTCCAGTAAACCACCCTCTTCTCAATCGTTCTCATGACTCGCCTCCTCCTGTCCCATCGAACGTTGATCAGTTTGGGACAAATCATGGGATAATTCCGGAGGCGGTTCCAGCTGGTCTCATCAAGTCCGTCCGTTCAGAGGTTGCGTCTTTGGAAGGCGCTTCTAACGTGCAGGATCGGATTATTGAGAAGATCGGACCTGGAGAGGTTGATGGAGCTGGGGGTCATTGGCTGGCTGAGTCTCTCTTATTTTTATCTGTACTTTTGTTTAAGTTTATTCGGCTTTGAAAACCTACTCTCTGTTTAAGCAATAATTTATCTTTAAGTTTTGTTTTAAGCCTCTGATAGTGATTTGAATCAATCTATCCTTTAAAGCTTACTTACTGAAACTTAATCAAATTAAATTGGCTGCACCAAATGTAGATTTTCATCGTGTGACCAAGTCTTGCTATCGCATTTAAGCTTATAGCGACTTTTATCATGAAATCTTGTCACCATGTGTAGCGACTTATGAATTTAACTGAGTCGGACTATTCTTGTTTTAAACTTGTCTTTTGACAGTTTAATCAGATAGCGGCTTCAGTTAATGTTGAGTCGTACTAATCTTGTATTTAAGCTGTCTTTGGCGAGTCTAGCCGGTTTCGTGACTTGGAATACGTGTTCGTGACCGTGTCGAAACTTTTTCGTATCTAAACTCGTTGTCAAAGCTCAATCAATTTAGTGACTTGCCGTAAGGCGGTTTGCGAGACTTATAGATGCTCGGCTTTATTTTAAGGGTAGGAGAATGTGCGAGTCCTTTTTGCTCGACTTATTTGTTATCTCCTACCACGAAAAATTTGCGGGACGGATCCCGGCTTTCCCTTACCGCGATGTGCACCTCGCGTGCAAGGAAGACCATGCCCCTGGCCAGGAGGCATGATGCTAACGGTGCGAGTCGTTGCTCGTCTTTCTGCGAGTCATTGCTCGTCTTTCTGCGAGTCATTGCTCGTCTTTCTGCGAGTCATTGCTCGTCTTTCTGCGAGTCATTGCTCGTCTTTCTGCGAGTCGCTCATCTTTCTGCTTTTGCGAGTTAGAACTCGGCTTTTGCGAGTTAGAACTCGGCTTTTGCGAGTCAGAACTCGGCTTTTACGAGTTAGAACTCGGCTTTTTGAGAGTTAGAACTCGGCTTTTGCGAGTTAGAACTCGACTTTGTTAGTATCATTAAATATATTTAAATATTAATGAAGGGACTTACCTGTTTTGGCTTTGCATAGCTTTCAAGACGGTAACCTATCTGAGAAAATGAGGATTTTATTAGATTTGTGACTGTGCCGGTAAAGGCTGCCTACGTATCTCCCGAGGGAGAATCAAGTCACTCGTAGTTCAATAGACTTTTTTTTTTTTTTGCGCCTTGCCGTCTTAGCGGCACTCCTTCAGGCTTGCCGAGTTCCAGGACCGAGGTAAAGCCTTGCCTTTCATTGACTCAAGCTCGTAGACTCCCGGTTTGACGACTTTTGTGACTTTGTAGGGTCCTTCCCATTTCGCCCCGAGTTTCCCTGCTCTCCACTCCTTGGTGTTTTCGTAAACTTTGCGGAGGACGAAGTCACCGACTTGAAAATGGCGTTCCTTGACTTTCTGGTTGTAGTACCGAGCTGCGAGCTGTTGGTAGTTTTGAATCCTGAGTAGGGCTCGATCCCGTTCTTCCTCTAGGGTGTCAAGGGCTTGGATTAGCATCTTTTCATTGATCTCGGTATGGTGCGGCATGAGAGACCGGCGGAGAGTGTGAATGTTAGCTTCTGCTGGTACCATTGCTTTTACGCCAAAGGCTAACGAGAATGGGGTGGCCCCTGTTGCGCTGCGGGGTGTCGTTCTATGCGACCAGAGGACTTCGTCTAACTCATCTGCCCAGACTCCTTTTTTACTTTCAAGGCGTTTTTTGATGCCGGTAATGATGGTTTTATTTGTAGCTTCGGCTTGGCCATTCCCCTGAGGATACCTCGGTGTCGACTTGCTAAGGCGTATATCCCACTTCTTGCAGAATCCTTCGAATACTTTCGAGATGAATTGTGATCCGTTATCTGTGACGATCTCATAAGGTAGCCCGAAACGACATATTATGTATTTCCAGACAAAATTTTGAACCTGGACATCGTGGATTGCGACGTAAGCCTTGGCCTCTACCCACTTTGTGAAGTAGTCGGTCATAATGAGCAGGAAACGTCTTTGATTGGATAATGGTAACGGTCCAACGATGTCCATTGCCCATCTCATGAACGGGTAAGCCGCGGTTGATGTCGTGAGCAATTCTGTAGGTCGATGTATGAATGGCGCATGTCGCTGACACTTTTCACACTTGTTAGAATAGGTTTCGCAATCGGTTATCATAGTCGGCCAATAGTGACCGTTCAACTTGATTTTGAGGGCGAGAGACCTGCCTCCGGAATGGTTTCCGCATGCTCCAGAGTGCGTTTCTTCGAGAACCCGACTTATTTCGTCTCCGTTTATGCATCTGAGGAGGATCTTGTTAGCAGAATACTTGTACAGGATACCGTCATTTATAGTGTATTGCGCGCTCTTGACTTTAAGTCGTCGTGCTTCCCATTTATCTTCTGGGAGCTTTCCTTCTGTCAGGTATGCTCTTATCGGAAGTCGCCAGTCTTTATTGTCTCCGGTTAGGACAGCGATGAGGTCTGTGCCCTTTGCTTGAATGTTGCAGCACATGTCATCTTTACCACTCGGAATTATTTCTTCAGGTCCTTCTTGATTGCTCTCAGGAGGCGGGATGCTTGGTTCATGGATCGTTTCTACTGGGATCTGTCGACAGAGATTGGGATTAGATGCCAGCGACGCGAGTGCATCTGCCGGGGCATTCTCCTTCCTTGGTATCCGGACAATATCGAAGAATTCGAAGGAACTGGTGAGTTCAAATGCCGTCTTTCGGTAAGCCTCCATTCGTTCATTTTTAGCTTCGTAGTCGCCGTTGATCTGGTTGGCTACAAGCATGGAATCACAATGGGCCAAGAGATGTCGTACTCCGATTTCTCTGGCTAGTCTGAGACCGGCTAACAAAGCTTCGTACTCGGCTGTGTTGTTAGATGCCGTGAAACCCAGCTTGAATGACTGCTCTAGTATCTCGCCGGTTGGTGGTATGAGACGTATCCCTATCCCGGCTCCTTTTTTGGATGAAGCCCCGTCAACGAACAATTTCCAATTTTTGTCTTCTATCTCGGTGCCGACATCCAATTCAGGCGATAATTCGACAAGGAAATCAGCTATCACCTGCGACTTGGCGGTTGTCATGTTCATGTACTCGATGTCGTACTCACTTAACTTTATTGCCCACTTGGCTAGACGGCCAGACTGCCCTGGGCTATGAAGGATCGTTCGAAGAGGTTGACTGCTTAATACGGCAATCGGATGTGACTGAAAATATGGTCGAAGCTTTCGCGCCGAGATGACGACTGCGAAAGCCAGTTTTTCCATTGCAGGATACCTGGTTTCGGCTCCATTCATCGTTTTGCTGACGTAGAAGATCGGCTTATGTTCCCCTCGATCTTCTCGAACTAGTACGCCACTGACTGCTGTCGTTGAGACGGCGATGTAGAGCAACAATGTCTCACCATTCTCGGGTTTAGACAGTATTGGCGGGTTCGACAAGTAGTCTTTGAGTTGGATGAATGCCTCTTGACACTTGTCGTCCCACACAAACCTTTTGTTCCCCCGCAGGAGTTCGTAAAAAGGCAGACATTTATCCGTTGACCGGGATATAAACATGTTCAAGGCGGCTATGCGGCCAGTGAGGCGTTGTACCTCTCGAGTGTTCTTGGGAGATGGCAAGTCGATTATAGCTGTGATCTGTTTTGGATTAGCTTCTATTCCTCTCTGGGTTACCACGTATCCAAGGAACTCTCCTGATGTTACTCCGAATGTGCACTTAGTTGGATTGAGCTTCATCCCGTACCGGTTAAGGATGTTGAAACATTCCTTTAAATGACCGACATGCTGGGTGGCAATCAGAGATTTGACTAGCATGTCGTCAATATACACCTCCATTGTCGTGCCGAGTTGTCCTGCAAACATCCGGTTTACCAGCCGCTGGTAGGTGGCGCCGGCGTTTTTGAGACCGAAAGGCATGACTTTATAGCAATATGTGCCGCGTTCAGTGATGAAGGCCGTCTTTTCTCTGTCGTCTGGGTTCATGAGGATTTGATTATACCCTGAGAACGCATCCATGAATGATAGCAATTCGTTCCCGGCCGTTGCCTCAACAAGTCGGTCGATATGCGGCAGCGGGAAACTATCCTTGGGGCAAGCTTTGTTGAGATCCGTGAAATCGACACATACTCTCCACTTCCCGTTTTTCTTCTTCACGACCACTGGATTACCCAACCAATCGGGGTATTTGACTTCTTGGATTGAACCGGCTTCAAGTAGCTTCTCTACTTCATCGTTGACTGCTTTAGCTCTTTCAGGGCCGAGTTTTCGCCTCTTTTGCTTGACTGGCTTGTAAGTCGGATCGACATTCAGCTCGTGAGTTGTAATGGTTGGATTGATGCCCTTCATGTCCTTCATTGTCCACGCAAACGTTGTAACGTTTTGCTGTAGGAAGGCGATCAGTTCCCTTTTGATGTCGTCTGGCAATTCTGCGCCAATGCCTACACACTTGCTTGCATCTGATTCGTCGATGATGACTTGCTGGATCAGTTCTTTCTCCGGTCCTTTTCTTCTGTGTTCCGTGTTGATCATGCACGAAGGCACTCTGATCTTATGTTCTCTCGCGAAACACGACCGGCTTGCGCTCTGGCATCCTTTGACTGTCTGGATTCCTTTAGGTGTCGGGAATTTCAGACATTGATGATATGTCGAGGATACCGCCTTCATGCTATACAGCCATGGAGTTCCGAGATTCCGACATTCAGCCGTGTCGTGTGACGTAGCTTGATGGTATTCGCAGTACTTATCCCCCGCAGAGGAAGCTGCTTGCTGCGCCTTCTTTGCCTCTTTACCCCTTTTATTCCACGGTTTTGATGACCGGGACTTGTCGGTGCCATCCACAACCATTGTTTTGGTGCTTTTACTGTCGTAGTGCCGTCTGGGTTCTCTTTCTTCCTTCTTATCTGCTTGTTTGCCGGAACCGAATCTCTTTGCTAATGCGACCTTCTTCTCTTCCAATTCCACGAACTTGTTTGCCCGATGTAGTGCGTCTTCGATGGTTAGTGGCGGGTTGATGACTAAATCTTGGTAAAAAGGCGACTCATGCCAGACGGCGTTTGTCAGGGCCGCGATAGTGAACTTATCTGGTGCCTCAGCTCGTGTCATTACTGCCCTGAACCTTTCTATGAAATCTTTCAATGTTTCCTTCTTCTCTTGCGTCATCGACATCAACGCACTCAGCGAAGTGTCCTTACGAATGTAGGCAAAGTGATGCCTTACGAATGCCCATGTGAGGTCGGAGAAACTATCGATTGATTTGGATGGGAGTCGGGAGAACCAGTTTAGCGCGTCCCCTTCCAGGGTTTCGGTGAACAGTTGGCAGAAACCGATGTCACGCTCCTCGCTTGATGAGAACCGTGCCTTTGCCGCCATGATTTTGAACGTTGTGAGGTGGGTTGCTGGGTCTTTTGTGCCGTCGTACATCGGTAGCCTGAGCTTCTCTCTTTGCCTGATATACGTGTTTGTGATGCGCGAGGTGAAGGGTGTCCTACGAGTTTCTTCGATGATCCGGTCGATCTCGGGTGTGGACCCCTTCACGCCATGGACCTCTCCTTTTAATTATTTTAGGGTGTCTTTGAGCTCAATCAGTTGTTTCTCGACATGGTTGCGACTTGCTCCGCGAATAGACGCTCCACGAGTTTTCTCGTGCGACATACTTCGCTCGCGGCGATAGTTGTCTCGGTGCGAGCCATTCTCATGTCGCGAATTTCGTCTGTGGTGCACGTCCCGTGTCTGGTGACTGGTATGTTCATCCCTATCGGGTGAATACCTCTCATCACTCCAGTCGTTCTGTCTCCGACTTTCGCTCCGTTTGGGTTTTTCAGACCCTTCCTCCCGATGTGAGCTCCGCTCGCGAGTATCCTTCTTGTTGCTTTCCTTATGCGGGTTGCTCCTGGATTCGCTGCTACGGCTCTGTTCATGGTGGCTTTCCTCAGATGTACTATAGACCAGTCGTCTGGCGACTTTGTCTTTCACCTTCGGCGGCACCTCTCTCCTGGATTTTCTAGACTGTTGACCTGAAAGGATCTTTGCTTGCTCCGTCTGCTGCAGGTCGATTTTCTCTGAGAACGTTTTGATCAGGTCGTTATGTGACTCGATCTTGGCCATTAGAGTGGCTAAGACCTTGTCTTGCTCGATTTGAGCCTCTGTTTCGCTGAGTGACGGGGCATGTTTGCCGTCATCTCGAGCTTTGTTGTTCTTGGCGTCTTGCGACTGCTTGCCGCCTTTCGCCGCGTCGTCTTCGTGATCACTCTGGTCGTAATCACTTTCATCATGAACGCTTAATTCAACCCTAGGGTTTTCTTGATTAATCTCCTTACGATTCCCTGACATCTCGTTTCAGAAATTTCTTTTAGAAATCCCCACAGTCGGCGCCAATTGTAAGATCTCAACTCGGTCTATCTAAAGATAGAAAGAGTTTTAGGGTTTGTGAATTAGGGATTCTAAAAGAAAGTTTATGAACGCGGTGAGATTTGGGAATTAGAGTTTATAACCGGTGTTTCCAAGTCGGAAGTCGGTAAAAAGGATGTTTAAAGTCGCCGGAGAGATATTTAGGTTAAATTCGCTCTAAAAGTCTCTCAGGGTCAAAGTAATAAGAAAGCGTATCTATTGAATGATTATTGGGTTCCCTTATATAGGGTTACAAGTCGGTTTAACACATAAGGAAATATAAGATAAATACGAATATTTCGTAAAATCCCGTCTTTGTGGTATTTCCGTCTTTGTCGTCGTCGCGCGGCGCCTTCGCTTTAACCCCTTCCAAACCCTAATGCAAGTCGGTTACCCCGAGTCCGGTTTAACCTAAGTTTTATCGTCTTGGGCCCTAATTCCGACTTTACATTCTGGGCCGACCTAAACTCATGAATAGGCCTTTTTAGGAAGGTGCTAATATTGACTCCAACAAAATAGCTTTTTTGCTTGGAACGGGAGAACGTTATGAACAACAAAGCACCTGCAATTTCAACAGTCATATATTCATAACAAAAGAAAAGACCAAACAACAATCTCTATATCCTCACAAACCGTCTCTGCTACATTTGTCCTCTAACGCACACTTGACATTCTTATATTAAGCTATATCACCTGACTATGAACTTAATGTTAGAATCTCTGTTTTCTTCAAATAAAGATTTACTTAGAAATACTTTGTGATATAACTGTCTTAAACAGCCATAGACATGTCAGAAATTCATACTATACTAGAGTAATAATTTTGTTTTTGTTGTTGGCTAAGTTAGTGATATAATTTATTAACTAAAAGATCGTGTATGTCCCTAGCCAATGGTTTTACTATCTTACAAGAACATTCAGTGATTAAAAGTGACTCAGGATGAAATGAATTAATATCATACCTCACCGCTCGAGAACAAATTCAGATTTCTTCAACCGGGGATGATTTCCATTCGAACCTTTATTTGTTGTCCTCCATTGTTATTGGCAATTTCGAAATCTGATTAGGGTTTTCAAAATTCTCCTGATTAGGAATTACCAAAAATGAAATTGAAATCGAAGCTCTAAAAGATGTCGAGAAGAACAGCAAAGAAAATTTAAATCTAACAAACCAGAAACTGAAAACAAGCTAAAAGCTTCATACCTGCAGGTCTGACGAAGAAGACAATGTCAATCCAAGTTTTCCTTTTTTCTGGTTAATCTTATTCTTTTTTTTTCTTTTTTTTTTTAATTTATTTTGTTTAATTTATATTAGGTGGCATGATTCAACTTAGGAAACTTAGGCAGTTCTTTCAAACCCTTTACTTTCTTCCAGACTACTCCTACATTAAGATCTAACCACTTAATTTCACCAGTGTCCGCATACCAATAGGTTATGTTCTTTATCATACAAACAGAACGCCTATCAGTATCCAATCCTAGAGCTTTCCATGTTAATTCCTTTGGCTTAAAAACCACACCTCTCTTACGAGACAATCCGTTACCATTAAGGATCATGTAGATCATTCCTTCCATCTTTCTCGGTCTGAATGTCCGTTTTTGGGGCGGCACTGGCTTCCAAGTTCGAGTCTTGTTGTTGAACACTTCAATACAGTTTAAGGAATCTGGATTTTCGCAGCTTCCTGCTAAATAAATCTTCCCATCAATATCTCTACCGGTGTGGGCAAGCCGCATATTTGGAGCTTCGACCCAAGTGTGAGTTCGACAGTCAAGGAAGGAGAAGCTAGAGCAGGAAGAACCTTCGATTGGTCCGGAAATGGCGTAGAGGTTAGGACCAACAGCGACAAGACTTGACCATTTGACAGGAGGAGAGTTGAGAACTGAGATTGGAACGAAAAGATTGCCACTTGTGTGATTTAGGGTTTTGTCAGGTTTCCGGCAGAGGGTGAACCAGCGAGGGTTACGGTCAAAAGGGAACCTTAAGCACAGATAGAGACAGCTCTCGGTGCGCTTTAAGAGTGAGCGGGTCTGGTAAAGCTCCGGAGAAGAGAGGATCGAGCGAAAAGTCTTGGAGACGAGTGAGAGTGCTGGGTAGTGCAATCTCGAGACGCGGGCTAAGCAATTCAGTACCAAATCATCTGGAAATGGCAGACTCGAAGTCGGTTCTGAGGCCGGCTTATTCTTCGACGGTGGCTCTTCACCGTTAGTGGCGGCGGAAGCGGACGACATTGGCAAATTTACCAATGAAACTTGCTTGAGCTTATTCTTGGACTCGCTCTTTATTCACGGCTACTTGAGCTTTACGCGCTTTATTTGCGCGTGAGGATGAAACTTGCGATCTGCTTCCAATTCTTTTTTACAAATTTATATATCGGTTTGCCGCTTTTAGTTTGATATGATTATACCGGACCGCAAATGAAATCACACAACGAACCTTCTGAATGACAAAGAGGGACCTAAGAGACTTGTCGTTGTGCGTGGCTAATGAGTTTTAATGGAGGTGGAGCCTGGAGTGACTTTTGGGCGACTCAACAAGGTTTCATTTATGTGGAGAGATTCGTTCCCTGGTTCGGATCCTGGAGTGACTTTTGGGCGACTCAACCAAGTGTCAATAGAGAGGTTAGAGAAGACGGAATCTGTAATGGCTTTATCAGAGAAGAGAAACCTTTTTATCATTCCTCTCGTCTTCCTCTTCTTCTGCATCGACAAGGCTGTATGCATCAGGATATCCAGTCAGATCTCCGATCCTATCGTTGATTTGCCGGATCGTCCCTTGAAATCAGCGGTTTTCGCTCTTGGGAGCTTCTGGCGATCGGAGGCGGCGTTCGGTTGTATCAATGGTGTCATACGAACAACAGCCGGTTACGCCGGTGGATTGAAGGCGAATCCGGAGTATAGAAACTTGGGTGATCACGCGGAATCCGTACAGGTCTGTTTGCTTATTTAGGTCTCCCCTGTTTCGAATTGAGCTTAATATAGTGAAACCTGCTTTGAAATTGAGCTTCCTCCTTGTTAGATTCGTTTGTATAGACAAATTAGTGTAGACGATTGTAATGTGTGTGATTGAATTGTCTTTGTTCATCTCCCCAGATGAACATAATCATTGGTTTTTAGTTTCTGATCATATAGTTTTTGTGTTGCTTCAGGTTGAATATGATCCAAGGATAGTGGGTTATCGTCAGCTCTTAGATGTATTCTGGTCTAGTCATGATTCCAGACAAGTGTTTGGACAAGGTCCTGATGTCGGTAATCAATACAGGTAAGAAGGAAGTACATCTCCACGTACTAGCTCTTGTGGTAAATCTTGAGTTATCTAATCTTTTCTTGTTTAGAGCACCAAAAAAAAAAAACTAAAAGATGCGAATCTTTTTGAACAGATCCTGTATTTTCACTAATTCTACAGAAGAGTTGAGGCTGGCGTCTACTAGCAAAGAAAGGGAGCAGCTTAAAGCAAGAAGCAGTATCGTAACTACTCAAATTCAACAGCTAGGAACGTTTTATCGCGCAGAGCCTGACCATCAGGTTCTACTTATATTTTCTTTCACGGTTTTAACAATTGGTTAAGCTATTAATCCAATGAGGTCTCTAACTTATGCTTCTGCAGAAGTTTGAGCTAAAACAGCATCCATTCCTTCTTCAGCTAATAGGAAACATGGCAGAAGAAGACCTCGAAAGATCAGCTCTAGCCACAAAGCTAAACGGTTATGCAGCCGAGCTCTGCCCACCAAGAATCCAGAAACAAATTGACTTTAGAGTAAACGAGATCATTAGAAAAGGTTGGCCGGTGTTGAGAGACATCTAATATATAAGCAGTGAGTGATATTCGCCTGATTCTTTTCCTCTTGGCTCTGATTGATAATATCTCAAATATAAGTTTTGGTGCATTCTTTTGGCCAGGAATATTGGTTGTATACTTACAGCAAAGATGTTTATGTCTTGCTCTTGCCCCTCAAGTGGTGATGTTGCATGTTTTTTTTTTTGTTTCTTTGATATATCTCACATAGAATAAGCTTTTTTGGTTCCTTGTAAGCCGATTATTTAGACTTTTATTTTATCACTATTATGGTTTGGTACCAATTGATTGCTACTTATACAAGGTCGAAAATGCAATAGGTGCTATACGTGTTGTGGACGATTCGGGCTTAACGAATTACCAAAAAATTAAGATAAATACAGAGAATAATATGTGACGCAAATTTTTTTGCAATTTTATATGTAAAACCAGTGTTCAAGAAAGCGCTAGGCGTTAGTCGGGCGGTGACTCACCGCCTAGCGTCTAGAACGCCTAGTCGGGGCCTAGTCGGCGCATAGGCGTTATATGTATTTATAAAAGAAAACGATATATATTAGATATATTATATAATATATGTCATATAATTCACATATTCTTAGTCTAAAAAATAGATTAAAACTCAAAGTACATCGAAATAACAAAAAGAATATTAGCTAAATTTATCAGCACACAACATTTACTACCAAATCTTTTAAATTTACAATATTTTTTAATGATAACCATTAATTTATGAAGTAAGAACTTATAAATTTAGTTATATGTAATAAATTTTTAAAATTATACCGAAACAAACATGAAAATTAAAAATCAAATGATGATTGGTTAAATATTGTGTGTAGCCGCCTAGGACCGCCTAGACCCGCCTAGGACCGCCTAGACCCGTCTAGGACCGCCTAGACCCGCCTAATAACATAAACGCCTAATTCGAACGCCTAAGAGGAAATCGCCACGGTCAAGGACCGCCTAGCACCTAGGCCCCGCCTAGGCGGCCGCCTAAACCGATTTTTAGAACACTGTGTAAAACACACAAATTTCATAAATTTTAGATGGTTAAAGAAATAACTTTTATAACAAAGATATAAACCCCAAATCATATATAAAAGATGATTGTTGCAATTTCTAATACCAAAATAAACAAAAGAATAACCACTTACAGTTCACAAGATACACAAAAACATTGTCTTGATTTTGAGACTATACCAAAGCATAACAAGGATTGTAAATTTTCAACCTTTTTTCCTTCAAATATCAAGTTATCTTGGTGAAATGAATTTATAGATGTGTTAGAAGTTTTGATTTGATTTGTACATATGAAAGAGAGAAAAAAAACCATCAATAGAAAAATACAATAAATCAATAACTAGCTTACGGTTCATGCTTAGGTTCTAGTCATACTCGAAGCACGGAACAAAGACATATTCTAATCACTACAGAACACATAACTAAGATATATTCAACACAAAACCAAGATATATTCACTATAAAACACATAACCAAAATATATTCAACTAAGTTGGCTCGTGAACTTCGTTGTTACATAACACAAAACCAAACACAACAAAAGTTCAACAATTCAATAGAAATAACATAAAAATTTATCGACCTAAGTTGGTTGTCTCATGAAACAAAACATCTTCTTGGTAAAAATCAGGTTCAAACTCCATGTCCAAAAGATCTTCCTCTTCAGATTCAAAGTCATCATCATATAGTTCTCTTACTCTAGGAGTGTGAGTAGTAAAGACAAAATTAACATCACTATCCACCACTTCTACACGATCCACCATCTAATCTCTAACCATATCTTCACTACAATCATCAAATATCACATCGACATTGCTTTATCTAATCTTCTTCTTTTTGTTAAAGAGCCTTTCATTGAACTGAACATATACTAGATTGTTCAGGAGATTTACATCTAACCTACTCCTTCTCTTTGTGTGTATCTGCAATAAAAATGAGACATATAGTTAAAGACCGAAAACATAACATATAGACAAGGATCTAAAAACAGAAAGCAGGTAAAGCAATTAACATCTAACCCCTTTGAAGCTGCTACAATTCCTATCACATAAGGAAGAATTAGAGGTCAAAGCAAGAATCCTAGTTGCTAGTCTTTGCAAATTAGGAACATCGCATCCATATATTGACCACCAATTAAGGCTAAGCTTTTAATGATTTTAAGGATTTAGCATAAGTATCTAAGGTCAGTGAAACATATATGGATCGAACTTGTCATCTTTTTTCATACCTTTTATGGCTAAGCTTTTACCGTAAGAGCCACTTTTATTTTTGTAGAGATTATCTTCATGATTGATCACTGCACCTTGTTTATCAAAATCTCCATAGTAGAAAGTCTCTACACAAACCATCACTACAAAAAGGATATGTAGCATGAAATATAATGTGTCAAAACGAAAACCAACACAGATTAAAATCAGTTAATACCAAATGATCTTAAATAAGTGGTTTAACATCATCTAGAACAATCCTAGTTTATTTGGCATCAATTACGAAAAATTGATACTAATTTGCATCAACTAAAAATATTGATACAAAATAATTGTTTGCATTAGTTTTGAAGTTGATGCATTTATTAATTATTTTAATATCAATTAAACAAAATGATACATAACAAGTATTTTTCTTTTTTTTCTAGAAAGTCTGTTTTTATAATGTAAAAGTGTTATTTTGTTTTTCCCACATAGCTAGGATGAACTATATATTTACTCCACTATAAAAATACTCTTCATTCCATGAACAAATTTAAGATGGATTTAACCATCCAAAACCGGTACTATTCTAAATTTAAGAATGATAAACAAAATAAAAACATATGTATTTTATTAGAAATTATTAAAAATAAAATGATTAATCTTATTTTTCAAAAATAATATTAATAGATAACATCAATTGTTATAAACTTCACAAATGTTAACATCATTTATTTTAATTGATGTGAATTTTAACATCATTTATAGCAAGTGATAGAAATTATTCAAATTAATATCTCTTACAAAAATGACAAAAAATAGTTGCATCATTTTGTTTTAAATGATATAAAGTATTATAGTCACCACTTTTAAAGTCAGTTATTTAAGTGATGCAAATTCGTAAAGTGATGTTAATAAATAAAATAAATGATACAATACATATCATTTTTTGCCTCTATGTCGTATTGGATAGTTGAATATGTATACAAGTAGTATGGATTAAGGAAATAAGCAATAAGATGAAGAGGAGCATCCAACATTCCTTTCATTTTTTCTTTTATGATCTAAAATATAGGTTGGTAATTCCTCTCCAAATGGCCAATAACTTCCATTATAACCTTCTTAGCTTCTAAAATCTCGCCATAAACAAAACCAAAAGAAGGTACTTTCTCAGCATCTTCCATCTTTAACACCTTTACCATGGGGCTGACTATTTTCAAAACCAGCATCACACTATTCCAAAATGATATACTCATAATTTTGTCACTTGTTATCTTGCCCTTCACACACTTATAATGTTTGCAATCATGCCACTCATCGCTATTAAACATGTTCTTCAGTTGGACCTTCTATCAAATAGACTATTAAGAGTTACGAAACAGGGTCATGAATCTTGTTTCTCCTGGCCTAAAATATCACACTTCTTTGTATGTGATATCATCAGACACAAAGTCTTATGATGAGCATAAATTAAGATTGTGGCAGCTTTGGCTTGTTCAATGACTTTAGAAAACTAGGAAACTTAGATATTATCTCAACCATGAGATCCACAATGTGTGCAACATATATCATCTAAAATACTCTTGGGATGTTCTCCTTTAAAACCCTTGCAGTTGTTGGTACTGGATTTCCCTCTAGGAAATCCGGCCCTTTAACAGACAAGACAGAGGCCCATAATTACGAGCCCATTCCAGAATCAAAGACAGACAAAAGAGCCGACTCCTTCGATGGGCCCAAGCGAAACAAACGCCCTGGCAAGGCCCAGACGATGCCGAAGTCGGAGACAACCGAGCTCGAGCTCGGCAGAAGATGACTTGGAGATAGAGCGACTCGGTCTTCGCCAGTTCAACTGATCCGCATAAATCTCGGAGATCGTTACGATGACGAGGCCGAAATATCGGGACGAAGAGATCAGAGTCGAGACTATTTAAGAAGAGAAGTGACGACTCATTAAAGACATTCCAACCTAGGCTAAGAACACTTCGATTAGATAGCTCGATTTTATACTTTGTACTCTCTTCTCGACTGTGTTTTTTTATCTTGACGATCAATCTCAATAAAGTCTTTGATTCATAGGAAACTATACCATTTCTATATCCAAAAGTCCAAATCCACGAATACAAATTCTTAGTGTGAATCCCGGATCTCACATTTGGCGCCGACTGTGGGGACATTCTATAGCCTTTCCTATCTTAAGAATCAGATCCTAGATCCGATAGATCGAGATGAATCCCGACCAAACTGGCTCTCCCAGCGCCACACCACCAGTTAACCGCCCTCAAACGGTCGACAACGTTCCTCAGAACACTACAGGGGTAAGAAACATGGGTCATACCGACAGCGTGTTGACGAGCTCTGCCTCAGTCTCCACAACCTCGGCACCAGCCGGCTCCGTCGCTCAAACAATCGCGACGAGCCAGACTCCGACAAATGTTTTGTCAGGAACTAATGATCCGAGCAGAAACTGGGTGTGGATGAGAAATGACTCAATACCCACCCCAGGAGGGGGATCTGGAGTAACCAGACCCAATTCGCCACTACCTTCTGCTCCATAGAGACAAGGGCCAAGCGATCTTGCCGAGATCCGTTCGATGTTAAGCATGTTGGTAGATCGAAAGAGAAACAACGAGGCAAGCGCAAGGGCCCAAGAGATCGCGAACCGTTCTCTGGCAGCGCAGCTCGAGGAACAAGAGCGGCGCCTGAACGCCCGTCTTGAAGAGCTCGCCAGTCAAAGCCAAGGGGGCAGACCAACGCGAACTCCCATAAGTCCTCCACCGTGTACCCGCTTGGACTTCTCCCAGGTAGTAACTCCTCCGGGAACGTCGGGAAATTTTGGTAATACGTCAAATAGCGGCTTCCGCCCTATAATGACCCCTATCGCGATACCGACCCCATTTGGTTCGAGTTCAATGGTCATAGATCCAACCGGATCAAGAAACCGACCATTACCCGGGCCACCATCTTTCCCGAGTAACTCTAACATCCGACCAAGGCAACTAGGAGGTTCTGCCTTCGCCTCGAGCTCGGGACTCCTTAACGGATCAAACTCAGTTCAGTTACGAACGCCCCATGTCGATCATACGAGGTCGATCCCAACGATCGATCTCCTTGACCCTATTTTTCCGGAACAAACGTCAGGTCAGGCACAAGTCCAGTTCGCACCCGGAGAGGGCGATGAACAAGATATGCTTAGACAATACATCGAGCAGGCTAAAGCCCAGTTCAACAGTATGAGCTCGAAAGTTCACATGGCGACGAGCGCGGCTCCTGACATTGATCGAGTGATCGAAGAAACACAACAAACGCCGTTCACAGATCGGATTGCGTTTGCAAGGATCCGAGAGATCAAGAAAACTAAGTTTCCAGAATTCTCTGGGAAATCAGACCCGAAAGCCCACATCAGGGCATTCCGACTAGCGATGGCAAGGGTGTACCTTACCGATGAGGAGTGGGAGCCAGCCTTCTGCAGGCTCTTCGCAGAAAACCTATCAGGCTTTGCCCTAGAATGGTTTGCCGGACTGGAAGAAAGATCCATTGAAAACTTCACCCAGTTCATGACGGCTTTCCTCAAGCAATACTCCGTTTTCATCGAGGAAAAGACTACTGAGGCAGCCCTATTTGGCGTCTCTCAAAAACCCGACGAAACACTTCGCTCATACATCGACCGATTTAAGGAAATAAAATCCAAAATCGCGAACCCACGAGACGAGGTAGCTATAGAAGCATTGAGACGAGGACTATGGTTCTCAACCAGATTCCGCGAGGAAATAACAGTCTGCGAACCTCAAACGCTCGATGACGCCCTCCATCGCGCATCGGCCTTTGCTCGCCTCGAGGACGAAAACACGGCCCTCAGGGAAAAACACCGGAAAGAAAGGAACCCGTCGGGCTAGCAGAATTCGAACTCGAAAAAAGATTCCCGTAAATCAGGGAACGTCAACGCGGTCGAGAGCCCAAAGAGCTCGAAGAAATTCGAGTTCGACAAGGAAAAATTCTGTGATTTCCACAATAAAAGAGGACACTCGACCGAGGATTTCTATACTCGAGCTAAAGTAGAGGCTCAAAAACAAGAGTCCGAAAGCAAAAAAGACTCCGAAGTCGAGGAGGAAACTCTGTCCGACAAAAAGGAAAACAAATAGACCAAGGAGTCAAACTCCAAAAAACACTCTCAAAACAAACGGGAATGGTCAAAAGAGCCGGAATCTCCTGAAACACTCCCTCAAGGGTCGCGGAAGCGAGTCGAGTTCATCCTCGGCGAGCTTAACCTGAGCGGCACTCCGGGAGGTTCGGCGCTATCCCCGCCTCCGGCTCCTGCCAAAAGTTTACGCTCAAGAATCAATCTCCCTCGTCTTTGCGGGGGGGGGGGGGGGGGTGGGGTGGGGTGTACGGGCTATACCCCCTAAACGAATCGACTTCATCTTCGGTGGCTCCAAGCTTTGCCGCGACTCGGTCAATTCGATCAAAGCTCTTCAAAGAAGAGTCGAGACCGACAGAGGGGGGAAAACCCCAATGTTGGGTCCAGACCACGAAATCATTTTCTACGAGAGCGAGACAAGTAATCTCGACAAACCACACGACGACGCTCTCCTCGTTTGTCTAGTAGTGGGAGATGTCGAACTCTCAAGAATAATGATTGACACAGGAAGTTCGGTAGATGTCTTCTTTTACGACGCGTTCAAAAAGATGGACTTCAACGACTCCGAAATTGTGGAAGAAAAGACACCACTAGTAGGTTTCGCTGGCGAGACGACATACTCGATGGGCTCTGTCTTCGCCCCAGTAATTGCAGGAGGAGTTCGGAGAATGACGGAGTTCGTCATAGTAGATCGACCAGCTCCCTATAACGCAATCCTAGGTCATGGATATACGACATGAAAGCGGTACCATTGACCTACCACCAATGCGTAAAGTTCCCGACTCCCAAAGGGATCAAAACCATTTACGGAAGTCAAAAGATTTCCCGTCATTGCTACCTGAACGGATACAAGCAGATCGAGAAATCCCCTGCGTAGCAATTACAGAAAGAGGAGGAGCTCGCCACCATGCAGACCAAAAGGTCGAACGACCCCAGTCAAATAGGACCCCCAAAGGACCTCACGACTCAGGTCTGCATAGACGAGGCTCATCCCGAAAGACTCGTTGGCATCGGAATCGACCTATCAGAACCGGTTAGGAACGAACTGGTCTCTTTTCTCAAAAAGAACATCGACTCCTTCGCCTGGTCTTCAGCAGACATGAAAGGGATAAACATCGACGTAACCAGCCACGAGCTGAATGTCGACCCAACCTACAAACCGGTAAGACAGAAACGTCGAAAACTAGGTCCTGAGCGGGCCAAAGCCGTCAATGACGATTTCGATCGGTTATTAAAAATCGGATCGATCAGAGAGGTCAAATACCCCGACTGGCTCGCGAACCCCGTGGTGGTTAAGAAAAAGAACGGAAAGTGGAGGGTCTGTGTAGACTTCACGGATCTCAACAAAGCATGTCCAAAGGACAGCTTCCCACTCCCGCACATCGACCGACTGGTCGAGGCCACCGCTGGACATCAGCTGCTATCCTTTATGGATGCGTTCTCAGGGTACAATCAAATATTGATGAACCCTGAAGACCAAGAAAAGACTTCGTTCATAACAGATCGAGGCACATACTGCTACAAAGTCATGCCCTTCGGACTGAAAAACGCAGGAGCGACTTACCAGCGCCTCGTCAACAAGATGTTTTCAGGACTCCTAGGCAAAACCGTGGAAGTCTACATCGATGATATGCTGGTAAAATCTTCCAGGTACGAGGATCACATCCCCCAACTAAAAGAATGCTTTACCATTCTCAATAAGTACGATATGAAACTCAACCCAGCTAAATGTACCTTCGGGGTTCCTTCAGGAGAGTTCCTCGGTTACTTGGTGACCGAAAGAGGGATCGAAGCGAACCCCAAACCAGATCGCAACGTTCATAGAGATGCAATCTCCCAGAACAACGCGAGAAGTCCAGCGCCTAACCGGCAAAATAGCTGCTCTGAATCGCTTCATCTCAAGATCGACTGATAAATGTCTACCCTTCTATCACTTGCTAAAAGCAAACAAAAAGTTCCTCTGGGACGAAAAGTGCGAAGAGGCATTCACTCAGCTTAAAGCTTACTTAAGCGAACCACCCATACTGGCGAAACCAGTAGAAGGAGAACCCCTTTACCTCTACCTAGCTGTCTCGACGACAGCAGTAAGTGGAGTCCTGGTTCGCGAGGAACAAAACGAACAACGGCCGGTGTATTACAACAATAAGACCTTGATCGACGCTGAAACCAGATACCCCGCCATGGAAAAACTCGCCTTAGCGCTAGTAACATCGGCTCGGAAACTCCGACCGTACTTTCAATCGCACTCGATCATAGTAATGACCTCTCAGCCACTGAGAAACATTCTTCACAGTCCAAGCCAATCAGGTCGATTGGTCAAATGGGCTATCGAACTTAGCGAGTACGACATTGAATACAAAGCTCGAACATGCCTAAAAGCACAAGTACTGGCAGATTTCATAATCGAGCTCCCTCCGACTATAGAACTCGACCCGACTTCGGCCCAAAGGTGGAAACTCTACGTCGATGGAGCTTCCTCAAGGCAAGGGTCCGGAGTCGGAGTGAAATTAGTCTCCCCAACGGGTGAAGTACTAGAAAAATCGTTTAGATTGGGCTTCGCCGCATCGAATAACGAGGCAGAATATGAAGCGTTAATAGCCGGGCTCAGACTCGCGATAGCCATAGGAGCCCGGGAAGTAAACGCCTTCAGTGATTCCCAACTAGTCATGAGCCAATATCATGGTGACTACGAGGCCAAAGACGAACGAATGGAAGCATACCTACGGGTAGTCCATACATTGGCCGAACAGATCGAATTCTTCGATCTAACACGAATCCCACGAGGTGAAAACACCACAGCCGATGCGCTAGCCGCATTAGCATCGACATCAGATTCTAACCTCAAAAGGATCATATCAGTCGAAGGGATAGAAAAACCAAGCATCGACATAGCTCTCAAAGCTCTGTCCTTGAAAGAGGACGGGCCCGCTGTGAAGGACGATGTCAAACACAAAGAGTGTCCCGGAGACACTAGTAGCGACATCATCGAGATTGATGATGATCTTGATCCTAGAAACACCGTATACATCGCGAATGTCCCCGACGGACCAATTCAAACCGCATCCACTAGTCAGGGACCTGAGCCTAACAACGACGAAGATTGGAGAACTCCGATCATTCGATACATCACAAACGGCGAAGTTCCCGACGACAAATGGGAGGCGTGGAAACTTAAAACAAAGAGTGCAAGGTACTGTGTCACACAAGGATAGCTCTTTAAAAGGAGCCTCTCTAGACCTTACCTTAAATGCCTTGACAAGAAGCAAGCCCTAGCCGTGATTACACAAACACACGACGGATCCTGAGGAAGCCATTCCGGAGGATGAGCATTGGCCGTGCGAATCAAAAGGCAAGGCTACTATTGGCTGACAATGGCCACCGAATGCGAATCTTTCTCCAACAAGTGTGATAAATGCCAAAAGCATGCCCCAATTATCCACCAAGCGTCGGAGAAACTCTCCTCTATCTCATCACCATACCCATTCATGCGATGGGGAATGGACATCGTGGGACCGCTGGTCGCATCTGGCAAAAAGAAAGCCACACACCTGCTGGTGATGACGGACTACTTCACCAAGTGGATTGAAGCAGAGTCATACCAGAAAATTAAGGACGTTCACGTTAAGGAGTTCGTCTGGCGAAACATCGTTTGCCAACATGGACTACCCCACGAGATCGTCACCGATAACGGATCTCAGTTCATATCAAACACGTTCAAAGAGTTCTGCAGAACTTGGAACATAAAGCTGACTTACTCAACGCCATGCTACCCCCAAGGGAACGGGCTAGCAGAAGCAGCTAACAAAGCGATTATGAACGGTCTCAAGAAAAGGCTCAACGAGTGCAAAACAACCTGGAGTGACGAACTCCCGGCCGTACTCTGGGCCTACCGGACTACCCCCCGCAAATCCACTGGCGAGACTCCCTTCTCGCTGGCTTACGGAATCGAGGCGGTAGTACCAGCTGAAATTATCGTGTCGATAATTCGCAAGGAAGAATGCCCACGACAAGAGGAACTCAATAACAAGATGATAACTGACGAGCTCGACCTCGTCGACGAAAGAAGGAACCTCGCATTAGCTCGACTCCAGAATTACCAACAAGCCGCAGCTCGCTACTATGATTCCCGAATCAAAACTCGAAGGTTTCAAGTAGGAGAGCTCGTCTTGCGGAAAGTGTTCGACCATAAAAAGGAAGAACACGCTGGAAATTAGGAGCGAAGTGGGAAGGTCCTTACCAGGTCACCGACGTCGTGAAGGATGGGGTCTACCGACTCAAGTCGGTAGAAACCCAGAAGCGCGAACTATGACCTTGGAACATCATCAACCTCAAAAAGTGATATGAAATTATCTCTCCCAAAATCAAGCGATATGAAAGTATCCCTTCAGAGCGACCTGAAACGGCCTCTCCAAAAGCTAAAGTGATATGAAATTATCTCTCCTAATATCAAGCGATATGAAATTATCCTTTCCAAGAGACCTCAGACGGTCTCCCCCAAAATCAAAGTGATATGAAATTATCCCTTCAAACAAAGCGGCCTAAAACGGTCCCTCCAAACCGAATGAACTGAAATGATCGTCCCAAAAACAAGCGACCTAGAACGGTCCTCCCGCTTCGAACGAACTGAAATGATCGTCCCAAAGAAAGAGATCCAGAATGATCTCTCCAAAAAAAAAAATACAATTCTTCTAAACCTTATACGGATTAAAAGAATCGGGGGGCTGCCCCACCCCTCAAGCAAAATTACGAGGACAAGACGGCTACTCAAGCATGCCACCTCTACACACACTCCAAATCGGATCTTTGTAAGATTACTACGATTCGTTTTCATACTTAACGCTTCTCTTTTCAGTTCAGCAATCAAGCCTGAATCTTACATTACGAAGTAGCTTCACCTAAGACTATTCCTGGAGAAGAGCTCGAGCTCAAACGGTATTAACTTAAAAGAGAAGCCGAAAGAATTACCTAAGGCGATTTAAAATAAGTTATCTGCTCGGCTCCCCTGGAAAAGTTCGAACTGCCGCAACGGCTCGAATTTTGTGTTAAAGCACGAAAACAATAAAATCTATGCTAAGGCATGAAAGATTTTAAAGAAAAAAAAAGCAATTCATAAAAAGATCATCGAGCTCAAACAAAAAAAAGCCCCCTTGGGCAACCAAAGTCTGAAAAAGAAATTAAAAGCCCCCTCGGGCAACGAAAATTCTGAATTAAAAAGCCCTCTCGGGCGGAAACAGATGAAAAGGACTAGAACTGCTTGGAAGGAGAGGAAGCCTCGTCTTGATCCCCTGTCTGACCATCGGTCACCCTGTCCTCCTCGAGTTGACCCTCGACCTCATCGCTAACTCGCGAATTAACTCTGGTCGGGAGGTTCGACCCATACTGATCAAGACGAGTAGCCGCCTGGCTTAGGGGGCGCGCAAGGATCACCGAGTCGTCCGACATCACCGGCAAATTAAGCTTGCTGATACTGAAGTCCAACACCGCCGCAGCGTTCATCTCCTCCGTGGCCAATCTCTTCTTCTCGGCCAAGTCCATCACCTCCTTGGTCAGGTCCAGTTCGCCAGAGGCGAACTCGGCGATAAGCGCGATATTATCCAAGGCTTCCTAGAGCCTCATCTCAGCGCTCACGGCGATCTTCCTCCGGCTCTCTTTCGCTGCGATCCCCTCGAGAATCTTGAGATATTCGCCGTTTAGCCCTTTCTTTGCCTCATGGGCTGCCACCTTAACATCAAACTCTCGGTCGGCGAGAACCTTATCCAGATCAGCCTGGCATTGCGCAGCCCGCACGTCAGCAACACGACCTGTCTCAATGGCCGTTCGGCTCGCCTCCTCCGCAACCGAAACCCGAGCCAGAGCACCCTGTAACTAGGGGTGGGCATATTTCCCGAACCCGAAACCCGAACCCGGATCCAACCCGAAAAAGCCGGTTCGGTACGGGTTCGGATCTTTTACAATAACCGATTGGAACATAGGTTATAATACTTTGGGTTATGGATCGGTTCGGGTTAAATCCGAAACCCGATTGGATAACCCATATAAACCGAATTTATATACATATCCAGTATTCAATAATCTATTGGTTTGTTTTCATTTGATATTTTAAAAGGAAAAAAATACTCTTCGAAGAATAGGGTAACAAGTGAATTCAATCCCAAATTGCTTAAATAAAAAAATACTCTTCGAAAAATACTGTTTGTTATTTGTTTAATTAATTCATCTTATTTGTTTATCTTGAACTAAATCTGAGTATAAAACTGAATTGTTATTGTTGTTTGGTTTTGGTGAGATGATTGAGAAGTATAGATAAGAGATGTCTGTTTAGAGGGAGGAAGATTTCAAGGTCCAAAGATGGATTAGTAGTTCTTTAAGTTTTAAGTCTTTGCTTCATTTTTTTTAGTTTGGTGTTCTGCTTGATGCAGTTTGCGATTTTAGCTTTTGAATTTGGTTGTTGCTTTCTATATTTGATTATAGAACTTGGTTTTAAAATAAAATATTTTTCAATATTGATGAATGGTCGTTCTTCCAAAAGCTCTGAAGTGTGGTTACTGATGTTGTAAAGATTGATCTTGGGGCTAAAGTGTGGTTACTGATGGTGTAGTGTTGCTGTAGCCCGGCTGATTATAGTGTTTACTTTGTGTGTTGGGCTTTAAGAAATTACAAATCTTGGAAGCTTGTTCGAACTAGCACTCACAAAGTATATGTTATATCTCGTTTAATTTTCCGTCCATTGTAAATTGTCAAAGTACATGTTATATATTATACACTATAAAGTTCAAAATTTGGTCGTTGAACATTTATGCATAATAGAAACAGTATGGTTATTACCCGAACCCATTCAAAACCGATCGGATTATGGGTTTCCAGTAATTAACCCGAACCGACCCGAACCCGGCTAGAACCGAACCGAACCCAACCTGTTTATGCTACATATCCGAATGGGGCTAATAAGCCTAAACCCGAAAACCCGAAAACCCGAATAACCCGAACCGAACCCATTTGGATACCCGAACGCCCACCCCTACCTGTAACTGCCCATCCAGGTCGCCCGCCTTCTTCCTTAGCTCCTCTTCCCGAGCCAAGACCCCCTGCAGCTGCGCTTTCAGGTTGCTGACCGTTTTCTTAACGGTGTCGAGCTCGCTCACCTGCGGTATCTCTCGTAGCTCGCGCTCGGCCCTAGCCGCAAACCTGTTCGCAGCCTCCAAGGCCTACAAAAAAAGAGGGGGTGTGTGAAGAAAGTTAAGCACGAAACAAAACGAAGGGAAGAAATCATTACATTCCCATAAGCCTCCATCATCTCGGTATAAGTATCACCAAGAGCCATATCCCCAACAGCCGGGAGTTGAACACCTGCCGGCTTAAAATGCCTTAGCAGATAGGCGACACCCGTCGGGTCGTCCGCAATCGGGCATTCCTTCTGGTGCCTAAAGCGCCAGTTGAAAGACCCCGAGGACCCAGAAGAAGCCGGCCTCGCCTCAACACTCTGGCCCGATCTTCTCGAGCTCACCTCTGCGTCAGTCCTTCGACGCTTCGCCGCCGGAGGAGGACCGCCTCGACTCCGGCCGTTCGACCCTCTCGAACCATTCGACCGAGAGTTGCGCAAGGCAGGCTCTTCAGATGGGGCCCGAACCGGTTCCTCGCTGGCCGGAATAGGAGGTAAATCCTCCGCCCCCACGTTTGCCTCTCCGGACCCTGCGACCACCTGAGAAACCCGAACAGGGTTAGGAGGAGGGATCGAAGGAGGAGGAGGAGGCCCCTCGTCCATGGCAAAAAGGAGGGCGTTGCTCAAGTCGCCAGCCTTCATTTTCTTTGCCAAATCAACGGGATCTTTCCCATTCCGACGGATGCTAGATCTTCGCGACATCTTTTCAAGAGAAGGGGTGCTTACAGTAGAACTATCGTCCGAAACAGGTCGATCTGCAAACGAAACAGATTCGGGTCAGCCCGGCAAACGAAGGGCATATTGCGCGATGACCCCCAGAAAGACTAACCGGAACACTTACTCTCTCCGGTCCGCTCGATAATCTGAAGCGGAGCCTGAACGATTCGAGTCGGAGCGGGCTGGTGAAGGAGGCGTGATTCGTCTCGCAAAAGACGAGGTTGGTATAGAGGAGGTTGTCGAGCAGCAGGACCTAAAGCAGCTCGGATTCGCTGATCCGTGAAGTTACACCAACGAATATCCCCTCTCCGTAGGCGAGCTATCAAACTCGATGTAGTCGGGTCCAAAGGTAATGACTCAGGAGCCTCTGCAATGAAACCAAAAAGTTCATTAGCAAACAACTCGATATCAATAAAGGATACCGCGACAACTATAGAAACTAGTAAACCCTATAAGCTAACCAACGTTAGCCGCCCATCTTGTCGGGATAACCGAGTAATCAAAATCCTCGACCGAGTGATGGTTGATCCTGAAGTAGAAGTATTTACTCTTCCACACATCCCTCGTCAGGATCTCATCAAGGATCTTCCCATGGCGAGGAGAGAGGTAGTAGGTTCCGGGAAAACGAGTGTTATGTTTTACCGAACAAACCCTCATCAACTCCTCGACTCCAAAATCGATGCCTTCCTCGACGGCTCTGACCCCGAGCCCGACGACATACCGAACGAAATTCGGAGTCATCTGGTGAAAGGCCAGTTGGAGCTGAGCTAAAACCCATGAGACAATGCGAGGGATTGAAAACAATCCGCATTTATCGAAATAGGTATAAGAAGCGCAACAATGGCCTTCGACGACAGTTTCCGGGGACATGTCCGGCGATGGGATAAGTATCTCCACCTCCGACGGAATCTGGCACTTCGCCCGCAACTTCCGTATTTGGTCGACAGTCAAACTGGACGGTGGATAAGGACCAACCGGACCAGCCGCCACAGTAGGACTAGCCCTGGCTGTACTCTTTCGAACCATGATAGTTTGGAATATCGATAATTTCTTTCAAGGAAAGAGGGAAAACGAAATCTCCAGAGAGAGAAAATCTCGAAACAACGAAAAAGATAATATGAGCGAGAGGCAAGAAGAGGATATAATGGAGGAGAAGAAGTTACCTTGACGATTCACAGTGTGAGCAGTAATGGGAATCGTGCTAGGTAACTTCCCCTTTTAAACTACCTCGTGCTCGAGATCCGTGGGATTTTTGGTATCCCACAATCCCAACCGCTCGATTCGAAATTTGTAAATAATCACGAAAAAGATCGAGGCAGTTGTGATCCTTCGGTCCCGAGCGATCTCAACCGTTGATATAAAATCTATGGATGGGAAGAAAATAATTATTGGATTTGTCACATCCGAGGCACGCGCCTTTCCCAGAGAACGTCCACCGCGCATTAACCTCGACTTCTCGAATTCAATGGGCTGGGGGGCTATTGTTGGTACTGGATTTCCCTCTAGGAAATCCGGCCCATTAACAGACAAGACAAAGGCCCATAATTACGAGCCCATTCCAGAATCAAAGACAGACAAAAGAGCTGACTCCTTCGATGGGCCCAAGTGAAACAAACGCTCTGGAAAGGCCCAGACGATGCCGAAGTCGGAGACAACCGAGCTCGAGCTCGGCAGAAGATGACGTGGAGATAGAGCGACTCGGTCTTCGCCAGTTCAACTGATCCGCATAAATCTCGGAGATCGTTACGATGACGAGGCCGAAATATCGGGACGAAGAGATCAGAGTCGAGACTATTTAAGAAGAGAAGTGGCGACTCATTAAAGACATTCCAACCTAGGCTAAGAACACTTCGATTAGATAGCTTGATTTTATACTTTGTACTTTCTTCTCGACTGTGTTTGTTCTATCTCGACGACCAATCTCAATAAAGTCTTTGATTCATAGGAAACTATACCATTTCTATATCCAAAAGTCCAAATCCACGAATACAAATTCTTAGTGTGAATCGCGGATCTCACAGCAGTTGACACATTATTGGTTGTGTTATATGTCACCATTTGCACTATCTTCTCAGCCCCTATTTCTTCAATACAAGCGTCAATTTAGTTGAATATGTATTCACCCGTGTGAGAATTTTTAAAGGTATCATTTGAAGACAAGAAACATGTACCTCCTCTTGAACTCACACACAAACTCATTATGCTTCGTTTCTTCATATCAGTCCATGCATATGTCATCACATAACATCTTTCTCTCTCCATTCCTCTTCTAGAGTCTGTAATTTTTCTTTTGATCTCTGTTTTTCTTTATTTAGCAATGACTCTCTTAGCTGATACTGAATTGGGGGAATACAACATGGTCCAAACTTCTATAATGCTTCACAAAATAGCTTAAAGGACTCATTGCCAATAGTGTTGAAAGGTATGTTTGATTGATAAACCCACCAAACACAATACTGGTGAACAACATGAATTTTCTCCTTAGAAATTGCATCGTGTATACTTTACTGCCGTGTTTTTGCAGCTGCAAAAACTTCAGGGTTGATTGAAGTTGCAAATTGATCAATGGGGCCTTGGAAGTGAGGAGTTATAAGAGTTTGAAGCTGAATTCAACTACAAATGCCATTGAAACCAACATATTTTTCAAATTCTACAAGGTAAACAATTTTAATGAATTTAATGAAGGCAAATTTTTGGTATTTTGGGATGAAGCTATGTTGGTCTGTGTCTCCAAGATACTTGTTGTATTTACGGTTATGAATTATGACTTATGAGTTAAGACAAGAAAACTTATCTTTTTTTTTAGTTTTTTTGTGTGGATGCATACTTGCATTTTATAATGGCTTTTCTGATTCTCAATCTTTAGTACTTCGGCAATTCTACTCGGAAGAGTGCTTGGTTTCGTTGGCTAGATTACATGATTTCAGGATCAGGTTGGAAGGTGAATCCTCAAATAGAGGCGCTTCTCTCATTGCAAGGACTGTAACCCTTGATGATTGCTTTGGCTCGTACGTAGCGATTGGTCATCCCCCTTGACTCGCGGGGGTCTTCACCGGTGAAAGGAATGAAGCCTCTGTTTGATTTCTTAAAACTCTTGGTTATTTTGTCCTGCTCAATTTTTGATTCCTCGTTGAATAGGTTTTAATTTCTAATACTGAGTTTGACTAATTTTTTGAAAAACTCTTGAACTTTGGCTATGACCTTGTTAACGGTCGATTTATATAATATCTATTGACAAAAAAAAGTATTTCGGCAATTTGGTTATAAGGCTTCATGAGTCAATTTTGAATCATGTTTGGTATTGGAACTGTTTGTAATGCTACTACTTTGGTTAACTTTGTATATTAGTGTTTCGTTGATTTCAAACTTGTAATTTGTAAGTTGTAATAAGATTTCTAAATTTACATTTTTCATAGATTTGTTCCGGTACTTTTTACAGGTTTCAAGTAAAATTTTATCTGAAAATACCTGAAAATATTTGAACCGATTAGTATCTGGATTTTTATAATTATGCTGTCTTAAAACCCAAATCACCATGACCCGAATAGACCCGACTCAAATCCAATTCGATAATAGTCAGATTCTTAAATGGATTTTTAATTCGTATATCAAGATTCTATAAGAACCCGAGAAAAGGAGTCGAATGCCCGTTGACAAAAAAAAAAAAGGAGTCGAATGCCCAAAGCTACTCTAAACAACCCGAGCCTAGCCGCCGTCTAGCGCACAAGAAGAAGAAGTTGTGTAATCCGTTTAAAGTCCAAATGAAATTGATTCCTGACCCGATCCAGCTCGTAAACCCGTATCTTAACCCGAGATGAAAACGACAGCACTCTTACACTTCCTGCTTCAACTCCAAATCAAAACACCCTCTTTTTTTTTTTGACAACCTCCAAATCAAAACATCCTAGAGATCATTACATAACTAAAACCCAAATTACAAAACCATAAACAATTTAGCGAATCTAACCTAAACCAAATTCAAATCGAATCAATTCATAAAGTTTAAAACCGAATGGAACCGATTACCCAAATACTCGCAAGACCTTTTTGCACTCTCATATAAAACGCTTCTCAAAGAAAAGAGAGCCGCAAACTTTAACTTCTCTTTTGTCAGATATCTCAAAGATAGATTCAGATCGGAAAAGAAAGAAAGATTCGGTCTCTTCAATAGATCGATCGTCGGAGAAATCAAGGGAGAAGAAAGACGATCATCACCACAACAAGCATCGGAAGAAGAGCAAGATGGCGTCGAGAGACCAAGTTAAGGCGTCGCACATTCTGATTAAGCATCAAGGATCTCGGAGGAAGGCGTCGTGGAAGGATCCAGAAGGGAAGATCATAATGACTACTACGAGAGAAGCAGCCGTCGAACAGCTCAAATCGATCCGTGAAGACATCGTCTCTGGCAAAGCTAACTTCGAGGATGTGGCGACTCGTGTTTCCGACTGTAGCTCCGCCAAACGCGGCGGAGATCTAGGTTTGTTCGCTTCTCAAATCTCTAGTTCATGTTTTACTTGTCATGCGATTTTTCAAGTGTGTAGTGAAGATGAGCGAGTTTAGGTCTAAAGATGATTGTACTTTTAGTCAGATCCTGTGGAAATTTAAGATTTAAGGAGATCAAATTTATTAGGATAGTCTCAAAGAGCTATTTGCAATGATGTTTGCTGTATCTCTGTGTAGTTAATTTTCTCATAATGAGCTGACCATTGGTCTGTTTAGATTATCACCAATGTTTAGAGCGGATAGCTTCTTCCTTACTAAATCTACTTGGATCATCAATAACGGTTAGAATATGTAGTTTTTTCCTTAGATCAATATAGATTTGGTGCTCGTAAATCTTACTGGTACTGATGACAACTTAGATCATCACCTGTGGTAGAATCTAATTTTTTTTTCCTTTATCTATATGTAATCAATGCTCATAAATCTGCTTATATCATCACAAATGATGTTTACACTCTAGAAGTTTCTTCGTTTATGTTTCTAGTTGGTGCTCATAAGTCTGACTCATGTTATGCTTAGATCACGATTAGAAATCTTAATTTGGTGCTTATAAATCTCACTAATCATCATCACCTCTCTGAAGTTCTTGCTGATTTCCACCTATAGTTTTGGTGCGCATAAATCTTTTGCTGAAAGTGTTCAATTGTTGATTGTACAACCTGTGTTTCAGGTCCCTTTGGTCGAGGTCAAATGCAGAAACCGTTTGAGGAAGCAACTTACGCACTCAAGGTTGGAGATATAAGCGAGATTGTGGATACAGACAGTGGAGTCCATATCATAAAGAGAACAGCTTGATCTCATCTCCTTCAAATCCAGCACCAGCCCCTCATGTATCAAAAGCTACCAGCTTTTTGTTTTTGTTTTTCCTCGTCTTCTTGACCAAAGATGAAGAACAAGATTTATTAAGCTTTGCTATTGTGGTTTTGATTCTGCATCTTTATATGGATTTGATACAACCAAACACATAATAAAACCATAACATTTATCTCAATTTCTTCTCATCACTTTATAAAAACACATTCTTGTTGCGACAGTGACTTGTATTAGCATAATGCACTGATTCACTGTTGAAAAAAAAACTTGGTCTATAAAAAACATACATTTTCTTTCAATAATGCATTTCGTTAAGGAAGAAATTATTTAAATATAAAAAATTAAGCAGAGATAGATACAAAAATAATTTAGTGGATTTTATTAATTATCTATTTTTTGTTTTTGGGTCAAACCATATGTAATTTTCTTTATTTAAAGAAACGCTTAGGCAGAGATAATGATAAGAGCTTAGCTGGAGAGAGTGACGTCTTTGCTGTTCAAATCTTTTCTTTCTCTCTTCAGCAAAAAAATTATTCTCTCCGCATTCTTCCGCCGCCGACAATGGAGGTGACGATTCGTACTTTGATTTTACATAAACCGAAAATTCAATTCATGTATCACCGATTCTTGATCTGAATTGATATTTCTCACTTGCGAATTTGTGATGCAGACGAGAAGTGTTCAAGTGAAGAATGTGTCAGATCTAGCGACGGAGCGGGAGATTCACGAGTTTTTCTCCTTTTCAGGCGACATAGACCACATCGAGATTATTAAGTAACTTCTTCTTCTTCTTCTTCTTCTCTGTAGAATTTCAACTTAGCTTCATTTTGTTTGGATGTTTCTAAGATAAAACTAGACCTAATTCATGTGGGATTTTGAGTGCAGAGAAGCTGAGCAATCCAGAGTCGCATTTGTTACATTTACTGATCCTAAAGCCCTAGAAATTGCGCTCTTATTATCGGTATGTAATATTTGCTATTGCATCTTCATTGAGTTGCATTGGTTGTGTATAAAGAGTAATTACTTCTGAGAATTATGTGAAAGCTTTTGTATTTGGTTGAAGCTGGTCAACTAAGTTAAAATCCGTAGTAAACCTTTAAGTGATTCTTACAATTTGTCAAGCAGGGTGCCACAATTGTAGACAAGATCGTTACAATAACTCCAGCGGAAAACTATGTTCCTATGCCTGAGATGCAGGTTTTGTGTTATATTCTAAATTCAACTCTTTTTTCCCATCAAGTGTGTGTGCTCTGAATGATATCTTAGTTTCTGTTCTTGCAGCAAGTAAGAACGGTAGAGAATGCGATGCCCTCAGCCTCAATACGACAGGTTAGTGTTGTTCTTTAACCCTTTTTGATAGGTAAGAAGAACAAGTGCAACTTGATGAATAATTACTAACTTATGGGATGATAAACTCTTTGCAGACCGCAGATGGAAATGGCAGAGCGTATGTTAGCAAAGCGCAAGATGTGATGGCTACTGTTTTGGCAAAAGGCTCTGCTCTTGGACAAGATGCGATGAATAAAGCCAAGGCTTTTGATGAATTGCACCAGATAAGAGCCAATGCTTCTGCCAGAGTTTCGTCTTTTGACAAAAGAGTCGGGCTTAGCGAGAAGTTTAATGTAGGCATTTCTGTGGTTAACGAGAAAGTAAAATCAGTTGATCAAAAGCTTCAGGTTTCCGATAAAACTATGGCAGCTATATTTGCAGCTGAAAAGAAGTTAAACGACACTGGTTCAGCTGTCAAATCAAGCAGGTCATTTGTTACTCACTGCTATGTTTTGTTTTTTTCGAAAATTGAGTTTTAGCTGATGTATTCTTTGTTTTGAATTCTGCTTCGGAACAGGTACGTGACTGCTGGAACTGCATGGTTTAGTGGCGCTTTCAGCAAAGTTGCGAGAGTAGGTCAGATTGCTGGCTCGAAAACCAAAGAGAAGTTCAATCTAGCTGTCTCGAATATAACTTCCAAGGTGAGTCCACATTTCATTTTTGTTGGATATCCAATTAATGACACAACACTAGCCTTAGTGATATCTGAACACAACTGATAGTAGTTCTAGTTTTGAGTTCGTATTGATTGATGCAACACGATAGTGTTCCTTTTTGTGGCACAACTGATTTATAAGTGGCTTCTGCAGGATACACCTATTGCTGTATAATAAACAAAAAGGGTAGGAAGGAATCGAGTAAAAGCTTTCAAGTCAGGATCAATGAGGAGCTGGCCTTGTGTGAACAAATTTTGTGTGAAATAGCATATTCATATTCTATAGTGTTCATTATATTCTGCATTTGTCCCATATTCATTTCATTTGCTTCATGTTTTGCATTAGTATATGTGTTTTTCACAAGTAACTTTCGGTGTGTGTTTGTATCGTGTTTCCATATGAAGGACACTAGAATCTCGTTAAAGGTGAACGACTCTCTACCTTCATAAGGTTTCGAACCATATAAGTTGAATTGGACTGATTACACTTCGATCTAGATTATAAGACTTTTTTTTCTGGCTCTTTTTTTCTTTGTATTAAGTGACCGAGTAGGTATCGAAAGTTAAAAGTTAATCAAAGCTAATTTGTTTGACAAAAAAGAGGGTATTAATCAAAGCTAATTCCAAATTTTTCTATCGTGGCTACTAGCTGCTTGCATATTTCAAAAGGCACTCGGGTCGAAAGGAAGAAAAAGGCCTAATATTCTCAAAATAGCCCAAATAATTAATTATTTTTTAGCCTATACACGGCCTATTTAACTGTGGTAATCTTATAAGATAAGATCTAAAGAAATGTCGCCGTCTGTGGGGATCGAACCCACGGCCACGGGATTAAAAGTCACGCGCTCTACCACTGAGCTAAGACGGCATCGACGTCCACCCTTCTTAAACAAGGTGAATAAAGACTTTCCAAAGCTCTCACTTGACTTCCGCACGTAATCGCAGTAATGCTTTTATCCTGGAATAAGTTTACCGTGTCGGTTTATGATTCGGCTTCATGTTAAGAGCTTCTTCATTTTCATGTTAAGAGCTTCTTTATTGACGTGGAGAAGAAAGTCGCTGTGCTTTTCTGTAAAGACAATTCCAACCAAATGGCTTGCATCTTTGTTGGAGAAGATCGATGGATACTTCAAATCTGTCAAAATTGGACTAGTTTCGCATAGTTAGGATGATTCTGGCAGACTTGTCTGCTCTTCTTATGTTCCAAATTTAGTGCAAAAAAATGCCCACACGTCTGTGGTTTAGTGCTCTTTGAATTGGGAATGTCATAAGATCTTTTTCTGTGAGTTCAAGTCTCATTAGAAATAAAAATTATGGATGTATGGAAAATATGGGTTTAGATCCAGTTTGGTACATACAATTTACATGATATTTTAGTAAAAGACGATCTAGTTATCTTTTGGCATTAATCAGAAAATATTCTAAACTCGGAAAAAAATAGTGTGGTAACCAGTCTACTCTGTTTGATAACCACTTCTGTGTGTTTCTATCAAAGTTGACTGAATCAACCGATAAGATATATCAAAAAATCAGTTTGAGAGTTAGTAAGTCTCTTATATACGTTCGGGCAAATTTCAGTTAAATATCAGTCTGTATTAGGTAATGTATTTCATCCCTTCTTCTTATTTTTGTTGTTACAATCAAAACTCATAATATCTTCAGGCTTCAACCGTGAGATCAAAACATTAGCTTTATACTATGGTTTCGTTAATAACAGGCAAAGACAGATGTGGGAATAGTATATTGACAAATTTAACATTTCAACACACATAAAAATCCCCTCACAAAATGTAGTATTTGGGAGTTACAAAAGAAGACAATAAATCATTAGCCTGATTAGAAAGCTCATTTATTCCAAAACACACTCGTATAAAGACGAAAGTACGTTCTTTAGTAGTACAAAACAAAGCTGGAACCTTACCATTGGCGATGTTGAAGGGAAGGTTCCGCAAGGTATCATCTATGCTATTAAAACAGGAAGATTTTTTGAAACTAACATTTACTTGACGTGTTATTTACAGATCATGTCATTGGAATTTGGGCGTAAATATGTTGACTCATTAAAGGTATTTTTGTCTTTCTCTCAGGTCATAAGAAGCGGATGATCCGGGTCCTTAAACGGATAAATGCGCGGGTCAAATTCTTTTAATCCTTACCGTTGATTTTTAGATGTTATAATCTCGATCGTTTATTAGTAGAAATGACAAACATTGGATACTATCCAACATTGCAATGGTTATTGGGCTTTTATATATTCGATTTTGGTTTAACCAATCCAAATATATTTTGGTTGACCAGCTAAAATCAAATTTTGGTTTAATAGGACCAATACTCATTAAATCCGTCATTGCGATATATGAATGTTAAAAAAATTATATCGTATTGTATGGCCATGCCATATATGCAGATTTGTAAAATATAAACAATAAAATTATTTGGAGAGCTAACAATTGACAAGAATTTGAACCAAAAGAATAGCTTCATGTGAACCAATCTAAAACCACCTTTGATTTCGAAAACCAAATGTTTTACACATTTAGTATCACTACCATTCCAATATTTTAATTCCGGAAACCAAATATTTTACACATTTATTATAATAGAATATTTTTTTGCTTCTTTCCTTTCAAAGCTTATTCGAATTTATAGTTATCACCTTTGAATTCGAATTGCGGATCTATAATATTCTAACTATTCTTAAAATCATTCTAGAATATTCCTTTTCTAAATACATAATAGATATATTTTAGCTTAAACAAGATCTTAACCACTATAACAGCTTGGAAAGCTCTTAATAAATCTTAATGGTCGATTATTTTAAAAATATCTTCAAGATATCTTGACCTAATTCTAGGTACATAATTTGGTACTATATAAAGGGCTTGGCTCGCCGTCTTTATCTAAACATACAATCTATTCAGAAAAACACATACTCTATTATGGCTAGGAATACTAACCTCAGCGACATCAAGCCATTTAAAACTAGTTGGAAGATTAAAGTTAGGATCCTACACTCTTGGAAGCAGTACACCTCATAGTTTAAAGAAACATTGGAGCTACTCTTAGCTGATCAAAATGTTTGTTAAGTTTGGTTTTGTAATATTTCATACATATATCGAGTTCTATAATATATAATAGTCTTATTGTTTTGTTTCGATGTGCATGGTACTAAAATCCATGCAAGTTGCAAAAAAAATTTACTTAAAAAGTTTGAGAGGATATTATATGTTGGTGAATGGAAGGTTATCCAGAATTTTTCATTGAGTCCAGCCTCTGGATTATATAGATCGACAAATCATGTGTACAAAATGACTTTTGTACACAACACTAGGCCTGGGCGTTCGGGTACCCGTTCGGCTTCGGTTTGGGTCTTTCGGGTTTTCGGGTCCATGCATATAAGACCCATTCGGGTATTTAATCATTTCGGTTCGGATTCGGTTCGTTTCCATTCGGGTTCGGTTCGGGTTCGGGAACCCATAAAATCATAAAACAAAAATAAAAATCGGTTAATTTGAACAAAAAAATTATTAAATTTAGACAAATATAGCAAGAAATTTCGTATATTTCGTTTATTTTGGGTATTTTAGCTATTTTGGTCTAAAACTAACTAATATATTTAGGTTTGCAATTATAATTAGATAATTTTGTTATATTAAGTCTAAATATAATTAATATTTTAGATATATAATTGTAATTCGGATATTTTGGGTACCCATTCGGTTCTCGGTTCAGGCCGGGTTCGGTTTCGGTTCTTCGGGTATAGAGATTTAGGACCCATTCGGATATTTTTTTTCGGTTCGGGTTCGGGTTCGGTTCCTCTTTTTCGGTTCGGGTTCGGTTCGGTATTTCGGTTCCAGGTTAGTTGCCCAGGCCTACACAACACTTCTGTGACATGATCTACATTAAGAACCGAAAACATGTATCTATCTTTGGTTGATTATGAGATCATTCTTAGTTGTACACTAAACACAGCCTTTTTGCTTGGTAAGTTACTCTTAAAGTATGTGTTCATGAATCTTAAACTCCAAACTTATTTATATAATATTGATAATAATTTAATTGCCGATGTTATTGGTCAAGTTTTAAATATGAGTGAGCTTCATAGCATTCAGTGTGGTGGAAAAGAAAGAAAAAAGCTATAATTTACTCTAAGAAACATCAAGTAAGATAAGTATTAAATATTTATATTCATATTGATTCATATTTAACTCTGCTTTTTAATGTAGTGATGAACGATTATCATGCTGTTTATGGGGAAGATTTGCTGAGACAATATATTCAGCAGGAACTGATGCTAATGGTGAGGTAGTCATATGTTTGATAAGGTTTGTCAAAATAGGAACCTATCGAGGTATGTGAATATTTTTCGTTCATATTTTATACTGCATAGGTATATAACTGATAGTGAGAGAATATTTTGTATATAAATATATATCTATATACTACTGAAATACCCATATATATGTGTGTGTGTATATTTATACTACATTGGTATAATATTAATACTTGCAAGTTTTACTTGTTGGTTAGGTGGGCTGCAAATATCAAATGCTTATGATGCATCACTGGTCCTAATTAATCCTGAAATAGAAGAAGCAAAACAGTTAAAACAGATGTATGCACCATTTAACTTTCCGTTGTAAATCTACACATATAGAAATTTACGAAATTTACATATATAATTTTTAATAATTATTGTGCAATATAAAAGTTCAGGGATGATTCTCATGCGATAACCATATTTGAAAACTTGGAAAAAATGGTGAATAAAATACTAGACGTGATCAATGGATTGAGTACCCGGAAAAGACAGTCTCAGAAATGTTGACCTCGACTCATGTAATATTTTGATCAAATCTTTGTTGTCTACACGTTATCATATATGGATATTAACATGATTTTTACATTTTTTTAGGTTGATAAGTGCAAGGTTGTATGCAGTATCTATGGTATAGATATTGACTTGGGATGGTGTTATTTTGGGTGTGGTAGATGTAACAAAAAGGTTACTAAAATCGATCCCAAACCGTTATGGTGGCGTGGAGTTTGCGATACAATTGTGACCTATGTTACACACCGGTATGATAATTCGTATTATTAAATGATTTAATAAATCTTTAACATTGTTTATGATGATAACTATCAGTTTACTTATTCTTGAAACATTTATAATTTTTTTAAAGGTACAAGTTGCATGTCAAGATTAGGGACACATCAGGAACATCTAAATTCATGCTTCTAAACACACATGCGAAGGATGTTGTTACAGAAACTGCTGCGAAACTACTGAATGGTTCGTTTGATGAGGTACATCTAAACGAACTTTGTTGCTCTCCATATATATATTTATAATGTTTAGTAATATTATAGTTATTTTTTTCCAAATGAAAAAAAATAGAAGATCATGAGTTGTTGCGTATTGAGATCAAGAATGTGATTGGTAAAACTTTTAAGTTTGGTGTGTGTTATCGAGAAGGAGAATATTAAATATGGAGTAGATACGTATAAGGTTGGAAAGGTTTGGACTGGTAGTGAATTAGATACAGCTGACTCAGCTGCGTTAACAATATCTGGATCAAACAAGGGATCAACTCTGATTACTGGTGGTGAGGTAATATTCTCATACAGAAATTGATTTTATTAAGAATTTGCAATAGTCTCTGAATCTGTATATTAATTTTTATGCTAATTTTCTGTATGAAGGATTCTCTGCATCTTGCGGACAGTCAGAGTAATTCAGATGTTGTAACAACCCTATCATCTAAACGATCACAAGAAGATGAGGAAGTTGCACCTGACCTAACTTCGACATACAAGAAGCACTGCACCAAAAAAATCAAACTGGAAAAGATTACGAAAGAAGAGATGAAAAAATGAGTCTAGCTGAAGATGATGAAACATAATTTGATTTTGATATGTTTTGTTTTAGTTTGATTGTTCTCAAGATCGTTACTGATATTTTCTTTGGTGTTTTGAATACTAAATACATTGCTAAGAAGTTTCAATAATGATGATCCGTTTCCTTGTAAAAATAGAGTTAGAATTTAAAATGGTGCACAAGAACAAAATATCTTTGGGAAAAGAATATGATTGGGAACAAATTATGCTTGGGTGTTGGACCAGGTAAAAGAAACTTTTAGAACATGATCCGATAACATTCATAACAAATTCTATTATACGTATCTTATATGCAACACAAGATATACTCAAACAAATCACTTATTTACACGAGTACTTCATATGCGATAATATTGGTAACATTCTGAGCTAACAATGATATATTGGATCAATGATACATATGGGAACATAATCTTGGAAAGATTGTAAAATATAAAAAATTCCTTTCCAAGGTTTATAAATTGATTTATAAAAATTACAATGATACTGTTCCAGATATTTACGATTTAAATTGATATCACACATTTGTTAACCATCCTAGAATAAATAAAAAATCTAAACCTAGAGTAACCAAGCGACATCACTTCTTGGATCTATTCCATACTAAAGTGATAACCAATAAAGAGCAAGAGAGATATGAAGAAAGAACGCCTGGAGTAACAAAAGGAACACATAAGAGGAAGAGAACTACTAGAGCTATTGAATCTGAAAATAGTGATGATGCTTCAAACTCACAAGTATGTAATTCTGTTAATATATCACGTGTTTTTGGTAGGGTGTTGGAATATGTTACCAACATGCCACCTTCTCGAAGATGTTATTATGAAACTCCTGATGGAGTACTTTCAAACACCCCATCTACATCATACAAACATAGATGCAGAGGTGTGTGTTTTTATTAAAATGTCATTGTCGTGCTATTTATTTGTACAAAATGTACGAAAACTTTGTTTGTAGTTTCACTAATCATCTTCGGTGTATAATTTTCACATGAAATAACAAAAGCTACTGTCCAACCAGCATCCAAAAGGACCCTTCAGAATAGTGGAAAAGAAAGTGAGTTTTTATAATACCGTTTGGCTTTACAGAAGAATACAAATGTGATGATTAATACTCTTTATTTTGTTTGCGAAGTTTAACAATATACTAACTGTGTTTATTTTTTGACACATGAGATGCTGCATCAAGTTCAAGTTGCATGACTTATGCTAGTATTAGGAACAGTTATAAGCTGCAAAACATCTCATCTTCAACGAACTTTGATGGTTTGCAAAATAGACGAAATCAAATGCTGACCGAGAACGGCACACTAAGATGGAACTTATTGACCAGTTATGATGATGATGATGATGACTGTATTGGCACAATTGAAGCGGAGTGTGAGGAAAACTATCTATAAAATTAGTGTAATATTTTTGACTACCACGCTTTGTTTACAATTGATTAAGGTATTTTAAAACTTCGTTGTTATCTATCTCAAGCTGTTCTGTAATATTCCAGGTGTATCAGTAGATGATAGTGATCAAACTTATGATTGTAGTAGTAGTGAAGAGAGTGATTCGTTCTCGGATGATGAAGTTATTACAGTATAGCCAGAAACACGTGAGAAACGAAATCAAATACTCACAATGGGGGCAATTTTTAAAAAATTGTTTCAAACGCCTCCATCTGCCAGAAATGTCTCTTCAAAGAAGAATTATGGTATGTTACTTTTTTTTTTCTTTTTTTTTTAATGTTTTGTTTAGATTATATTTTTAGTAACAAAGTTTGTCATGTGAATCTTTCATATTATGTTGATGAAGGTGACCCAACATTTAGATGTGAATATTGTGGTGCATTGATGTGGTTTGCTGAACGAGTTAACAATCAAACCGAGTTAACAAGCAAACCAAAGGAAAACCTAAATTTGGTCTATGATGTGGCTAATGACAAGTTCAATTTTTTTTTTAAAAAGAATCTCCATATTTTTTGAAAAGGCTTCTTACCGAGGATAATGAACTTAGCAAATATTATCGTGAAAAAAGCAGACCAATGAATATGATTTTTTCAATGACTTCACTTTGTGGTAAAGTGGATCACTCGGTTCCGAAAAGAAGAGGTCTCCAGATGTTCCAACTTCAGGGCGAGAATTACCATCGAATGGGTAGTTTAAAACCAAAAGAAGGCGACCGGCCAAAATTTTCACAGCTTTATATTATTGACACTCTTAATGAGATAAAAAATAGAGTTTCTGCCATCGGGTATATTCTCGAAACTTTATAACTTCTTACTCCTTTCTGAAGTTTATATATCCAGAAAATAACTTTTTTTTTGTTCTTACGTGCTTATGTTTTTCTAGGAAGAACAAGAAATCTGGATCAAGTGTTAGGAAACAAAATTTGAGAAAGCAGCTCGTAGATGCTTTTATTAAAATATTAGATGAGGTAAATCCTTATGTGGAAATGTTTCGAATGGCGAGGAAAAAATTTGAGATTAATCCAGATGAAGCTTTTCATATCAGAATTATAAGCAGTCGTGAGAAGGATGATAGGACATATGATACGCCTACTGCTTCCGAAGTTGCTGCTCTGATCCCTGGGGATTTCAATTTAGAAATGGGAGATAAAGATATTATCTTGCATAATAGGATTACTGGACGTCTTGAAAGAATAAGTGAAATTCACCCTTCATATCTTGCTCTTCAGTATCCGCTTATATTCACATATGGGGAAGATTGTTTTAGACCTGGCATAAAGAAAAGAGTAACAGCTGCTATGAAGAAGATGAAAAAGGGAATGTATTAGCATGAGACAATGGTTCGCTTTCCATCTTCAGGAGAGGGAAAATGAGAGTCATACTCTTTTATATTCTAAAAGACTGTTTCAACAATTTTTTGTTGATTCTTTCACCACTATTGAGTGCAATAGGTTACGTTTCCTAAGGGTGAATCAGACCAGATTGAGGTCGGACACATACGATTCCATAAAGCAATCAGAGAATGCTAGAAATGATGATATGCACGAACAAGGAAATCGGTGGTATCTGCCAGCTTCTTTTGTAGGTGGACCAAGATACATGAAGAACAATTACCTAGATGCAATGGCGATTTGCAAACATTTGGATTTCCGGATCTTTTCATTACATTTACATGTAATCCTAAGTGGCCAGAAATCACCAGGGTTCTATGTAAATGCAATCTGAAGCAGGATGATAGGCCAGACTTCATTTGCAGGGTGTTCAAGATGAAACTGGAACCTCTCATGCGTGACTTAACAAAAAAAAGCTATTGGGGAAGACAGTGGCGTGTAAGTGGTCCCTAATTGAGTTAATTTTTCTACCCATTTAAATGTTTATCTCTTTAACATGCATGTTTGTTTGTTATTGCTTTTTATGCAGCAATGTATACCATCGAGTTTCAAAAACGTGGTCTACCTCATGCTCACATTCTGTTGTTTATGCACTTAAAATCCAAATTTCCTATTTCTGATGACATCGACAAGATCATCTCAGCTGAGATTCCTGACCAAAAAAGGATCCTGATCTTTACGAAGTTGTGAAAGATTTGATGATTCATGGACCTTGTGGATCTATCAACATGAATTCACCATGTATGGAGAATGGTACATGTTCGAAGTTATATCCAAAGCACCATGCTGCAACTACTACAGTCAACAAAGAATGATTTCCAATTTATAGGAGACTTGAGCGATCCGATCGTTATGTTGAGAAAAACAGCATTAAGCTTGACAACAGATATGTAATTCCTTATAATAAAGATCTATCTTTACGTTATAGGACTCATATTAACGTGGAGTGGTGCAATCACAATGGATCAATCAAATACTTATTCAAGTATATAAACAAAGGACAAGATCGAATTACTGTTGTAGTTGAGCCACCGAGCTCTGGGGTACATGATCAAACACCTGGTAACAAGCCATGTCAGAAGGAACAACATAAAGACAAAGTAAAAGATTTTTTTCGATGGAAGGTTAGTTTTTATGGAGACTGTTTATTTATTTATATCAAAACCATGTTATTTATGATAAATAATTGATTGTTTACCTTTCTTTGGGAAACATAATGATTACTGCAGATATGTTTCTTCATGTGAAGCTGCATGAAGGATTTTTAAATTTCCAATACACTATCGATCTGTACAAGTGGAGAGAATGCAATTTCATCTACCTGGGAAACATGTTGTTTTGTTTAAGGACGATGATACTTATGAAAAATTCACCAGTCGTGTCCTTATTGAAAAAACCATGCTTCTTGGGTGGTTTGAGTAGAATAAATCAGAAGAATTCTTTGAAGGGGCATACGTAAAAATAAGTTTTGTTTCTCGGAAGCTCACGTATGCACAAATTCCAACAAAGTTTACTTGGAATAATAAGGATAAGAACTTCTATCCTAGAAAGAGAGATTCAACATTGGAAGGATTAACTATGCTCCACGCAAAATCGAGGAAGCCTACTATATGCGGGTCTTGCTCAACATTGTTAGAGGTACAACATGTTTTGAAGACATCAGAACATTCAATGGTGTTGTGTATCCAAAATAAAAAGAGTCATGTTTTGCTCGGGGGTTGTTAGAAGATGATCAAGAGTACATCACTGATCTTGTGAGGGCAAGATTCACAAGCTCTGCATCCCATCTCCATCATATATTTGCTATCATGCTAATGTCAGATACTTTGGGAAAGCCGGAGGTTGTCTGGGAAAACACACGGGAGTTTCTTTCCGACGATATTGAGTATAATATGAGAAAATATTTAAACATACCAGGTTTCTTTTTATCTTTTCGTATTTTTTGCTTACTTGTGGGGAAAGTAAATGGACATGTTTTTTTAACTCCCATTATTTTATGTTTTGTAGGGCTCTATTTGAGTGATGTGGATAAACAACATTATGCTCTATACGAGATTGAAAAGATATTGAAAAGCAACAGAACTTCTCTACAAATATTTGAAGATATGCCAAAGCCACACATAGATCTTGGCGACAGTTCAAATGTTCTGATAATGGACGAGCGAATCTATAATCGAGATGGTTTGAAAGAAATGCATGATCATGATATTGTGAAGCTAACAGATGAGCAAAAAGATGTTTATGATGAGATTACTAGGGCTGTCTCAGAAGAAAATGGAGGAGTGTTCTTTGTTTATGGTTTTGGTGGAACAAGCAAAACGTTTTTATGGAAATTACTATCAGCTGCTATCAAAAGTAAAGGTGATATTGTACTGAATGTGGCTTCGAGTGGCATCGCTTCGCTTTTATTGCCAGGAGGAAGGACTGTTCATTCAAGGTTTGTCATACCTATCAATCCAGATGAGTTTTCAATTTGCTATATTCAACCTAGATCGGATCTTGCAAATTTGGTGAAATAAGCCTCTCTTATAATCTGGGATGAAGCACCCATGATGAGCAGACACTGTTTTGAATCTTTAGATAGAAGCTTGACAGACATTATTGGGAACAGAAATAATAAGCCTTTTGGTGGTAAGGTGGTTGTCTTTGGGGGCGACTTTAGGCAAGTATTACTAATAATCCATGGTGCTGGAAGGGCTGAAATAGTCATGGCGTTACTGAATTCATCATATATTTGGGAACATTGCAAGGTACTAAAGCTAATGAAGAATATGAGGCTTTTATCGAATAATATTACGTCTGAAGAGTCTAGAGACATAGATGAGTTTTCAAATGGATATTAGATGTTGGAGATGATAAAGCTGGTGGAGAAAATGATGGTTTGACATATACCTACATTCATTGTAAATTATAAAAATTCATAATTTAAATCTTGAGTTGACATATACCTACATTCATTAGTGATTTGCATGCATATTAACCTTTCACCATTATAAATTAAAGTTATCGTTGATTCAATTAGCTTACATAAATTCACCATAATATTTTTTGTTATTCAATATATCGCAATAATTGCGGATGTATAAAAAAATATTCCATATAAAATATAAAGGATATAAATTTATAAGAATTTAATACTTAATATTTTTTTAATCAAGTCTATACTATAAAGACTTACACTACAAGAAAACTACGTCCTAACCGACGGATTTTCCAACAGAAAATTAGCCGTCAGAAATTCCGACAGTTTACCGACAGAAAACCGACGGTAAAACAGTCGTCGAATTCCGTCGGTATATACCGATGGAACGACAAACCATCAGAAATTTCCCGACATATTCCCGACAGCACGCATAGTCTGTCGATAATCCGTCGGTTCCTAAAAAACCAGTTGAAGGACGGTCTCGAACACGAGACCTTTGGACAGTTTAACTTAGTTCCCAAACCACTGTGATACGTTGTGTTATTCGTTTATGTAATTCAACATTAGTTATATATCTTGCCACTAGTATATATTTTTTTTAAAAAACAAATTTTATTTATGAATTAAACCAAAAAAACATAAATTCATTCTTAATTAAAATAAAAATTACATTATTATTTTTATTAATTGTTATTATTCTGTGATTGGTTCCCGAACCAATTCCCGACGTTCGTCTCCCTCCATTGATTGACCATGATGTTCCACTCCCCCGCCGGAATCCAAGCCGGTCTTCCTTCACCCCGTTGCCATCGGAGCTTCATCCGCCGCATCTTCGTTTGGAAAACTTTCCTTGCCGCCCGGTGAAACTCCTGCCAAACAATGAAAAGATTATCGGGAGAGAATGTAAAGTATTCCTAAAAAGAAAAAAATTACTTGTGTAACATAAACTTTTAAATTAAAATATAATCTTAAAAACATAAATATATAACTTACCAGAAAATCAATGAACCATGAAGTTTTCAGGGTCGTCAGGACGTTATTGTACGTCAGGTATCTTCCAGACCAGCGATTCTGGATGATGTCGCTGATTACGGAGGGGATGACCGCATTGGATCCAAAACAAACGGCCTGATGCGCTGGACGAGATGGGTCGAGATTTGGCAACGCCTCCCGACCAGGTTCCGCGATCATTTGCAGAATGGTCGTGCGGGCTTCGGCAGAAAGAAATACGTAATTCATATTTTCTTTTCTTGTATTATTTTTTTGTTGATGGAAAAAAGAGAGAAACTTGGTGGATATATATACAAAATTTTCCGACGGAAATATCGTCGGAAACCCGTCGGAATATGGATTTATTACCGAAGGGACAATTAACGAATCGGCACCTTGGTAAGAGAAGTGAATAAATTCTCTTTTTGACCGTTTACCAAATTTCCGACAGAAAACCGACGGGTTAGGAATTATCCGTCGGTTTTCTGTCAGTTTTTGGTACCGTCGGGAATCCGTCGGAAACCATTAATATGATCGTTGGGCCGACATAGCCGTTTTGTAGCACTGTTGGGCTGACAAAATTTCCGACGGAATACCGACGCTAACGGCTAGTTCCGTCGGTTTCCCCTCGGTTTTCCGTCGGTTATTTTCCATTATATACCAAGCATTTCTCCCTTCTTCTCTACACCATTCTCTCTCTCTCTCTCTCTCTCTCTCTCTCTCTCTCTCTCTCTCTCTCTCTCTCTCTCTCTCTCTCTCTCTCTCTCTCTCTCTCTCTCTCTCCTCTCTCTCTCCTCTCTCTCTCTCTCTCTCTCTCTCTCCTCTCTCTCTCTCTCTCTCTCTCTCTCCTCTCTCTCTCTCTCTCTCTCTCTCTCTCTCTCTCTCTCTCTCACTATCTTATGAGATCAAAATGTCGTCGTCTAATTATTTCAGATCGTGGATGGACGGACCGAGGGTTGATGAGACGACAGACTTAGTGTATAAACCATATGCATTCGGTATTGTGTAATTCATGACGATGGAATGCAATCAACCTCATACGCAGAAAACCGGTAAGATGAAATGCCCATGTACTCACTGCAGAAATGTTAGAAATCCTACGATTGGCGAAGTATGGCATCACTTGTACTCAGTTGGGTTTATGGCTGGTTATAAGATTTGGTATCTTCACGGGGAAACATTTGATGGCGCAAGTAGTAGTAGAGAACCTTTTGGTAGTACTAGTACGCGGGAACCTATCGGTAGTACTAGCGAACATTATAATATTGCGGATGAAGATGTTGGTGTATGTACCGTTCAGATGGTTCATGATGCATTTAGAGAAAATATACGGGAAGTAGGTGAATATCAAATTCCTAGAATAGAGGAGGAACCTAATGTAGAAACTAGGAGATTTTTTGATATGTTAGATGCAGCGAAGCGTCTGCTTTATGATGGTTGCAAAGACGGACATTCGCCATTATCATCTGCAACTAGACTAATGGGAATTAAGACGGAATATAATTTGGCGGAGCCATGTGTGGATGCTTTCTGCGAATTCCTGAAAGATGTTCTTCCTGAAGATAACCTTGCCCCAGGTTCATACAACGAGGTCGAGAAACTTGTTAAAGGGCTTGGGTTACCATATCAAATGATAGATGTGTGCATCGCCAACTGTATGATATATTGGTGAGAAGACGAATACCGAATGGAATGTAAGTTCTGTAAGAAACCGCGCTTTGAGGATACAGGGGGAAGAGCTAGGGTTCCATTCAAGAGAATGTGGTATATGCCGTTAACCGATAGACTGAGACGCTTATACCAATCGGAGCGAACTGCAGGGGAAATGAGATGGCATGCTGAGAATATAAGAGGATCAGAGATTGCACATCCGTCTGATGCTGAAGCGTGGCGACATTTTCAGAGTGTATATCCAGATTTCGCATACGAGCCACGTAATGTGTACCTCGGATTATGCACAGATGGTTTCAACCCGTTTGGAAGGCATGGGAGACCATATTCGTTGTGGCCAGTTATTTTAACTCCATACAACCTACCGCCATCTATGTGTATGCGGCGAGAGTTTCTTTTCCTGTCCGTACTCGTTCCCGGTCCAGAGCATCCCAGAAGATCACTTGATGTATTCTTGCAGCCATTGATACATGAGTTGCAAATGTTATGGCTACCCGGTGTTGTAGCCTATGATGTCTTATGCAAGGAATTTTTTTTGATGAGGGCTGCATTAATGTGGACCATAAGCGATTTTCCGGCTTATGGTATGTTATCTGGATGGACAACGCATGGAAGGTTAGCATGTCCTTATTGTCAAGAAAAGACCGATGCATTTCAGCTGAAGAACGGACGCAAATCGTGTTGGTTTGATTGTCATAGGAGATTTCTGGCACATGATCATCCATACCGGAAAAACACTAAACTTTTTACAAAGAAAAGGAAAGTGTATGAGATCCTATTCTCCAAGACAGTGGGTTGGTTACTTTGGGTCTCTTAGAAACTTTTGGTGTGCTAAGAACTCGGGAATGTGGTGGAAATGGGCATAAGAATATTTACGCAGCTGGTGTGTCCGACAATTGGCACAAGCTAAGCATCTTCTGGGATTTACCGTATTGGAAAGACCAGTTACTAAGGCATAATCTTGATGTCATGCACATTGAGAAAAATTTCTTTGATAACATAATGAACACTGTTCTCAACGTGCAAGGGAAGACGAAAGATAATGTGAAGTCTAGACTTGATTTGCCTGAAATTTGTAATCAGCCAGAACTTCATATTCAGAAGACTGGTAAACCTCCAATTCCAGCGTATTGGGTAGATCAGAAATCAAAGGAAGGGTTCTTCGAGTGGATTTCGCGACGAGTTAAATTCCCTGACGGTTACGCATCAAACTTGCGTAATTGTGTGGATATTGATGGCGATAAGTTTATCGGGATGAAGAGCCATGATTGTCATGTGGTGATGCAACGACTACTACCGTTTGCATTTGCTCATCTCCTTCCAAAAGATGTTCATAAAGCAATAGCCGCGGTCGGTGCTTTTTTCAGGGATATATGCACGAGATCTCTTACTCCAGATGGGATTCGATGTTTAGAGGATAACATTCCTAAAATCCTGTGTAATCTAGAGAAGATATTTCCACCGTCTTTCTTCGATGTTATGGAGCATTTACCCATTCATCTCCCGGGAGAAGCTAGGCTAGGTGGTCCGGTACAATATCGGTGGATGTATCCCTTTGAGCGATATATGTTCCACCTTAAGAAGAAGGTTAAGAACCCAGCTAAAGTTGAGGGTTCAGTTGCTGCTCAGTACCACAACGAGGAAGCGGCGACATTTGCCGAATATTATTTCCCTTCACAAATACACACAAAGAGTCGACGCCCGACTAGAAACGATGATAGAGGCGAGAGACAAATTTATCAGTCAGTGGTTCCCAATATTTTCCAACAAGTTGGTCGGTTAAGCGGTAGATTTGGAAAGCGACAACTGACGACCGAAGAGCACGCACACCTTCAAAAATATATTCTAAATAACTGCGAGGAATTATTTGAGTACGATAGGTATGTATATTTTATTTTGTTTAAAACATTGCATTTGTATTTTAAACTAATGTTTTTTATGTCCTTGGTGTAATTTTATAGGTTATACATGGAGTCACTCAAACATCAACATCCTGAATTGACCGAGGAAGAGTGTGAACAGTGGAAAGACACATACTTCTGCGCTTGGTTACAATATTATGTGAGTTTTAAGTTCATATCACCCAAAAGCCAGTAAATTTGTTCAATTATTAAAACGTTTTACGTTTTATCTATTAGGTGAGAACCGAAGTCAAATATGGTCGAAAACCCGAAGATTGGTTGGTAGACATACTCAACGGCCTCCACTACAACACAAAGTCTTATCCACGATATTGCACAAGGGGATATGCTTTCAAAGTGTATAAGGAAGGGTCCTCTAGAACAACGGCCGACCACGGAGTTTCATCTACATCCGGAGAAGTTGTGTACTACGGTGTTCTTAAAGAAATAATTGAAGTGAAATACATAGGAAAGCTCGGCATGAGATGCGTGGTTTTTCTTTGTGATTGGTACAACCCTATTATCGGGAAAGGTGTATCAATAGATGAGTTTCGTGTGACGTCTATACATTCGAGTAGAAAGCTTCAAAAATATGACCCGTTCATTCTTGCATCTCAAGCAGATCAGGTAAATACTTTGGTTTTTACCCTTATGTATTTTCCTGCATCTATTATATTTTCATAGGCGTGTATGCTAATTTCATATACTTAATTTTAGGTGAGTTACATCCCTTATCCTCGAATAACATACAAGAACGATCCATGGGTCACTGTTACAAAAATTTACCCGCGAGGAAGAGTTCAAGGGGTTGAACAACAGGAACCACTACAAACTTTGCAAAGTGAATACATAGCTCCGGTTGAAGAATCCCTTGAGGTCAATCTCGTCGTTGATTTTAGTCATTTTGGAAATGTTGTTCTCCATTCAGATTCCGAAGAGGAGAGGGGTGAATTTGACGATGACGAAGATTCGATTTCAAGTGATTACGATTCAGAAAGCGAGGAAGAGTAAATTATATTGGAATATATGTTTACAAATATTTAAAAACTAACTAATAATCACTATTTCTTGTAAAATTATTGTTATTTTTATTTTTACTTTACCCATTATTGGAATGAAAGTTAAAATCTAAAATAAATTTTTTAGATGTGGAGAGATATGCTATCAATAAGAATTAAAATTTACAAACAAATGGTAACGTCATAACTAGCACAAATGGTCCTAACTCTACTTTACTAAACATTAGCTCGCCAGTTCGAGTACTAGCGGAGCCTTTTCATAAAGTCATTTAATAATTTCCGACGGATTTCCGACAGCTCATTTTTTTCTGTCAGTAATCCGTCGGAAATTTCCGGCGGCTATCCGACGGAAATTATTTAGGGTTTAGGGTTTGAAACCCTAAACCCTGTATTTGAGCAAACTCTCGGAAGTTAGTATTAGTGTGTTTATTAAGATTGATTAACTTCCTCAATTACAAAACCAAAAGTATATGTTATTGCAGGAAAACGATGTTGACGGATGAAATAACTTCTTAATGTCCAATGTCGTTTATCGATAGAGTGAACGGGTCTTAACATCAACTAACCGAATGTACGTTTATTACTACGCAAGTTATTATATTGATGATATATATGGTGAATTACATGTCATACTCTGCTATAGGGGTTAAATAACTTACAAACCCTAACCCCTAATCAAACCCTAAAACTATTCTGTCGGAAATCTCTCGGAAATTTCCGACAAAAATCATAATAACCGTCGGAAACCAGTCAAAGGCTGCAATTACGCAGGCCTATTAACTCTGACTCTTCACTATTCGTTTCATCAAAACGTCTCTTCTGCAATTTCCGACGGAAGCTGTCGGAAAATCCGTCCGAAAATTTTGTATAAAAGTGTAACCATTCTTTCCATTTTTCCCACAGCCTACAACATAAAAAATAAATTTTGTCTATATGTCCCCTCATAACCGCGATTCTTATCTGCAGAAAATTCGTAAGCGGGGTCGGGAACATCTTCCCCTTCTTAACCCGTCCAGAGAAAACCGTTCTATTTGGTTCGGTTACCATGCAAGCATCTTGTACGCCATCAGTGAAACCATCGAGAATCATTGGTCGGGGAGTTATGTCACGTACTACGCGGTTCCCGACGACCTTAAAGCTGCATGGTTCAAACATTTTCTGGTAGGTTGTTACATGTTTTACTAATTAATTGTAATTAAATCCACCTTGATTTTGTAATATTTGTATTATCATGACAGGATCACTTTACATTTGCTCCTGATAACCTCTTCAACGTTTGGAGTGAATTCCATAAGACCGGTCGGTGTAGTAGTAGGCACTTCTAGGCCCCTTCCCTATACTGGATCACTCCAGTGCTTTGGGTACTACGGAACCTCTGCCATCCATTGCAGTAGAGCCGTTTCATGAGCGGGGGGGGGGGGGCTAAGCGCAGTTTTTTGAATCAAACGTTGAATGAAATCAATTCTTTTTTTAGATAAAAAAATGGAAATCGGATAGGATAGATGGATGGATCTATCTTTCCATTTATATAGAAGTCACTATGGGAAACTGAAAAAGATAAACCGGAATGGATTCCTGCATGGTCCTGGAGACGTATGATCCGCCAGTGGAGACAGACGGACGCAGGGAATTGGTTCGATAACCAGTTCCCTAATTATAATAACTGAACTCAATAAAATGTAACGCTTTAAATAAGAATGTAACGCTTTAAATTAAAATGTAACGCTTTGTTTTTGAATTATGAATTATTAAATGTTGGTTTTCAAAACAAAAAAAATTGCCTTATATAATTATAGTTGTTATTACATTACAATTAGTATCATATGGCATATTGGTTAAGGTTCCACATACACATCTCAAAGGTCTCAGGTTCGAAACCCTCTAATCACTTTTTTTTAACCGACGGATTTCCGAGGGAAATCAAAGATCCGTCGGATTCTGAATTTTTACAAATTATTTCATTTTTGCGCGCAACCGTTTTCATTTAACCGCCAAATAATTGGACCGCCTAGGAACCGACGGATTTCCGACGGACCATTAATTGCCGTCGGAAATCCGTCGGTTCCTAGGCGAATTTATCGATTAAACTTCTTCTTCTTCCCCATTTCTCTGCGATTTCTCTCTCTCTCTCCACCGCGAAGCTCCGCCTTCTCTCTACCAGTTGACGACAATCCCGGCCACCGCTCGACATTTCCGACCGCCCAAACGATGAATAACATGTAAGCTCCCATTCTAACCGATCAAAAACGAAAATTTTAGATTTTTAGGTTGTTAGAAGTTTCAATTTAGGTTGCATGTAGTGAATTAGGTGTGTTAGATCTTAGTTAGGGTGTTGCTTGGTGAATGATTTTGTTTTTTAGGTAGATTTGTATATTTTTATTTTATTTTTCACATTTCCAATTTTATATACAAGTATTTAATTTTTTTTAATCTTAATTTGGTTTTAAAATGTTTTTTCTGATTTTACATAATATTAGAAACGTTTTACAAATTATTTGAAAACATTTTTTTGGTTTTTTAAGTATTTTATGATATTTACAAAAACGTTTTAGTTTATTTATAAAACTTTATTTCAAGTTTTTTTTTTAATTTTTGCTATTAAAAAGTTTATTATATATTTTAAAAACGTTTTTCTATTTTTATGAATTTTATACCATATTAATAAAACGTTTTTATTAGTTTTTATAATTTAAATTGTAGTTTCAAAAATTTTAATGATTTTAAACGTTTAATATATTTTCTAAAACATTTTTCATATTTTTATTAATTATAAATGAGTAAGAAATTTTTTTCAATTACAAATATATAATTAAAGTTTTAATTTTTTTTTGGGATTTATAAACGTTCATTATATATTTTCAAAACAATTTTGTATTTATAAGTATTTATTACTGATTATATAAACGGCTTGAAATTTTTTAAAAATTTTAGTAAAGTTTTTACTTTAGTTATGAAATAAGAACTTTATTTTCGTGTGTTACAGGGATTACGGAGATTTCGAGGTGTTCTTGTCCCAGACCGAGGGATTGATCCCGGGAGGCACTTCTCATCCTCCTGTCGTAACGTCTTCGCAGCCTCAACCTCAGCCTGTTCCGACGGGATTGCCTCCACCTCGCCGATCTCGGTCGACGCAGCTTAGACCGACGCAGTCGGTACCACAACAGTCAACCCCTTCAGGCAGCAACTCTATGTCCCATGTCCCGGCTACTCCGGACGACGATGTCCCAGCGACGATAGCACCGGAGATAGAGTTGTTGGTTGAGCAGCCAGGGCGGGAAACGTTGAAATGACTACATCCGGATCCGTTTAACAACCCGGGAACGTATTGGTAACTTGTTTTTACTTTAAGAATTATTTTTTTTTTTTTAAATTTGATTGTTAAAAATGTTTTTATTTGATAAGTGATGTGTTGTGTTTTTGAGTGTTTTTAGGCATGATTAAGGGTATGTTTTAGCTTTAGGAAAAGCATTTAGACATCATTAGTGTGTTTTAGCTTTAGGAAAAGCATTTATGTATCATTAGGTGTGCATGTGTCTTGTCTTTCTCTTTTTGTAGGTGGAGGATGACCCTAGAAGAGCACCAAGGAGCAATGGAGGTGGTAGGGACCAAAGGAGCACCAAACCAAAGTGGAAAATCATCAAAAGAATGCGGAGAGACCTGACAGCGGCATGGTACAGCGGCATACACATGCCGCTGTAGAAGTCTTGCGAGCGAGCTTATTCCACAGCGCCATCCACAGCGGCATCACCAAGCCGTTGTAGAACAAGAGGCATTAACAGCGGCATCCTACAGCGACATGCTCAAGCCGCTGTAGGGGATCTCCCGAGACGACCATTTCAGCAGCTCCATCCACAGCGGCTTGCACTATGCCGCTGTGGTTCAAAGACCCTCACAGCGGCATCTGGCAGCGACGGCTGTATGCCGCTGTGAGTCCACTTTTTCACACATGCCACTTTTTCTTTTTGCTTTCGGCTTGTAGACCATCCCATGTGTTTGTGGTCGACCATTGCACGTTTTTATGATCTATTTAAGGGCTCTTAGTGTGTATGAAGAGCCATATCACTTCTTGTAAACAATTACTTCAAACAATTTAGTTTTCTTGATCTTTTATGCAAATTTGAGTTGTGTTCTTGAGTTCTTCTTTGAGTTCTTCTTATCTATCTTGTTAAATCATGTTTTGTTTGGTTATTGCAATGGCTAGTGAGTAGTTTCTTTTAAGTTTCTGGGTTGAGCAAAGGTGAGGGTGATCTAGAAATGGTTTAGGTTGTTTAGAACTTGGGAATATTGATTTCTTACTTGTTAGAAGTTCTTACTGCTAGGATTGAAGTAGCTAATCAACTCCTCGAACCTGAATGTTGCTAGCACTGAGAGGTGTAGTTAATGTTTGAATCTCTAATCAAGTGCTTTACATACTTAACCAATGAGAATTGATGTTTAAGGTGTTTAGTGGTAATACGAACTTGTTCATAATGCATATATATCTTGAAATTGCCAACGAGAGTTGATGTTAATGCTTGATAGATATAGGGTTATTATCATGAGAGTGGAGTAACTTGAATTGTTGTTCTTAGCCTAAGAAATCACCCATTGTTTGCTAAATGTTTCTGAACTAATAATTGATCACCCAAACCGAAAACTCAACCCAAGGAACTTCGTTTTAATCAATTGTCTTTAACCATCTTATTGCCCTGTTTATGCTCTATTTTACATGCTTGAGAATTGTGCTTTAATTCAGTCATTTCATTTGGAATCTGCTTATTCTGCTAGTTTTAGATATAAAACCCCCAAACGAATTTGGTTGCACTTATCACCTGTATTCTTAGTGCGTTTAATCACCCGAGTAGATTGACACCTCAAAACTATAACGACTAGGTTGTAAACTTGCAACTGAAGTAAGTGAAGAGGAACTGATTTATTGCTTATCAAGTTTGGCGCCGTTGCCATCTTGGGTGTTAATTAAGCCATTAGGATTTGGTGTTTGCTTGAGACTAAGTCTTTTGGTTACAGTGATACTAACCTTCTCTACTTTGTTTCTCTTTGCAGGTGAATGAACTTGAGGAGCAGGGGACCAACAAACCTTGTACCACGAGTTGAAGATATCAAAGCATTCGAAAGAGAGATTTCAAGGAAAAGAAGAGAAGAACAAAAGTTGACAGGAGAACGAATCAATATGGCCGACCAGGGACACCAACAACATGGAGGTGAAACAAACAACGAAGGACGAAGACCACAACATCAACCAAGGGTGACTAGAGCCATTGGATCCTATGACGAACCTAGCATCAACGACTACAATTCTGGAATCATTCCACCGGCAGTGGAAAACAACAACTATGAAATCAAGGCAAGCATCATCAACATGGTGGAAAGAAACAAATTCCATGGCCTACCTATGGAGGATCCACTAGACCACCTTTACAACTTCGACAGAGCTTGTAGAACAGTCCGCTTCAACGGGATTTCTGAAGATGCAATGAAGCTCATACTGTTTCCATTCTCACTTGGTGATAAAGCCCATCTATGGGAGAAGAACCTTCCACCAAACTCAATCAATTCTTGGGATGAATGCAAAAGAATCTTTCTATCCAAATTCTTCTCCCAATCAAGAACCGCAAAGTTGAGGAATGACATTTCAAGCTTCAAACAAAAAACAACATAAAACTTTGGAGAAGCTTGGGAGCGATTCAAGAGCTACACCAACCAATGCCCTCACCATGGCTTCACCAAGGAAAGTCTACTGAGCACACTATACCGTGGTATACTGCCCAAATACCGGATGATGTTAGACACTGCTAGCAATTGCAACTTCTTACAAAAGGATGAAAGAGAAGCCATGCAGCTGGTGGAAAACTTGGCAGTCAGTGACACTAACTACGGGGAGGACTATGACCGGACATACAGAGAAGGAGGAGACAGAGATGATCAAAGGAGAGAGATAAAAGCACTTAACGAGAAGCTGGACAAGTTGCTCAAGGCAAATCAAAGGAATGTTAACTTTGTGGGAGATTTTGATCAACAACAAGGTTTCTTTGAAGATGAAGCTGAGATGAATATGGAGGGGCATGCTGAAATGAATTACATTGGAGGCCAATGATTCAATAAAGGCTTCAACCAGAACTACAGGAATCATCCCAACTTTTCATACCGCAGCAACAACGTCGAGAACCCTAAGGATCAATCCTACCCTCCATTCAAACCACAAGGCCAAACGACACTACAAGGGAACTTTCCAACAAAACCAGCCTACATCAACAATGGGAACTTTCAGCCAAGGCAGCAATACAACAATCAACAAGGAAACTACCAACAAAAGCAGTAGTACAACAACCAAGGATCCTATCAAGGAAACCAACATTTTCAGGGACCAGGAAGTTCAAACAACTATCAAAGGGAAGATGATCAAGCACAACTGATGAGGCAGTTTATGGAGACTACCAACAAAGCCATAATAGACATATCAGCAAAATATGACAGCCTCGCATCGGATCTTGCAACACTCAAGCAGCAATCCAACAAAGCCGGACCTTCTTCAAACAGACCACCAGGCTTCTTACCAGGAAAACCGGAACCAAACTCAAAAGAGTACATCAATGCCATAACACTACGAAGCGGAAGAGAGCTACCTACAAGGAAACTCATTGAGGACAATGAGAATCAAGGTGGGGGGATGAGCTTTGAACCTGAGAAGGAAGCCATTGAGGAAACTGAAGAATCAAAAAAGGAGACAAAAGACATTAAAGGCAAAGGAAAGATGCATGAAGAAACACAAGAAAATAAGAAATCCGATGCAGCCTCAACATCCAAGGAGAAAGTTTTTGTACCACCAGCCTATGAGCCCAAGATACCTTTTCCAGGGAGATTCAAGAAGCAACCTTTGGAGAAGTATAGAGCACTCTTTGACAAACAAATGGAGAAAATTCAGCTCACAATGCCTTTGATGGACGCATTCATGCTAGTACCGCAATACAACAAATTTCTCAAGGATGCAGTCAAGGAGAGAACGAAGGAGATGGAAGGCATGGTTGTCCTAACACACGCATGTAGTGCTATCATTCAGCAAAAGAACACTCCAAAGAAGCTAGAGGATCCAGGAAGCTTCACCTTACCATGCGCTTTGGGGCCTCTCTCCTTTGAAAGATGCCTTTGTGACCTTGGAGCAAGTGTAAGCTTGATGCCACTTTCCATAGCCAAGAAGCTTGGTTTCACACGCTACAAGCAGTGTAGGATATCTCTTGTGTTGGCTGATAGGTCAGTAAGACTTCCTGTAGGCATGCTTGAAGACATTCTAGTCATGGTCGGGAATTACGAGATACCGACATATTTTGTATTTCTGGAGATGGATGAGGAACCAAAAGACCCCCTGATCTTTGCGAGACCTTTCTTGGCTACTGCTGGAGCCATCATTGATGTGAAGAAATGAAAGATTGACTTGCACTTGGGAAATGATGCGGTCATCAGAACCAAACAAGGCCAGTCGCTCGCTAACTCAACCACTACGTCAGTCACTACGTCAGTCAGCACGCAGACTAACTCAACCACTACGTCAGTCAGCGCAACAAGACCCGATGGAGACCAACAGTCAGAAAATGAAGCACTCCGACCAATCCAGGAGAAACCAGTCAACAAATCCAATTGTTCCGGATTCCCAACTCATAAGAAAACCAAGGAGAATTGGATTCGAACCAAAAGGAGTAATGGTTTGAAAGATATTCAACTTCCAAATCAGGAGATGCTACACTTGCCTTATTTGGAAGATCATGAGTTCAAATATTGCCAAACTCGAACTTGGCGACCAGGAAACTTATTATCACTTCTAGAAGCACTCTACAACACCCTCAGAAGCACCAGCCCACAAAGGATCAGGCGGATCCTATTGGAACTTAAGCTAACTCAACCGGAGCTATTTATGGAAACTATGAAGACCAATTGGTTTGCACATTATCAAACCAAGATTTGGAAACCAGGAGGCAATAACCATCAACCAGAAGCAATATAAGACGTCCTTAGCATCACCAAAATGCACAGGATCAATCACATGAGCTTATGGACCAACCTTCCATATATGGACACAAGCGCAAACTTCCCATTTCTTGCCAAAAGCTTCCAACGGCTCTATTCCCTTAGCTGCTGTGTCTTGGACGTCATTTACTATATACAAGATGTTCCAGAGAAGCTCACTTATCCCCTCAAACCGTCCAGATTCAAGGATCACATCATATCTTCCTACTTTGGCCGATTCTCCCTTAATGGCTCCAACGGCTAGTTTATTGTTTGTTTTTGATTTCTTTTCTTATTTAGAAGTTTATAACCGTTTGTAAAGAGCCTATAAAGGCATAGTTTAGCTCATTGTATTATTCACCTTTCAACCTTTCAATTAAAGTATTATTCAGTTTCTTCAAAGAGTGTTCTTTGTTAAGATCTTTGGTCTTAGGATTCATTTGAGTGATTCAATTATTTCCAAGGATTATCGGATTAGGTTTGCTTGTGTGACTCAAGCAGAACTAGTTCACCACCGATTGAGAGAGTCAATCAAACCCACCGGTTGAGAGAGTCAATCATTTCATTCATCCATTCCATCCATTTCGGTCAAGTAAGAGAGCTCTTAAGCCAGTGCTTGTCCTCCATCAATCCATCGCTCAAGCTTCCGCCTTGGGGCTGCATCATCTGGTATCAGAGCATCACTTTGATTCCAGGGCTACATCATCTGGTATCAGAGCATCACTTTGATTCCAGGGCTACATCATCTGGTATCAGAGCATCAATTTGATTCCAGGGCTACATCATCTGGTATCAGAGCATCACTTTGATTCCAGGGCTACATCATCTGGTATCAGAGCCGAAAGGTTCCTACATCAGGTGTACTCTATCCTTTACCTTTCGGTTATTGCATCTAGTTTTTGTTTTCATTTCATCTTAAATCAAAAACCCAAAAAAAAATTGTTTGTTTCATCATATTGCTTAGTTTTTATTTTCTGATTTTATTTGCATCCTTAAAGAAAAACCATAAAAAAAAATCATTTGTCTTGCATTTGATTTCATCTAGTTCATACTTAATTTTCAGTTTTTGCATAAAAAAAACCCAAAAGAAAAAGAGTCCGAGTTTGTTTCTTGTTGATTTTTGTTTCATATTGTTCTTGTTTTGTTTTTATAAACGAAAAAAAAAGTTTTCCATTGTTAGATTTCAATTCCTTTAAACCAAAAGCCAAAAGGTGTTATTTCCATATTAGTTTTTGTGTCAATCCGAAAAAAAAAAAAATTCCTTAAATCTTTGTGTCACAAAATCTTGTTTCCATTTCTGTTTCAAATTGTGTGGACTTTGTAAGAAAAGGAAAGGTTGAATAGGCCAAATTTCCATTCCTTTACAATTCGAAATTTGAACTATTCCTTTGTAAGATCCTATTGATACTCTCTTGTTTAACATTGTTTCAGGAACTAGCTCAGACATGGGAGAAGGAGCAGCTGCTGATCAGATCACCATGAATCAACTTCTTGAAGTCTTGAGAGGCATGAGTGAGCATCTGACCCAGCTAGAGAAGTCCCATCCTACACAACAACAAGAAGAGAATGGACTTGGGAATGCACCAGGAACTACTTATGTGGAGCCTAAACCACCAGACCAACCTTGGAGAACAAGAACGACAAAGTCACATCCACCAAGGGCTTCCCAACGAAAATCAGGGAGTGACTCAAACCGTGCAACATTCAAAGCCACCTACAAGTCAAAAGTCAGGTTAAATTGGGATGATGGATATTATTATTATGGACCTAAATTCTTTGTATATCCAGGAGGTAAACAAATCTATATAGATTGGGAAAGCAACATGGAAGAGTACTTTAGCTACTATTGTGTTCCTGATGAAGAGCGACTCCATATAGCACTTGGACAACTCACCAAAGACGCTCTAAGATGGTGGAACAAGGAAGAGTATGAGAGATGGTACTACAAGGAGCCAAAGATCAGAACATGGGATGACTTAAAGTTGAGCATGTGGGAGAAGTATTGTTCACAGAACAAAACTACTTATCCACCGAAGAGATCATCAACTCCTAAACTTGTGCAAGATGCCAATAGCTCTCAAACAAAGTATCAAGGTAAGTTCTCTGTCTCTAAGAATACATTAGAACTAATGTGTTGTAAGTGTAAGAGAAGGGATCATGTTGTTAAGGACTGTCCAAGAAAGAGGACCACAACATCAAATGGTGAAAAGCTAGTACCACAAGAGGCCAAAGGACGAGAAAAGCAACCAGCAGCCTCTAAACCATTTAATGAGTTTCCCACCTTCAGATTTGCACCAGTAGAACACAATCACGAAATCCTGAAGGAGAAGCAAGAGCAGAAGCAGAGCCACAAAGCTTCACCCAATGCAACCGGATCCAGCTTTGATGCCTCACTCAAGCTCCTAGACATGCCAACACAAGGTAAGTGTTCTAACCTTGTAAATTCCAAAGAGCCAACCTGTTATAGGTGCCATAAAAGAGGGCATTTTGCTGCAAATTGTCCATCTAAGAAGTTGTTCAAAGATATAACATCAGAGTTGAAATTGGAAGTAACTAACACAAATGATAATTTTGTGCAATCTGATATTTTAATTTCCAATTCAAGACTCATGCACTTGTCTTTGCCAAAGAGTTTTGATCCAGGAATGAGACAAGAAGAAGAGCACACAAGTCAAGAATACATCAACCGTGAGGTGAAAGCAAACAAGGAGAATATCATGTTCCAATTCACCAATGCAATCACTGTGAGTTTAAGTTTCACCAAATTTGTTCCTATGATACTAAACTCATATATAATCCACTTGCTCTTTCCCTTAAGAGTTGACTTAGGTACAGGTCTGATAAAGATCAAGAAGCCAAAGGTATAAGGAGTCTTGAAAGAGAGACCAAAACCGAGCCATGTTTCCACACATGAGCCACAAGCAAATCAAAGGCTTGAGTTATATCATGCTTCAACCAAACATGAGGGTATTTCTGAACTTGGAATGAGTATTCTTGACTATCGATCCACTGGGATAATGCACTTGTTTCTTGAGTCAAGTGTTGAGACAGGGATTAGATATAAAGATAAGGCCAAATGGGAGATCAAGGAAGAGCCACCAGACCAAAGCAAGGACACTACATCAAATAACATTGTGAGTCTTTCTTTGATCCACTTCATTTCCCATGACTCAACTGCTGTGTTAAAGGATTTGTTAAGCTTACAAGAGGATGAGATATCAGTAGCACATGAAGATGACTCTAAGGAAAATGATTCAAACCGATATTTATGTGATAAGAAGCCCATAATGCACTTGTTTCTTTGCCAAAGTGTTGAGTACATTTCAGGTCTTAAAGAGAGCAGAAGTAAGATAAGCAAAGGAGGCGTCACACCAACTCAAAGAAGAGGAGTATTGCTATCCTATCTACTCAAAGAAGAACCACCGGATGCTCAACCACTACATCAGAATCAAAATGATTCCCAAGGTAATCTTCTAAACCCTCATTCACTTCACTGGACTACCTTGACTTATCTATGTGCAGTTGATCAAGTTTTGAGGTCAAAACTTCTTGAAGAGGGAGGGTATGATGCGGTCATCAGAACCTAACAAGGCCAGGCGCTCGCTAACTCAACCACTACGTAAGTCACTACGTCAGTCAGCACGCAGACTAACTCAACCACTACGTCAGTCAGCGCAACAAGACCCAATGGAGACCAACAGTCAGAAAATGAAGCACTCCGACCAATCCAGGAGGAACCAATCAACAAATCCAATTGTTCTGGATTCCCAACTCATAAGAAAACCAAGGAGAATTGGATTCGAACCAAAAGGAGTAATGGTTTGAAAGATATTCAACTTCCAAATCAGGAGATGCTACACTTGCCTTATTTGGAAGATCACGAGTTCAAATATTGCCAAACTCGAACTTGGCGACCAGGAAACTTATTATCACTTCTAGAAGCACTCTACAACAACCTCAGAAGCACCAGCCCACAAAGGATCAGGCGGATCCTATTGGAACTTAAGCTAACTCAACCGGAGCTATTTATGGAAACTATGAAGACCAATTGGTTTGCACATTATCAAACCAAGATTTGGAAACCAGGAGGTAATAACCATCAACCAGAAGCAATAGAAGACGTCCTTAGCATCACCAAAATGCACAGGATCAATCACATGAGCTTATGGACCAACCTTCCATATATGGACACAAGCACAAACTTCCCATTTCTTGCCAAAAGCTTCCAACGGCTCTATTCCCTTAGCTGCTGTGTCTTGGACGTCATTTACTATATACAAGATGTTCCAGAGAAACTCACTTATACCCTCAAACCGTCCAGATTCAAGGATCACATCATATCTTCCTACTTTGGCCGATTCTCCCTTAATGGCTCCAACGGCTAGTTTATTGTTTGTTTTTGATTTCTTTTCTTATTTAGAAGTTTATGACTGTTTGTAAAGAGTCTATAAAGGCATAGTTTAGCTCATTGTATTATTCACCTTTCAACCTCTCAATCAAAGTATTATTCAGTTTCTTCAAAGAGTGTTCTTTGTTAAGATCTTTGGTCTTAGGATTCATTTGAGTGATTCAATTGTTTCCAAGGATTATCGGATTAGGTTTGCTTGTGTGACTCAAGCAGAACTAGTTCACCACCGATTGAGAGAGTCAATCAAACCCACCGGTTGAGAGAGTCAATCATTTCATTCATCCATTCCATCCATTTCGGTCAAGTAAGAGAGCTCTTAATCCAGTGCTTGTTTTCCATCAATCCATCGCTCAAGCTTCCGCCTTGGGGCTGCATCAGGAAAGAACCACATCCTGAAATTTGACATCAACTAAGACATGAAGAAACAAACAATTCAAGGGCAAGCTTTTTGGATTGAGACGTTGGATGTTCTAGCTGATGAGTACCTGGAAGAGCTTGCTATGGAAGACGCCCTGTAGACAGTATTGACCACCAAAGAGAGCATGATTGAGCTGGTAGACAAGGAAGTGCAGGAGTATGCAAGACTTCTTGACTCTCGCAAAGTGTTGGAAGAGGACAACCAGTTCTTGGAGCTACCCCAAATAGTCCACGACATCAAATCTATGGAAGGCGACAAAGTGACCAATCCAGTCACAACAACTGAGCCTAGCCAAGATGATGATTGGAGTGAACTGAAGGCACCCAAGGTAGAACTCAAGAAACTCCCGGATGGGCTCAGGTACGCTTTCTTAGGACCTAACTCATCATACCCTGTCATTGTGAGTGAGAACCTTGATGAAAATAAATTGAATTTGCTCCTGAATGAACTAAGAAAATATAGGAGAGCCATAGGTTACTCACTAGATGATATAAAAGGACTGTCACCTACACTTTGCACCCATCGAATCCACTTAGAAGATGAAACTATGACTTCAATTGAACACCAAAGAAGACTAAACCCGAATCTGAAAGAAGTCGTAAAAAAGGAAATTCTGAAACTCTTGAATGCTGGCATAATCTTTCCTATTTCAGATAGCACATGGGTATCACCTGTTCATGTAGTTCCTAAGAAGGGAGGAATAACTGTTGTTAAAAATGAGAGAAACGAACTAATCCCGACAAGAACTATAACTGGAAATAGAATGTGCATTGACTATAGGAAATTGAACTCAGCCACCAGAAAGAACCATTTTCCTCTCCCATTCATTGACCAAATGCTTGAAAGACTTGCAAATCATCCATTCTATTACTTCCTTGATGGGTACAGTGGGTTCTTCCAAATACCCATTCACCCTAATGACCAGGAAAAAAGACATTTACATGTCCCTATGGCACCTTTGCATATCGAAGGATGCCATTTGGTTTATGTAATGCTCCAGCAACCTTCCAAAGGTGCATGATGTCGATCTTTTCCGACCTGATTGAAGAAATGGTAGAAGTTTTTATGGATGATTTCTCTGTATATGGGTCTTCGTTTGCTGCTTGTTTGTCTAACTTGTGTAGGGTACTTCAACATTGCGAGGAGACAAACTTAGTGCTGAATTGGGAGAAATGTCACTTTATGGTGAAGGAAGGAATAGTTCTTGGGCACAAAATCTCAGAGAAAGGAATTGAAGTGGACAAGGCCAAGATAGATGTGATGATGGGGTTACAACCTCCAAACTCAGTCAAAGGGATCAGAAGTTTCTTGGGACACGCTGGTTTCTACCGACGGTTTATCAAGGATTTTTCGAAGATCGCAAGACCTTTAACAAGGCTGCTGTGCAAGGAAACAAAGTTCATTTTCGATAAAGAGTGCCTGGAAGCGTTCAACAAGATCAAGAATGCACTTGTGAGTGCACCAATAGTGCAAGCTCCAGACTGGGACCTCCCCTTTGAGATTATGTGTGACGCAAGTGACTATGCAGTTGGAGCAGTCTTGAGCCAGAGGAAAGACAAGAAGCTCCATGTGATCTACTATGCAAGCAGAACTTTGGATGACGCTTAAGTCAGATATGCAACAACGGAGAAGGAGCTCTTGGCAGTAGTGTTTGCATTCGACAAATTCAGATCATACTTGGTAGGATCAAAGGTGGTTTTATACACATACCATGCAGCTTTGAGGCACTTGTTAGCCAAGAAGGAAGCTAAACCGCGACTGTTGAGATGGATAATTCTGCTGCAGGAATTTGATCTTGAGATACATGACAAGAAGGGTATTGAGAACGGAGTAGCTGATCACTTGTCAAGGCTGAGGATCGACGAGCAATTATCGATAGATGACTCTCTACCAGAAGAACAACTTCTCATGATTCAGAGCTTGAGAGAAGGATATGACATTGTAATGACCCTATCAAGAGCTAAGTACGACCAAAAAGTCAACCATCAAGAAAACACGGGAGGAACTATGGTAAATGTCCTTTGAAAGAATAGGCATAATTTTGGTCGAGATAAAAATCAGAACGAACGTGCATTTTTGAAGACGGTTCACAAGCACCTTCGAGAGACCGATGTGGATGGCCGACGAAGCCAAAAATTCTAAAATGAACAAAGGCTAATTCAAGAATCAAGATAGACCATATTATGGTATTTTGTTGCAAGAAAATTCAGTTGTTCCAAGAAGAAACGAAGATTGATCAAAACGGCCTTAAAACAGTCCGTACGGCCAAATTACGGGAATCGGTAAGGACCGATGTGCGGAATAATGCTCCAGCTGATCAGCCACGTGAGTCTAATTATTTTTGGAAGAAAAACCAGCTCATTTATGACATATCTTCATCAGGAAGAATGTTTAGTTATTCCCCACAAAAACGCCCGTTATTTTCCTACAAAACGAAGCAGCTGAAGATGTCTCGCTCTTATTGGACCAAACTTCTTATGATATGACCAGAAGCTGAATGCCCACTTCTGATTGGCCAAACTCCTCAGATATGTTGGAGAATTGTCAAGCTCCTATTGGACCACGAACCACCTGGCCAGACCTTGGAGGAAGCACTCCTTTCTCATTGGTTGAAGTTTTATCGGTTTAAGAGAAGAAAAAAAATGGTGCCTTCCCATTGGACCAACCAAACCACGAACCAAAGCTGGAGGAGAGTGTCTCAATACCATTTGATGAGTTTACCAAAGACCAAGGATGGTGAAGGAATGTCCAACTCCCATTGGTTAACAGCAAAAGGACGAATATCAGGCCGGAACGGGGATTATCGACACAGTTTGGTACGCTCGGGATTAGACACCAGTACGGACGCAAGCGGGACGGATTTTTATAAACGCAATTACAAGTCAAGACTGATCTAGAAAAACGTCCTTGGATGGGATGGGATTGTTTCCGGAAAATAAGATCTGACGATGCAACGGCCGAAACGGTACAATTACCCGATTAACCGAAATGCGACTATTCTTGCTGGCCACGAATGTTGTTGCCATGACTTCATTGGACACATGAGAGGATACGAAGATAAGAATAAAGGCTCAGTAGACCTACAGACCTAAGGCTAGGTTTCGTCCTCATTACCCTTCATTCCGGCGAATCGCACAACGACCCTCATCGAACGGATAAGATCAATCACCAAAGAATAATCAGTCCAGATGACTCACGACCTAAACTGCAGGCCTATAGAATAGATTTCAGAGGATACGGTGAAGGGATAAGCTCCAGCAAACCTCAAGTGTTTCGGTGACATCTCGTGCTTACCATATCCGCTTGAACCGAGAAGATAACGACGAAAGCTTCGTGACCAATCAAATGAAACCACCAAGACCTATGAACTAAAGGGATAAGATAAGGCTTCTGAGCACACCTAGGAAGCTAGACCGCAGGTGTAGAGTGCTAGGCCTGGTGCACCTCTCATTTCGACGAATCAGACGGAAACATGCAAAACCGATGACATCGTACGACATAAGAGAGAAGCTGGCTCATTTTGCCTATAAATACCACGGCCTTGGCTTCATTTCTACTCATCCACCACTCCTAAATTCACAGTAAACACTAGGAAAAGAAAGGGTAAGAAAAAGAAAGAAGAGAAAGAAAGTAGGTCGGTAATAGGGGCATTACCCGATAAGCAAGAAAGGTCGGTAAGCCCAAGTTCTGTAGTTTCCTTTCAAGCTTAATTTCTTTTATGACCTAGACTAAACTAGGTTCTGTCCTTAGTCTCTCAGTGCATATCGTACAAGAAGACACTAAGACGGACCTAGCCCGAGTAGTCAAAAGTGAGTTCCCGGTAGCATAGGTGCTAACGGTTTTCTTGCAGGTTGTGGTTAAGGATCGAAACACATGAAGTGTTTATCCTTGTAACACTTTTATTATCATGCATACATGTGATTGTGATAAGTACGAGATGGGTTTGAGATCCTCTCGGAAATGATTGTGTGATAAGTACGGGATTGTATCACGGGGATCGTCCCGGAAATTGTGTTGTGTGATAACCAGATTGAGGTTGACCCGTAACGGTACCTCATTACCGGAGTGTGTGGCGGTTCGATGCTTCCTTCCGACTCCTCACACTAGCAAAGGACCGTCTAGGTTGGAAGACTTGGAGAGACGGGATTGCAGGCTAGGGCCGAGTTCTATCCGACGGGATAGTAGGGTTACCGTGCGAGGGTACCCGCAGAGATACAACCGGCTGACGTGACAGACGGGTCTCGGTTTTTGGTGATGTTCTAGGCTCATGTGCCTTTGTGGCTATGACTTAGGTGTTCACGAGGAAAGGAAGATCGAATGCGTCGGGCGTACGAGGCCCAAGGGCGTGCGAGGCCCGTGTGTGTGTGTGGTTATCATGATATCATCTCTTTTATTTTCCTGCATACTATGTTTTGATTGACTTATGAGTGTTGCATTCATGCATTTTTGGGGTTTTGGGGTGGGAAAATAAATTGTTGTATAGAGGGCCTGGAATTCACTGGGTAATGCTAGATTACTCACCCCTTCCTTATTTTGCAGGTAACCCTAGTAAGAGTGAAGTAGGACGTGACGGACGAGAAGTTCCAGAGTAGTGTGTGGTATGCCTTTTGTAAACACTTTACTTTTGTAAAATATCACGTAGTGTTTTGGGTATGTACGGTTTGACTCGTAAGGAATTCCGCATGTAATGTTTTAAGATGTAAGGACTTTGTAAGGTTTCACATATATGTAATAAAAGGCCTTTTGTGTGTGTAAAACTCTTGTATTCCCTCACTGATATTAGCTAGTCCAAGCTAACACAACTCTTGCTTAGAGTACGGGTTGGCAAGCCTTAGGCTCTTGGCGAGAGGGTCGAATATCGAAAATGGACCGGACAAGACTATGGGCACGGCTGGACCGTTGACGGTATTTGACATACTGTGGCATCTTTGGTTCACCTGGTTATGGATCGAACCGGGGGTGTTACAGACATGGCTTTGAAGATGGAGGAAGTGAAAAGCTTAAAAGAAGATCAGTTGCCTTGGGATGTGGTAAGGAGCCCCCAAATCTTAGCAGCTATCAAAAGAAGAAGTTCTACCGAGATGTTACTCGATACTACTGGGATGAGCCATACTTGTTTAAAAGATGTTCAGACGGACTCTACAGGAAATGTGTACCAGAAGAAGAAGTGGAAGGGATCTTGTATCACTGCCACGGTTCAGAGTATGGAGGACACTTTGCATCCTTCAAAACTACTACAAAGGTACTACACTCGGGTTTTTGGTGGCCCAGCCTGTTCAAGGATGCTCACAACTATTCTTCAAAGTGTGACGCTTTTCAAAGGAAAGGCAACATTGGGAGGAGAAACGAAATGCCGCAAAATCCCATCTTGGAAGTTGAGATATTCGACGTATGGGGGATTGACTTCATGGGACCTTCCCATCCTCCTATGGGAACCAATATATTCTGGTAGCAGTGGACTATGTGTCCAAATGGGTGGAATCTATTGCAAGTCCCACCAACGATGCTAAGGTGGTAATTAAGCTATTCAAATCTGTCATATTTTGGCATCCCAAGAGTCGTAATCAGTGATGGGGGCACACACTTCGTCAAAAAGGTATTTGAGAGTCTCCTAAAGAAGTATGGGGTGAAACACAAGGTTGCTACACCTTATCACCCTCAGACTAGCAGACAAGTTGAAGTATCCAACCGGCAGATAAAAGCCATCTTGGAGAAGACCGTAGGAAACTCTAGGAAGGACTGGGCTAAAAGGCTTGATGATGCACTATGGGCATACAGAACAGCGTTCAAGACACCTCTCGGCACTACTCCATTCAACCTCTTGTATGGAAAATCATGCCACTTACTAGTCGAAATGGAGTACAAGGCGATGTGGGCAGTGAAGTTATTGAACTTTGACCTTAAGACAACAGCTGAAAAGCGACTTATTCAACTCCATGAACTTGATGAAATCCGACTGGATGCCTATGAGAACTCAAGGATCTATAAAGAAAGAACCAAGGCATTTCATGACAAGAAGATTGTCAAGAAGGAATTCAAAGCAGGAGATCGAGTACTATTGTACAACTCCCGGTTGAGACTGTTTCCCGGGAAACTCAAATCAAGATGGTCAGGTCCAATCTCAGTCAAAGAAGCAAGACCTTATGGAGCCGTTGTCCTTCTCAACAAAGATGGAAGTGAATTTACTGTAAACGGACAAAGGCTATAGGTCTACTCTGCATCAAACCCCGTGGAAGAAGAAGTATCGATTCTTCTCACGGATCCAACCCCGATCTAAAGCAGTAAGGGAGTCAAGCTCGTGACTTAAAACAAGCGCGCTTGGGAGGCAATCCCATGTTATCCTTTGTATATACGGTGTGAACTTTCTTGATTTAATGTGTGTGTTTGAATGATTTGATGTGTGCTTTTAGTTGTTTTTGTGTGTTTACAACATAGGGGAACAAGCCGGAAAAGAAACGAAAGGATACGCATCATGGAGAAGCCACGGGATAGGAGATGACTTCACAGCGGCATCGTACAGCGGAGGCTGTATGCCGCTATGAAGATCTGCGAGACGAGTTTTCAGGCAGCGGCATGCTCAGCGGTACAACCATGCCGCTGCACAGAAAGGGAACCTCACAACGGCACAACGCAGCGGCATGCCTATACCGCTATGGAGGATTTGCGATACATGTATTTTGGCAGCGGCATGCACATCGACACGACTAAGCCGCTGAGAAGAAAAGGGAACCTCACAGCGGCACCGCGCAGCGGCATGCCTATGCCGCTGTGTAGGATTTGCGGACCATGTATTTTGGCAGCGGCATGCACAACGGCTTACTCAAGCCACTGCAGGTAAAGGAGACCCCACATCGGCATCATACAGCGATGGCTGTATGCCGCTGTGGTCTATTTTCGACCTAATTAGGCCGTGTACGGGTTCTTCTTCCTCACTCTCACTCTTGCTCAAAAAATCGCCATTTTCGCCAAAAATACGACTTTCATCAAAACTCAACCATTTTCATCGATTTTTGTCTCTAAACTCACGATTTCTTGCACTCATATCATCTAGTATCATCAAACTCAACAAAATCAAGCAAAGGTATGAAAAATCAAAACCCTTGTTCTTCATGAAAAATTTCGATTTTGATTTTAGGGTGATTTGAAGTACTAAACTTGTTAGATTGATGATTCTAGGCATACCCATTCCATTAATTTGAAGAATCCATGGTTAGATTGAGCTAAATTGAAAATTAAAAACCTGGGGTTCTTGAGAAAATCTTTTTTTTTGGAAATTGGGGGAAATGAAATTTAATGGTTCGTTAAGCTTTGCTAGGTTGTTTAGAGCATACTTTGCAAAAAGAATGTTATCAAATTCATTGTACATTAAGAGTTGGAAAGTAAAAGAGCATGGATTAAAAAAAAGGAATGAAAATTGTTCAGATTGTGAAATGAATGGTTTTGATGTTTGTTAGAACTCAGACATTGCCTAAGTTAAGTGAATTTGATGCTGCATAGCTTGAACAATATGATGCTAGAACTTTAGGCATGATTTGGGTTTGAGTTGAGGGAAACTTGATGATTCTACATTGTGTCTATGCAGATGACACGAAGTAAAGTGCGAGCTGGCCAAGGGGAGCAAAGCACACAGACACACCGAGAAGGAAAACAACATGCTGAACCACAAGCTGGTGATGACGAGTCTGTGTAATTTTCAGAAACTAGCAGTGAGGAAGATAGACCTCAGCCAGCTGTGAAGAAAGCAAAATCCAAGAAGCCGGCAGCAAAGAAACCAAAGAAGAAGAAGAAGAAGGGACAGTCCTACACACTGGGACAAATCAGGGCAAAGCTTGGGCACTACACATGGATGCCCACAAGATTCGGAGATGCTGATATTTGCAGAAGGCTTGACATTTATGAAGATGTCATGATCATTTTGAGAAGCCTCACCCTTGAAAAGCTAATGACGGAGGCCTATCCCATCTATGAGGTGCCCTGCCTCCAATTCTTTTGCACTCTGCAGATGGAAGAATTCATGGATGGTCCGACTGATGCTGAGGGGTTCGGTTACATCACCTTCGTCTGCGATGGTAGGAGGCATAGAATGGGATTCAAGCAGTTGCAGGAGATACTTGGGTTCAGGGATGAGTGGAACAACAAGCTGCCAAGCCTAGATCTCCTTCCTACATATCTGTGGAACACCATCTCCAGGGAAACTTATCAGACCGGGGAAATGAAGAACTCAGACATCGCCCATCCCGCCATCAGGTATGTGGAAAAGATGCTAGCCAACACCATTTTTACCAGGCGAGAGAACAACAAGGTGTTGTAAGAAGGTTTGAGGTTCCTGGCAATGGGATTGCAGCCGGTGTTAGGTGGTTTTGACCTTCCAGAAGTTAACAGCTGGAACTACAATGAGCTGGGAGTAGTAGCATACTTTTTCAGGCAGCTAATGGCTATTAGGCGGAAGGCAATTAAATCTGTGGACATGACGCCTATATTAAGGTTTGGGAGTCTGCTAACTCCGATATTTCAGGCGCTCCAAATCCCTCTGATTAACAACCTTTTAGGATTGATGAAGCCCTTCTGCGCAAGACGCATTTCTTGGCCAGGAACATTGATGCCAGGTTTTCCTACACATTCAGGGTCAACACAGATCACACCGCAAACGTTCTCCTCCCGAACCTCGCCATCACTACATTGGCTAACAAGGAGAATGTCAGGTTCCTGCCGGATCCGCGGTTCTACCATAGCATTGAAGCTGACCCGGTAGAGGCTCCGGTGAGACGAAGGAAAAGGAGAGCAGCTGACAGAGCCTCACAGGGAGAAGAAACTAGTGCCCGAGCAGAGACTAGAGCAGAAACAGCGGCCAACACAGAGGCTAGACCACCCAGCCCGGTTTATGGGGCAGCACGCTACCATCTTCGTGCGCCCAACGAAGCCATTCAGGGAGCACAATTGAGGAGAGCTCACAAGTATATCCGGAAGTTGGAACGACAAGCTTCAAGACCGCACCATTGAGAAATTGGTGGAAGCTGGAAGAAGGACGAAAGCGGTCTTGAAGAAGAAGCATAAGGAGAAGACGAAGGCACTTGTCCAGCAGGTTAAGTACTTGGGTTATATGCTGACAGGGAAGAAGGGGAAGGTGCAAAAGCCCGAAGGCTACTCGACAAGTGAAGAAGAAGCAAGCTCAAAGGACTTTTGATATATCATGGTTTTTACCGGTTTTATGCCACGATATAAGTATGCTTTAGAGTCTTTTGGTGTTCTAATAGAGTCTTTTACAGGTGTTATTAGGTACACACACGTTTGGAGCGGATTTGGAGATTATGGAGCTAAATGGAGCATTTTGGAGTTTTGACCCGAGAGTTTGTGCTCACTGTCCGAAACAGAGGAGTGTGTCGATCGACACACATCAGCATCGATCGATGCACAGCGAGTTGGGCCAGATCTCGGCGGTTTAATGAAGAATGATGATATTGCAAAGTTGCCCAGAAGTTCTAGATATTTACACAGAAGCCCCAAGACGTGATTTAGCTATTTAATTAGGTTTTTGAGTTTTGTTTGAGATACGCTATCATAACTTAGAGCAGAGAGTTTTTAGAGCTTTTGGGGCTGATCTGATCCTGTACTACACTTTGTTCTTGGAGAAGATTTCGAACCCTTTTTCTTATTCTAATCTCTTTTATGATATCTATTATTTCATTGATTATGTCTTCATATTCCATGTCTGAGTAGATTCATAGTTAGGTTTAGGGTTTCTCATAGGGATTTCATGACTTGCTAGATATAATTAATTCAGTTAAGGATTCACATCAATAGATGTTCTTCAAACTAAATTGTGTTTAATGCTAGTTCTAACCTGATCACTTAGAATCTAGATCTTAGGTTGCTAAATTGACACGACAGTGTGGTTTAGAATCTGAACCATTTAGGTTGAGCAATTTAATTACTCGCAAAGGAATTTGGTTTAATTAGATTGTGAACATATCGAACTTGGAATTAAAGCTGGTTTAATCTGTTAGTAATTACAAAGGAATTTGGATTGCTGCACTTAGACTTAGAGAATTCTCGCAACGACAGTTGGTTAATTCTATATTTGTGTTTGAGTTCTAGAACTGAGCTTAGTTAGATCCTGACTGAATGATTTACCTGCTTGTTTGATTTCCTGAGAACGCCCTAGACTTAGCGCCCTTAGTTTATTGCTTAAAAACCGAACCTGCTACTTGTTTACTTTCTCGCATTGTTTTTTAGTTTCTATTCACATTGCTTTCTCCTAGTTTAAATCTTGACAGTTCTTGATCTATCGAGACCAGAGTCTCTGTGGATTTCGATACCCTATATACTACGATTGCATAGCTGTGCACTTGCAGTTAAAATAGGATTAAAACCTGACCCTATCGAGTTTTTGGCGCCGTTGCCGGGGACTCTTTGGAGTCTTCGATAGATTCGAACTAAGGGTTTTAACTAGGATTTTTATTTTTATTTTTGGTTACTGATTTTTTTCTGTTTTCTCTCTGTCGCAGGTTTCATAATCGCATAGCATCGACCGTTTCACCTTCTGTGTCGATCGTTACTAGGCGATTGGAGTTGAATCGATCGTTGCACTGTTAGCATCGATCGTTGCTTGATTATAGACGGTTTATGCAGACACGTGATACCAGAAGTAATCCGAACACTAATCTCGTAAACCTCCAACTTGAAGAACTTGCTAGACTAGAGAGGACTATCAGAAGAGTTCAAAGAGCAAGGATGGTTGTTGAACGTGTGATCATAAGGCCTGATGCTCAAGGTACCCTGAGGGACCGACACAACAATCCGTACAATGCTGCTGGAGAACCGATTGATGCTGAAGGGAATGTTATCCCTGATCCTCCTGAGCAACAACAACAGGAGCAGAACCAAGGCCAAGGACAGGCCCAAGGTAGACAAATGGTTGTTCATGAGAGGACTTTAGCTGAATATAACCGTCCGTATGAGTTTCATGCTAACCGGTCAGCTCTTGTACCTCCTGAATTTGAGAGGAATGATTTTGAAATCAAGACCATCTACTACTCTCTCCTAAGGAAGAAATCCTTCCATGGTTCTCCAAGTGAGCAACCGATGGATCACATAGATGAGTTTGAGGACATAGTCACCGGAATAAAGTATGATGGAGTGTGCCAGAACTATCTGTTCCTCAAGCTTTTCCCCTACTCTCTCGCTGGAGATGATGCAGTCTGGCTGAAACAACTTCCACCTGGAACGTTTGATACTTGGGCCGCTCTGAAGAGTGAGTTTCTGCGACATTTCTATGATGATGCTCGCTCTGATCAGTCCAGACAGGACATTCTCACCTTCACCCAAGGTCCGACAGAGCCTCTTAAGACAGCCTGGATGAGGTTTAAGAAATACCAACGTGACTGCCCGCATCATGGATTCACTGAGGTAACACTATTAGGTATCTTCTTTAGAGGAATAGATCTTCCATATCAGGCTGCGTTAGACAATTCCAGCAATGCCAACTTTAACACTAGGACTCCTGCTCAAGCTAAACAGTTGATAGATAATTTAGTAAGCAGTAATAGCTGCAAGACTACTGATGAGAGAAGGAAGAAGTCCGGTGGGAAGATGGAGAATTCGGAGATAGCTGATATTAGATCTAAGTTGGACACTGTTTGCAATCTTTCTAGCTGGGAAGAAAGCTTTCCACTTTGCTCAAGATGTTGAGGTGATCAATGCTGAAGAAGATGTCCAGGAAGAGGATGTGAACTATATCGGAGGATCTGGATTCCAAGGTAATAGGTTTGGTAATCAGCAAGGTAATAGATTCTTCAGTGGTCAGAAGAGTGCTTTCACAAGAAATCAAAACTCTTCTGGCTTTGGACAGAATGCTGGTTTTCAGAAACCTTATCAACAAGGTAATCAGAGGCCTTATGGATCTTCTTCTTACCAAGCACCTCCTGTAGCTACTACTCATGAGAGCAAGATGGAGGCTATGATAGAACAGCTGCTGGAAGGACATACTAAGTGTTATACTTTGGTAACGTTAGCTTTAGGAACAGAGTAATCGGAAAGCATGTTTATTCTCTTATCATACGTTAGTCTATAAAGACTTTTTACAACAGCTTCTCCTACATTTAAGCTAACTTAAACTTGACACAAAAGTAATTGCAGTCCTATATCTATCTCTTGATAATCAGGATTGCTTATTCAACTCAAAAACAGAAAATAGAGCGTGGAGTTGCAGGTTGATATGCAGACTCCGAAACATAGCAAATGGGCCCATTGACATTGGGCTTTATTCTTCATTCCCTCCCTTAAACTAAAAACCCATCTTCCATTTCAGTTTAAACTTCTTCAATCCGTTTTCCATGCTCCTTCTAAGTCGCTGGAACACCTCCAGCTTTACAGGCTTAGTTATTGGGTCTGCCAGTTGCTCTTGAGTATGACAGTACTCTACAGCTGTAGCCCAAGCTACTCCCCCTTTTCCAAACATAAGTGTGTACCCAGATGTAGCTGCCAACCTTAAGCTCCCTACAAGTCTCTTGAACTCGGTTGGATCAACTGCATCAAGGTTAGGCTCACCATACGTCTCATTCGGCTCACCGTTTGCTTCTGCTGCCACACTGCCCTTGTTCTCAGTCTCTTTCTCTACAGGCTTCTTCTCTCCATTCTCCTCAGTAACAACTTCATGTGGTTCTTTCATTTCAGTAGCTTTCACCGGACTTATCGACTTGCCAAGGACCCGTCCAAGCCGCTCCACTTCTTTATTAGCATAGCTTGAACCTTTTTCTATGTAGTTCTTTGCGAGTTTTGAGTACAGCTTTCCATACCTTGATGTGGATCCCTTGAGGTTACTAGCTTCCTCTTCTATGCGAGACAAGATTGCCTTCTTCTCTTCTTCACTGGCTGCAACTAGCTCCTTTACCAACGCATCTAAGCTTTCAACTATACCAGCCTTTGAAGTAAGCTGCCCATTACTGTCTCTACTGGTCCCAACTTTCTCATTGATGAAGCTTACAAGTCATCTAAGTCCCTTCCACCGTCATAATCTTGACCGGCTTTGTTGTCCTTTGGGAAGAATTTTAATGTTGGGAATCCACTTACTCCATACTTCTCGCCAAGGCTTTTGTGAGCATCAGCATCCAAGTTGGCGATTACTACACCTTCTTCCTGCTTAAACACTGTGCCTACCTTTTCGTATGTAGGAGCGAGGGACTTGCAGTGACCACACCATGGCACATAAAATTCAACCAAGACATCTTTGTTCTGATCCAGTACAATCTCTTCGAAATTGTCAGGTGTTAACACAACTACATTTTGTGGAACTGCAGCTAATTTCACGTTGGTACCTCCTTCCTTGTTCACATATTCAGCCAATGCTTCATGTGGTTCTTTCATTTTAGTGTCCTTAAGATCTTTAACTTCAGAATATTCTTCACTTGTTCCTCCATTCTCAGTCTTCTTCTCACCCTCAGAGGTATCCACTTCCATGGGCTCTTTCTTGTCAGTCACACCTTCTCCCTCCTAGTTTTCAGCCTCAGTCTTGTTCTCCTTCTCAGCCTCTGCCTTTTCAGCCTCTTGTTCTCCTTAACAGCAGCATTCAGTTGTTGTACCTCTTTATTTTTCTCAGATGCTTCTCTGTTGTCCTTCAGGTACTGTTCAAGCTGCTTGCGTGAGCTGATCTCTTCTTCAGTTGGATCCATGAACACAATATTTGTCTCCTCGGCTACAGCTGCTGCCCTTTCTATCTTCTTCTCATCATCTTCTTGTGTTCTTTTCCCCTTATCAACATCTGCATCTGCAGTTACTTCTTCTGCCTCTGCTTTATTTCCTTCTTATGCACCATTCTCATTCAGTATTTCTTGTTCACTGGTTTCTACTGGTCTCTCTTGAACACTATCTCCAGCGTCAACGAAAGTCTTATCAAGTTCAGACTTCTCTTCCCCATCCCATGGCTTCATCTTAGGTAAGCCTGTCACCATCTCTTTCTCATCTAGATTTTCCAGACTGGTTCGATTCAAGTTCTCGAACCTCTTTTGTCGCAGCTCCACTGTATCAGTCGACACTTGGAGAAAATTTGCCTTCATTTTCTGTTTTATTTCCTTCACTCCCGCCAGCACCACAAACATATGGTTGGTTGTCATCTTTGACTGCATTAAGAGTCTTTTCTTTTGTTTATGCCACACTTCACATACATCATCCTCTATCACAATCTTCAGTCCCTTTTGTTGAAGCTGTCCAACACTTAAGATATTGCTTCTTAGTCCAGGAACATAATAAACCGAGGAGATGACTTGATTGATGCCATTGATCTTAATACGCAGATTGCCTCTTCCTTCAACCTGCATTCTTCTTTCATCACCCAACTTCCCATGTTGTCTGAACTTCCCATCAAAGTTCATAAACCACTTTTTGTTACCACACATGTGATTGCTGCATCCGAAGTCAAGATACCAGATCTCTCCTTCGTCACCAGCATCTTCGACTTGAGCCATCAGCAACACATCTTCTTCAAATACTGCATAGTTAGCTGCTCCCTCTAGGCCAGGACACTCGTTTCTGAAGTGTCCAAACTTATGACAATTGAAACACTCAATACTCCTTTTGTCAAACCTCCTTCCTTGTCCACCTCTTCCTACTAGGTAGCTTCCTCTTCCTCTACTTGGCGAGTTACCTCTTCCTCTCCAACTCTCAACCTTAAGAGCATGTTCTTCCTCGACATGTTTGTTGAGATTCTGCTCATGTACCAACAAAGAGCTTTGTAGCTCATCCACCGACATCTCCTTGATGTCGTTTGATTCCTCAATTGCACATACGACATATGTGAATTTATCCACCTGAGTCCGCAAAATCTTTTCTACCACCTTCGCATCCGTCATCTCTTCGCTCAGATTTCTCAAATCATTTGCGATCACCATCACCTTAGAGAAGTATTCAGTGATTGTTTCACCTTCCTTCATCTCCAAAACTTCAAAGCTTCTTCTCAGCCTTTGCAATTGTGCGCTCTGCACCCTTTTATTTCCATGATATTTCGTTTTCATAGACTCCCAAATATCCTTCGTCGTGTCCTTCTTCGCGATCATCTTCAAAAAATTCTTATCGATCGAGGCAAAGAGGTAGTTCTTGGCCTTGAGGTCTCTCAGCTTGCTCTCCGCCAATTCTGTTATCTGTGGTCCCGTCAGGATAACGTTTCTCTCTGGTTGCTGGATTCCAGTGTTGATAACATCCCACCACTCTTTTGATTTCAACAGATTCTCCATGCGCAAAGCCCAATGCTCATAATCACGATCAAATTTTGGAATCATAAATCCCTCTTTCTCACTCATGTTTCACTCAATTTTTGCTTCTCTCAAATCAAGCGATTCTGTTTTTGTTTTATGAAAGTGGCTCTGATACCACTTGTTATACTTTGGTAACGTTAGCTTTAAGAACAGAGTAATCGGAAAGCCTGTTTATTCTCTTATCATACGTTAGTCTATAAAGACTTGTTACAACAGCTTCTCCTACATTTCGGCTAACTTAAACTTGACACAAAAGTAATTGCAGTCCTAGTATATCTCCTGATAATCAGGATTGCTTATTCAACTCAAAACAGAAAATAGAGCGTGGAGTTGCAGGTTGATATGCAGACTCCGAAACATAGCAAATGGGCCCATTGACATTGGGCTTTATTCTTCACTAAGATTGATGTGGACTGCAACAAGAAGTTGGATGCTGTTTATGAGGATCTCAATGGGAAGTTTGAGTCTCTAAGTACTCATGTGAAGCAGTTGGACACTCTGGTGAGCCAAATTTCGAACTCTGTCAAGGGAAAGAGTGTTGTAGACACCCATATTAAGGCCTGGTCAGTGTACATTGATGATGGATCACACCTAGGTGAAAGATTTGAGCTTAATACAGCTGAACTGGTTGAAGAAGCTGAAATTTCTGATTTTGAGGAAAATCTCTCGGGTGGAATCTGTGAAAATTCAACTGCATCGATCGATGCACCCTTAGCGTCGATCGTTGCATGGTGTGGACAGACAGATTCACAGGATTCTTATGGCATTGATGCAGATGCAGATTCAGAGCTTAATCGTTTATTCCTTGGAGTGTCTGAGATAACTCAACAGGAGATTTATGCACAATCTATTCGATTATATCCTAAAGTGTCTGAGGTGATTCAACAAGAGATTGATGAGCTTAAACAGTTGGAAAAGGTTGGTGAAGAGTTAGAAGAAATTCCACCATCTGATGATCCACCTTATCACCCTTGTGTGCAGAGATACTTGGGTAAGATGTTGCCTTTGGATGAAGAGCTGAAAGATTGGGTAATAGTGGTTCCTGGACATATCAGTGAGGTATTGCTAACTAAGATTCCTAAGAAGCTACCTGATCCTGGGATTTTTGTGCTGAGTTATTCTATATTTGAGGATGGTTTCAAGCGCTCTCTGTGTGATTTAGGAGCTGCTGGAAGTCTCATGCCATACTCTGTGGCAGAGAAGCTGGGTATGATGGATTTTTCACCCACTAGGACCTCTCTTGTCCTAGCTGATCAGTCGATAAGGATTCCTGAAGGAGTTCTTGAGGACGTCCCAGTGAGAGTTGGAAACTACTTGGTTCCAACAGACTTCTTGGTACTTAAGTACGACAGTGAGCAGGATGATGCTTTGATTCTGGGCAGGCCATTTTTAGCCACAATTGGAGCAGTGATAGATGTGAGGCACAGTTTGATAGATCTCCATCTGGGAGATGAGCCGCTACACTTTGAGATGGACATGCTGCGCAAGCCATTGATTGATGGGCAAACCTTCACCATTATGGATGGAAACAAAGAGCAGCCAAGTCACACTACGGTTTTGGATCCTGGGGAGCATTTCACTCCTTATTTTCTTGGACGCGTTCACACTGATGATGCTTATGATAGGTTGTAAGTTTTCCCTATTCTAAACTGCAAGTGCACAGTATAGTCAATGTAGTATATAGGGTTATCGAATCCACAGGGACACTTGGTCTCAAGAGAATCAAACCGTAGGAATTAATACTAGAGATAAGCAAGTAGTGATTGTAATGAATTGCGGTGCAAGAAAGTAAACAGTAGCAGGAAATCGGTTTGTAAGCAATAAACTAAAAGCGTCAAGCCTAGGGTATTCTCAGGAAATCAGACAAGCAGACAAGTTAATCAGTCAGGATCAAATTAAACTCAGTTCTAGAACTCAAATCACGAAAATAGAATTAACCAAATCTCTTTGCGAAAACTCTCTAAGTCTAAGTGCAGTAATCCAAATCTCTTTGCAATTACTAACAAATTAAACTAGCATTAAGTTCAAGTTCGATATGTTCACAATTAAACTAAACCAAATCTCTTTGCGAATAATTCAATTGCTCAACCTAAATAGTTCAGATTCCTAAACCCCACTCTCGTGACGTATTTAGTAACCTAGGATCTAGATTCTAATTGATCAGGTTAGAACTAGCTTTAAGCACAATTTAGTTTGAAGAACATTCTAATCATATGAATCCTAACTGATTTAAACAAGTCTAGCAAGTCATCAAACCCTAATGAGAAACCCTAAACTCAACTATGGATCTACTCAGACATGATTGATGAAAACATAATCATAGAATAAATAGATTGCATATAAGAAATTAAAATATCAAGGGGGTTCGAAATCTTTTCCAAAATAAATCAATACAAGGAAAATAGATCAGCCCCAAAAGCTCTAAAAATCTCTTAGCTCTAAGTATCAAAGCGTATCTAAATTAAACACCAAAAACTAGTATATATAGGCATAATCTCGGTTGGGGCTTCTGTGTAAATACTGAAAGTATCTTGGGCTTCTTTGCAAATCTTCAATACTTGTTACGCCGACGCGTACGGCCCATCTCGCGACTGCATCGACCGATGCACAATGCGTGTCGATCGATGCAACATCAAATAATCGAACAGTGAATAAAGCTCTCGGCCAAAACGTCCCAAAATGCCCAAAATGCTCCAAATATCTCCAATTAGCTCCAAACCTGATTTAACCTGTAAAAGACTCTAAACTAATACAAAAGACTCTAAAAACACAACTATATCATGGTATAAAGTGGGTAAAAACCATGATATATCAACTCCCCCACACTTAGCCTTTGCTTGCCCTCAAGCAAAACAGAGAACTAAAATGCAGTGAAGAGGTTTGAAAACTCTTCAGAAACTCATTTTGTCATAGAAGCAGCAGCATTCAGATTCCCCTTAGTAATCCACATGAAAGAATCAATCTACAGATATCAAGACCAACATGTACTTCCCCCACACTTAGCAACTGTCCTAAGTAAACTCCACAATCAAATTCAAACATTCAAATTCTCCCTACTGACTTCTGCAAGTATTTAAGTGCGGTCTCACCTAAGGAATATCGATCTAAAGGCACATGGATTCTTACCTTATCAGCTCTAGACCACCATACTATCTTTCTCTAGTCCCTTTCTTCTCTTTCCCTTCTTTAACAACTGATTTTTCCCCACTGGGTATCATTTTATTTTTTTTATCAGTGTTCTTCCCGTTATGGGGTGTACTTTGGACACATTCCATGGATCACATGAGAGATAATAGTGTTTGCTACTATTCCCATGACCACTTCGGAGTTACTAACTCATCCTCAGTTTATTATTATTATTATTATTATTATTTTTTTTTTAGAAGGGGAGAAGGGGACTAAATAGGACAGGTTTACAGGCTGTGTCAGAACTAACAGGGAATCCGACATAAAGCATACCAAGCCCTTAGGTGAGAAATCTAAGTCAGTATTAAGGTTGAAGTCAGTAAAGGATCCTTTGATACCTGAAGTGATGTGGGTGTTCCCAGTAGGTTGATCCGTGTCTGGGTTTTCTAATAGTCATAGATAGATCTGCAGCTTCATCCCAATGGTCACTTAAGTTCCTGCAAATGCTGCTAATCTCCTCCAAAAATCATTGTTTCCTACTTAAACCAATTTTGACTCGAAAAACAAATTTTGAAAATTTAACTGACTCTAAGAAAACAAAAGAAACTAATTAGTAGAACCTCCCCCACACTTAAGACACACTGTCCCCAGTAGTGTCAAGCAAGGGATTGGTTAAAAGAAAAGAAAAATTAAAATAGTTGAATGGTTAGTTCTCTCGGGTTTTACCTCTGTCGCAGTCAGGCATCGATCGTTGCACTAGGTGCACCGACCGTTGCTGTGCGATTTCTTTTGTAACGATCGACACAAATGTGTGTCGATCGACGCAATGCGATTTTCACGAACCCTGCAACCAAAAACTCACCAAACAGAAACAAAAACGTAAAATCTAGACAAAATACTAAAATCAAAATGCAAAAACGAAAACAGTGGGTTGCCTCCCACTCAGCGCTCTTTTAAGGTCATTAGCTTGACCGGACGCACAAGATCTTTTAGGCACTTAGAGATCCTGACAGAGACTTTTTCTGTCTCTGTTCAAGTCTCCTCATCCATGGTGGAGTGTAGGCTGTTGCTGAATGCTTCAGTCCAAGAAAAACAGGTGTAGATTGTGCTCCAGGATCTAGTATCACAGGCCCATCTGGCTGCTCATCTTCTGCTTCCAGGATCGTGAATGTCTGCCCGTCTATCAGTGGTTTCCGCAGCTTCTCCATGTCATATCGCAGCGTCTCATCTCCCAGGTGGAGGTCTATTAGACTTTGTCTGACATCAATCACAGCTCCTGCTGTAGCCAAGAATGGTCTTCCAAGTAGCAGTGCTTCATCCGGATCGCAATCATATTTCAGCACAAGGAAGTCTGTTGGAACCAAGTAGTTTCCAACTCTCACTGGTATGTCTTCTAAAACTCCTTCTGGAACTCGTATAGACTGATCAGCTAGGATAAGACGGGTTCTAGTAGGAGAAAAATTCAGCACCCCCAGCTTCTCTGCCACAGAATAAGGCATCATACTTCCAGCAGCTCCTAAATCACAAAGAGAGCGTCTAAAGCTATTCTCGAAGATGGAGCAATCAAGTATAAAGACTCCAGGGTCAGGTAACTTCTTTGGGATCTTGTTCAGTAGAACTTCACTAATGTGTTGGGGAACTACAATCACCCATTCTTTCAGGTCATCATCCAATGGTAGCATCTTGTTCAAATACCTCTGCACACAGGGATGATAAGGTGGATCATCAGGCGGTGGAATTTCTTCCAAGTCTTCACCACTCTCTTCCAGTTTCTTCAGCTCCTCAATCTCCTGTTTAATTACCTCAGATACCTTGGGATATTGCCTAATGGCTTGTGCATAAATCTCCTCCTGAGTGATTTCAGATACATCAGGGAATAGGCGGGCCAGTTCTGCATCAGTCTCATAATCATCCGGCAACACTGTCTGTTCACGTCCTGCATCGACCGACACAAGGTGTGTGTCGATCGTTGCAATGCGATCGTCGCGGATTCCACCAGTGAGTTTTTCACTCAATTCCGAAAATTCTGCTTCATCAACCAACTCAGCTGTGCTTAGCTCAAACTTCTCACCCAGATGAGATCCATCATTAACGAGTACAGACCAGGCTTTAATATGAGTATCTGCAGGTCCTTTTCCTTTCATAGTACCTGAAATCTGATTAACCTGAGTGTCCAGTTGCTTCATGTGAGTGTTCATAGACTCAATCTTCCCATTGAGATCTCCATACATAGCATCAATCTTCTTGTTGCAGTCCACAGAAGTCTTGATTTGGCTCTCCAGCAACTGTTCCATCATTGTCTCCATCTTAGTCTCGAAAGCAGTAGGTGTAGGAGGTGTTTGATAAGATGAAGACCCGTAGGTCCTTTGAGCATTCTGTCCATAAGGCTTCTGAAAGTTGCTGTTCTGTCCATAGCCTGAAGAGTTCTGATTGCCCGTGTAGGCAGTTTTCTGTCCTCCACCGGAAAATCTGTTCCCAGATTGATATCCAAATCTGTTTCCTTGGAAACCAGATCCTCCGATGTAATTCACATCCTCTTCCTGAGTGTCCTCCTCAGTCTGAATCACTTCTACTTCTTGAGCAAAGTGGACAGCTTTCTTCTCTCCTAGAAGAGTGCAGATTTTATCCATTCTGGACCTCAATTCAGCCATCTCTGAGTTATCAATACTTCCACCAGATTTCTTCCTCCTATCATCCATAGTCTTGCAGCTGTTGCTGCTAATCAAGTTCTCGATCAACTGCTTAGCCTGTGTAGGAGTCCTGGTGTTGAAGTTGGCATTGCTAGAGTTATCCAGCGCCTGCTGATACGGAAGATCTATTCCTCTGAAGAAAATACCTATCAGCTGAACTTCAGTGAATCCATGGTGCGGACAGTCACGCTGATACTGCTTAAATCTCATCCAGGCAGTCTTTAAAGGCTCCACAACTCCTTGGGAGAAAGTAAGTATGTCCTGTCTAGATTGGTCTGAACGCGCATTGTCATAGAAATGACGCAGGAACTCACTCTTTAAGGCTGCCCAAGTAGTATACTGACCAGGTGCCAGTTGTCTCAGCCATGCACTAGCGTCTCCAGCAAGACTGTGCGGAAATAGCTTAAGGAACAGATAGTCCTGGCAAACTCCATCGTATTTCATACCAGTAACTATGTCCTCAAACTTGTCTATGTGATCCATAGGCTGCTCTGATTGAAGACCATGAAAAGCAATCTGCCTCATCAGTTGGTAGTAGATAGTCTTTACCTCAAAGTCGTTCCTCTCAAAGGCAGGAAGCACTAAAGCTGCTCGGTTTGCATGAAACTCGTCAGGTCTGTTGTAATCAGCTAATGTCCTTTCACGGACAACCATCTGGCCCAGTGGCTCAGCTTCATCAGGGATCACTCGTCCCTCAGCATCAATCCTATGCCCAGCAGCATTGTAAGGATTGTTCTCTGGATCCCTCAGGGTTCCATCAGCATCTGGTATCAAGATCAAGCGTTCTAGTACCATTCTCTCTCTCTTTTCCCTTCTGATTGTCCTTTCTAGACGTCCAAGTTCCTCTAGATTGAGATTAACCAAGCTCGAGTTCGGATTACTTCTAGTGTTCTGCGTTGGCATAAACTGTCTGTAATCGTCCAGCAACGATCGATGCTATCAGTGCAACGATCGGTTCAATCTCAGAATCGCCTAGTGTCGATCGACGCAAGATGTGCAACGGTCGACGCAAGGCGATTTCGGTACCTGCGACAGAAAGAATCAGAGAAAAGAATCAGTAAAATCAAAATAAAACAAAAACGAAAAGCAAAAACAAAAACGAAAAATTTCTAGTAAAACCCTAAGTTCGGTCCTATCGAAGACTCAAAGAGTTCCCGGCAACGGCGCCAAAAACTTGATAGGTTGTAAGTTTTCCCTATTCTAAACTGCAAGTGCACAGTATAGTCAATGTAGTATATAGGGTTATCGAATCCACATGGACACTTGGTCTCAAGAGAATCAAACCGTAGGAATTAATACTAGAGATAAGCAAGTAGTGATTGTAATGAATTGCGGTGCAAGAAAGTAAACAGTAGCAGGAAATCGGTTTGTAAGCAATAAACTAAAAGCGTCAAGCCTAGGGTATTCTCAGGAAATCAGACAAGCAGACAAGTTAATCAGTCAGGATCAAATTAAACTCAGTTCTAGAACTCAAATCACGAAAATAGAATTAACCAAATCTCTTTGCGAAAACTCTCTAAGTCTAAGTGCAGTAATCCAAATCTCTTTGCAATTACTAACAAATTAAAATAGCATTAAGTTCAAGTTCGATATGTTCACAATTAAACTAAACCAAATCTCTTTGCGAATAATTCAATTGCTCAACCTAAATAGTTCAGATTCCTAAACCCCACTCTCGTGACGTATTTAGTAACCTAGGATCTAGATTCTAATTGATCAGGTTAGAACTAGCTTTAAGCACAATTTAGTTTGAAGAACATTCTAATCATATGAATCCTAACTGATTTAAACAAGTCTAGCAAGTCATCAAACCCTAATGAGAAACCCTAAACTCAACTATGGATCTACTCAGACATGATTGATGAAAACATAATCATAGAATAAATAGATTACATATAAGAAATTAAAATATCAAGGGGGTTCGAAATCTTTTCCAAAATAAATCAATACAAGGAAAATAGATCAGCCCCAAAAGCTCTAAAAATCTCTTAGCTCTAAGTATCAAAGCGTATCTAAATTAAACACCAAAAACTAGTATATATAGGCATAATCTCGGTTGGGGCTTCTGTGTAAATACTGAAAGTATCTTGGGCTTCTTTGCAAATATTCAATACTTGTTACGCCGACGCGTACGGCCCATCTCGCGACTGCATCGACCGATGCACAATGCGTGTCGATCGATGCAACATCAAATAATCGAACAGTGAATAAAGCTCTCGGCCAAAACGTCCCAAAATGCCCAAAATGCTCCAAATATCTCCAATTAGCTCCAAACCTGATTTAACCTGTAAAAGACTCTAAACTAATACAAAAGACTCTAAAAACACAACTATATCATGGTATAAAGTGGGTAAAAACCATGATATATCAGCTTACTCTCCGCCTTGGATGAGGAGACTTGCACAAATGCAATCACAGTCTCTTTCAGGATCTCCAGCAAACTTATCTTGTTCGTCTGGTCAAGCTAATGACCTTAAACAAGCACTGAGTGGGAGGCAACCCACTGATAGGTTTTAGTGTTTTTCTTTCTTATTTTTGGTGTTTTTCTTAGGATTTCACGTTTTTATTTGTTTTTGCTAAGTTTTAGATACAGAACATTGTCTGGAGATGTGTGAAGATCGTTGCTATATGTGCAACGGTCGTTGCAGGGAGAGTTGACGAAGAGATGGGATCGCCTTGTGACGATCGTTGCGGGCCTGTGCAACGGCCGTTGCAAATGGTTTAATTGCAAAATTAAGGTACGCATGCTAAACCAGAACCGATTTGGTTCAACAGCGTCAATCGTTGCACCCTTGCATCGACCCACGACCCATGTAAGTGCCTTAAACCCTTTTCTCTTCTCTTCTTCTCCACTTTGCCGTCCGTACACACGAAACTCCATCTCCCTAAGTCGCTCAATTCTTCATTGTTTTTGTTGATTTAAAGTGCGATTCTGCTTATTTTTACACACTTTATCTATATCTCTAACCCATTCGAAGCAAATCCGAGGTAATGCATCTCAATTTCTTCATTTTCGGATTCAATTTTAGGGTTTTAGGATTAGAGAATTTTTGGTTGAAAATGATGATTCCATGCTGCTATAGACTTGATTTAGGATGATTAGTGATGAATGCATGCTGTTTTGGGATTGATTGGACGAATTTAGGCACGAATTGAAAATTAGCTGTCGGCTGTGAAATCGCCCTGCATCGATCGTTGCACTTGTGCAACGGTCGTTGCTCTGCGATTTAACAGGGATTTTCTGCCGAGACTTACATGTTTTAATTTGTTGCAGATGCCTCCTCGACAAGCTCGCAAACGTAGAGCCACCGCAGCAGCAGCTACAACGCATCATGCTCCACCGGTTGAGTGTTTCCATCGAGAATCACCACATCCTGAGGACTATCAGAGAGATCAGGAAGCGATACAGCTACCTTGGCCTAGAGCAGATAAGCAGCTGATTCAGACAGACAAGGTCTGGGGCATGGAGATAAATGAGTTGCTCAAGACTGACACGTTCACAGAGAGGCCATTGCTTGACCATTGGGATGAGTATGACACATTGCTCTACAATGGTTGGTGTGGCATGACGCTTAAGCCGACCAAGTTTGCGGATTACTCGACTTGCAGGAGTCTGGGAATCGATGAGCAGGTTCTGACGTTGTGTAAGGGCATTGGTCTGGGGACAATGCCAATGCAGCCTTACGAGATGTACCCTGAGTTGGTGAGACAGCTGATAGCCACTTGCAGAGTGATATACCTTAACCCAGATAGCAGGAAGGCTTCAGGAGGTTTCTTTACCTTCATGTGCTTAGGAGCCAGGTATCGGATTCCCCTTCACGATATCTGTAGGATTTATGGATTCACCACTGAGCCGACGCGCATTGGTATGTCTCTTGAGTGGGATGTGGAGGAAGCTCAGTATTTCTGGGACTGAATCGGCAATGGTCGATATAACTCGAGGACCACGCCTGTGATTCAGGTTAGGCATCCTGTTCTTAGATACGTCTTGCGCATCTTGGGATGTACTCTGTTGTGCAAATATGAAGCCAACATGATGCGTAAGAACGAGATGGAGATGCTGTTCATTGGGCTGAGGGACCAGTTTGAGGATACTGTTCTGAGAGATCCCACTCGAGGACTCAACTTGGGAGCTGTTTTTGCTCATCATTTATGCGAGCTGCAGAAGAAGCCATTTGATGGTAAGGGCACTGAGACAGTAGGGAGTCTGCTTACTCCCATTTTCAGGCATTGCAGGATTCCCTTAGAGGGTACGGAGTGTAATGACAGCATGGAGTTCCTTGATTTTAGCCATCTGCAGAGTGCTACATGGCTGAAGGAGGGACGTGTATGGGTCTATTATGACCCTGCCACTGAGAAGCATGGCATGGATCTTCCTGCTACTGGTTTGACACATATCGATACGCTGGATGCCTTGAGATTCCAGCCTCCTACGAGAGATCAGCGCATAGTTCCTTCTATGGCTTATCCGCTGGGAGAGCCTTCTACACGAGCTTCTACTTCCTCTGCGCCTGCACCTGCTGCCCCTGTCGATGATGTTGGCCCTTATCCCGAGCCTACGATGCCTTTTGGTGATATGTCTTAGGCAGAGTGGAGAGAGGGTGAGGATGGTATTCTACGGGGCATTTGGAACTGTTGGGATAGTGTCCTGAAATCACACTTGTACTCACTCCTGATGATAGTTGTGTGTCGATATCAGACATTCGTATAGTACTGGGCGGTTGCAATGTTTTGCTAGAAGCCTCTTGCAATATGTAAGTTATGGACTTACTACCAGTACTATATGATCCTATAGGGTCACACACCTAAGCAAACTGGAAGCTGCGACATGGGAATGATCATTATGGTAATGATCATATTAATGTGTATTGGATACACATTATAATCGATAAAATGGTGTTGTGTCGATCGACACAGTTTGTGTGTCGGTCGACACAGTTCGGGTTTTTTGAAAGGCTTTTCGAATTAAGACTTGATTAAGTCTGGCCCGTTAATTGTGTTTTAGGTCGAATATAACAAGTAAGTTTCGACCTAAACACGGGGCCGTCCACTTTTCTTGACAGAAACAGTAGAAACACCAGAGAGAATCGATTCCCGTTGATCCGGCACTAGCATCCCGTTTCCAGCGAGCGTGCGTGTGTATCTGGTAGAGGCAAGGCGTTTGCGTTGCTCCACTGATCTCGTTCACCATCTCAATTCCGCTGCCAGAAAGGTAAGAACGAGGTTGGTTTTCATTCAAAATATCAAACCCTAGATCCAGTGGGATCCAACAGTGGTATCAGAGCATGTTAGGGTTTAGCTATTGAATCTGGTGAAATTAATTCGAAACTTGATGTTGTTGGATTGAATTTTGCCTGTTAAAATCGTTTTATTGAATGTTAATCTCGGATTTTGTTCATGTTGAAAAACGATGATGTTGTTGAAATCGCACTGTGTCGATCGACACAAAGCGTGTGTCGGTCGACACGCCGCGAATCAAAACGTAAAATTTTAGGGTTTGTCGCAAAGTGTGGATCGACACAAGGCAAAAATCCGCAAATAATTTTAGGGTTTCGATCTGAGATCGAGTACCCATATTCCTGCTGTGTCGGTCGATACACTGGGTGTATCGGTCGACATAGGCAAAGCGATTAGATTGACCGGTTCAATTGGATTGAACTGGTTATATCGCTCGGTTATTTTAATTAACCAAAATTGGTTCTGGTTTGGTCATGTCGATCGACACACGGTGTGTGACGATCGGCATGGACTATTAAACCGAAACGGTTCAATTGGATCGAGTCGGTTATGTAAATTCGATCTGGTTTGACCGGTTATCGAAGAACGGTTTAATTCTAGTTGCATCGACCGATGCCAATGGTCGGCATCGATCGACACGACATTCGCAGATATGCTGGTTGGACCACATATTTGCATATACCAGAACAATTTAATCCTAAAAGTTGTAGATGAATCTAAACTAAATAAAACTGAATATTTTAAATAAATTAATAAATTCTTGGATGTATATTGGATATGCATCAAGATAAAACGGTTCTTTTCCTCAACTAAATATCAAGTGATCTTGATGTCTTGCCCGATCTTGTCTACTGTCAAGACTCGTGTCGTTTGTTGGATAATCTTGGAGTCCTCGATATCCACTGCAACGTGAGTAAGGCAGGTGATCATTGATAGACTTGCAGTGCAACTGTCAGTGATCACAAGACAGAAAATGAATTGGTTTTACTTGACTGGGCTGTCAGAAGTTCTGGGCCCAGAGACATCAGAGTGGTTTGGACATAGTTTGTCTTATCCACGACCAAGAGTTGTACTGAGTACAATTAGCAATGATTTGCTTACCTAGATAGCTAAAATTTGAGTAACGGCGAGTCGCCCACTCGAATTTTAGTAATCTGAGGATCTTGGCTCATTGTATTCACCCGAGGAAACATAGTTTTGAATACAATGCGAGTTTTTCTTATTAGATAAGAATTCTCATTTCTTGAGCATTATAACTAAAACTTTACCTCTTTTAATTACAGCTATGTCTGTCTCAACTCACATCAACAATTTCTCACTAATATCCGTCCTTGAGAAGGACAAGTTAAATGGATCTAATTTCTTGGAATGGTATCGGAACCTGAGAATAGTTCTCAGGCAGGAGAACAAGGAATATGTCCTTGAAAGAGTTCTCACCGAGAGGCCACGTTCCAATGCCCCGCAGACAGAAAAGAATGCTTGGGATAAGCATTCAGCTGATGTCAAAGATGTTAATTGTCTAATGCTGGTGACTATGAACTCTGAGCTGCAAAAGCAATATGAGAACGTGATGTCACCCATTGAGATGATTAACAGCCTGAAAGCTTTGTTTCAGGAGCAAGCTCGCACAGAGAGATACCAGACGGTTAAATCTTTCATGGATTGCAAGCTGGCTAAGGACAGTCCAGTAAGTCCTCATGTCCTTAAAATGATGGGTTACATTGATAACCTGGGGAAACTGGACTGTGCCATTAGCCAGAAGCTGGCCACTGACATGATTCTGCAGTCTTTGCCGTCGTGTTTTGATCAGTTCATCATGAACTAAAACATGCAAAACATGACTAAGACATTGACTGAGTTGCACGGTATGCTGAAGACAGCAGAACCGAATCTCAAGAAGGCTACTCCCAATGTCCTGATGGTACAAGGGGGTAAAAGGTTTAAGAAACCAAAGAAGGGTAAGGGTAAGGTCCAGGTTGTCCAGGCTGAAAGTCAGGACAAGCCCAAGCCGAAGCCCAAATCCGTGCCTTCTCCTGAGGATAAGTGCAACTACTGCAAGCAGTTGGGGCATTGGAAGAAAGATTGCAAGAAGTTCATGGAAGATTACAAGAAGCGGAAGAAGACTTATGATGCGTCTGACTCAAGTATTTATGTTATCGAACTTAATGTTACGTCTTCTAGTTCTACTTCGTGGGTATTGGATACCGGCTGCGGTGCTCATATTTGTACAAATGTGCAGGCACTAAGAAACAGTAGGACGCTGAAGAAAGGACAAGTGGAGCTACGGGTCGGGAATGGAGCTAAGGTTGCTGCACTGGCCGTAGGCACCTACGAGTTGTCCTTACCATCGGGCATGGTTTTAATTTTAAATAATTGCTACTTTGTACCTGCGATAAGCAGAAACATAATTTCAGTTTCCGTTTGGATTTGGAAGGTTTTGATTTTGCTCTTAAGAATAAAATTTGTTTTTTTAATCATGATGGTACTTATTATGGTAGCGCCCCATTAGATAATGGGTTATATGTTTTAAACCAAGAAATGCCTGTCTTTAACATAAATACAAAGAGGTTTAAGTCCAACGACGAAAACCCGACTTTCTTATGGCATTGTCGTTTGGGCCATATCAATGAGAAACGCATCCAAATGCTCCATCGAAATGGGCTTCTGGGCTTATTTGATTTTGAATCATGTGAGAAATGCGAATCTTGTTTGATAGGCAAGATGGCTAGAGCCCCTTTCAACAAACCAAATGAAAGGGCCAGTGACTTATTCGGCCTTGTTCATACTGATGTATGTGGGCCGATGAGTACTGTTGCCAGAGGAAATTACAAGTACTTCATTACTTTCACTGATGATTTCAGTAGGTATGGCTATGTCTATTTGATGAGACATAAGTCGGAATCCTTTGATAGATTCAAGGAATTCAAGAATGAAGTACAGAATCAACTTGGCAAAAGTATCAAAGTTCTGCGATCGGATCGCGGAGGAGAATACTTGAGTCAAGAATTCAGCGACTATCTGAGCGAGTGTGGAATTATTTCACAACTCACTCCTCCTGGTCCACCCCAATGGAATGGAGTGTCGGAGAGGAGGAATCGAACCTTATTGGATATGGTTCGGTCTATGATGAGTCATTCAAATCTTCCATTATCCTTTTGGGGATACGCTCTAGAAACGTCTGCGTTTACACTAAATAGGGTACCATCTAAATCAGTGGAAAAGATACCACATGAAATATGGACTGGGAATGTTCCTAGTCTGTCTTTCCTGAGGATTTGGGGATGTGAGGCTTATGTCAAACGATTAATCTCTGACAAGCTTGCACAGAAATCAGATAAATGCTACTTCGTTGGTTATCCTAAGGAAACCAAGGCATACTACTTTTACAACCAATCTAAGAACAAAGTATTTGTTGCTCGGGACTGTTCTTTTCTTGAGAGGGAGTTTCTCTCTAAGAAAAACAGTGGGAGTAAAGTACATCTTGAAGAAATTCGAGATGCACATGATACTGCTCAACCTGCTGAGGAAGAGCAGCAGTTGGATCCACAAAGTTCTGTGGAACCGGCGCCTGTGGAGCCTGAAGTTCGCAGATCCGGAAGGATCCGTCACGAACCCGAGAGATACTATGGATTTCTCGTGACCGATTCAAATGACCTGATGATCATTGAAAGTGACGAACCAGCGACCTTCGCGGAAGCAATGATGGGCCCGGACTCCGAAAAGTGGCTTGGAGCCTCTAAGTCCGAAATGGGATCCATGTCAGAAAACCAAGTATGGTCCTTGGTCGATTTACCTAATGGTGTAAAAGCCATTGAGTGTAAATGGATCTTCAAGAAGAAGATTGACGTGGATGGCAATGTACAGATTTACAAAGCGAGGCTGGTGGCTAAAGGTTTCAAGCAAATTCATGGTATTGACTATAATGAAACCTATTCCCCAATCGCTATGCTTAAATCCATTCGGATTCTTCTAGCGATTGCAGCTCATTATGACTATGAGATTTGGCAAATGGATGTCAAAACCGCATTCCTGAATGGTATTCTGGAAGAGGACGTGTATATGACACAGTCTGAAGGTTTTGTCGATCCTAAGAACGCTGGGAAGGTATGCAAGCTTCATAAACCCATTTATGGATTGAAGCAAGCATCTCGGAGTTGGAATCTTTGTTTTGTTGAATCAGTTAAACAATTTGGTTTCATCAAGAACGAAGAGGAACCATGTGTTTACAAGAAGACTAGTGGGAGCAAAATTGCGTTTCTTGTACTGTATGTCGATGACATACTCCTCCTTGGTAATGACGTTCCGTTGCTTCAGCCTGTCAAGACTTGGCTCGGAAGTTGTTTTTCCATGAAAGACATGGGAGAAGCCGCATACATTCTTGGAATCAGAATCTACAGAGATAGATTGAATAGGCTGATTGGATTGTGCCAGGACACTTATATTGATAAGGTGTTGCACAGATTCAGGATGCAAGATTCCAAGAAGGGCTTCATACCTATGTCTCATGGCATGAGTCTCAGCAAGAAGCAGTGTCCGGCGACACCTGCTGAGCGAGAACGCATGAATAGGATTCCTTATGCTTCTGCAATAGGATCTATTATGTATGCCATGCTATGCACTCGTCCAGATGTAGCTTACGCGTTAAGCATGACGAGTAGATACCAATCTGATCCAGGTGAAGTTCATTGGACAGCTGTCAAGAATATTCTCAAGTATTTGAGACATACTAAGGATAAATTCCTGGTGTATGGAGGAAGTGAAGAACTTGTGGTGAATGGATTCACCGATGCGAGTTTTCAGACGGACAGAGACGATTTACGATCACAATCTGGATATGTCTTCTGTCTAAATGGCGGTGCAATGAGCTGGAAGAGCTCTAAGCAGAATACCGTAGCTGATTCCACAACGGAAGCTGAATATGTTGCTGCTTCAAAAGCGGCAAAGGAAGCTGTTTGGATTAAGAAGTTCATGACTGAGCTTGGTGTGGTTCCTAGTATCTTGGAGCCAGTGGCTTTATTTTGTGACAACAATGGAGCCATTGCTCAGGCGAAAGAACCCAGGTCACACCAAAAGTCCAAACACGTGGAGAGGAGATATCACCTGATTCGTGATATCGTCAATAGAGGTGATGTGAAGATCAGCCGAGTTCCGACAGACGAGAATGTCGCTGATCCTCTGACTAAGTCACTCCCAAGGCCTAAGCATGAGAGTCATACGACTGCTGTAGGCATTAGAGATCTTAAGATGTAATCTTGATTCTAGTGGGAGTTTTAGTTTTGTTTTAGTTATAATAAGACGCTCTTGTAAACATTCTTTTGGAAATGTTTAATGAAATTTGATTTCAGCATTATTTATTGTGATCTAAATAATGGTCCCAAATAAGTTTATGACATATTATAGGTCATCAAGTTGAGGACTTGATCATGAAACCCTATAAGTTAATAAATTATTTTGTCCCTAGTCGAGGTTGTAGAATTGGGACACTGACAACCGTTAGAGACTAGATTGTGAGGTGACTGTTGGCTAAGTTTCATGGAGCCAATGATATGATTATCGCAGTCAGTCACATAGATATATGTTAGTGAACATATGATCGGACATGACCCGCTAATGAGAAGTCTACAAGATAGTTATATCTGTGTCATAAGAGGTTCTCATTACGACTATAGAGTATAGTCCTTAGACCTGAGTTCATCATGCTTTCTTGCATATGAATTGGTACATTTTGACTTTGTCAAACGTCGACCCGTAACTGGCGACTATAACGGCAGTGTTCAAGTATATCATGAAGTGTGCGTTGAAACAGGGATGGAACAAGATGGGATTTGTCCCTCCTGTACAACGGGAGATAAATATCTCAGGGCCTATCGAAGATTGAATACTGAGAGAATGTGTGGCCGCACTCAAATGAACTGTAGTTCAGTTGTTTGTAATGTTCAGTATGAGATCAGGAGTTCGATAAACACGATGTTGGCTTAATAAGGATGACACCAATCTTGCCTTATGCCAAATCGAGATATAGAGACAAAAGGATTTTAGGAATTGATGATTCCGGTACAAGTGGGAGATTGTTGGGATAGTGTCCTGAAATCACACTTGTACTCACTCCTGATGATAGTTGTGTGTCGAGATCAGACATTCATATAGTACTGGGCGGTTGCAATGTTTTGCTAGAAGCCTCTTGCAATCTGTAAGTTATGGACTTACTACCAGTACTATATGATCCTATAGGGTCACACACCTAAGCAAACTGGAGGCTGCGACATGGGAATGATCATTATGGTAATGATCATATTAATGTGTATTGGATACACATTATAATCGATAAAATGGTGTTGTGTCGATCGACACAGTTTGTGTGTCGGTCGACACATTTCGGGTTTTTCGAAAGGCTTTTCGAATCAAGACTTGATTAAGTCTGGCCAGTTAATTGTGTTTTAGGTCGAATATAACAAGTAAGTTTCGACCTAAACACGGGGCCGTCCACTTTTCTTGACAGAAACAGTAGAAACACCAGAGAGAATCGATTCCCGTTGATCCGGCACTAGCATCCCGTTTCCAGCGAGCGTACGTGTATATCTGGTAGAGGCAAGGCGTTTGCGTTGCTCCACTGATCTCGTTCAGCATCTCAATTCCGCTGCCAGAAAGGTAAGAACGAGGTTGGTTTTCATTCAATATATCAAACCCTAGATCCAGTGGGATCCAACAGGAACTTCATGCGTACCTACACTTGCAGGAGACAGCCGCAGATACACCATCCAGCACCTTCTCGACGTAGACGGCGATCTCCGACTCCTGGTTCTTCGAGTGGTACTGATCGCATAGCTGGCATGGATGACGAGTGATTGAGTATTGGCATCTCTAGACTACGGTTCTTTGTATTTCTTTTTCACTTTTCTTTTGCATTTTTCTTTTGATTTCTTAGGATACTTATGTTTGGATGCTGTGATTGGTTTGAGACTATTAGTTGCTTTGATTTTATCTGTTTTCAGTGATTTTCAGCTTGCAGGTTTGAAATTTCATGATTTCTCATGGACTAACCTGCTAACTTGCTGACTGTTCTCGGATTTCGCAATGGGTCGATCGACACAACTTGTGTCGATCGTCACAACACGAGTAATCGCATTGCAGCGATCGTTGCGGTCCTGAGAAACGATCGACACATGACGAAAAATCGCCTAGCAACGATCGTTTACATTTATGTAACGATCGATGCATGTGCGACAGAGGTAAAAATCAGACAGAACTCAACACATCCATAACATTTTTGCTTTCTTTTTACCTACCCTTAGCTTAACACTACTGGGGACAGTGTGTTTCAAGTGTGGGGGAGGTAGCTACTGACTTTATCTTGCTGTTTTCTTAAGAGTCAGTCCAGTTTTTCAAAAAAAAAATTGTTTTATTAAGTCAAAACCAGTTTAAGTAAGAAACAGTGAATTTTGGAGAAGTTAACAATATCTTGCAGGAACTTAAGTAACCATTGGGATGAAGTTGAAAGATCAATCTATGACTATTAGAAAACCCAACACGGATCAACCTACTGAGGACACCCATATCAATTCAGGTATTCAGAGAATCCTTTTACTGGCTTCACCCTTAATCCTGACTTTAATTTTCTCACCTAAGGGCTTGGTATACTTTGAGTCGGACTCCTTTGTTAGTTCTGACACAGCTTGTAAACCTGTCCGAGTATGGTTCCGTTCTACCCTTACATAAAATAAAAAAGTAATAAACTGAGGATGAGTTAGTAACTCCGAAGTGGTCTCTGGGAGTGGTAGCTACAACTATTACCTCCTGTGCTATCCATGAAATGTGTCCAAAGTACACCCCCTAACGGGAAGAGCACTGATAAAAAAAAATGATACCCAATGGGGAAAAATTAGAATGCTAAGGAAGGGAAAAGAGAAGAAAATGAATCAGAAAAAGATAGTATGGTGGTCTAGAGCTGGAAAAGTAAGAATCCATGTGCCCTTTGATCGATAATCCTTAAGTGAGACTGCACTTAATATGCTTAAGAAGTCAGTAGGGTGAATTTGAATTGCTTGGATTGATTGTGGAGTTTACTTAGGACAGTTGCTAAGTGTGGGGGGAAGTACATGTTGGTCTTGATATCTTGCAGTTGATTCTTTCAGTGGTTTACTAAGGGGAATCTGAGTGTTGTTACTTCTAGGACAAAAAGAGTTTCTGAAAGTTTTCAAACCTCTTTACCGTGTTTTAGTTCTCTGTTTTGCTTGAGGGCAAGCAAAGGCTAAGTGTGGCGGAGTTGATATATCATGGTTTTTATCGGTTTTATGCCATGATATAAGTATGTTTTAAAGTCTTTTGGTGTTCTTTTAGAGTCTTTTACATGTGTTATTAGGTACACACACGTTTGGAGCGGATTTGGAGATTATTGAGCTAAATGGAGCATTTTGGAGATTTGACCCGAGAGTTTGTGCTCACTGTCCGAAACAGAGGAGTGTGTCGATCGACGTACATCAGCATCGATCGATGCACAACGAGTTGGGCCAGATCTCGGCGGTTTAATGAAGAATGATGATATTGCAAAGTTGCTCAGAAGTTCCAGATATTTACACAGAAGCCCCAAGACGTGATTTAGCTATTTAATTAGGTTTTTGAGTTTTGTTTGAGATACGCTATAATAACTTAGAGCAGAGAGTTTTTAGAGCTTTTGGGGCTGATCTGATCATGTACTACACTTTGTTCTTGGAGAAGATTTCGAACCCTTTTTCTTATTCTAATCTCTTTTATGATATCTATTATTTCATTGATTATGTCTTCATATTCCATGTCTGAGTAGATTCATAGTTAGGTTTAGGGTTTCTCATAGGGATTTCATGACTTGCTAGATATAATTAATTCAGTTAAGGATTCACATCAATAAATGTTCTTCAAACTAAATTGTGTTTAATGCTAGTTCTAATCTGATCACTTAGAATCTAGATCTTAGGTTGCTAAATTGACACGACTGTGTAGTTTAGAATCTGAACTATTTAGGTTGAGCAATTTAATTACTCACAAAGGAATTTGGTTTAATTAGATTGTGAACATATCGAACTTGGAATTAAAGCTGGTTTAATCTGTTAGTAATTACAAATGAATTTGGATTGCTGCACTTAGACTTAGAGAATTCTCGCAACGACAGTTGGTTAATTCTATATTTGTGTTTGAGTTCTAGAACTGAGCTTAGTTAGATCCTGACTGAATGATTTATTTGCTTGTCTGATTTTCTGAGAACGCTCTAAACTTAGCATCCTTAGTTTATTGCTTACAAACCGAACCTGCTACTTGTTTACTTTCTCGCATTGTTTTTTAGTTTCTATTCACATTTCTTTCTCCTAGTTTAAATCTTGACAATTCTTGATCTATCGAGACCAGAGTCTCTGTGGATTTTGATACCCTATATACTACGATTGCATAGCTGTGCACTTGCAGTTAAAATAGGATTAAAACCTGACCCTATCAACTTTCCAAGGAGACACTCCTATCACGGGGAAGCCACTAGCTAGTCAGCCAGAGCACCAGGTCGTGCCTCCCTCGATGAGCGATGCCGAAGAGCACGACGTGTGATACCTCGTATCCAAAAATATTGTCAACGGGCAGAAGAAAAGTCAACAGGGGCAAAACCGTAATTTTGTCGAACCCAGGGGCAAAATGGTAATTTTGCAAAAGTTCGAGACGGAAGACGTGACGGGCCAAATGTTCTCTTTTTAAAACATAAAGAACATTTAGAAGACCAGACATGGAAGAAACGGAGATTAAACGAGTTTTACGGACTATCGGGAAAGGAAACCGATAGAACCGATAAAACTTGTAAAATCCATAAAGGGAGCTACGGGTGTCCCTTTGAGGCGATTCAAATTACTAAATTGATCTAAGAGAATCTAGAATCTGAATATGGGGCTTGGTGAATTTATAAAAGTATCTAAAGAGTTTTTAAAATATTAAATGCAAAATCGGCTAAACCGAAGCATCAGAAGAATCGGGAATATGAACTTCTACGGAATGTTTGGAGCAATCTAATTGATCAGAAAACACTTCTTAAGTGACATGTGGCACACGTGGTTGTTTCTTATTGGAAGATTCCAATTCAACTAATCTTCTAGAAGGTGATCAAGGAGTTGCCACCTAAGGACCCATGTGTTACAAGCATGAAGGAGGAAGGAAGAAAGGACATGTGGCAAAGAAATACACCAAACACTTCACATTGTTGGAACCAAAACGTGGAGGAAGGAGAGAAATAGAGGAGACACTTGTCATGAGATTATCAACATGGTTTTGCTATAAAAAGGGTGTTAAGGTCTCCCTTTAGTCATCACAAACAAACACACAAAAGAGAAGATAAAGAAAGAAGGAGAGGAAGAGAAGAAGTGTGAGGAAGAGCGTGAGATGAATAGAAGAAGAGAAGAAGAGAAGAGGAGAAGAAAGAAGGAGCGTGAGAAGAGGAGAAGAAGAAGAGAAGAAGAAGAAGAAGAAGGAGGAGAGAAGAAGAAGAAGACCGGAGGAAGAGGAAGAGAGAGAGAAAGAGGAGAGAGAAAGTAGAGAGAGAAAGAAGAGAGAGAAAGTAGAGAAGAGAGGGAGGCGTGAAGAAGAAGAAGAAGATAGAGAGAGAGAGGCGTGAAGATGAAGAAGAGAGAGAGAAGGAGGCGTGAAGGAGAGAGAAGATGGTCCGGAGGCTCGATCAGAATCATTCGGTCAACGGTCAACGGTCAATGCCGGTCAACGCGTTGACTCCGGCCGGTTCTTGAGTTGCGGTTCATCTACGGGTGTTCGGGAAGCTTCGGGAGTTCGTGTTCGGGAAGCTTCAGGAGTTCGTGTTCGGGACGCTTCGGGGGTTCGTGTTCGGGTATTCGGAGAGGTTCGGGATTAGTTCGGGTTTCGGGAGATCGTATCCGCATCCGGTCCGCCATTCCGCTTAATCACTGTGAGTCGGCTCAAACACCGTAGTTGCATATAGACGATAAATGGGAAACCGTAGAGATAGGATTGCATACCCATTTGAATTGAGAATTGATTGATTGATTGAATGAACGTTAAACCGGCCAGGGTTAAAGAAGCATGTTAGAATTAAATGGATTAAACCTGTTGAGTGCCGTTAGGTTGGTAGTAATATTGTGTGATGCATTCATATAGTCGTTGCATGATTAGGGCCGTATATTCATATATATGTAAGTAAAGAACGGTACTAAATGAATCTATATACGAGAAGTAAGACGAATTAAAATACGGAAGTTAAACCTGAATGAACGTATAGAATATGAATGGTATCGGGGTTTCCCGAGAATTAATGAATTAAGTAATTAAAGATGAGACGTTGGGGAGTTTAGTAAGCTACTAGCTCTAAACCGACGGATCGGGGAGTTGATAAAATATATTAGGAAAGGTTAAGAAAAGAGAAGTGTTGTGGCTGGTGAACCGTCTACGGGTTAGCAAGCTGCTAACCCAAGGTAGCGGGCGTAAATTGGTTAAAAGATGTTAGTAACCCTAATAGGCCTGTTTGTGTGTTGTTGTGTGTTGATTGCGTGGTTGTATTCGTTGTGTGGTTGTGGTTGATATTTTGTGCAGGCCTTTAGATTGTCTCGGTGTTGGGCCGAGCAATCCGTATAGATACTTAACCTGGTCATGGGACCGGTTAAGTCGTAACCGCTGACTCGGTACGGTGCTGAGTCAGGGGGCGGTGTGGTGTGTGTGAGTAGACTTGCGGGAAGCGGTGTTGATTGGATAGTTGTGGTGATTGAGATTGATTGTTAGAGTCCAAGCGAGTCTGTGTGTTTACATTTCTGCACTAGGACTCTACGGTGCGTTAGATCCGCAAGTCTAGGTGTTTGATTACGTTCTGGTACTTCTGACCCGATTGGATCCTAGGGTAGTTACCTAACCAGGTCATGGTGATTCTGGTTATGGTGTTAACCTACTGGGTGACGCCGATAGGTGTGTAGTCCGGAGAATACGGGGTCATGTCCTAGGGCCGGACTGCATGGAAACTTGGGTTATCAAGGGGTAGCCTGAGTCGCCGCGTATCGATGGACAGAGAATGGTGTCCTAGTCGTTAGACCTTGTGTGGACGGCTAGGAGTCGTGGGTTAGTTGCTATATCGGTAACGGTGGAAACCCGTGGAAGTTACCAAGATCGTAGGGGCCCAGCGTGTGGTTTTGGAGTAGTTGGTAGTGTGCGGTAGATAGATCGAGTCTCAATCGGGAACATGTGCCGCAGTGCTCCCGATTTCCTCTAATCGCCTTCTCTTCCTTTTGGCAATTGATTGTGTGTGTGCTCGACACGACGTGGTAGTGCGTGATCGGCTATTTTTGTATGATTGATTGTTATTTTGGGGTTTCGGGCGGGAATCTATAGATGATAGATAGATTAGAAGCCTTAGTGGGAAGCCGATTCACTGGGTGATCTTAGATCGCTCATTAGACTCTTTTGTGTTTTTAGGTTAGGATAGCGGAGTCAAGGATGGGTTAGTGCGAGCCTTTGTCTCAAACCGATCTGTCTCTGGCTTCGTCCTGTGACGAACTTTTCCTATTCAACTTGCTCGGGTTCGATCGGTCATGTTCTTGTTTGATTGTTGACCGGTTAGCTCGACGTCAGCGGAGAATGGGAAAGGGGCGTTACAGAAAGGTGGTATCAGAGCATGGTTTTGCATGGGTTTTGAAGCTGTTCATTTCTAAGTGTTTTCCGTGGTTTTATCGAGTCAAAATTTTGTCATACCCAAGCGTCCATTAAGAAACCAAGCGGCGTCTGTAAATCCGAGGTTTGGATGGGGTAGGAAATTTGTATTATGTGAACTAATGTTTACTTGTGTTTTTGATTGCAGTCAGCAGCAGCGTGTCCCTGGACGGATCGTGTGTGGGTGTGTGCATTGGGTGTGAGAGATTGCAGTGAGCAGTATGGGTGAGCGTCGGATGACACGGGCAGAGTATCAGGCTTTGGTGGATCAGCATCAGGCAGGTCTGAGGGTAGCACAGCAGGGTCAGTCGCAGGGTTCTCGGGTATCAGATCGACCGCCAGTTGTTCCCCGAGTGCACCAGGGAGCGAGAGCAGCCGCTGTGGATTGGAGGCCGTTACCCGATCTGTTACCGCCTTCTCTACAGGACGACGCATGTACCGCAGACCCGACCGCATGAGTGATGGGATATTTGGGATTCACAGACTATGAGTTGCCGCCGTTTCCACCTCAGTTTGAGGCACCTACAGTACCATCGGAGATGCAGCCGCCGGTGCTTGAGGCACATGATGTGCCGTTACCCTTCAGTTTGCATAAGTCGGACTTCATTCCACTTGGTGGAGGGGACTTTCAGTTGGACCCGTTACACTCAGTTTTCGATATGGACATGCAGCCGTTAGATCCGGAGCAGCATGTGCAGTGGGCGCAGTACATGGACGAGCAGATGGCGATACTTTAGGACGTCTTAGAGCAGCGGATTGGGCCGCATCATCAGCCAGGATCGCCACAGAGGTCAGGAGCTCCATCACCCGATTTCACCGAGACCATCGAGGAGTTGCAGGAGGTGCAGAGACGAGGGACACAGAGCATCTGCTTGTTCCCGTTGGTCCAGTTCTCGTCGGTCCCGCTCAGCGCCAGTTGTCTATCAGATTTGTGGAGGTCAGGGACATCGAGCAGCCGAGTGTTTTCAGGAGCATTCTTCGGGGTCTGTTTCTTCCTGTCAGTTGTGTGGAGTGACAGATCATCAGGCAGCAGCTTGTTACCGTGGGCCACGCCCAGCGCCCGTTCCGGTTTGTCAGATTTGTGGTCGCAGAGGTCATGAAGCGCAGTTATGTCCGATGGCCGAGCCGCAGCAGGTTGGACCGCCGACCAGAGATGTGCACCCACCACACCCTCCCGGCGCACCTGCCAGTGGTTACCAGCGCAAGTCACAATGCCGGTTGTGTTTGGCATTTCGGTCGTGTTGGTGCTGTTAGGTTAGGATAGTTAGGCCAGGTAAGTTGGGCACTAACTATGTTGTTGTTGTGTGTATCTAGATCGGCGATTCTCGCATGTTGTTTCAGGCATCTCCGGGATATGACGGTGCAGTTTGGGGGTTAGGGTATGGATGACGGACGTCTCGTGGTTGTATTTCTGTTTTACTTATGTATTTAAAAACCTCGAAACATGTGTGTGCTGTTGTTCTTATGTATGTATGTGATGCAGAATTGTTCTACTTATCGTTATGGCTTTCGTAGTAATTGTTTGCATGCGTGTGATGGTTTTGGATGCAAACGAATTACCACGTGAAGTCTGATGATGCGCGGAACTGACGACCGTTCATCATAACCTAAACCCAGACTGACGACATATCCGGAGCGATCTAGTGATTGCTTGGCTGTGTGTGGTAATTGGCTGCTTTTATTTGATTGCTTGCGTGTTTTATTTAATGCTTGAGTGGAGCATTGGTTAATTAGGGTTGCATTTTGTTTGTGGTGTAGCACGGTGAAAGTGCTAGTTTTATGGCATGCTTAGCATGTGCGGAGTGTGGATGGCGTTGGTAAGCCATTCGAGTGAGTAGTTTAAATTTTGTTGCAATCGTTAAGTTGTTAGAGATAGAAGTGCTAGAACCTTTCGTTTAAGGTGTTGAGCTAACTCGAGTATGGTTGTAATCGACTGTCAATTCGCGAGAGCGGAATTATAGAATATCGTTACTTAATCATGAGTGACCATTGGGTACATGATTAACTAACTATATCTCTATGAGGAAGTGATATCGAGGGATGGATTAGTTTGAATTTCACCGCTCCAGTGAAAGTTGTTGTTGTATGTAGGACGGAATGGACGATGCGATACGAATGCGAGACCGAACCCGAACCCAAAATCGAGATGGAATAGCAAGACGTCGAGAAACAAGGAGACCGGACCGTGAAGCAGTCAGTATGGATTGTCAGTGGGAATGTGTCGGTACAGAGCAACGGAAAGAGCAAAGGGGTTAGTACGATGAGTTAGTAAAAAGATGTGAAGTAACGTCAGGGATAGTGCGGAATGTTGGGAATGTCCTGAAATCTACTGTGCTATCTCTAGAAAGTATGATAAGTGTCGAGATCAGACATAAGTCATAAATACTGGGTGATCATGATGACTTGCTAGAGCCCGCTCATGATCTATAAGTTTAGGACTTATTACCAGTATTGTATGATCCCTAAGGGTCACACACCATAGCTAACGGGAAAGTTAACAAGGAATTAATACAGTAAGATGCAAGACATTTACTGTATTTGTACAGAGAATTGGGCCAGACAAAATACAGTCTTTTTGTCTGATTTGGGTCTTGGGCCCAAAAGCCTAATAAGCCATTAGTTTAATTACTTGGGCCCTTATATATGTGAGGAGGGGCGCAGCCTAGGGTTAATGCCTCTGCGATTTTGAGACCCAGCCGTCCTCCTCTCTCTCTGTTGTTCCAGCTTGGTCTAGCAGCCTGATCCAGTAGCTTGTAAGCGTGTGGATACCTAGGAGGAGCTGGTAATCATCAGCTCTCTGTGATCTCTTCATTCCTTTGATCAATCCGCTGCAATCATAAGGTAATGATTCTGATCTGTTTATGATTCAACTGCAAATCACCTAGATCCTAGTTGATTACGTGTTAGGTTGTAATCTGATAATTAAACCTATGAACACACATAATCCAACAGTGGTATCAGAGCCTAGGTCGTTAGGTTTTTGCTTTTTGGATCATACTAGGTTGTTTATTAGTTTGATGAATCGATTTTAATAAGTAAAATTGATTGAAACTTTGAAAACCTAGAAATAAGAAATCGATAAGAAAAACTTAATGATTAAAGTCGATTTTGTATCAATCGCATGTTGACTTTAAGAAAATTAAGTATCAAACAATCGCATGTTGACTATCGTGTATTGTATGAATCGTAATGATGACTTTGCTTTACAATCATGAGACAATCGCAGTTTGACTTTGTTTTAGAATAAAGAAACGATTTGTTTGAATTGTTAATGTTTAAGAATCGTTTTTGTCTTTAAGTGATTTGGAAAAAGTCATGGTTCAAGCGGTTTGGAAAAGTCATGTCATGATCGTAAATAATTGTTGATTGAATTAATTATCAAACGATTTGTAAAAGGTCAAGGTTAGCGATTGATGATGTCTTGATCGTAAGAATAAGTAATTGTTTAATTAAGAAAAGTCAATTGGTTAGCGATCAATCATGTTTTTGTCTTTAAGCTAAAGACAAAAACAATTCAAAGCTTTGATAATTGTGGTTCAAGCGGTTAACCCAAATCGCGGTTTGCTGGAAATTATTTAATACAATTGGTATTATTTAATTTCTGGTTAAACCGGATTTAAATTCAAAAAAAAATTTGAATTTTAACCTAAACCTAAGGCTGGTCTAAGTTTGATTTGGTTGGACCAAATAATTTAGAGCTGGTCTGGTTTAGTAAATAACCAGTTGGATTTAGTAGTTAATTTGGTCTTGGACCAGAATTAATGAACCGACTCGGTTATGTCAAATTATTGGGCCAATCGGAATTCTGTGGTCTTGGGCCAAGAATTGGGCCTATAATTTGTGACCCAACCGAAAACTTTAATAAAACATTAAATTAGAAAGTTTCTAATATTAGAAGTTTCTAATTTTAGCATATTTCTAAATCTAGAAAGTTTCTAAAATAAGTAAGTTTCCCAAAATAGTAATCTTCTATTTTTGGAAAGAAAACCTAAAATCCTCAAAACCAATATCAAGCTTGGATGTCTTGCCCAATCTTGTCAGCTACTTAACGCTTATTCAATTACAGATATGGCTTACAGTGTGAGGTGTCTGTTTTTGCGTAAGTAAAGTAGTATATAGTCACTAATTTCATTGGGAGTCCCAGACTTTAGTGATTATTTGGCTGTAAGAGATTGGTTTCCTTGACTGGGCCATCGGGAGTCCCGGGCCTTGAGACATCTGGTGTATTGGGCCTTGGGCCCAATTCACAACCGAGAGTTATTGGATATAACTAGCTGTGTGTATGCTTACCACGTAAAGCTACTTCTGGGTGACGGCCAGTGGCCCACTTTGGATTTAGCTGAACATGGGTCTCGGAATCATTGCATTCTTATGAGGTTAAACAAATAAATTTTGAATGCAATGCGAGTTTTCTTATAAGTTATTAAGATTACTCTTTTATGAACTGAATAACTAAAACTCTATTTATCTCTAAATTTCAGTTATGACTAGCACAAACAATCAAAACACTTTCTCGATCCGGTCTGTCCTTGAGATGGACAAACTGAACGGATCAAATTTCTTGACTTGGTCGCGGAACCTGAGGCTAGTCCTCAGGCAGGAGAGAAAGGACTATGTCCTTGAGAGAGATCTCCCCGAGAGGATCGGGTCCAATGCCTCTCATGCAGTATATGATGCTTGGAATAAGCATTATAATGATGCGGTAGATGTGCGTGGTCTGATATTGGCTACCATGGACTCAGATTTGCTGAAGCAATATGAGAACATGGAGTCGCCAATAGAGATGATCAGCAGCCTGAAATTGAAATTTCAGGAGCTGGTAAGAGTGGAGAAATACCAGTTGGTTAAGTCTCTCACTAGCTGCAAGCTACCAAATGATTATCCAGTGAGTCCTCACGTCAGTAAAATGATGGGTTACATTGATAACCTGAGGAAACTGGATTATCCAGTTAGCCAAGAATTGGCAACTGAGATCATTCTGCAGTCACTGCCGTCAAGATATGATAAGTTCAAAAGGAACTATATCAAGAAAGGCTTAACGAAGACGCTGACTGAACTGCATGATATGCTCAAGACAGTTGAGCCAAACGTGAAGAGTACCCTGTATAATCTCATAATGGAGAAGGGTAGGTTTACTAAACCTAGTGCTGACAAGGGTGAAGACAAAGTTGTCCAGATTTTGAATCATGGCAAGCCTGTGTCTTCTGAGCCCGAGTCAGATACATCTTACGTTGGTAAGTGCTGCTACTGTAAAGAGACTGGGCATTGGAAGAGAGATTGCATTAAATTCATGGAAGATTATGAGGAGTTGAAGGTGATGTATGAGACTACTTCCTCAGGTATTCATGTTATTACTTCAAGTTCTACCTTATAGGTATTGGATACTGGTTGTGGCACTGATATTTGTTATAATATGCAGAGCCTAAGCAACAGTAGAACGTTGAAGGAATGACAAGTGGAACTGCATGTCTGGAAGGAGCTATGGATGCTGCCTCAGCCGTAGGGTTTTCACTTGTAGATGCCTTTGAGGCTTGGTTTTGTATTAAGTAATTGCTATAATGTACCTGCTTTAAGCAGAGTTGTCTTTCATTTTCTTGTAAGAATTTGAATGTTTTTCATTTTGATAAAAGACAAGTTTTGTTCTTTTGATCTCAATGAAATATTGATTGTAGCACCCTATTCAAGGAATGGGTTTTATATCTTAAACCAAAGAGTGCCTAAATGTAACATAAATACCGAATTGGTTTAAATCTGATGAATTAAACCTGATTTTTCTTGACGTAAATGTTTTGGTCACATAGAGTGAGTCGGATTCAGAAATCCCATAGTTATGGACTTTTGGGCTCATTTGATCGGATATCTTATGAGACTTGAATTCTGCTTACTGGACCAAAAGACAAAGGGCCCATCTTAGCCGAGCTAGAGAAAGGCCCAAAGACTTATTGGACCTTGAACATACTCATGTATGTGGCCCGATGAGCAGTAATGCCAGAGAAAATTTCCTGTACTTCATTATCTTTACTGATTACTTCAGTGAGTATGACTGTGTTCATTTGATGAGACACGAGTCAGAATTCTTTGAAATGGTCGAAAGAGTTCCAGAATGAGGTATAGAATCTGAGTGACAGAAGTATTGAGACTCTGGATTAGATCACGAGTGAGAATACTTAAGTCATTGATGGTGTGATCATCTGAATGAGTGTGAAGTCGTTTCACAGCTCATTTCTCCTGAAAACCTGGAGGTGTTTCTGTGAGAAAGAATCAGATCTTATTAGAAATGATTAAAGATGAGTCACACGAATCTTCCATGATATTCTTTAAGAATAACGCTCTAGAAATATCTAAGTTTACGCTGAAATAGTTCCACCAATATCAGTTGAAAGACACCACATAAATGTGGACTGGAAATGATCCAAATTCGTCTTTACTGAGTATTTGTAGTTGTGCTACTTCGCTGGTTGTCCTAGGGAAACCAAGGCTTGTTACTTTTTACGTTCATTCCGAAAACGAAGTTAGGTTGTTCGGAATTCTGTTTTCTAAAAGGGAAGTTACTTTCCAAGAAGAACAGTGGGAGTAAAAGTATAACTCGAAGAAATTCGAGAAATACATGAGGCTGCTCAACCTGTTGAGGGAGAGCAGCGGATGGATTTACGGATTTCTGTAGAATCTACACCTGTAGAGCCTGAAGTTCGCAGATCTGAATGAATCCGTCACTAATCCGAGAGTGATTTCTCGTGATTAGTTGCCATTATCTAATGATCATTGAAAGTGACGAACCTGCGAAACTCACAGAAGCGAAAGTGAGCCCGGACTCCGAAAAATTATACTGTATGTAAGTTAGCTTCATCGATCCATTCATGGATAGAAGCAAGCATATCGGAGTTGGAATCTTCGTTCTGTTGAAGTAGTCAAGGTTTTGACTTGAACAGGAACGAAGTGGAACTGTGCGTTTACTAATAGATAAGTGGGAGCGATGTTGCATTTCTCATAGTGTATGTCGATGACACACTGATTCTCGGAAATAACGTTCCAATGCTGCAGTCGGTAAAGGACTGGCTTGGGAGTTGGTTTTATGATTGACATGGGTAAAGCCACGTATGTTCTTGGATTTTGGATCTAAAGATAGAGATCCAAAAGAGCTGATAGGACAAAGTCAGGATTCTTATATTGACAAAGTCCTACACGTTTTCAGCATTCCAAGAAGGGTTTATGCCAATGTCACATGGCATTACGTTAAGCAAGAAACAGTGTCCTACGATATCTGCTGAGCTTGAATGCATGGATGAGATTCCATATGCGTCGGCAATTGGATCTATCATGTATGCCATGACACGTACTTGTTTTGATGTTGCTTTAATGTTAAGCAAGACAAGTAAAGACCAGTCAAATCTAGCAAAGAATCACTGGATAGACGTAATGAATATCCTCAAGTATTTGGAAAATACTTAGGATAAGTTCTTGATTTACGGAGAAAGTGAGGTGCTACAAGTCGGTAGAGTCTGAAAGGCAAGTTTCCAACAAACAAAGATGATTTCCGGTCACAGTCCGGTTATATCTTGTGTCTGTCTGGCGGTGCAAGGCACTGTTGATGACTCCATGACTTAAGCTGAACATTTCGCAGCTTGGGTAGCGGCGAAAGAGGTTGTTTGGAAAGAAGAGTTCATCACTGAACTTGATGTGATTCCCAGCATAGATGAGACTAGCTGCACATCAGAGGTCCAAACACCTTGAGGGTAGGTATAACCTATTCCGAGAGATAAATGATAGAGGTGTTAATAGATCAGCAAGTTTCAACAAATGAGAACGTTGCTAATCTATTAACAAAGCCACTCCTTAGGCCTAAGCACGAGTCGCGGACTGTAGCTGTAGGATAAGTGAAATTAAGATGTAGTCTTAATTTCAGTGGCAGTTTGTAAAGGGCTTTATTTAGTTGTTTTGAAAGGTTCATGTAAACATAATATTTTATGTTTATGAAATTTATGATTTCTGGATTATTTTAACTGTGATATAAATAATCGTTCCAAAATGATTCATGTCATTATATATGGGCCATCGAAGTACATGAGTAGACTTGATCCTGAAACCCCATATTTAACGAAATGACATAAATCATAGTGTCCATAGTCGAAGGTTGTTGAAATTGGAACACCAACAACCACTTGAGACTAGATTGTGTTGAGACTTATGACCAAGTTTCGAGGGGTCATAGATGCGCGGCATCAAAGTCGACACATAGGTATATGTAGGGGAGCATATGACCGGACATGGCCCGCTGATGAGAACTCTACAAGATATTAATATATGTGTCATAAGAGGTTCTCATATACGACTATAGAGTATAGTCCTTAGACCAGAGTTCGCATGCATGTGGCTGCACATGGATTGATGCACTTTGATCATTGTCTAACGTTGTTTCGTAACTGGGAGCTATAAGGACCTTGGTTGGGTGTATTATAAAGTGTGTAGTTCATAGTGATGGAACAAGATGGGATTTGTCCCTGCCGTTTAACGAAGGTAATATCTCTAGGCCAATCGGAGACTTGATAGCTGTTAAGAGAGTGGCCACTCCCAAACGGACTTGCCCAAGTCGTTTGCATTGTCAGTATCAAATCTGGTCCGATGAACATGGTCTGGCTATATAAGGATGACACGCATCTTGCCTTATGCCAGATCGAGATATTGAGACAAAAGGATTAGGGAATGTAGGATTCCAGTACAAGTGGGAGATTGTTGGGAATGTCCTGAAATCTACTGTGCTATCTCTAGAAAGTATGATAAGTGTCGAGATCAGACATAAGTCATAAATACTGGATGATCATGATGACTTGCAAGAGCCCGCTCATGATCTATAAGTTTAGGACTTATTACCAGTATTGTATGATCCCTAAGGGTCACACACCATAGCTAACGGGAAAGTTAACAAGGTATTAATACAGTAAGATGCAAGACATTTACTGTATTTGTACAGAGAATTGGGCCAGACAAAATACAGTCTTTTTGTCTGATTTGGGTCTTGGGCCCAAAAGCCTAATAAGCCATTAGTTTAATTACTTGGGCCCTTATATATGTGAGGAGGGGCGCAGCCTAGGGTTAATGCCTCTGCGATTTTGAGACCCAGCCGTCCTCCTCTCTCTCTGTTGTTCCAGCTTGGTCTAGCAGCCTGATCCAGTAGCTTGTAAGCGTGTGGATACCTAGGAGGAGCTGGTAATCATCAGCTCTCTGTGATCTCTTCATTCCTTTGATCAATCCGCTGCAATCATAAGGTAATGATTCTGATCTGTTTATGATTCAACTGCAAATCACCTAGATCCTAGTTGATTACGTGTTAGGTTGTAATCTGATAATTAAACCTATGAACACACATAATCCAACACGGAACCCAAGCGAAGCCATCAGTGTGAATGGAGTGAAGGTCTAACAAGGCCGGGATCAGAAATCAAAATTTTGAAGAATGTCCGAAAAGGAAGAAGTTGTATCGGAAGCGGAGTGAAGTTATCAGTACAGGGGAAGTTGGAAGTCATAGGGACGTCAGGTTTGGAATACAAATTCTTGAAGAGTGTCTCGGGGAGACAAACCAGTAAGACGGGGAAGTCAAAGCAAAGTGGGCAAGTCAGAAGGAAGAATCAGTGGAAAGTTAGAAGGAAGTTCGGAAAGAGCGCAGGAAAGCGAGAAGTCAGAGTTATTCAGCAGTGTTCGAGTAAGGAAGCGTTAGAGTGGAGTAGCGGAGCAACTTGCAGAGTTTGGAACCGATTCAAAGTCTGGTAGTGACGGAGAATTCGGGGACCGAATTCCTGTAAGTGGGGAAGAATGTGATACCCCGTATCCAAAAATATGGTCAACGGTAGAAGAAAAGTCAATAGGGGCAAAACTGTAATTTTGCCGAACCCAAGGGCAAAATGGTAATTTTGCAAAAGTTCGAGACGAAAGACGTGATGGGCCAAATGTTCTCTTTTTTAAAACATAAAGAACATTTAGAAGACCAGACATGGAACGAGTTTTACGGACTATTGGGAAAGGAAACCGATAGAACCGATAAAACTTGTAAAATCCATAAAGGGAGCTACGGGTGTCCGTTTGAGGCGATTCAAATTGCTAAATTCATCTAAGAGCATCTATAATCTGAATATGAGGCTTGGTGAATTTATAAAAGTATTAAATTCAAAATCGGCTAAACCGAAGCATCAAAAGAATCGGGAATATGAACTTCTACGGAATGTTTGGAGCAATCTAATTGATCAGAAAACACTTCTTAAGTGACATGTGGCACACATGGTTGTTTCTTATTGGAAGATTCCAATTCAACTAATCTTCTAGAATGTGATCAAGGAGTTGCCACCTAAGGACCCATGTGTTACAAGCATGAAGGAGGAAGGAAGAAAGGACATGTGGCAAAGAAATACACCAAACACTTCACATTGTTGGAATCAAAACGTGGAGGAAGGAGAGAAATAGAGGAGACACTTGTCATGAGATTATCAACATGGTTTTGCTATAAAAAAGGGTGTTAAGGTCTCCCTTTAGTCATCACAAACAAACACACAAAAGAGAAGATAAAGAAAGAAGGAGAGGAAGAGAAGAAGTGTGAGGAAGAGCGTGAGATGAATAGAAGAAGAGAAGAAGAGAAGAGGAGAAGAAAGAAGGAGCGTGAGAAGAGGAGAAGAAGAAGAGAAGAAGAAGAAGAAGAAGGAGGAGAGAAGAAGAAGAAGACCGGAGGAAGAGGAAGAGAGAGAGAAAGTAGAGAGAGAGAGAAGAAAGAGAAAGAAGAAAGAGAAAGAAGAGAGAGAAAGTAAAGAAAAGAGGGAGGCGTGAAGAAGAAGAAGAAGATAGAGAGAGAGAGAGGCGTGAAGATGAAGAAGAGAGAGAGAAGGAGGCGTGAAGGAGAGAGAAGATGGTCCGGAGGCTCGATCAGAATCATTCGGTCAACGGTCATCGGTCAACGCCGGTCAACGTGTTGAATCCGGCCGGTTCTTGAGTTGCGGTTCATCTACGGGTGTTTGGGAAGCTTCGGAAGTTCGTGTTCGGGAAGCTTCGGGGGTTCGTGTTCGGGTATTCGGAGAGGTTCAGGATTAGTTCGGGTTTCGGGAGATCGTATCCGCATCCGGTCCGCCATTCCGCTTAATAACTTTGAGTCGGCTCAAACACCGTAGTTGCATATAGACGATAAATGGGAAACCGTAGAGATAGGATTGCATACCCATTTGAATTGAGAATTGATTGATTGATTGATTGAATGAACGTTAAACCGGCTAGGGTTAAAGAAGCATGTTAGAATTAAACGGATTAAACCTGTTGAGTGCCGTTAGGTTGGTAGTAATATTGTGTGATGCATTCATATAGTCGTTGCATGATTAGGGCCGTATATGCATATATATGTAAGTAAAGAATGGTACTAAATGAATCTATATACGGGAATTAAGACGAATTAAAATACGGAAGTTAAACTTGAACGAACGTATAGAATATGAATGGTATCGGGGTTTCCCGAGAATTAATGAATTAAGTAATTAAAGATGAGACGTCGGGGAGTTTAGTAAGCTACTAGCTCTAAACCGACGGATCGGGGAGTTGATAAAAGATATTAGGAAAGGTTAAGAAAAGAGAAATGTTGTGGTTGGTGAACCGTCTACGGGTTAGCAAGCTGCTAACCCAAGGTAGCGGGCGTAAATTGGTTAAAAGATGTTAGTAACCCTAATAGGCATGTTTGTGTGTTGTTGTGTGTTGATTGCGTGGTTGTATTCGTTGTGTGGTTGTGGTTGATCTTTTGTGCAAGCCTTTAGATTGTCTCGGTGTTGGGCCGAGCAATCCGTATAGATACTTAACCTGGTCATGGGACCGGTTAAGTCATAACCGCTGACTCGGTACGGTGCTGAGTCAGGGGGCGGTTTGGTGTGTGTGAGTAGACTTGTGGGAAGCGGTGTTGATTGGATAGTTGTGGTGATTGAGATTGATTGTTAGAGTCCAAGCGAGTCTGCGTGTTTACATTTCTGCACTAGGACTCTACGGTGTGTTAGATCCCGCAAGTCTAGGTGTTTGATTACGTTCTGGTACTTCCGACCCGATTGGATCCTCGTGTAGTTACCTAACCAGGTCATGGTGATTCTGGTTATGGTGTTAACCTACTGGGTGACGCCGGTAGGTGTGTAGTCCGGAGAATACGGGGTCATGTCCTAGAGCCGGACTGCATGGAAACTTGGGTTATCAAGGGGTAGCCTAAGTCGCCGCGTATCGATGGACAGAGAACGGTGTCCTAGTCGTTAGACCTTGTGTGGACGGCTAGGAGTCGTGGGTTAGTTGCTATATCGGTAACGGTGGAAACCCGTGGAAGTTACCAAGATCGTAGGGGCCCAGCGTGTGTTTTTGGAGTAGTTGGTAGTGCGCGGTAGATAGATCGAGTCTCAATCGGGAACATGTGCCGCAGTGCTCCCGATTTCCTCTAATCGCCTTCTCTTCCTTTTGGCAATTGATTGTGTGTGGGCTCGACACGACGTGGTAGTGCGTGATCGGCTATTTTGTTATGATTGATTGTTATTTTGGGGTTTCGGGCGGGAATCTATAGATGATAAATAGATTAGAAGCCTTAGTGGGGAGCCGATTCACTGGGTGATCTTAGATCGCTCATTAGACTGTTTTTGTGTTTTCAGGTTAAGCAGCGACGGACGCGGGAGGTCCTCGGTGTAGCTTCGGGATGGCTTGGGGCGGGGTTTTTGATTCGATGGTTTTGGGGTTTTCTCTCGGTTCGGCTTGGCGCCACTCTTGTATTGATTTGCGTGTTGATTGTTTATTGATGAAACGATTTGTAAAGTGATGGTTAAACGTTGTGCTGAACGTTTAATTGACTCAGAAATGAATATGCTTTCCTGATATTGTGTTTCGTCCGAACCGACACAACTCGCAAAAGTAGTGCAAGGCGATCGACTTGTACTATGGAAGTGAGGATAGCGGAGTCAAGGATGGGTTAGTGCGAGCCTTTGTCTCAAACCGATCTGTCTCTGGCTTCGTCCTGTGACGAACTTTTCCTATTCGACTTGCTCGGGTTCGATTGGTCATGTTCTTTTTTTATTGTTGACCGGTCAGCTCGATGGTCAGCGGAGAATGGGAAAGGGGCGTTACACGACGCCACATCCTACCTCCATCCCCTGGATCAAGCAACGAGTCCCTGTCCTTAGGAGAGAGCGAGGACGACTCCGCACCACCAGCCTACTGAGGTAACCACCACCACTTTGTACATAGTTTTCATCTTCATTTTATTTTACCATCTTAGCCCCCCGAGATTTGCTTTCCCACCGAGACGGTGTGAAGTAAGTTTGAGGGAGTGATCATTTAACCATTTTCCTTTTGTTTTATCTTAGTGATTGAGTCATTACCATTTATAATCAAATTAGATAAATCATTAGGGCTATTTTAGTATTTTAAAAATTATGCAAATTAGTTAATCGAGATACTAACGGGGTAGACCCACGGATCCTCCCAAAATTGTTGTTCCGATTCATTCCTGAAAATATACGCGGATCCTGCGGAAAATTTAGTCTTTCAATTTAAATCTTCTCAACCCTAATCATAATTGTCTATGAGAAAAAAACAAAACGAGTTACAGCGACGCAATCCTGGTCTTTCTTCTTCTTCTCTGGGTTTTTTCATAATCACTGATGAATTAAAACTCTCTGTTTTGTGGTTAGCGAAGATGGTGGTCTTGCAATTTGTTTGATGATTTATGGCTCTTGGGTGGATATACAGGGATTATTCGGTGTGGCAATGGTTTATGCGGAGTAGATCTATGACAAATTTAGAGAATCTGATTTGTGATCGGATATGTAGCTTCCAGTTTATCATCATTGAGATTCTATACAACATAAGGCAAGCTCTTTTCTTTAGAAATGGGTTTTCGATTGTGATATATTTCATATACTTTGAGGTCCTGCTAATTAGAGGGGAGATCAGTGATTTCTTTATTTTAAGATGTATTCACCAGTTATAAATTCTCTCTAGACAAAAAGAAGGCTATGGCTATGACTATCTTCTCGAAAATTACGGTTTGAATTAGATCTACGGTTGGCCTATGGGTGCGTTGTTCTCGGTTCTGATTTGTTGCGGTTTCAGTGACGGTGGTGACTTCAACGAGAGTATGGTTTCATGGATTTCTTAAGATCTGGTTCTAAAAGTCCTTTATGTACGGGCTGTTTCAGTGGAGATCTACTCCTATATTATGTGCATGGTTTTCATTTACGTGTTTGTCTTGGTTCTATCTTTTGAGTTGGAATGCGGTTGCAAGGCGATATGTCTTTTTATATAAAGATATGGCTGTGTTCTTGGTAGAGAGATATATCTTCTTTTAATAAAATAAGGTCTTTCTTCTATTGTTTGATCCACCATGGATTGATTTACAAGATCTTGGTTCAAGATGGCGTTGCATTACCTTTTATTCCTATGATGGAGACACCCTATAGGTTTTTAGCATATAATTGTCACGCTGGTGCCTATTTTAGTCTTATATTCATTGGGTTTTGAAAGGAGAACAAGATGCATTAGAGAGACAAAGTTTTTATGTCTAACGAATGATAGCTTGACTGTAGCACCTAGAACGGTTTTTTGGCACAAGGATTTTCCAATGTTTTCAAAAGCTTATAAGACTTTACGTGTCAGTAAGCGTTTTATAATTTTTGAAATATGGTTCGCCTATTTCTATGTTGTTGTGTTATGTTTTTGTCTTGCAGCCCTTGATCATCTTTAGCGGTCATTTACACTTTCTAAGGGGACTACATGCACTGGTTATTTACCATTTGACTAAAGAATAGGAGATGAGTTGAAGCTAAACAAGAAAAGCTTTTTTATTGTGAGAGAGATGTCTCAAAGCAGTATCCTCATTGCAGATTTTAGATTGGTTTTCAGTATGTTACGTGATTGTGTTGGTAGGGAGATAAATTAAGAGACTATTGTTTTTTGGTTCTTGAACTGCCTTACTGATCAGAAGTATTTTATGATGATTACCTCTGTTCATGACAGGCTGATAAGGTTTTGGAGGTTCCGGCAGCAAGAAGAGCAATCTGCAGTAACGATTAGACCCATCAGGTTTTTCTCTCGGTTAAGCTTTTTGCTAAGGAGACAGGTTCTAATGCTGAGCGGTCAAAAGGATATACGGATTATAATAAGGTTTTGCAAAGGAAAGGGACGTATGTCGAATAACACCATCCTCTTATTCATTCGGGTTTTGGTCTCTTTTAAACTCGTCGAAAGTGTAGCTATGTTCTTTCATCGTCCTTTTAGTGGCACTTTTTGGGAATTTGAGGCTAGACGACGAATTTGTTTTTTTCCCAGGGATAATGAAAATGGTTTTAAGAGAATTATATATCACAATCTCCATGGTGGTATGGTCAGAGTACTCAAATGTCTGCTGTACTAATCGGGGTTCTATGTTTTTTGCCTAATTATGATTGCAACAGGTACATTATTCCAAAGGCAGGTAAGGGGAGGACGTTTCGCTGCATTTCTGAAATAGAGAAAATTCAGTCAGAGGGCGGAGGACGCGATCTCAGTTACAGGGGCAAAACTTATGAACTTGGTGGGATAAAGACATGAGGTTTCGGTTAAAAGGATTGAGGTTGATATTATTATTATGGTCAAGGAAGGAACGGTGGAGAGGAAAGTTGAAGTGGAAAATACAAGGACATTTGATGCTACTTGGGAATATGGGTCTTGGAATTATATGAACAAAAGCTTAAACTTGATTCGTATGGTCAATGGTCTCAAAGACAGGTACATAGGCTCCTCCATGACGGAAGCAATAGGAGGGTCTTATGGTTGTTTATAGTTTTTGGCGTGGAGTAGTTATAACATCACTTATGGAGATCAGGAAATATTTTTTGTTAAACAATACCTATGGTACCTACATGTTCCACATAAAGGAAAGCAGAGCATCCAACTATTAATATATTATATTTGGAAGATCGGTGTGTTTCATTGGTTGGATATAAGTGTGGTATTTAATTGGATTAATACTTTATGTACATATAATAATCAAGAAATGCATTGGAGATTATAGAAGTTTTAATAGATTTGATCTCTGTTCTGATGAACATGTAGATGAGAAATTTACAACTTTCTTCACGGGTATGGCACAAGGATATCTTTACATCCGAAGCAATGTTCCAATGGAATAAATTATCCAAAGAAGTTATAAAATGAGGATTTTTAGCAAGGTATATAATGATGATTTTAAGCTGGAAGTTTTGAGAAATATTAGGAAAAAAGGCAATCTGCAGGAAATTTGGTACAAACAAAAACCAGATTTTATTCTTGTCAGAGAAAACAAATGTACTCGACGACCCACAATTTTCAAGGTCTTTTCAGATATAATAAACTATATGCTGTTGTACAAACACAAACCAAATTTGGTACATTATTTATGCCAGTAATATAACTATTGACATTGAACCAGACATACAAAGAATAAGAGTATAATTTTCTTAAAGAGAAACCCCCGCAAAAAATATTTTACTAAATAATTTTTGCAAGAAACAAATTCTTTTAAATAGCTAAGAAGTATTGAATTCAATTGAAGTAAAAATGTATAGAGAAATATACAATGTTAATTTTTTTTATTTCATATTATATATTAAAACTAAAATTTATAAACATGCCTAAACAAATTTAAATAGACATGTGTTACTTCTGCCAAGTTTAAACAGTCGGGTCTAAATAGATCTTAAATATATATTGGTTGGTATGCCATTTTTACATATCTATGTAAATCCAAATATTTGTTTTTTAAAATAAAATCCAAACAAAAAATATATTTTAAACTAATTTTTGCAAAAAGAAAAACTGACTTAAATACTAGGAAAGTATTGGATTTAATCGAAGCAAAAATGTATAGAGAAATATATAAAATTAAAATTTTCTTTATTTTATATTCAAAATTTAAAATATATATTCATTTTTAAAAAAAAACTAAACGTTTTAAATATAAATGTGTTACTTCTGATGAGCTTAAACGGGCAGGTCTAACTGAGTCTTAAATATAAATAGGTATAAATAGACTAATTATGCCCGTTTTAATATCTCCATGTAAAACCAAATAAAAATTTAAATCAAAACCAAAAAATAAATGTTTTAATAAATATTTTTTTCAAGAAGAAAATTTGTTTAAATAGATAGATTGGATTTCAGTCGGAGTAAAATTGTATAGAGAAAATACGAAATTAAATTTGTGTATACTATATTAAAAGTTTTAAAATAATATTTATAAACAAAACTAAAAGATATAAATAGGCATGTGTTACTTCTGCCGGGTTTAAACGGATGGATCTATGTAGATATTAAATATAAACAAGTCCCAACATGCCGGATCTATCCGTTTTAACATCTTTATGTAAATTAAAATAAAATTTATAAAGCAAAAACCCCCAAAAATGTTTTACTAAATAATTTTTGTAAGAAGAAAATTGCCTTAAATAGTTAGAAAGTATTGGTATTATATTTTAACTATCTAAAATTTATTTTATTTTGCATTTTTAAGTTATTTATTACTTTTATATTACATTTTAATTATCTATGTTTCTAATAATTGATTTTATGATTATGATTATTTAGATTTAAAATTTAATAGTAGTAATTGCAACATTATTATTGTCTATATAACTATATTTTACACATTAAATATATCAAATGCATCATAACATCAATTTTAAAAAATGACAAAAAATAAAAACAAAAATATGTAAACTCAACACCTAAATAAAATAAATGGAAAATATACAAATATGTAATTATAATAAAATATAAATATCCACACTATACAATCTAAAAAATAAATAATTTAGTGCATCCAAAACTTTATAAAATCTTTTTATTCATAAAACGTAAATAATTAAAATAAATAGGACATAACAATTTTTAATAAAAACCAAAAAACCGAAAAACAAATAAAAAATCATATGATTAAAATTTCGCATTGAGCACAAATCAAAATATATAGTAAGAGATTGCTCTATTCATTTCGTAATCATGTATCAAATCAAACACGTGTCAAGAAAACGATCTAACTAATACACTGCATTGGGCGCATATCAAACTATAGAGAGAAAATTTACCATTCATTTTCAAGATTACGAGTCAAATAAAATATGAGGTCAAGAAAATAATCTTAAAAAAGAATCAAATCATCTAACTAATACTATATCAAGTGAGAAATTGTACCACATTTTTAAGATGACATGTCAAATAAAGCACATATTAATAAAATGATCTTGAAAGACAAAAATAGAATATAATGTAAAATATATATTGAGAGATTATGTATTTTATTTTCGAGATCATATGTAAAATAAAATAGTCAAGAAAACGAACTTGAATCAGAAATCATCTAACTATATTCTGCGCTCAGCGCGGATCAAAATCTAGTATATATATATAAGAGACAAATTTATTTTTATGCTGCCATCTCAGCAACTTCTTTTTTTCCCACATGGGATACACCCAAAGTTTTAATCTCTCGCTCTCTATATGTTTTTTTCCTCGTTGTGTTCATTTTTGATGATTTATGAGGTCAGTAATAAAAAAGAAGACTTTCTCTCTCTTGTTTTTTCTCCACATTCTCTCTATCGTCGTTTCCTTTTCTAGCTGCTTCCGGCCGTCGGCGATGCCGCTGGTCGGGTTATTTTTTGTGTCTTTCATGTATATATTCTCCGATCTTGATCTCGATTAGTGGTTTGCGTTTTCTTTTCCGGCTGTTTCTCCTTCCACTCTCTGTCGGATTTCTCTTTTCCAGTCCTTAGTGGATTGTATCTTGAACAGTTTCGTCGCGACCAATAATTTGGACATCTTGTCTGCCTGTCTTTCTTTCGGTGTCTCCGGATGTGACGATCTTCCTCCGTACGTTCTCCTCTTTCACTGAGGTCTCTTGTACATGTTTTACCCGCGACTCAAAGGTTTATGGAGTAATTTCTCCTCTGCTTCTACCGGCTCGACGAGGATGAGCATCTACGGTGGGTTATGGTCAGACCTTTTTTCTGACCGGCGTGGAGCTTTCAAGACGTTTGGGTTTGCTGATGAGACTGAGCCTTCGGTTTCTTTATGAGGCGGTTGCAGATCGGCAGATGGTTCTTGGCTCTGAGGAGCGACTCGGGCTTCGTGATTCTGGCAATGCTTCCTCGGCGTTTGGGTCAGCTTTGCATGCCGGTGCTTCTCGGCAATTGACGCATGTTCCATTTTCGTCCACGTTTGGCATTGGTGGCCACATGTTTTTTGCTGTATTTTTTGTCGTTTCTCTTATTGGGCTAGTTGGGCCGTTTGTACTTTGGTCGTCGCAGACCATTTATTTTGGAATACAATCTCGGTTGACAAAAAAAAAATGAGGTCAGTAATATAACACTTTCGTAACACAAAGACTAACTCTTTTAAAAAAGAAAAATAGATGGGTAATTATTACTTCTTCGGGTAATGCTTCAACTTAAAATCAAAATCGTTAACTGTAGCTTCATGTCAACCGTTGCTTAAAGAAAAAAATGATTGAAATTTGGTTTTGAAAAAACACTCTACAAGTAGAGGCACCATGTTCCTTGGACCAGAAGTCACTAACCACTTTCAAACTGTGCTTCAAAATAAATAAGGGAAATTAGTCATTGCATCCATGCTAGATGTTAGCCACACAAGCTTCTACGGTCTAAAAACAATCAGATTGGTACTGTATTAGAACCTCCCATATTTCTGCCGCCTATGAGTCCTTAACAAGACAGGTCAACAACTTTTGGGACACACATACCTGCGCCCAGTCCAACTTAACCATCCGACAATCACATTCAGATGGAAAAACTCATCCACCTGCAGATAGATGCTAAACCTATCATGAACGTATTTGAGACCATTACTTAAGACGGTTGGTTCTACTAAAATACAACAAAACATCTGATTACTACTATCCTATGACATATACTACAGTAAGTTGAGGAACTACGCTTCCGAGTCCTAAACAAAATTAAACAATGACATATCCTACACACATCAATCAGACATGCCGGCGGAAAATGCTTAGGTTGCAAAGCCAAGCTGGTTCAATAGACTTCAATCAAGGACACTGTTGTTACGGAAATTCGACCTAGTCAATATTACGGGTTACAATCTGAATATCCAAACTACGAGGTGAGAAAATAACTTTAAGTGAGGTCGAAACTGATCTTAAGGCCGAAACCGAGCTGTGAACATGATGATACGAGGTGGGAGTCCGTCCAATGATGTGCTCCCTAAAGATTGCTTGAGGTTGGAGCTTTATAGAAGTAGCTCGACACTCTCGCAAGTTACAATGTGCCTAAAATGAAGAGTGAAGGGTCCTATTTATAGTGCTTGTGCTCTGACTTCTCTTTGGGCTGTTGACTCCTTAGCGAGCTTGTCTTCGTGGACCGATATGAAGTGTGATTGTTTTGACAAGATTTCCAATGGGCTTCAGATGGGTGCTAAACCCATATCCAACAATTAGTCCCCCAGTTCGGCGAATTTCTTCGAGTATTTAAGTCAGGCGGAAATCTTGCTAGGTCGCTTTGCTCTAACCATTCTTATCTGTGTTATTGGGGTCCGTTTTTCCCTAAGGGAAGCGAAAAGGCATGGCTTTGAAAGACGCGATTCCTTATGTAAAAGAAAAATCCTTTCTTTGGGTGATTCAGATCTTGCTCTTTCGACTTCCGTCTTTTCTTTCTTTTCGGGTGATTGCGAATTTGGCTTTGCATTTGTTTCTCCAAATCGTCATTTCTTTTAAACTCCTTTCTTTTCCTCGCTCGAGGAGTGCGTTTTCTCAGAGCTTTTCGCTTGGGATTTCTTTTTTACCTTGTCTTTTCTTTCTTCTAATTTGTAATCGTCGAAGATGAGTTGGAGAGATGCCGTGTTGCCGGATTATATCCATAGAGTTCTTGCTTCCGTTGTGAGTGTTCCTCCGGTTCGGGAATCAATCGAAAGCGTCTGTAACACTCAGTCGGTTGTCCAGATGGCCAAGGAGTCGTCGGTGCTTCTGAGCCGGCATGAGGGAGGAGAGGTGGCCCATACAGAGGGTCAGACTACTAATACCACCGTACTCAGTGATGAGGGAGACGAGATTAAGGGCGACGAAGGTGGTGCTGGTGTCGAAAGAAGCGGTGTTGGTTTTGAAAAAGAGTTATCCCCTGCTGGAGGAAGTAACGCTGATGTCGAAGGAGGACTGTCTCTTGATGTAAGGGGTGATATTGATGCTATGAGGGAGTTGTCTCTCGCTGATAGGAATTTCATTGATGTTGATAAAGAGTCGTCCTTCTCTGATAGGGACGATGTTGATGTTGAGGAGGGGTTGTCTCTTAATGCTGATCCTTTCGAGGAGACGAGTGATGATCCTGGTTCAGGTGGGGATGATGACCATTTGAGCGGAAAGAGGCGTAGATCGAAAATTGAAGATTCGTCCGCTGCGGAGTTGGATCGCTTAGGAGATTATGTCGATCCGGGCGTTTGGGTTTCACTCGTCTATTGACAATACTAAATCCGTCGCCTAACACTGTCATCACGCCACAATTACACCCCCAACTATAAACCGTAATTACTACATACAAAACATTACAAAGACATTACGACTGGAACTACAATTGACGTCCACACTTCATTTAAATACTAACGTTGTCGTCATACACCTAACCCAAACCATGAAAAAGTCCCACATGTTGAGGCGTCTGCGATAATATATTAACATAGCAGACATGTATATAGAGTGCAATACACATGTTGCAAATGAGTACGCACACCCATGAAAATGTAAGCGGCCAAGTAAAGACAGTTCATAGTCAAAGGAATACAAACATTTGTGAATCATCTTTCTCTCTCGATCGCTATGAGATCGATGATTGGGGTTACAATCGTGATGAGATTGTAATTCTGTAATCATACTACAAAGCTTTGATTCATTCAATAAGATTCAGTTCTTCATCCATTCTTTGTGAGTTGAGAGTTTACAGAATCGAGATTACAAGTATAGATTGAGTTACAGGGGGCTTAAATCTATCAAGGGACGAAGATTTTTTACCCCGGAGAAAATATAAAAGCTAGATATAAGACGACACGGTCCTGCATCTTCAAATAGGGCCAAAGATGCCAATGTGCATGAATGTGATCCAAATACAATTGGACAAAATGGTACAATTTCCTAAAGATAAATTACAAAGCTCTACAAAAGACACATCCCACGCACGCGCGGAGGTTAAAACAACTAATTTCATTAATAAAAATTAACAATTAACGATTTTGAGAGTGAATAAACGGGCTCTTCATCTCAAATATCCCTATTTTCAATTGGAAAAGCTAAAATGACCTCCTTTTAATTTGAATTTATTTTAACGTTATTTTAAATTCGAAAATGAGGTAAATGACACTAAGGCCAAGTCCCTTACTAAATTACATGATATAAATGTGTTTTATCCACTCACCCAACTTTATCGGGACTAACTCAAAATTGAATCCATTTTTTTCACAATGATTTTTATTTCTAAAACCTTAATTTATTTCTCTAGTTTATTTATTGATTTGAGCAATTTTTAATTACTTTAAATCAAAATCGTTTTCAATAAAGCTTTGATTCCTCTTTTTATTCATCTCTTTTGTGAAAATAGAG